>CM028130.1:1449206000-1450438000 GCA_016271365.2 Neoceratodus forsteri | reverse complement strand
TTTGCTTTGGAGTTTTGCCATCTGTAAAATAAAGCCATACTGCACAATCCCAGTTCCTGGTCCAAAGTCTGATTATTGTTTCTGGTGTGGAATTACTGGGGCCCCCTCAGCAGTTTAGATCCAACATATGCCTAGCATCCTCTACCCTGGACTTGGTTGTGTATTTTACAAAGAGTCATATTTTTTTTCTTGTGCCCCCACCCCTCTTCCTGTAGAAATGAGCCTGGTGCACATCCTAATGCTAAGGGTGGTAACAACCTTTGAAAAGTTAATGGTACAGATTTTAATGGGGGGTGTCCAACTTACAAAAAGTGGCTTGAAGGTTACTCCTATATGCACCAAATAGGCTGCACCTGTGCAAAGAGGGGTCCAGGGTCCTTAGGCTAGGAGAGTATATAACTGTGAGCCTTAATTTCAGCTGATGGGGGGGACACAGTGGGTCTTCATGCCCAGAGTTTCTGGGAAGAGGAAGCTATCAGACCTCCCCATTATCTGAGCAAATTGAATTAGGAGTAAGATTTAGGACAGAGAGGGGGATAGTTACTTGTAGGAGACAGAAGGGGCAGAGTGTAAAGGAGGAGGGAGGCTGGTTACAAGGCATGGAAGCTCACACAGGAAAAAATATCAGGAAACTAAGGAAGAAAAGATGGGTGGAAATGACAGGGGAGGGAGTGGGCAATGGATAGCAAGAAGGAGAACAGCCATGCTGGGTGGGGAGGACACAGAGTCATGGTAAAGAGTGGTGTCCTGAAATGCAAGAAGCCTTGATATTAAGATGGGTGACCTGCTGCCAGTGTTGGCAGAGAAGGGGCCGACATTGCAGCAATCACGGAAACTTTGGCTAAACCAAACCAAGACTGGGACCACTCAGTCCCTGGGTATACGTTTTAAAAAAAGGACAGAGGAGTAGGGAAGGGGGGTAGTGGTATATATAAGGGAAGGAATATCCTGTGTGAGGAAGGAGGCAGAAGAGGGGTAGAATAGGTGCTATGGGTGCTGTTGCAATCCACTGGGGAAAAGAAGATAAGTCTTGGTGTGGTTTAAGATGCCTGGTGTAAGACTAGGTTTGCTGGCAAAGGCACCTAGCTTCACCTGAGCTCTTTTCTTCTAGGTTGCATGTAAGGACAGAGCAAAGAACCTTACCAGAGCAAGGAAAAGGATTAAGGCTTCTTTTGGCTAGTCAGATTTACTGTGTGTTATTATTTTCTTTTGTACTCACAGGGATTGTTACTGTTTGTTGCTAACATTTTATTGCTTTATTTTTCTCTGATTCAAATTGTTGTTGCTGGGAATACCTTCTGCTGCATTATTACAGGGTGTGCCTACAGGTGTGTGCTTACAGATTACTGCTGTAATCTTCTGATTCAAATTGTCTTTTGCAAGGTATATCTTCAGTTACTGCTTTATTTTTCTCTGTAGCAAAGTGTTTCTTACAGGGTATATCTTCTGTGAAATTATTACAGGTGGTGCTTTACAGGTTTCACACTTTTATCTATCATTAGGATAAGCTTTCAAGGCTACTGCATTTGTTTCTGGCTGATTGTTTCTGCTCTTACCTCCTTGTTTCTTTCATCCGTGGTTCTTCTTTTACCGCAGGGGAAGGGCCCAGCCACCCACCCCCATCCCCAACCACCTCACACTACACTCCTTTTATAGGGTAGCACAGTCGTGAAATTTTCTGTAGCAAAGCAGGAAGGTGTGGATCAGAGGGGTATCCACACAGTGGCCTCATTTACTGGGGCACAAGTAATTTAACTTGTTATAACAAGTTATACAACAACAAACAAACAAAACACAAAATCAAACTTTTGCTTTCATTTTCCTCCTTCTAATTACTCTAACCAGGTTATAAACCCAGCAACTTATCTAGAATGGATATTATTAACTGCAGGTACTGTGGGACACTTTTCAAAAGGGCAGTTATACAGGATTTAGGACATTGTCCTACATGCTGGGTCATTGGAGATTTAAGGGTTGAGCTCCAGGCAGCATGGGCAGAGACTGCACACCTCAAATCGCATATTCAGGAGGAAATATGAGAACCGCAAGTCATTTTCCCAACATCCAACAGAAGCATCTCGACTGTAGAGGGTAGTTGGTCTGGGAGGTTGGCAGGTGGTTAGGAGGGGCAAATCAGGTGCCCCATCACTTGGTGCTCTCCAACATATCATCTCCACAAACCATATAAAAACTACAAACAGATATCTGCCTTGATCTCTGAAATCAAACAAAGGGGCAGAGGACACTGCAGCACAGGAGCTAGCACAACAAAACTCACCCAAACAGGAACCAAAACAAAAAAAGCAAAGAGGAAATCCAAAACACTTCTGATAATAGGAGATGCCATGATTCAGGTAGTTGATACCTATCTCCAGCCAGGGGTAATGGTTAGATGTCTCCCAGGTACATCAGCGTGGAGAGGTACTGACCGCATTGTTAAAATTGTACAGGAAGCAGGATAAAACATCAATGTCCTGGTACACGTAGGCACTAATGATCTCACCAGCCAGTCAGTTGTGGAGACCAAGGAACACCTGACCAGGCTGGGTGACAAACTATCATCCATTTCATCTGGCATCTTCCTCTCTGAGATGCTGCCGGTCTGGGAGAGGTGGGGCAGATGGACAGAAGGTCAGAGAAGGAGAGATAGAGGAGCTAGACATGTGGCTCAAAGGCTGGTGCCAGGAAAAAGGACACAAATTTGTAGGCAACTGGCAACAGTTTTGGGAACGAAAGTTCTTTAAATTTGATGGACTGCATCTGACTAAGGAGGGAGTCAGTGCATTGGGGCAGAAGTTTGACATCCTTGCAGAATATTTAAACTAGCAAATGGGGAGGGGGCGCAGCACCCAATATGTCGAATGGGAAGACACACCTCTCCCCCTCAGCTAGTGATCAAACAGGAGTTAAGCACGTTTGTAGTTCATTTGCATCACCAGCTAAGGAAAAAGGTCCGGCTCCCCATACAACACACAGGAAAAATGCCAGACCTCGCCCAACAACTAACACACTGAAATCTGGCCAATGGAAAATCATGTACAAAAATGTTCACAGTCTGTGAAACAAGATCCCAGACCTGCAGGCAATAATGACAGAGGCTAAACTGGACATAGTAGCCATTAGCGAGACGTGGTTTACCAGTAACCACACTTGGGAGACTTCAGTACCCAGCTATGTACTGTTCAGAAGAGACCGAGGTGCAAAAAGGGGGCTGGAGTGGCCCTGTATGTCAATGAAAATATCAAAGCTACAGAAATTCAGTATACACATAAGGAGCCAGAAGAACTGTGGGTCACCCTGGAAACAGGAAATGCGACAGCCATACGAACTGGGGTTGTCTACAGGCCTCCAGACCAGGGGGAGGACATAGACAAATTACTGTTAGAAGATATAAAAAACATGACAGCTAAAGGGGAGGTACTGAAAATGGGAGACTTCAACATGCCAGATACAGATTGGTCAATACCAGCAGGAACATCTGCCAGAACTAGACACATAGTGGATTCCCTGCAGGAGGAGGGCCTCAAACAACTGGTACAACAATCCACAAGAGACAGGGCTATCCTAGATCTAGTACTGACTAACGGGGAAAGGACTACAGATCTCCAGGTAGAAGGTCACCTGGGGGCCAGTGACCATCACATGGTATGGTTCAATTTGGCCACTAGAACCAAATTATCCCATTCCAAGGCAAAAATATGGGACTTCAGAGGAGCTGACTTTGATAAGATGGCCAACAGAGTTAAGCTAGCCCTGGCAAGAAGAAATACAGGTGAGGGGGCACAGGCAAAGTGGGCAAACATTAAGGATGCAATACTTGAAGCAACATCTCATTGTGTTAGAGAGAAAAAGAAGTGCAAAAGAAGAAGGAAACCACTTTGGTTCTCAAAAACAGTAGCAGAAAAGGTCAGAGCCAAAAAGCTTGCCTTCAGGAAATATAAGGGAACACAGTGGGGTGACGCTAGGGAGGCATACCAAACTTCCCTAAATGAAGCAGGGAAGGCAATAAGGCAGGCAAAGGCCCAAACCAAGGAAACACTAGCACAAACAGTAAAAGAAGGCGACAAGACTTTCTATAGATACATTAGTGAAAGGGGAAAGTCCAGAGGGGGTATTGCTAAGATCAAAGGAGATAAGGGGCATGTGAGGAGGAGGACCATGTCAAAGCATCTATCCTAAATAGATACTTCTGCTCAGTATTTACTGAGGAAAAGGTAGGGCAGGGCCCACAGCTCAGCACCATGGACACAGGGGGGAGGGAGGTGTGCACTAATCCCTTCACAAAAGAAAGTGTCCTACAAGAGCTCAATAAGCTCAGGGTAGACAAGGCAATGGGACCTGATGGCATACATCCCAGGGTACTAAAAGAGCTAAGGGTGGAACTAACAGAGTCATTATCATAACTGTTTAGTGAGTCTCTAAGCACAGGAGAGATCCCAGAAAATTGGAGAAGGGCTCATGTGATCCCACTCCATGAGTGGTAGCAGGGAGGTGGCAGGGGAACTACAGACCAGTCAGTCTTACCTTAGTAGTGGGCAAGATTATGGAGGCACTTCTTAAAAAAAGGATAGTGCAACACCTGGAATCCATAGGAGCACAGGATCCAAGACAGCATGGGTTTACAACAGGAAGGTCCTGTCAGACTAATCTTATATATTTCTATGACTGGGTAACCCGTGCGGTGGACCAAGGGGGAGCAGTTTACGTCGCCTACCTTGACTTCAGCAAAGCTTTTGATACTGTTCCACAGAGAAGATTGATTAATAAGCTGGGTAGGCTCGGGGTTGGTCAGAAGTTGGTCAACTGGGTGGCAAACTAGTTGACAAACAGAAAACAGAGAGTAGTGGTAAATAGTATACAGTCAGAAGAGATGCAAGTCACAAGTGGGGTACCTCAGGGATCAGTCGTGGGGCCAGTCCTCTTCAATATCTTCATCAGTGACATTGCAGATGGACTGAAGGGTAAGGTTTGTCTGTTTGCAGATTACACCAAGATCTGCAACAGAGTAGATGATCCAGATGGTGTGGGCAGAATGAGAAGAGATCTGAATAAACTGGCAAAATGGTCGGAAAAGTGGAAACTGGAGTTTAATGCAAAGAAGTGCAAGATCATGCACATAGGGAATTGAAACCCTGAAGCCACCTGTAGGTTGGGAGGGGAGTTGCTGGCAGTCACAAGGGAAGAAAGAGACTTGGGCATCATCATCACAGATGACCTGAAACCATCCAAGCAGTCCACTAAAGCAGTAGGTAAGGCTAAGGGGATGTTTGGGTGTATTAGTAGAGGTATCACAAGTTGGAAGAGGGAGGTAATAATCCCTCTTCACAAGACACTGGTTAGGCCCCATCTGGAGTACTGCATGCAGTACTGGAGGCCACACTTTCACAAGGACATTAACCAAATTGAGGCAGTCCGGAGAAGAGCAACCAAAATGGTGCAGGGACTGCATCAGAAAACTTATGAGGACAGATTAACAGAGCTCAATATGTATACCCTAGAGCAAAGGAGGGAGAGAGGTGATATGATTGAAACATTCAAACACCTTAAGGAATTAACAAGATGAAAGAGTCTAACATGTTTCAATATAAGAAAAGTAGTAGGACAAGAGGACACAGCATGAGATTAGAGAGAGGCAGATTAAGGGGTAATGTGAGGAAATTATTTTTCACAGAAAGGGTGGTGGATGCATGGAACGACCTACCTCAGGAAGTGGCGGATATGAATACAGTGCACAGCTTCAAACAGGCATGGGGTAGGCATAAAGGACCAATACAGATGAGTATGAGTAGATAGGCCATTGACAGAGCAAAGGCCGATGGCACATTCATAAGGTAGAAAAAGAAATGGGGTGACTAGATGGGCCTTGCGGTCCTTATCTGCCGTCAACTTATATGTTTCTATGTTTCTAAGTATGAGGAAGGGGACAGCAATTTGGTGTCCTTAATTAGGGTGACTGCAGCCAAAGGTGAGGTGGTGATTGCAGTGGACTTTAACCTGCCCATGATGGATTGGAAGATCACAACATGCACCAGGAGTCAAGTAATTCTGTATAGAGTGCAGAGCAGATTCCTGACCTAATGTGTTATGGTACCCACTAGGGAGGGAGAAATTCTTAATCTGGTACTGATGAATGGGGACCACATCCAGGACATCCAGGTTGAGGAGCCATTGGAAGGAAGTGACCACTGCACAGTGTGGTTCAGGTTAGACATGAGGAGAGAGAAAGTAAACACAGAGACCAAGGTCCTAGACTTCAACAGAATGGACTGCAGAAAGATGCGGGAGCTGCTAAAGGGTCACCTGCATGGCATCAGCAAAGGGATGGGGTTGGATCAAACATGGCCCATGTTCAAGGAGGGAACAGCAGCAGCCTCAAATGAACATGTCAGGATAAAGGGGAAAAACCCGAGGGCCAAAACACCAAACTGGTTTAGCTGTGAGGTAGCACAGATAGTCAGGGAAAAGAGGACTGCCTACAGTAAATTCCAGAGGACCCAGAGGGATGAAGACAAATAGGAGTATCAGAGTAAGGCCAAAGAGACAGGGAAAGCAGTCAGGTTGGCTAAAGCCAAGAAAGACCTGCAACTAGCAGACAGGATTAAAAAAGAACAAAAAGCCTTTTTTAAGTATAATAGTGAAGAAAAGGGATAAGAAGGATGGCATAGTTTGACTAAGGAGAGAGGAGGGGTGGGTGGAAGATGGTGGGGACAAAGCAGAGGTGCTGAATGAGTACTTCTTTTCAGTCTTTACAAAAAAGGGGGATAGCCTGGTATCGCAGGGGTGGGAGGGGGACATAGATGAAAAGTTCAGTCAGGACATGGTGAAGAAAAGGTCGTAGTACCTCAGGGTAGATAAATCACCAGGTCCCGATGGCATATATCTGAGTGCTGAGGGAACTCATGGAGGAACTAGCAGGCCCCCTGGCAGAACTTTTTAATAGTTTGCTAGAATCTGGGGTTGTACCACTGGACTGGAGAAGAGCACATGTGATGCTGCTTCATAAAAGTGGACCCAGGGATGACCCAGGCAATTACAGACCCATCAGCCTGATGACACTTGTGTGTTAGCTCTTAAAGGCCATCCTTAAGAAAAGACTGGTAGGATACCTGGAGGAAAATGATGTCCAGGATGAGCGACAGCACAGGTTCATGGCTGGAAAATCCTGCCAAACAAACTTGATCAATTTCTTTGACTGGGTCACAAAAACAGTAGGCAAAGGCCAATCAGTTGATATCATATACCTGGACTTCAGCAAGGTCTTTGACTCTGTGCCCCATAGAAGATTGATCAGAAAACTGGGGGATCTGGGAATAGGTGAGAGACTCTCTGGATGAGTAGCCAACAGGCTAAGGGACAGGACACAGAGGGTGGCTGTAGGAAGAGTTCTCAGGCTGTAGGGAGGTCACCAGTGGGGTCCCACAGGACTCAGGGCTTGGGCCAGTGTTGTTTAATGCCTTTATTAATGATTTTGCAAAAGACATAAAGGGCAAGATCTGCCTGTTCATGGATGACACTAACCTCTGTGGGAGGATGGATAAAGCAGAAAGGATACAGGACCTAAAGAAAGATCTGGGCAAGCTCAAGAAGGGTCTGGAATATGATAACTCAGGTTCAATGTGAAGAAGTGAAAGGTAATGCAGATTGGAGTCAGAGATGGAGTACAGGTTTGGAAGGGGTCCTAGCAATCAAATCTGAGGAGGAGAATGATCTGTGGGTGGTGATCACCAGTGATCTAAAGCACTCTTCATATTGCAGGAAGGCAGTGGCAAAAGCCAACAGAATGCTGGGCTGCGTTGCCAGTGGTATAAGTAGCGAGCTGGAGGATGTCATATTGCCACTATACAGATCAGTGGTGTGGTCATACCTGCAGTATGGTGTGCAGGACTGGCATTCCTACCTGAAGAAGAACATTAACCTGCCAGAGGTGGTCCAGAGGAGGACAACTAAAATGGTTAAAGGTCAGCAGGGCAGGATATATATAATGAGAGTCTGGAAGACCTGATCTTGTACTCACTGGAGGATAGAGGAGAGGAGGGGGAGGGGGGACACAATTGAGACCTTTAAGTACATGAAGGACATTAACAAGGTGAGCGAAGAGAGCCTCTGCAGTCTCACTGGCAATTAAAATATGAGGGGACATTGCCTTAAGCTGGGGAAGGGGGTCCAGAGAGAGTTCAGGAGGCATTTCTTCAAGGAGATGGTGGTTGAAAGGTGGAATGAGCTTCCTGAGGAAGAGGGCTCACTAGAGACAGTGGACGGCTTCAAAAAGGGATGGGAAAGAGTAAAGTGTATGATCAGGGACAAAAAAGGAGTGGGTTTAAGGGTTGGTCCTTAGTTACCACTTGGGAGTCTGCAATAAGAGCAGACTTGATAGACCACAATCCCTTCTTCTGCTGACACTTTTTGAATGTTTGTACTTTACAAATGACTAAATATTTTTTGTGCATTTAAAACTTAAAAATTGTGTTGTGCAAAATAGTGGTTCTTAAAAAGGCTTTTAGTCCACAGCATATAGATTCAGTGCAGCATGGAACATACACATTAAAAATCAAAAAGAGTACAAAGCCAGCTCCATGGTGGTGAGCAATAGGGGATCGCTTGGCATACTAGCAACCCAAGTTTGTGCCTGAGCCCAGGATGGCAGGAGCAGAGGCCATCAGGGAAGATTTTCATTGGACGCTCTCCTCCCGGTTGGGGGGGGGTGCATGAGCCTGCATTGCTCTTGAGTGGCTTCTGGTGGCCCATTGTAGTGGCACACTTTGCGGCGTTGGTGATTCTGCCAGGAGTTGCATGCATGCATATGCCTTGAGGGCGATGGGTTGGGGGGGGGGAAAGGAAAATGGCTGCTCAGTCAACCAGATGATAGTCATTGGATCCCCTCACACCACAAAGCCCTGATAGAATGCCTTCTGTATGCTGCTTCCATTGCCTCATGCACCAAATCAAGGTTGAACCTCAGTCTCCCCTCTGTCAGGATCCAGAGAGGATGGTCCCCCTGGCAAAGGGATAAATCAAGCATGCCCAGAAGTGCAGAACTCTGGGTAGCTGCAGATGGTGAGGGGGGCATGACGTGGCAGGTAGGGGGCCATTAGGCGGCTTGAACGAGTGGACATCCGAACGGCATGAAGTTGGAGCCTAAATAAATAAAGAGTAGAAAATACATACAGTGCAGAGAGCAGATCCATTTGACTGAGACAAAAAAATGTCCTAAGGTTTTACTTCAGCTGAAACTTCCACTGGGGACATATTACAGTTGCCCAGGCTGCTCTTAAAATAATGTTGAAGTAATTTCCCCCATTCAGTTAGGGAGTCTGGGTAGCACCCAAAAAATTGTGACTGCATTCAATTGAATAAGTACATGGAACACTAATCTTAATGCTAAACTAATTGTGTGATTATGCGCAACTGAGTGAAATTATAGAAAAAAAAAACAATTGCAATGCTGTTAAAAATAAAAGAAGACAATACAACTGACAACACCTGTGGAACACAAGAAGATGTTAAATTAGAGAGAACATGTTCATCACTTGAATAACATTCATAGTGATTGAGGCTTGCTACATAGATAGTTAATTTACCTCTCTAGACTAGTGCAAACAAAATAAAAATGCAATTACAAGATATATAATCCAGTTAAACTCAAAGTCTAAAACTGCACTCGCCAGGCTATGAAGCACTAATCATTAAATGTACACCAATATATTGACAATCAAAGAAATTGTGTATGAAGCACAGACTTGTACAAGCATGAAGACTTATCCACATAAAGAAAAAACTTTTATATCTTGAGTGCACAGACTCTGCATATGTCCTGCCACATGACCTAGCTGGGGATTGCAGTCATTGATGTTGGGCTTGCAAGGGACTGGGCCATCACCATGCTCAGACGTGTTTTCTCCATTTTCTCCCTTTTAGACCCATGCATGTGTAGTGACACCATGTGCGTGCTCTGCCTCAGCAGAGATGCCACTGGTGTCTGGGCAAAACAAAAATAGTATACAAATAAAATAAATAGTACTGCTGATCCTCAAAAATATTGAAATCAGATGCAAAGTTTTGAAAATGTAATCAGAACTTACCAGACCATCATCATGAAGTAGGAAATAATACTAATGTAAATCCTACAGCTTCAGTGAAGGCTCTGAATATACAATACTAGATGTTTCTGTTCTGCCAAAGTGATTCTTCATAAAAATATGGGAAAACATATCAAGAGGGCAGAAAGCAGCACATGTGAGTTGATTGCCATTCCTTGTTTACATTTAAAATGAGTAACATAAAAGACATGCACAAAGTAATAAGGCAGCCGAATTCAAACAAGGCATGTGGTTTAGACCAGATTTAGATACATTTCTAAAAGTAGATAAACAAGACGACTTCCACAAATCACGGTGTAAAATTCCAATATAGATCTCCTTGAACCTGTGGCTCGACTGTTCGCAGCAAAAAAGGCTTGTCAGTTCCCACAATAAATCCTAAAGTAGAGTGCTGCGCTCAGAACCAGGAGATGGCTGCATACATAGGGTGACAAACCCTCAAATAAGAAATACACAAAGCTCCAAGTTGTATGCGCTCATAAAGGAGAAACTTAAGGTTGTTAAGTACAACTTAATAGTTGATTTTATTATGTCACTATTTTTTTATGTACAGTTCACAAATACAATTTCGGGTACCCTCTGAGCTAAGCAGTATAGTATTTAAACTCGGATAATTTTTAATATTGATTTCTAAAAAAGTGAATAGATTGATTAGCTTTAAGCTTTTTTTTGAAATAGTAATGTGTGTCACTGATTGGTGTATTGACTGATGATGTCACTTTTTGGAATGCTATTTAAACTCATGGATTTTGTCAGTTTGTAACAAGCCCCCTTGAAGGCACTTTGCCAAGGCATTAGGGGCTTCCACAGTGGTGATATAATAAAATCAACTATTAAGTCGTACTTAACAGTCATCTTGTTTATCAGAAATTCTAAACATAAGTCCTTTGCCACTTTTGAATGGATTCAGTTATAAGAGAGAGACTGTTATTATCCATTTGAAATGTACATCTGGGGTTTATTAAATCTCACTGCAAAGAAATATATATTTCCAGGTGTGGAGTATCGCAGGAATGTCTGAAATCCCCAGATGTGGTAACCAGGATGTAGAAAATATGAGTTTCTGTCTGGCTGACATTAGCTCACTGCAATCAAGGAGAACCGAGCTTCACGCATATCTGGAAAAAAGGCCTTCCGAAAAAGGAATCAGGAATTTAGAAGCCGAAAAAGGTAACATTAAAAACTGCTTTTCTGAAATTAGAATGTTTGTTGTTAAAAGAAGTTAATGTTAGTTATAACATTATTTCACTCAAAAAATATCTCGACAAAGAACAAGCACCACAAGGTTTACAAGTCTTAAAGGCCCCCGATGTGGTTTGGACAACTTTAAAAGAAAAGAAGAGTGGTTGAGAATCTCTGAAACAGCCTCTCTAGCTTATACCCATCTGATTTCTGAGGAAGATAATGAGAATTATCAGATTTTAGAAAAAGAATTAAAACAGGCCAAAAAAGAAGTTGGTGAATTTAAGGAACATACTGATTTTCTTTGTTTAGATAAAGCCTTGAAAATTAAGGTAGAAAGGTATGAAAAGGACATGATTGAAAGGAAACAAAGAAAGCATTTAAGAGATAACAATATATATGAGAAAGGTCTAGCATATGTTCCTATAAAAAAATTCTGAGGGAAGGTCTAAAAGCAGGGGAAGGTCCAGAAGTCGTAAATCTTATCAACAAAGAAATAAGAGTCTCAATAAAGGAAAATCTGGAATAGCGCTATCGCAAGACAATGAAAGACCATCGACTAGTTCATTTAAAGGGTCGAGATCTATAACCATTCACTTAACATCAAAACCTTTTTTAGAGCAAAGGAAGGAGGCAGACATAGGAAGAGAAAAACAAAGCATGGAACAAGAGGAGGGAAACACAGTAAATATAAGCAACAAGCGGCACAATTTAAGGAACCAGAAGATAACAAACAAATAATTAATCTCAGTAACTTTTCATTAAGTGAAAAACATAAATTCCTCCTCAGAAAAGGCCTTAATTTCATACCAACACCTCCAGTAAATGAGTTTTCGATCTATGTAGACTTATTTAAGCTCTTCAGAAAAATCAGATTAAGAATTTTTTTTGGAGAACAAGCTAATACCGAAACATCAGCAAATATGGGTTATTTGGAGCATTGCACAGATGAGGATTTACAGAATGAGACACCAGATTTATCTATCAGTGAATTTGACCAGGGTGTGAATTTAACTGGTAATGAGATGAATTCCATCTATGAAACACTTCTTGAAGCCGCCGAAAGTAACTTGGATGAAGTAATGAGTATGTTGAAAGATGAAACAAGCAACATAGCTGGGAATATAGATACATCTCAGGACTTTAAGGAACTAAGGGATGCTATGTTTAAATGCAAATCGGACTTTTGTCCTCTAGTATTAAATAATCAGGCATCTGTTTTTGAAAGCACAGTACTCCTTAAGGTAAGGCAAATGCTGGCTAATAAAAAAAAAACATGTTAACCCAAATTTGTCCATGGCAGAGCAAGTAGCTCTAGATGAATTAATAGAGATTATAGATCTGATTGTAAAAAAAAGAGACAAAGGTGGTAATACTGTGATTATGGACAGAGACAAGTATAAAAATATGGTTGGGAAACTTTTATTTGATGTAAATAATTACAAAAAGTTACAATTTAACCCTACACAACAATACAGAAAAGAACTCTGTGAGCTTTTGGATGGGGCAGTTTGAAGGGGGGATATAAATGACAAGGAATTTAAGTATTTGTACTGTGAATTTCCTGTAATTTAAACTTTTTACTGCCTTCCAGAAGTCCATAAAAATATTACAGATCCACCAGGTAGACCCACTGTATCCAGTATAGGTTCCATTTCTGAACACCTTGTGAATTTATAGATTTATTTTTACAGTACAGTATGAAAAGTCTCCCTTCTTATTTTAAAGATACAGGAGATACAATAAAGAAATTTGGAAGTGTAAAATGGGAAGAATGATATATATGGATTGCAGTGGATGTTGAAGTATTATATAGATCTATTAGACATAAAGATGGCTTAAGAGCTGCTAATTATTTTCTTTTGAGGGATCAGAATATTATTGGAGCACCAGTGGAATTTTTGATGGAGTCCTTAAAATTTGTCTTAGAACATGCATATTTTGAGTTCAATAGTGAATTCTTTCAGCAAATTTGTGGAACAGCAATGGATGCTTCAATTGCACCATCTTATGCTAATTTATTGTTGGGATTATGGGAAGCAGTAACCCCATACAATAGTGAGGTTAATCCCTACCTTTGTCATATAATACAATGGGGGAGATACATAGATGATTTCTGTGTATTTTGAGTGGTGGATTGCAGTTGGCAAAATAGTTTATTGATTGGCTTAATCATACTTGGATCAATTTGAAATTTACAGCACAGATGAATGAGAAAAAAATCTATGTTTTAGATATTACACTAGAGGGTGACAAAGATTTGCAACAGGTGTTTACAAAAGGGTTTGGAAAAGAAACAAGTACTAATTCTCTACTCAAAAGGGATAGTTTTCATCCAGCTAAAATAAAAAACTTGACACCATTCTGACAACTGGTTAGAATTAGAAGGAATTGTACCTCTGATCTAGATTTTGAGAAGTAATCGGCAGACCTTATAAACAGATTCAGAGAAAGGGGCTATCAAGATACTGTATTGGAAGAAGCATTAGCCAAAGTAAGAAACAAGACACAATTAGAAATGAATGAAGGCATATGTAAGTATAAAAAAAAACTAAAAATGAAAAAAACAGATTACTTGTTCCTTAGAACACAATACAGTATCTGGTAAGGTAGGCAACATAATCTGGAATAGCTAGGACATATTAAGAAGTGATACGGCAATAGCAACTATTTTGCCTGCAGTACCAAGAATCACATTTAGACGTACAGCCAATTTGCAAGACAAACTGGTCAGAAGTCAGTTTTTTCATAAAGAAGAACCAGAAAGAATGTGGTTACCACCTAGACCTAAGGGTAATCACAAGAGTGGTAGATGCAATATTTGCAAATATATGAATCAAGGATCTACTTGTCACCTACCAAATGGGATACAAATTGAAGTAAGATAATTTATCACCTATTTAACATCTTTTGTTGTATATATTCTATGGTGTACCTGCAATCTATACTATATAGGAAAGACTGTGAAACCCCTGAAAACAAGAATCCAAGAACACCTGAGGTCCATAATTAATAGAAAGATGGACTCACCAGTAGGAAGACATTTTTCCAATGTACATAATGGGGACACTTCCCATTTGAAAGTTATGGGTATAGAATTTGTGAAAAAGGACATAAGGGGAAGTAATAGACCCAATAGACTATTACAAATAGAAAGTAGCTGGATCTTTAAAGCTGATACAATTACCCCAAAAGGCTTAAATGACAAGTGGGATCTCAAACCATTCTTAAGAGACAAATAATACATGCTTCTATAAAGTTTCTCTAAGTGTTAAACTTGATCATTGGGGTACAATAATGTGGAATATCTTGTTGTATAACTTAAATTTTGTTAAGTAAAATACTCTCTTTTGCCTGATTCTCCACCCCCCCTTCCTCCCCGTCCCTCCTACTCCCCATCCCTCTCCCTTCCCAAAAATCCCTGACCCCACCTTTCCCTCTCCCTCCCCTTTTCATCTTCCTCCTCCTTTCCTCCCCCCCCCCATCATTATGTCTATTTTAAGTCTGGTTGATAGTTATCTATTTTTAGCACACTAGGATGTATTATACTATATTCCATAAGATTCTCATAAGATAACATATGTTTTTTTCTCTCTGTTTACTTTGTTACATTCTATAGGATTACCTGTGGAGATACTGTTTCTGGTACAGATGGGCCTTGAAGCAACTTTTTGGAAATGCTTCTCCTCTTTTTCCAGTTCTAGTAAGGATATTGCGAAAATTAATTGGTTAGAAAAGCATTTCTGATGTTATTTGGATATAATACACGTATTGGTGTATCCCTATGTGTTTAGGTGAACCCAACAGTACTTTCTACCAAATGAAATAGCTCAGTTATGCACTAACCCCTCTTTTTTTTTTTTACACAAAAATATCAGGGTTTAAATACTATACTGCTTAGCTCGAAGGTATCCGAAATTGTATCTGTGAACTGTACATAAATAATTTTTAATATGGATTTCTAAAAAAGTGAATAGATTGATTAGCTTTAAGCTTTTTTTGAAATAGTAATGTGTGTCACTGATTGGTGTATTGACTGATGATGTCACTTTTTGGAATGCTGTTTAAACTGATGGATTTTGTCAATTTGTAACAAGCCCCATTGAAGGCACTTTGCCAAGGCGTTAGGGACTTCCACAGTGGTGATATAATAAAATCAACTATTAAGTTGTATTTAACAGCCTTAAGTTTCTCCATTATGAGTGCATACAACTTGGAACTCTATGAAACTATACTACCTTGCTTACACAGGCTACGTGTGCATTTATGTAATAATAGAATTAAGGCACTCCAGACGTTGGGTCACCTTTTGTTAATCTAACCCTAAAGGACTAACACTTGAGTATGCAATGTGTCCCATGGATTAGAAACATAGAAAATGATGGAAGGAAAAGATCAACAGCCCATACAATCTGCCCACTGTATCTAGCTACTCTACCAAGTTCCTAGTGGTCATCTGTTCTGCTTACCTCTACCCCCTTTCCTCTTACTATGACCATGTGCTTCTTCCACCCTATCTTAAACCCTCCCACCCCTACTGGCTTGGCCTACACCACCTCTTCAAGAAATGTATTCCACTCATCCACCTCTCTTTCAGTGAAAAAGTGCTTGTAGATGGCACCTCTAAAGTTAGAATTATAGATGGTTCTAGATCCCAAAATCATGTCTTAATAATAAAGTATATTTAATAATCATAAGGCTAAGATATATCTGATTCAGCATAACATCTCTTATAATTTAATTTGGATTAATATGTTTTGCTACTAGAGGCAAACCGAAATGATGCATAGCTGAGCATTTCATATGCAGTTACCCTAAAATGAACAGGTTTGGGGTATTTTTTCTTTTTTCTTTCTGAAATGTGTTAGCACTTCTGGAATGTATAGTGTATTATTAGAGTACTCAAAGAACTGCAACAACTCACTCAATAAATACAGAATAGCTACTTTATTTCTTTTTGCCATGTCTGGACACCTGTTGGCTGTATATTTGGTTTATCAGCCTCACCAATATCTCATGGATAGACACATTTTATCAAGGTCTGTAGTCCTTGGAAATGCAATTGATTTTAAATGTTGGTTGTTTCTCTAACAAGTCTGTATGATTCCACTTTTATTTTGTCCAAAGTCCTGAACGTTTGTCTGCTGGCTATCCATTGGTCACATATGTAATGTGAGATTCTTCACTGAAGTGTCACTTACAGTACCAAGCTGTTGGCACCCCCTTCCTTTATGATGTGTTATAAAATGGTCAAGAAGAATCAAGCAATATGATTGGTCAAATGTGATTATATCATAGTGCAATATTTCAGCAAAACAGCATGGGTCAGAAATGTAATAGTAAAAAAATGTTTTATTTTTTACAGGATAAAACTGTTAGTGCCATCATTGTCCTATTTCCAAGTTGTCCTGTGTTAATAGTGCATTAGTTACAGTAGTTACACTTTTAGTATAGACAAGCAAGATGTGTTATTGGTCCATTTGTTACATTAACAGTATAAGCAGAGACAACAGTGCCATTGGAATGGCATCCTGGAGGCTGCATTGGGGGGGCTAGTGAGTCAGTGGGGTTAGGTACCCAGTTGATATTCTATATTAGAGTTAAATTAACCCCAATCCCTGGAGTGCCTTAATTCTGTTATTACATAAATGCATACATGGTCTGTGTAGCCAAGGTAGTAGAGCTTCATAGTGCTGTTAGTTGGGTTCTGCATAGACCTGAGGTGTTGGTGGTCCAGATACCAGAGATATGAAATCCTGCCATCTTGCTTACACAGAACTTGCTGAGTTAGGGTCATTTTGACCCTAACACAGCATTTCTAGACTTTCAGAAGCTTGACCATGATCCTGACATTATCTTAACATAGTTTTTGAAAATATTGTCCTTACTTAGTTTAAAAGGAAATTTCTTTTGTTGTATCTCAAAGAAAGTCTGTGGGGTCCAGTGGCAGCTCTTCCTTCACTCTACCCCAACGAAAATCCCTGAAAAACAGTGGTACCCCCTTCCCACCCTCCAGCCAACCATGTTTCTGGCATGCAGTGGTACCCCCATTCCTTATCCTCCCAGAAAGCAACCAGTCCAATGCCATCCTCCTTTCACCACCTTTATTTTATTTTTTATTTAGAGACCAAATGTTTCAGGTTGAAGTCTCACACCCATGACCATATTGTAAGTGGCATGATGTTACTGTATACTGTCCCAGGATCACTTGTAACCCTGACATTTCCACAAAAATTAACAGCAGGAAACCAGAGGGATCCTCAGCAGCAAGAACTTGGGGGAATGGGGGACAATTTAGAGATCCCATGTGAATTATGAAGGTTTTTGAGTGCCATACAGTCATTGGAGCTCATCTCTTGCCAAGCAATCATGTTGTAAATATGGCAGTCCTCCAACTCAAGAGAATGCAGAAAAGGCAGGGATCTTAGGCTGAATGGATGGACCTTGAGTCTTTGCCTGCCATCATGTGTTCTATGTTTCTATGCCATTCCATGCCATGCCACTTATTTTCAAAAGGGTCCCTAGTGCACTGAGACAGCCTGACTGCCCTGGAACCCCACAGGGCAGTGTAACTAATGTGGCCCTTAAATGCAGCACTGCAAGCTTTAATGTCCTGAGAACACCTTGGACTAAATAGGTACTGTTCATAATCATAGTAAAACCTTTCCCTCCACCTGCACATTAAACGTGAAGGTTAAAATTAATTATTTTTGAAACTAAATAAATCTTATACTCCCCAAACCCCTAAGAAATCCTTCCACGTCATCCTACAGAACTAGAAGGGGGACAGGATCAGATCTACAGTATAGTAGCTTCTTGTTTTACATTGTTTTTTGTGGATTCTACTTGGTAGAATGTTATTTCTTTTCTTTCTTATTACTAAGGGGCTAGCAGGGTATTGTTTGGGGCTGTTGGAATTTTGAAACCTGTTTTGGTAGCTATAAGTGGGCTCATTTGTTTGGTTCACTGTGTGGCAGGCTGCATTTATAGAGGCCTATTTCTTCTGTTTTAAAACATAATTGGTGTAATTTAACTGGGTCTGTTTCTTTGAATTGAGACCTATATCTTCTAATTCCAAGCCTATTTTGAGGTGGTGTTGGTGAAGCTGTTTGAATTGAGTCCTGTTCTTTGGGTAGCAAAACCTATTTTGGGGCTTTGAGTAGAATTGTGATTCATTGTTGCTGGCTTCACTAGCTGCAAGTTGAGTGCACAGTGGGGAAGGGTGCTAATGGTCTGACCAGAGGTCTCAGCTACCTGATTGTTTCTGGAAGACTTGGGCTGGTCCCACCCATCAAACCCTCGCCCCACCCACCCCAGGTCCATTATTTCCTTTATACTAGGGGTTCTGACATCACTTCTTCAAACAGACAAAGGATATGCACCTGTCATAGCAAAAGCAGACATCCAGGAAAGGAACAGCAGCAAGTGAAGAGGAGACTGCTCTCTCAGTGGAAGGGAAGTAAATGAAAATCTAGGAGCTTTCATTATTACTACTTCGCATTGATATTGCATTGGGAAAAGGAGGAGTAGGAGTTTGAAGAAGGTTGTGCAATGGCTACTTAAAGTCTGTTTTTGAGTGTGGATAGGAAGGATAGGAATATAAAAAGCAGTTGCTCAATATATCTAAACATGTGCAACAAAGGAGGTAAGAGAAATAAAGAAAATGTTTTGCACTGATAGAGGGGAGGGGGACCTGGGGAGTGTTTGGTATCCTGCATCTGGAAGGGTAGGGGGTCGCTGGTGGGCAACGACAGCAATGGGTAGGGTGGTAGACTGCAACAACTGCGGTGCACCAATCTTTCTAAACATTGCCTGGAGTGTGGGAGGATGTTTAGTGTGCAACCACATAGAAAAACTTAGAAAGGAGATTGAGGGTCTGCAGGAGGAACTAAGACAGGCAAGGCAGATTGGGGGTGGGTTTAGCCCAATACTGGTGGGAGGAAGAAGGGGAGATGAGGGAGGGCAATTTAAGCCAACGGTGGTGAGGAGAGGGTCAGAAGAAGGGAAGCAGAGACAAAGGGGCCCAGGCCAGGAAGAATGATTGCCGGGGAAACCAGGTCAGGAGACAAAAGACAAATGGAAGGAGGAGATAGGGACTTGTGAGGGGAGGCAAAGAAGTGGCAAAAGTCATGGAGTGGAAAGGAGAGGACAGGTTACTATGAAGAGAGAGGGAGCGGGCATTTGTGAAGGGTCTTCAGAAAACAGCTGTGCACTGCTAGAGAGGAAGAAAGTGGAGGAGGGAAATGATGAAATTAGAGGAGTAATTGATAAATGCCTGGACCAAACTGGAGCGGGGGGAAGTTCTGCTGGGAGAATTGCAACAGGGGTAAAAGGGGGAAATAATGTGCAGGAGGAAGAGGAGGAGCTGGAAATGAGAGAGGGAGATGAATGGAAGCAAGCAGGGAGTAAGAGAGGTGGAATCTTAGTGCTGGGGGAGTCAATATTAAGAGGAGTTAGGTGGGGTAGCAAGGGGGAGAGGCATAGTCACATTTGGGTGGAGGCCATGCCAGGAATGACAGCGGAAAGGGTGGGACAGTCTGTTCTGAAATATGCTAGAAGGGGTAGGGACAAGCCTCATTTAATTATACATCTTGGGACAAATGACCTGGCTGACAAGACAGTAGATATAGTCCAGAGGAGGTTTGAGGAACTAGCACAATTATGTGAGGGGGCAGGAAGATCAGTAACTTTTCTGAGATACTTCTGGTGCCAAAGGCACAACAAGAAAGCTGAGAATAGAGGAATTTAATGGATGGCTAAGAACCTGGTGTTGTGCTAAAGGGTATGGGCTGTTGGGGAGGTGGGGAGGGACCTGGGAGGACAGTAGTCTCTATGCCAAGGACAGACTACACTTGAGTGAGGAGGGAAAGAAAGTGTTGAAACAGGATGGAAGAGTATATAGAGGAAGTTGGGAATTTAAACTAGGAGTGGGGGGGTGGCAGTTGGGGAAGAGATATGCAGAGAGCACAGGTTGGGAAATCATATGAGCTTACCCCCATAACAGTGACAAAGGACAAATGGCAAGTACTATTGGTGATGCTAGGAAAGGAGGGCAGGATGGGAGGGGGGGGAAGGGTGGAAGGTGGTTACCCTTAATGCTAGGAGCCTTGAGAGGAAAACTGCAGACTTACAGGTTCTCATGGCAGAGGGAGAGGTGGACATTGCAGCCATCACGGAAACATGGGCCACCCAGTATAATGACTGGGACCTGTCTGTACCAGGGTACAGGTTATTTCGTAGGGACAGAGTGATTGGGAAAGGAGGGGAGTGGCATTATATATAAAGGAAGGACTGAAGTGTGTAAGGGAGGAAGGGGAGGAGGGTAGTACAGAGTCACTTTGGGTGCAAATCCAGGATTCCAAGAATAGGATTCTTAGAATGGGAGTGGTGTACAGGCCACCATCTCAGACAGAGGAGTTAGACAGGGAACTAGCGGGACAGATCAGGAGGACCTGCGAGAAGGGTAGTGTGGTGATTGTGGAGGACTTCAACATGCCAAGAGTGGACTGGAGCACCCCAACAACCAGGAACAGAAGGGAGCAGGTACTGCTGGATGCCTTCCAGGACAGCTTCCTGTTGCAAATAGTCAGTGAACCAACCAGGTTAGGGAATACCCTTGACCTTGTGCTGGCAAATGGGGACTTTGTGAGAGAACTTACAGTGGAGGAACCGCTGTCAGGGAGTGACCACCACTCAGTATGGCTCACATTGGATATGGGCAAGGAAGGAGTGGAATCTGGCACAAGAGTGCTGGACTTCAGGAGGGCTGACTTTGGGAGGATGGGGGAAGTGATAAAAGGGTACCTGGCCAGAATTCAGTCTAGTATGGATACTAACCAGAGGTGGGAGCTCATGAAGCTGGGGATAGTGGAGGCAACCAAAATCCTGCTGCAAAGTCCAGAGCAAGAAGGCTAGGGCTAAGAAACTGAGCTGGTTGAGCAAGGAGGTCATGGAAAAGGTAAGGAGGAAAAGAGCTGCCTTTAGGAAGTACAAGAAAACAGGGAGTGGGGAAGACAGAGAGGAGTACTTGACAGAATCGAAGGAGGTGACAAGGGCAGTAAGGGGAGCCAAAGCATCTATGGAACTCAGGCTGGCACAAGGCATTAAGAAGGGGGAGAAGGACTTCTTTAAGTACATCAGGGAGAAAAGGAGCTGTAAGGACCACATAGTAAGGATTAGGAAGGAGGGGGGTTGGGTGGAAGCAGGGTACGATAAGGCGGAAGCACTAAATGAGTACTTCTGCTCAGTATTTACTAAAGAGAAGAGAGGGTGACACCCAAGGTGGGAGAAATGGCAGAAGCAGGGAGGAGTGGTGACAGATGGGGAAATCATGGAGGGCAGAGTTCGAGAGGGTTTGAAGGCACTGAGGGTGGACAAGGCGCCAGGCCCAGATGGCATCCACCCCAGGGCACTGAAAGGAGCTGGCAGAGGTCCTTGCAGGACTTTGGCAGGCCTATTTAATGCCTCACTACATTCGGTGTGTGCCTCAGGACTGGAGGATGGCTCATGTGGTGCCCTCCACAAGAGTGGCCCCAAGGATGAACCGGGAAACTACAGACCAGTGAGCCTCACATCCATCGTGGGTAAGCTAATGGAGACTATCTTGAAGGAGAGGCTGGTGGCCTCCTAGAGGCCAAAGGACTACAGGACAGCAGACAGCATGGCTTCATATGTGGCAGATCCTGCCAAACCAACCTGGTCGAGTTCTATGACTGGGTAACTGGCAACTGGACAGGGGCCATGCAGCGGATGTCCTGTATCTGGACTTCAGTGGGCATTCGACTAGGTGCCACATGAAAGGCTGGGAAGGAAGTTAGTAGGCACAGGGCAAGTGCAAGCTGGTGAGATGGGTAGGAAACTGGCTGCAGGGAAGGCAACAGAGGGTGGTGGTGGGTGGGGGGCTCTCACACCCAAGGGCAGTGACGAGCGGTGTCCCACAGGCTCGGTGTTGGGACCAGTGTTGTTTGGGATATTCATTGCAGACATATCATGGGACATCAAGAGCAAGATCAGTCTGTTTGCTGATGATACCAAGGTTGGCGCGGTGGTGGATGACCTAGGGGGATGGCAGGGGTTGTAGGATGATCTGGCAAAGCTTGAAACCTGGTCAGACACCTGGCAACTGGGCTTCAATGCCAAAAAGTGCAAGGTGCTGCATTTTGGGATGAAGAACCCAAGGAGGAGTTACCAGCTAGGGGGAGTGCAGCTAGCCCAGACAGGGAGGAGGAGAAGGATCTGGGGTGCTCATTACAGGGTCAATGAACAACTTGGCACAATGTAGGAAGGCAGCTGCAAAGGCCAACAAAATGCTGGGTTGTATTGCAAGGGGTATATCCTCGAGGAGGGAGGAGGTGATTCTGCCACTGTATAGGTCATTAGTTAGACCAGACCTGGAGTACTGCGTGCAGTACTGGCGTCGCGTATCTGAAGAGGACATTAAGTTACTGGAGGGTGCAGCGCAGGCGACAAAGATGATCAAGGGGCTGGGGACTTATCATAAGAGAGGAGGTTGAAGAAGTTGAACATGTACTCACTGGAGGAGAGGAGAGACAGGGGTGACATGATTGAAACCTTTAAATACATGAAAGGAATAAACAAGACGGGTACAGAGGGGCTGTTCAAAATAATGGAGGGGAAGGCCACCAGGGGCCATGATATGAGACTGGAGCGAGGAAGGTTCAGGAGGGAGATGAGGAGACACTTTTTTACAGAGAGGGTGGTGGCTGGGTGGAATGCGTTACCTGTAGAAGTGGTATGCAGTAGAACAGTGGACTGCTTCAAATGAAGATGGGACAGGACAAGGGGGAGGGTTAATGAAGGGGAAGGGTGGAAGGAAGGGGCAGCTGCAGAATAAGGGGTGCTAACTGCACATTCGAGCAGACTTGATAGACCTCTAGGCCTTTATCTGCTGGCAAATTTCGTATGTTCGTATACTACCACACCAGTTTATAGAGTTTACACTTTTCTCAGTATACTATAACAAAAAAATAAAACATACAAAATACCAGAAAATATATGATAACTCTGACACTGATTACATAGACACATAGATGTTGTCAGCAGATAATGGCCTTTGGCCCACCTAATCTGCCCATTAGTGTTAATTACAGTGCTTCTTCAAATTTTACTGGAACAAGGTTGTACCCCTCCCCCGACTGCCAGTATTTCCCCGTGCCTATCCCATGCATTCTTAAATCCTGTGATCATGTTTGCTCCCACCACCTCTTCTAGCAGACTGTTCCAGTTGTCCACTTGTCCAGTTGTCTGTGAAGAAGAACTTCCTTATGTTCCCTCTGAAGCTCTCTCCCTCCAGTTTCATCTCATGTGCCTTCATTCTCAGGCATCTTTTTATTTGAAAAATTGTACTTTCCTGCACTTTATTCCTCCCTGTGAGGTGCTTAAATGTGTCAATTATATCCCCCTCTCCCTCCTCTCCTCCAGGGAGTACATATTTAAGTTCTTCAGTCTGTCCTCTTAGGGTTTGTGATGTAATCTCTGCTCCATCTTGGTTGCCCTCCTCTGAACCACCTCCACTCTATCTATGTCCTTGTGTAGGTAAGGCCTCCAGAGCGTGACACTGTACTCGAGGTGCAGCCTCATTAGTTATTTATTTATTTATTCATTCTCGGATTACAATACCTTTGAGCACATAGCTCTTTTACAAAGGTTCCATGTCGGTGGGAAGGGTGAAAGACATACAACGGATGATATTACATAAAAGTTTTACAAGAAAGTAATTAAAATGACAATATGACATTAACATTTCAACTAAAATTAAAATTATGAATCGGTAGGAAATCAAAAATAACCTAATAAAAGGAGGCAGCCCAAGGTGCTTTGTCAAATAGGTATAGATAGATTTGAGTGAACAAAGTTCAGGTAAGTGAAGGTAAACGGTGGAAAAAAGGTGGAAGGTGAGGGGGTGAGGTGAAAGAAGGATCGGGGAAGGAGGCAGGAAATAGGGCAGAGCAGTTAGGATGAAAGTGGTCATTCGCAGAGAAAGGGGAAGAAGTAGATACACAAGGATGTGTCAGTACTGCTGAGGTAGTGCCATGTCAGTTGAAACAGTCATAGGAACTGTCAGCTGTAAGATGCTGATGAATGTCCTGCATATTGGTATTATGACCTCCCTTTTCGTTGTCAATAGACAAATTCTGTTTTGTAAACTTAAAGGACAAGTGCAAATGTTTTCTCTCCATTTTTTATGTTGGCTCGTGCATGCCTGCCAGGCAACATATTGCATTAGTAGCAGATTTGGAGGTGCGGTCACTGTGGGCAAATGCAGTGCATGCATCAGAAGGCGCGTCCTTCATTCCTCAATAAGGCAGCTGCAGGCTGTGACACCAGGCATACGTCAAGTGGTGACCAGATCTAAGAAAAGGTCCACTGCAATCATGCAGCAGCACCGTAACACGCCCTCCCAACATGCCTGTCCTAGTGAAACCACCCGCAGAGTACCCCGACCCACTTCATTTGCCGACAGGGGAGCCCACTCCCCGTTGGCATAATGCCCCCACTCCCATTTAAAATGTATCCCGAGGGGGTGCCCAATCCCCCTCGGCATCATGCACCCCCCCAAACAGTCTTTCTTTGCCGATAGGGGCCCCAATCCCCGTTGGTTTTAGTCCCCCTTTCCCATTTATTTTGCTGACGGGGGAGCCCACTCCCCGTCAGCATAATGTCCTCCCTCCTGCTTTTGTTGTGTGCCAAGAGGGATGCCCAATCCCCCTTGGCTCTTGTCTCCCCCCCTTCAGTATGTGCAGACGGGGGTGCCCAATCCCCCATCAGCTACAGCATCCCCCTCCCGAAAAACACTTAGGTGGCATGCTGGGAGCCCACCCCACTATGCCAAATGCCCCTGTAAACCAAAAACCGTCCCACAATGTGGGTTGTTTTTTTTTTTAACCTGTGAAAGAAGAAAATGGTCCCTCGCAGTCTCCCTGCCCCCTCCCCTAACCCGTGCCCACCCTCTGCGTACCCTGCCTCCCTACACTCACCCTCACCCCATACTTATCTCTGGAGCCCGGTGCGACAATCTCGGTTAACCAGAAACACATCAGCACTCTTCAAAGCCGACCGCAAACTGAAGAAATGCCGGTAAGCTGTATAATGGCATAAATAGGGTTTTTCAACTTTGGTGCATATCTCGGCCATTTTTGGGAATTTTGGCACCAAATTTTCAACACGGGGTTATTGGGACCCCTCCTCATGAATTCAGTCACTGACATGGCGTTATTCAGTCCCAAAAGGGGATTTTGTGCTCACTGCGTAGAATCACCTTTCGGGACCAATTAACGAAACGACAGTGCCACTGTTCATGAGGGGTCTCTCAAAAAGCTTATGTTACAAATTTGGTAGAAAAAATCCAACAAATGGCTGTTTTAGTAGCGTGCGTTACGCAGTTTCCACATACGCTCATAACTTCATGCATTTGTAATATTTTCACTCCAAATTTAAAAACTGGCATTTTCCCACACCTCCTTATGAATAGTACAGCTGTCATTTTACATATCCTGGCTGAAAGGTGTTTTCGCACATCCGGTGCACAATAGAGCGGTCGCTGTGCGAAATCAGTTTTTGGGACAGTTTGAGGAAATTACAGTGACACTGTTCATGAGCAGATGTCCTAAAATTCCAATGTTGAAAATTTGGTGACAAACGTCCATAAGATGACTGTGTTACAAGAGTGCGTTGCGCAGTTTCCACGTACCCTTGCAACTTCGCAAATTTGCAATATTTTCATGCCAGATTTTCAACACTGGCATTTTTTCACACTTCCTTATGAACAGTACAGCTGTCATTTTTCACATCCTGCCCAAAATGTGTTTTCGCGCCTGTGGCACACAATGGCGTGGTTGCTGTGGTAAATCAACTTTTGGGACAAATTAACAAAATCACAGTGCCACTGTTCATGAGGGGAGGTCCCAAAATGCCTATGTTGAAAATATAGTTAAAAAAATCCAGAAAATAATTGGGTTATGGATGTGTGTTGCACAGTTTCTATGCATGCTCATGACTTCACCAATTTTTCCTATTTTCACTCCACATTTTCAACATCGCAATTTTTTTACACCTCCTCATGAACAATACAGTTATCATTTTTCCCATCCTGCCCAAAATGTGTTATCATCCCTATGTCACCAAATGGCATAGCCACTGTGCAAAACTACCTTTCAGCTAACAAACTGATAGTGCCGCTCTTCATGAGGTGGGGTCACAGAAAGCCTATGTTGAAAATTTGGAGTGAAAATACCAACAAACGCCTACAGTGTTAGGGTTTCTAACTGTTACTCCCAACCCTGTACAGACTGACAGGCATCAGGGGTGTGATTTGGGATCATTGCCTGTAATGCTCACGCCATTCCACCCACACCCCCACCCTGCAGCCAGTGACAGGCATCGACGTCTGCCTTGGAGTGTTCGGCCCTAAAGTTCACCCCATTCTCCTATACTGCACCCACCTCAGCACATTTTCTTATGGTATGGTGTAAGTATAAGGCCCAAAGACCCCAAAGCACACCAAGACACTTGTCAGTGTCTACAGGGTAGGGTGAGGTAGAATGGCTTGAGCATTATAGCTGATGACCCAAAGGCACACCACAACGCCTGTCAGTCTCTGCAGGGTGGGGGTGGCATTGGCTTCAGTTCAGTACTTCACTGCCATTCCTATTATGCATCTCTAACTCCTGCACTACCAATGCCAACGCCAGCGAGACAACATTCGGCACTGACAAACGCTTGTTTATTTCCTAGCTGCCTGTGGAATAAAAATTGGACACTGATCACAAAATAACACAAATGACATGTCTGCTGTGTATTTTTTTAAACTGTACTTATTTTAATATATAAACATTAGATGCCACTCCTTGTTTGATGTTAGGAACACAGAGAATCTCATAAAACTTTCCACTGACTATATTGCCGACCAAGTGTAGTCCATAAATTCAACCCACTTGTTTCCCTGATGTGTGGCAGGTGTCAGAGAGCAATGGGCACATACTTTCACTGTTTTTAGACCTGCCCAGCAATTAAACAGTTTTGGGTGGTTATTTCTTAGGAGCTGGCTAATACATGGGGGAGCCTGATAGTTAACTCACCCATGTCATTATTATTTGGAATGGAGGATTTGGGGCTGGAAGGATGGACCCTTTACCAAAGACAGGTGCATATAATGCTTGCCCTGGTGAGACAATGTATTCAGAACACATGGGTGTCATGCACAAAACCCACTGTGGGACTGTGGAAAACATTGATCATTCAGAATCTGACACTAGAAGATCGTACTTATATTCTTAAGGAGAGGGAAGAACAATTTCTTGCTGAGTGGGGGAGATTTTTGGACTCCCTTGGCCTGACAGAGACCCAATTGCTGCAAGAGACTACTTTACAGAAATGGAAACAAAGGTGCGAATTCCAGGAGGTGCTGGGGAACCCAAGGCCAGACAACTTTTGAGTGCAGATAAGATGCAGTCACATTAAATGTGAAATATAATTCAGATGAAATTCATCAATTTTAGGAATGTACTGTAGGACATGTGTAGGATTAAATGTTATTCATTATATTTAAAGTTTTGTTCTACTATTAGAAGTTTTTAAATGTATGTAATGGTGATGTGGGCCCACATTTTCAAAGGAGATGCGCAGCCCAAAGTGGAGATGCACAGCACATCTGAGAAATTGCACGGAAGTGCAATATTCGAAAGGTAGAGATGTGTTACGCATTTCTGAATGCGCTATTGTGCAAAAAATTTGTATACAGCGCAAAAAAAGGGGGCGGGTACATGAATATGCCACGCATCCATATATTCAGCAAAAGTGTGTGGCGCATCTGCTGCACATCCCAGAAAAGTGCTGCACAAAGATAGGCAGACAAAAGGATGGCCTAAATCAGTTAGCCACCCACCCACAGGAAGGCTGTGGAACTGCAGGCAGGCCATCCTGATACAGTCCTTGGAGGTGCGCCAGGATGTGCTCCAGGCATCCATACACAGCAGTCATGCCAGGATGGAAGTACCCAAAACCATAGGTTCCAGCACACTACAGGCACTGCCCAAAGAGCAATTGCCTACACCGCACCTGGGATGCAGACACCCAGCTGCCACATGCCAGCACACCAGCAGAGCAGATGGCCACACTGCAGCACATGTACCAGGGGCCATGGCCTGCACCCATGTGGCCTGCAGGGCACTACCCGGTGATGGCATGCACCCAGGGTGATGTCTGTGGCAATGGTGCCCAGGTAGCATGGTGGCACAAATGGCATCCTGGCACAGGCTAGGGACTGACCTGTGGCACACACCCACAGTGGTACATCATAGGTGCACACAGGTGAGACCCACCCACTCGGGTACCTGGTCACCCTCTCCACACTGCCATTTCTTGCAGGTATCACCATGTTCCTCTCATACAGGGGTGTGTGGGACACTGCAAGTGACTGTACACTGCATATGGAGCTGGTGTATCACATGCATGTATTATACCAATCAGACTGTGTCACCCTCTGCCCTCCCCAGTTGCTTGTCCAGGTGGGCTCCCGTGGCCACTGTCCCGGTGGACCCCTGTACTCCAGTCCAAACCTGTACATGGCACTTGGTAATAGCACTGTACCCAGGCCAATGTGGTCCACCCACCCACACACAAACATTCCATCACACCTGCCTGCTAGGCTGCAGTACCTCCTGTTTACCTCTGTGGAGTGGTGGGGCAGCCCTGCAAAGTTGGAACTGAGCATACCCGGGGGTATGCAAATGGCCTACATACATTCCAGTAATGAACTGAGCATGAGGGGAATGGGCTCAGAATGTGCAATGAGTCCATTTGCATATCCTGGCTGAATATTGCAATTTTGCGCACTGCGCATGTGGCTGCCTATTGCACATTTCCCCATGCTCCGTATAGGACTCAGGTCACCTGCTACGCATCTCCCACTGCATGATCGGCATGTTCAGGATATTCAACTGAACATGCGTGTTCGCATCTCATGGCGCATCTTCTGAATATGCCATTATTTTGTGCCTGTGCATCCCAGTTGTGTGGCGCCGGCACTTGCGCGATGCAGCCTGGGACTTATGAATATGGGGCCCCTGATGTTCTTGTTCTATGTATTTTGCCTAGCAAAACGTAATAAAAAAATTATAAATAAATAAATAAAGGGACACTGTCAGCTTTTACAGACTTTTTTGATCATGTATGACCAGTGTGGCAGCCACAATTGTTACCAATTCTAACTGAGCAGTCATCCCCAATCTGCCCCGTTTCTGCTTATGATTGAAGATATTTATAATAGGTGTATCTTGACTGGTCTAGACTTATTACTACCAGCTTGACTCGTGATCCACAGCTGCATGGCTATGCACATTCACAACACACTCGTGCTAACATAGCGCCCCCGACCTGACCATCTACTTGTGCATACACAAGTGTTGGGATTTCTATACCCCACAATATTTTCAATTATAGAAAGAGCTCTTGCTATAAAGGAGATCCATGTTAGTCTAGCCTTAAATAGAGCAGTATTATCCTCAAACGAGCGACTTGAAATCCAAAGGCGTGACTCTGGCATGCACACCAGCACACCATTGGTGTGCAGGCCCAGAATCATGGCTTTGGATTTCAAATGGTTCAGTAGAGCATAAAACTGCTTGTTTTAGGGCTACACTAACATGGCTCTCTTTTATAGTAAGAGTTTTTTATATAAATAGAAAAATATTGTGGGTACAGAAATCACAGTACTGGCGTATGCATGATTAGATGGTCAGGTTGGGGGCACCCTGTTGGCATGAGCACATTGTGCATGCGCATAGACATGCAGCCACAGATCACGGTCAAGCTGGTAGTAGTAAGTGCGGACCACTCAGGATACATATTTTGCAAATATCTTCAACTGTAAGAAGAAACATGGCAGATTGGGGCTGATCTTAGAATAGGTAACAACCATGGATGCCACACTGGGCACACATGACCAAAAATGATTGTAAAAGTTGACAGTGTCCCTTTAATTAATGCAGAAACAGAGAAAGAGAGAGTCAGTTAGTTTATTTTGTGATCAGTGGCATGCTGAATATGCGATAGCACTGTCATACACAGGTCTCTCTCAGTAGAATCATTATAACCAGAAAAATAAATAAATACATAAGAAATGACATTAGAAACAAGCAGGCAGCTTAAAGCAGAGATGGAGCCAAAAGCAAAAGGTACTAACATGCAGCAGACAGCAGCACAGCCACACATCACCATAGGGTATCCAGAAAAAACGATATTTAGTCAGGCTATAAGCAAAAAATAATTTATTTGCGCCAAAAACACGCCAGCACACAGTTGCAACGTGCCCCTCCCCAAGCAGCCAAATGTTTTCGCGTCTCCTACTTTCTCAAGCCTTGAGAAAGTCGAAACCAACGTAAAAATGTTTGGCTGCTTGGGGAGGAGCACGTTGCAACTGTGTGCTGGCATGTTTTTGGCACAAATAAATTATTTTTAGCTTATAGTCTGACTAAATATAATTTTTTCTGGATACCCTATGGCGATGTGTAGCCGTGCTGCTTTCTGCTGCAAATAAGAAATGAGTTCACCAAACAAACAGTGATATTGCTAGCAGCAGCCATTCAGCATGTCCTTGGTGGCAGTAACAATCAGATGTTCTAATGTCTTCTCAGATACACAGTGTAGCTGATCTAGCCAGAAGTTTGTTGTCAACTCTTTGCATTTCTGTTATTTTGCTTACTTTACATTAAATTTCAAAATCCAATGTTCTTAGTTAAACAAATAAGGTGCCACTTACATAACACATACATGTCATTAGAAATAGGGAAAGATCACTTAGTTATTGCAGAGAGAGAGAGAGAGGAACACAGGGCCCGATTTTAAAAGGGGTCTTAGAGTAATGCAAGTTGCATCACTGTAGGGCTGTGGCAAACTCAAGGTGTGTCAGATACCCTGCATCTAATTTTATAAAGAGCAGGGTCCCTGCACCAAAAACCCAGGAGTTGCTGCAGCCGCAGGTTAGTGGCAAACATTTGGTGCACCTCAGGAATTGCCGCAGAGGTCTGCCCCCCCCCCGCCCTGCACAAAACTAGAGAGGCCATGCGTTTTGGGAGGGAATCTGCATGCCAGGAGGGTGCTGAGGGCAGAAGGGGCACAGGGGATGTCCTAGTGGTGTCAGGGAGACACTGGGCATGACAGAGACTGATGTGGCACCTGGAAGGGGGTGCCATTTGCATAACTCTACTGCTGATTGGCTGGGTCCACTTCATGGGGGGTTGTCAGGGCTGAACAGTGACATGGTCCCAGGTAAGCACAACCCTGGCAGCTGCCCTATAGGTGCATACAGTCAGGACCCCATAATCAGTAAGCTAAAGTTGCAGGTTGAGGGCTGCCAGTGGTGGGGGAACCATTCTCCAGGCACCACCAAAGTCCCCTAATACCCACCCTCTCACAACATGGCAGGCTGCCTTCTGACTATGGGGTCATGACTGCGTGCACCTATGGGGAAGCTGCCAGGGCTGTACCCACCTGGAGCTATGTCGTGGTTCGGCCCTGGCAACCCCCCCCCCACAAAGCAGTCCCAGCTGATCAGCTGTAGGGCTATGCAAACAGCACCCCTACTGGGTGACACATCACTCCATGTCATGTCCACTGTCTCCCTGACACCTCGTAGGACACCCCTGTGCCCTGTCTGTCTTGGGCTTCCCACTTTTAGACCTCGTCCCCATTCACCACAGTGTGTGGCACTGGTGGAAGTCCTGTAGACCACCTTCTGGCTGTTCTATGTTGAGCCTCTTGGTGCATCCATGGCAGGGCTTCCAAAATGGTAAAAAAGGGGATGTTGCAGTCCCGCTGTGGCACAAGCCCCCTTGTGACCCGGTGCATGGGTGCCTCTGTTGCAAGGGTGGTGCAGGGTGGCTCGGGCACATGGCATCCTGATTTCAATGCAGCCGCCATTTGAAAATTGGGATTGCCATAAAGTTTTACTCAAAGTGTCATTTGCATCATACACCTTTGGTGCAGGCACCTTGTGTCAAACTGCAACTTTTGAAAATTGGGCCCAGAGTGTCACTGAATTTTCTGATGAGAGGCAGGCTGATTATGTGATAATGCTAGCATACACTGCTCCCTCACAGCAGAAGCCTTGCCAGAATCATTTTAACACAAAAAAGAATAATATGTAAGAACCAGGCTCACAAAAAAAACAGCACTATTGATTGCAGCAGCCGTTCGGCATTTCCTTTGTGGCAGTTACGATGAGCTGTTCTATCATCTTCTCAGATGCACAGCACAGTTGATCTAGCAAGAAGTACGTTTACAGCTTTGTCAGTTGCTACTATATTGCTTAGTTTGCATTCACTATCAAAATCCAATGCTTTAGTGAGTGTCTTTGTGATTGTGTGATGTAGGACAGGAGAGGGGGAGACTGAGGGCAGACTGGAATGAGTGAAAGAGCATACCCAACACCCAGTGCCCAGCCTGCAATCAGTCATGTCTTACTTTACAGTTACATGACAGAATTTAAACAAGCATTTGTCAATGCCAAAGTTCGTCATTTGGAATTGATGTTGGTACACACAGATTAGTTCCCAGCAGAAAGAACAAATTATGCCACCAAGTTCACATTCCCGTTGCAAGACACTGAAGTGCATACCTGTTTCCTCAATTCATGATCTGGCTTTGAAGAGTGAAGATGTACCTGCGGTTCAGAGAAGATGAGGGCACTGGAGCCCCACCATGGGTTGGGTTGGGGGGGGAGGGACGTTATGGTTAGAAACCCTAATGCCTGGGCGTTTTTTGGTATTTGCACTACAAGTGTTCAACATGGACTTTTGTGTTCCCCCCACCTCATGAAAGCACTTGGGACCTCTGCTCATGAATATTGGCACAGTGATTTTGTTAATCTGTCCTGAACGTTGATTTCTCACAGCAACTGCGCCATTCTGCACCAGATGTACGAAAACATAGTTCGGGCGGGATATGAAAGTTACAGCTGTACCATTCATAGGGAAGTGTGAAGAGAAGGCAGTGCTGAACATCGGGAGTGAAAATATTAAAAATGCTCAAACGTACAAGCATATCTGGAAACTGCACAACACACGCTTGTAACAGTCATTTAATGGAATAATTTCACCAGAATTTCAACAAAGGCATTTTGTGACCTCTACTCATGAACACTGCCGCTATAATTTTCTTACTCTGTCCTGGATGTTGATTTCCCACAGCGACCGCACCTTTGTGCAAAAGCACATTTTGGGCAGGATGTGAAAAATGATAGTTGTACTGTTCATAAGGAAGTGTAAAACAAATGGCAATGTTGAAAATCTGGAGTGAAAATATTACAAATTCATGAAGTTACGTGTGTGCGTGGAAACTGAGCAATGCACACTCATAACACAGTCATTATATGGACTTTTGTCACCAAATTTTCAATATAGGTATTTTGAGACCTCTTCTCATGAACAGTGTCATTGTGATTTTCATAATCTGTCCCGAACACTGATTTTTCACAGCGACCTCGCTATTCTGCACCAGAAATGCAAAAACACATTTCAGCCAGGATGTGAAAAATGACAGCTGTACTGTTCATAAGGAGGTGTAAAAAAAGCCAATGTTGAAAATCTGGAGTGAAAATATTACAAATTCGCGAAGTTACGAGTATGCGTGAAAACTGCTCAACAGACGCTCGTAACACAGTCATTATATGTACTTCTGTCACCAAATTTTCAACATAGGTATTTTGAGATCACCGCTTATGAATAATGTCACTGTGATTTTTGTAATCTGTCCCAAACACTGATTTACCACAGTGACCGCACTGTTCTGCACCGGAAGTGCAAAAACACATTTCGGCCAGGATGTGAAAAATGAAAGCTGTACTGTTCATAAGGAGGTGTAAAAAAATGCCAATGTTGAAAATCTGGAGTCAAAATATTACAAATTCACAAAGTTATGTGTATGCATGGAAACTGCACAACGCACGCTCGTAACACAGTCATTATACGGACTTTTGTCACCAAATTTTCAACATAGGTATTTTGAGACCACCACTCATGAATAGTGTCACTGTGATTTTCGTAATCTGTCCCAAACACTGATTTCCCACAGCGACCGCGCTACTCTACGCCAGAAGTGTGAAAATGCATTTCGGCCAGGATGTTGAAAATGATATCTGTACTGTTCATGAGGAGATGTAAAAAAATACCAATGCTGAAAATCTGGAGTGAAAATATTACACTTTTACAAAGTTGCAAGCGTGCATGGAAACTGCGCAACACATGCTTGTAAAACAGTCATTTTTTGGAATTTTGTCAACAAATTTTCAACATAGGCTTTTTGGGAGCCCACCTCATGAAAAGGGGACACTGTCATTTTGTTACTCAGTCCTAAAAGGTGATTCCATGCAGTGACTGCGAAATCACCTTTCAGGACCGATTAACCAGATGATAGTGACTGAATTCATGAGGTGGTGTACCAAGAACCCCATGTTGAAAATGTGGTGCCAAAATTCCCAAAAATGGCCAAGATATGCACCAAAGTTGAAAAACCACTATTTATGCCATTATACAGCTTACCGGCATTTCTTTAGTTTGAGGTCAGATTTAAAGAGTGCAGATGTGTTCCCGGTCCACTGAAGATCATCGTGCCATGCTCCAGAGGTGAGTATGGGGTGAGGGAGGGGTGTGGGGAGGTGGGTGTGCGGGTTGGGGGAGGGACCACCAGAATCAATTAGGGTCCATCTTCTAGTTTACAGGTTTAATTTTTTTATATTTTTTTAACTCGCGGGAAGGTTTTCTTTTCTACAGGGACATTTGGCACGTTGGGATGGGCTCCCAGCATGCCACTTGAGTGTTTGGGAGTGGGACAAGAGCCAAGGGGGACTGGGCACCCCCCTCGGCACACAAGAAATTGGGGGGGGCATTATGCCGATGGGGAGTGGGCTCCCCCGTTGGCAAAATGAACTGGAAGGGGCATGCCGACAGGGGGATTGGGCACCCGTCAGTTTGTTAGTTGTTTTTTTTAACTGAGATGGGGAAGGCCTGGACCCAGTGTGTTTACACTACTGTAAGCTGCAGCAGTGTGAATGCACAACCAGGAATGCAATGCAGGAATGCAACTTCAAAGGACCAAGCTGTGCTACTATTGGTGCATGTTTAAATCCAACCACAGTTCTCCATCCAACCACCTACTCTGGCAGACCATTCCACCCTCACTGTGAAGAAAAAGTTCTTCACATTTCCTCTTCACCTGCTACCTTCCAATTTCATGTCATGCCCCCTCATTCTTGTACTCCTCCTGTATTGGATGATTTCTCCCCCCTGCACCTTGTTTATGTCCTTGAGGTACTTGAATATTTCTATCATGTCCTCTCTCTCCCTTCTGTCCTCCAGCAAGTACATATTGAGGTCCCTTAATCTCTTTTTGTAAGTTTTGTGGTGCAAGCCCTGTACCATCTTAGTCATCCTTATCTGGACTGTCTCCAGCCTGCTAATGTCCTTTTGAAGGTGCAGCCTCCAGAACTGCACACAGTACTCCATGTGAGGCCTGACTAGGGTTTTATATAATGGCATTACTACCTCCCGCCTTCTGCTGGTGATACCCCTGCCTATGCACCCCAGCATGCCACTGGCCCTCCCTGCTGCCTTTGTACTCTGCTTTGACATTGTCAGGTCATCTGATATAATAATAACCCCCAGGTCCCTGTCTTCTTTGGTAACTCTAAGCAGCTCTCCCCCCCTCCCCATCATGTAGCTCTCCCCTTGGTTTCCATGCCCCAGGTGCATAATGTTGCACTTCTTTGAATTAAACCTCAGTTGCCACTCCTCACACCATTTCTCAGGCTTTCCCAGGTCCTTCCTCATTTTCTCCACCCCTTCTGGAGTATCCACCCTGCTACAGATCTTTGTATCATCTGCAGACAGGTAGACCTTTCTTTCCGGTCCCCCTGCAATGTCACTAATGAAGTCATTGAACATGACTGACCCAAGGGCTGATCCCTGAGGTACCCTGCTGGGCACCCCCCTCTCCCCAGATTGTACTCCCTTTACCACCACCCTCTGCCACCTGTCCATTAGCCCATTAGCCAGTTCTTAACCCATTTTACCACCTTGTCCCCTATGCCCAGACTTCCCATTTTGTTAACCAGCCTCTTATGTGGGACAGTGTCAAAGGCTTTGCTGAAATCGAGGTAGGCAACATCCGCCACCCCCCCGATTTACTTCCTTCGTCACCCAAAGAAATCTATCAGATTGGAGTAGATTCGAGGAGGGCACATGTTGTCTGTCTACACAAATTCAGCAGTAGGGAGGAGATGGGGAACTATAGGCCAGTCAGCCTCACCTCAGTAGTGGGGAATATCATGGAGGCACTGCTTAAAGAAAGGATAGTGGGACATCTAGAAGCCATCGGTGCCCAGGACCCTAGACAGCATTACTTCATAGCGGGTAGGTCATGTAGCACAGCATAGCAGCCCTGACTGTGGGGGTGGGGACAAAGGGTAGCAGGGTGCAGCAGCCCTGACTGTTCAGGTAGGAGATAGGGGTGGCATCAGGGTACAGAATTCCAAAATGAGGGACAGGATGCAGCAGCCATGCCTGTTTGGGACAAGGGATGTGGGTGGCAGGGTGCAGCAAAGGATCTGAATCTGGTAATGGGGGCAGGAGGATGTGACTGCTTTAACTGTGGAGGCACACAACAGGGTACAGCAAATGCTCTGACTCTTTTAGCAAGTGACAGCATGGTGCAGCAGCCCTAACTGCACAGGCATGGGGCTCTAGGGCACAGCAGGCCACAGCAACCCAAACTGTGAAGACAGTAGCAGGGTGCAGCAGCCCTGGCTATGGCGACAGGGGACAGAGAACAGCATGGTGCAGAAGCTTCAACTGTGGCGATGGACACAGGGGGGCATCAGGGTACAGCAGCTCTGACTGTGAGACAGAATGTGTGTGGTGCAGCAGCCTTGCCCATTTGAGCCAATGGAAGTGGGTAACAGGATGCAGCAAAAGCCCCACCTCAGGTGGCCTATGGTAGCATGGTGCAGCAGCCCCAACTATGGTGTCATGGTGACCTGGGACTCTAGGGCTTAACAGAGCACAGAAGCCCTGACTGTGGGTACAGGAACAGGGTGCAACACATGCAGCATCCCTGACTGTGAGGGCAGGGGAGAGAGGGCAGCAGGGTGCAGCAACCCCCAACTGTTTGAACAAGGTGCAGCAGCTCTGATTCTTTAGGCAGGGGATGGAGGCAGCAGGGTGCACAATCCCCGACTATGTGGGAGAAGACAGTGGGGAGCAGGGTGCAGCAACCTTGAATGTGGAACAGAAGGCAGGTGGCTTGTGGGGCAGGGGACAAGTAGCAGCAGAGTGTAGCTGTCTCAGCCGTGGGGAAGAGACGTGGTGCATCGGGATGCCATATAGTATTTCTGTTTATACACATACATGATGTATTTTCACAGAGAAACCACCAAAGAACTGAAATTTGTGATTTCAGACAGTATATGGGTGCTTGAAATAGTAGAGTCTGACAGGCACCTGTCTGTCAATCTAACATGAAAAAAAAGGTTCTTACATGAATGTATTTATGAAGGCTACATCAAGAACAAACTATTTCTATGAATGAATAAAATTTAGATTTATTTTATATTCATTAAACAATCCAGTGTTATAGAGCTAGACAAAAATCAGAGTTTTGATGAAAAAGAACTGAGAGCTGTAATACAGACAAGCTGATCTCTCACAGAAAAAGATTTCCATTACTTCCATTCAGCACTGAAACTCAAATGATCAACTTGTGTAAGAAGAGAATGATCAGTTTTAAGCTAATCTATCTAAACACAAACCACAGACTGAGTTTTTAAGAAATCTGGAGAGCAAATCATTAACTTTACAGCCTACTGTGATTGAGAATCTGATGCAGCAAGCTACAGTACTCCTAGATGATGTCATTGCTCTCCAAGCCTGACTGAGAGAAACAAAAATAACTCCACCGTTTTCAGCCACTGTAGAACAAGTTAACAAATGTTGATTTAAAGCAAACTACAAAACCAAACAGCATGACATTTTCAGGAAACATTAATTATGACACGGACTTTAATTCAATCTTTATTAACTATATGCAAAAACCTTTGCATATGATCTTTAAACTGTGTTCAGCTGGTTAGGGGAGCACGGTGATATGGGGTGCTATAGGAGAGTGGGGGAAAGGGAACATTTGTTTCTGGCCCCAGGAATCCCTCACCTAATGTTTGCACTCTATACAGCTAACCCCATAGTGACAGATGCCCCTGGAGATGAAGGTGCAGTATTCTGAGCAGTCCTTTGCCTGAGATCATAATTATCGGGGGTGGGTCTTGCAGCTCCAGGATGTCCATGAAGTAGACAGATTCTAATCTCGTCAATGCTGTATATAATAATTATAATGCTTTGTATTATATTTTGTGGAGGGTGGGGGCATGCAGTGGATTATTGGCACCCACCAGCCCATATAAAGTAAGGCATTAAGTTCAATAGCTAACTGATAAAATCTTACTGTGTCCCCTGTCACCACTGCACCTTGAAATCATGCCCATGAGGGGCTTTCCTCCTTTCTTACCTTCCTGTGAAGCACTTCATCCTCTGCTTGTTTGTGCTGAGCTCCATGCTTCCTCACGTGAACTCCTCTTACAGGTCTTCTAGACTACTAACAAATGCTACTGTACTTCACCAGACCGTGTCCTTTCAGGGGCATCGTGCACATCCTATGAGTGGCCAGGCTGCTTTCTTCAAAATGTTAACAACTTCACATACTTCTCATTCCTGCATCGGTGGCTAGAGCTGCTATGCTCATGGCTACGTGCTCTGCCATCACAGGTTGCCACTGCTGTCTTAGTTTAGAGACCATGCCATCATCTCTGACAAAAGCTGTTAACCTCTAGCTATGCATCCCACCATCATTGGATGCGCCCACTAACTTCAGGCTGTGTAGTCTATCCACTGTCACTGGATGTCATAGCCTCAGCTGCAGACTTAAAAGTCAAAGGCAATGCTATGTTTATTAAACCAAATAAACTACTTTTTATGTGATGGTTCAATAAAAATATACATTAAAAAATACCATGTGTGTCTTATGTCATTTCTCGTAACACTTTTTAATGTTTCATATCTGTGATCTGTACTGATTCTCCATGCCATTTTTTCTCGGGTCTCAGATCTGAGTTCAGTGTCATTGATGTCATTCAAGGACTGAGGTCAATACCAATTCTACTTTCTGTGCTTGAACAGCTGACGTCTCAAGACAGGCACGATATGTTTCTTGGCAAAAAATAAATAAATTCTTGACTTTATCTGTTTTCTGATTATACACATTTTGTGCAGCAGTATAGTAAAAATCGTGAAGCATCCACGTTTCAGTAAGAACCCGACTGTTTATCTATCATGTGGCGTATTTGAAACATGAAGGCTCGTGAGATTACTGCCTACATTATCAGTTGTTGAACTTACAGGTCTTCTTAGCAAATACAGACATTGGTTTTTAGGTCAAATCAAATAAATTAGTTCTTACTTCACACACACTCAGATTATTTAACTGATGCGGGTGACTGAGACTCAAATGGTTGCAGATTGAAATCTAGTTATCAGTACATACTGGTAGCACTATGATAGCACAAGTGGTGCCAGTATTGTATTACTAAGATTATCTACTGCAGTCAGCTTCAAACAGCAGCAGCAGCAGTACAATGTGATCAATCAATATGTTTGCTTGCACGCATGTGCAAGAAACATAGTGCCACCATATGAGAATTCATAGGTGTGCCTCCCTACTTCCAATGCCCTGCTGCCTTTTGCAGGCATGGCCCCACCGCGCCAATGAATGCAACAGCTGTCTATGACAGCATTTGCAAATGCAGCGGCGTACAGTTCGAAGAAAGGCACTGCAGTGTGTAGGCAATTCGCATACTGACATTGGCAGTATGCAAAGTGCCTACACGTCGGCAACGCAGTGCAAGAGCTGTCATAGACAGCTCCTCCCCCCCCAAACAAGTAACATGCTGGGATCCCACCCCAGCGTGCTCATGCACTCCCCCCCCACACACAGTATGGCCAAGGGGTTTGAAATCCCCATCATGCATCCCCCAACAGAGAATATGTGGGCTTGACGGGGTGCCCACCCCATCGGATCCACTGCCCCCAAACAGCCTTACAGGTGCCACGCTGGGAGCCCACCCCAGCATGGCAAACGTCTGTCTGCTGCCGCCCCCAACACACTTCCAGGTGCCACGCTGGGAGCCCACCCCAGCGTGGCAAACCTCTCTATGGCCGACGAGGGTGCCCAATCCCCCATCGGCTCTGCTGCCCCCCAAAAAACTTCCAGCTGCCATGCTGGGAGCCCACCCCAGCGTGGCAAATGTCCTACGTCATCTTCCTAAAATAAAAAAAAAAACTAGGAAGAAAAACGTTCCCTTGATGTGTTCACCCTTCCCCACCCATGCCCACCCTCTGTGCACCTTGCCTCTCACACCCCTATCACCCCATACTTACCTCCAGAGCTCAGTGCAACGATCTTCGGTGGACCGGGAACATGTCTGCACTCTTCAAAGCTGACCGTGAACTGAGGAAATGCCGGTAAGCTGTATAATGGAATAAATAGGGTTTTTTTCAACTTTGATGCATATCTCAGGCATTTTTGGGAATTTTTTCACCAAATTTTCAACATGGGGTTTTTGGGACCCCACCTCATGAATTCTTGCACTGTCATTTTGTTATTCGATCCTGAAAGGTGATTTCGCGGTCACTGCATGAAACCACCTCTCAGGACCAATATACAAAATGACAGTGTCACAGTTCACAAGGTAGGCCCCCAAAAACCCTATGTTGAAAATTTGGGGAAGAAATTCACAAAAATGACTGTTTAACGAGCGTGCTAGCAGTTCCTCACAAGCATATATAAGTTCTAAATATTTTATATTTGCACTCCAGATTTTCAACATTGCCATTTTACCACACCTCCTTATGAGCAGTACAGCTGTCATTTTTCACATCTCCCCTAAAATGTGTTTCCGTGCATGTAGTGCACAATGGCGCAGTCGGTGTGCAAAATCAATGTTTGGGACAGATTAAGAAAATCACAGTGACACTATTCATGAGCAGAAGTCTTAAAATGGCTATGTTGAAATTTGGTGACAAAAGTCCATAAAATGACTGTGTTATGAGCGAGCATTGCGCTGTTTCCACGCACCCGCGTAAGTTCATGAATTTGTAATATTTTCAGTCCAGATTTTCACCACTGGCATTTTTCCACACTTTCTTATGAACAGTACAGCTGTAATTTTTCACAACATGGCCGAAATGTGTTTTCACACTTTCTGTGGAGAAATGCGTGGTTGCTGTGGGAAATCACTGTTCAGAACAGATTAAGAAATTGACAGTGACACTGTTCATGAGTGGAGGTCTCAAAATGCCTGTGTTGACAATCTGCTGTAAAAAATCCCTAAAGTAATTACATTAAGGGTGTGCATTGCGGAGTTTCTACACACGCTCATGACTTCACCATTTTTTTTACTATTTTCACTGCAGATTTTCAACATTGCCATTTTTTACACCTCCCATGAACAGTACAGCTGTCATTTTTCACATCCTGTTCGAAATGAGTTTTCACACCTGTGGTGCCAAATGCCGTAGTCACTGTGCAAAATCAGCTTTCATCTAACAAACTGATATTACCACTGCTCATAAGGTGGGGGTTAAAAAAAAAACATGTTGAAAATTTGGAGTGAAAATACCAACGAATGCCTGAGGCGTTAGGGTTTCCGACCATAACGCCCCATCCTGTAGAGACCGACAGGCATCATGGGTGTGACTTGGGATTGTCACCTGTAATGCTCATACTATTCCACCCCCACCCACACCCTGCAGCCAGTGAGAGGCATCGAGGTGTGCCTTGGACTCGTCGGCCCCAAAGTTCACCCCATTCTCCTATACTGCACCCATCTCACCGTATTTCCTGATGGAATGGGGTGAGCATAAGGGCCAAAGACCCCAAGAGACACCATAACACTTGTCAGTGTCTGCAGGGTAGGGTGTGGTGAAATGATAGGCCGTTATGCCTGATGACCCAAAGGCACACCCCACCAATGCCAATGCCAGCAAGCAAAAATTCAGCATTGACAAATGCTTGTTTTTAGTCATCGGCACAGCAGTAGCACTACCACTTGCAATGCCAACAATCCAAGTTTGGTGGCAAGCTCAGGAGTTGGAGTGCCAGACGGGGGGAGGAGGATTGAGCATCTATTTATTTATTTATTTAGTTTTTGTTGACTGGAAAGGAGAACTAGACAATTTTTTTGCCTATTTTCAGCCACATCCCAGGAGATGGGTATACAGATGGATGCCAACTGAAACTGAACTAGATTTTAAGTTGTTGGTGGTATTTTTAGTAAATAGGGAAAATTTGACCAGGACACTGGGGAAATTTCCCTGCTCTTTCCTTTTTGAACTGCATTTCAGCTCTGTGTTCTTTTCCATTGCATTAATATGACTTTTATGTTATTATGTTTATGAATTTGAATAAAAATTTCCCCTACTATTTTTGAGAAGTGCCATGGGATCATAGGATCATAGGATATTACGAGCTAAGGGGATGTCTACGTCCATAAGGAACTCGCCACCTATACTGGTGGAACACTTGGATGAGAAAAGATCTCTTTTTTTGTCCCATATAGTGGTCAAGATTGTTTTTAAACTCAGTCACCTGAACTACCACCAGAACAGGTAGATGGGACCTCTGTTTAACGTCTCAACCGAAGGACAGCACCTCAGGAGTGTAGCACCCACCTCATGCTGCACTACAGTGTCAGTATTGGAATTTAACCCAAGTGCCTGTTGTAAGGATAGAACCCACAGCCTTCTGATCTTCCAGCCTCAGAGGTGAGTGTGCACCCTGCTGAGCCACTAACATCTAAAGCACTGCTCTCCTTCTCCGCGGAGAGATGGGACTGGTGCCTGGTGTCAGCCTGGCTCCTAGCAGCAGCTGGGGGTCAGCACACTAGGACCATACTTGTAAGGGGGAGCAGAGGCAGGGCAGATGCCTGGGGTACTTTGTATGGGAGTGTGCACAGCTCTCATTGCACACCACTTCTTCTGTGCCAGAGGAAGAAAAGGGGGTACAAAAAACATCTACTGGCAGTAGGATGGTGCTTGCACCATTGCATTCCCCACATCTGACTAGCTGGGCTCACCAATCCAAATACTGTATCCAGTCCCCAACAGGGGTTAGGGAGACCCCATTGGCCTGACTGGGGGGGCAAGCCCTGGGGGTACTGGCTGGCAGGTAAGTCCGAGTGAACATCGAGGTGAGGGGGCTGGGGGGGTCCGAGCTGAGGCGGAGCTGTCTCGTGGAGGAGATAAAAAGATAAATAAAAAAAAACATTTTTAGGCTGCAGTCTGTTTATGTACTTGTCTTAGGTGTGACATTGTCTTAGTTGGTAATAGTGCAAGGGATGTATGTATTTCAATAGTGGATGCAAAATCTCAGTTTATTGATATTTGATCTATGTACATGCCATATTATAAGTGATGAATTACAAATGGTCTGAATGATGTGAATTCCTTCATATCTCCCTGGTCTGACCTCCTACAACTTAACTTCTTCTGTCATTGTCTAACTTAGAGATGATGCTCCTTACCAACATTGCTCTGTACATATTTAGAACTATTTGTATTTATGTTGTAAATATTGTTTCACTCTGTACAACTATGATGCCACTGTATATAACGGTAATTATTTAGCCACTCTGTAACATGTACATAACTGTTTTATCCGCAATGTACCAATTGTGTTTCTCTCCCCTGTATATGTGTCTTTCATTCCCAGGTTGCACCTGGAAATGAGCCTTGGATCAGTGTGCCTTTCTCAGTTACCAATTTTTAAATAAATAAATATCTGAATTATGCATATACCATCATGTCTCTGCTTGTGCCGTATTAGCACAGCAGGACAGACTGACACCTACTCACCCACACACTCTCCTCTAATCTAACACAATTTTAACATTGCTGGTTGATGCCTAACATAGCAGTTAATATCAAGATTAGTTTACCAGCATTTGAACAGTCGAATTAGAAGATCAGGATTTTGAGACATGAGCTGTTGGTTGCAGACTGACACCACCACCCATCCTCTCCTCTAATCTACACATACTTTTAGCACTGTTTGTAGACTCAAGTCCCCAGTCTGATGTGTGTACTGGGGTTGTACATCAAGGAATTATTTCCCTATCTCGCTATATACAGCAGCCAGTGAACAGCTGTCCAGCCATGCCTGATGATGTTTGTTTAAATGCATGTCATCTTGCCAGCCTGGTGGTGCTGAGGGTTGAGGCACTGGACACCACACCTCGCGCCACGCCGGCGACCCGGGTTCGGGAATGAACTTGGGTACCGGAGGTTGGCAGGGGAGGGAAAGGATTGAGCGCCCGCTGGGCTGCTCTCCTTTCCGCGGGGAGGGCACTGGGCCATCTGGCACTCCAGCAGCCCCTGGTGGAGACCGGAGCACTGCAGAGTGCTGGTCCACATGTAGACAGCGTGGCCCGATGCAGGCAGGGTTGCCGTGCTCCGCAATGTTGGGACGTGTACCACGCACGGGGGGAGGACATACAAGGAAAAAGCCCCTGCAGCTGGATAGGTGATGGCTCTTCCACTGCTGCTGCCACACACCCAATGCTGGTTCCCCACCACTGCCCCTTCAATCTCCCCAGGGCTGTAGCCCCCTGTGTCCCAAGGAGTCATAACAATTTTGAAGATGGCGGAGAACACAGTGGGTGGTAAAGCGGTGCAGGCGAGTGAGGTAGCCTGAGAGAGTTCCAAGACTGGAGGAGAGAAAATAGAATTGAAAAAAAAAAATACATGTCATCTTAAAGCGACAGTGTGTAAAAGTGCTGTGTACTAATAATTATACAAGTGAAGACAAATATACGACATGAAGAATAAAAAGTAACCATAACTGGTACACTTGCTTTTAACAAAAGATCGTAACATTATAGCAAGTGGTGGGGCTCGAAGAAATAAACAGACATTCAGGTAGACAGTCTAGAGGACAGGAAGGGAAGACAAGGGTAAGGGAGGGATATAGAAATAAAAAATGACAATGGATAGTCCACATGATAATATGATGTTAGCACTGACAAACATACGACTGGAAAAAAGGACATAAGGTATCATATGAAATCGAGCAGGATACCAGAATTATCGGTAAGGTGTCCCTTTACTGAAATCACAAGAATGTCCTGATCTTCTAAATAAAAATGTGACCTTTTTTGTTTACTTTGTCAAAATATGCAATATACTGTTGTAATACAGTTGTCTAGCAAATACATTTAGCAAACTGCTGCTGCTGTTTTGATCGATCAAGCAATTTTTGTAATCATGTTTTGGCAGAATGAAAGGTTAAAAATCAGCATGCTGTGTATCACTTGGGAGGGGCTCGTTGTTACACCCCCAAGTCCTCCAAAAAAGAAGTGTCACGTGTAATCATGTCATGATTGTTTTGAAGACATGAAAGGGCAAGGCATTTCATTCTTTGTAGCCAAAGAATACGCTTGCTACCTTGAACGAACAAGTACATGTAGTATTAATGTGGTCAGTTATTTGGGGGGGCTTACAGAATAGTGGGGGATCGCTGTTGGGGAGGGAGCAGGTTGGGTAAATGGGAGATAGTGGTATGGGAGGGAATGGGTCTGAATAAGCTCACTATGGGCTTTAAAGGGACGCTGTCAGCTTTTTAAACCCCTTTTTTGTGTGTGTGTGTGTGTGTGTGTATTTATTTAATTCTAGGATTGCAAGTACCTTTGAGCCAAGGCTCTTTTACAAAGGTTCCACGTCAGATTGAGTACAGCGCAACAAAGTTTCAACAGTACAGGGAACAACAGAAATGTAAGCGGTACAGCAGAAGGTTTGGCAGCGATTACAGGTTAATCAGGTTAAGTGCAGTTTCTAGTGGTGAGTGTAGACAATTGTGGCAAAAACATGAAGAGTAATTACTTGCATGTTTAACAGCTTCACAATCGGATACAAGAGAGATGCATACATGTTTGGTAGAGCATCAACAGTCAAGATCATTGGTGAGCAACAGGTACAAGACATGGTTAGGACACGGGGGGGTAAGCTACGAAAAGGCATTGTCAACACATAGGGTAGTGCAGGCAAGGAGTTGGAGGGGGGATAAAGGGTGGAGGAGGGGAGAGGTGGAAAGTGCTTGTTGTGATGCCGGGGCACAGACAGGGGCTGAAGCTAGGCTTGCAGGGTGTGGCAGTCACAGATACTGGAAGCAGAGAGAGAGAGAGAGAGAGAGAATGATGGAGCCTAGTTTTGAAAGGACCAATCTTGGGGGTGGAGGAGATATCCCAGCTGAGATTATTTAACCAATATGGTGCCCTGTAGACAAATGATTGTTGGCCCAGCGAGGTACAGCATCTAGGAGTCAGCAGCAGTTGAGAGTCAGATCCCCTGGTATGGCGGAGGTTTCGACTATGGCTGAGGAAGGCTTGGACACCAGGGGGAGCCAGACCCAGGGTTATCTTCTTTGCCATGTTGCAGGTTTGGTATTTAATCTGGTTTGTTAGGTTCAGCCAGCCAGTTTGGGCGTAGAGGTCGCAGGTGTGTGTAAGGCGATGGGTACCAGTTATGAGCCAACATGCTTTGTTCAGAGTGGTTGCGATGCATCTGAGGGCTGTAGAGGTGGCAGAGCCATAGATTAAGAGGCCATAGTCGATGATAGAGACTACTGAGCTTAGGACAGCGATCCTTAGGGCCTCAGGGGTTAGGTGTGCTCTATGTCTGTAGAGGAGACCAAGTCGCATGTTAGCCTCCTTGGCTACACTGTCTACATGGGCGCCAAAGGACAGGTTATTGTCAAGAGAGATTCTGAGGTATTTAAATGAGGGGACCTCTTCAATAGATACTCCAAGGTAATTTGTAATGGTCAGTGGATGCTGCCTGCTCTTGTTTTGTGAGTTACTGAAAAGCATGGTTTTGGTTTTTTTGTAGTTAAGGATGAGTTTTTGTTTGCAGAACCAGTTCTCTGTGGTTGTGAACCCGAATTAGAGCTTATGCTGTAGGGATAGTGGGTCCTTGTGGGTGGCGTGGATGATGGCATCATCGGCGTACAGGATGAGTTTTTCCAGGCATGATTTGGGGAGGTTATTTAGAAATAGGCTGAAGAGAAGGGGCCCCAGTATGGATCCCTCGGGGACTCCAGAGCAGACTGGTAGTGCATTGGAGAGGACACCTCCAATTTTCACTCTTTGTGATCCATTCTCCAGGTAACTCTTGAACCAGGCCATGGAGTCAGGGGAGAGCCCGGCAGTTTGGTGACCGAAAATCTTTTTTGTCAGAAATATACAATAAAAATGGCACTTAGGCATTTCAACCATATCGGAGTAAATATTGAGTAAAGCTTAGTTAACAGGATCTAATAGAACAAGGGCACTAAAAATGGGTTAAAAGTTGACAGTGTCCCTTAAGTTTTATACAGTGTGCACTGTCAGTGGAGCAGATTTGACCCCACAAGGGGCCTTCACACCCCTAACTTAATTCAACCCATGGGGGCTTTATTGAATGGGCTTTCATTTAATTTAAATTCCTGCTCACAACAGGACACTCAGCCCAGAATGGCCTTTCTTTTAAATAAGTTGCATGCCTGGAGCAGGTCAGTACAAGCCCAGGACAGGCTTACTATATTTAATTATTTAATATGCCCACTCCATAACTGGAGGGACTTTGCTCAGAGCAGGTTTCAGTGCAAGGATGTGCAGGGACAAGGGAAGGGCTCTGTTTTTTGTTCATGTTAAAATGCCTGTTTGGAGTGGGCAATGTGAGCATAGAAGGGCTTCTTTAGTTATATCATTTGCATGCTGCCTGACTGGAAGGGCTTTACTCGGAGAGGGTATTAGTGCCTTTGGGGGGCAGGGGAATGGAACAGGCTTTTATTTTTTGTTTAAAAACATACTTACTGCACAGTGGGGTTCAGCATGAGATGGCCTTCATTGTTTTACTTGCCACTCTCGCAGGGACACCCAGCCCAGGACCTCAGCTAGGTCTGCTTGCCAGTATATTTAAAATAGTGTCACACAACTTGTTACCCCTCAGGTCTGCTCATAAAATTTATAAGGAATGGGCTTTTTTTAATTTATTTTTTCATTTGACTCATTCTGTCCTGGGCAGCCATTTTGTGTCAGATTAAGTACTGTATGTTTCAGACTTCATACTAGGCTATTGGAAGTAATGATTAATAGCTGACTGCATGACAGGGCTCAGCAGGAGATGGTTTTCTTTGTTTTGCCTGCCCACTCCCAGAGTGACACCTAGCCCAGGATAGGCTTCTTTAATTACTTGGCCTCAGTTAGGTCAGTTTGCCAGTATGTTTAAAATTGTATCGCACACAATGGAAGGAAATGTGTGCCTCCCAGTAAGGTTGCTGTAGGCTGTATTTTTTTCAAGATGTCTGCTGCCAGGGGAGTGGGTGCGATCCCAGGAGGGGCATTCACACCTTTAGTGGGGCTCAGACTAGTACAGCTTTATTTATGTCATTCTTCTGCTTAAAGTGGCTTGGTAACTAGGATGGGCTTTCATTTAATTTAAATTCCTGCTCACAGCAGGGCACCCATTCCAATATGTGTAAATCACATCCACGCTTGGAGCAGGTCAATGCGAGCCCAGGATGGGCTTACTGTATTTAGTTCAATGACCTATACAGCCAGTAAGTGTTATGCTTGTGCAACTGTGTTATTTTACTTTGGCTGTTCAGACTCTCTGTTCTATGCAGAATTACCACCCTGTGGGGTACCAAAGGCAAAGAACCCTGGAAGAGGGTTGCACCCCAAGAGGTGCCGTGGGGAGTTTCCTTGGCTAAAGGTACCTTAGGAAGAATCCCCGGAGGAGAGAGGTGATGCCACTGGAGGAGGAGGGGAGGATGGGGGGCAAAGAAAAAGTGCTTCAGAGGAAGGCTGGAAGGAATTGCTTATGTAGGTCAGGAAGGGGTGTGGGCTGGCTGCTTGTCCATTGAACTACAGGCATAGCCTCTCAATTCAATGGCCTACACAACCAGTAAGTATCATGCTTGTGCAACTGTGATACGTTACTTTGGTTGTTCGCACTCTCTATTCCATGCGGAATTACCACCCTCTAGGGGTACCAAAGGCAAAGAACCCTGGAAGAGGGTTCAACCCCTAGAGGTGCCACAGAAAGGTTCCCTTGGCTAAGGGTACCTTAGGAAGAATCAAAAAAAAAATATTGAAGTAGCACCAAAGAACAACAGCGATCAGAGGCCATGAGACATAGAAGTAGAATGACAGCAACAGCAGCTTGATAAAACATGAGGCATGCAGATTAGTAAGATAGTATGAGTGTTATGGGATACGTAGTGACTGAGTGGGCCTCCTAAGGAGAGAGGGAATGGCAAGTAGGGACACCATCCACCTCCATCCAACAGTGGAACCTACCTAAGGGAAACAGCGGAACCTACCTAAGGGAACTAGAGAATATTAGCTAAGACTACCTAGGATTATGACCTCCGGCATGGAGGAGAGAGAAAAAAACCCTTTGAGGAGGACACCTCTGGGGATCCAAGGCCTAGGTCGCCTTCCCTCCAGGAGTGGGATAATTTAGCTAGTGACGGCTCTGCCACTGCATTATGGAATGTCCAATATTTTTTCTTTCATTTTCTGTTTAGGTGAAGGTTCAAAGCAGAAAAAGATCAATCTAGCCAGTCTCTTGATTATGCAGATGGAATGTTGTTCCTGGAGGCTGACGAGGCTGCTCCTATGTAACATGAGTGACCAGAAGGATAATAGATCATATCCCAGATATCTATCTGACAGGGTTCATGAAGACTTTCATAGTTCGAGTTGACATCAGAGGAGCATATGAACTGGAGATGGCATAGAACCAAAGTAGTTAGTTGAATTCTCTGGTCTCCAATTGTTGAAAGCGGGGAGTAGGCTATGGTAACTCCTTTGTGTAATCTGTCAGTTTTAGAGGATGGAAGGTGAAAGAAATAGTGATTGCCTGTTTCTCAAATAAGCCATAGTAGTTAGGAGGCAGACAAGTGTGAGTATACGATACAGTCACCGGACAGAAGAAAGTTGTAACTGACTGATTTGAAGCATTTCAGGTATGTCTCTGAATATCAGACTTTTGATAGGTTGATATTTTGAAAGTTTCTTAGTCATTGCTCAATACCAGTCAACAGCAGCCCAATTGTAGAGTTGGAAAGAATGGAGACCATGGCACTTAAGCAAGGAAATATTGACTGCTAGGTGAATATCGCTTGATAGTGCCGTACAAAGGTTATGATTTCAATAGCAGTAGGTAATAAAGCCGAATTATGTTGCAAGGAGGCAGGTATTGCCGGAATAGAGTGCATAGCTCAGGAGGTAGTGTATCGTCTTTGAGTTAAAGTAACGTGGACTGGGTGCTCAAGAATAAAGCTGACCCCATCAAGTCTGAGCTTGGTTGAAATAAACTTTAAAATGTGACTAGATCTTCAAACTGAGGAGGAGCAGTAATAAGCAAGTCTGTTGATGGATAAGAGTTGTGCACTCCAAAAGAGGGATAGTGAACTCCCTCCTGAAACAACTGCTTCCGGGATGAGATGCCAGCTGCTGGAGAAGAGTTGGGCATTCCTGTAGTACAAAATCATCGAGGAGGTGCATGACAGACAAGCAATGAATAATAACTGGCATAGAATATTTAAATATATAAAACAACTTAGGACTGCATTTACAAGCAAAGGTCAAGAGCACACAGTTCTCATGGAGTCATGGATGAGACGGGTAATGGCTTAGATTAACATCCTTTCCTCATGATGCCCCTGTGGAGATGACAGGGAACTGGATGAATAGGAGATATGGCAGGAAGGCAGTAGGTTGAGGATGATGACTGGATCCAATGGAGCTGCTGGGTTGGTTGGAGAGACTGATGCTGGATTTGGAAGAGGCTGAAGGGTGTCGAGCATAGTAGAAGGTAGCTGAGCAGTAGGTTGAGCAGAAAGATGGCTGTCCAACATGGAGAAGCGAGATATACCATTGAGAATAGACTCAGCTAGTTGGCTGATGGGATACTACTGTAGATAGGGCATCAAGGCTATATGAGAAGGTGTATCAAGAGGAGGAGGATTCTCCTGGGATGAAGCTGCTATGAAGAGGTTAAATAGAACTTGTGTACAGATGAATATGAGATGCCAGATTTCCATACTTCTGAAAGTACTAGAGGGACATTTCAATCCTTAGAAGAGTATTACAAGGTTAGAGTATGAGTTCCAAGTGGAGGAGGAGGAGCAGAAAGGTCTGTCTTCCAGATTGGGAAAAGCTATGGAGAAGATGTGAAAGTCCCAGCAAGGTCGATGGAGCGCCTACTTAATAATGTAGATTTCCTGAAGATAATAATGAGCTGCAACCTCCACATAGGTGAAATGCAAGGAAATCAAGTAAATGCAGCAAAGTAGGAAATTCTGCGACCTCCATGTAGGAGCAGGACAATGCAAATGATTTTCCGTAAATAGCCCTGTAACTACCACAAAGGTGCAGGATAATGTTTTCGTATTAAGAAATTATCCCTGAGGCCTCCACATAGGTACAGAACAATGTAATAGTTAGAATTTAAAGTAATAGGTTCCGCACCTCCACGTAGGTGGGAACAATGGGATATTTTGGATATCGATAAGCCCTGTGTCTCCACGTAGGCACAGGTCACTGAATATTTTGAATAGAAGGTAAAAGCCCCATGTCTCCACGTAGGCAAAGGAAGGAAGGTAGAATATACTGAGTTTAAAATAATAGGCCCTGCACCTCCACATAGGAGCAGAGCAATGTATTATCATGAATACATATTAATAAGCCGTGAGCCTCCACATAGGAACAGGTCAATGTAGTATTTTGAAGTAGAGTAGCAAGCCCTGTGCCTCCACATAGGCACAGGACAACATAATATAAAGTAATGAGCTCCATACCTCCTCGTAGGACATGCATAGTTGTGGTGCATTGAGCTACTGTGACCTCCACAGCCTTCTATTGCTTGGTCCTTCTGCTGGACAGCAAAGTTCAATGCATAAGTATAAGTGTATGCCGTACTGCACACTCAACTGCAAGAGAAAAGAAGTCTATTGTGCACCAATTTTTACTACCATTCGATAAATCCAAGGTGGCACTTTGCAGTAACCAGTCCTCTGTAACATGCCTTTTTTTTTTACACAGCCCCTTCAATGTCATCACTTGAAATGCACCTTGAGCATGCAAAGCTTGAATGCGGACTTCAGAGTGCAGAGCGAGGCCATCGGCACAGGGCGAGCCCTGCACCAGGAAACTCTAGGATGAGGTTGGCATGCCCATTTATTCATGTAGGTAGTTCTTATGTATGCATTCATTCATTTAGTCATTTAGTCAGTTTGCTGAAGTTATTTAGGTTGCTGAAGTTCTTCAGTTTGCAGAAACTTTATCACAGCAAATACAGGATCAGCAGGGGCAAGCCAACCAAGTCCCTTTGAGGAAGTCAATTACAAACTGGCATGATACTTAGAGAGTTCTTAGTGGTGGAGGCAGGATTAGAACATGAGGTACTAGGCTACACAGGAACGCAGCTCTTCAACAACACCCCTCCCAGTCGCCCGCTATAGGAAAAACAAGGAAGCAATGGTAAAAACCATAAACAACATGCAGCATTTAAAACTTGTTTACAGCAATGGCAGTGGCCAAGCTGACCTCCAGAGTATAAAAAGCAGTATGCAACATTAAGTGAGCAATGTCCAGTAATGAGCAGCATTGAGCAGCAATTAAGTGTAGCGTGAAGGGGGTAGCAATCTGAATGAACATAGAAACTATAGAGAGGCAATGTGCTGAAACAACAGCAATAAGTTCTTGGTATTAATTTAGGAAGCACAATTTAGTTCCAGAAGCAATGCATGGAAAACAGCAGCAATATTTGCAGCAATATATTCCAGAGTACAAACACAGAGAGCAGGCTAGGGTTCAGAGTAAGACTGAACCAGGTGAAAATAACTAAGGCACATAGCATGAAGAGCAGCTATGTGGTGTGAGTTGAAACACACAGATAATGATTGCAGTTGTAGTGTGAGTTAATGGGAGCATGAAGCATGAGCTCTGGAGTAGCAATATATAAGGAGTTTAGAAACAGAACCCCCCCCCCCAAAAAAGAAAGCAAAACAAAAGACACACAAACACAGAAGAACAGGGGACAAGCAACATAAAGAAGCACACAGCCGCATGCAAAAGACAAACCAAAGCAGGAGATAGACAACAGAATCCAGCAGAAACAAGCAGGAGCAAGAACAGCAAAGTGGGGGGGTAGGCCCCAGCCAGCATCAAAGGACAGACTGACAGAGTCTCCGGATGCAAAGAAAAATACTTCAGAAGGAGGCTGGAAGAAATTGCTTATATAGGTCAGAAAGGGGTGTGGCTGGCAGCTTGTCCATTGAACTACAGGCATAACCTCTCAATTATTTAATATGCCCACTCCATGACTGGAGGGGCTTTGCTTGGAGCATTCAGTGGGGGGGGGGCAGGGACAAGGTTAGCTTTTTTTTTAATTTAAAAGTACCCACTTGGAGCCAGTCAATGTGAGCCCAGAATTAGCTTCTTTAATTATATAATATACTCACTCCCCAACAGGAAAGGCTTTGCTCAGAGTGGGTATCAGTGCCTTTGTGGGGGATGGGGGCACAGGGAAGTGCAATGGGCTTTTTTTTCTGTTCAGCCATTAAGCTTACTGAATAGCCGGGCTCAGCACAGAAAGGCTTTCTTTATTGTACCTGCCTGCTCGCAGTTCAACACCCAGCACAGAATGGGCTTCCTTAATTACTTAACCTCAGCTAGTTAACATAGGACTTGTTGCGCCTCAGGTCCACTCATAACATTTATAATTTAATTCATATTCATGACCAGTGACTGGAATGCCAACATATTTGTGGTTGGGGAATGGGGGTGCTTGAATGGGAGACAGTGGGCTGGGAGGGAATGGGTCCCAGTAAGCTTGCAGTGAGCTGTAATCTTTTGCAGGATGCCCACTGCCAGGGGAGCAGGTTCAATCACAGAAGGGATCTTCATGCCCCTAGAATTGCTCAGCCCAGAAGGGCTTTATTTATATAATTCTCCCTCTTGGAGAGAGATCAATGCCCAGGATAGGTTTTCATTTAATTTTAATTCCTGCTTGCAGAAAGACACCCAGCCCAGAACAGGCTTTATCTTTAATACTATACATGCTTGGAGCAGGTCAGTAGCAGCCCAGGACAGGCTTACTGTATTCAAGTGTTTAATATGTCCACTACATGACAGGAGGGGCTTTCCTCGGAGCATGTCAGTGCGGGGGGGGGGCAGGAGCAAGGATAGGGCTTTTTTGATGACATACAAACATACGACAAAGCCAGCAGAATGCCATTAGGTCTATCTAGTCTGCTCGTAGTGCAGCATCCGTAGTATAAGTTACTGCCCTGCCCCCCCTTCCTAGTCCTCCCTTCTCCTCCGTCTGCCCTGCCCTCGTCTCCTATTTTCCTTTTAACTCTGTCCCAGCCTCTCTTAAAGCTGCTCACGATCTTCAATGAAACCACCTCTTCTAGAAGCACATTCCAACCTACCACCACTCTCTTCATGAGGAAGTGCCTCCTAGCCTGTCTCCTAAACCTCCCCGTCCAGTCTGAGACAGTGTCTCCTTCATGTTTCAGTCCCTACTAAGCTTGAAGAGCTCCTCCTTATCCACCCTATTTATTCCCTTCATATACTTGAAGGTCTCAATCATGCCCCACCCAGGGAGTACATGTTCAGGTCCTCTAACCTCTTGTACATCCTACCCTGTTGGCCCAAATAATCTTTGTTACCACCCCCTACCCGAACCATCTCCTGCAAGTTAATGTCCTTTTTCAGGTAAGGGCACCAGTACTGTACACAGTACTCCAGATGTGGCCCCACTAATGACCTGTACAAGCGCAATATTACCTCCTTCCCTGATTTTATTTTAAAATACCCTCTTGGAGTGGGTCAATGTGAGACTAGAATGAATTATTTTAATTATGTGATATGCCCACTCCCTAACCGGATGGGCTTTACTCAAACCGAGTATCATTGCCTTGGTGGGGGGGGGGGGCAGGAGAAAGGAATGGGCATTTGTTTCTTTTTTTTTTTAACAATGAAGCTTACTGTATAGCAGGACTCAGTATTTTACCTGCCCACTCACAATGGGACACCAAGCTTCTTTAAATACTTGACTTCAGCTAGGTCCGCTCTCTGGCACCACAAAAAGACAGTCAGTTCATCTGAACCTACCATTCAGCTGTATCTTAGTCCAGTTAGTAAGATGTCTTATGTCAAAGTTACAATTGTTTATTTAATCTTGATTATAAAATGGGTCTCAAAACTCCTGTCGCCTCATTGATCAAAACATGTCACATGAATGTGTGTAAAACCTGCAACAGACAACCGGTAAATATCTCACTGATCAAATGTTTACTTTCTGTAAACCCAATTCATTTTTTTTTAATTTTCAATAACATTCATTTTATAATCCCAATAATGTATTTCAGGGCATGTGTAGCAATGGGATTTACACACTTCCTGTGTGGTAAAAGTCACTTGGCTGCATCTCGTGACACACCACACAAGGCTTGTGTAAATCACACAACAACACACACCCTGTCATGCATTATTGCTTATGTAAGACATACCGGCCCAGATATTCAAACTGCGCTAGGCTGTGTCGCAAGCCTGGGCGCAGCGCAACTTGGCTGCACAGGGGCGTTGACTGGCGATATTCAACGGAGCTGCGCCATGGCTCCACATTGTTGAATATCACACCCTGGCCACCTGCAGTGTGCATGGCGCAGTGGCACTGCACCAGCGCAAGTGGCCAGAGTGGAGCAGGGGGATGCGCTAGCACAAGATCCATTGCGCTAGGTGCAACAATCGCGATATTCAAAAGTGCACATGCAAATGGGGCCATAATGTATGCAAGGTGCAAATGGGGCCATTTGCATGTCATTATGGCCCCATTTGCATGCAGGTGCGCTGATCCCCGGCGACTTGCACCTGGCGCCCTGCCAGACAGCAGCCGTTGGGGACCGACGCCCCCTGCAGCACGGCAATGTGCCCCACAGCCTGATCGGGGGCATTTGAAAAATAATAAAGATTCCTTTTCCCTGGTGGTCCAGTGGACCACTGTCAGCCCCACCCACTGATCCCCCTGCCCTCCCCTGTCAGCGCGGGCGGCAACACCCCATCCGACTGCTGCCCCGCAGTCCCGCCAACTGACACCGGCCGGTAGGGGCTGTACACCCATGAGTCCACAGCGTGAGCTAATGGGCGTGCAGCCCATACTGTACTACACATTCCAGGTATGTGAATGGATCCATGTGAATAGCTGTTTCTAGCCTTGCTTGTAGAGCAGAAAGCAGCTAACTAAAAGAAGCTACATTTTCTTATTAATTTAAAACTTATATCTCTGCAGGAGTCAGTGTCTGTTGAGATTAAGTAAACAGATACTTTATTAGAAGTAGAAGGGGTCTTATCTAGGGTTAAAAAAAGAAAGAAAAGAAAGAAAGTTAGTGTGTGTTCTGTGCTGGGAAGGGTACTGTATCAGCTGACTTTGCTAAACCAGTATGAGGAAAGAGAGCTTAATTGGGGGTGTAGCTTAGACACTATAAAAGCAGGTGACTCAGATTACAACTTCCTGTTGCTAGCCTTTTTCTTACTAATTGCCCTCCATCCGCCCTCCACCCACCCACCTAAGCCAGTTCTACTTTTATAGCCACTGGATTTGACTGTCAACAGGAACTTCCTGTTTGGCAGTAGGAAGGAAGGATCATAGAAAATATTGGTTTGTCAACCCTAAAGGAAAAAAGCAGCTCACTCTCCCCCCCTAGCTGCTGGTGGTCTGACATTGAGCAAGGAAGAAGTAGGCTACTGAAGAAGATAGGAAGTTGCTGTCCCAGAACAGGAAGGGTGAGAGTTGTAAGGAGAGGAGAGAGTAAGAATACAGAGAAACAGTAGAGGGGACACAAAATAAGACATGATGGGAGTGGTACAGTGCAATGGCTGTGGTGCGGCAGTGTTCTGGGAGACATTCTGGAGGCTGCGATGCTGCCCTATTTGCAGGCATCTCTCTGGTCTGAGAGATGAGGTTGCCTGTCTCCAGGCTGACCTGGCTAGGATTCGTGAAACCTCCTCCCCCACCCAGGGACCACCAGGGCCAATGTCATTACCTCAGAGGTTGCCAAGAAAGAGGAGAGGCTGGACCAGGGTGGGCTCAGGGAGGGAGAGGGTGGTGGAAGAGTTGCATCCCTCCAGCTGTACCTCTCCACAATTCATTTGCTCTTCTGGTGGATAGTGGTTCCTCTATGGAGGCACCTGCAGTGGAGACCAAGGAGGATGCTGGGAACCTTCACAAAGGAGACCCACAGGAGGGTGGCATGGGACCCCACAGGGGAAGGAAACAACTCCTGGTGGGGGACTCAATCATTAGGGGGTAGAAATGGGAGAGGAAGGGAAGGGGGAGGTAAGGTGCCTTCCTGGCGCCATGACTTGGAGGGACAGGAAGCGAAACCTCAGGATCGTGGGAGGAGCTGCACGAGGGAGGGAGCTGGATGTCATTGTCCACCTAGGGACAAATGACCTGGCTAGGAATGGGATCAGAGCAGTGCAAGAGGAGTTTGTAGAGTTGGGGAGGGACCTTAGATAAGTAGTGCATACGGTAACCTTCTAGGAGGTGCTGCCTGTCTATGGCAAGGGTGATGCTAGGGCACTCCTCACCAGGGAATTCAATGAGTGATTGAAAAACTGGTGCAGAGCTCAGGGTTTTGGCTTCACTGGGGACTGGGGAGCCACCTGGAGGGATGCAGACCTATACTGGTGCGATGGTCTGCATCTGTCAGGGGTTGGAACCAGGATCCTAGGTGAGAGGTTTAAATGCTTCATTAGCAAGCATTTAAACTAGCCAAGGGGGGAGGCACTGAAAAGGAGCAGGGAATTCCCAGCCTCCCCCCACAAAACATGGTAATTAGTGAGGTAAACACCAAGGTAGAGAAGTTATTAGGGAGCAGAACAGAGGTAAATGTAAAAAAAGGCAAAGGCAGTAAGGACAGGAATGGAGCTAAAAGGGGTAAGGCTATCAAAAAGAGGAGGGTGATGAGTACCAATGCCCATAGTCTGTGTAACAAGCTTCCTGAACTAGTGGCCTTGATGGAAGAGGGTAGCCTGGATATTGTGGCAGTCACAGAAACATGGTACACAGAGAACCATGACTGGGATGTCAACATACCAGGATACACAATCTACAGGAGGGACAGGGAGGGTAAAAGAGGAGGAGGAGGAGCTCTCTATGTAAAGGAGGGGATCAAAGCAACAGAACTAAAGAGTAAACAGGGAGCAGATGAGGCACTCTGGGTCACCCTGGAGACAGGAAATGGCACCACAATCTGCATGGGGGTTGTATACAGATCCCCATCTCAGGGAGAAGGAATGGACAAGGAAATGATAGAAGGCTTCCTTAAAATGGCAGAAAAAGGGGAGATATTGTTGATGGGGGACCTGAATATGCTAGATGTTAACTGGAGCACCTTTGCTGCAGGCACATCCAAGAGCAGGGTCATTCTTGATGCCCTACAGGGGGCATGCCTCAGACAGCTAGTATTGGAACCCACTCGGGAGGGAGCAATCTTAGACCTGGTACTCTCAAATGGGGACAGAGAAAGAATCTCAGATTTAGAAGTGGGTAGTCATCTTGGAACAAGTGACCACCAAACAGTGTGGTTCATGATTAACACAGCCATACAATCAAGCCACACAAAAGCAAGAGTATTGGACTTTAGGAGGGCTGACTTTGGGAAAATGAGAGAGTGCCTCAGAAAAGCACTAGCAAACAGGCAAGAAGGAGGAGTGGAGGAACAATGGGGAGTAATCAGAACAGCCATCACAGAGGCAACAAGCCTTTGTGTAAAGCAAATCAATAAAACACAACGAAGGAAAAAAATGCTATGGTTCTCAAAAGAGGTGGCAGGGAAGGTTAAGGAGAAAAGGATAGCATTCAGGAAATATAAGGAAACACAGAAGGAGCAGGACAGAGAACTTTATCAGTTAAAGCAGAAAGAGGCAGGAAGGCAGTCAGAATAGCAAAGGCCCAAACTGAGGAAAGGATAGCCAATTCTGTTAAGAAGGGGGATAAGACCTTTTATAGGTACATTAGGGAGTGAAGAAAGACCAAAGGAGGGATACTGAGGCTTAATAAAGAGGAGGGAATGTGGGTAGAGGGTGACAGTGAAAAAGCAGGGATACTGAACGAATATTTCTGCTCAGTATTCACAAAGGAAGAGGAGGGGGAGGTACCTAAACTAAACAAGAGAAACACTCTGAAGATGGGGGTAGATACCAGTCCATTTACAGAAGAAGGGGTTCTGAAAGAATTAATAAAATTGAAGATGGACAAGCAATGGGGCCTGATGGGATTCACCCAAGAATTCTAAAAGATCTAAGGGTAGAACTAGTGACACGGCTGACTACTCTCTTTAACAAATCATGGGAGGATGGGGTGGTACCCGAGGACTGGAGGAGGGCAGATGTGATTTCTCTTTACTAAAGTGGGAGCAGAACAGAGGCAGGAAACTACAGACCAGTTAGTTTGACCTCAGTGGTAGGTAAAATGATGGAATGACTTCTGAAGGAAAGAATTGTTGAGTACCTAGAGGTTGGTGGGGCACAGGACCCAAGGCAGCATGGATTCACGATGGGAAGGTCATGTCAGACTAATCTAATAGATTTCTTTGACTGGGTGACCAAAGCAGTAGACCAGGGAGGGGCTGTGGACATGGCCTACCTAGATTTTAGCAAGGCATTTGATACGGTCCCACACAAAAGATTAATACACAAGTTAGCCAGCCTTGGAGTGGGTCCCAAGGTGGTAGCCTGGATAAAAAATTGGCTAGACAACAGGACGCAAAGGGTAGTAGTAAATGGAGTACACAGTGAAGAAAGGAGGGTTACTAGCAGGGTACTGCAGGGTTCAGTACTCGGACCGGTCCTTTTTAATGTCTTTATAAGTGACATTGCAGAGGAACTGGAAGGAAAAGTATGTCTCTTTGCAGATAACACAAAGATCTATAACAGGGTTGATACACAGGATGGAGTGGAAAGGATGAGAAGGGACTTGGCAAGGTTGGAGGAATGGTCAAATGTATGGTAGCTCAGATTCAATGCAAAGAAGTGCAAGGTAATGCACATGGGAAACAAAAACCCAGGGGAAGCATACACAATGGGGGGTGAGATACTGACAACAGTAAAAATGGAAAGGGACCTTGGGGTAATTATATCAGATGACCTAAAGGTGGGCAAGCAATGTGAGAAGGTAGTAAGGAAGGCTGAGGGGATACTGGGATGCATAGGAAGAGGCATCAGTAGTAGAAAACAGGAAGTTGTTATCCCTCTGTACAGACAGTTGGTGAGACCCCATCTGGAGTACTGTGTGCAGTTCTGGAGACCCCATCTCTGCAAAGACATAGACAGAGTGGAGGCTGTCCAGAGGAGGCAACAAAATGGTGCAGGGTCTGCACAAGAAGACATCTGAAGAAAGACTAAAGGAGCTTAATATGTATACCCTTGAGGAGAGAAGGGAGAGGGACATGATAGAAACTTTTAAGTACCTCAGTTGAATCAACAAAGTCCAAGAGGGTAGCATCTTTCAGAAAAGAGATGTGCAAGAACAAGGGCCACAATTTGAAGATGGGGGGACAGCTCAGAGGTAATGTGAGAAGTATTTTTTCACAGAGAGGGTTGTGGATGCATGGAACAGCCTCCCTGAGAGAGTCATGGAGTCAAGAACAGTGGAGGATTCAAGAATGCATGGGACAGACATAAGGCAGTCCTAGTGGGGGAGTAGGAGGAAGTAAGCTGTTGGTTAACTAGGATCTGCAGCTTATCTGTTAGGTAGGAAAATGGACAGACTAGGTGGGCCAAGCGGTCCTTATCTGCTGTCAAATTCTATGTTTCTATGGGGGCTCTATCCTCTGCATGGGATGAGCTTCCCAAATTAGTTCACTCCTCATAGACACGAGACAAGCCATCTGAGTTCTGATTAGTCGCTCCAGCCCTATGTAAGCTTGTCTTGTCATACCCTTGCAAAGCAAGATTCCATCTTAACAATCTACCATTAGTCTTTCCCATTTGTGTCAGCCAAACCAGGGGGTTGTGGTCAGTTTGTACCACAAAATGCTGCCCATATAAGTATGGTTCTAGCTTCTTTAGGGACCACACTATGGCAAGACACTGTTTTTCCACAGTAGAGTATGCCTGCTCCCTGGGAAGTAACTTTTTACTCAGGTACACTACTGGGTGATCTTCCCTTGGTTGGATGTCTGACTCAGTACTGCCCCACTACGCACGTCTGAGGCGTCAGTCTGAACTATAAAGGGTTTGCTATAGTCAGGGCTTGTCAAAACAGGAGCACTGCACAGTGCTTCCTTCAGTCTGGTAAAGGCTTCCTCACAGGTTGGTCCCCAGGTAATTTTCTTTGGCATCCTTTTCTTTACCAGGTCAGATAGGGGAGCAGCCAGGGCACTGTAATTGGGTACAAATTTCCTATAGTACCCTGTTGTCCCTAGAAAACTCCTGACTTGCTTCTGCATTTCTGGTCTGGGCCACGCCTGGATCACCTCTATTTTTATTTGGTTAGGACAGAGCTGTCCCCAGCCTACAACATGCCTGAGGTATGTCACTTCTCCCATGGCCACCTGGCACTCCTCATCTTTGACAGTGAGCCCGGCCCTCTGTATCCTGCCCAGCACTTCCCTAAGGTGGGACAGGTGTTCCTCCCAGCTGGCACTAAAGATGGCAATGTCATCCAGGTACGCCATGGCATACTCCTCAGCAGCATTTACAGTCGTGGCCAAAAATATTGGCGCCCTTGCACTTTTTCAAATAACTCTCAATTTCCGCTAAACATAAGTTGAAATTAACAACAGTACAGTATTTGGTCTCCACAATTCTTTATTTCTCTGTTAATATTACAGAACCTTTTGTTTTTGAGTCAGAATTTAATATATCCTTTTAAATCAGAAAATGAAAAGAAATGGCATTGACAAAATTATTGACACCCTAGACTTAATATTTGGTAGCACAGCCTTTGGTCAAAATAAGTGCAATCAACCACTTCCTATAGCCATGGATGAGCTTCCTGCACCTCTCTACTGGCAGTTTGGCCCACTCTTCTTGTGCAAACTGCTCCAGTTCTCCCAGATTTGAAGGGTGCCTTCTCCCAACTGCTGTTTTCAGATCTCTCCACAGGTTTTCAATGGGATTGAGATCTGGACTCATTGCTGGCCACTTGAGAACAGTCCAGCATCTTGTCTTGAACCATTCCTGGGTGCTTTTTGAAGTGTGTTTGGGGTCATTGTCCTGTTGGAAGACCCATGACCTTCGACGGAGACCCAGCTTTCTGACACTGGGTTCAACATTGCACTCCAAAATGGCCTGGTAATCTCCAGATTTCATGATGCCATGCACACGTCCAAGGCACCCAGTGCCAGAGGCAGCACAGCAACCTAAAACATTACTGAACCTCCTCCATGTTTGACTGTAAGGAAGGTGTTCTTTTCTTTGAAGGCTTCATTTTGTTTTCTGTAAACATAGAGATGATGTGCTTTACCAAAAAGCTCTAATTTGGTCTCATCTGTCCACAGGACATTCTCCCAGAAGGATTTTGGCTTGTTCAGGTGTATTTTGTCAAACCCCAGTCAGGCTTTCTTATGTCTCTCTCTCTCAGCAGTGGGGTCCTCCTGGGCCTCCTACCATATAATCCCCTTTCATTGAGTTGGCAACAGATGGTGCGAGTTGAAACTGTCGTACCTTGTGTCTGAAGGTCAGCTTGAATCTGTTTGGCAGCTGATCAAGGTGCTTTCTCCACCATTCGAACAATCCTGCGCTGCAATCTTCGATCAAGTTTTCTCTTGTGGCCATGTCCAGGGAGGTTGTCTACAGTGCCATGGGCCTTAAACATCCTGATAACATTATGTACAGTGGAAACAGGAACATCAAGGTCTCTGGAGATTGATTTGTAGCCTTGAGATTGTCCATGCTTGGCTACAGTCTTCTGTCTGACCTCCTCAGACAATTCTCTGGCTGTCTTTCTTTTCTCCATGCTCATTGCAGTACACACAGTGACACAAAACAGGAGAATGAGCCCTTTTCTCTATTCAAACTGGTTGAATGAGTGATTTTTATATTGCAAGCACCAGCAACTCACCACAGGCGAGTTCAATTCCAAAGTGAAGGAGAATCACCTGCTTGAAATCTAATTATTTCTAACTACTTCTAAAAGGCGCCAATAATTTTGTCCGGCCCATTTAAGGATTTCTGTGTGGAATAAGCTAAGACTTAGTAAATTTTTCTGCTTTTTGTGTTTTATTCCACTGCAAACCAAAGAAATACATATGTGGATACCAAAATATTTTTTAATTTCAACAATTTTCTGGAAGGAATGGTGCATTATTAGAAAAAACTGCAAGGGCGCGAATATTTCTGGCCCCGACTGTAACACCTGGTTCACCGACCTTTGGAAAGTGGCCGGGGCATTCTTCATTCCGAAAGGCATTGCTTTAAATTCATATAAGCCTATCAGAGTGATGAAGGCCGACCTCTCCCTAGCTCTGTCTGTTAACTCTACCTGTCAATACTCCTTGGTCAGGTCAATGGACGTAAGGTAGGTTGCCCCTCCCAACTTGTCCAGGAGTTCATCTGTCTGGGGCATCAAGTGGGCGTCTGACTTCGTGACTGCATTCAGTCCATGATAGCCCACACAGAACCGAGTAGAGCCATCTGACTTGGGCACAAGGACTACGGGTGAGGCCCAGGGGCTGTGGGATCTCTGGATTACCCCTAAATCCAGCATCTCCTCCACTTCCCTCCTAAAGTCCTTTTGGACAGCCTCTGACACCTGATATGCAGTCCACCATATGGGTGTCTGTGTCCCTGTCTCCATATCATGCGTCGCTAAGGGGTTTAGTCCAGGCTCGGCGCTAAACAGGGGGGCAAAGTCTGCTAAAACCTCCCTTACTTCCTGAATCTTGTCCGGGGCCAGCTGGGGAGACAATTTTACTGCCTCCACAGAGAACTCCCGCTTGCTTTCTTCCAGCAAGTCCAGAAGGGGGTCTCCTTCATCCGTCCCTTCCCGAGGACTACACACTGCAAACACCATGTCAGCCCTATTAGCATATGACTTCATCATGTTGACATGGTACATCCTTTCTGTCTGTCTTTTGTCAGGTAACTCTATAATACAGTTCACGTCACTTACCTTCCTAACTACTTTGTACAGTCCTGCCCACTCAGCCTGCAGCTTGTCTTTCCGGACCGGAATAAGGACTATGACTTCCTGACCCACCATGTATGAGTGAGCTCTGGCTCTGCAGTCGTACCACACCTTTTGTTTCTGTTTGGCAGCTGCCAGGTTGCTCTGGGCTGTCCCCATAAGCTCCTTCAGCCTTTCCCTAAACCTAAGGATGTAATCCACTCTGGGAGTTCCCTGGGTGGCTTGCTTACCTTCCCAGTCCTCCCGGATCAAGTCTAGGGGCCCACATACCCAGCGTCCATATAAGAGCTTGAAGGGGGAAAATCCTGTTGTCTCTTGGGGCACCTCCTTGTATGCAAACAACAGGTGGGGAAGGTATTTCTCCCAGTCCCTCCCATGCTGTTCAGCAAACGCCCAGATTATTGACTTCAGGGTACCATTAAATCTTTCCACAAGCCCATTGGCTTGTGGGTGATACAGTGTCGTGCATCTCTGCACCACCCCACGCTTCTCCCACAAACATTTCATCAGATCCGACATGAAGGAACCCCCTTGATCGGTGATAACCTCCTGTGGAAACTCAACACGGGAGAAAATCCCAAGTAAGGCATCTGCCACTTTGTCTGTCCTCAGTGAGGATAGGGTGACTGCCCTTTGGGTACCAGGTGGCATAATCCACCACAGTCAGAATGAATCTCTTCCCTGAGGAGCTGGGGGTATTTAAAGGCCCCACAATATCCATTCCCACCCTCTGGAATGGCTCCTCCACTATGGGCAAAGAAATCAGAACAGCTTCGGTTTTCTTGCCCACCTTCCCTATTTCTTGGCACCGGTGACAAGACCTGCAATACTCCTTCACCTGCTGGGTGAAGTTGGGCCAATAGAACTTCTGGGCCAACCACTGCATAGTACACGTGATTCCCAGATGACCAGACAAGGGAATATCATGTGCATTCTTGAGCAACTGCTCACGATACCCCCGGGGAATGACAAGCTGCCTGCCTATCACCCCTCCCTCTGTCTGCACAGCCTGAGTATACACTAGTCCATTTTTCCAATAAACCTTATATTTACCATCACCTCCTTGTGCTCTGTCAGAGTCTGCCCAAGCCCTCAGCTTCTCTAGACTAGTGTCATTTCTCTGAGCAGCTGCAAACTCCTCACACATTCCCAAGGCATGGGACAGGTCCCTTTCAGTCTCTAAACTAGGGTCCCTAGCACTAGCATCGGGGCACTCAGGATCACTGTCATTCCTAACCCTCTGACAATGGGTCACCCCTCCCTCTTCGGAGTAACCCTCTGTAGCTGTGTGGTTAACTGCTACTGGGGACATTTCTACCACCTTTTCATTAGTCTCCATATCAGAAGACACATGCTGGGGAACCAGCCTCTCAGTGGTTTCCACAATGGCTTCTGTGGGGTTCAGGGAACTACAATTTTCCCTTGCCACTTGGCTATGAGTAACTGCACACACCATCCCCTGTTGGAGATTGTTGCCAAGGATGACGTCCACTAACGTTTTGGCTACAGCCACCTGTTGCACAGTTCCCCCTGTTTCACCCCAGTCTAGAAGAACACTAGTGAGGGGGCAATGTTTTCTCCCCATCAGTAAAGTTTTGTACAGTGACATATTTATTGGGTATAAGCTGACCAGGCTTTACCAGATCCCCTTTTACCAATGTCAGGGATGCCCCATGTCCCTTAACCCTTGTGTCTGTACACCATTCACCATGACTGGGTGCATGTGTTCCCTCATTTTTACAGGCATGCTTCCAGGGACACACAAACAACCCACTTCTTTCCTAGCCCCGGTTGTGTATTGCTCACCCTTTTGGGACACTGTCTGGCAATATGCCCAGTTTCTTTACACAACCAACATTCATTTCTTTTCTCAGAGAAATCTTTTCTCTGAAACCTGAGGCTAACTGGTTTCGGTGGAGGCAGTGAGGGTTTTAGCTGCCCTGAAGGTGCACTTTTCCCTTTCTGCACTGCCAGCCCACCCCATTCGCTCTCAGAGCAGGTCTGCTCCTAGCATAGCAGTCCGAGAGTTCAGCAGCCTCTTGCACTGTTTTGGGATCTCGGTCCTCCAGCCAGGTTTTCAGCTCTGCTGGGCATGCCCAGAAAAACTGTTCTAACAGAATCACATTTTCAATTTTATCTACAGAGTTTGCTTCAATTCCTTCCCACCAACATTTTAAAAACTGACGTTGTTTCGTGGCTAGCTCCTCGTAGCTCACGTCAAGGCTTCTCCTGAGCTTACAGAATTTAGCTCTTTATGATTCAGCAGTTATTCAAATTTTTTTAACAGTGCAGCTTTAAGTTTGCTGTAATCATTGTTGTCCTCATTGTCTATTTGACCCAATGCATCCTGAGCCTTCCCGGTAAGTAGCAGGGATAGCTGGAAGCTCCAGGACTCCCTAGGAATTTTAGCCTGAATACAAACTTTTTCAAAAGAATTTAAAAAGACATCCATATCCTCCCCCTCTTTAAATTCAGCTATTAATTTGGAATTCAATTTGTAACCCAGTCCTGTAGTCCCAGTTAAACCCAAGCCACTTATCTGCTCTGGTGCTGGTGGTTGGAGTCGTAGCATCTCCAGTTCATGTTGCCTCTGGCACTCTTGCTCCTCTCGCTCCTCACGGTCTGCCTCTCGCTGTTAATGATCCCTCTTTTCCTCTGCAGCTCACTGTTCTCGCTCTGTCTTCTCCTCTGCAGCTCACTGTTCTTGCTTCTCTTCTCTCTAGAAATCCAGCTCCATTCTGCACAGCTCAATCTGCAGCCTGAGTACTTCTGGCTCCAGAATGTTGGTGACCTTCCCCTGCTGCTGTGGCCCTTTGCTGCCACTGGCCCTTCTGCCCTCCTCATCAGATCTGGACACTGCACTGGTTGCTAGCCCTTCCACACTCAAGGTTCGGTCCCTTACAGTCACTGTCTGTGACTCAATGCTCTGGGTATCTGTTACCATCAGGGCATCCACGAGGTTCTGCTTGGTGGCTTTCACCTCGTACAGGACTCCTCTGTCCCTGCACAACTGCTTTAAGTAGTCTACAGTGTCCCGCTGTAGTTGGAAGCCATCTTCTTCCCTAACTACGGCTACTCTAACTTGCACTTTAGAAAAAATAAATAAAACAGGTAGGAACGTGACTGTAAACCAAGTGATATAGTTCTGTTTCCTTTTTAAAAATAAATCACTGCCTTGTTTTGCAAGTCAGCTGACAGTATTAAGTGGACACACTTAACAATAAAAGCTTGTATTACCAAAATTATGTACACCACTGCCAACCAATCTGTCACAACCCCACTCAGCAGGTCAGGCCCTCTGCTCCCACAGTGCCAACCTCCAAGTGCAGTATTGTGAACAGGGTAACAGAACAGAGTAACCCTCCTGTCTGTTTTGTGGGTCTGAATCACCTTTGGTCTCAAGTTCTGGAGGGATTCAAACTGTGAACCTCTTGCTAGCATACCCAACTGTACAGGTTCAGATAATTCTGCTCTTCAGGGAATGTCAGATATCTTTTGCCTACGGGCACCTAACCAGGTACACAAAATGAACCCTTAAAAACTCTATGAAAGACCTTAGATAAATCTTTACCTTTTCCCAGTTTGGTATACCATTAAGCTTATGAACAGTGTCAACTTTAACCATATATGCTTCACACGCAAAAGAAAGAATTTCAAAGGCACACCAGGTAGTCTCTTCAAAATAAGAGGTTTACTAAGAAAATGGATAAAAATATGTAAAATGTACACACAGAACCATATATCACAAAGCATACAATCACTTAAAAGAACAAGGTTTAAAGTGCAATTTCTTACCAACATACAGTTAGACTTTCCTATCTAATGTATTACCTTCTAAAACAGTGCTTACAGTAGATGTTGTTGTTTCAGAGTCCAACAGGAATGTGTCAGCTGAGAAACACAGAATACAAATTTAAAACACTGTGTTTCCATCCCTTTCCTGAGGCCATCTAGCTCCTCCTTTCAGAATATAAAAGTTATACAAAATAGGATGGCCTATCAAGAAGTATATTAAATACTGTGAGTTCAGCAAAACTCATTTCCCAAATTATGACACTCTTAATTAAGTCTGTGATTTTCCAGTTCCTTCTTTGATCTATGAGCAGCTTCCTTTTCTCAAAGACATCACAGGACTTTTTATGACTAACTCTGCCAGATCTCACTGAGGTGTAATATGCTTTGTAATACCAGTTACAATTAACTGTTCTTCCCTCTGAAGACATCATAAAATGGATATTTTAGTTCCTGGCTTCAAAGAAGCACAGCTCAACAACAAAGCCATAAAATGTGACTTTTCTGGAAGTTAATCACATTACAGAGATCTGATGTTTAACATATCCTGTCCTTTGAACTGAAACCCGGGGGGGGGGTCCTCCCAGGATCATAGGATGTCTCAAGACAGACAATCACACTAAATTTTTATTTTAAAAAAATCATAGAGCAATCATAATCAGCTGGCCAAGTGTCACGAGGATTCCACACACTTTAAAGCATTTCACATTCTTTCCTCCTGACATGATGAACTTTGTTAACATACCCAGGGTAACCTGGTGCCCATACATGAACCAGTTAGCCCTGACTGAGGATTAAAATGGGGTTATGTCTACTCTGGCCCCAACCAGTCTCTGCCATTCATTCTGGGTTATGCCACATGAATCCTGCAATTCACTTGGATTGCTAAAGGACTCCCAACGTTAAAACTTCACATTCAGCACACTTTTGTGGTGATATAGGGCCAGGTCTATTCTAGCCATATCTCTGGGCACATACACCTCAGACAACTCCTTAAGAAACAGCCCCATGAACCTGTACTCACAGTTTTGTTTGTCCCTTTGATACAGACATGGATGCTGGAGGAAACACCTCTTCCCTTTACAGGTAGCTTGTCATAGCCTCACACAGAGCAGTCTTTCTTTCTGGGCAGCTGACACACTTCAGGACCTTCAGGGGATTGCCCCTTGGATCCATAGAAACTGAAGTCCAAACCGCTTCTCTGTGAAGTGACCCACTGGGGTCCTGCTGGCAACAGTCTCCGCCACTTTCTTTGGCAGGTTGCAGTCTCACTCACTGGGGTGAGAAAAAGGACAGAGGTCCTTCATTCAACCTCAGCACAGGCTGGCAGGCACCTCTATACTGAGAGCTCCCTTCTCACAGAGCTCCCACACTCAGACTGACTACTCACTGACTGACCTACTCTGACTCCCAACTGAACATTCTAAACTGCCCCAGAGCAGCTGATTCCAAAGTGTCTAATGCTGCTGTGAGAATTCTAAATGACATAATCCATTCTCTCGTCAGGCTAGCTGAGTAAACAATGATGTCATGTATAGAGAGCTCCTAGTGAGCCCTCCACCAGCTGTCCAATACCTTCCTAGGGCTAAATCTGATGGAATTCTAGTAACACCAGGGGACTGAGTTGTTACACTCACTGCCAACAGACAAAACTTGCTGTCTACAGCAGGTATTTTTTCCTGAAACACAGGCCATCCAACCTCTGGGTGCCCTACGGAGTGAGGTGGCTAGGCTCCCCCCTACCTATGCCGAAACATAGGCAGTCTGCACCAGAGAAACAGAGGACCACTGAAGCATCTTCAGCTTCACCTAAGCAACTATCTTGGGACTCTCGGTGGCTCCAAGAGATTGCCTGAAGCATGCCCTGACAGAACAGCACTGAAGGCCTGTAGGGAAAAGCTATTTGACCTATACTACCTATGGGGTACCTAAACCCAAACACATTTCACAATTCTAAACTGTAGACAGCTTTAGAAACATACATTAGACATTGCAATGCATTCCACAAACCCCAGTACTACATATTCTAAACCTGCAAAACAGAAAAATGTTTAACATTCCTAGTCATACACTTCCCCAAAACCCTAAAACACTCTAAAGGAGGACTCCATGGAGTCCTAAACATCCTCTTCTTGTCTTCTTTTCTTCGCTCAGAAACTCCTGCAAAAGAAAACATTCCCAAACACATCCTGCAAGAATAACACAGTAACCAAACCTCCCACCAGCAGATACTACACAATCCCAAAAAGATTTTAAGGGTTTTCTACAAATGGCAGTATAAAAATAGCAAAATAAACATATAAACATTTGGGGGGGAGGGAATCCCTACAAAGTCCTGGTACTAATGGAAAATGTCCTGAGTGCACAAGGCACGCCATGCAAGGAGAGTTTCTATAGGACAAAGCCTGCTGAAAACTGTTCTTAGCACAGGCTCGAGGTCTGCTAACACTGCAGTCCAGATCCAGATGCCTTTTTCAAACCAACAGTTCAAAGGACATCACCACTTATGACACAGTCAATAAAATAAAATGTAAAGAGGAAAAGTTTCGCCTACCAGTTCCTGGAGTATGGCTGCACAGCTACATCACCTCTATGGATCTGGTTGAAGACAAATCTTGAGATCAGTTTTTTCCATGCCACCTCTGGACCTGGTTGCAGCTGGATGGAGTTTGAGCTGGGTTCACCAGGGCAGATGCACCCACACTGGTCTCCTCCGCTTGGTGCTTGGCAGGAGACATGTACCATAAAGCTGCATCCTCGTTAGTGTAGTGGCACTTAGGAGTGGTACCACTCAGGATAAGGACCATAGACAATTGTCTCATCTAGATGAATATTTCTTTCATTGTGGACAGTCTCTTTGGCAGATTTTTCAAGTATTTGAACAGAATCCAGGTAAAGGATGCAACCTTGCTTCCAAAACTTTAATCAATCATGGCACAGTTTAAGTCCCACAAATGTACACACAGTGGATCTGATGGAAGCTCGGGCTTCCTCCCATAACCAAGTCTCTCTCTGGCCCTCTCTATGGCCTCCCACACCCATCTAGGAAAAGATGGATATTTTTGTCCATACTCATCCTCAGCCCTGCATCTGACAGACATTCCTCTTTGCTGCTTTTGGGCAGACTCAACTCGGTGGCCCAGCTGGGGGAGGGCCAGACCTGGTCAAGCCAGCTTTGAATGGTCACAACAGGGAAAAAGCAGTCCATCCCTGTAATTTCTATGACTTCTGAGCCCTGAGCAGTCTCTTGTGGCTCACTTGTAGTTAGGGCCACTGGCAGCTCAGACTCACCACCAGTTGCCTTACCAACTTGTTCCAATTCTACTTACTCTACTAGCTCTGCCCAGGAGCTGATAGCAGTTTTGGCTCCAGACGTAGTCCATTCCTTGCTGCATTCCAAGGCAGGTATCCCCTCAATGCAAGGCATCCTCTATCTCATCTTCTCCTGTGAGACATGGACTTGGGCCTGCTGCCCACGGATCTATCGACTCAGTCTCTGGCATGTCTCTTTCCACCTGTTCTGGGGTAGAAAAGACCATTTCTTCCTGCCACTGTAAGTCATTTAGGAACACACCCTCGAAAAACTCATTGACTAGCTCTTCTGGATCTTTCTGCCTGCATGTAGTTTCTCCCTGTGAAACACTGACAGGGCTCCCACACAGAGTCCAAGTTGGAGCTAAACATATTGCTTTAGCCTTTGCTTGCACTGGGACACTGCTTTCACACAGCCCATATAGCTTTCAGAAATCTTTGCAATGTGGGATCATCAAGACATCCCTCCCAGTCTTCATGCATACAACACAGACGTTCACTGGAAAGCCAGGTAATGCAACATTTGCTGATGCCCCTTAACACTTGTATAACTGTTCATACTGTGCTAATTCTCTTCCTTGCTGTGCTACCCATACTCGGGCATGGAGTGGATAACCTGTTTTCCTAGACGCCATTTTTTTTTCTTCAACAGAACAACACACAAGTCCAAATTACTAATTTGCACTCTGCAGTTAGTACACTAGTTCTGACTGGTTTAATCTAGAAAAGTCTCTTTGCTTTCTCTCTCTCTCTCTCTCTCTGCATCTTGCTGAAACTGCTGCCTGAATTTGCACATTTGTTTCAAACACTTTCTGCACATTTGCTGATTGTTTTGTACCATTATAACCTTTGCCCAACACGGCATCTGTTTGTTTTTTTCTCCCCCATCATGGCCACAGAACTTTTTCTCGGCATTTTACACACCCTACTTTATCTAGCATTGGTTATCTTGCATAGCATTTGCTCTTTCTATGCACAACCTTGCTATTGCACTTTTGGAAAAAATCAGCACAGTCTTTAAACTCTTTGCACACTTTCCTCAACTCTGTTTTGTACTGCCCTGGATAGACATGCAGCTTGTTTGCTTCCTACCAGCGATCAGTTACTACAACTTAGTTCTTCGGCCCTCAGTTACTTTACTTAGCTCAATCACTTGCTGATTTTAGCTTTAAATTTTTTGCTGTGCACACAGTTCATTTTACTTTCCTGCCATGTACTTACAACAGTAGCTAGTTCCCTATGTGGATGGTTTTTGGCCTTCCTGCTGATTTGAAGGTTGCAGAGGAGTTGGTCGAGCTGTCCAGCCCGTGGGTCAGCACCATGCACGCCACAATCACTGCCTTTGTGGTCGCTAATCGGGAGAAGCCCATTTTAAACTATTTTAAGTTCAGAAATAACAAAATTCAAAGTTTTTCTCCTTCATGATGATCCTGCTGCTGTCCACTCTGCCTGTATGCAAGCTCCTCACTCTCTCTCCTCCTTGAACACTCCTCCAGGCACTGAGACTCCAGGCAATGGGCGGGACTTGGCTGGCTTGACCAATCATATGATGCCATGCAAATGAGCTGTCTCTCTCTCCTATTAGCACTCCTTCACAAGGATCATCAAGGAGCCAGATTTAAACTGCAAACTGAACTTTTTTTTCTCAGCTTGCTTGAAATTTCCATGGACTGAGCACTTTTTAGGCAACTGGGCACAGTTTTTCATACATTTCCTTTAGCGACTCCCCCAGTTTACATCACAAACACTTGAAACATGCAGTAGACTTGGGCACAGATGTTCTCTTTGTCCTCAACAACTTTGAAATTTAAAATCTTTACTTTGCAACAGTTTGTAAGCACTTTGACTGACAGGGCATACATTGCCTAGCACAGCAGTCCTTGGCATTATAGTTTCCACAAGCATTACTGACAGCACAATTTTTCCTCACAGGCAGCATATTCTCCTCAGCAAAATCTTCAGATGGCACTTTACTGGGCACAACTTTACTTTTTCTACAGAACGACTTCTGTTATGGTGCACCACCACCAGATAGAAAAGACCCTAAACACACCCTCAGCATTTGCACTGACAAGGCAACCTTTTTCCTCTCCCCACAAGCTCTTTGGATGAGTCCCCACATTTGCAACCCCTACCCTGGTGAAGAGCAGCATCTTGAAACCAGGACCCCCTAACTTATACATAGACAAGGCATCAAGTCACAAGTTGGCATAAACAATAGGTATGGCCCCTGGCACTGAGGCAAATGCCCAGCTCAACATCTAGAGGCCGGGGGGTTAGAGTGCAAAGCAAACATTTAGTTTACTCTGAATTCTGGGAGAGAAGTGCTAGGGCTATGCTAGGTCTAACTTCTGATGGGGACCAATAAAAAGTTCACACAGGGAAGCATGACTCGATTGTCCACAACTAGAACTGGGGTTGTACATTATGGTTTTATTCTGACAACAGATGGAAAACACAGAATGGGGTGGTCCCCCAGGTTGGAATTGACTTTTCAGGGTAACACACTTTTCTTTCCAGAAACAACATTTGTCTTGGACATTTAGTACATTCTTTTTGAATCAGAATTATCAAACTGTCCATCCCTCTGAAATAGAAATGTCTAGACATTTACTTCCCAAAGTGTATATCTTGTGGGGGGTTCCACACACTTTAAGACATTTCACATTCTTTCCTCCTGACATGATGAACTTTGTTAACGTGTCCAGGGTAACCTGGTCCCCATACATGAACCAGTTAGCCCTGACTGAGAATTAAAATGGGGTTATGCCTACTCTGGCCACAACCAGTCTCTGCCATTCCTTCTGGGTTACACCACACTGGATCCTGTAACTCACTTGGATTGCTAAAGGGCTCCCAACTTTAAAACTTCACATTCAGCCCATTTTTGTGGTGAAATAGGGGCCCTGACAGGTGTATTCTAGCCTTATTGCTGGGCACATACACCTCAGACAACTCCCTAAGAAAGAGTCCCATGAATCTGTACTCACAGTTTTGTTTGTCCCTTTGATACAGACATGGATGCTGGAAGAAACACCTCTCCCCTTTACAGGTAGCTTGTCATAGCTTCACCCAGAACACTCTTTCTTTCTGGGAAGCTGACACACTTCAGGACCTTCAGGGGACTGCCCCTTGGATCCACAGAAACTGAAGTCCAAACCATTTCTCTGTGGAATGACCCATTGGGGTCCTGATGGCAACGGTCTCCACCACTTCCTTTGGCAGGTTGCAGTCTTGCTCACTGGGGTGAGAAAAAGAATAGAGGTCCTTCACCCAACTTCAGCACAGGCTGGCAGGCATCTCTACATTGAGAGTTCCCTCCTCACAGAGCTCCCACACTCAGACTGACTACTCACTGACTGACCTACTCCGACTCCTGTCTGAACATTCTAAACTGCCCCAGAGTAACTGATTCCAAAGTGGCTTATACAATAATTCTAAATGACATAATCCATTCTCTCCTCAGGCTAGCTGAGTAAACAATGATGTCATGTATAGAGAGCTCCTAATAAGCCCTCCTCCAGCTGCCCAATACCTTTCTAGGGTTAAATCTGATGGGATTCTAGTAACCCCAGGGGACTGGGTGGTTACAGATAGTAATGATAGCTTATTTTGCCTTAATAATTTACTTGGACTTAATGTGAAGAAATGAAAGGGTGGAATATGAAAAGAATGGGAAGTAAAAGGGAGAATGAAAAAACAGCCATCAGTGTCATGAAAAGAAGTGCTGTTTCTTTCACTCCCTCTTAAATTGTATGCCTCCTTACCTCATGCTCCTGCCAGAGTTCTCTAGAAGCTCTGACCATCACATCTGAAGTTTTTCATTTTTTTAACAGGAATTGTAATAACTTTCATATTTGAAGTATGGTTTCAGGGCTGCAAAATACTGTACTCACATGTTTCATTGTCAGCTTGGTCCAGTTCCAGAGCAACAAGAGGAAGGAGGCAGCTGCTAGAACTCTACTACTGGGACTAAAGAACTAGACCTCTACTACTGGGATCTTCAATTAAGGTAAAAAAAACAAACAAAAAAAAGTTATTGTGCTTGTCTGAACTGCGGGAAGGAAACTGCTAGCTGTGCTGTTAGCTAGGTGAAGAAGAGAGCTGTAAATTAGGGGGTGTGGCTTAGGTCACAGAAAGCCAGGTGTCTGCATTTAAAACTCCCCTAGTTAGCTTTTGCCAGAGAGCCGCAAGAGGAAGGAGGCAGCTGCTAGAACTCTACTACTGGGACTATATAGCCCTACCTCCCTCCCTCCCCTCTACTCCCCACCCTTATCCAGTTCCACTTTTATAGACACTAGATTTGACTGACAACAGGAACTTCCTGTTTGGGAGCAGGAAGGGAGTGATCACAGAGGCACAAAAGACTCACCATCCTAGAAGGAAAAAAAATACATACGAACATATGAAGAAGCCAGCAGAAGAAGGCCATTTGGTCTATCAAGTCTGCTCATATTGCAGGGTCCACAGCTTGAGCTAATGTCCTTCCCCTCCCTCCCCACTCCTCCCATCCTCCCTACCCATGATTCTTACCTTCCCCCTATGCCTATCCCAGCCTCTCTTAAAGCTGCCCACCATCTTCAATGAGATGACCTAATCTGGCAGTGCATTCCAAGTGTCCACCGCCCTCTCTGTGAAGAAGTGCTTCCTGATCTCACTCCTAAACCTTCCACCCTTCAGCTTAAAACTGTGCCTCCCTTGTGATATGGTTGCCACTCAGCTTAAAGAGACTCTCCTTATCAACTTTATTTATCCCTTTCAAGCACTTGAATGTCCTAATCATGTCCCCCCTCTCTCTCTCTCCTGTCTTTCAGGGAGTACATGTTCAGTGCCCTCAGCCTCTCCTCGTATGCCTTGCCCTGCTGACTGGCTATCATCTTTGTAGCCCTCCTCTGTACCTTCTCCAGCAGGTTAATGTCCTGGAGGGACACCAGCCTATACTGGCAGGATGGTCTGCATCTGTCCAGGAAGGGAACAAGTCTTTTGGACAATCGGTTTAAATGTTTCATTGGCAAGCTTTTAAACTAGTCAAGGGAGGAGGCACTGATAAGCAGCAGGAAAATCCCAGCCTACCCCTACAAAACAGGGTACTAAATGAGAAAAATACCAAGGTAGAAAGGTCAGTGGGGGGATGCTGCTACAGAAGGTAAAGCCATCAGAAAATGGAGAGCAATGAGTACCAATGCCCATAGTCTTGGTAACAAGCTTCCTGAATTAGTGGCCTTGATGGAGGAGGAACATCTGGATATCGTGGCAGTCACATAAACATGGTACACACAGAACCATGACTGGGACGTAAACACACCAGGATACACTATCTACAGAAGGGACAGGGAGGGTAAAAGAGGAGGAGGAGTTGCTCTCTACATAAGAGAAGGAATCAAAGCAGCAGCACAAAAGGGTAAACAGGGAGGAGGAGGAGAAGAAGCACTGTGGGTCAATTTGGAGGCAGGCAATGGCACCACGATCTGCACAGGGGTTGTATACAGACCCCACTCTCAGGGGGAGGAAATGGACAAGGAAATGATAGAAAGTATACTTAGAATGGCAGATAAAGGGGAGATATTGCTGATGGGTGATCTGAATATGCCAGATGTTAACTGGAGTGCAGTTGCAGCAGCCACTTCTAAGAGTGGGGTTATTCTAGATGCCCTACAGGGGCATGCCTTGACAACTAGTATTGGAACCCACTCGAGAGGAGCAATCTTAGACCTGGTCCTCTCAAATGGAGATGGAGAGAGGATCACAGATATAGAGTGGGTAGCCATCTGGGAACTAGCGACCATCGAACAGTATGATTCACAATAAACACAGCAATAGAGTCAAGCCATACAAAGGCAAAAGTACTGGACTTCAGGAGGCTGACTTTGCCAAAATGGGTGCGTGCCTAAGGAATGCACTAGCAAATGGGCAGGAAGGAAGGGTGGAAGAACAATGGGAATAATAAAACTGCCATCACAGAGGTAACAAGCCTTTGTGTGACACAAATAAACAAAACAAAGCGATGTAAGAAACCACTATGGTTCTCAAAGGAGGTGGCAGTGAAGGTTCAAGAGAAAAGAAAGCATTCAGAAAGTACAAGGAATGCTGAAGAGGAGCAGGACAGAGAATTGTATCAAAAACAAAGCAAAGGAAGCTGGGAAGGCAGTCAGAACAGCAAAGGCCGAACTGAGGAAAAGATAGCCAACTCAGTTAAGAAGAGGATAAAACCTTTTAGGTACATCAGGGAGCAAAGGAAGACTAAGGAGGAATAGTGAGGCTTAATAAAGGGAGGGTGGGCAGAGGGTGACTGTGAAAAGGCAGAGATACAAAACAAATATTTTTGCTCAGTATTTACAAATTAGCAGGAGGTACCTAAAACAAACAATAGAAACACTCTGGATACAGAAGTTGATACCAGCCCATTTACAGAAGAAAGGGTTCTGAAAGAACTCTTAAAACTGAAGGTGGACAAAGCAATGGGGCCTGATGGGATTCATCCCAGAATTCTAAAGAACTAAGGGTAGAACTAGTGACACTACTGACTACCCTCTTTAACAAATCATGGGAGGATGGGGTGGTACCTGAGGACTGGAGGAGGGCAGATGTGATTCCCTTCACAAAAGTGGGAGCAGGGCAGAAGCAGGAAACTACAGACCTGTTAGTTTAACCTCAGTGATAGGGAAAATGATGGAATCACTTCTGAAGGAAAGAATTGTCAGTACCTAGAGGCCAGAGGGCACAGGACCCAAGGCAGCATGGATTCACAGCGGAAGGTCATGCCAGATGAATCTAATAGATTTCTTTGACTGGGTGACCAAAGTAGTAGATCAGGGAGGGGCTGTGGACATGGCCTACCTAGACTTTAGCAAGGCATTTGACTCAGTCCCACACAAAAGATTAATATACAAGTTAGCCAGCCTGGGAGTGGGTGTCAAGATGATAGCCTGGGTAAAGAATTGGCTGGAGAATAGGACACAGAGTGTAATAGTAAATGGAGTCCACTCTGAAGAAAGGGGGGTTACTAGTGGGGTGCCGCAGGGTTCAGTATTAGGACCGGTCCTCTTCAATGTCTTTGTAAGCGACATTGCAGAGGGACTGGAAGGAAAAGTATGTCTCTTTGCAGATGACACAAAGATCTGCAACAGAGTTGATGCACAAGGTGGGGTGGAAAGGATGAGAAGGGACTTGGCAAGGTTAGAGGAATGGTCAAATGTATGGCAGCTTAGATTTAATGCTAAGAAGTGCAAAGTAATACACCTGGGAAACAAAAACCCAGGGGAAGAATACACAATGGGGGGTGAGATACTAACAACAACAAAAATGGAAAGGGACCTGGGGGTAGTCATATCAGATGACTTAAAGGTAGGCAAGCAATGTGAGAGGGCAGTAAGGAGGGCTTGGGGGATACTGGGATGCATAGGGCATGGCATCACCGGTAGAAAACATGAAGTTGTTATCCCCTCTGTACAGACAGCTGGTGAGACCCCATCTGGAGTACTGTGTGCAGTTCTGGAGACCCAATCTCTGCAAGGACATAGACAAGATGGAAGCTGTCCAGAGGAGGGCAACTAAAATGGTGCAGGGTCTGCGCTGGAAGACCTATGAAGAGAGACTAAAGGAGCTTAATATGTATAGCCTCGAGGAAAGGAGGAAGAGGGGAGACATGATAGAAACTTTCAAGTACCTCAAGGGAATCAACACAGTCCAAGAGGGTAGCATCTTTCAAAAAAAGAGGTGTGCAAGAACAAGGGGGCACAATTTTCAGATGGGGGGGCGGCTCAGAGGTAATGTAAGGAAGTATTTTTTCACAGAGAGGGTTATGGATGCATGGAACGGCCTTCCAAACGAGGTTGTGGAGTCAAAAACAGTGGTCGAATTCAAGCATGCATGGGACAGCCATAAGGCAATTCTAGGGGGTGGGGTAGAAAGAAGTAGGCTGCTGGTTAACTAGGATCTGCAGCTCATCCATTAGATAGGGAAATGGACAGACTGGGTGGGCCAAGCGGTCCTTATCTGCCGTCATATTCTATGTTTCTATGTTTTTGAGGTGTGGGCACCAGTACTGAACTCCATACTCTAGATGCAGCCTTATCAGTGACCTGTACAAGGGCAGTATAACCTCCTCTCTCCTACTACTGATCCCCCTAGAAATATATCCCAGCATCTTGTTTGCCTTTGCTGCTGCTTTCTTGCACTGCGTGGAGTGCTTCAGGTCACTAGTGATCATCACTCCCAGGTCCATCTCCTCCTCTGATGCAGATACTCGGACTCCACCCAGGTAATACTCTGTCCTGGGATTCTTGGCTCCAATATGCATAACTTTGCATTTCTTGGCATTGAAGCCAAGTTGCCAGATCCTGGACAACCTCCCCAGCTTTTCCAGCTCTTCCTGTAGGTCCCTTATCCCTTCAGCTGTGTCCACTCTCCCACTGAGCTTGGTGTCATCTGTGAATAGGCACATTTTGCCTTTAATGCCATCCCCAATGTCATTGATGAAGACATTGAACTACTCCGGCCCTAGCACAGAGCTCTGTGGGACCCCACTGGTTACTTCTCTGGTGCCAGATAACTCTCCCCTCCACCACCACTCCCTGGGTTCTCTCCCTTAGTCAGTTTTCCACCCATCTAACCATCTTTTCCCCAACTCCAAGATCCACCAACTTCCTGATCAACCTTTTGTGGGGCACAGAGTCAAAGGCCTTGCTGAAATCAAGATAGAGGATGTCTACCGCTTGGACCCTATCTATTGTCTTAGTGACACAGTCAAAGAAGTCATTCAGATTTGTTTGACATGATCTTCCCCCAAGAACCCATGCTGCCTCTCATCCTGGAGACCATGTTCCTCTAGATATTCCACCAGCCTTTCCTTTAGTATGGTCTCCATCAGCTTGCCCACAATTGAGGTCAGACTGACTGGTCTGTAATTCCCTGCATCATCCTTGGGTCCGCTTTTGTGAAGGGGCACTACATGTGCTGTTCTCCAGTCCTGTGGTACCACACCTGATTCTAGTGAACTATTAAATAGGTCTGCTAGTGGCCCTGCCAGCTTTTCAGCAAGTTCCTTTAGTACCCTTGGATGTACTCTTTCCGGGCCTGGTGATTTGTCCACTTTCAATGCCAGCAGACCCTCCTTCACTCTAACCTCCTCTATCACTATGTCTGTGTTCCCTTCCCCCCCGCTCCTCTTTTCCCTCCTGAAGGCATTGGTCCATCCTTCTCCCTGGTGAAGACAGAATAGCTCTCCCTCACCCCCAGCTGCTGGAGGTCTGCCTCTGAGCAAGTAAGAAGGAGGCTACTGATGAATACAGGAACTTCCTGTCCCAGAAGAGGAAGGATAGGACCTGTAAGGGCACAGAGGCAGTAGGAAAGTAGGGAGGGAAAAAAGTAAACAAAGAGAGGAAAGAGTAAGCATACAAAACAACAGCTGAGGGGCCACAAATAAGACATGATTGGAGTGGTGCAGTGCAGTGGCTGTGGAGCGGCAGTCTTCCGGGAGACGTTTTGGAGGATGCAGTGTTGTCCCATCTGCAGGCACCTCTCTGGGCTGAGGGAGGAGGTTGCTCATCTCGAGGTTGAGTTGGCCAGGATTCAGGGGACCTCCTCTCCCACCCAGGGACCACCAGGGCCACTGCTGCTACCTCAGAGGTTGCCAAGAAAGAGGAGCGGTTGGACCATGGTGGGCACAATGAGGGGAAGAGTGGTGGAACCGAGGCACACCCCTCTAATTGTACCTCTCCACAATTCGTATGCCATTCTGGCAGAGCGTGGTTCCTCTTTGGAGGCACCCACAGTGGAGACCAAGGAGGATTCTGGGAATCTTCACAAAGGAGACCCACAGGAGGGTGGCATGGGACCACACAGGGGAAGGAAACAACTCCTGGGGGAATTAAATTTTTAGGGGGTCAAACTGGGTGAGGGAGGGGAGAGGGAGGTAAGGTGCCTGCCCGGTGCCATGGCTTGGAGGGACAGGGAGCAAATCCTCAGGATTGCAGGAGAAGCTACACAGGGGAGGGAGCTGGATGTCATTGTCCACCTAGGGAAAAAATACCTGTCTGGGAATGGGATCAGAGCAGGAGAAGTTTGTGGAGTTGGGGAGGGGCCTTAGACAAGTAGCACGCACAATAACTTTCTCAGGGGTGCTGCCTGTCTATGGCATGGGTGAGGCTAGGGTGCTCTGCACCATGGGATTCAAATCAATGGTTGAAAAACTGGTTCAGAGCTCAGGGTTTTGGCTTCATTGGAGACTGGGGGTCCACTTTGAGGGATGCAGGCCTATACTGGTGTGATGCTCTGCATCTGTCCAGGAGGCGAACCAGGATCCTAGGTGATAGGTTTAAATGTTTCATTGGCAAGCATTTAAACTAGCCAAGGGGGGAGGCACTGAAAAGGAGCAAGGAAATCCCAGCCTCCCAAAAAAACAGGGTAGTTAGCGAGATAAACACCAAGATAGAGAAGTCGATAGGGAGACAGGCAGGGGTAAATGGAGAAAAAGAAAAAGGCAGTAAGGACAGGAATTGAGCTAAAAGGGGTGAGGCCATCAAAAAATGGAGTACAATGAGTACCAATGCCAGTAGTCTAGATAGCAAGCTCCCTGAACTAGTGGCCTTGATGGAAGAGGGACACCTGGATATTGTGGCAGTCACAGAAACATGGTACACAGAGAACCATGACTGGGATGTCAGCAGACCAGGGTACACAATCTACAAGAGGGACAGGGAGGGTAGAAGAGGAGGAGTAGCTCTCTACATAAGGGAAGGGATCAAAGCAACAGGACAAAAGGGTAAACAGGGAGGAGAGGAGGCACTGTGGGTCACCCTGGAGACAGGAAATGGCACCACAATCTGCACGGGGGTTGTATACAGACTCCCATCTCAGGGGGAGGAAATGGACAAGGAAATGATAGAAGGCATTCTTAGGATGACAGAAAAAGGGGAGATATTGTAGCTGGGGGTCCTGAATATGCCAGGTGTTAACTGGAGCACCTTTGCTGCAGCCACATCCAAGAGCAGGGTCACTCTCGATGCCCTGCCGGGGGCATGCCTCAGACAGCTAATGTTGCAACCCACTCGGGATGGAGCAATCTTAGACCTGGTACTCTCAAACGAGGATGGAAAGGGGATCTCAGATTTAGAAGTGGGTAGTCATCTGGGAACAAGTGACCACCAAACAGTGTGGTTCACAATAAACACAGCCATAGAGTCAAGCCATATAAAAGTGAGGGTACTGGACTTTAGGTGGGCTGACTTTGGCAAAATGGGAGAGTGCCTCAGAACAGCACTAGCAACAGGCAAGAAGGAGGGGTGGAGGAACAATAGGGAAACATCAGAACTGCCATCACAGGGGCAACAAGCCTTTGTGTGAAGCAAATAAACAAATCAAAATGAAGGAATAAACCACTATGGTTCTCAAATGAGATGGCAAGGAAGGTTAGGGAGAAAAAGATAGCACTCAGGTAGTATAAGGAAACATAAAAGGAGCAGAACAGAGAACTATACCAGTTAAAGCAGAAGGAAACAGGGAAGGCAGTCAGAATACAAAGGCCCAAACTGAGGAAAAGATAGCCAACTCAGTCAAGAAGGGGATAAAAACCTTTTATAGGTATATTAGGGAGCGAAGAAAGACCAAGGGAGGGATGGTGAGGCTTAATAAAGGGGAGAGTGGGTGGGAAGAGTGTGACAGTGAAAAAGCAGGGATACTGAATGAATACTTCTGCTCAGTATTTACAAAAGAAGAGATGGGGTCGGTACCTAATCCAATCAATAGAAGCACTCTGGATAGGGGGGTTGATACCAGTCCATTCACAGAAGAAAGGGTTCTGAAAGAACTCCTAAAACTGAAAGTGGACAAAGCAATGGGGCCTGACAGGATTCATCCCAGAATTCTAAAAGAACTAAGGGGAGAAGTAGTGTCACCACTGACTACCCTTTTTAACAAATCATGGGAGGATTGTGTGGTACCTGATGACCGGAGGAGGGTGGATGTGATTCCCCTTCACAAAAGTGGGAACAAAGCAGAGGCAGGAAACTACAAACCTGTTAGTTTGACCTCAGTGGTAGGGAAAATGATGGACTCACTTCTGAAGGAAAGAATTGTTGAGTACCTAGAGGTCAGCGGGGCACAGGACCCAAGGCAGCATGTATTCATAGCAGGAAGGTCATGTCAGATGAATCTAATGGACTTCTTTGACTGGGTGACCAAAGTAGTAGACCAGGGAGGGGCTGTGGACATGGTCTACCTAGACTTTAGCAAGGCATTTGACACAGTCCCACACAAAAGGTTAATAAACAAATTAGCCAGCCTTGGAGTCAGTCCCAGGGTGGTAGCCTGGTTAAAAAATTGGCTGGACAACAGGACACAGAGGGTAATAGTAAACATAGTCCATTCTGAAAAAGGGGTGTTACTAGCAGGGTACCGCATGGTTCAGTACTGGTACTGGTCCATTTTAATGTCTTTATGAGTGAGACTGTAGAGGGACTGGAAGAAAAAGTATGCCTCTTTGCAGACGACACAAAGATCTGCAACAGGGTTGATACACAAGGGGCGGGTGGAAAAGATGAAAAGGGACTTAGCAAGGTTGGAGGAATGGTCAAAAGTATGGCAGCTTAGATTCAATGCAAAGAAGTGCAAAGTAATGCACCTGGGAACTGGGAAACAAAAAGCCAGGGGAAGAGTACACAATGGAGGGGGGGGGTACTAACAACAACAAAAATGGAAAGAGACCTGGGGATAGTCATATCAGATGACCTAAAGGTAAGCAAGCAATGTGAGAAGGCAGTAAGGAGGGCCGGGGGAATACTGGGAGGTATAGGGAGAGGCATCACCAGTAGAAAACAAGAAGTTGTTATCCCTCTGTACAGACAGTTGGTGAGACCCCATCTGGAGTACTGCATCCAGTTCTGGAGACCCCATCTCTGCAAAGACATAGACAGGATGGAGGCAGTCCAGAGGAGGGCAACTAAAATGGTGCAGGGTCTGTACCAGAAGCCATGCGAAGAGAGACAAAAAGGAGCTTGACATGTACACCCTCAAGGAAAGGAGGGAGAGGGGGTACATGATAGAAACTTTCAGGTACCTCAAGGGAATCAACTAAGTCCAAGAGGGTAGCATCTTTCAGAAAAAAAGATGTGTAAGAACAAGGGGGCACAATTTGAAGATAGAGGGAGGATGGCTCTTGGGCAACGTGAGGAAGTATTTTTTCATGGTGAGGGTGGTGAACGCATGGAACGGCCTTCCTGAGGAGGTTATGGGATCAAAAACAGTGGGAGAATTCAAGAATACATGGAACAAACATAAGGCAATTCTGGTGGGAGGTAGGAAGAAGTAGGTTGTTGGTTAACTAGGATCTGCAGCTTATCCAATAGTTAGGGAAATGGGCAGACTGGGTGGGACAAGCGGTCCGTCAAAGTCTATGTCTCTATGTTTCCAAAATGAGCGGATCCACCACTGTTACAATTACAATATGCTGCACAAAAAGCAGTTTACTGTATACCATACCTCTCAACTGCTATGAATTTCACATTGCGCTATGATTTTCACACTCAGATTTACCCTTGCTCTGCATAGGTTTACTGATGTTCTTAATGACGTTCTAGCTATTTCTGGACACACAAAGTATTAAATCACTGAACTAAGCTGATAAAAACATTCCTTATCACTAACTATATGGGGTCCACCATTTGTAGGCATGTCATTGCTTGAAATAAGAAAGTGCTACACATTCTGGCCATTTACTTTGATTTTTGAAGGCCAGTGCTATGATTTTTAATGCTGAGAGGTTGAGAGGTATGCTGTATACCTTTCATGAAGGACACGATTTGAAAGTAAGCGAGGCAACAGTTGTAATGGCCTATCTTTCTCAATGACCTGCACTTTAACTTAAAATGGTATACTCAGAAATGAATACTAGGACAGCCTCTCACATATTGTGTGTATATGTATCAGGATGGGAGGCAGAGATAAACTTTATTCACAGTTTACACAGCTCAGACCAAAATACTGATGTTATCTACCTAATAGTACTTACATTCATAAACTTAAACAGGAAATATTAAAAAAGGTATCACAACTTGAGTTACACTCTGCATGTAATGATGGGACCATGGCTTCAGTACCTGACTTTCATATTCCCGATCCCTGTTCAGTAGCATTGAAATTCTTCTCTGCATGTGGTATGTTAACTGCACTGAATCTTAACTCCAGCCTGACTCCGTAAAGCCAAAACTGATTTTTCAAATGTAAATATCTTAAAAAACACAAAACTCTCAAATATCAAACCCCCTAGGAAATCCTTCCCCACCAACCTAAACAACCATACAAAATTTCGCTACCTAAAGATTTAGGGCAGTATTCACAAATCAGATGCACTGGAAGCAAATGAGATGCGCTGGCACAACCAGGATGCGCCGACTAAAATTCGAGTGATGCACAAAGAGATGCGCCATGGGATGCCACGTGTGCTTCCTCACTGTGAATTGCATGTGTTGCACATGGCGCAAGTGGAGATACCCCTGCGCAACCGTAATGCGCAAAACCACCCAGAGGAGCAGAACAGTGAATAAGGAGCAACCCAGCAGGGAATGAGGGAACAATAGGGGGATAATGCAGTGGGACCAAGTAGTAAGGGACACCCACTCAAAGGGACAAGCCAGAGTGGCAAAAGGCCCAACAGTGGCCGCAGCAGATGAAGTGCACAGACTGGTACACAGAGCAACACCCAGTACCACACGACACAACCACACTACACAACCCACACAGGACCATGGCAGGCACACAAGACAGGCACACTGTCATACACAAGGTGCCACATATCTGCAGGGGAAACCATGCAGTATGGTGGTGTCCAAAGGACATGGCCACTAGCACAGGAGCCCAGGGATGTGGGGGTGTATGAAGCCACACAGGGCCACACCAGTGCATAGGCTGGGTGGCACACAGGTGAGACCACTGCACCACACAGGCATGTCATGCCCCCAACCACTGTAGACTGCACGCAGGTCTGATGACTGACAGTACAGCAGTGCAATGGACGCATGCCACAGGTGTCACACACAGACCTGGGGCATAGACATGGGCAGCATGACAGCAAGCCCACCCACAAGCCACAGGCAACATGGTGGGCACACAGTGGATGGGACATGGCAGGAGGGCAGGAGGTAGCTGCCTGCACAAACACATGTGCAGACATGAGTATGGCAGCACAGGGACAGAGGACAGCTGCAGACAAAAACCAAACCCAAGAACAAGATACAGTGAATGACCAGACAATGGTGCAGATAAATAGCAGTTTAATTAATAAATAAAACAACAACAAGAATAACAACAGCAACCACTATTTATAAGAACAATGCAAAACAGGGAAGGGGAGTGTGGGAGTATGTACAACAACAACAACTGGGGAAAGCAAGGGAGGAATGTGGTAGTGAGAGCAGGTATAGGGGATGGGTGGGGACACCGATGCAAAGTAGGGAGGGGAAACAACTGGTAAAATGTCCTAAATCATGCCATGGAGCATACCAGGGGATGGCACACACGTCTCCGGCCCCGTGAAGTTAGGAGATGAATAACATCTGACAGGGCCTGCAGTATTCGACCCTGCCTCCGAAACAGTGGCTGTAAGGATTCCTGAAGTGCATGCCTCACTTGCGGTCCAACGTCCTGTGGCACCTCCTGCTGTCATCCCCCACGGCCACGACCACCAGCATGCACACCCTGTGGACCTAGATTGGGGAACACAGAGAACAGATACTAAGTGCCATGTTCCAAACACCACCCCAACCCCCCGACCCCCGTGTGTAGGCTGGAGACATCCCCACGGAAATGGCCCAGATCCCACCAGGCACAATGCACACCGCACCAGGCAAGCACAGGGTGCTACACTGATTGTGCGCAGGAACCAAGTGGGTACATGTCCCACAGGTACAGACACTGGCTTGTGCAGAGGGGCATAAGGGCAAGCCTCATGCAAGATGTACACAAGTCAGTGGCCAGCACAAGAATGTAGGCCCATCAGGACACCAATGGAGCACCACTGTGTGTCCACAGTGCGCACAGCATTCACACACGGTGGTTGTTGATGCAGGGATCATGTGCACCGTGGCCTAGGCACATGCTACACTGAACATACTAATCAGCCCGCATGACTAGTGACACACGGACAGGCACAGTGTGCCAGCAACACCCACCTGAGCAGACACCCACCCCACCTGACACACAGTGCATGCACAAAATGAGCACTCACCTGCACCAGCATGGTCACCACCCTGTGCACCTCCAATGGCCCCCCACACCCGCAGTTCAACAGCCTCTGTGGCCCGCTGCCTGGCTTCCTGCCCTGCAGGAAACACAAAAGCAGAGAATGACATGAGTAGACGTGACATGAGACAGCCCCACCCCCCAACACCAGTGTGGGCATGCAGTGAAGGTGTCAACAAACAGTGTACCAGTGTTGCATGGCCCAGTAGTGTGCAGCAGCGCACAGCACCCCAGTCTGTGCCCCCCTTTTGTGCAGCTGTTGGCATGCAATGCAAATGGCAGTCCCACCCCATGCATGCCACAGTGGCCCCGCCCCACCTGAGTACCATAGCAGACAAGCTCACCCCATGTGATATGTGGTAGATGGCACCACAGTGCAAGTACAACCATGCCCATGTGTGTGTGCCCTTGTGAGTGTACTGGTGTGTGGTGCAGCTGCCCCAACCCCCTTGTGCACATCATGCAAATGTATGACTGTGACATACCTGGTCATGGCACTGCACCCCTGCGTGCATGCTCCCGTAGGCTATTCAGGCGCACCCTGTCCCTGCAGTGCAGGTCGCTGTACCTATGCCTACACTGCTGTCCTGTGCGGGGTAAACCTGTCCAGTGCACCAGTTGGCCAGCAATCCTGGCCCAAACAGCTGACCTGGGCTCCTGCAGGTCCTCCTGGCCTGAAGAGCTGGCCCTCCACCCTCATCACAAGAGCCACAAGGTTGAGGAGTTCAACCTTGGAGCAGTTCATTGCCCTGGGGCCTGCTCCCCGTGCATGTGGCACAGCTACAGCTAAGTCTGCATAGTAAGTAGGTCCTGTCAGGTCTGTGCTACTTAATGGCCTAATCGCTCCACATATGCCACTAGGCCATGTGCAAGTAACCATGCACAGCGCGCTGAAGCATGACTGGTGCCAATAACGCTGACTTGTGCATGCGCATTGCGCAATGACATGGCAGGAAAGCGGGGGCATGGGTCATGGCTGGGTTGCGCATGTGCACAACATATATAACCACCATGTTATGTGTGTCTCACATCATCGTGCAGGGCCATGGTGATGCGTAGTAGCCCACAGGCACGCAATGGTAGTCATTGCACAATCAAGGCATGAATAGGGACAGGAAGCACAGCGGGTATCGCACACATAGATGTGCTTGCCTGTACAGATGCACGAGCTGAATGGTGGCAATGCGACTGTCAGGCCAATTACGCATCTGCGGCCATGCGCTGAGGGATTTGCACTGGATTCTGGGACATGCCCCGGACACACCATGCATGCGCAGACAATGTACCGTGTGGAGATGCACCCAAAGCAGCAAATGCGCCCTGCTGATTGGGATGAGCGGAGGGCAATTATACAATTCACAGAAATTGCTCCCAATTCAGCTCATTACTGAATTCAGAGGCATCTCACCTGTTTAGCATCTCATTATACCTGCCCCAAACAACATTTGCATGCCCTGAGTCATAAATGCTCCTGACTCAGTCCACAATGAGCATAGGTGTCTGAGAGGATAGACAGCCTTGAAGGTAAGTTCTGTTTACATTTCCTGTGCCTTTGTAGCTGCTGCAGATGACAGTATGGGCTATGGACAGCCTGGTATCATCCAGACATGTGCAGACACACCAGACACATCCTGTCGTGTGCCACACACTGTCCCACAGCCCACCCTAGGCAAGGCTGGGGGTGGAATTGGTGGTGGGTGCTGTGACTGCACAAACATGGATGGATGCAATGTGTGTTGTAGTCTCAGCCACCTGCCTGTGTTCCCTGCCATGCAACATCTGTGGCATGTCCATGGATGTGCATCTGTCTGTGGCATTGCACATGGATAGGGCGGTCACGCACAGATGTCCCTGACAGACCATGATACTGCCCCTGACATGCTTGGCAGGCAGGTTATTGTTAGGCAGGCAGTGTGCCGGTACACAGCAGCCCCTGTATGGTGGTACAGGCCACTCAGGACCCTGCATATGCATGTCTAATGTATGTGTCTTTTATCCCACAGTAGCCATCATGTCTGGATGAGACAGTGCCACTGGTCGCAGACTGCCTAACTTCACAAACGAAGAAGAGAGAGCACACATAGAGGCATACAATCTATGAAGGGATGTCCTGTGTGGCAGCGGTGGCAGCTGAGCACTGCGGGATAAGGGCTGAGAGGAGAATAGTGTGATAATGGTGTGGCAAGATAAGCGCATGCAATATGGGCGCGTAAATAATACCACAGCATTTAAAGAGCGCACTTACAGTTAAGCGCATAGTTGTAATAGCGTTCATAAACACAGACAGCACCAGCATATATGAAATTGCACCTCCAAAAAAGTCGATGATTAACCACACATCAGCACTTCATTTTAATGTAACATATTCAACACATAGACATACCGCACTTTTAAAAAACTTAAGCAGCAACTAATCTAAGCAGATCTAAGCCGATCAATAACTCTGTTATAAATATTTGCAGCAAATGTCGATGACAACGAATACACTATGCTTGCAACTGGAAATTATAGCCTAGAAGGCTACATCAAAGCCTTAGTCATAGGAATTCTTCAATAACTTTACAGATATGATGCCCATAGAAAATTAAAGAAAACATATATGAGAATGAAGACATTGACAGCTAGGGAGCAGATTTTTAGAGTAAGTGGAAATTTTGTCAACACAATGCAGAACAGAAATTTGAAGCATTATTTGATATAGTCATTGACATGTAGCAGTTCAGAAGGGAAGATAAGTTAAGTCCCTTTTATCTCTCCCATACTGTGCTATGATGTATATTTGCCTGTAATTTTTTTTTTTTATTTAATGTTTTACAGACTAAATTTATTACCTGGACAACATGGTCATGATGCCACAGTTGCGCTTACACTAAGTGCTTATTTCTCATTCACGCTATAATAAACCGCGCTGTTATAGTAGCGCTATTTTCATTCGCGCTATTTTTGCCAAGCTAATATCACCGGATACCACTGGGAGGCAGTGGCACGCCACATTTATGCGGTGGGGAAGTACAATAGGACCCCCCAGGAGTGTAGAAAACACCTGAATGATGGAAAGAGGAGGGCCAAGGAGAAGCTGGAGCACATTGAGGCCTTTCTGAGCAGGACAGGGGGTGGTCCGCAGTTGGGGGTGCATCTCACTCCAAATGAGGAGCTGTTCGTGGCCAGCATTGGCTGTGCAGGGTGTCCCTGGAGGGGGGGTTCCAGACAGGTGGAAGCCCATCGCAGCACTGTGAGTATACATGCCCCTGGTGCATGTCAGGCTACGTGTGTGCGTCATAGTTGCCATGACAGCCCTGCTGCATGCGACAGGCAGCCCATGTACCTGTATGCAATGCCATGGGTGGTCATGGCCCATCCGTGGCCCATGCTGTGCACGTCTGTGTCTGTCAGGCCATGACTGAGGGGTCATATTTGTGGTTGTGATGCCCATCAAACTAGTGGTGCCATCCCACTGTTGGATGTGCATAGTGTAGCACTGTCCCGCATGGTGCCATGTGGGCAAGTACAGGCACTGGGCTACTCCATTCATTGCTTGTTCATGGCTGCAGCGGCAGAATAGGTGTTGTCTGTCCATGCCAGAGACTGTCATGTGCAATCATGGCACACCACTATGACACACTGTACTTGTTTGTCTGCCACTATTGTTTCCATTGTATGTGACCATGATTCCCTTCTTTCTTTTGCAGCTCCATCACATGTCACAGGTGCTGCCATGTCCACGGCTGCATGGTATGCCTTAGCAGGCAATGATGCAGGCCCCTCCCACCGGCCTGCGGACACAACAGAGGATGGTGCCATCCCTGGCCCATCCAACACAAGTGTCCCCAGCTGCATCACCAGTAGTGGCGGGCCCATCAAACCCATCAGCTAGTGGTGCCACTGCTGGTGAGCATAACACCTCTTGGCTGGAGGGTTTCCTGGGTTTGGCCGATGATGACCCAGAGGATGTGGTGGACATCACTAATGCCCTGCTGGTGCTGGCATCTGGCACACAGGAGGCATACAGTGATGCCCCTGATGATCCTGACACCACACAGATACTGGGGGACACGGTTGACAGTGGTGCATGTGACACACAGGTGCCTGCACAGGTGGCCCCTGATGGCAATGGTGGCCCCACTGCCCATGGCAGACCTGCAGAGCCCACACAGCCCCCATGGTGGTGGGTGCTGTGCCCTCTGCACCTGGTCCTGATGTGGCAGCAGGGTCAGCCACGCATCACAGCCAGGTGCTGTGGGTCAAACGCAGGTGGCGTTGGCCTGTGATTCCACCATACCTGGACATGATGGGGTTGTGCATGCCCATTCCTCACCCATGTCCCAGCCTGCTGGGGTGCACCCACTGATCGTGGATGCTCAGTGGCAGGCTGGCAAACCACCCAGCTGTCAGCACCATCACTGTAAGCCTTCACCCACTGACGAGATTGAGGGCTATGCTCACCTCTTGCAGGTCATCATGGGGGCAGACACCCCTACGGGCAGAACTCAGGGGTCTTCAGATGCTGCTGGCCCTTGAGCATGAGTCAGCGGTTGCTTGACATACCCAGATGTTGTCAGAGGCACGCCTACTGCAGGTGGGTATGATCACAGCTCTGGACTGGATTGCAAATGCTTCCAAGGCAGCATGTGCATCCAGTGCACAACGTGTCTGCTGGGCCTCCAGCCGTGCACCAAGGAGTGCCTCATGCACGCTCAGGCAGTGGCGTCAGGTGAACCCATTGCTGCTGATGCTGTCACCGCAACTCATCATGCCCAACATCCCCGGACCTGAAACAGCTCATTGGACCAACACCTCTGTGAGCACCTGTTCATGGTCTCACTGCAGTACCCCTACAGGGGTGTTGGCAACACCCCCTGTGACTGGTGGTGCTGAGTCAGCATCCACCAGTCATGGGCGAGGCTTCCCACATGTCCGTGGTGGCCGTGGTGCCTCCCTGTGACATCCAGGTCACCGATCTAATGACCACTGCACCTGCTACCTGTGTGTCCCACTTGCCTGGCTAACACTGCCTGGGGTGCCGTGGGTGGCATGCGCCTGCCCCAGTGTATTGCCATCGTGGGTCCTCTGTGCAGTGCCGCCTACATGTCTGTGTGCACCGTTGTTGTGGCATGGGCGTGATGAGTGTGGTACGGTGTCTGCTGTGCATGTGTGCCAGCAGCTGTACACTGATCCATGCCATCCCTGACACATACACTGTGGCCTACTCATGTGTATGATTGTGTGCCACATGGACAGTGGCATGGCTGCGTTCCACTGTGGCACTAGCACTGCTCCATGGCTTGTTTTTTGTATTTGGCTGTGTGGTGCTGTATGTGTAGTGTGTTGAGCCCTCCATGCAATACCAACCTGTGTTACTCACCAGCGGTCACCAACGTGCCTCTCCACAATTGTGTCCCTGTACTTCCGGGCTCTCACAGCGAGGTGTGGGTCGCGACACACCAGTGGCGGTCCAGCCCAATGCCCCTGTGGCACTGCATCCTCATCCCCACCTCCTCCTCCTCCTTCTCCTCCCCAGAATTGTCGCCCTCCACAGCCTGGACAGTTATTTCATGGTCCATGACCATGTTATGTAGCATACAACAGGCCAGGAATATGCCACAGGCCTTCTCATGGCTGTACCGTAGGGCACCACCTGACCTATCCAGACACTGGAAGCGTATCTTCAGCATGCCAAAGACACGCTTGATGATGGCGAGTGTGGCAGTGTGTGCCTCATTGTATTGCTCTTCTGTCTCTGTTCTGGGTCTTCTGAAGGGGGTGAGTAGTCAGGGTTGGAGTGGGTATGCAGCATCACCTGTGGGGAGCAAGGGCGGCTGTTAGTCCACTGATTACATGTGCAACGTGACCTCCCCCCTGCACCATGGCGCTCTGCTGTGTGTGGTATGGGTACACCACTGCCCCTGTTTCGGCATTCCCTGCCATCCTAACTCCCCCTCCCATCTGCTGTGGTCTGGCCCTGCTGCTGATGTCTGCCCCTGCCTGCCCATACCATTGCTTTCCACACGTGCTTCGGCACCCATTGTCTACCCCAGTGTGCCCGGCAGCTGCACCTGCCTGTCTGCATATAGTACACTATGCCCTGCCACATGTGGCTACCATGGCACTGCACCCCTCCTTCCATGCATTGTACTTGTGCCACACTGTCCCACTGTGTGCACACCTGCAGCACTGTCCCTCCTCCACTGTCCCAGTTCTGCTGCCCCTCTGCACATTGTGCATCGTGCTTTTTGCACACCTGCCCCCCAATCCTACCCTGCACTATGGTGTCCTGTTGTTCTGCAGGTCAACATGTCCCACACACCTACTAGATGTCCACTTGGTACATCCCCTGCCTCAAATCTGCAGCAGAGGGTGGACTGGTGCCATATGAAGGCATCATGTGTGCTCCCAGGGTGTGTGGCGCAGATATTGCTGATGCACCCTGTGACATTGCACACCACCTGGCAGTTTACTGAGTGATAGCCCTTGTGGTTGATGTATATTACCACATCATCACTAGGTGGTGCATGGATTGCCACATGGGTGCAGTCAATGGCCCCTATGATGCCTGACATGTCTGCCACCCTGTGAAATTGTTGTATGGCTTCTGTCCACTCTGTCTGTGTGCTTGGGAAATGGATGTATTTTGAAGTATGTGGAAGCAGTGCAGTGAGGAATTGTGTGAGGAGACGGGAGGTGGATGCCTGTGAGATGTCTGTGGTGTCCCCAGCTGGCCTCTGGAAGGTTTCCGTAGCTAGCAGGCACATTGCTGTTGTCAGCTTGGTCTCCACAGCTATGGCGTGACCTCTTCCAGTGGGTGCCTGCATTTCATCATGGCACAGCTCACAGAGCTGCCTCAGAATGGCCCTGTTCAGATGGTATCAGCACCTGTTTCTGTGTCAGTGAGCTTTTCAAATGTCAGTCTGGCACGATACTGCTGTGGGGCTGGCTGCCTACGGTGCCTTCCACCACCACATTGCTGGTCTGCCTGTCTCCTCATCACCATTATCGTGCCCACCGTTAGAAATCATGCACTGTCTATTGTTGCCTTTCAGCTGCCTCTCTCCTTCTGCTTGCTCCTACTATCCTGCTGTTGGCCTGCTGGGGGCTTGCACTTAAGTCTATTTCTTTTATACTTATCTCCCTATGGCGCATTTTGAGCTTGTGCCGTGGATGCTCTTTACTTGTGCATTCGTTTTGCACTGTGAATGGCTCTGCACTGTGTATGCAGGTGTACACCCCCTTGAATTGCACGGCATATCATTTCATTGCATCTCCAGCATGTCCTGTTCAGCACAGTGCATCTGGCTTGTGCTGGGGCAACTGCACTGTCTGTGAATGGCTCTATGGCGCATTTTTGATTTGCGCTGGCACATCTCATTTGCACCCAGCATATCTGCTTTGTGAATCCTGCCCTTATAGTTTTTTTCTCTAGATGAGACCAAAAATTCAGAAAAAAACTTCATTGAAAATCAATTTAAATTTATATTTTTTCACATTTTAATGTTTCTAAAAATACTGAACCAATTGACTTGAAACTTTCTGGAATTGTAGATTTTGCCATGGGCAACATATCTTGAAAGTTTCATGTAAATCTGTTAAACCATCTTTCTGAAAACAGAAAACAAAAAATTGAGGTTAACATAGAAGTCATCACCAACCCTAACAATAGGAAAGCTACTGCACCCCTATAATTGGGCTATCATAGCAAAAAGAAGAGAAGCAATGGTTGATGACTGTCTATAATTTAATTCATACAAGAAAACCAAATCATATTATAAACATTTTTAGCTGTATCATAAATATTGCTTAAAAGTTACTAAACACTGAGGATATCAAATACTCCAAATTAGGAAACGATAAGGAAAATTGTTTCATACAGCATATCCACATCTTAGAATTCATCATCAGCATTGTCATGTGTATCAATAAGCAAATCCTTTTCTACAGCTCTGAAACACGAATGGCAAATAAGGTGTCTGTATTATATGAATTCTGAATTGCTCTTTCATAAACGTTACCCACATTGTGTTTACTTTTTGTTGTGTATTGCGGTTTGCGTATTTGTATTTTGGCAGCGCATTTGTACATAGTGTAGCAGAATGATTCTGAAAACAAGGCTTGTCCCTAATTGACAAATCATCTGATGTTTTTACTACTTGAAGGCCTATACTGTCTTCATGTCCACTGTCACTGCCGGTAGGCTGTTCTATAGGCTTATCACTCTCTGAGATAAAAAGTGTTTCCTAGCATTGCCCCCTAACAATACCACTTCTGAGCTTAAGGGCACGTCCCTATGTCCTGCTGGAGGACACCAGATTAAACACCTCTGACAGTTTTATCTTGTCTCTACCTTTGAGAGTGCAGAAGACTGACAGTGTGTCTCCTCTTAGTCTCCTTTTCTCCAGGGTGAACATGTTAATTTTCCCCATCGCTGATGTTTTCCTCCAGCCTTTGTCAAACATTTGTATCAATATAAAAACTTTTTCACCATACAATGACATTGATACATACAAACTTAACACCATGCTGTACAGATTTCATCCAGATTAAAAAAAGGTAGAAACTGAAACACAAGATCAGGTGACTTTCTCAAAGTCACACAGTGAATGACAGTACTGTTTGTCATGGGTTCCGAACATGCAATCACCTGCTACACAACTGTGCACACTAATAACTAAAGCCTTCCTGAAAAGGTGATGGGAAACAATTTTTGGCTTAATATTTATTTTTATATAGTGTGTTTCTTTAAATAGTGATCCACATATAACTGCGAGTAGTATATAAAACAAAAAATAGTACAATCTTAATAAATATATGAGACAAGTAAAACTTACACCAATTAACAGCTTTCATCTAGAGCTGGACGATCTTTGATGACCTCAGGTGGGTGTAGTTAGTAATGGATTTACAAAAAACATCACACGATCAATGTTTTGCTATGGTGTTAAATGCCTCTAAAGCTTTTGATCTAATGAATTGGCTGTTTATGTTCAGTTGTTTAGAGGAATGTGCTTTACCACAACAATTTTTGAATATAATAAAAGCTCTATATACAGTAGTAAACAGCTGGCAATTTTTAAAATAAACAGCTGCAGTATACTGCTGCTTCTTATGCTCAGTAGCGTATGTCAGGGCTGTTCAATATCTCCCATATTATTCATTATTGCTTTGGATCCCCCTTTATTATGTATTAGGCATAATAAACACATTGAATTAGAACTACAGAATGAACAAGTAAAAATAAACGAATATTCAGATGATCTCCTGATAGCAATGAAAAAAACCTAGAAGTCTATTTTCCTGCATTACTACCAGAGATAGATACTCCCAGCTCTTTGGATATATTTTGAATAAAAATAAGATTATAATATTACCAATAACAACTTTACCAGCAGAAGTAAACACACTTAAAAAGAAATAAAAAATCCACACTAGAATATTTAGCTATGCTATTTACAAAAGATATTAATGTAACATCAAACATAGTAAAAATAAAAAAATAAAAACATGCACATGCTAGAGAGACAGCAGAATCTCCCCTTAACTCTTTGGAGAAGAATCAATTTCTCTGAAAAGCATGATTTTACTCCCTCTTTTGTACTTACATCAATCAAATGTGGGAATACCAGTGCCAGCTTTAAATGCATTGAGTGATTTTTAAGAAATGTTTATGACATGGTGGCAAGTCATGGATTGTGTGGCAAACACTATGTATTTCACACTGACAGCATGGTATGGCATGCCCAGATCCCAGCAGTTATTACCAAGCAGTTAAGATATCCCATATCTGGACATGGCTAAATTGTAGAAGGGAAGTAGAGCATAATCAGTTACAATATTATCAACAAATATTTCAGTCTGAAGATATTAACCTTCCAGTATATGCTGTGATATATATAGACCAGATGTATATGGAGGTGGGGTGTCACCTGAGAGCTAAATAAATGCTGACGGTTGTTTAATGTAGCAGATATATCCAACATTTATCATCTGTCTACTGATTGCATGAACACTGGGGCAAAACGGTAGTTTGTATCAGTTTTGTACTGACATCTTGACACATTTTGCAGAGATTAAAGGCCCACCTATTCCATCAGGCCTTTTTGGAGGATACAGTATAATCTGCCCAGACTACTATTGATTACTGATCTTGTATTCTGCTGCGGTATTTTAATATGTTAATATTGTCATGACCGTGATGTTTCTACTGTTATATTTTAATTGACTGTAATTTTCATCTTTGTTTTCATTGCTAGGCACCTAGAGCCTCTGGGACTAGGCACCATAAAAATAAAATATGACTTGCCTTGCCGTCTCTTTCCTGTTTGGTGGTCACCAGTACCATTCCCATCTTGTACTCCACCCCGGGTTCCTGTGCCCCAAGTGCATGATTTTGCACTTCTTTGCACTGCAATTTAGTTGCCATGCTCTTGACTACTCCTCAAGTTTTCTTAGATCCCTCTTTATTTTTTCCACCTCCCAGAGTATCTACCCTGTTGCGGATCTTTGTGTCCTCTGCAAAAAGGCACAACTTCCCTTCTAGCACGAAATGTCCAGAAGGTGTGCCACAAGCTCAAGGGAAGTGGGAATGCATGCAAGTAGGCTGCCAGTCCTTAAATCAAATTATCAGAAAGTGTTGCATGCACTCCAGAAATGAAGGTCCACACCAGCTCATTTATCGGTCCCAGTTCTTTTTATTTAGTGGTAAAATACCATGCCAGTGTGAGCAAAATACAGATGTGCTCACTGGTCACTCTGCCCCAGTGCTTCGGGTCCAAACAACCCTTCATCAGGGGGCATGACAACTGGGAATTTTCAGGTGATTTAAAAATGCTCATGTAATCTATTATACAATTACATACAGAAAATAAATAGCTTCAACATAAACTGGTTTCAATTGATTACTTAGTGACTAATACAAAAAAGTGAAGCATGCAAATTTGAAATCCCTTAATCTGGTCAGTAATGCTCTCTATATCCCTGCTTAATTCATACCATGATTACAGCAACGAGTAGCTTTTTTCTTATTTCAGCATAATGCTTTTTTTATTGCCTGTGGTTACATATATTATTAATATTCACATTTTCTAAGGATATAAGCATGTAGAGAAGGAAAGAGAAAAGATTAGAGTTCAGTACAAAAAGGAAAAAAATATTTAATGGAGGTGTTGTGGTCTGGTAATCTGGCTTATTACTCACTCACACACACTATCTCCAAGTAAAATATGCCAGTTAGAGATTTAGGATGGTGAAGTTCTGCAAGGAAACAAAAAACATTCATAAATAGCTTTTTGTTCTATAAAAAAAGGAAACTTATAACTTCCAAATATCAAAACAGTTTGTTCATAACTTTTTTTTTCATTATTGCACCTTCTACAGGCTCCAGGGAGCTATGACCCCCTCCCTCAGAGGAGGTACATCCTCCAGCCCAACTCCCAGCTCATCTGCCCCTGAGATTCCCCCCCAGATTCCCCCTCCATGGCAGGGCCAGGTGGAGGGGCAACGGCAATCCCCCGCCACCCAGTACTGCAAATCTGGTGGCGGAAGGCAAACTTCACCGTAGCAGTTGGGCCATCATGGGTTCTTGGAGCCCCAGCCCTTTTCCATTTTCTCCTTCCCTCCCCTCCAATGTAAGCATGTCGGCTTCTAAGCTTCCTGACCCATACTGCCCTCCAGCCACCGCTAAAGGGCTAAAGGGCAGTCAGTGGGTTGGATGACTAGTACCCTTCCCCGAAGAGAGGAGAGCAGTTCTCTGGATGCTCAATCCTCTCTCCCCCCCTGTCAACCCCCAGCAGCCCAGGCTCATTCCTGAACCCGGGTCACCAGCATGGAGCAAGGTGTGGTGTCCAGCGCCTCAACTCTCAGCACCACCAGGCCAGCCTTGTTCATAACTTCTATGGCAAATAGTAATAATCAGTCAGTTACTGTTATGTCATGCCTATTTTTAGACTCCGTATTACATGTTTTATATTAAAAAAAAACTTTTATGGCATCTAAGGAAACTTCATTCAATTTTTAAGGGGTGACCATCAAATATATTCAACCCTCCCCAGGGTGGTGACAATTTATAGTGCCACCTTTTCTAATTGAGGTAAGGTAAAATAATAAAGAACAAAACACAAAAACAAAAGTTCTATTTAACTTCAGATATAGTAGAACAGAGTTAGTCTGTGCATTTTCTTACTTATGGGAGCTGCATTTCAGTCTAAAAGGTAAGGTGTTATATTGCACTGGTCATTCAGCCCTAATGGTTTCACATTTTGTAGTGTATAAATCCAGTAGCTTTCCCTCTTCAGAAGTTGATTGAAGTTGCCACCTTTCTTTAATGGTAGTATGTGTTCTAGGGTCACAATTTTGAGATTTTCAAGATTGCTGTCATGATGTATATGAAAATGTGTTCCCACAGGTATGCCTTGCATTGTTTATTGACCTTATGTGTTCTTGAATCCTTAATTTCAATGCACGTACTGTGCAGCCTAAGTAAACTTTTCCACAACTGCACCATAAAGCATGCACACCAAATGGAATGTCACAAGAGGTGGTTTCTTGTATTTGGACTTATATGTCTAACATTGTGGGGTGTACAAACTCTCTACTGGTTTGTGCATGTTTGCAGACATTACATCTGTAGCACTTGAAGAAGCCACCTTTTCTTTTTGGTAACCACATCCTACTTGGTGCTGGTGTGCCAACTGGTTTCAGTCTACTGTTTATTATTTTGTTTCGTATGCTCTGTGCTTTTTTAAAAGAGATCCTTGGTTTGTTTCCTATTGCTTCTGTACTTGAGCATCCCCTGTCAGAATGGTCCAATTTTTATGAACCACATTTCCAATTCTGCCCGCTAAATCATTGAATTCTGTGACAAGTGTGACCAAAATTAGATTACCTTTCAGAGTTAGGTACTACAGGTTTCTTTCTTATTAGTTCTGTTCTATTTTTGACAGTGCGTTTTCTTTTGCCTCTTTCAGAAGTGCATCCCCATACTCTCTTTCTTTAAAGCAGATTTCTAATTCCTCTGCATGTGCCAGGAATGTTTCCTCCTTTGAACAGTTGCATCTTAGGTGTAGCATCTGACTACTGTATATGGAATGGATCTCTTAAGTTTTTCTGGGTGGGCACCGTTTGCTCTTAAGAGGCTATTTTTCTAAAACAACTAGTGATTACCGGTTTACTATATGTACCTCTCAGTTCCAAATCAAAAAACTTCAGCTTTTCTCTACTTGTTTTGTAAGTGAATTTTAGATTCAAGTCATTGTTGTTAAGCCATGTAACAAAATCCTCACTTTTAGAGCTGTCTCCCTCCCACACACAAAGACAGTCATTAATATATCAGTGCCAGGACTTAATATAGCACCAATATGGGTTATTCTGTCTATTGAGTACTTTCATCATTTCCCATCTGCCTAAAAACAAATTTGCATAACTGAGTGTCATACTGGCACCCATGGCTTTACCACATTGTTGTAAGTAATAGCAGTTTTCAAATTTGAAAAAAATTGTGGGTTAAAATGAAATCCAAAGCTGCTGTTTTGAATTATGTGGGCATTTTTTCATTCCCCTCATAATTTTCTAAGAAGAATTTACATGCTTGAACCCCCTGATTGTGTTTTATCAATGTATACAAGGACTCTACATCAGTGCCTATCCACATGAAATTCTCATCCCAGACCATCCTTTCCAAATTTCTCAAAACATCACTTGTGTCTTTTAAATAAGATGCCAATTTTACAATACATTTCTGTAAGTGGTAATCAATGAAATGGCCCAGGTTTTCTGTTATTGAGCCATTTCTAGAGACAACAGATATACCTGGAGGATTTTCTAAATTTTTGTGTATTTTAGGCAACGCATAAAATCCAGGCACTGGAAATTCCCTCTAGATGTATATATATTCGTCTTCTGAAATATAATTTCTGGAAATGGCTATCATGAGCTGATTGTGGAGTTTTTTGTTAAAAGTATGCATGGGGTTATGCTGTAATCTCATGTAATTCTCTTCTTTTGTCAGCAGTTTTTTCACAGTGTTTATATAGTGATCTCTATTAAACACTGCAATATTTCCACCTTTATCCTATGTTCTGATTACAATTTCTGTATTCTCAGAAAGTTCCTTTATTGATGCTTTCTCTTTGTTATGTTACCATATCTACGTGGTACTGTTGTTGCAAGGATTTCTTCAACTTGTTTAGTAACTGTCTTCTCATAAGCTATAATGGACACACTAGTGAAAGCAGGGCAAAAGTTGGATTTACCTCAAAATGCGGTAGTCCCATAGGTGATGTTACCCAGCTCTTCCTCCATGTCTTCGGTATTATCTGCATCTCCCCCTATATCCAGTAAGGTTCTTAAAGTTTCTTCTGGTAAGGCATCCAAGTTAATATGTACTGGCTCCTATGATTCTATTTCTACATTTAGGCTTGATTCCTACTGTAGCTATCAGTGGTTCCTTCTACTGTTTCTTCTGTGTGGCCCTTATCTATTTCCTGCACAGTTTTTTTATTCTCAAAGAAGAATTTAAGTCTAATTTTCCTGAAAAATGTCTTTAAATCAACTGCTACTTGGAATTTTTTTATACTTGTTGTTGGTATAAATGAAAGTCCTCTGCTTAGTAGATGTTTCTGTGGCTCAGTTAATATAAAGTCAGAGATGTAAATTACCTGTAAGGTGTCTTCTTGCCTGAACATAACGGGGGTTCTGTGTCCTCTCTCATGTCTTCGTCTACCTCTTCTTGTTCGTCTCTTTCTTTTCTTTTCTGTAGGTTGCTGTGTTTTTCTAAAAAAGCCCCTCTTCTTCTTCTTCTTACCATGGAAGTGGTGTCTTCTATGTCATTGTTCTCATTCCTTGCCCTTGAATCAGAGTTTACACCAGTGCTGGAGCCTGTTGCTTTTCCTGCCTCAGATCCTTTATGCCGGTCAGTGTTTTTCTTTTGCTTCTGATAACTGGTAGGATTGAAGCCTACTCTGCTCTGACTCTTTCCTCTGCTCCTAGATCTGTTTTTTGTCCACTTTAGGATGTCCCCTTTATTGTAGTCTTCCTCATCACGTCGTAATTTGTGTTGCTTCCTTTCAATTATCTTCTTTTCGTATTTGTTCAGATTATTCTGCAACTTCGATTCTAAATCCTTAAATCCTGCAGTTTCCTGTAATATATCCACAGCCGCTCTCACCTCCTGCAGTTCACCATCCAATGCCTCCAACTTAATAGTCTCGAATTTCAAATTAATTAAATAAAGGTTTTGAACAAAGGCAGGCTGCTTTCAACCACTCTTTTTGAAGGGAAAGTAATCTAGCCTGCTGGAGAGAACAATATTTATTCTTAAGCCCCGAGAGGTCTGATTTTTGTCCAGGTACTTCTCCAGTGTTATGATTGTGTAGGTTAAGTCTCTCTCCTTTTGCAATGCTTTTTCTAATTTAAGGAATGACAGTTTCAAATCATTCAGTGGTCATTGCCCTTCCCTTCTAACTCCTCTGCAGTGTCACTTATAAAGACATTGCAGTTTGATTCATCTTAATACCTCCTGCTAAATTAAGGGCACACCATCAGGGCTTAACTTAATTCTTCTTGTCACCTAGAGAAGCAAGAAACACTATGAGGCAGATATGAACCAGATCCAACTCTAAAGCTTCCTCTCCTCAATCACAACAAGGAAATCCTCCATTAAATCAAGAAGAAAAGAAGGGGACTACTTCCCTTTCCGCAAGTCCTACAAGATAAAATGACCAGGAGTAATAAACATCTATGGAAGCAGTGGAACCAGGAATTCATAAACCTCAGGAATAATGAAACTCAACAGGCAGCTAAGCAATAGAATGAACAGACGAAGCATTATTAACAAAGGAATAAATTGATGTAGACGTGGTTAGAACACCACTATTAATAAATTACTAAGGCGGGGGGGAGTAAAATCCTATAAATGATCTGGACTTTAGGGAAAAGGTGTAGAGTACTTCTATCTCCTATTGCTCTCTGCACTCAACACTGCTGTCTCACGCTGTTCTTCTACCCCCTGTCTACCAAATACATCAGACATGCGGACACCAATATGCTTAAGTGTCTATACAAAAACTGGAGGCTAACTCGTCTAATATTTCTACTGCTCCTCCTCTCTGACTCCATTCACCCCAACCCAGGACCAGTACCTGATGATCTCACCCCACCCCCACCCCCACTGGCCATGACAAGAAATATATCAGCATTGCCCACCTCAATATTCAAAGACTCCTAGCTAAGAAAACTCCCTTCAAAGCCTGGGTTGAATACAACAAATTTGACATCATTGCCCTCTCAGAAACCTGGCTAACCCCCAAAATTTCCTCACACGAAATCACTCTCAAAGGCTATTCTCTAATTAGAAAAGATAGACAGACAAAAAGGGGAGGTGGCTGCCTGTTCTTTATATCAGAGAGTCTCTCATACACCGAACTAGACCTAGAATCTGAAACTTCCATGCTCGAATCCCTCTCCATAAATCCAATCATAGGAAAAAATAAAATTTTAGCCATCACATCTGTCTACCTATCCCCTGGAACACCTTCAGTTGAGCTTGAATCCCTTCTCTCAAACAAGTCTTCCTTCCCAAGTAATAGGGAATGGATCATATTGGGGGATTTTCATCTAAACTAGGACGGCAGCCTAAGCCTCGACTGTGCCAAAGAACTTCTTGCCAGCACCAGGCTGCACCAATTAATATCCACCCCATCAGAAGAAATTATAAATCGGGAAACAGCTCTACCATTGACTGGATTATAGCTTCTAATCCCAACAGAATGATAGCCTCGGGCGTTCTCCCTGACTTCTTTAGCAACCACTGTGCTGTTTTCTGTCATTGGTCAGCCAGAGCCCCTAAATCTGCTCCTAACATCATCTTCACTGGACAATTAAAAAAAGCAAATGTAGAAGAACTCTCTCATGCATTCAAATCAGCTGACTGGTCCTTCATGTTGGATATTAAAAATATAGACCTCCCCCTGGATGTTTTCGCAAAACATTTAACACCATCTGTGACTCATGCATCCCCTTAAAGAAGATTAGAGTACACTGGCAATCTAGCAAGTGGATCACACCAGATCTCCTCAAATGTATGCACACTAGAGACAAGGGTTGGGCTAGGTACAGGAAATCACCCTCCCCCCCGTCTCCTCCAAGAGTATAAAACACTCCGCAACAGATGCAAGTCAGTGTTTCATACAGCAAAAATCAACTACCTTAAGAACAGCCAACTATACAACAGAGCAAATTCCAAACAACTCTGGGGGACATTAAACTCCCTATTGGTTAAAGACAAAAAGTGTGAGCAGATCACACTTCTGGCAGATGGGAAATTAACAAACAACCCAACATGCATGGTGTAACCATAAGTGTACCTATGTCATCATCCACTGCCGCCAAACTGTCTAACTGTGCACAGTGGGTCAACTTGATGGGGAAACAATGAGTTTCACTCACACCAAAGCAACATACAACAGCATGAACCTGCATGTCCTTGTATGAGTCTAGCAGAAACCAATGTGTAAAATGCAATACCCAAGCATGCCCATGCTTGTCCAGACAAGTTCTGCCTAGATGCTAATAACAAAATGATTTTATTGGTGCATGGGTGATTTTATGCTGAAGGGGTGGGAAGAGATGATGTGTGTATATATATATATATATATACTTGCTTTTCCTAGGAGAAGAGAAAATGTAACATCAACGGCTGTATAGCACCACGCTGAAGTAAACATATCTTTTACTCTTCTGACTGCATCTGTGTCATCTGTATTGTAATATACAACTAGGCCCTGAGGTAATACATAGCCTGGAGGACCCCCAGCTATAATTCCTCCACTACACTTGGTGCCATGACTCGGATCGCTTTTAAATGGGGGAACACCGACCCGGGACCTCGACGTAGTCTGTCCATGCTGTAAGAAATTGCCCTGAGTGTGTTTAATCCTTGGAAAGTTCAGTGCCACAGGAGAGACTGATCACCTCAACCAACCACGGGGCTCCACAAGCTAACGTATGCTCAGAGATTAAATAAGTAGACAAATGTTAACTAGAGATTACTGTTTGAACTCATGAGGCAGAACTCTAGGGAACAAGATATAGGCTAGAGACCACTGTTACTTGCAAGACAGGGCTCTGGGAAGGGTCGTAAGACTAGCCCATACAGGGTCACCACTGGTGCACAAGGGGGTGATACTTTGTCAGAGTTAGCAGACAGATAAGTATCGAACTGTGGGGATAGTACCCCACAGAATTAATCTGTAAACACAACGCAATATAGTTAGCAATGGAGGTAGAGATACACAAGTATCTGGGAAAAAGATGCAAGTTAGGGTCATACGATGCCCCTCCAGAGGACAAGTCAGTCCGAGAGTATTTTAACAGGCTAGTGCTGGATCATAATCAGCAACCAAAAATGAAAAGAGAAGCCAGCAAATGCTGTACAAGGTCTGTGGCAATACAGCCAGGAGGTAACTCGTCAACACATGAGACTTTTAAAGAAGCTGCATGAGCAGCAAGATGTAATAACCTACAGTTGGTATAGATGGTTTAAAATGCAAATAAATCAAGAAACAGAGCAGCAGATGTAGTAACTCAGCTACAGTCAGAAATAGATAGTCTAAAGATGCAAATAAATCAAGAGTCAGAATCACTGCAAGAGGAGAACCAGCAACTAAAGTCACAGTTAGTAAAGGCACAGGGAGACCTTTGTCTTTTAGATAGGGATAAGTCTGTTCTAAAATTAAAGGTAGACCAGCAGTCACAGGAACACCCTGCTGAAGAGTGTAGATTAAGTTGTGATAATAATGAGTTACAAGAAAAAGTTGAAGAGTTATCGGAATTGTTAGTAGAGTGTCAGAGTAAGTTAAAAGAGCAAGAGAGGGAGAAGCAACAGAACAAAGCAGGGGCCATTGTAAAGATGGCGCCGCTCTCCACGAGGGGCACGATGTCACAAGCAACTAGACAAAAACAGGAAGAGTTTTTACTTTCATTAGAAGGAAAAAGGGACAGATATAAATTAAACTGTAAACATGCTGAAGAAAGGGGTAATGCAAGCGAGGCAGCCAGGCTCACACAGGTAGGAGAGAACCTTAAAAAGAAAATAAGATGGATACAGGAACAACTTGACATGGATGATCAGGCGAGAAACAGCCTGACAGGTGAAGGTGCCCTGGGAGGAGATGATAAGAAGGTAATAAATGGTAGATGGGCTACCCTGGAGGGACAAGACGAAATGACAGAAGAGGCAGTGGAGTTAAAGGGGAGATCAGGAGGACACCTAAAACCCTCAGGAAAGAATATCTGAACAAAAAGAATAGTAAATAGGCATATCATAGATAAACCAGACCCGGGACCCAAAATCAGTGATCTAACTATTAAGGAGTTAACACAATTGAGTCAGGAAATAGGGCCCATTGATTATAAGACAAATTTGGTAGAGTTAGGAAGGAAGTTAAAAAACATCCAAACTACTATGGGGCTGACTAGCAAAGATGTCTGCCACATCGTAATGTTTAAACTTAGTCCGCATTTATTTATTTATTTATTAGCTTTTGGTAACCTGGATGAAGTACTGAGCAACAGACCTGCCTATTTTCAGGCGACCGGGAGAGCCTAAGACATTGATTTAATATGCTGAAATGCAGACATAATATGGGTGTACAGGAGCAAAACAAGATATACATTGGTAGCACAGTAATAGTTACATAAGGGTACATTTAGGCATAGATCATAATAAGGGATGTAAATAAAGCAATTAGGGTAACCATAAGACAGCTGAGGACAGTAAAGACATCAAGGTTCATAGCCACCTAGACAAGCATATTGCATGGGAGAACATTAGTGTAGTACTCAGGGTCAGACCCGACAGCCTGCAGTGGGACAAAGCAACTTAAGAGCATTTGCATTGGCCAGAGGCTAGAAGGTGGGTGAACAGCGAGTTTTTGAGTTCTCGATGGGAGGCTGAAGTTTTCACCATAAGGGGGAGTGAGTTCCAGAATTTGGGAGCAAAATGGGCAAATGCCTGTTCACCCATTTTTGTCATGCAAGGTCAGTTGGCGGAGGCAATGCCAGACGAGGAGCAAGGCATGCACAAGGATGTGTCCAAAAACCTCAACTCATGGGCAGATTACAATGAAACAGTAGATGCCATAAAACGGGCAAGGGGGGTGAATCGGCACAACAGGAAGTCGACTGGGACAAAATATTACAAACCAAGCCGACGACAGGGAGGGGCCGTGGGCATTTATCCAGAGGCTCTTCGAAGTCTACCAGTGACACGGGGGGCAGGAGTGTCCCACCGAGGAGGATCCAACCTTTAGGGACCTGTGGATATGGGCGTACAACCTGGATCCCACCCTCAGATCCATGTTAAAGTTATCAAAATCACATGATGAGAGGTTAGAATTACTAGAGACGTATCTCAGTGAAAAGCAAAAACGAAGTAAAGTTGCTGCAGCCACTTGGGTAAATGAGGGTCCCAGCAAATACCCACCTGCTGGCAAATCAAACTTAACGTGTTTTAATTGCAAGCGAACAGGGCATATCAAAAGTGAGTGTTGGGCCCGAGGTGGAGGACAGGAAGGAAAGGGTCCAAGGCAGATGCAAGCTAGGGGAAGGGGTTGAGTGAGAGGTCCGCCAACGGGCAGACAGAGTAATGAGGGAGACACTGATCAGTTAGTAAAATCTCAATTTAAATTACCAGAAAACAAGGAAGCACAACTACTGTTGGGACCATTAGCACCAGGCATGGTCCCTTGTGGCAAGTGCTCAGTATGTAGTCATACATCAAAAAAACAAACATTCATACATCCACATACAGGGCATGGTCATCGAATTAGACAGCATATTAACTGCATGACAGAAGGGGTAATATATGTAATACAATGCCCTTGTGATAAACTGTATATTGGACAAACTAGCAGGATGCTGAAGACCCACATACAAGAACATAAGGGAGATATAAGAAGAAAAGAAGAGACATCCGCAGTAGCAACACATTTTGAACAAGCAGGTCATAATGGAGCTTCTTTAAGGCTCTGGGGACTTGAAAAAGTACAGACACCAGAAAGAGGAGGTAATAACCGGGACTATCTTTTAAGAGCTGAAATGAGGTGGATATTTCACATGAACACATTAGACAACAGGATTGGGATGAATGTAGAAACAAACTGGCAGGCATGCATTTAGATCGTATAGAACTGAAAGGGTAGATATAACAGGAAGGTCAGATAGCAATTGACCCCAGTATGATCACAATAATGTTACTGTATAAAGTAAACTATGAGAAGTTAACAGTACAGGGATATACTAAATGAAGTAGAGATTTAACTTTTAGAACAACTTGTAACACTTACAACAGGGAGATCAAGTAACAATTGACCCAAAGGTAATAAAAATAACATTGTTGTAGTAAGTGCACTATGAGAAGTCAAAACACGTGGATATGCTAAATAACAGTACAGTCACTATCTAAAAGGGTAAAGATGATGTTTTACCCCCAGGACAACTTACAGTATTGACAACAGAGAGGTCGAGCTGCATGTAACCCCTGTGTAATTTGATTGTTTTAAACAGTATTATGGTGTTTAAAAGTTTAGTTTGATGTCAGGTAGAGAACTGATCTATGAAGATAATTTTAAAGCATGGAGTGATTGAGAAGGAGAAGGTCAAATAGCAACTGACCCCTCAGCATAATAAATAAGCAGAAAGTTCAGTATTTTTAACAGGAAGGTCAAGTTGCATTTGACTCCAGTAGTATCTAAATACTTATTGTTTAAACAGTACTATGGTATTTACAAGTTTTGTAGAATGTGAGCTAGAGAATTGATCTGTGAAGATAATTTTAAGTCATGGCATGACTGACAAGTACCTAAGGAAGGGGAAGGTCAAATTGCAACTGACCCCCTCAGAAAATAATAAATGCTTGCTAGAGAAATGATCTGTGAAGAAAATGTTAAGCCATGAAGTGAGTGCCAAGTATTTAATGAAGGGAGGCCAAATAGCAACTGGCCCCTCAGCAAAATAAATAAGCAATGATCGATCCCAGAGATAACAAATAATGCTGTTGTAGCAAATGTACTAAGAGAAGTTCAAATATAGGTATATTATAAATAACATAGTACAATCACTGTCTAAAACAGTAAAGATGATGTTTACCTCCAGATCAACTTTCAGCATTTATGACAGGGAGGTCAAGTTGCATTTGACCCCAGTGTTATCTGAATAATAATTGTTTAAACAATACTATGGTATTTAACAAGCTTGGTATAATATGAACTAGAGAACTGATCTGAGAAGACAATTTTAAGCCACTGAGTGATTGAAAGTATTTAATGAATAGGAAGGTCAAATTGCAGTTGACCCCTCAGCAAGTAAACAATAATGACGGTTTGTATTACATTATGAATTTCACAGTTTGGGATGCAGAAAGCAGTAATGTAAGGTGCTATAATAACAAATAATACTTCTGAGAAACCTGGAATTTATTTGCAGTATTTTAAATCAAGGCAAGAGAACTGTTGATATTAGCAAAAAATCCTCTTTACTCTTACGTCACCTTGTGAAAAGAATATCATGGTATGAGAACAATGTGTTTTCATTTTAATAACCTCACAAGAAAGTTAAAAAAATAAACAAAAAAGTAAACTAGCACAGAGCTGCAGCAACTAGGAACAAATAGCCCGTTTTTGAGCACCCAACTGCACTGATCAGTGCAGTAGTGTTGATTGCCTAGCAACCCGAGATCGCACAGATGACGATCAACTGGGTGTGACTAACGATTAGTCACAACATGGGATCTCACAAAATGGGTGAGAGGTTATCAGGAAGTAGCTACCATTAAAATTTGTTGGGCTTCAGTGCTTACATGCAGAGGAACTTAACCAAAAGGAGAAACTTGAGCCAGATGGAGTGAGGGTAAGCAGTTAAATATTAAAGAATATTTAGAAGTTGGTATTAGAACCTTTAATTATAAAAGTAAAATGATGGCTATGAGACCAATAGGGAATACTATGATTATGTTTTCACAGACTACAAAGAACACTAATTCCACTCTAAGAAGCTCACAGTCTCCTTTAAGGTATGCTGTTAACAGAATAAGTAAATAGAAGCCACAATGTGGTCACATTATAATATTAAACAGCATAATAACAGCAAAGCTTTACAAAAAATTATGTTTATGTCATTACAGGCCCAAAATTATTCTTTACAAGAAAGACAATAAGTTTTAAGTGATATATAAGGTATGCTGCAAACCAAGAAATATGGGGAACAAGCCTTACAGGCAGTAGTTAAACCTTGTTCCAAGTTGTTAGCAGCGCTGTGTTCACTAACATACTGTGTATGTCTTTTTAGGATGCAACTTAGGATCTAAACAAATACAAATAAATTAACCCTGTGAAAAATTAAGAATATATACAGTACAAGGGTGCACAAGCAATAATCTTTATTGAATGGCTATGTATACACCAAAGAATTAAAAATGTAACAATATCATATCAAAAAAAATGCTGATCAATGACATAAAATAAATGTATTTACAGATGTGTAACAAAGAATAAACCCCGTGAACAAAGATCCAAGTCGAGCGAAACGTAGGGGGAAGAGAAATAAAAAGAAAGATTGAAGAACAATAACTTGAGCGAAGAGTGTTTACTTCAAAGAGCCCCCCAACATTTCCTGTATTTTTTCTAGACACTGTAGTGGATCTGATTGATCGCCTATAAGTGGTTTTAAAGGCGTCCCAGAGAGAGGGGCGGGAGTCAACCTTGGATGATGATGATGATGTCATAAGGAGGCTTAGTGCCATACGTGAAATAGACGAGCAATAGGGAGGCGGAGGCTTCAGTAACCCTGAAGCTAAATGGGTATGCGCTTTACATGCTGATAGTCAGGGAAGGCCTACAGCTAAGGTTACCATCAACGGTCACACTGTAGAAGCACTCATAGACACCGGAGCAGCCATATCAATTACGAATATCAGCATACCCTTAGACCTCAAAAGACCAATGTATATAGAGATGTACAGGACATACCACAGAAGGGTATTGGTCCCAACCACAGCACATACGGCTGGGAGGTACACCCGTGGGCCGCCAAGCCTTCGCATGGGCGAAGGGGGGGCTCATGGAAGACAACATCATTGCTAGTGATTGTCTAACTAAGCATCAGCTTGTTGTAGATCTTAGTAATCAGTGTCTATGGAAAGTCAATATTAAAAGGTTTAAACCAATTACTGTTGTGGAAAGTTATGCTTTAACCTCTGTAAAATCAAATGCTGCAACAAGTGTTAAAAGTTTAGAGACAAGATTAAAGCACCCCGAATTTAAGCAAGTTATACAGAATCATGAGATGGTATGGGCACAAACTGGCACGGATTGTGGACAGATAAGTGACATAAAAATAGCTGTAGAAGGTCCATGTCCGGGGCACACTAAACAGTACCCGATACCAAAAGAGGCAGTAGGGAATCAAACCAGTCATCTAACAGCTGTTGCAACAAAGGAGTCATTAGGCCCGTGTGCTCAACAGCTAACAATCTATCTGGCCAGTGTTAAATCAAATGGAAAATACCGCCCTGACCGCCGATTACCATAATTCAAACAAAGTAACCCCTCAGGTTAGCCCGTTACTAGCTCCAATACTGAGATTTTTAACAAATTACGGCCAGAAGCAAATTCTTCTCTGTCCTAGATTTGGCTAATGGGTTCTGGTCCCTGCCCCTCAAGGCAGAGGACCAGCATAAATATGCATTTACTTTTGAGGGTAAACAGTACACATTTACTCAATTGCCACAGGGCTTCCACTCAGCACCAGCCTTGTTCCATGGGTACATAATACAAATTCTGGAGGAAGAAGGGTTGGGAGAGTCAGTAGTTCATTACGTAGATGACCTCCTGCTGCAAAGTTCAACAAAGGAGGACCACCTAGTGCTGCTGGATAGGGTACTAGGCTTATTGGAAAGAAAAGGATTAAAGGTAAATCCAGACAAAGCACAAATTGGTGACCAAGAGTCACCTTTTAGAACCATTATTTCTCCCCAGGAAGGCGAATAGACCCTGCCAGAACAGCACTGATCCAGACCCTACCATTACCAACTACCATTACTGGCTTAAGGAAATTATTGGGTATGACAAATTTCTGTAGGGATTATATCAAAGGGTGCTCAGAGATTACAAAACCATTATATAACATGTTAAAAGATGACCCAAAGGGTCAGTATGAGCTCACCTGGGAGGGAAAAGAGTTATACTGTTTTAATAAGTTAAAAAAGGCATTACAAACAGCGCCAGCCTTAATACAAGCTGATTACTCAAAACCATTTATCTTACAAGCCAATGCAACAAATGACACCATTATCGCTGTGCTGTTACAAAAACGAAATGGAAAGCCAGTACCAGTTACCTACCTAAACAGACAATTATCAGAGGTAGAGAGAGGGTTTCACATGTGCGAGAGAGCAGTCCTGGTCATTGCTTGGGCTGTGCAAGCAAGTGAGGCAACCACTAGGTTTAACACCACATAACCCTTTAAAATTATTGTTAGAAAACAAAGTCAAGGGAGTTAGCCTAACCCGACAGGCAAGGTGGCTGTTAGCCCTGCAAGATAAAAACATTACTGTTGAGACAGTACCTGGATTACCAGGGAGAGCCACATGATTGTGGGGAGGTTCAGCAAATAACAGCCGGAGAGTCACCTTTTGTGGATGGGCATAGTGCAAATGGCTATAACACAGCTTACGTGGATGGGTCAAGGTATTGGGAACAAGGAGTCCCACACGTAGGTGCAGCAGTGTATCATGGCACAGGTGTTACCACCTAGAGGATAAAAGGCTCATACACAAACAGGGAATACTCATAAAGCTGTCACCAGGGACTCCTCCCAATTTGCTGAATTGGTGGCAATTTACGAGGCCATCCTGGCAAACCCCAAAGGCTGGTTAGGCATACATACAGGCTCACAGTTTGCAGTAGGATCACTTACTACCTGGCTACCCATATGGGCTAACAGAGGTATGAAAACAGCAACTGGGGAGCATGTCAAACACAGAGAACTTTTACAGGCCATATTAAGGGAGGGGGATGCCACGCCAGGAAGAATAGCCATTATAAAGGTTAAGGCCCATGTTGACTCTAAATACGCCTCTCCAGCAGAATTAGGAAATGATAGGGCAAATAAGCTCACCAAAATGGCAGCAAAAATGGGGGACCCCTGGAAAGGGATTCGACCAAAGACCCCCATTCACTCCGTACAAATTAAACCAGCCATCAAAGTGCTACTGCACAGGAGACCTAAATTTTCCAAAATTGACTGGCTGTGTCCGTAGGTACAAGGGGGGATTGTAACCATAAGTGTACCTATGTCATCATCCACTGCCGCCAAACTGTCTAACTGCGCACAGTGGGTCAACTTGATGGAGGGGAAACAATGAGTTTCACTCACACCATAGCAACATACAACAGCATGAGCCTGCATGTCCTTATATGGGTCTAGCAGAAACCAATGTGTAAAATGCAATACCCAAGCATGCCCATGCTTGTCCAGACAAGTTCTGCCTAGATGCTAATAACAAAATGATTTTATTGGTGCATGGGTGATTTTATGCTGAAGGGGGGGAGAGATGATGTGTGTATATATATGCTTGCTTGCTTTTCCTAGGAGAAGAGAAAATGTAACATCAACGGCTGTATAGCACCATGCTGAAGTAAATGTATCTTTTACTCTTCCGACTGCGTCTATGCCATCTATATCGTAATGTACAACTAGGTCCCAAGGTAATACGTAGCCTGGAGGACCCCCGGCTATAATTCCTCCGCTACACATGGCCAACTTGTTCAATTCCTTTTTCCCCTGACCTCGACAAGTACAAGACCCCACTCTCATCTGCCACCCCCAAGCAGCCTCCTAAACTCACCCCATCCCTGAAAGCTTCCTACCCCACTTTCTATTTCAAGGCTGTTTCACCCACTGATACAAATAAAACTTATAAGAAAAAACAACCCTAGACCCAACACTGGGTCACATGGTCTTGATTTCCGCATCCTAAAACTCATAATAAAGGAAATTGCCACCCCTCTCACAAATATACTGAATTTCTCCCTCTGTTCTGGTACCCCCACGCCAGGAAAACTGCTTCCATCAGGCCCCTGCATAAAGCTGGCTCTAAACAAGAAGTAAGCAATTACAGGCCCATCTCACTTCTCCCAAAAAAAAATATCTTGGAAAAAATAGTTCATTCACAAATTACTGAGCATAAACAAATACAACATCATGACCAAGGCTCAACATGGTTGTAGGGCTAAACACAACATGGAAACTGTTCTCGTTAGGCTCACAGAGGACATATACAAGGCCATGAATGACTGTTTATACACAAGTGTTGTCTTTGTAGACCTTACCAAGGCTTTTGACTTGGTGGACCTCAACCTACTACAAACTACCTTACCCATATGAATTTCTCTGCTAACGCAGTCAACTGGTTTGGTAACTATCTCCACACAAGGTACCACAAAACAGTTATTGAGGAGCATCCTTCGTCTGAATGCCTTATTTAGAATGGAGTTCCACAAGGCTCTATACTCGGGCCCCTCCTTTTCTCTCTGTTTATTAACAACATGTCTTAGATCTATTCGCATACTAACATCATCCTGTATGTAGGTGACGACACCTTATACTGTAAGGACGCTAACCCCTCCACCCTTCTTTCTGAACTTCAAACAGATTTCCACAGCCTCCACTCCTGGTTCACCACTCAAGTTATGGTCCTGAATGCCAAAAAAAACTAAATGTATGATTTTTTAAGGCACACGTAAACTATCTAATTTCAATTTCACCCTCCTAGATAATGATGGCTTGGTCATTGAGCAGGTTCACGAATTTAAATACCTTGGCATAACACTGGACGTGCACCTCTTCTTTGGCCCACACATGATACAATAAACAAAATTCACCAGAAACTCGTGCTCCTCTATAGGACCAGGCAATTCCTTATCCTGGAATCTAGAAGTAGGCTGGCTTCCAGTCTACTCCTACCTCTTCTATACTACGGATCCATCATCTACTCTCGTCAAAGTAATTCTGTCAAGTTCAATAAACTCAAAATGGCCTACAATAACATTATAAAATTTGTGACTGGGCTCCCCCGATGTACCCACAGTTGTGCTCTATATGAGACAGTACACTGGTTCTTCCTTGAGGACAGGTTCATATGGAAGGCTTCCACATTTCTCTACAAAATCCTCTGCAACCATCTACCTCACAGTGTCTCCTCTCTTTTCAAGAAGGCCTGCCCCACTTGGCTCACTAGGAGTGCTACCAAATCCACTTTTTGTGTCCCTTACTGCAACACCTCTTTGGGGCAGAGATCGCTTACCTATAGAGGTCCCAAGCTCTTTAACATCCTTCCTCCTAACCTTGTGGGAAGCCCCTCACTCAGTACCTTTAAGGTTAAACTGAAGGAACACCTGCTCAATAAACCCCCCCCCCGCAACTGCCCTAGGTAGTATATCACCATTTCTTTACTACTGCCTGAGTCAAACCTAAAGGGGCACCTGCACTAATTACTCCTACAATTTCTACTAGCATGTTCTGTCATTTTCTAGAATTGCTGCATTTTCTCAAACCCTGTCCTCTTGACTGTTTCCATGCCTCCCTCCCCATCTTAGTTTTCTCTGGATTATTCTCCCACCCTTTCTCATTAGGTTTTCTTATGTATATTTGTACATATTCTATACAATATGTATATTTGTACATATTGTATAGACTTGCTGATGATATTGCGGTTGCTGTACATGAACAGCTTTCTAATTTTCTCACATTGTGTAAAATTGTCTTTCATTGTGTATAATTCTCTCTGTGCTTGTGTCAGATTTTCCTGGTTCATACATTTGTCCCACTTTGTATATGTATTACCATGTGTTTGTTACAAATTGTATATGTCTGCCTCTGCTACAACTGGACAACTGGATGCTTGTGAAAACAGGCAATTTGCCCACATGCCTTTCCAGTATAAAATAAAAATGAAATGAAAATGAAATGTACTGGGAAGAGGGGTGGAGAGAACGTGTGCATACCCAGTTATTCAAATAATAGCTATAAGAAAAGAACGGCTGGTTCAGGATGCTGTAAGGGATCTGGGGCATTGCTAGTCATGTCTTGGAGCACTTGTGCTATGTTGTCTTTGCAGGCTGACAATGGGGGAGGTGGGTGGGTTAGTAAGAAATTAAACTAGCGTCTCAGTTTCAGGAAATGGGGAGGAGTATTTGTCAAGGGGGTTGGAGGAACAGTGCAGTTTAGGAGCGGGCTAGAGATATGAATTCTTTTTCCTTTCTATGTGCATTTTTCTTTTGTCATTTTCCTTTCCTTAATAGTGTTCAAGGTTAGTATGTTAGTCTCCTGGAAATTTATATGAGGCCTGTAAAAGATTGCATTTAAAAAAATCTTTACTTGATATGATACAGGCAACAGCCATACTTTGATTTTTGCCGAACAAAAGAGGGAAAGGGGAAAAACACACTCTAAATATGAAGTTAATGAAACTTGACTTTTTTTTCTCATTTTTGGAGGTGAGCAGTTGGTTTGTAGACTATCAAAGCGCAAATTTTTCTTTACTCCCTTCTCATAGTTCTTTACAAGCTAGATGAGGCCCGAGGACCTATTTAAAGCTTGCCTTTTTTCATAAGGGGATATTCTGATGCATGAATTAAAAAATGTTTGTCCAGTTTATCCATAAACATGGTCACGTCCTTGCTGCCTATCACTTCTATGGGGAGATCATTCCAAACTGCAATCACCCACTGGCTGTACCAGGTAGCTATCTGCTTTGTGTAGCATATTTCCCCTTTAATTGTAGACTATGTGCTCTTGTCATGTAATTTTGATCTTTTAATTCAAACCCCAAATGTCTCCAAAGATAATCACTTGTTAGTGAATCAAAGAGCAGATATAGGCCTCCTCTTAACCTTCTGTATTCAAGTGAGAAAAGATCCAAGTTCCTTAGCCTGTCTTCATAGTTCAAATTTCTAAGACCCTTCCAGTCACATAACATCACTACTGTATATCTTTGAAAAAAAAAAAAGATTAAACAGTATGAGTTGTAATGTCAAGGGGGTATGGAATAGGATAAAAATGAAAAAAAAAATGAAGGTTGCAAAAGAAAATCATGTAAACTGCATCCTTCTACAGGAAACACTTTTCACTGAAGTTGACTTTAATACAGACATTTTTATGTCAGGAAACAGGGATTCATGCACCATATTGTAATGTAGCAAGAGGAGTGGTAATAATCTTAAAAAAAGTCTCTTCAACTAGAATTAATATGTTATATATGTGATCCAGGAGGCAGGTTTATCATAATGAAACTTAAGGATTCTAATCTTCGGTTCACATTAGTAAATATATACACACCAAATGAGGAAGATCCTAATTTTTTCGTAGACCTTTCCCTAAAAGTAGCAACATTTTTGGCCCATACATAATGGGTGGAGACTTCAATGTTGCATTAAAAAACCTGGATCAATCTTCAAGCAAAGAACTGAAGCCTAAAACAGTGAATATTATCTCAACTATGGCTCAACTGGCCATCCTTCAGCCACAGCCACAGACTTCAATACACCCTACTATGAAACACATATAAGCTCCTTGATTACCACCCTCCAGCTGGGCTAGCTGGGCTACTAGTCCCAAAGTGTTCCTGCAGATTGCTCCATACCACAGGAAAAGAGCTCCTGAAAGTACCCTGGGTCAGCACCACAGTAGGCAGCAAATCTTATGCCCATGCTGCACCTGTACAGTGGAATAAGCTCCCTGGCCACTTACAGGAAGTGACCTCCCTAGGGAATTTCCGGAAGGGACTATCCGAGCACTTGCTGAACCACAGTCACTGCACCTGTCCCAGAGAATAACTTTACCTAGCAGTATCATCCCATCTCTACCTTCATCATTTCCCGGCTGCTGCCTAACTACAGCACAGTGAAACCTACCTTGCCTGTACCCCACCAACCCCTTATTTCATGTTTGTGATCAAAATTAAATGGTGTTGTTTTAACTGTATAGCCTGCTGTATATAACCTTGCTGTAGTATGTAGTTTCTGTACTCTGTCTCAACTGTAATCCTGTATGATCTGTTCAAAAATATACTAGTCAATTCATAATGCTTCACTATATGTAACTAATTATGGGTAGCCCCTGAAAAAGGGACCTTCAGGGCTCAGCAGGCCTACCCGGTTATCAAAATTTAATAAATAAATAAATAAAACATCTCAGCTTTATGGAAGATTTAGTCCTGATTGATCTATTCATACCAAATTTCAGGATTTAAGGAACTACTCATACTATTTTCTGATACACAATACCTATTCCAGAATCAACTTTGCTTTAATCTCTGATAATCTGTTTCATAACATTAAAAGGAAAGAGTATGATGCTATCAAAATATCTGTTCACATCCCTCTGTATTTAACTATAGAACTTGCAGTCACAAGATCCAACTTCATTTGGAAGCTAGATCCATTTATACTCTGAGACAAATTGTTCATAGAAAAGATTAATAAGGAAATCTAAATGTTTTGGGAACAAAACACGAGTCAAAACATCCCTTTTAAATACAGCATGAGATGCTTTAAAAGCCTGCCTTATAGGCTGCTTTATCTCTTATGCCTCTTTTAAAAAGAAACAAAGAAATAAAAAAATGAGAGAACCGAAGAAAACGAGCAGATTCAGAAGAGAGACACTTCAATTCAGGAACACAAGCTCACCTAAATGAGGTGTTATATGCTAGGGAGTTGTGCAACAGAGTGGCTGAGAGAGCCATGAGGAGGGCCAGGTCAAAGTATTACTTTTTTAGTGACAAACCTGAAAAATTGTTAGCATTCCAACTTAGATGTAAGCAAAATTCAAATAGAATATCAAATGTTAAAGGAAAACAGTGGACAAGGCAAAGCTTTCCTCAGCTGCTACAAAAACATCTGATTGGTGCTTTTGGACAGTAAAGAAAGTTTTTAAATTACCTCTAAATGCTTTTTTAATAATTTAAATAGTGATCCGCAATGACCGCTTTCTATTGTTGGCAGACACTATCTGACGAGTCTCCACGAGTTTCCCTAGCTTACTTTATGCTAACATGTCCTACCGACCAATGATTTGAGGTCAGCAGGACACATTAGCATAAACTGAGCCAGGGAGTGCACAGCTACTTATGAGATGCTGGTTGCCAGTAACAAAAAGCGGAAATTGCGGGTCACTGTTTAAATAAGTAGTAGTAGAACAACTTTATTTATACAAGCATTGATTTGAAGAAGTCAAATACACCATTAGGGCAAAAAAAGCCCTCTTTTCGAGGTGGTCCTGTGGATGATACATCAAAAAGTACATATATTTAAAAAACATATATTATGTCATAAATACATAGGTTAAGACCAATACCATGACATACAAGGACAAAAATATATGTAGACATCAAATAAGTCAGACAACAAGTTACAGTTTGCATTTATGAAACAGCAGGTGGAGTTGCCCAATGACAGACGCAAACATGCGCAGAGTCCTGCTTTAGCTTATATCTGAATGTATCTACTGACAAATTTAAATCCCTCAAATGATTTGGCAAATTGTTCCAGGAGATCACGGATTTGTATTTAAAGGTGATTGTTCTAAACCTGTTTCTAGCCCTTGGGAGCATCAAGGCATTGTTACTGTTTCTTAAACTGAAATTATGGTTTGTCCACTCTTGGGAATTTGTGAACCATTGGGATTTTTCTGATTTCATACTTTTAAACAATAGGCTATCCCATGCTTTATCCCTTTTTTGCTGGAGTGAATTCCAGGCCAGACTTTGATATAAAACACAGTGGTGTGTAGTGTATTCACATTTGAAAACAAATCTTTCTGTTTTGTGACATATAGTATCCAATTTATGTAGTGATTTGTTGTTGAATTATAAAAAATATGACTCCCTTATTCTAATACTGGAATGATCAACTGATTTGAAACCAATCAATCTTTTTTAGTCATACAGTGGGATACTTTCCTCAAGGCCCCTAATTTTACTTTTGTTTTTTTAATTACGTTATCTATCTGGTGTTCAAAACCAAACCTTGGTCGAATTCAATACCCAGGCACTTTTATATAGATGCTTGAGTTAAGAAATAATGGTCAGGGAGCCACTGGATGGAAGTGACCATTGCACAATGTGGTTCCTGTTCGATATGGGTAGGGAAAGCATCCCGACTAAGACCAAAATCTTGGATTTCAGGAGGCCGGACTTCAGGAAAATGGGAGAATTGCTAAGAAGCTACCTGGCAGGCATCAGGGCAGATATGGGGGTGGACCTAAGGTGGTCCATCATTAAGGAAGGAATATTGGTTGCCACAGATGAGTGCGTTAGGCTCAGGGGGAAGAATACAAGGGTCAAAGCACCCAGCTGGTTCAGTTCTGGTTGTTGCCCAGGCAGTAAGGGAAAAGAGGCTGACCTATAGAAAATTCAGGAAGACCAAAAGAGAGGTGGATAGGGAAAATTGCCTAAGGTTGTCTAGTGAGGCAAGTAAGGAAGTCCGGCGAGCAATGGCACAGAAGGAGCTAAAGATAGCTGAAGGAATTAAGAAGGGGGAGAAGGCTTTCTTTCGCTATGTAAGTGAGAAAAGGGACAAGAAGGAAGGTATTGTTAGGCTTAAGAAAGGGGAGGAGTGGGTGGAGGATAATGGGGGAAAAGCAGATATACTAAATGAATACTTCTGTTCTGTCTTCACCAGGGAGGATGGAAAAGAGGAGTTGGGGAAGGGGAACACAGATGTAGTGATAGAGGAGGATAGAGTGAGGGAGGGGTTGCTGGCATTGAAGGTGGATAAATCACAAGGCCCAGACAGAGTACATCCAAGGGTACTAAAGGAACTGGCTGAGGAGCTAGCAAGGCCACTGGCAGACCTATTTAATAGTTCACTAGAGTCAGGCATGGTACTGCAGGACTGGAGATCAGCACATGTAGTGCCCCTCCACATAAGTGGTCCCAAGGATGACCCAGGGAATTACAGACCAGTCAGTCTGACCTCCATTGTGGACAAGCTCATAGAGACCATACTTAAAGAAAGGTTGGTAGAATATCTAGAGGAGCATGGTCTCCAGGATGCGAGGCAGCATGGGTTCATGGAGGTGGGGGAGATTGTGTCAAATTAATCTGATTGACTTCTTTGACTCTGTCACTAAAACAGTAGACAGGGGCCAAGCGGTAGACATCCTCTATCTTGATTTCAGCAAGGCCTTTGACTCTGCGCCCCATAAAAGGTTGCTCAGGAAGCTGGTGGATATTGTGGTTGGGGAAAAAAATGGCCAGATGGGCAGAAAACTGTCTGAGGTACAGAACCCAGAGGGTGGTTGTGGAGGGAGAGTTATGTGGCACCAGAGAGGTAACCAGTGGGGTCCCATAGGGCACGGTGCTGGGACCGGTGTTGTTCAGTGTCTTCATCAATGACATTGGGGATGGCATTAAAGGCAAAATATGGCTATTAACGGATGATATCAAGCTCTGCTGGAGAGTGGAGACAACTGAAGGAATACAGGACCTACAGGATGATCTGGAAAAGCTGGGGAGGTGGTCCAGGATATGGTAGTTTGGCTTCAATGCCAAGAAATGCAAAGTTATGCATATTGGAGCCAAGAATCCCAGGACAGAGTACTACCTGGGTGGAATCCAAATATCTGCATCAGAGAAGGAGGAGAAGGACCTGGGAGTGACGATCACTAGTGACCTGAAGCACTCCACACAGTGCAAGAAAGCAACAGCAAAGGCAAACAAGGTGTTGGGATGCATATCTAGGGGCATCAATAGTAGGAGAGAGGAGGTTATACTGCCCTTGTACAGGTCCCTGACAAGGCCTCATCTAGAGAATAGGGTCCAGTACTGGTGCCCACACCTCAAAAAGAACATTACCCTGCTGGAGAAGGTCCAGAGGAGGGCTACAAAGATGATAGCGGGTCAGCAGGGTAAGGCACATGAGGAGAGGTTGAGGGCACTGTACATGTACTCCCTAGAAGACAGGAGAGAGAGAGTGAGGACATGATTAGTACTTTCAGGTACTTGAAAGGGATAAATAAGGTTGATAAGGAGAGTCTCTTTAAACTGAGTGATAACCATAACACGAGGGGGCACAGTCTTAAGTTGGAGGGTGGGAGGTTTAGGAGGGAAGTGAGGCAGCACTTCCTCACAGAGAGGGTGGTGGACACTTGGAATGCATTGCCAGAAGAGGTGATCTTGTTGCAGACAGTGGGCAGCTTTAAGAGAGGCTGGAATAGGCATGGGGGGTAAGGATCATGGGTAGGGAGGATGGGAGGTGTGGGGAGGAGGGCAGGGACAGTAGCTCAAGCTGTGTACCCTGCAATATGAGCAGGCTAGATAGACCAAATGGCCTTCTTCTGCTGGCTTCTTCGTATGCATGTTCGTAAGGCCTGGCCATCTCTGGACTTTATTTCAGGTGTTTTCATTTTACCATGTGTGTTTCTCCGTGAGGAGATAAGCAGCATAGATTGTATTTTTTTTTATGTTCATTATTAATTTCTTAGACAGAAACCACTGTTGTAATCTGTCAAAATCTGCCTGGAGTTTAAATTTAACTTCCATTTTATTTTTTCCCTCTGCTATTAATACAGTATCATCTGCATATAAAGTTATGTTTGAGTGGTTTATGAAATCTGAGAGATTATTTAGCTAAACCAGAAAAATTAGTGGGCCCAACATTGACCCTTGGGGCACGGCTCATGTGATGGGGGCTAAAGCTGATTTACTATCCCCCACTGTAACTAGTTGTGAACGGTCTTCTAAGGATGAATTATACAATGGCAAAAAAAATCCTGGGCTCTGATTGGTCAGTCTGAGACTGGACCCGTGATGTTATCCCAGTACAACATCACGGGTCTAGTCCCAGCACACAACAGACCGCATCAAATGTAATAAGAATCATGCCACAGCCCATGTCCAAGTTGCCCACACTTGGCATGGCTGCTGTGGCTTTTGCCAGTACTTGCTCGTTTTTTTTTTTTAAATAAATCACTCCTTCCAACAGCCACTAGAAAGCCCAACACACCCATCATAAATTAAAACTGTCCACATTAACAGTACCACACTATACCCTTCCTATGTAGCCGCATTTTCAGACACATTTTAAACAAAGTAACCTGCCATTACTACGATACGCCTTCAACACTCCTCACTTGTTTCCCGACCTAAACACAGTAGAGCGACACAGCGCTTGTATAAACTGAAAACAGATACAACAATGTGGCAGCGCCAAAACAAATAATTTTTCACTCCCTCACATATCCACTGCATTTCCAACTTCTCACAGCTGTCCTGAAACCTCCGCCCGGAACAAGCGGCGAACAACTTCGCTCACTTCAACAACATGACAGGCGAAGTCACCACCTGAACCCCATTGCAGTTAACCTCACTCGCTCACCTTTTTTCCCATTTCTAAATATTTTCAAATGAACTGTAAGCGCTAAACAAATGATCTCCCTACCTCCTTTCCTTCGATTTCAGACATCCACACACCACCACGTTACGGGGGGGGGGCTCCTTTGGTTTCAGACATCCACACACCACCACGCTACGGGGGGGGGGTGTCCCGATAATAGAGCACAAGAACTAAATAAAAAAAAAGAAAAGGTCACTGAAAAACTGAGAAAAATGATGAAAAAAACATAAAGACAGCATACATAATGAGGCAATAGGTCATATTAACAAAGAGTAGCACAGAGGTTGAAACGTTCCTATAGGGACTTCACAACTGCTCAAAAAACACATTAGCTCTGCCTGCTGGCTAAATCGGCAATACTTTTCCTTGAAGTAACCCTACCCATTCCAAAAATGACAGAAAAATCTACTTTAAATGTAGTTTTTCATCATTTTTTTGTTACTTTTTACAAACAAGCCATTGTATAATAGCAATAATGCACTCCAGGGTGTGTGTTGTGCTGGGATAATGTCACTTCTGGGATGATTAGTCACACTCGGCCTGCGGCCTCGTGCCTAATCACCCCAGGCGTGATGTTATCCCAGCACAACACACACCCTGTCGTGCATTATTGCTTAAGTGAACCATCTCAAAGGTTCTTTCTTTACCCTAATTTCTTCACGGCAATCTAACAACAGGTTATGATTTACTAAATCAAAGGCTTTGGACAAGTCCACGAAGACCGTGCCCACGGCCCGACCATTGCCTAAAGGTGAGGCGAGCTGCTTGAGAAAGTCTGTGAACGTGGTCTCCGTGGACTGCTCCTTCCTAAAGCAAAATTGTACAGGTGTCAACCTTCCATACTTTTCCAAATATTCCATCAGCTGAGAGTGGACAAGGCATTCTAGGATCTTAGGTACTATAGACAGCAAGGTAATAGGTTGGATCTGAGGCATAACCCCCTTTAAAAATAGGAACGATCTTGGCCTGTTTCCACTTGCTAGGAAAGATCCCCTGGGTTAGGTTCAGATTAAACAAATCTGCTAGTGGCTGAGCAATCTTAGTTGCGGCATCTTTTAAAAAACGGACCTCAATATTATCAAGGACACATGTTTTATTGTTTTTAGCCTGTTTATTGCCACTAAGACTTTTCCCCTTTTTATATTTTTTTTAACCTAAAGCCTAGGATACTGTTTATTTCTTTATTTTTATCTATAGACTTCAAAGGTTCCGTAGTTTGAGAACTACTGATCCCATTTTTTAGGTCAATGAGTTTTATGAAATAATTCTTTAACATTTCCGCAGCCCTTTCTTGTGGAACACTCTTCCCATTTTTTGCAAGATTTATGTCCCTTGAACCTTTCCCAGGGCTTACCAAGCTTTTTATTAAATTCAAATAATGCTTTGGGTCTGTGGTGTTTTTTAATTTTTTGTCTATAAAACTGCCCCTTCAGTTTTCTAATTCCTTGTTTAGTTTTATTTCTCACTTTTTTTAAACTTTTCCCAAACTTCCTTATCTAATGTTTTGTTTACAGTTCTCTACAGCCTATCCTTCTTCTTAAGTAGGTTTTCATTCATAAAATTTGTCAACCAAGGAAAGCGTTGTGGTTTAATTTTTGTTTCCCTAAGTGGAGCACATTCATCACATGCTTTCTAAAAGGTCACAGTAAATTATTCTGCTGCTATCTATATTGGGATTAAGGGCCAGCCTACACAAGCAAGAGTTTTGTATTTTAGTTAATAGAGCTTGCGGGCTATAACTTTTATCATTTTGATTCATTATACTGTGGGCAGGGGATTTAATTGGCTTTTTCCTTCTGTTAGTATTACTTTACAAGTTATAACGCTGTAATCCCCTAAATTTGGTGGCCATACCTCCTTTTCCAAAACCCCCATATCAGGGGTTAAAAAATCAAATCTAAGATATTTCCTGGACTCATAAGTCTTCCTTTTCTTGTAGGGGAATCAATGATTTGTTTCAAGTGTAAAGTATGTAAGGGTTCTTCTAGTTTTGTGCCCCTTGGACTACCCCAGGCTGCATTGAAGTCTCCCACCATGATCAATTGTTTATTTTGTACATACTCCACTACTACTTGTGAAAAAGGTTCAAACAAAGTAGGTTTTACTTTGGGAGGGGGGTGTACAGCTCCAATAACCAAACATGACTGATGGAGGTGGATCAAAATGCATTCAATGCCTTTAAAGAATCCAGAATATAGTTTATTAGACGGGCACAGACTATGCTTCAAATATAACAACATCCCCACCTCCCCCACGAGTGAGTCTATCTAACCTGTAGTTGTAATTGTGACGTAGACAGCCAGTTCTGAGTGCTGTATGATTTTTTGTAAAATAAAAAAAAATGTGTTATGAACTGTCTCCCATGAGAAATGCTGAAACAGCATGTGAGATCACACACACAGATTTTAGATACAAGGTGTTATGTGGAAGGCCAGAAGATAATTATAGAGTAGAACAGGCCTTAATCAAGGCTCTCCTAAAGTTTTATAAGGCTTAGAGGAAGAAGAGCAGGTTGTGACATTTTAGCGTGAAGTCATAAAAGATGCTTTCATGTCCTGGAAGGGGGAAGCTTATCCTAAGATCAAAGAGAGTCATTTGAAGAACATGAGTTATGCTGAGGTTGCAGAATTTAATACTTGGAAAAGACATCCTGTTTTTATATAGATACTTTTTTTATATATATATTCTGACAGGGAGGAGCTAGGTGACCTCATGCAAATAGACGGGGAAAACCAGCTTTTAAACATTATTCTGTTTTCCTTCAGAGACACTTTTATCTAGACTCTGACAAGAAACATCTGCGAGCACTTTAAGCAGGTATTTAGAGAGAGACAAATCTAAGTACTGTAGTAGGAATTGCACTGTTAAAACCTGTTTTGTTTAAGAGATTTGTATGTCTTGTGATACAATAGTTCTGTATTTTATGTTTTACATATTTTTATCTGTTTTAGTAAAATTATAATTTTAGAGCCTACTTGGTCTGTCTTTGAATTTCTTTCTTTAGCAAGAAAAGTATATATGGTTATAGCTGACACTAGGCATAAGCTTGAATGGTGATACCAAACTGGAAAGATAAGCATTTTAATCTGAGGTCTCTTATTACAGTTTTTAAAGGTTCACGTCTGTACACCTGGTTAGATGCCCATAGGCAAAGATATCTGGCCCCCCGAAGACAGAATTATCTGAGCCTGTACATTGGGTACACTAATAAGAGGTTCACAGTTTGAATCCTTCCAAGACTTGGGACCAAAGGTTGATTCAAAACCCACAAAACATACAAGAGTGTTACCTTGTACTGTTAACTGTTCACAAGACTGTGCTCAGAGGGTGGCACTTTGGGAGTAGAGGGCTGACCTGCTGAGTGGGTTTTTGACAGATTGGTTGGCAGCGGTGGCATAATTTTGGTGTCACAAGCTTTTATTGCTCAGCGTGTCAGCTTGAGACCATAATCTCACTTGCAAAGAAAGAAAAAGGCAGTTATTTATTTTTAAAAAGGAAACAGAACTATATCGCTTGGCATACAGTCAAGTTCCTACCCATTTAATTTTTTTTTCTAAAGTGGAAGTCAGAGTAGCAGTAGTGAGGGAAGATGGCTTCCAACTACAGCAGGCACACTGCAGACTCCTTGAAGAAGTTGTGCGGGGACAGAGGAGTCCTGTTTGTGGTGAAAGCCAGCAAGCAGAACCTCATAGATGCCCTGATGGTAGCAGATAACCAGAGCAGCGAGTCACGGACCATGACTGAAAAGGACCAAACCTCAAGTGTGGCAGGGCTAGCAGCCAGTATTGTGCCCAGATCCAGTGAGGATGACAGCAGGGCCACTGTCAGTGAAGGGCCACAGCAGCAGGGGAAGGTCACCAGTATCCTGGATCCAGAAGTACTCAGGCTGCAAATTGAGTTGCGCAGGATGGAGCTGGAGTTCCAGGAGAAGAGGGAGCGAGAGAAGCGAGAGGCGGACCATGAGGCAGAGTGAGAACGCCATGAGGCAGAGTGAGAACACCGAGAGGCAGAGTGAGAACAGAGGGAGGCTGACCGTGCAGAGCAGGAGCACCAAAGGCAACACAAACTGGAGAAGATATAACTCTGACCAGCAGCACCAGAGCAGGTAAGTGGCTTGGGTTTAACTGGGACTGCAGGACTGGGTTGCACATTGAATTCCAAATTAATAGCCGAGTTTAAAGAGGGGAAGATATGGATGCCTTTTTAAATTCTTTTGAAAAAGTTTGTATTCAGGCTGAAATTCCTAGAGAGTCCTGGAGCTTCCAGCTATCCCTGTTACTTACTGGGAAAGCTCGGGATGCATTGGGTCAAATGGACAATCAGGACAGTGATGATTACAGCAAACTTAAAGCTGCATTGTTAAAAAAGTTTGAACTAACTGCTGAATCATACAGAACTAAATTCTGTAAGCTCAGGAGAAGCCCTGACATGAGCTATGAGGAGCTAGCCACGAAACAATGTCAGTTTTTAAAACGTTGGTGGGAAGGAATTGAGACAAACTCTGTTGATAAAACTGAAAATGTGATTTTATTAGAACAGTTTTATTGGACATGCCCAGCAGAGCTAAAAACCTGGCTAGAGGACCGAGATCCCAAAACAGTGCAAGAGGCTGCTGAACTCTAGAACCGCTATGCCAAGAGCAGACCTGCTCTGAGAGCGAATGGGGCGGGTGTGGCCATGCAGAAAGGGAAAAGCGCGCCTTCAGGGCAGCTAAAACCCTCACTGCCCCCACCGAAACCAGTTAGCCCCAGGTTTCAGAGAAAAGATTTCTCTGAGAGAAGAAATGAATGTTGGTTGTGTAAAGAAACTGGGCCTATTGCTAGACAGTGTCCCAAAAAGGTGAGCAATAATACACAACCGGGTGCTAGAAAAGAAGTGGGTTGTTTGTGTGTCCCTGGAGGCATGCCAGTGAACATGAGGGAACACATGCACCCAGTCCTGGTGAATGGTGTACAAACACAGGGGTTAAGGGACACAGGGGCATCCCTGACCTTGGTAAAGGGGGATCTGGTACAGCCTGGTCAGCTTATACCCAATAAATATGTTACTGTACAGGACTTTGCGGGTGGGGAGAAAACATTGCCCCTCGCTAGTGTTCTCTTAGACTGGGGTGAAACAGGGGGAACTGTGCAACAGGTGGCTGTAGCCAAAACCATAGCAGTGGATGTGATCCTAGGCAACAATCTAAAACAGGGGATGGTGTGTGCAGTTACCCGTAGCCAAGTGGCAAGGGAAAATTGTAGTTCCCTGAACCCCACAGAAGCCATTGTGGAAACCACTGAGATGCTGGTTCCCCAGTCTGTGTCTCCAGATGGGGAGACTAACGAAAAGGGGGTAGAAATTTCCCCAGTAGCAAGTAACCACACAGCTACAGAGGGTTACTCCAAAGAGGGAGGGGTGACCCATTGTCAGAGGGTTGGGACTGACAGTGATCCTGAGTGCCCTGACACTAGTGCTAGGGATCCTAGTCTAGCAACTGAAGGGGACCTGTCCCATGCCTTGGGAATGTGTGAGGGGTTTGCAGTTGCTCAGAGAAGTGACGCTAGTTTAGAGAAGCTGAGGGCTTGGGCAGACTCGGACGGCACACAGGGAGGTGACGGCAGACATAAGGTTTATTGGGAAAATGGACTTATGTATACTCAGGCAGTACAGACAGAGGGAGGGATGCTAGGCAGGCAGCTTGTTGTTCCCCAGGGGTATCGTGAGCAGTTGCTCAAAATTGCACATGATATTCCCTTGTCTGGTCATCTGGGAATCACGCGCACAATGCAGCGGCTGGCCCAGAATTTCTACTGGCCTAACTTCACCCAGCAGGTGAAGGAGTATTGCAGGTCTTGTCACTGGTGCCAAGAAATAGGGAAGGTGGCAAGAAAATCCAAGCCACCCTGATTCCATTGCCCATAGTAGAAGAGCCATTCCAGAGGGTGGAAATGGATATTGTGGGGCCTTTAAATACCCCCAGCTCCTCAGGGAAGAGATTCATCCTGACTGTGGTGGATTATGCCACCTGGTACCTAGATACAGTCACCCTATCCTCACTGAGGACAGACAAAGTGGCAGATGCCTTACTTGGGATTTTCTCTCATGTTGGGTTTTCGCAGGAGGTAATCACGGATCGAGGGGGTTCCTTCATGTCGGACCTGATGAAATGTTTATGGGAGAAGTGTGGGGTGGTGCACAGATGCACAACACCATATCACCCACAAGCCAATGGGCTTGTGGAAAGATTCAATGGTACCCTAAAGTCAATGCTCCGGGCATTTGCTGAACAGCATGGGAGGGACTGGGAGAAATACCTTCCCCACCTGTTGTTTGCATACAGGGAGGTGCCCCAAGAGTCGACAGGATTTTCCCCCTTCGAACTGTTATATGGACGTCGGGTACGTGGGCCCCTAGACTTGATTCGGGAGGACTGGGAAGGCAAGCGTGCCACCCAGGAAACTCCCATTGTGGATTACGTCCTTGGGTTTAGGGAAAGGCTGAAGGAGCTTATGGGGACAGCCCAGAGAAACCTAGCAGCTGCCCAACAGAAACAAAAAGTGTGGTACGATTGCAGAGCCAGAGCTCACTCCTACATGGTGGGTCAGGAAGTTATGGTCCTTATTCCGGTCCAGAAAGACAAGCTGCAGGCTGAGTGGGCAGGACCGTACAAAGTGGTTAGGAAGGTAAATGACGTAAACTACATTGTGGAGTTACCTGACAGAAGACAGACAGAAAGGATCTACCATGTCAACATGATGAAGCCATATGCAAATAAGGTTGACATGGTGTTTGCAGTGTGTAGTTATGGGAAGGGGATGGACAAAGGAGACCCCCTTCTGGATTTGCTGGAAGAAAGTAAGCAGGAGTCCTCTGTGGAGGCAGTGAAATTGTCTCCCCAGCTGGCCCCAGACTAGGTCCAGAAAGTAAGGGAGGTTTTAGCAGACTTTGCCCCATTGTTTAGCGCCAAGCCTGGACTAACCCCCCTAGCGACGCACGATGTGGAGACAGGGACACAGACGCCCATACTGCGGACAGCATATCAGGTGTCAGAGGCTGTCCAAAAGGACATTAGGAGGGAAGTGGAGGAGATGCTGGATTTAGGGGTAATCCAGAGATCCCACAGCCCCTGGGCCTCACCCGTAGTCCTTGTGCCTAAGCCAGATAGCTCTACTCATTTCTGTGTGGACTGTCATGGACTGAATGCAGTCACGAAGTCAGACGCCCACCTGATGCCCCGGATGGACGAACTCCTGGAAAGTTCGGGGGGGCAACCTACCTTACGACCGTTGACCTGACAAAGGGTTATTGGCAGATAGAGTTGACATACCGAGCTAGGGAGAGGTCAGCCTTCATCACTCTGATAGGCTTATTTGAGTTTAAAGTAATGTCTTTCGGAATGAAGAACGCCTCGGCCACTTTCCAAAGGTTGGTGAACCAGGTGTTAAATGGTGCTGAGGAGTACACTGTGGCATACCTGGACGACATTGCCATCTTTAGTACCAGCTGGGAGGAACACCTATCCCACCTTAGGGAAGTGCTGGGCAGGATACAGAGGGCCGGGCTCACTGTCAAAGCCGAGAAGTGCCAGGTGGCCTTGAGAGAAGTGGCATACCTTGAGCATATGGTAGGCCAGGGACAGCTCCGTCCTAACCAAATAAAGATAGAGGTAATCCAGGCATGGCCCAGACCAGAAACACAGAAGCAGGTCAGGAGTTTTCTAGGGACAGCAGGGTACTACAGAAAAATTGTACCCAATTACAGTGCCCTGGCTGCTTCCCTTTCTGACCTGACAAAGAAAAGGATGCCCAAGAAAATTGCCTAAGACCCAGCCTGTGAGAAAGCCTTTACCAAACTAAAGGAGGCACTGTGCAGTGCTCCTGTTTTGACAAGTCCTGACTATAGCAAAACCTTTATAGTTCAGACTGACACCTCAGACATGGGTATTGGGGCAGTACTGAGTCAGACATCAAGCCAAGGGACAGATCACCCAGTAGTGTATCTGAGTAGGAAGTTATTTCCCAGGGAGCAAGCATACTCCACGGTGGAAAAAGAATGTCTTGCCATAGTTTGGGCCCTAAAGAAGTTGGAGCATTATTTGTATGGGCAGCATTTTGTGGTGCAGACTGACCACAACAGCCTGGTTTGGCTGACACAAATGGGAAAGAACAATGGTAGATTGCTAAGATGGAGTCTTGCTTTGCAAGGGTATGATATGACAATTGTACATAGAGCTGGAGCCAGGAACCAGAACTCAGATGGCCTGTCTCGCCTCTTTGAGGAGTGAACTGATTTGGGAAGCTCATCCTATGCAGGGGATAGAGCCCCCAAATTCAGTCTAGGTGGGGAGGATTGTGATGTGGACAGCCAGTTCTGAGTGCTGTATGATTTTTTGTAAAATAAAAAAAATGTGTTATGAACTGTCTCCCATGAGAAATGCTGAAACAGCATGTGAGATCACACACACAGGTTTTAGATACAAGGTGTTACGTGGAAGGCCAGAAGCTAATTACAGAGTAGAACAGGCCTTGATCAAGGCTCTCCTAAAGTTTTATAACACTCAGAGGAAGAAGAGCAGGTTGTGACGTTTTAGTGCGAAGTCATAAAAAATGTTTTCATGAAGGGGGAAGCTTATCCTAAGATCAAAGAGAGTCATTTGCAGAACATGAGTCATGCTGAGGTTGCAGAATTTAATAATTGGAAAAGACATCCTGTTTTTATATAGATATATTTTATTTATATATTCTGAGAGGGAGGAGCTAGGTGACCTCATGCAAATAGGTGGGGAAAACCAGCTTTTAAACATTATTCTGTTTTCTTTCAGAGACACTTCTATCTAGACTCTGACAAGAAACATCTGCGAGCACTTTAAGAAGGTATTTAGAGAGAGAGAGAGAGAAATCTAATTACTGTAGTAGGAATTGCACTGTTAAAACCTGTTTTGTTTAAGAGATTTGTATCTCTTGTGATATAATAGTTCTGTATTTTATGTTTTACATATTTTTATCTATTTTAGTACAATTCTAATTTTTGAGCCTACTTGGTCTGTCTTTGAATTTCTTTCTTTAGCAAGAAAAGTATATATGGTTATAGCTGACACTAGGCATAAGCTTGAATGGTGATACCAAACTGGAAAGATAAGCATTTTAATCTGAGGTCTTTTATTACAGTTTTTAAGGGTTCATTTCTGTACACCTGATTAGGTGCCCATAGGCAAAGATATCTGGCCCCCCGAGGACAGAATTATCTGAGCCTGTACACTGGGTACGCTAATAAGAGGTTCACAGTTTGAATCCCACCAAGACTTGAGACCAAAGGTTGATTTGAAACCCACAAAACAGACACGAGTGTTACCTTGTTCTGTTAACTGTTCACAAGACTGCGCTCGGAGGTTGGCACTTTGGGAGTAGAGGACTGACCTGCTGAGTGGGTTTGTGACAGTAATAATCATTTAATTCTATTTCCTTAGGACCTATATTTTTATTTAGCCATGTCCCCATAAGAATAATAATTTCTGGAGTTTCTGATTCTGTCCAAACTTTAAACAAATCCATTTTGTTATCAGGCTCCTTGCATTGTCATGGGATGTCTTTAAAATGTTATCCTCTGGGCCAGGGTTTATTTCTATGTCTCCTCAAAGAATTAGGGACATCCATAACCGTTTGTTATTATGATTGTATTTTTTTTTTTGTGTGTGTGTGACTTTTTTTCCCTTGGGCACCCAGTCAGACCTAATGTCCTCGCAACCTTCATCTCCAGCCGCCATCTGACCTGCACCGGTCTCCACTGAGGGCCATCACCCATTACCCCATGACTTGCCCCCCATTGCAGGGTGGCAAGGGGTGACCAACTCCCCCACCAGGTCCAGATCCATACTGGGGATCCCCTTCTGGAGCCGGCACGGGTACTCACAGATGGCCATCAAGCCACTATGACCGGGGTGCCCCTTTTCCTTGTTCCGCCTTCAGCAGCGGAGCGTGCAATGCCAGCAGGGGCATGCTGCGCACATGTTTTCACACTCAGCATGCCCACTGGCTGCCCCACCTCCGACCCCAATCTTACAGGACCAGTCATGTCAACACCTAGCCTCCAGTAGTCGTCAGGCTATGCTGGCCTCGGTGCCCCATCCCTCCCTGGGAGAGGAGAGCTATCCAGCAGACACTCAATCCTCTCCCACCCCTGCTGACCCCCAGCAACCCGAGCTCATTCCTGAACCTGGGTCACCAGCGTGGCGCAAGGTGTGGCGTCCAGCACCTCAACCCTCAGCACCACCGGGATGGCTTTTATGATTGTATTTTAAGAAATTAACTTTGTCGGCCCAGTGGCACTGAGGGTTGAGGTGCTGGATACCACACCTCATGCCACGCTGGTGACCCGAGTTCAGGAAGGAGCTCTGGCTGCCAGGGGTCAGCATGGGAGGGAGAGGATTGAGCGTCCAATGACAGCTCTCCTCTACCAGAGATGGGTGGGCCTGTCATCCCGCGCCTTGGCTGCCTTCTGGTGGAGGATAGGGAGCAGCACCAGAGTCTAGAGAGACAAGACGTGTGGCATTGTGATGGGCGATCACAGCAGCAAGGGGAGGAAACAAGAAAAACACAGAAATACAGCTGCAGGTTATATGGAGCCCCTCCAGCATGTCAGCCCCGCTGCCTTGGGTACTGTCCATATTACCCACTCTGGATATTTGTACGGAGAGGGGAGGATATCCCCCTCCCCTTCCATTCTACCATGGGGGGTAATCAGTGGGGGGCACAGGGCTCAGGGGTGCCTGGGAAATGGCAGCTGGGAGACTGGAGGAGAAGGACGGAGGGTTGCTTGCAGGCCAAGGAGGAAAAATAGAAGATGGAAAAAAAAAGAGGAATGAACTTTAATTTGTTTAGTTTCAAGGGCTTCCCTAACCCTGGCAAATAAATTTCTGCATTTGTTTGGTTTAGCACTTTCCAATTTCATTTCAAGATGTGCCCCAGTACAGTAGTTCCAGATAACTGGTTTCTCAAAGAAAGAGAATCTGTATCCACAGGGGCACATAGCTGCAGGAAACCTATAATCCCTATAAGCAGGCCCAAGACATCAATTAAAATTAGTTTATGTTTAAAAAAGATAATCAAAAGACTGACAATCTAAAATCCAATTATTGTGCATCAGTAGCAGCAAAAATATATAATACTTTTTATGTCTCTAAAACTTTAATAAAGGTTGGACTTAGCCTTTTAAACTTTCAGTAAATGCTCCTTTAGTCTTTCAATTAAGTACAAGATTGCGTGTCACTCCGATAAGAATTCAAAACTTATCTTGAAACTTTGAATAACTTTACTGGATTAATATAAAAAGACTTACCAGAGTGTCAGGAAGGTGTACATAAATCTTTCTATGGCGTGGCACTTTATTTAGAGGTTATTAAAAAAAATTATTACTGTCTGAAACCACTAAGCTGGTATTTTTCTAGTGGCTGGGGAAAGCTCTGCCTTATCCACTGTTTTGCTTTAAAGATAGTAATGATCACCTTCATCGTGATCCCGAAAAAATAAAGTACCTGAGGAATTCTATAGAGTTCTGCATACTCCAGACATAAACTGTGTAGAAAATGATTTCAAACTCTTTTTTCAAAAATAAAAAATTTCTTCAGATAACAGAAGATGATCTTGGTCTTTTGAATCAGGAAATCTCTTTAATAGAGGTAGCAGAGGTGATTGGCGATGTTCCCAATGGTAAATCCCTGGGCCTGGATGGCTTCACTAGCGACATCTTCAAGTAATTTTTTTCACATAAAATAGCTCTAATATTGCCAGTGGCGGAGCTAGAGGGGGGACTGGGGGGGTGGTCACCCCACCGGCTGCCCCAGTATGAGTAGTGGCACCCCACCACCATCTTTATTCACTGTTTAGTGCCCATTGTGGAACCCGCGATTGACTGAATGCCCCTTCCCCGGCTCCCAAATACTCCTAAACCTGGCTCTGCCACTGAATATTACATGCCATTTTCATTCAATTACAGCCTTATAGTTCTTGGCCAGCTTCATTTAATGAAGCCATCATTTCATTAATATGAAAGAAAAATAAAGACCCTTCTGTCTGTGGCTCTTACAGGCCCATCTCACTTCTAAAGAATGACTACAAAATAGTCACGAAGATTCTGGTGAAAAGACGCAACAAAGTGGTTCACAAAACTATAGTAGATGACCAACAGGCTTCATAGCAGAGAGAAGATTAACATGTAATATTAGGAGAAATCTCAACATTATTCAACAAGCTCCTCTCAATGAAACAACCCTCCTGGCATTAGACACTCACGTCAGTATCACAAAATAATAAACTGAGACAGATTCAATTGAATGGACTGCATAGGACTTACTATACACCGAAAAGATTCAAGGAAGGTAATGAATCTGTATCATACTTGTGTGCAAGATGCCTTAATACAAAAGGCACCTTCCTCCACATGATCACGTCTTGCCCATCACTTTCTCAATACTGCAGGAAAATATTCAAATTTCTCTCTAAAATATTTCAAAAGAACTTTCCATTCAATCCCAGAATTATTATACTTGGATTTTCATGCAATATGGATTTATCAGAACAATTACAAAAATGTCTTCATTTGTTGCTCATAAATGCAAAAAAATATCCTTCGACAGTGGAAGGATTCAAATCCACTAAATTTTGAGGAATTTATGAACATGATCGACACTTCAACAATAGAAAAGGCACATTACTATAAGACTGGGGATATCAAAAAATCTGAGACTGTGTGGCAACCTTTCTTGAATGCATTAAAATAAGTTAAGCATAACTTTTTTTTTTTTTAAGTGCTGTGGCCTTGGATTGCTCTCACTCGGCTTCCCATTTATCTTGGGGTATGATGATTGTGTCTACATATAGTGAAAAAGGGCTGAGAACTTAGGAGAAGGGTCACCTTTTCCTATAAAACTCATTTGATGTGATGAAGACACCACTGACCCCCCCCCCAAAGAAAAGAGCCCACCAGTTGGACAGTATCCAGTCTTTGCTGTCTGTAAGGCACTGTTCTAGGATTTCATCAAGCTGGTTGTAATTGGGTGCAAAATGGAGATACAGCTGGGTGTCACCAACATGGCAGTAATAGTAAGTAAGTAAGTAAGCAAATGTTTATTTCTATAAGGCGCCCTTCCAAAGCTCAGGGCGCCTTTACAATATCCTTCATATAATATTAAAAACCATAATTATAAATAACATTGTATTCAAAACACAATCCAACATAATTCATGTCACTAAAAATGCTTGATTAAAAAGGAAGGTCTTTAAAGCTTTTTTAAAGCTCTCCACAGTCAGGCTATTGCGTACCTGGTAAGGTAGAGAGTTCCACAGGGTAGGAGCCATAAAGGCAAATGTTCTTCCACCAGATGTTTTTAAGGTTACCCTGGGAATCTCTAGCAATCCCTCACCAGAGGATCGGAGGGAGCGGGAAGGACAGTAAGAAGTCAGGAGTTCTTTCAGGTAGCGGGGTCCCAAACTGTGTAGGGCTTTATAGGTCATCAGCATGACCTTGAAAGTGATCCACCACTGTACAGGCAGCCAGTGCAATTTGCAAAACACAGGTGTTATATGGTTGGATCTCGGGCTTCCAGTCAACAACCGCCGCATTTGCACCAGCTGTAAGTGGCGGATATCCACTCCCGGCAGCCCTAGATAAAGGGCGTTGCAGTAATCAAGATGACTGGCAACAAAGGCGTGGACCAGGGTAGGAAGATCCTCTGATGGAATCAAGTGTTTCACCTGTGCTATATTCCTTAGATGAAAGAAGGATGATTTGACTACGGCTGACATCTGCGCCCTCAGGGTCAAGCCCTCGTCAAATATAACACCAAGGTTACGTACCTGACCAGATGCCATGAGCAGAGGAATAAACCTGAGGGTTTTCCCACCCATGGACTTGATATCCTCACCCCCGGCTCCACCACCAATACCTCTGTTTTTCCCGGGTTCAACTTCAGCCAATTGGTACTCATCCAGTTCTGTATCTCCAGGAGGCAGTTGTTAAACAGCATACTTGACTCAAACTCCTGCTCGGGCACAAAAGACATATAGAGTTGAGAGTCATCGGCATAGCAATGAAAACTCAAATCATAATGTCTTATAATGCCCCCTAATGGAAGCATGTACACCACAAATAACATGGGGGACAACACCGAACCCTGTGGCAGTCCACAGTGTAGGCAACGAGAGGTCGAGGAATAAATCCCTGACACTACTCTCTGAGTCCTACCCTGCAGAAAAGATTTAAACCAACTGTGGACCACCCCCACTTAATCCACAGAGAAACCACAGGCGTTCGAGCAGTGCCCCATGATCCACGGTGTCAAATGCTGCTGAGAGATCAAGGAAAACCAAGATAGAATGAGTTCTCCGATCTCTTGCCATCAGGAGATCATTCAGTACCCATACAAGAGCCGTCTCAGTACTATGCTGTTTCCTGAAGCCAGACTGGAGAGGGTCATAGATATTGTGGATGTTTAAATGATCTTCCAGCTGCAAGGCGACCACCTTCTCGATAATCTTCCCCAAAAAGGGAAGATTCGAGATCGGTCTGTAGTTTCCTGGGCAGTCGGGATCAAGGGAGGCCTTTTTCAGGAGGGGACGTACTATTACCTCCTTCAAAGGATCAGGAAAGATCCCTCTCTCCAATGATGCCACTACTATCCCAGTAAGGATCAGGCCAATAACCTCTACACACCCCACGAGTAGGTGAGTAGGGCCCGGAACCAAACCACAGCAGGTTGGACGCAAAGTCTGGATGATTCTCACTATATCCATGACTACCGGTTGACTGAAAGTGAACCAGGTCAATTGGGTATTTGTAATAACCAAGACTATAGAGTATGGTTAGCCCCTATTGTGTATGGATTTTCATACACATAATATTCTTGTTATGGTTGAGTTCAAAGGTCAGAAAAAGTTGTTATATTGTTCTGACATTACAATGATAACATAACAACTTTCAGCCTTGACCTGCCTCCTGATTGGCTGACGACACAGCTCAAAACAGAAAACGTGAACAAAAACACAGCACAATATAGTGAGTGCCAAGCGGTTGACCCACACAGTTTGGATACAGAAAGTCTTACACGGCTCAACATCACAAAACTGAACTCCATTGTTTTATTTTTTTTTTTAATTTTAAAAATAAACAGTTAACCACAAATGGTCATGACCAGGACAAAAGGGTTCTCAGGACTGACACGGTCTGAGTCACATCAAGGAGCTGGATCGAGCAGGAGTGGGATGGGACTAGATAATAAACGTATGTTACAAAAACTGATCGAACTAGAGAATGACTGAAAAAAAAAACATACTCTATTCAAAAAGTGTATGGGTGCCCATAATCAACTAAGGCTGTGTTTCCATCTCGGGTATGCGATGACATCATAGAGACCCCTCGAGCTTCACTCTCCAGGTCTGTATGATGTCATCCCATACCCTTGATGGAAACACAGTCTTGTTGTGTATGGGCACCCATACACTATTCTGTATGTATTTCCTGATAATCATCACCCAAAGGGATTATGTACACAGTGCACAAAACTGGTGAAAGTACCGACCCTTGGGGAACACTACAGTCAGTAGCATCCAGGGGCAATAGGTAGTGTCCCATCACTAGTAACTGCTCCCAATCAGCCAAAAATGGCTGGCACCATGACACCACAGCCCCAGACATCCTTGCATGCTCCTGGAGATGGTGAGCATCCCATAGTGCTCTGTGTCAAACACTGATGACAGGGCAACAAAGAAATCAACTAACACCTCGCATTGATCCATTGTTAGGAGATGATCATCACACATATTGAGCAATGCCATCTCTGTAACTTTATTTTATTTATACTTTGTTGACCAGGTAGGTACTATGGTGCCAGGCAACTTTTTTAGGCACAGCCTGGGTGCTACAAGCACATTAAACAGCAGAATAATGAAGAAGAAGCAGAATCAGAATCAGCACTTTTCATATACACTGTATCCCAAAGTGCTCTTCAAACAATGCTAGCCCACTACTGAAGTGACTGAATGTGTAGTGGCAGCCATTTTGCACATCAACACTCAAATACAAACTTCAACAATTGCATGAACTGGTTTTATGGGTAGGGGAATATTGGCCAGGATACATGGGAAAGTCCCCTACTCTTTGCAAAAAAGTGCCTTGTTTTTTTTTTTTCATTCTACCTGGACACCCACCAGGACAGGTGGAAGGGACCTCGGTTTAATGTTTCATCCGAAGGACAGCACACTCCGACTGTACAGCCCCCCCCAAAACTGCACTCGGGTGCCAGCATTTAGGTATGAGCCCAGTCCCAGTGTGGGACAAAAACCCACGACCTTCTGACCCAGAGGTGGATGTGCTTCCAACTGAGCCACACTGACACCTTTGACACCACATAATGTTACAGTACATGACACAGCAGCAAGAAATAATGGGAAATAGAATGAAACATATGGTACAGTAAAGTGACACAGCTTTGCAGTTTTACAAAGTGTAGGCTCCTAGATTCAGTGTAGAGGCTGCCCAGACAGCATAGAGTTAACCTATGGCTCTCTCTGGCATCCCTGTCATGGGACATTGGCACTGGTGCCAGCCAGGTGGAGCTACACTGGCTGTCTCCGAAGAGAATAAATTAGTGAGGCAGTTTTTAGACTGAAGCACAGGGGAGCCTGCACTTTTATGACAGTCCATTTGATTATCTGTTTTGCTCCTTAGGAGTCTGATGCCTGTCTCTAGCTGAAGTGGCACAAGCCAGCCTCTCTGGTGTTCCCCCAGCAAGGGGAAAGGCAGAAGAAAAGATTGTGGAAGATGCCCGAAAGTAAAACTTGAGACATTTGCTCTTGACTGCAGCCTAGCAGGATGATACTGTAACAGTGTCATAGGACTGTTCCACCAAGTAGAATAGGGAAAGATAATTAGTTTTAGTGTATTTAAAAAATAAATTGCTAAGGACTTAGATTTGAGACCCAGAGTACCTAGGAGCTGCCAGCTAGGTATGGAGTGGTCCTTGCAGTAATATAAAAAGCAGTTTTAGACTCTAAAATAGTAATAAATAAATAATAAGCATTTTAAATAGATTAACTGTCAGAAATCAGCATGAACATATTATTAATTATTATAGTAGGATGTAGCACGGGGGTTAGGGAAAGGACTACTGGCCCTGGTTTTCCTGACACCCATGCAGTTTTGATCATTTCTTAATAATTGACAAGATGTTTGTACATAAAATATAATATTTATTAGTAAAAATTGAGGTTTTTGTCATTGGTGGACAGTGGGCTAGTAATCTGATTGCTGTGGCTACTCAAACATGCCCTGGTGGTCCAGTGGTTTAATTTGGTCTGCCTGGGTTACCGCCCATATTTTTAGTGTTTTTATATTTCAAAAAAGATTGTTTCTGTATATAAAGAAGTTGCTCTGTAAATGTAAATATTAAAATAAATGCATAGTGGCAGCTGTGGGCACCCAGCGCACCAAAAGTAAGAGGAGCAGGGAGTGTGAGTGACCGAGAGTCAGTCCCACAGCAGAGCTCACCGTGCTTAGTAAAGCAATCCCCAGGTATGCTTGTGGGTGGCCATTCCTGACTCCAATGCTGGTCAGAAGTCAGGCTTTGGCCGGCAGTACTAATCCTGCTGTGCGAAGGTGTGAGAGGGAGACACACTAAGACGTTCCTCTCGCGGGCAAGATCAATCAGATATTTTCCCTTTACTTTAGTTGTGCAGGTGACCAGCACCAGAGAAAATGATCTTAGGGACTGGCTCACATAAAATAAAATTAAAGGAGCACAGTCTGACAGGGACTCTGTGGAAGTCCCACACACTCAAGGAGGCAAGCATTTTGTATGATACTCACAGGGGGCCATTTTGTGACAGAGGGTGCGATATGATACTGGGGAACCCACAGCTTCACACAAGAGAAAATACATTAAAATACACTATTTTAAAAAACTAAAGCCATAAAGGAACTAAGGGGAGTCCTGGGATTATAACAGAAGTGCACATATTTTTTATACTTTAAACACAATCAAAAACAAAGCAGTTTTAAGCAAGGCTCTGTTTTTTTACCATATTTGTACCAAACTTTGCAGACTGATAGATTAGAGTGTGCTACACAGCAGAAAAATAGTTGTAAATGTCAGAAATGTAAAATAGAGGAGTCGCCAACCTTAAAAGGGAGAGTGAGTCCTGATGAATCTAAGTTCATGCAGTCAGTTACATAGGCGGTGGAGCTAAGCGTGGGAAAAATAGAATATTCAGTTTCTGCATGTATAAAACTGTTGTGGACAGTGTAATTAAAGAGGAAACTGCTGTTTTCAATAGAAAGTAAAGAGAAAAGTGCCTAGAAATGACTATTTAATAAGCTTAACGACAAAAGAGTGTAAGTCTTAGCAACTTAGCTTTCCTTGGGTCATTTTGTGCAGAAAAATTTCAGCAGAGAGCTAATGCATCAAAAAAAAAGACTCTAATTATTAAATAAAGGGGAAGTCTTAGAATTTTGAGAGGAGCAGTTTGATTTCAAAACTGAGTATTCCATTGTGGCTTATGCAGAAGGGATTTTTATTGGTGCTGAGCCCCTGGACAGGCCAGTGTCTATTCAGTGACCACAAATTAGTTTTAGGCACAAAAGTTGCTGCACAGCCAGTGTGCAGGGAGTCTAAGCAGGGAGAGCGACCGAGAAGGAGGGACCAAAGCCAAGTGGTTATCCTGTTTGAAGAGGCCTGATGCAGGATAGAGCCCAACAGCTGACAGCCTTTATTTTATTTAAGTGTAGGATTAGGGGATCACCTGAATCCCAATCTAGGGTCAGATAGGGTAGTAAGTGAGAACAGGGTGAGAATAGAAAGCCTGTTGTTCCAAGTACCTGATGACCCTGTTATGCCAAGTTTTCATCACAGAAAAAAAGCTGCAACCTGAAGAATTCATCGCTTCTTTTGATTCCAGCAAGAAACTACTGACTCAAGAAGGCCCTCCAACAACCTCCAACAATTCCAACAAAAGAATTTCTTCAGAAAATCCAAAGGAGTGTGGTATTGTACAAAACCTTATTGATACAGTTTGGGGCTATTTTAAAAGTCAAAGGACATTAAATTTACAGAGGATTTACCTCAACCTTTCTGAATGTAAAATGGCTTTTGTCACCTGAAGGACGGAACGGTGCAAGGACTGAAGGGGTATAATGTCACAACTTTTAATGTGCCAGTATGCAATATGTTTATGCCACTGTTATTCCTGAATGTTTTTAAATTGATTTTATGTGTAGAAATGCCTAATGATTTCTATTTGTTTCAAATATAGAGTGATAAGTATAGTAACTGCTCTTCATTTACAGAGATGGACGATTTAAAGAATTTAAAAACTGCAAGCCCCCAAAAAGATGCTAAAAAGACTTTGCCAGTTATAATTAAACAGTTTTACAACATAAACTGTGCTGCTATGGATAACTTATGTAAGACCAATACTTTTTGGGCCGAATGCAAGCTTTGCAAAAATGGGAAGAAAATATCGGGCTCTAAAGGAGTAACATCCAACTTTATAACTCATCTTAAGGTGAACAGTTACTTGAGTTTTACACGCTACAGCCAGTTAAAGGTGTCTGTGTAACTGTGGACATCTGGACAAGCTCACAAATTAGATCTTTTCTAGGAATAATTGCCCACTTCATACATGAGTGGGACTTGAACTCTTTTTTACTTGCCTGCAAATGGCTACATGGTAGGCACACAGCTGACAGCAAATAAAGAAAGAAAGCCTCCACTTGATAACTTTTCTGACATCTACGTGGCGCTTGACCAATATCTAGTAATGATCTCACCTCAAAAAACTGTGCCCCATTAAGTTTCTGGAAGGAACAAACATGCACATTCCCTTTGCTGTCTCCCATAGCAATGAACGTACAGTACTTTGCCTGACTGCTTCCTCAGCTCTGGTTGAACGAGTTTTCAGTGTTGGAGGCAACATTGATGACACCTACTACTACGAACATATGGATTTGCCAGCAGAAACAGGCCACATGGTCTATCAATCTGCTCGAGTGTGCAGCTAGCACCCTTACCTTGCAGCTGTCCAACCTCCTCCTTCACAGTTACCCCCCCACCCTGTCCCATCCCCATTTGAAACTACGCATTGTCTTACAGTATATCACCTCCTCCAGCAGTGTTCCATTCCACCACAACCCTCTCCGTGAAGAAGTGTCCCCTCATTTCCCTCCTATATCTTCCCCCCAATCTAAGACCGTGCCCCTCCCCCTCCTTAACTTAAATATCCCTTCACTACCTGTCTTGTTTATCCCTTTAAAGTACTTAAAGGTCTCAATCATATCCCCCAATCCCTTCTCTCCTCCAGGAAGTACATATTCAACTCCCTCAGCCTCTCCTCATATGGTCTGTCCTCCAATCTCTGGATCATCTTTGTCACTCTACGTTGTACCCCTTCCATTAATCTTACATCCTTTTTCAGACAAAGGCACCAGTACTGCAAGCAGTACTCCAGGTGTGGCCTGACCAGTGACCTGTAGAGAGGCAGGATCACCTCCCTGCTCCTGGAGGAGATTCCTTTCGCAAAATCCCAGCATCCTGTTGGACTTTGTTGCCGCCTTTCTGTACTGCTCTGTATTGTTCATTTTCCCTGTTACAACCACCACTAGATCCTTTTCCTTCTTGGTGGTACATAGCTGCACTCCTCCTAGCTGGTAACCCCTCCCTGGGTTCTTTCCCCAAAAGTTCAGTACTTTGCGCTTTTTAGCATTGAACCCCAACTGCTATACTTTCGACCACTCCTCCAGTTTGGTCAGGTTGTCCTGTAGCCCCTTCAATCCTGCTATGTCATCCACAACTGCCCCCCAACTTGGTGTCATCAGCGAACAAACTGACTTTGTTCCTGATGCCATGCAAGATGTCCGCTACGAATATCCCAAACAGCACTGGCCCCAGTACTGATCCCTGTGGCACCCCGCTCATCATAGCTTTTGGAGATGACAGCTCTCTCCACCACCACTATCCTCTGCTGTCTCGCCTGCAGCCAATTTTCTGTCCATTTAACCAACTTAGTCCCTGCCCCCACGTATCTCAACTTTCCCCCCAAATCTTCCATGTGGCACTGAATCAAAGGCCTTGCTGAAGTCCAAATATATGACATCCACAGCATGGCCCTTGTCCAATTCCCTCGTTACCCACTCATAATTCTCAACTAGGTTAGTCTGACAGGATCTTCTCAAGACAAACCCATGTTGATGACCATCCTGGAGCCCATTGTCTTTCAGAAAGGTCACCAGCCTCTCATTCAGGATTGTCTCCATCAGCTTCCCCACAATGGATGTTAGGCTTACTGGTTTGTAACTGCCCAGTTCATCCTTTGGGCCACTTTTATGGAGGAACATCACGTGGGCCATCCTCAAGTCATGTGGTATGCACCCTGTGTCCAGGGAGGTATTGAATAGGTCTGCCAGTGGCCCAGGAAGGACCTCTGCCATTTCCTTCAGCACCGTGGGATGTATGCCATCCGGTCCTGGTGCCTTATCCACCCTCAGAGCCCTTAGACCTTCCAGTACCATGTCCTCAGTGATGACCCCATCTGTTACCCCTCTCCCCTGCCCACCGTCCCCACCCCCTGCGGTAGCTGCCTGCCCTTCTCCCTTGTGAATATGGAACAGAAGTACCCATTTAGTGCTTCTGCCTGTTCCACCCCTTTCTCTGCCAATGCTCCGTCCTTCCTGATCCTCACTGTCTTGGTTCTTGCAGCTCTTTCTCTCCTGTATGTATCTGAAGAAGTCCTTTCCCCCATTTTTGATGCCCTGTGCCAGCCTCAAGTCCCTGGAAGCCTTGTCTGCTCTGACTTCCCTGGTAACTTTTTTGGACTTCTTCACATACTCCTTCCTATCTTCCCCCTTCCCATATTTCCTGTATCTCCTAAATGCTGCTTTTTTTGCCCTCACCTTTTCTATGACTTCCCCACTCATCCAGCTTGGTTTCTTAGATCTTCCCTTTTTGCTCTGCGATTTGGTACAGGTCTCAGTAGCCTCCACAAGCCCCAATTTGATTTTTTCCCATTTCTAGTTCGCATCCCAGTGTGGCTGAACTCCTGTAAGGTACCCCCCTAAGATGTCACCCATCCTTCCAAAATCAGCCTGTCTGAAGTCAACCACCCTGGTCCATGTACTGGCTGCTTCCCTGCTCATGTTGAGCGTGAACCACACCGAGTGGTGGTCACTCCCAGCCAGTGGGACCTCCATCCCCCCTCCCTTACAGATTCCCCGTTGGACAGTACTAGATCCAGTGTATTTCCCAACCTAATTGGCTAGGTAACCATCTGTGCCAGGAAGCTATCCTGGAAGGCTTCCAGGAGTATCTGTTCCATAGCACTCGAGGTGGCTGGGGTACCCCAATCCACTCCTGGCAGACTGAAGTCTCCCATGATCACTGTGTTACCTTTCCTGCACACTTTCCTAATTTGCTCTGCTAGCTCCCTGTCCAGGTCCTCCCCTTGAGCCAATGGCCTCTATACCACCCCCATCCTGAGAGTCCTATATTTCGTGTCATGGAATTGCATCCACAAGGCCTCTGTTCTACCCTTCTCCCCTTCTTCCCTTGCACACTTTGTCCCTTCCCTCACATAAATTGCCACCCCTCCCCCTTTCCCTTTGCCCCATCCCTCCTGTAAATCCTATACCCTGGGATCATCAGGTCCCAGTCCTGGTATTGGCTGGCCGTGTTTCTGTGATGGTCACTATGTCTGCCCTCCCATCTCCAATAGAGCCTGTAGTTTGGTGGTTTTGTTCCCCAGGCTTCTTGCATTCAAGGAGACAACCCTCCAAGATGTTCCCTTTCCCACCCATCTTAACCCCATCCTTTGACCCTTCCCTGATTCCATCCCTGTTTGTATGGGGGGGTAAGCTCGTTTGTCTCCCCTCTCCGAAGACCCCACATCCCAGCTTCTCACTCGCCACCCCCCGTCTAGTTTAAATTTACCTTTGTTGCTATGTACTCCTCTGTCCTCTGTTTTAACACCCCCTGCCCTTCCCTGCTCAAGTGTAATCTGTCCCCTGTGAACAGATCACTATTGTCCCAGACCCTGCCCCCGTCTCCCACTATCCCGTGCCCCTTGGATCAACTCCATTCTCCCAGCCAAGTGTTGAACTCCTCAATCCTTCCCTTCTTCACCGTACTTGCACTGGGCACTGAGAGTACCATAGAGAAGGCCACTGATCCCCCCACCTCCTCACACAACCTTCCCAGTTCCTCGAACCGCTCCCTTACCACTTCTACCGTTTCACCCACCAAGTTATGCATATGCACGTGCACCACGACATGCGGATTCTGCCTTCCCCTCCTTGCGCACTTGAGAATAGATTGTCCTGCCCTACCTACCGTCAACTCAGGTATGGACTCTACCCATATGCAACTATGTCTATCTCCTTTACTTTCCCATCTGACCCCCTTTTAATATGGAGCCTCCCAGCACAAGTTCGCTCCCCTCTTCATTTCTTTTCCCTCCCCCGATCCATTTTCCCTTGTACCAACTTCAAGAGTCCACCCTGCCCTGCACATCTGTGTCTCTATCCTTACCCTTTGCGTTGTCCCCAGCTTCCACCCTTGTCTTGCCCCTTCCCCTAATGCTCCCCATGTCTGACTTGCCCCATCCCCCAAAGCCTCCCACTATCATCACCTTCCCTTCTCTCTTGACTGGCCCCTCCTCTCATCTCCTCCTTGCTATGTCTCCCCATCCACCCTTTAGCTAGACTCCTTTTCCCCTTAACCTGGCCCCCTTACTCTGGCTGAATGTTGTCCTGTGGGCATTCACTACCCCTGCCTCCTCCTGCCCCCTCACAGAGATCCCTTCCCTCCTCATCCACCACTGTAGCCAGCACCTTGAAGCTATTTCCTGTCACCACTGTACTTCTGAGCATTGGTTCCTTCCCACTGTCCCAAGACCTCCCCTTGCTGCTGGCCCCTCTGTACTCTTTGGCCCTGTACCCCATCCTCTTCCCCTCCCTTGGTTCAAAGCTCATGTTATTCCTTGGTTCTGAACTCTTGCTACTCCTTGGAGGTGGCCATCCTGCTCCAGTTTTCTCCCCCCCAACTTCTGTAACTCCCTACCAAGCCACTGCACTTCTGTCTCCAGTCTCCGCAGCCTGTGGCAAATTAGACACCCCACTAGTTTCCATAGTATGTTCATTCAGACAGCGCCCCACATCCATTACAGCCCACTATTCTCCCCCACTTTGTCCCCCTATCATCATGCTGCCCCTGTACCATTCTCCCTTCCTCTGCCATCAACCCCTCCATATCAGCCAATCCCCCACACCATTGTAACCTTCACTAGCATGTCCCATTTCTATGCTTCCTACCCCGACTCCTGTGTGTGTCAATCAGCCTCTTGCACAACAGCACACCTCAGATCCTTCCCTCAGGCAGGAACAAACACATCCCTGTAGTTCTTCCACCTTCAGCCTCCAGATCCAAATCAAATCTCTTAGCTAAAAATGGCTCTTGGCTATTCCCCCCACCTCCCCCAAGTCTAAATTTGTTTGCAGTTTCCTGTGTAACTGCCACAGAACAGAACTGCGCTCCTAGTACAGCTCCAATCCAAAACAGCACTGATTAAACACCCAATCACATATCCCCTCCAAGTACAAGCTATTCAAACAACAAAAGCAAACTACAGGAACAAATACTTCCCTTTTAGTTCATCCTCCCTCAAACAGCAGGAACCAACACTGTAGTTCATCCTCCTTCTTACTATGTGAAATGGTCCCACCTGTGGCCAGAAATTAATGCAGTAGGGGTCCCCATCATCACAGTGCCCCAGAGAGATATAGAAACCTTTGATACCCAAGCTGCAGAATAAAATGGCTGTCATGTAGGTTTTAGTGTGGTGTGCATATTTATGGAACACATACAAACAGAGGTGAGAAAGAAGTACGTGCCTCAGCTGGGACGTGAACCCAGGCCACCTGGAATAATGTTCCAATTGCACTAACCAGCTGCGCCACTGAGACAACTGGAACCTGTGCTGTCCCCGAGTATATTACTCTTTCTGTAATGCACAACCCAATAGCAACACAAATATTTACTGGTAACAATCACACAGGAGTGTGATGTGCATATTTATGGAACACATACAAACAGAGGTGAGAAAGAAGTAAGTGCCTTAGCTGGGACTTGAACCCAGGCCACCTGGGGTACCGTTCCGATTGTGCTAACCAGCTGCTCCACTGAGACAACTGGAACCTGAGCTGTCCCCAGGCACATTACTCTTTCTCAAATGCACAACCCAATGGCAACACAAATATTTACTTGTAACAATCACACAGGAATGCGGTGTGCATACTTATGGAACACATACAAACAGAGGTGAGAAAGAAGTAAGTGCCAGAGCTGGGTCTTGAATCCAGGCTGCTCAGAATATTGTTCCGAGTGCTCTAACCAGCTGCACTCAACATAAAGACAGTGAGGAAAAAGGAGTTGAGGCATCCTATCTTGTGTCAAATCTGACCTGGATGCTGAGGTTCTCTCCCCAGCTATGTACACTCGACTGGTTGTGAGTGGCTAGTACTACAACTTAATCTTGGCAAAAAGAAACTGAATGCATGTTGTCTATACAACCCACCTAAATGATAGAAACACATAATCTGATGACAGATAAGGGTGCTTGGCCCACCCAGTCTGCCAGGTTTTTTCTACCTTCATTTTTGCTACAGACCTACTTAATCTATAGTGATGTCTCTCCCACCCTCCCGTCTTTACCCCTACAATTCCCTTGTGCTTACCCAGTCATTTTTGAACTCCACCACTGTTTTCACCCCCACCACTTTAGCTGGAAGGATGTTCCAAGAATCCACCAATCTTTCTCTGAAGAAATACTTCCTCACATCTGTCCTGAATCTACCGCCCTTCAAGTTTCATAGCAATGTCCCCTTTTGATAGAGTACCTTTTTCTGAAATTATTCCCCTCCTGTACCTTACTAACCCCTGTGAGGGGTTTAATAAGGGGATATGTGATGGCTAGGTGTGTGATACAGAATATATTGGAATGACTGGCAAGTGATCTTGGGGAATATTATAAGTGGCGTAGTGTAGCGGAGCCATGAGTGATGGCTCCCCGACCTCATTTGCCATGAGTTCAGATATATTCTGCATCACACACCTAGCCATCATGTATGCCTTTTATATAATAGGACTGTGTTTTGCGCTGTTTTTTTCTGTTTGATGATGTCACCACAGTGTGATACCTGGAGTTATCACACAGCAGCGAGAATACATATTTTTATCTAATGAGTTATCTGCTCACTTCTACTGTATTAAGGTCGCTATCATATTCCCCCTCTCCGTCCTCTCCTCCAGGGTGTAAATGTTCAGTTCCTTTAGCCTCTTCTCATAGGGCTTTTGATGCAGACCCTGCACCATATTGGTAGAACTCTTTTGGATTGCCTCCACTCTATGTCCTTCCTGAGATGTGGTCTCCAGAACTGGACACAGCACTCAAGGTGAGGTCTTAGCAGCAGTCTATATAGGAGTAACACCACCTCCCTCTTTCTGCCTCAGTCCCCAAATCAGGCCTCAGAGATGTGGTACATATGACATCTACCCATGGTCACACAGAAATAATAATGCTGGGGAATTTTAACTTAAATTGGCTATGCAGTTCTATAGCCTGCAGAGATGTATTGGTAGATCACAACCTCAAACATCTTCTTACTGCCCCTGCTAGACTGAACATTAAAACAAGGAACCATTCCCTCAGTGACTGGGTTTTAGTCAGCAACCCATCCAGGGTCAGGTTGTCCAGTCATCTGCCAGACTGCATCAGTGACACTCCACCATCTATTGCCTTTGGCACAACAGTGCCGTGCGCAACCCAGTCCCAAAGAAGTAATGTACAGCAGATGCAAAGGCTTTAACCACCATGCATTCCAAGCTGTCCTTTCATCTACAGATTGGTCCTTCATGGATGCAATCCCTGATGTTAATTGCGCACTGGATTTCTTCATCAGTGAATTCATGAAGCTGCTTGACAAACATGCCCCCCCTCCCCCCAACCAGGCAAAGAGTCAAAAATCTAAATTCAAACTGCCCAACTAGTGACCTCCTCAAATTAGTGAGGACTAAAGACTCAGCATGGGACACATACAGAGGTAATTATATTTTTTTTTTCAAATTATTTAACCAGGTGAGACACACTAAGCTGAAAACTTGTTTACAGGTGCAACCTGGGAGCACAAGGAAGTTAAGTGACTTGCTCAGGGTCACACAGTATGCAAGTGGGGGCTGTGGGATTCAAACCCAGGTCTCCAGATTTGCAGCTCAGAACCTTAAACCACTGTGCCATACTGCCTCCTATAAAAGTTTGGAAGTGCTGAGGTATACCTCGAGGTACCACTGAGGCACTCAGGTTCACGTGGTGATCGTGCAAATGTTTGGCAGTGCTGAGGAGGTATCTGGTACCTTGAGGTATACCTCAGCACTGCCTAACTTTTATACAATCACCACTGTATAAAAAAAACATACTCCGGACCCAATTGGGAAGCCTACCGGCACCTGAGAAACAATTGCAAGGGTGAACTCAATCTAGCCATGGATTCATACTTTAAAGTGCAGCAGGGAGCCAGCCTAGTGGCCATAACACATTCTGAATCTGTATCAACAACATGCTTAACTCTAGAACCACTGAGGCCCCCATGACCGTCGAAGTCAATGGCACTAAACACACTGATTCAGAGATGGTAGCAGACTTGTTTAACAACCATTTCTGCCATCTGGAAAAATGTAATCATCCTGCTGCAGATGGGCAGCCCCAAAATGTTGCATGCAAGCTGTACTCAGGCTTGCCCTTTCCACATTTCTACCTAAAAAGGGTCACAGTCATGGAAGTCCAGAAACTGCTGGTCCACCTAAATACAGATAAATCTGTTGGCAGTGATGGACTGCATCCCAAATTTCTCAAGTTAGCAGCACTGCAGGTTGCCTTACCAATCACCAACATTTTTAATCTCTCATTTGAGACCAAAACAGTTCCCAACATTTGGAAGCTACCCAAAAAGGCAAATGCATTACTTTGGACAGCTACAGGCCCATATCCATCTCTCGGTCTTATCTAAAGTACAGGAGAGGATCATTCATAACCAACTCACCTCATACCTAGACCAGCTAAAGTTCCTCTGTGAGGAGCAGCATGGTTTTTGGAAGGGTCATGAACTTGTACCACATTGATCAGCTTCACAGATTCTGTGCACCAAGCTATGGACAAAGAGTTAATGACTGGTACAGCGTTTGTGAACCTAATCAAAGCATTCAACCTAGTAGGCCACAGTCTTCTATTGCAAAGACTTGAAACCCAAGGGTTGGGGCCAGCAGCAGCATGTTGGTTTGTGAGCTACCTACAAAATAGGTCCCAAGCAGTTAAGCTTGGCAAACTAACCTCTGGTGCCAATACCATCACCTGTGGTATGCCACAGGGTTCTGTATTTGGACCCCTCCTGTTCACAGTCTTCATCAACAATCTGTCCAGGATTTGCTTCTCAGCTAAATCCCTGTTTGACGCAGATGATGGTGTTGTCAATGTGCATGGGAGAGAGATATGGCTGAAATCAACAAAGCCCTTGGATTAACTTTCCACTCTCTGCAACATCGGTTCCTTAAAGAAAAATTGGTCCTGAACATTCCCAAGATGAAAGCTATGCTCCTTAGCTCAGCCCCTGAAATCAAAAGCCACTCACAAGACCTCAACGCCTCTACCATGGATGGTACCCGCCTCAAACCAGTTGATGAATTCAAATACCTGGGCTTGATCCTTGCCTCTCTGTTGATGACCATCTGAACAGCACTGTTAAGGTCATTCACCAGAAACTGGGGCAGCTTTACTACTTCCAAAAGATCCTCACTGTGAACACTAAAGTAAGGACTGCACAAAGCAACCTTCTCCCACTACTAGACTATAGCATCATCATAACAGACACCGCACAAAAGACTGTACATGCAAAGAAAAAAGTCCTTTACCACAAAGTGGCCAGATTTGCCACCTCCTATGGCCCCAGGTCCCATCATTGTACCAGTCTCAAACAGCTCAGCTGGCTGCAATGAGAGCACAGGGCCAACTTACACTTGCTAACTCTGTATACAGAACTGCATGGAAACATGCCTCGGTGCCTCAGAGAGCTACTCACACCTGTCAGCTTCCCACACACCCATTCCACAGGGGATGGGTTAGAAATCCTTCAGCTACTGAGCTGCCTCCCTCTGGAACACCATACCTGCTCCCATCAGACTGTCCCCTCTCCCAAAGCTTTTGCTCACAAAAAGAAGAATCATTTGCTAAATCATAATACATGCTTGCTTCTTATAGATTTGCTTCCTGCATTAAATTATAGCCAGACCAATCACTACTGTATAACTTACTGTACAACTCACTGCACATAACATTTGTTATTTATAATCTCCATGCACATTACTGTACTTTTTTAAAAGAGGGACAATATTCCTGTCAATTAATGAGAGGTTTGGGTATGGTAAACCCAGTTACGTTTTTCTTTAGCAATTTTTTTTTTTTTACTTTTTATGGGACTCTTAACAAGGAGAATATATTGTGTGTTCCATTAGTACAGGAGTGGTTTGCCCCTTTTATGGAATAGTGGTAGTTTGGTAAAATCCATTTACCTGGGATATGTACTGGCCCCATATAACCCAGTTATCTAAAGTTGGCACTCATTAAGGTGAGGCAGTAGAAACTAAGCCCAGCCACAATGGGGACCAACACAAGAAAAGGGACATATGAGAAGATTATGCGTATTATTTTCAATTTCTCCAGATTTTCCAGGCTGTCCTCTAGAGCACAGGAACACTGTTCTATGTAACCCCAGGTCACTTTCTAACTAGTTGGCACATCCTCATTAAAATCTGTAACACTGGTACCCACATACTGGCATACCACTTACTTTACAAAAGGTTGGTACCACCCTTGGCATTAGGATGCATACCTGGCTCATTTTCTAGAGGAAGAGAGGGGCAGGGGTACAAGAACAAAACAACATGAACACTGTGTAAAAATCACAACCCAGGTCCTAGGTGGAGGTGGCTAGGCATATGCTAGATCTAAGCTTCTGAGGGGGCCCCAGTAAATCCACACAAGCAGAAGCAATAATCGGAATGTCCAGAATGGTAACTGGGATTGTGCAGAATGGCTTTATTCAACAGATAGAAATTTAAAGCAGAAGTGTACCCCCAAGGGTCACTCTAGGCAGGACAGGTGCATTTCATGAACTCTCCTTGCATGCAGTACTGTTCATGAACACACAAAAGAAACATTTTCTTCCCATTTCCCAATGGTGCATTTAGTGGACACCTAGCCATGCACCCAAACATTTTCCTCCCATGAGTGTCATTTAGTGAATCTCAGCCATGCACTCAGAACTCTTCTTTGAACAAAGGTCCAATTAAGTGAAACTCAGCTACACACCTAAACCTGCAGCTTGGCCCTTGCTCAGGTATAATTGGTGCCCTGTACGAACCAGGAAGCCCTGCCTTGTAAGCACTAAGATGGTATTCCTCCAACCCTTGGCCCCAACCGACAGTCTTTGCCATTCTTCTGGGTTACACCATTGAAACCCCTATTTCCCATTGAAATGCTAGAGGTCCCACACTTTAAATCTGTCACTCACTAGGGTGACCAAAGAATAAACTGCACTCTCCTGGGTGAACAGTTTAACAGAACATTCACTCGCTTGAGTGAACTAGGGGCACAGACAGGTGCAATCCAGCCTTATCTATGGGCACACACACCCCAGACTACGATTCCCCTAAAGTATGTGGAGATCTTGTCTCCTAGAAACAGTACTCACAACTGGTTGTCCCATTCACTGGGCATGGAACAACAAAAGAAAAGCATTTTCCTGGGTAGCAGATCAAACAGTCTCTCAATGTCCTTTCCAAGGCTGTTGAAACACACACAGAACCATCAGAGGATTGCCCCTTGAGTCCACATAGAACAAGCAGTTCCTTCCACTTCACTGGGAGTAGAAATCAGGAAATCCTGCTGTAGCACTGGTCTCCACCACTTCACTGGAAGCTGGAAATGACACTCCACTAGGGTGAGAAATGCTGGGCCCTCACCTAAGAGCCCAACTGGCAGTCCTTCTGCCACTCTCACCGCCTCACTCACTCAGGCTGACAACCACACTGAACATTCTAAGCTTCCCCAGAGCAGCTGTCTACACAGTGTGGCTTATGCTACTGCGAGTGTTCCAAATGACCTAATCATTCTTCCCTCAGGCTATCTGAGTAAACAATGATGTCATTATGTAAGAAGCCCCTAATGAGCTCCCTATCAGCTACCTTCCTAACAATAATACTGATAGAAGTCTAGTAACCCCAGGGAACTGGGTGATTACACTCTCCCCTGCCAGGCAAATGACTGCCCTCAGTCATATCTCCACCCGGCACCAGGCCATCCTACCCTCTGTGTTACCCACGGGGAGGTTACGCAAGTTCTCCCTTACCACGTGCTAGGCACAGGCAGTTAACACTAAAGGACAAAGGCCCAGTAAAAAAAAACGTCAGTTCCTATCCTACTACTGTACTATCTATGGATTCTCAATGGCTCCAAGAAACTGCCTGAAGCATGTCCTGACAGACAGTATTGGTGACCCCCAACCTGCCTTCCCCCCCAACCCTCTAGGGGAAATCTATCTGACATATGCTACCAGGTGCCCAAACCCAACAACCATTTTATACCAACACACCTGTAAAATGAAAAAAGGTTAGACATTGTACTACACAGTTACACAAGCCTAACAACTTTACACAAAGGAAGACACTGATGAGTCACACAAATCCTCTTCAGGTCTTCTTGTTTTCTTCCAGAAACACCTACAAAAGAAAAAAAACACAACCTGGGAGGATAAGGGTCTGTATGCTAGGGACAGGCTCCACCTTAATTTGGAGGGGAAAGAAATCCTTAAGCTCAAACTAGCTAGGTTGATCAGCGAAAGGTGGGTTTTAAACTTGTGAAGGGGGGAGGGATAAAAAAAGGGGCAGTGCCAGCAGGTACGATAAATGAGGGACATGGTTTCCACTCCTCTAGGGAGCTAGGGAGATGTGGAAATGGGTCACCAGGTAAGGTGCAGGAGCTGAGAAATGGGAGCTCAAGGGGGAGAAAGGAGAGGAGGGAAAAGGAGTGGAGAGTGGTCCTGATAAATGCCAGGAGCTTAGGAAATAAAATGCCTGAGCTCCAGGTAATGCTAGTTGAGGGGGAGGTAGATGTGGCAGCAGTCACTGAGACCTGGGCCACTCAAGGGCACAAGTGGGACCTAAATCTGGAGGGCTATACTATGTTTAGAAAAGATAGGGGGGAGGAAAGGGTGGGTGGTGTAGCACTGTTAGTCAGAAATGGCATGGGTATTGGAGGGGTAGAGGAGGCAGAGGGGAACGTGGAGGCTATTTGGGTCACCTTGCTGATGCAGTGGGGTAAGAGAGTAAAGGTCGGAGTGGTATACAGACCACCAGCACTGGTGGAGGTCCTGGAAGAAAGTTTGGTGGCAAATCTGGAGGGACATTGTAGACTGGGAAAAGGAAGGGTAGTAATAATGGGGGACCTCAACATGCCAGGAACAGACTGTGGGACGATGACGTCACCAGTGGCCAAAGAGCAGAGGCTGCTGGATGTCTTCCAGGATGCGCTTCTGACACAACAGGTGGGTGAGCCAACTAGGGAGGCCCAGACACTGGACGTGGTCCTGGCAGACAGTGATCAGATTAGGGGCCTAGAGGTGAGGGATGCCACAGTCTGGTTCTTCCTGGACTGGGGGGGGGGGAGGAAAGCCAAACAAGGACGGTAGTATACCAACTTTGGGGTGCAGACTTCAAGGAGATGGGAAGGATCCTTAAAGATTGTCTGGACAGGATAAGGCCAGATATGGATGCTGACAGCAGGTGGGAGATCATTAAGAGGGGAATACAGGAGATTACCAGATCCTGCGCAAGGGAAAGGTGTAAGTTTGGTAAGGCTAGAAAATGCTACTGGTAGATCCAGGAGGTACAGGAGGTGGTGAGGGAAAAGAAGGCGGCCTATAGGTGTTTCAAGTGCTCGAGGAGTGAAAGGGATCAGGAGGAATATGAGCTGACAGCCGAGAGAGTCACCAGGATGGTAAGAGCAGCTAAGGCAAAAAAGGAGCAGTCCTTGGCCAGTGGGATCTGGAGGGGGGACAAGGGGTTCTTTAGTTACATAGGGGGAAAAGGAAAGTAAGGGGGCAGATCAGCAAGATAAGGATAGAGGATGGTTGGGCACAGGAGGCAGGGGAACAGGCAGAAGTCCTAAATGAATACTTTGCCTCAGTTTTTACCAGGGGGGATGAAGGAGCTATGTCTTGCGAGGGGAGCGGGGGCAAACCGGAGGAAGGGGTGGGACCGGTAGAGACTAGGGGCCCTGACGGGTCTGGGGAAAGGGAGTGGCCACCACAGACAGGTGGGGGGGCCAGCAGTGCAGAGTGAAAAGGGTGAGGATGTGGAGGTTGAAATCCTGGTAGAGAGAGTAAAGGAATCCCTTAGGTCCCTTCGTCCGAAGAAAGCACCTGGGCCAGATGAGATACATCCCAGGGTGCTGAGGGAACTAGCGGATGTCCTGGTAGTCCCTCTAGCGGAGCTTTTCGATATCTCTCTGAGGACTGTGTGGGTGCCCCAAGACTGGAGGATGGCCATGTTGCGTCGATCCACAAGGGGGGATCAAGAGAGGAGGTGGGAAATTACAGGCCCGTTAGTCTGACATCAGTGGTCGGCAAGGTGATGGAGAGTATTGCCAAGGAAAGGCTAAGGGGGTTACTGGAGCAAACTGGGTACTTGAATGATAGGCAGCATGGCTTTGTCACAGGAAGATCCTGCCAGACAAACCTTGTTGAGTTCTATAACTGGGTGACGAAGGCCCTGGATCAGGGTAGGCCAGTGGACGTCCTCTTTCTAGACTTTAGCAAGGTGTTTGATTTGGTACCCCCACAGTGTCCTGCTGGCTAAGCTGAAGGAAATGGGGGTAGGGAGACAGTTGTTAAGATGGATAGGACATTGGCTCTCTGAGCATACTCAGAAGGTGGTGGTTGGAGGGTTAGCCTCGTCCCCAAGGTGGGTTACTAGTGGGGTTCCCCAGGGGTCAGTGATGGGGCCACTCCTGTTCAACGCCTATGTCTCGGACATCAGGAGGGGGACCAGGAGTGAGATAGGTCTCTTTGCAGATGACTCAAAGCTGGGTGCAGTGGTGGATGAGGAGGAGGGGAGGGTGGCCTTGCAGGAGGACCTGGAGGCTCTGGAAAGGTGGTCGGGAAAATGGAAACTAAAATTCAATGTGGGGAAGTGCAAGGTTCTGCACCTGGGAGTCAGAAACCCAGGCCAGGGTTATACCCTGGGAGGAGACATGATTCAAGTCACGGAGGGTGAGAGGGACCTGGGGGGTGGTGGTAGATGTCAAAATGAACAACTCAGGGACCTGTAGAAGGGCAGCAGCAAGGGAAAATAGGATGCTGAGATGCATCGCCAGGGGGATTACCTACAGAAGGGCGGAAGTGATCCTTCCACTGTATAACTGCTTGGTTAGGCCACACCTCGAATACTGTGTGCAGTTTTGGAGACCACATTTAAAAAGGGACATTAGACTCCTAGAGAGGGTCCAAAGGAGGGCAACCAAAATGATCTGGGGCCTGGGGATGAGGACCTATGAGGAGAGGCTCAAGGAGCTTGACATGTACACCCTGGAGGAGAGGAGGGACATGGGGGACATGATAGAGGTCTTTAAGTACATGAAAGGGATCAATAAAGGAGGCCCAGTCATGGTGCTTCAAAGGAAGGAGAGTGGGGCAACGAGAAATCATGGGTGTAAGCTGGAAGGGGGCAGGCTCAGAGGGGGAGAGGAGGTGTTATTTCACTGAAAATGTGGTGGAGCCATGGAATGCACTGCCCAGGGATCTGGTAGAGGTGGAAACTGTGGGCAGGTTTAAATGGGGACAGGACAGGTACAGGGGGAGCGTAAATCTGACCAGACCCAGTACAGGTGGAACATCTGGGACTGGGGACAGTATAACCCAAGGGGGAGAGGGGACACCAAAATCGACCCTCAGTGTGGGTGCTGAAAATCGAGCAGACTCGAGAGACCATTAGGCCTATTCTCCTGGCATTTTAGTATGTTGGTATGTCTCTTGGCCAGCTTTGTCCACTACTCTCACATAGCTAATTAACAATATCCTGCCATGTTTCCAGAATTGCAGTCTCTCATTACACACTTTAATTCAGACCCACTTGTTTACTCTAGTGTGCAGGTTGGCACAAGTTTCCTCCCACAACCAGAACAAACCAGTCAGAATGAATTCCAATATATGTGGAATGATTTTCCCATTATACAAGGTTTCTACATCCTCCCTAAAATTCATACAAACTGTTCGAATCCACCAGGGAGACCTATTTATTTATTTTATTTATTTAGTTTTTGTTAACTGGGTAGGTGTGCTAGCCAGAAAGACTATTTTCAAGCACAACCAGGGAGAATACAGAGACAAACTTCAAAGAAACATCATGATACAAAGTGCAAGGTACAGGAACATTATAATACATAGCACAAGTTATATAACAGCAGCAATGTGACAAAGAATTGGGGTAGTTAGACCAAAAATAAGCATTTAGGTTAACGTAAGACAAAATGCAATCCGGTTAGAATAGGAAATTGAGGTAGTAAGACCAAGTACAGCATTACTATTTACACAAGAAAAATACAGTAAGGTCAACTTATGCAACCTGGCAACTACGCAATTAAATAAGAGAATAAGGTGCTGTGAGAGCGATAGCCACCAAGCAAAGATTGATAGGGGAGGAGCTTGGGAGAAAGGTGCAGAAGGATGATAGTAACCTGGAAAAAGAGAAGAAAGTGGGGGAATGAAATGATAGAAATGAGGAAGTGAAAGTTGAATGGAAGAGTTTCACTGACTGGGGTGGGCCCTAGGCTCCATAGATGATGACGGGCAGAGGGTAGGGTTAGAGAGTAAGGGCTAGGGTGGTTTGAAGCAGGAGAATATGTAGGAGAGGAGATAATGTCAAAGTTCTTTCTTAAAGGAGTTATGGGATACAGATTGGCGTAAGGTTATAGGAAGTGAGTTCCGGTAGTAGGGTGCATGGCAGGCAAAGGCATGACCACCTTTATTAGTGTGATGTCTCGGGATTAGGACAGGGATATTTACTGCAGAGCGCAACGCATAGTTGGTTTTCTGGTAGGGAAGGAGACAGGCCAGAGAGTTTGGGATTCGGGACCTGATAATGTTATCGGTAATGGACCCGAGTGCATAGGACCTTAGTTCAAGTGGTGGAAGCCATCCTAGATCCAAGTAGAGGAGACAATGATGTTTGAGCCGGGGGGGAGCTGGATACAAAGCGACAGATGTTATTGTAAGTAACGTCCCACTTACGAAGACTCGAAGTGCTGGCGGAGGCATATGTAGCAACCCCGTAAGTAAGAGAGGAAAGTAATATCCCACGGGCTATAGCGAGTCTAGCTGAAGGAGTGAGCGCATAGCTTGTCCGGTAGGTGATCCCGAGTTTAGAGTTATCCCGTTTACAGATAGTATGAATGTGGAGGTCAAAACTCAGGGATGGGTCAAGAATGACCCCAAGATACTTGAATGAATTAACCACTGCAACAGATATGCCATCAAAGGAGGAGACATTAAAGTGTGTTTGGGAGTGTTTGAGCTTGAGACTGGAGCTGAATAACATAGCTTGGGTCTTTGCTGTGTTCAAGACTAGTCTGTGATTTACAAGCCACTGTTGTAAAAACTGATAATCACTGGAGAGTTTTGTGTTAATGACCTTAATGTTATTTGAACTGTAATACATGACAATGTCATCCACATATAGTAGGGAGGAGGTATTGAGGAGATTCGTGGTAATACAATTAATGAAAACAGTGAAAAGCAGAGGACCTAAAAAAGACCCTTGATGTACACCAATGGTGATGGTAGCCTTATCAGAGAGGGTGGAGTTGAATTTTACATACTGAGACCTATCAGACAGATAGCTATCAAACCAATTTACAACATTTTGCGTGAAGCCTAGTGAGTTTAGGGTAACAACGAGGATGGAGTGCTCAACAAGGTCAAATGCCTTGGTCATATCAATAAAAATGGCCCCGGTGAGCCAGCCAGAGTCCATGGCCACTAGGGTGTCAGATGTGAGTTTGAGTAGGGCAGTGGTGGTACTATGACCCTTGCAGAAACCATGTTGGGCGTCGGTTAAGAGGTCATGTTTCAGTAGGAAATCGGTGGCCTGGGTAGCAACTATTTTCTCAAGACTTTTACTGAGAACAGATAGGATGGCAATGGGATGGTAATTCAATGGGTCAAGCGGGTTGCCTTTATTGAAGACGGGGGTGATTCTGGCCGTCTTCCAAATATCCGGGACAGTACTTTGGCACAGGGACAGGGTAAAGATTTTAGCAAGGGGGGGCAGCTATGTGAGGAGTGGCCAATTTTAGGAGCTTAGGTTCCAGGTTATCAGACTCAACAGCTGTGTGCTCCGAGATGTTTCTTAGGAGTCGGAGAACCACACTAGTTGGGATGGACTTGAAATAGAAAGTAGGCTTGGAGGAGTCAGCAGGTGAGATGGGGTTAGACGAGGTAGAGAAAGTGGAAGTATATTGGGTGAGGTCAGCAAATTGCCTGTTAAAGAAGTTTGCAATAGTGAGGGGATTATTGCAATGGGTGCCATTTAGAGTCATGTCATTTGGAGTGGATGACTGGTTTGATCCCAGGAAGAACTTAATATGGGACCAGAATTTTTTGGGGTCCCCCTGGGAGTCTATTAGAAGGTTATTGCAGTATGAACTTTTTGCTTGTTTGATTTCTTTCTTACAAGCATTTCTTAATGTTCTGTATGCATTAAAGGCTGCAGGAAGACCTGATTTCAAGTAGTGAAGCCAGATTTTGTCCCTCTGTCTTAATCTAGATAATAGATCAGATTTTAGCCAGTGAGTCTGACTATTTCTAACCCGCCTAGTAACAAGTTGACAGTGGGTTTCTTGCAGTTCTAAGAATTTTGTCAGGAAGATATTTAGGGCTGTTTGGACATCTAATGAGCTATAGAGAGGAGACCAGTCTATGCAAGCTACATCGAACATGGCCTTTGACTCAAAGTTCGCAAAATTGTGGAAAGTAATAAAGCGGGGCTTCATAGGTTCGGGCCTAGCTTTGCCCCAGACACAGAAAGTGGGGGCATGGTCTGTGATGGCATCAGGTAGAATTCCTATATCTACTATATGCCCAGGGTGGTTTGTCATGATCCAGTCCAGCAGGGTGCTAGTGTTGAAATGAGGAGCAGTTCTGGTGGGCAAAGGGATGAGGTGATGTAGGTTAAAACTCTGTAGTCTAGTCAGAGCTGTCATGTGTATGTTACCCAACCAGTTCAAATTGATGTCGCCTAGTACAAGGACTTCATAGTTTTCGGAGAGAATGGCAGTTTGTTCAAGTAGCTCATCCAGTCCTTTTAGGCCATGCGTAGGGGGATTGTAAGCACAAACAATATGTAATTTCTTTGTGCCAAGGGTGAGGAGGGCATGAAGTGCCTCACAATGGTTCATGGGGGGCCGAGTTGATTTTAGAGAGCTGGAGGTGTGATTTATAATTGATGGCTGTTCCTCCCCCTCTTTTTGGGGCTGATCTATCATTTCTCAGCAGATTATACGATGGTAGAGAGCAACACGAGTTAGGGGTGGATGGCTACAGCCATGTTTCGGTAAGGCACAGTATATCAGGTTTATAAAGTGCGGCCCAAGATTCAAGTTCCACAATGTTCCACTCAAGGCTCCTGATATTATGGTGTGTTATACATAGGCCTGAAACATTTAAGATAGGAGCAGCTGATGAAGTTAGTAGTCCAGGGTTTAGCTGTATGTCCCCAGAGAGTAGAATGGCCAGTATGAGGAGGTACCATAGCTTATGAATGCAGGAAAGGTGAGAGGGTACAGATTTGCAGGGACCTGGAATTTAGAGCTAGGGCGACCAGGCCGATCCAGGCCTTGCTTAGAAGTAAGGGTGTGGGATCATAGCGTACTGCGGGAGTTACCAGCAGATTTGAGAAAGTGAAGTCGTGAGATTGATAGTGTGGGAGAGCGGTTATGGCAAAGGGGACCATGAAAATAGATAGGTGCAACAGAAGTGGCGTAGATATTAGTAGTATTAGCAGCACCTGTTTATTCATTTTCAGCCCTGATGTTTGAAGAGGAATTCAGTAGAAAAAGAAGGAGAGATGATTCAGTAACTGGTCTGTTTACAAGGGGCAAGTTTAAATAATAAGGAGTAAAGGTGACTGAGAGGATGAAAGCGAGAAAATTTTGGGCAGGTCGGAGGAAGGGTAATAGACCAGATAGACAGGTAATGGGGGTTTGCCAGCAAAGATGGGATTAGCAAAGGGTCAGCATAGGCAGCAGTATAAAACAATTAGTTGCAACAGGGCAGTGGACTGGGGGCTATAGTGTATAAGGACAGAGGTGGGCTAGAGGCAGAGAGAGAAAAATGAGAGAGATACTTCTAATAAGTTTCAGGGTTTCCACAGAGAAGTTGGAGGAGAGGGCCAGGATAAAGAGAGGTGACTGAACGGTGCAGAGCAGCTATAGTAGAGCAATAGTTTTCACGTGGCAGTAGGGATGGGCTGAGAAGGACAGTAAGAGCAAGTAGGATTGGAGTAAGCCGTAGGGGGCGGGGACAGATACAGTAGAGTATTTAATAGGAGGCCTGGGTGGGGGTGGGAGAAAAATCCCACAGCAAGTGTTCAGGCCCTGAGCCTGGAAATGTAAAGTTTCAGCAGGGAGAAACGGTGCGGAGAGCCGGTTTGCAGGCGCACCAGTCAGGAGCCTGAGGATAACCACTTATCCAATCAGAAGTTAGTAGTGAAAAAGGTGCACCAATCGAAAAGCCACCATAAGCGGGCCGACTCTGGGTGCGAACAGTAGCTGTACCTTTAGATGGAGTCCAGGTAGCAGGACTAGGAGGGTGGCAGGAGTCGGTAGAAATCCTCAGCGATGGCGGCGGCCAGGGAAACGGCCGGAGGCGCCGCTGCAACCATGAGCACCGCTTGGTGCAGTGCTGGGACAGTCTTTAGAAGAAATCCGGGCAGCAGGACCAGGAGGGTGTCAGGAGTCGGTAGAAATCTTCGGCGATGGCGGCAGCCAGGGAAATGGCCAGAGGCGCCGCCGCAACCACAAGCGCCACTCAGTGCAGCACTGGGACAATCTTTAGAAGGAGTCCAGGTAGTGGGACCAAGAGGACGGTAGGAGTCGGTAGAAATCCTCGGTGATGGCGGCAGCCAGGGAAACGGCAGGAGGCGCTGCTGCATCCACGAGCGCCGCTCGGTGCAGCGCTGGGACAATCTTTAGAAGGAGTCCGGGTAGCGGGACCAGGAGGGTGGAAGGACTCGGTAGAAATCCTCGGCGATGGTGGCGGCCAGGGAAACGGCTGGAGGTGCCACCGCAACCATGAGCGCCATGAGGTGCAGCGCCCTATTGTTTCAGGCACAAACAGTTTAACACAAAATATAGGTAAATGCATAGTTTTTTTTCTCCAAAACAGAGTCCTCACATTAGACTCCTATAAAAGAGACACAAAGGATTTATTAAATAAACTGCAAAAAGTTGAATTGGGGGATGACATGCATTGGTTAAGCGTAGACGTTGAATCACTCTATACGTCAGTACAACACATGCAAGGAATTTCAGCAGTACAATTCTTTCTTGACCAACATGACACAGATGAGGAGATGCCAAAGGACTTCATTATTGAAGCCTTAGAATTTATCCTCACACATAACTATTTCAAATTTGACGAACAGTTCTACTTACAAAGTAGTGGCATGGCCATGGGAGCCGCAATGGCTCCTAGTTATGCTAATTTGTTTCTTAGCCACTGAGAAAAACAGTTCATGTTCAACCCAGAAATGAATCCACACTTAACACATATCAGGCATTGGTACCGCTTCATTGACGATGTACTATGCATTTGGCAGGGAGAACCCGTGGAAGTGCCCTTATCCATGGAATTTCTTAACAACAATAACCTCAATTTGAAGTTTACCCATGATCTAAACAGCACTACACTGAATTCCTTAGATCTTTCACTTATAGCAGATAGAACAACTGGCGCTGTGTCCACTAAATGCTTTAGGAAGCCCACAGCTACCAGTTCTGTTTTGCATGCCAGAAGTTCCCATAGCCAACATCTTAAGGACTCCATTCCTTATAGCCAAATGTTAAGGATAAGACGTAATTGCAGCTCAAGTGATATGTTCAAAGAACAGGTTACGGAGCTTGTAAACAGATTTAAGTACAGGGGATATGATAGCACTCTCTTAGAAAATCAAAAATCTAAGGTACAGACATGAGATAGAAACAAGTTGCTATAAGATAGACCTGCCACATCCCACATAGTCCTGTACTTTTATATCAAAATGTAATCATGAGACAAGGAGAATAGGGAATGTCATCCATAGGAATTGGCACATTTTACTTAGTGACCAAACAGTAGGACATTCTGTGGATTCCAAACCATGGGTATCATTCAGTAGGGCCAACAACCTAAAGGATAAATTGGTACAAGGTATGCTTAAACCTGCTACACCTATGTTTGGGACTACTTGGCTGCCCCACAGAACAAATGTTTTTTTCAAATGTGCCAGATGCAACGTTTGCAAGTATAGTGTCACAGGGAAACGTTTTCAACATCCCTCAGATGTGGAAAAGAAAGTTGATACTAGACAACTAATAACTTGTGACACTAGTTATGTTGTGTACAGACTCTGGTGCAGCTGCACACTTTTGTATGTCGGTAAAACTGTTCACCCGCTGAAACAGCGCATACAAGAACATGTTAGGTCAATAATTAACAACAAAACTGACACACCGGTAGGTTTACATTTCAGTCTACACCACCAATTGAAACCAGACAGTGTCCAGTTCACAGGTTTAGAATGGGTACCACCACATATATTTGGTGGAGATTATTCCAATACTCTATTGGAAAAAGAAAGTATGTGGATTTTCAAATTGTTGGATTGTGTCAGACGAAAAGGACTAAATGACAGATGGGATCTGAATCCCTTTTTGAAAAAGAAAAGATAATTATTTGAATGCATATGTGATCTCATGATAGACGAATAATTTGGCATTGTTCACGAGTGATTTTTGTTTGCCTTTTCTCCAATTTCTAGGTGTGAGCTAACATTGGATCCGGGTTCCCGAACAGAGTTGCCATGATGTATCCGTATGGTATCATACAAATCCCATTAAAAGCAGGTTGCCATGGAAACAGAAGAAGGCTGCCTTGAATGTAGTTGAGACTTGAACCTGGAATCCCTTCCTTCCCTCCTTTCTTTCCTTCCTTCCCCACAACCCCACACACACACTCCAACCTTCCCCTCCCCTGCCTCTTTCACCACACTCCTTTTTCCTCTTTTCTAGCTAATCTTTCTTGCTTTTACTCTAGCGCTTAGCAGCTGCATGAGTGAATAATAGAATATAATAAAATAAATAATAGAGTTGAGCATTAAGTTCTTTAGCTTACACTTAATAATTTTATTTAATTTATCACACACTTTTTTCTATCACATGCAATTTGAGCACTTTTTAAATCATGTCATTAGTAAGTAAGTAAGTAAAATGTTATTCATTCCAAACAATGAATTGGCTACTCAGCTCAGTCGAAACTCATTTCCAGTGAGATCCATCGTTAAGATATTCCAAACACTACTTTCAAATTCAAAATATAAAAAATAAATAAATACAGAATTCACATAATCCAAATACAAATACACAATCATTCATACAATACATACTATGTGCATACCTGAAAATCTTACAGAAGGCGTATTACATCACTTCAGATTTATCAGGAATATTACAACACCTTTCCTAGTTATTGTTTAAAAACAGTTCTATATCCTGCTTAGTCTGAACCAATTTTTAATCTAACTCACCTTCCTTCTACCATCACCAATCCTAATCTCCACTGGTAGTGTATTCCAAAGAGTTGGCCCTTGATGGAGAAAATTGCCTCTACCCATTTTTGTACTATATTTTGGTGGGAAATATTCTATTAATATTAATTACATTAATATTCATATACATTAATATTCAGTGAGCTTAAAGTGTATATATAATGACGTAACTCTGCCAGAGGCTTGGCAGAGAACACCAGGAGGAAGGAGTGCTGTGTGACTGGACTTCTCTACTGGGACTAAAGAAGTAGAACTCTTCTAGTGGGACCTTGAATTTAGGGTAAAACACACACACACACACACACACACACAAAAGTTAGTGTGTTTGTCTGAGTTAGCTGAAGTGAATGGTTATCTGAACAGTTATCTAGGTGTAAATCTCAGGTGGCTGAAGGGGATTGTAATCTGTGCAATTTAATTACATACAGAAAGATTTGTTAAGTAGGTGGAGTGGCTTAGATAGATTCTGCTAGAGGCTTGGCAGAGAACACCAGGAGGAGGAGGAGTGCTGTGTGACTGGACTTCTCTACTGGGTCTATATTGCCCTCCTTTCCTCCCCCCCACCCAAAGCAAGTTCTACTTTTATAGGCACAGGATTTAACTGACAACAGAAACTTCCTGTTTGGGAGCAGGAAGTGAGTAATCGCAGAGCCACCAAAGACTCACCATCCTAGAAGGGCAAGAGTAGCTCTCCGGCCCCCTCTAGCTGCTGGAGGTCTGCCTCTGAGCAAGTAAGGGGTCTACTAAGAAATATAGGATCTTTTTGTTCAGAACAGGACGATCAGGAGCTTAAAGGGCACAGAGGCAGTAAGAAAGTAGGGAGAGAAGAAAAAAAGCAAAAAAAACAAACAAACAGAGGAAAGAGTAAGAATTCCAAACAACAGTGAAGATGTCAGAAATAAGACATGATGGGAGTGGTGCAGTGCAGTGGTTGTGGAGCAGCAGTCTTCCAGGAGATGTTCTGGAGGATGCAGTGTTGTCCCATCTGCAGGTACCTCTCTGGGCTAGGGAGGAGATTGCTCATTTCCAGGCTGAGTTGGCCAGGATTTGTGGGACCTCCTCTTCCATCCAGGGACCATCAGGGCTACTGCCGTTGCCTCAGAGGTTGCCAAGAAAGAGGAGCGGTTGGACCACAGTGGGCTCAGGGAGGGTGAGGGTGATGAAACAGAGGTGCATCCCTCCAGTTGTACCTCTCCACAATTCCTATGCCATTCTGGCAAAGTGTGGTTCCTCTATGGAGGCACCCACAGTGGAGACCCAGGAGGATGATGGGAACCTCCACAAGGGAGACCCACAGGAGGGTGGCATGGGACCCCACAGGGGAAAGAAACAACTCCTGGTGGGGGACTCCATTGTTAGGAAGGTAGAACTGGGGGAGGAAGGGGAGAGGGAGGTAAGATGACTGCCTGGCACCATGGCTTGGAGGGACAGGCAGCGAATTCTCAGGATCGCCGGAGCAGCTGCACAGGGGAGGGAGCTGGATGTCATTGTCCACCTAGAGACAAATGACCTGGCTAAGAAAGGGATCAGAGCAGTGCAGGAAGAGTTTGTAGAGTTGGGAAGGGGCCTTAGACAAGTAGCATGCATGGTAACCTTCTCGGAGGTGCTGCCTGTCTATGGCGTAGGTGAGGCTAGGGTGCTCCACACCATGGAATTCAATCAGTGGTTGAAAAACTGGTGCAGAGCTCAGGGATTTGGCTTCACTGGGGACTGGGGGTCCACCTGGAGTGATGCAAGCCTATACTGGCATGATGGGCTGCATCTGTCCAGAAGAGGAACCAGGAACCTAGGTGATAGGTTTAAATGCTTCATTGGCAAGCATTCAAACTAGCCAAGGGGGGAGACACTGGAAAGGAGCAGGGAAATCCTAGCCCCCCCAAAAAAAGTCAGGGTAGTAAGTGAGGTAAACACCAAGACAGAGATGTTGATAGGGAGAAGGGCAGGGGTAAATGGACAAAGTGACAAAGGCAATAAGGACAGGGATGGGGCAAAAAGGAGTAAGGCCATAAGGAAATGGAGGATAATAAGTACCAGTGCCCGTAGTCTGAGCAACAAGCTCCCTGAACTGGTGGCCTTGATGGAAGAGGGATGCCTGGATATCGTAGCAGTCACAGAAACATGGTACACAAAGAACCATGACTGGGATGTTAACATACCAGGGTACATAACCTACAGGAAAGACAGGGAGGGGAGGAGTAGCTCTCTATGTAAAGGAAGGGATAAAAGCAACTGAACAAAAGAGTAAACAGGAGAAGAGGAGGCACTGTGGGTCACCTTAGAGACAGGAAATGGCACCACAATCCGCACAGGGTTAGATACAGACCCCCCTGTTAGGGGAAGGGAGGGAATGGACAAGGATATGATAGAAGGCATTCTTAGGATGGCAGATAAAGGGGAGATACTGTTGATGGGAGACCTGAATATGCCAGATGTTAACTGGAGCACATTTGCTGCAGTCACATCCAAGAGTAGGGCCATTCCCGATGCCCTACAGGTGGCACGCCTCAGACAGCTAGTTTCAGAACCCACTCATGAGGGAGCAATCTTAGACCTCGACTCTCAAATGGGGACAGTGAGAGGATCTCAGATCTAGAAGTGGGTTGCCATCTGGGAACAAGTGACCATCAAACAGTGTGGTTCATGATAAACTCAGCTACAGAGTCAAGCCACAAAAGTGAGGGTACTGGACTTCAGGAGGGCTGACTTTGGCAAGATGGGAGAGTGCCTTAGAAAAGCACTAGCAAACAGGCTAGAAGGAGGGTGGAGCAACAATGGGGAAACATCAAAACTGCCATCACAGAGGTAACAAGCCTTTGTGTGAAGCAAATAAACAAATCAAATGGAAGAAAAGCCACTATGGTTCTCAAAAGAGGTGTGGGAAAGTCAGGGAGAAAAAGATAGCATTCAGGAAGTATAAGGAAACACAGAAAGAGCAGGACAGAGAGCTGTACCAGTTACGGCAGAAAGAAGCAGAGAGGGAGGGAAGTCAGAATAGCAAAGGCCCAAACTGAGGAAAAGATAGCTAACTCAGTTAAGAAGGGGGATAAAACATTTTATAGGTACATCATGGAGCATAGAAAGACAAAGGGAGGGATAGTGAGGCTGAATAGAATGGACGGTGGGTGGGAAGAGAGTGACAGTGAAAAAGCAGGGATACTGAATGAATATTTCTGCTCAGTATTCACAAAAGAGGAGGAGGGGGAGGTGCCTAATCCAATTAACAGAGGAACTCTTGATAGAGGGGTCGATCCCAGTCCTTTCACAGAAGAAAGGGTTCTGAAAGAACTCCTAAAACTGAAGGTGGACAAAGCAATGAGGCCTGATGGAATTCACCCCAGAATTCTAAAAGAATTAAGGGAAGAACTAGTGAAACTGCTGACTACCCTTTTTAACAAATCATGGGAGGATGGGGTGGTACCTGAGGACTGGAGGAAGGCTGATGTGATTCCCCTTCGCAAAAGTGGGACCAAGACAGAGGCAGGAAACTACAGACCTGTCAGTTTGGCCTCTGTGGTAGGGAAAGGGATGGAATCACTTCTGAAGGAAAGAATTGTTGAGTACCTAGAGGCCAGTGTGGCACAGGACCCAAGGCAGCATGGGTTCACAGCGAGAAGGTCATGTCAGACGAATCTAATTAATTTATTTGACTGGGTGACCAAAGTAGTAGACCAGGGAGGGGCTGTGGACATGGCCTACCTTGACTTTAGCAAGGCATTTGACACAGTCCCACACAAAAAGATTAATAGTCAAATTAACCAGCCTGGGAGTGGGTCCCAGGGTGGTAGCCTGGGTAAAACACTGGCTGGACAACAGGACACAAAAGGTAATTGTAAATGGAGTCCAATCTGAAGAAAGAGGGGTTATTAGCGGGGTACCGCAGGGTTCAGTACTGGTTCCAGTCTATTTTAATGTCTTTATAAGTGACATTGCAGAGGGACTGGAAGGAAAAGTATGCCTCTTTTGCAGATGACACAAAGACCTGCAACAGGGTTGATACACACAGAGGCATGGAAAGGATGAGAAGGGACTTGGCAAGGTTGTAGGAATGGTCAGAAGTATGGCAGCTTGGAGTCAATGCAAATAAGTGCAAAATAATGCATCTGGGAAACAAAAACCCAGGGGAAGATTACACAATGGGAGGGAGGTAGTAACAACAACAAAAATGGAAAGGAACATGGGGGTAATCATATCAGATGACCTTAAGGTTAGCAAGTAATGTGAGGAGGCAGCAGGGAGAGCTGGGGGTATACTGGGATGTATAGGGAGAGGCATTACCAACAGAAAACAGGAAGTTGTTTATCCTTCTGTACAGACAGTTGGTGAGACCCCATCTGGAGTACTCTGTCCAGTTCTGGAGACCCCATCTCCACAAGACATAGACAGGATAGAGGCAGTCCAGAGGAGGGCAACTAAAATGGTGTAGGGTCTGCAAGAAAAGCCATACAAGGAGAGACTAAAGGAGCTTAATATGTATACCCTTGAGGAAAGGAGGGAGAGGGGGGACATGATAGAAACTTTTAAGTACCTCAGTGGAATCAACAAAGTCCAAGAGGGTAGCATCTTTCAGAAAAAGAGATGTGCAAGAACAAGGGACACAAATTAAAGTTGGGGGAGGTTCAGGGACAATGTGAGGAAGTATTTTTTCACAAAGAGGGTGGTGGATGCATGGAACAGCCTTCCTGAGGAGGTTGTGGGGTCTAAAACTCTGGGAGAATTCAAGAATACATGGGACAGACATAAGGCAATTCTTGTGGGGGGTAAGAAGAAATAGTCTGTTGGTTGACTAGGATTTGCAGCTTATCCTGTAGGTAGGGAAATGGGCAGACTAGGTGGGCCAAGCGGTCCTTATCTGCCATCAAAGTCTATGTTTCCCTATCATGTCATACCCTGTCTGAAGACTTGCAAGGAGTCGAGGCACTAGGGTGACTGAGAAGGAGTGTTGGAACTGTTGGGACATTGGATTATTTTGAGGTAATAAAAATACTTTTTGCACCAGAAATTGTTTGCATCAAGTCCTTTGGGGTCCTGAGTGCCACCACATTGCCTTTGTACTCCCACAACCAGGCATGCCTGTCTTTCTCAATTTCTTCCCATATTTGTCAAGGGTAGAAAGGGTATGAAAGTCCATACTTAGCCATAGCTCTTCTATGAACAATTCTCTCTTCCTTGCTGCTTTTAACTAACTCCAGTCGAGAAGCACGGCTTGGGGGTGGCCAGTCCTGGTTGAGCCAGTTACGAACACTCAGTGCAGAGCAAAAGCAGTCCACCTCTGCACTCAGTGGCAAACTTCTTGAGCCTTCCTCCACATGAACATCAGAAGGCTCATTGGAAGCCAAGGACAATGATGACTCACAGGCTCCCACTGCAGCCACTGCTTCTTCTTCCTCTTCTACACATTCTGCCCAGGAGCTGGTGATTGTGCCAACCTCGAAAATGGTCCACTCTCCACTGTCTTTGGAGGCACTGGCCTCCCAACGACATGCTTCCTCTATCTCAGACTCTCCCGCAAGGCTTGAACATGGTTCTTCCACCTACGGATGCACTGAACCTGCACTAACAGAGTCCAACTCCACCATCTGTGGGGTAGAACACTTAACCTCCTCTGGGCCCTGCAAAGCATCAACACAATGTCCAAGAACTCCTTTATAAACTCTAGGGGGTCTCTCTCTCTCACTGCACCCAGCCTGTTGTTGTTGTTCCGATTCTACAGGGTCCCCTGTCTGTGTCCAAGTTGGAGCAAAATGAATGCGTTTTGCTTTAGCTACCCTTGTGCCACCTGACATGCTCATCCCTAATTGCATTCTACAGCCTGTGCAATGTGGAATTGGCAAAACATCTCTTCCTGGCTTTAGGCATACTACACACACATTAACTGGAAAGTGCGGCAAAGCCACCTCGGCAGGTGCCGATAGTTCTTGTTCCTGTTGGGCTACCAACGCCCTGGCATGGAGCAGGTAGTGAGGGGGTTGCTGTGCCATATTCTGCAAATTAAACACACAAGTCCCAAAATTACTAGTTTTGTAAGCACTCTGAGATTTGGTTTTAACACACTGGAAAAGTTCACTAGCAGGCTACATGGCTGCTGCAATTGTATTCCACAACTTAACATAGAAACATAGAATCTGATGGCAGATAAGGACCGCTTGGCCCACCTAGTCTCACCATTTCCCTACCTGATGGATAAGCTGCAGTTTCTAGTTAATCAACAGCTTACTTCCTCCTACCCCCACTACAATTGCCTTATATCTGTCCCATGCATTCTTGAATTCTCCCACTGTTCCCGACTCCACAACCTCCTCAGGAAGGCTGTTCCATGCATCCACAACCCTCTCTGTGAAAAAATACTTTCTTACATTACCTCTGAGCCATCCCTCCTCTATCTTCAAATTGTGCCCCCTTGTTCTTGCACTTCTCTTTTTCTGAAAGATGCTATTCTCTTATACAGTACTTTGTTAATTCCCTTGAGATACTTGAAAGTTTCTATCATGTCCCCCCTCTCCCTCCTTTCCTCAAGGGTATAAATATTAAGCTGCTTTAGTCTCTCCTCATATGTGTTCTGGTGCAGATTCTGCACCATTTTGGTTGCCCTCCTCTGAACAGCCTCCACTCTGTCAATGTCTTTGCGCAGATGGGGTCTCCAGAATTGCACGCAGTACTCCAGATGGGGTCTCACCAACTGTCAGTACAGAGGGATAACAACTTAACAAAAAATCATTTGAAACTTTGTTTTGGGTTTGAAAACACTGGTCTAAAATGGTGCTGCTTTGTTTACATCACTGGCTTCTCCTCAACATGGCGACCGTAACATTGCACCACACTCAGTTAAAAATTGCTAGGATTCTGTCTGGATCTTTTGCATTTCAACTGATTTTCTCAAGCACAAGTTCACTTTACTTTTTCTCAGTCCAGTACTTTACTACCACTTGGACCAGAGTGATCGTTTGTCTCAAAGTTCACATTCTTTGAAACAGCACTTTCACACACAGTCCAAGATTTAACACTTCACAAAACTCTCTCTTTCAGTACTCTTGCTGCATTTGCTCAAAATCTTACACGGTTTCTGACCTTAGCACCACAGTCATTTACTTTTGCACAGGGTACTTACAGGCAGTAGATGGTTTTCACCATCAATGTAATATGGCCTGCTACCAACTCAAAGAAGGCTTCTGGGGTGAAACGGGCTGGCGGTCCTGCTGATCGTCACTACGATCACCTTGATCACTCTCCAGTCGGTCGGAATATGGTTTGAGCCCGGTTTAACAACGAAAAAGTTAGAAAAACTCCTACTACAGAAGCGCTTCTGCTATAAGTGATTTCTCCTGCCTGCTGCATGAACTACATGCTGCTTGTACACTGCAGGCTGCTCCTCCATGAATGTTTCACAATGCTGAGATTCAAGCAAGGGCAGAGCTTAGGTGCACTGGGACCAGTCACATGATGCCATGCAAATGAGTGACCTCTCTCTCTGCTGCACTCCTGCACAGTGATCATTGAGAAGACAACATTTAAACTGCAAACTCGCTTTTTTCCTCAGCTTGAAATTTCAGCGGGGCAAGCATTTTAAGGCATTTTCACACAGTATTTGGTACATTTTCCTTAGTGATTCCCCCAATTTTCACTGTACACACTTGAAACTTTCTACGCACTTAGAAAACACTGTCTTTTAAGTCCACAAAAAAACTTTCTCTGGAAATTTGCGACTTTTAAACAGTTTTTTAAGCTCTTTTACTACCAGGCATGGGTGATCATTTCTCAGTCCACATTTTCAAAGTAAACACACAAGCAGCAAATTCTTTCCCTTTCTTTTCCACAGAAACTCGGGCAGCAAAAGACTTTCAGGTGGCATTTTTCTCAGCACAACTTTGCTTTCTGGTAAAACGATCTTCTGTTTGGGTGCACCGCCACCAGACAGGAAGATCCTAGACATATCCTCGGCATGCCTCTCATCCCAAAACATATTTCTTTTGGACAAGCCACATTCTTTGTAACTCTTGCCCAAATTAAATATCCCGAATGAGCCCCCATTTTTTGTAATCCCCCTAGGCCACTTTCTAACTAGTTAGCACCCCCCCATTAAAATCTGGAACACTGGTACCCACATACTGGCATACCACTTACTTTACAAAAGGTTGGTACTACCCTTGGTGTTAGGATGTATGCCTGGCTCATTTTCTAGAGGAAGAGAGGGGTGGTGGTACAAGAAAACAACAACATGAACCTTGTGTGAAAATCACAACCCAGATCCTAGGTGGAGGCAGCTAGGCATATTCTAGAGCTAACCTGCTGAGGGGGCTCCAGTAAATCCATTCAACTAGAAGCAATAATCAGAATGTTCAGAACACTAACTGGAATTGTGCAGTATGGCTTTATTCAACAGATGGAAATTTAAAGCAGAAGTGGACCCCCAAGGGTCGGTCTAGGTAAGACAGGTACATTTCACAAACTCTCCTTGCATACGGTACAGTTCATGAACACACGAAAGAAACATTTTCTTCCCATTTCTCAATGGTGCATTTAGTGGACACCTGGCCACGCACATGAACATTTTCCTCCCTTGAGTGTCATTTAGTGAATCTCAGCCACACACTCAGAACTCTTCTTTGAAAATAGGTGCAATTAAGTGAAACTCAGCTACACACCTAAACCTGCAGCTTGACCCTTACTAAGGTATAACTGGTGCCCTTTATGAACCAGGAAGCTCTGCCTTGTAAGCACTTAGATGGTGTTCCTCCCACCCTTGACCCCAACCGACAGTCTCTGCCATTCTTCAGGGTTACACTACTGAAACCCACATTTCCCACTTAAATGCCAGAGGTCCCACACTTTAAATCTGTCACTCACTGGGGTGACCAAAGAATAAACTGCACTCTCCTGGGTGAACAGTTTAACAGAACATTCACTCTCTTGGGTGAACTAGGGACACTGACAGGTGCAACCCAGCCTTATCTATGGGCACACACATCCCAGACTATGATTTCCCTAAAGTATGTGGAGGTTGTATCTCCTAGAAACAGTACTCAAAACTGGTTGTCCCATCCACCCGGCATGGAACAACAAAAGAAAAGCATTCTCCTGGGTAGCAGATCAAACAGTCTCTCAAAGTCCTTTCCAAGGCAGCTGAAACACACACAGAACCATCAGGGGATTGCCCCTTGAGTCCACTGAGAACAAGCAGTTCCTTCCACTTCACTGGGAGCAGATATCAGGAATTCCTGCTGTAGCACTGGTCTCCACCACTTCACTGGAAGCTGGAAATGACACTCCACTAAGGTGAGAAATGCTGGGCCCTCACCTGACAGCCCAACTGGCAGTCCTTCTGCCACTCTCACCTCCTCACTCATTCAGGCTGACAACCACACTGAACATTCTAAGCTCCCCAGAGTAGCTGTCCATACAGTGTAGCCTACACTGCTGCAAGAGTTCCGAATGACCTAATCATTCTTCCCTCAGGCTAACTGAGCAAACAATTATGTCATTGTGTGAGAAGCCCCTTATGAGCTCCCTACCAGCTGCCTGCTACCTTCCTAACAATAATACTGATAGGATTCTAGTAACCCCATGGGACTGGGTGGTTACATCTAGATGTGTTAACTAAATATTAAAAGGATATCACCCCAGATGTGGGATGTTCCATGATTGAGTGTCTGTGGGGCACCTAGGGGTGAAAAGCTCACATAAGCACAAATGCTGGATGACAGATATTGTGTATGTCTAGGATGTGATGAGCTTGTGAAAACCTGGGAATATTTATTCAAAAAATGCCCTTATGCTTGAGGTTTTGGGGAGTTCTTGGTAAACCAGTGGAATTGGCCCTTAGTGGCATCAGTTCCCTATGAGTGTCTCATTTTCAGAATTAGGCCTTTCTGTTGGGAAAATATAAGTAGAGACACTATAGGAGTATTATTTAATATTTTAAAGTTTTATTTATGGCAGCCTCAGTGTGCATTCTCATCGCAGCAAAAAGTATTCACGTATACTGAATTGCACAGCACTGTATCAAGTGCCTTAAGAAACATTTGTGAGAAGGACAGAGTGGATTTAATTCAGCCTCAGATAAGTTAACTTTGGATGTATATAACAGATAGAATCATACAGCACTGAAGTTTCTGTTTAGGTTTTTGAGTTTCTCAGTGGTGACCATATGTACCTTTTTAAATGAAAGTATTATTTTTCTCAGTTTTTCATCATGTCTATTGTTAGTGTCTTCTGTTTCTGTTTCATTATGTTACTTGGGGTATGGACACAGGATTTGATGCTTGTTTTTGTATAAATTTTTTTCTATAAAACAAGATTGTCATAATTTCTTCTTGTTATAACTGGGATGAACTGATGTAATTTTTTGTTACTTGAACTTACTAGAATGAAAAAAAAAACCTACTGTTTTGAAAAGTGCCTTGGGTTCTTTTACTTCCATGTGGACACCTACCAGAACGGCACCAGAGATGGTCAGAAAGAACCTCACCTTAATGTTTCATCTGAAGGATGACACTCTCCAGCAGTACAGCATCCCCCTGGTACTGCACTGGGGTGTCAGCCTTTATGGTATTAGCCCAATCCCAGTGTGGGACTAGAACCCAGGGCCTTTTGGCCCAGAAGCAGATGTGCTATCAGCTGAGCCAGGATGACACCAAATAGGTGATCTACTTTGTAATAGATTTTTTTTGGTCATACCACGTATCTATAATTTACTAATAAAAATTAGATTTGCATATGTTTGTTTGTTTTAGACCCTAATCTCCCTGATAAAGCCTAAGTGGTGAAACAGTTTCCAGGGTCTATAACTGATTCTTTTGAATACTAACATACTAACATACTATTTGCCAGCAGATTAGGCCTTACGGTCTATCGAGTCTGCTCGAACCTAGATCCTTAGTTGGGTGCCGAGACCCTCCCATCCCTTGTTCTCTAGAAACCCCTATCATCCATCCCCCCCCCCCCGGGACAGGCTATCATCTGATACATCCACTTTCTGTGTCTGTCCCACCCTCTCTTGAAGCCCTCCACTGTGGATCTCTGAACCAGCTCACCAGGCAGTGCATTCCAAGGGTCCACCACCCTCTCGGTGAAAACCTCCTCCTCTTTTCCCCTCACCCTTCCACCTTCCAACTTCAAACCATGCCCTCTGGTGATACCTCCTGCTTTAGTCTAAAGATCCCTCCATGTTTACCCTATTTATTCCCTTGAGGTACTTGAAGACCTCAATCATGTCCCCCTGTCTCCCTCCTCCAATGAAAACAGGCAGAGCTCCTCAAGTCTGTCCTCATAAGTCAAATCCCTAGCCCTCGTATCATCTTTGTTGCCCTCCTCTGTACCCTCTCCAGGAGCTGTATGTCCTCTTCAAATGTGGTCTCCAGTACTGTACACAGTACTCAAGGTGTGGTCTAACCAGTCCATTGTACAGCGGCAGAATCACTTCCTGCTCCTAGAGTGATCCCCTCACGATGCATCCCAACATCCTGTTTGCCTTGCTAGCTGCTCTCCTGCACTGCTCAGAGTTATTCATACATGTATCCACCATGACCCCTAGGTCTTTTTCCCCTATTGAGGCCTCCAGCCCCCTCCCAGGGTGTACCTGTGTTTGGGTTTTCCACCAAGATGCAACACCTTGCACTTGGTGATATTGAAATTTATTCTCACGTGTGAGCCCAGCTTTCCAGGGTGTCCAGGTCCCTTGCAGGCCACCTCCCCTCTTCTCCCTCAACTACTGCTCCCATCTTGGAGTCATCACAAGAGACTCATTTCACACCCTATACCCTCCCTGATGTCCGATATGTATGCATTAAACAGGATCGGACCCAGGACCGAGCCCTGTGGTACCCCACTACCAACTTCTCTAGGGTTCGAGAGATCCCCACAGACCACTACTCTCTGAGTGCGTCCAGCTATCCAGTTTTCAATCCATCTGACCATCAAAGGGCCTACTCCTAACCCCATCAGTTTCTCCACCAGACCATTGTGGGGACAGAGTCAAACGCCTTGCTGAAGTCCAAGAATAATACATCCACAGGCTTACCCCTGTCCAGTTCTGATGTTACCCATTCATAGAACTCCACAAGGTTGGTTTGACATGATCTACCTGGCACAAACCCATGTTGCCGACTCATCCAGACCTCCCACCTCCTCCAAGTACACCCCAATCGTTCCTTTAGTATACTCTCCATTAATTTTCCCACCACGAGGTCAAACTGATGGGTCTATAATTACCTGGTACTTCCTCGCCCTTTATGGATTGGTACCACATGTGCCTCTCGCCAATCCCTAGGTACCCTCCTGTCTCAAGTGACCTGCTGAAAGCCTCCAGGGTGCAGCCAGTATGTCCGCCAATTCCCATAGTACTCTTGGATGAATGCCATCCGCCCAGAAGATTTGTTTTCTTTAGGGCCTTGAGGGCTAACACACCTTTTGGTGGAGATAGCATCATCCGTCCCTCCCCTTACTGGTTTTTATCCTTATCCAGATGTGACCCCTGGGGTACCTTTCCCTCCCTCTTGCTCCATTTCTGTTGCTCCCCTGATCCCACTCCCTGCCGCTTCTATCCCCTTCATGCCTTGTTTTGTAGATATCCCATCCCTCCCTAGTGAACACAGAGGCAAAGTACTCAGCAATACCTCTGCCTGGTCCTCGCCTCTTCCACCCACCCTCCTTCTGATCTCAATCTGCTGAGATGGCCCTTAGTTTTTCTCTGTTCCCAATGTACCGGAAGAACCCTTTTCCCTCCATGTATCCCTGTGCCAGCCACTGCTCTTTACTGACTTTGCTCCCCATCATACGGGTGACTTTTCTAGATACAAGCTGGTACATTTCCTTATCCCTATCCCCTCTTGTTGTTTTATATTTTTTGTAGGCCGCCTTCTCTTCTCTGACTGCTACCTGTACCTCACTGGACCACCAGCATGGTTTACGTGACCTTGCTCCCTTACGTTTCAACTTAGCGCAGATCCTGACTGCCTCATGAAGTCCCCATTTTATGACCTCCCATCTCCTTTCCACAGTCATTGAGGTAATCCCCTTCAAGTGATCCTTGAGAATATTTCCCATGCCCATAAAGTCTGCCCCCCTGAAGTCCACTGCCAGTGTCCTAGATCTCACCCCCACTCCCCCCATGCTTATTTGAAACCAGACAGTATTGTGGTCACTCCCAGTCAGGGGGTCCTGTACAGCTATGTCCCTTACCAGATCCCCATCTACCAGAACCACATCCAGGACATGCCCCTCCCTTGTGGGCTCCATCACATGCTGTGTTAAGAACACATCCTGGAAGCCATCCAGCAGCCTCTGCTCCTTGGCCACCTTAGAGGACATGGTTCCCCAGTTTGTACCTGGCATATTAAGGTCCCCCATCAACACCACTCCTTCCCCTTTTGGACCACACTGGGCAATGATGTTGTCCAGCAAACCATCCTCTAGAACATCACTCATCCCGAGGGGCCTATATGCTACTCCCAGCTTGACCTTATCTCCTGCTGGGGATCGTAAGGTGACCCATAAGGCCTCCACGTTTCCCTCTGCCTCTTCTACCACAGCAATTTCTATATCATCTCTAATGAACATAGCCACTCCACCCCCTCTGACCTCCTTTCTATCCTTCCTAAGCATAGTGTACCCCTGTACATTTAGGTCCCAGTCGTGGTTTTTGTTGGCCCACGTCTCTGTGACCGCCGCCACATCCACCGAACAGCATGGTTTGAACTCCGCAACTTGTTTCCCAAGTTCCTGGCATTTACTAACACCAACCCCCACCCCTTATCCCTGATCCTCTTTGTCGAACCCCACCCAGATTCCTTATACTTCCATCCTCCCCCTGCTCCTCCTGAAACCTCCACCTCCAGTCTGTTTCAAGATCTATTTTACACACTACTTGGTGAGTCTTTCTTCCAACTAATTTGGTTTTGAGCATTAAGTCTGAAACTGGAACATGACTCTTTACACCTGTTATTGTGATAATTGGGGGAATCAGTGGGTGTACAAGGGAATAATGACATTGAGCACTGTGGACCAGGACCAAAGTTGTGGTGCCCAGTGACATTATTTCCAAAGACTGACCTGCCGATCCTCTACAATTATCGCTATTATATCAAAGTAATTTTCTTAGGAAAAAGAGACAAGATCGCGCTTACTTTTTCTGAACTTACTGTATTCACCATAACATGGTACATGCTAGCCTTTTCTCTCACAAGCTTATGTTTCTGACAGAATGTTTAGGAGTTGAACATTGGGTTAGAGACTCTGAAAGCTTAGAATGAGTCACTGCTCTGCACAAGATTCCGAGGGTGCTTCTCACCTAATTTGCGTAATCCTTGGTCGTTTATTGAGTCATTTGCATATTCCTGGGTTGTTTATTGACTACGTTGGTCATTTCTGAAGCAGTAACTGTTACTGCCTTATCTACAGGTCATTATCACCACACAATGCCCTGGAAATAATAGAGCTGATCCAATATATTTCACCTTTTGTAGGGCAGTAGTCACATTTGTGGCATTCTTTGTGGTGTCCAGTACCATTATACCTGAGGACAGACAGGCTGATGTTTCCAGTTATCGCAGTTATACTGAGGATAAAAACTAGAAAGGAAAAACAAACATTTTAAAAGGAGTCTTATTTTACCTCACCTTACCAAGCAGCTGAAGCAATGCCCTATAAGAGATCTGGGGCCCGAAATTGAGATATGGGTAAAAGCAGAGTGCAAAGGTTTGTGATACGCTTGCCCTTGCACCTGACCCTGAGAATGTTATATTCAGTCGAATAGTGCACTGACACTATCAACTAAATATAGGGCCATGTCGATGCAGTGCTAAGTCTAGTTCTGCTCTGATATGGACCTGAGCTGTATGCAACCCATAGGGAAGTGCAGGGAACTGCAGCACCAGACCAGATAGCGCCTAGAGCCATGGCGTGATATTCAGCTGGCAACATGCAGATGAGATCACTGCATGCAAGGCACTGAGGGCCATATACAAGACCATCATGGGCTCATTTGAATGGAAAGCAGTGGCAGGTTTGTGCTCTGCCTGTTGCCCCCTGCCACATCAGTCATGGTGGTAAGCGCCCCCCCCAAATGCCCATCCCCACAATTTACATGTCCTCCCTAGTGTCCAGTGGCACCCCCCACCCTCTGATCACCTGTACGCATAAAATACAAGTAGTCCCTGGTGTCTAGTGGCACCCCCACTCTCCGATCACATGTCCCTGTAATTGTTTAGGACTTCTTTGATGTCCAGTGGCACCCTTACCCTCTGATCACCATATTAGTAAAGATTTCCCTGGTGTCTAGCTGCACCCCACCCCACCCTTCAAGTGCTGGTCACCATATTAGTAAAGATTTACCTGGTGTCTAGTGGCAGCCCCCACCCTCTGATTGCCCATTGCCATACATGCATGTTTCCCTGATGTCCAGTGGTAACCACCACCCACCAAGCATTCATCCTAGTGTCAACCAGTGCCCTGGTGGCTAGCAGCCCCCTCGCACTGCCCACACTGAGCACACCACCCATCCACCTCCCTGTACCTCTTTGTCTGGTACCATGCAGAGGATCTGATATGGTGATTGGCACAGCCCTTCTCTCACCACCGTGGCTGGCTGCCATATGAAGTGACAAGGAGTGGACGTACTCTGTACTCTATAGGGCATGTGCATACTGTGTACTGTAAGTGTTTCCTATACAGTACACAGTACGTGTGCTCCCTGTCATTCCACATGGTGGCTGGCCAAGGTGGTGAGATGAATGAGGGCGTGCCGGTTACTGTATTGGATCCCTTGCATGGCACTGGACAAAGAGGTACGGGGTGGAAGGGTGGTGTGCTCGGTACAGGCAGTGCGGATGAGGATCTGCTAGCTACTGGGGTGCTGGGTGACACCATGATGAGTGTTCGGTGGGTGCCGGGTACCAAAGGACACCAAGGAAAACATGACATGTACGGCAATGGGTGATCAGAGAGTGGGGGGTGCCACTAGACACCAGGGACATCTTTACTATTATGGTGACAGGTGATCAAAGGGTGAGGGAGCCACTAGACACCAGGGAAATCTTTACTAATATGGTGACCAGCAATCGGAGGGTGGGGGATGCCACTAGACACATGGGAAGACCTACACAGTTATGAGGATGGGTGATCGGAGAGTGGGGGTGCCATTAGACACAAGGGACTGCTGTTCGAACACGGCGGTGGGTGAATGGAGGGTGGGGGTGCCACTAGACACCAGGGCATCCAATATTTACAGGGCCCGGAGTTGAGGGGGTGGTCAACTGCAGTACCGCTGCCTGCCACCAGGGCCTTGCACCCTGTTAAGCTGGGGTTTGCAAGGGCAGTAACATGCACCTGTTCAGGTGGCATTTACCGCCTATGCAAACCTCTGAATTTACTGCTATGCCCGTATGCAGGGGAGGACCCATTTATTTGCACGGGTGCAGCAGTAACTTAGTGCTTGGGTGGTAACTGGTTCTACCCACGCTATGTGTCTGAGTATAGACCCCACCCAGAAATGGGGTGCAAAACCTGGTTAGTGCAGGCAAACACCCCTTAGCGCCCGGGCTGAGTTTTGAATATCTGGCCCCTGACTGGTTACAAGGGTTTCACCTAGCAATATTATTATGCATTTAAAACAATTATGGGCAGACTGGATGGGCCAAGTGGTCCTTACCTGCTATCATATTCTATGTTTCTGTGCTTTAGCTGCTTCCAGTAGGACCTCCAGTATGCAAACTGCATGCATTTGCTGATATCCTGGTACCTGCTGAGGTAATTATTCTTTTTTTTATATTTTTTGAATTATGCATGAAATAACATACAATGAAATCCAGACGGACAGCATACAAGGAAATTATCTCAGGTATATATACGCTGCTTAGTTCTCAATGTACATTCTTGTCTCAAACTCCAGTATGTTGTATAAAATATGAAAATAAAAAGATTAACAATAATGAAATTACATCCATAGCTACAAAAGACACCCTCCTACATGTTACATCACTAAAGGGCGAGTAATCTTTCTAAACTGAAACCCATAACATTTTGTTCCCGAATGATGATGTGGAGCCACGGCAGTTATTTGTCCTTAAAGCAGCAGTGCAATGAAAAAGTTATTCTAAAAAGATAATTTTCTGCTGTGGTTATGAAAAATATTGGCAGAACTGTTGATATGGGTTTTCTGGATGCTGCCTATGCTGTGTACTGTACATTTGCATTTTTGTCTGGATTCTTACCCTCCTTAGGTACTCAATATAATTTTTTTTTGGCCCAGACACTCCGGCATCAACTGCCCTACAGGCAGAGGCACTTCAGCCCCTGTCGCACACACGCCACCCCCAAGCCCGGGCTTAATCCTTCCCCCGGGCAGAGCCACCAGGCGGGTACCCCTTCTCAGGACAAACGGACATGAGGCCTGGCTTATCCCCCAGGACAGGGCCACGGGAGTGGGACCCCACCGGCGGACTACCATCTTTAAGGGGTGGCGGAGGCGGGAGCTTCAATCATGGGGCCGGAGTTTTGTGGATGCTGACCCCTGATGCGGGACGTGCAATGACGTCAATGGACATGCACTCGACGTCTGTCCCAGCCTCCCATGATGTGAGGGATCAGTACCTGTGGCTCCCCAGCCTCTGCCAGGGGCTGCTAATGTACTGAGAGCTTGTCCCCTCCTGGAGTAGGAGAGTTTCCAGAAGACCTGCCAGCCCACCGACTCCCGGGTCCATTCCCGAACCCAGGTCATTGGCGGCGAGCGGACGCCTTGCCGCTATGCTGGTGGGCCTCCCATCCTCAGGATCATTTCTATGCAAAAATGAGGCAGCCATCTTTTTTCTTGAGAAATAATTATTTTAAAACTTTCATAAAATTCTTAAATGATAATAGAAACTGAAAATTTTTTCACCAAAATAAATTGGGAGACATCTGGCATTGATTAGGAAGAAAAAAAGGTGGGGTCAAATTTGAACCCATTGTTGTTGCGCTGCTGCTTTAACTACTGAACGCAATTCTATCTCTATGGTTACCGTTTCTTTTTAGTAGTTCATCCACGCCTGTAAGGGGCGCTGCGGGAAAAGCGCAGCGCAGAGCCACAGCCGCTGTCCGCCACTCACTTTGAGCCCCTCTTCAAGAGCGATCGCCAGGACTCTATGGTTTGGTCTCTGTCTTTGCAAGCTGCAGGGACAGGGCAACTGTAACGGCACTATGGCGCTAGTGGGGTCCCTCCGCAAAGAGCTGGCTGAGTCCGTCTCCACTTGCAAGGTCCTAGTGGTAGGAGCGGGCGGCATCGGCTGCGAGCTTTTGAAAAACCTCGTCCTCACCGGATTCACCAACATAGATGTGGTAAGGGGGCTGGTTGACAAAGAGCAGCGAACATCACCGTAGAGCAGCAGACATCACTGTGGCCAGGCCGCAGTATGGGAAAAGGGAAGCTGCTGCCTTCTAGCCGTGGTGCTCCCGTTGTTATTGGCGAATGATAGCGCCCGGGGGTGCTCCGAGACGGTCGTCAGTAAGGGGACGGGCATGGAAAAGAACGGGGACTTGGCTTGTGATTACTCGGGCGCCGGTCCTTTGGGTCTCCGCTACCCTGCTCTGTATTGTCTGTAGTTTTCAAAGTGCTGTTTACCCGCCAAAGGCAGGGAAGCGGAGCATTTCCCACGGGAGCACGTTTGGGGGAGACCGTTGTCTTACAAAAAATGCTGGGAGCTACGGCAGCACGATTGCTTAGCAGTTTGCGGAGCATTCGTTTATTGCTGCTTACAAGTTCTACAGTGATTTTATGAATTAAAAAATTTTGTTAACTTCTAGCCAGATGGCTCAGGCTGGACATGATGTTATGATTGAATGCAGGGTCCTTGCTAAATTAACAGCCCATGTAGTAAATTGAATGTTCCGATTGTTACCTTGATTCTTTCATGTAATCGGTATTAGCATTTTAGGTTATTTTATTGCCTTTGTTATCGTATATTGGATACATTTTCTGTTGAAGTGTTGAGTTGTATTATATGTTGTCTCATGCAGGCTCTGATGAAGTACAGTACGTTGATTATTTAAATATAATGTATGGTAAGTGCCTATTAACCACCATAATCAGCAGTCACACAGCTTTGTTATGCACTATTTAGAATTTTAAAAGTTAACCATACTTCGGAATTTCCAAACAGTGGCATAAGAAAAAAGAATGCACCAGAGTTCCATAATTCTCACACACAGAATGCAAACAGTGTTTTTTTGACCATACACTATAAAAGATGATGGCTGGGGATCTGGTGACAACCACGCTGAAATCTCCTCTCGTGGTTGCTAGGGCTACAATAAACCTCTCGAGCTGTGCTCTCGAGGTTTGCCATGGTGCCCTAGCAACCACTCGAGCCGATTACAGTGTGGTTATCACCCGATCCCCAGCCATTATCCTCTATGTCTGCAACAGACTAAAACGTGTTCGATCCAACAGCCCCCCTCCCCAAACTGTGATGGTATGAATCAGTGTTACTACACATTGGAGCAGAAACGTTTTTTTTTTTTGTTTTGTTTTTTTAAATTCTGCAATTGTAAGCTCTCCTCTCTGATCTAGGAGTAAATATGATGGCAGCAGCATTTGCAGGGGCACTCAGCTGGGTGATCAAGGCTGCAAACAAAGGGGGTTAGCAGAACAGGGGTGTTAAACAGACTTGAATGTCAATACCAAGTTTAAGAAACAAATCTAGGATCTTTTTATTTCTTCATTGCATGAGCTCAGAAATTTTAAAGTCCAGGCATACCTAGGGCTGCAAACAAGCACTGGTGGGGTACAAGTAATCTGTATTAGGGCCCTGATGGAAGCAAAAAAAGTCAGTCCACATTCCAGAAAGCATGAATGTGGACCTCCTGGGGCAGTCTGGCCCATTTCTCCATGTCACTTACACAGGTAGTTGCAAATAGGTGTATGCATATCTCAGAGGCACAATACCTTCTTACAGTTTGGCAGTCCAGCTGGCTGATTGCTTCCCTGTCACTTCAGGGCGTCACTGAAAAAGTGCTCCCTGAGTCTCTGGTCCCCTGTCAGGCATACTTTGTGGGGGTGGGGTGGGGGTGCGCGTGGAGAGACTGTAGCCACATGCCCAGAAGGAGCTTCCCAGAGCCTTGGCACAGCACGCCTGTCAGGTGCATTCTGGGGGGGAAAATACCTAGGCACCAAGACTAAAATCCTCTTCGCAGACAGATCTAAGTGCCTTCTTGCCTCAAACCGGGAGGGTGGACACCTTCGGTGCCAACACAGTCACTTATTACATGTCGGATAGAGTAAATTTCACCTCCGTCCCCTTGATCGTAGATCTCTCACTTTGCTTTTAGCTCAACTCTTTTATTTTTTACCTCTTCATTGTTCTCCTGCTGGAGTGGGAGGAACTATTAAACAGCAGCTGCCACAAAACAGTACTTAAAGGAATGCAGTCAGAATTTGCAGAAATATCTTTTGTGCAGAAGGTCTTGATTTGTGTGTCTTTATCTTTAAGACTTTTTTTTTTTCCTAAATTAGCCTATTAGTCGTGGTAGTTTTGTGGCCCCTGGGGGATCTGCATCTTAGCAAGGTTTATTGCTCTCTTTTCCTACAATCCCTCCTGTGTCTTGACAGCGATGCATCCAGGACAGCTGATTTCTGCTGTTCTGGCCTCCAGTAAATAGTTCTAATTCAGTATTTTTATTTCTGTGTGTGTCAGGTGTAGCCAGCAGGAGTAATTGTTTTGCTTTTAAAACTTTTCATCAAACTAGACACACAGTCACAAAATGCACACACATTCCCCCCCTGCCCCCGGATCATCAGTGCTGTAATTAGTAAAGACTGTTTTCTTACTCAGTAGCCCACTCGGTTATCCTTCAGGGATTTACTAAACTGTTAAGTGAGCCATTAGTGCTCACTGGATAAGGAAAGTTACTTAATATTTATTTATTAGCTTTTGTTTACCGGCTAAATGCATTAGGCATGAAAGCTTGCCTATTTTCAGGCACGACCCGGGAGAGTACAAGATACAGAGATTACAAACAGGTGCAACTTGAAAAATTCAGTTTATGCAGCAACATTAGGTGTCCCCGAGGAGAAATAGTACAAAGCCAGTAACAATCCACGCTGGGATGTATAACAAAAAGACAGACTACTCACAGTTGTACAGGAGTGCTTCCGTGTGACAGGTTAGGAACAATGATGAACACAGCAAAAGAAATTAAGGGCAATTACATGCCCCAAGTGCATAAAGGTGAGAGAACAGTGTATTCTTGAAGGAGGAGTGTGATAAGGAACTTTTTAGGTGGGAAGGTAGGGAATTCCAAAATTTGGGAGCAAATCAAAGCTATGCTGGTACAATATTGATTCTAAACTAGTGGTTGGTGAACCTATGCTCCCAGATAAATCACTCGTATGGGGACAGAAGGCATTGTAGGGAGAAAAAGCAATAAACCATGCTAAGATGGAGATCCCCAGTGGCCATAAAACTAGCAGGCTGATTTAAGAAAAAAAACTCCTAATAGACAAAGACTAGGACTACACACACAAAACACTCTGCACAACGCGTTTTTGCAGATTCTGGCTGTAGTACCCCTTTAACCGTTGCCAACTCTAAGAGAGAAAAACATCAGCACTTAGGAGCAGGCACTGGGTGCCCAATGCGCACCTCCCACCAGTTGACAGTCACCATCCTATGCCCTCCAGGTTAGGCTGCTGACTCCTCCTACATGGAATGCCAAGTCAGACCAGCTGACCCAGTCTTCCATGTGCACAGATGATGTCCTGCCCAGAGATCTATAGATAACTCTTAAAGGAACGTGTTTCCTAAGAGGGGCTACACATTTTAATATAAACTTATGATATCCCCGCTGAATCTCCCCACCCCCAACACCATTCTCCACCCATGCCTGCTAGTCCTTGTGCTCTCATTCTACATGGACACGTCCTTGCAGTCCACCCTGTTGATTCCTTGCATATTTCTCAGTCCTATTCCCCCACATACTGGAGTGCTGTCTTTCTTACTGCCTCTTCCACCCCTCTGGAAAGCTGTATCAGCTTTTTGTTCTAACTGCCTTGTCTCATGCATGATGCTGTTATCTCTGTTACACCCTTCTTTATGGCACTGTATTTGGCTTCTGCCCCTTCTGCTCCCTCAGCCAGCTTATGATTCAGCATTTTTCTCATTTTGCCAAAGCCTGCCCATCTGGAGTCCAGGACCACAGTTTTTGAACTAGTGATGTGTTCCTGTGGTGGTGATGAAGCGTGCTGCACAGGGGTCGAAACACAGCCTGTTCCCTGTGGAAGTGGGAACAGGCAAGTGCATGTAGTTTTCTCTCCAGCTTACACTATGGTGCATGTAAATTTTAAAAGCTGCACTGACTGTGTTATATTGAAAGCCGCCATGTTGGAACCATGTCTGTATTCAGCCATCAGAACTTGAGACTGATCAGGAGGTTGATGCTTAGTGCCAGGCTAAGGGCTGGGCATGTGAGCACAGGCCAGCTAATCCCTCCACTCCATGCAGACGGGAACACAGCGCATTGGTAAGAAGTCCAGTCTCCTGTTCTGAGTGATAAGCAGGAGGGGTGGGTGGGTGCATGGCATGCTACTATTGGGGGGCGCATGTGGTCAGGTTATTTCCTTGCAGCTCGAACTGAGATCAGCCCTCCCAAAACCTGCATAGCACAGGAATCTGAGCCGGCCGATAACTGACAGCAGGAGGAGACTGGTCACTGAGTCTGTGTAGGGCCAGTGCTACCTATACAGAATGCTGGGGCAGGGTTGAAGGGGATAAGCAGAAACAAAGAGAGATATTGCAAATCCACGATTACTGAAGAGTCAAGAGGGCCTTCAGTAGCCTGCCCAGAATGCCTGTATTCAGCTTGCACAACGTGTAGTCAGTGAACTCCGTAGTTTGTTTTTCTGTAACACATGTTCACTGATCCTGGCAAAACGCATGCACAAGTATTTATTTTGCTTTTGTTAACCGGGTAGGTGCACTAGGCAAAGGCATTGCCTATTTTCAGGCATGACCCGGCAGAGTTACCAGACCGCAACGGTGATGCAAAAAAGTTGACGGTTACAAGAATTGGCAGTTGACTTTGGAGGGGACAGACTGATGTCTGAGCACAGAGTCAGAGTACTAACCAATCATGTTTCTAACTTCTAGGGGGAAAAAGTCCCTTAAAATAAGCATCAGTCAATACAGTTTTTCAATTTTTGGTTTTTAAATTACTTTTGGACCAGTGCAGGTAACTTGACTCTGGTGCATGTAACTTTTTTGCCACATGCACCGTGGTGCAAGTACTATAAAAAGTTAATTTCTACCCCAGATGCTGCATTGTGGTCACTTTCTGGGCTTAAATGGTTCCCTCACCTCTACTTCTCTGACTGTCTCAGCATTTGATTGACCCCGATCAGGGGTGGCCCCCCCTCTCTAGTCTGGTTCCTGCCCCACAGCATGAGAAGGTTGTTTTGCATCACGTCGACCAGTGCCTAACTCCTTGCACTACTGGCTACCAGGATTTCCCAGTCCACGTTTGGCATATTTAGGTCACAAGGGAACATTTAGATGTAAAATCTTTGTAGCCATGATCTCTGTACAAAATGCGTTTTGATAAAGGGAGCCAAACTTTGTGTAGCACTCAGTGTTGTTGTGTGTTTCTTTTTTTTTTTTTTTTTTTAAAGCCCCCCCCAGTGTAATGGTGGCAGAAGTCTCTCTCCTGCTGAATGTAAAGTGCATTGGGATGCAAAGTATTTCTTAGTTTCCTATCCCTCTTCCCCCAAACGCCAGCAGCATTCTAAGCTCTCCCTAATACTGTTTAAAATTGCTGTGATCTCTTATCTTGGGGGGGGGGGGGTCTTCAATACAGGAGGAGTACAAGAACTAGGGGCATGAAATGAAATTGGAAGATGGCAGGTTAAGAAGGAATGTGAGGAAGTTTTTCTTCACAGAGAGGGTGGTGGATGCATGGAATGGTAATAATAATAATAATAAGTTTATAAAGCGCCTTTCATTTTTCAAGGCGCTGTACAAGTTAAAACAGTACAAATCAGGCATTAAAATTCGGTATTAAAAACAGATGAAAACCACAACATGATCAACAACTTCAGTACAATCAACTGTCTGCCACAGGAGGTGGTGGGAGCGAGCAACAGGTGGTTGGATTTAAACATGCATGGGACGGGCATAGGGGAACCATAGAGGTTAAGCGGGGGTGGGGTGGGGGTGGGTGTCAAAAGCTGTAATCAAGTACAGAATTTATGGGCAGACTGGATGGGCCTGGCAGTCCTTATCTGCCAACAATTTCTCTCTTTTTGTGTATCGGTTGTCATAGTACATTGAGTTCCACTTTTTCCCTTAGGGAATGCTGTGGCGTAATTTGTCATTATAAAGAAGTGTTTATAATGGCAAACACGTGCCCGATTTCCCTTGCTCTGCACAAGCGCCAGCCGCAAGTCTTCCATTCTTGACTGCCTGCACAGCCACTCTGACTCGATGGTGTTATTTAAAAAAAAAAAAATCACGGCTCTAAAACGTTTTAAATCTTTTAAACCAACTACGGGGGAGGGGGAGGAGTTAACTCTCACAGGTGACCACAGACTGCGCTAAAACTCAACAGGACCGTGGCCACACAGGAATTTTCTATTTTATAACATTACTGTGGCGAAAAAGCGAAACCCAGCAATTACTGTATATAAAATAAATATGGGGTGGGGCAGAAACTAGAATTTTACACACACCCTCTGAGTTGGATGCCTAGATAAACCCCGAGAGCTATGTGGCATCCAACACCTCGGGTGTGTATAAAATTCTTATAACTGGCTCTCGTGTTTTCCCATAGGGAAACTGGGTTGTAATTTTGTTGTTCTAACCAGCTGGTTAAAACAACGAACATGCTCTTAGTTTCCTTAGCTCGGCACATGCGCCAACCACGATCTTCCTTTTCTCTGCGCTGTTCCCTTCTGCCTCCACTCCTCAGCACTGTAAAGTTCCCCGACAGAAGGAGCCGGCGGTAAAAAAAATATATATATTTTTTTTTTTTAAACAAAAGTATCTCTGGGTACAGCAAATGTTCATTTTCGGTGTGAAATAATATAAAAAAAAAAAAAACTAAACACTGCATTAGTTTAGGAGCTGCTACAGACCACACTGAAACCCCAACGGTCCGTGGCTTGACTCCATAGACAAATCCATTTATTTTATATAATTGCTGTGGTGAAAAAATGATCCCCAGCAATTATACAAAATAAAGGATAGGTAGGTGGTTATAACGAGGATTTTACACACCCCTTTAGGTGGGATGCCTTAATAAATCCTTAGAGCTTCACTCTTGGGGTTTATGTGGCATCCTACTCTGGGAAGGGGGTTAAAATCCTCATTATAACCACCTACCCATCCATTATTCTCTGTTGCACACACCACCCCCTCCCCATATATTATTTTATATATTATGCTGCTGTCTTTTCACTGTTAAGGTTTTCTATTGCCTGTATATCTTTGTAACCTCCCTGGTCGTACCTGAAAATAGGCATATGTTTGTCAGGAGTGCTTACCTGGTCAATAAAAGACAAATAACTAAATATTGAGGGCCTTTGAATGCAGTTTCCAGAGATGTACTTCTGTCCCAGCCACCATCCCCACTCAGGTCTTACAACTCTTCTGTCTTTGGCTCTCCTCCAGTAATTTAAAAGCAATATTACATCTGTTTAGTGCAGTGTGAAGATCCTCTCTCCATGATGGGAGATGGCACAAAACCCTATAAGGTGAGATTGCCAGCATTTGGCTCTGACAGTTAGACTAAGAGGATGAGAACCTTCATCCCGCATTGGTCATTTTTTAATATTTTAAATTATAGGAGGTGCGTCATTGATTAAGGAGACTTGAAAGGACTGGCTAGGCAGGGTAGTGGGTTGAGATGGGTGAGGGATGGGTTAATTATGTTCTTTGTGGAATGTGGCTCTAGACAGAAGTGCTGGCCAGGGTGAGTGGCCAGGATAATGTAAAGCTGTTGCAAGTCAAGCAAGAATTTGCATCACAATATAAGTGAGAATTGACTTGTTTTTTGCAGTGCCAAGCAAAGTAAAATATTCACCATTGGTCATGGTCAGGTGGTGCAGGATACCCCGTTTCTGATAGCAGAGCACAACTTGTGGTTCTGGGTTGTCATAAGTGAATGCAGGCCCCAGTCATTACCTGAAACTGATACAGCTGACTGTGTATTATTAGGAATTGAGCAAGCACGCTTTCCACACTGTCTGCCCTGCACAGTTTGCTGCAACTCTGGAGGATCTGGCTTGGGTTCCAGTAGAAATAAAATAATCAAAGCCGGCCCAATGGCGCTGAGGGTTGAAGCGCTGGATGCCACACCTCACGCCACGCTGGCGACCCGGGTTCAGAAACTACCTCGAGTCGCCAGGGAGCCAGCTTGGGGGGGGGGGTTGAAGTGGGATTTCCCCTCCAGGGGTGGATGGCCCGCTCCTTCATAGTCCCGCATCCATCAGGTGGAGGCCCGGTCGGTGCTTAGGCGGTAGGAGCGGTGATGCAAGTTTGGGGTGGGGTGGAAGGGGTCACTGGATCCTGGTGTGCTCACGTGCCTCCATACGCATGTGCATGCCGTGACCCTGGGAAGGTGAAGAAAAACGTAAAAAAAAAAAAAGAAACAAGTGTGTGTGTGTGTGTGTGTGTTATATATGTATATGTGTGTGTGTGTGTGTGTGTGTGTGTGTGTGTGTGTGTTATATATATATATATATATATATATATATATATATATATATATATATATGTATATATGTATGTATATATATATATATATATATATATATATATGTGTATGTATGATATATATATATATATATATATATATGTGTGTGTGTGTGTGTATATATATATATATATATATATATCGAATAATCATTTGACTTATAGTCAAGTGATGGTTTTGTGGCTGTGAATGACTTTCAGATAGTCGCAGAGACAGAAGATGGTGCGTTTATTGTGTATTCTGAACAGAACCCGCTCTCAGGCAGTATACATCCTCATATTTATTCTGAATGTTTATGAAACAATTGCTACAGTACAAAATCTTATTGGAACAGCAGTAGCAAAATATGTGCAGCATTTTGCATGAATGTTTGTTAGTGCACTTCCCTGCTAAGCTAGAATGTGAACTTGCTTTAACCTCATGTTTGTCACTATGTACTTTGTTTTCACTAATGAACTGGATTGTTTGATCCTCTGTACCATTGGTGATGCTCTTCCCCTCTGTGACCTGTACATGTAACTAACTCCGGGTCGCCTCTGAAAAAGGGTCCTTCGGGTCAACCCAGTTAACAAAATTGAAATAAATAATAAACAGTACAACCACTTTTGAGTGAAATTGGAGGGCTACGTATCAGTTAGTTCTGGTCAATGTGCTCCGCAACAACTCATGCCATATTGTTAGCTCCTGTGTCAGTCAGCCCCCTGTACAAATTCTTCTCGATTGCCCCCCCCCCTATAAGTTTTAATAAAATAAATTCCAGGGGAGTGCAGTTTGGGAACGAATTGTGCAGGGAGCCAATTGACACCAGAGCTAATCGTCCAGCATGTGTTGGCGCAGAGCACTTTTGTTTTGCAGTCCTTTTTCCATCTGGTTGCTGCCGACTGGACCTCCCTCGGTCATCACCCAGCCTGCTCCCACCCTGCCTAAACCCCTCCCTACCTGTGACCCTGGCCATCTGACCCACCCGTGACACATCTGCAGGCAACTCTCTCCCCCCCCCAGCTTGCATCGCCCCCCCCGGGGTGTGACCGTCTTCTGCTCCTTGGTGCTTCCCTACAGCTATCCAGTGGCCTGCAGTTGGAGGTGAAGTTTGGAGGGTAGCAGTTGCCAGGAGGTATATCACTGGAGCCCTCACCCACCCCAGAGAAGGTGAGCAGTCCATCGGAGGCTTGAGCCTCCTCCGACTCCCTAGGCTTGCTCCTGAACCCAGGTCGTCCGTGCCACAAGCGGTAGCACCACTGCTGTGCTGGCAGCCCGGCGCTGCAGAGCACATTGACCAGGACAAATTGATGTGTTGCCAAATTGGAGTGTGTCACGTTGTTATTATAACAGTCAATGAAAATTGTGTATTTTTTTTCCCCCCTACTTGATACCAGGTAAAATGTTCCTGTGGGTCACCCACCAGCACCGCCTCCCTTTTGGATGATGCCTTCCTGGCATTTGCCCTGAATACCATGTCTCTCTCCTCTGTCTGGTTCAGAGATCTGTATACCATTCTGAGCATTATTTTTTTTCCCCAGTTATCCGCTGCTCCCAGTGTGCTTCTATTCCATCCCCACACCCTTATTGTTTCCCCCTATTTTTGTTTGCTGCATCCAGTCTGCTTCTACCCCCAGTAATAACTTCCTTGGCTTCCATACCTTCCGTAATGTACAGTGCCCCCCGCCTTTTGTCTGTTCTTTCTGCAAAGTGAGTAGCTTGGTACTGCAAGGTCCCAATTATGGTTTCCTGTTACCCATGTTTCCGTTATGGCTATCAGGTCCATCATAAGTATTGTGGCTAAATTTGCTTATGATGCAAAGGCTAACATTGATGGACTTGCAGGGAAGCGTGAAATACTGCAAAAGGACCACAACACACAGGGAGATTGCTCTGGTGGGGGTGGCAGGTGCAGTTGGATTTGTGATGGATATTGCAGTTGATCAGTCGGGAATATAAATTTAAGAAGTAAGGGGGTAACAGTAAGAGACCAGGGTAGAGACTTGGCAGAGATGGTTTGCTGACAGATTCCCAGCAGTGGGTAGCTGCAGTAAGCAAGACTTGACCATATGCCTAGGGAAAGAGAGTAGTGAGTAGGGCAAGGGAAGTGACTTTTTGCTGGTCCTAAAGTCCCTTCCAACCGTTTGTTACTGTGTTACACTGTGCAGGTTACTAAGATGCTATATTTAGAATACTGCGTACAGCTCTGATTACCACAAAGATATTGCAGTAGTGGCATGGGACTACAGACGTGTTTACAGCGTTAGATGGACTAAGTGAGGAAAGACTGGTGCACTTGGGTACTGGAGAAGTTATGTGGTGTTTGAAATTGTCAGGGGGATTGATAAGAGTATAAAACTAGGGACTTGGATAAAGGGAAATGTCAGGAAAAATGTTTTAACTCTGAGGGTGGTGCACCTGTGGAATTGGTTGCCAGAGAAGGTTTTAGAAACTAGTTGTGTGTAAACTTTAAAATGAGGCTAGATACATATACACACACACATATATATTTTTTTTAATATCGGTCCATGTTTGGTTTTTTTTTTCTTTGTGGTACCAGTTTGATTGCCTCCAAAAAAAAAAGAGATTTACACTGGCCCAATGGAACACATAAGGGGAGTAAAGGAGTATTTCATTGCCATTTTCACATGCTTTACTCCCACTTTCTGATTTTAGGAACTTGTTTTCCACCCTGCACATTTACAGGATGTTGGTATATGTTCATATTTGGCAGCACCATACAGTGCTGCCAGCTACGTATTCACACACTCACTGATGGTGACAGAAACCGCATCAGCATCAGTTCTGTACAGTGCAGGAGACTGTTTCAGAAGTGTCTCAACTGCTGGTCAGGAGGACAGTTGCAACAAAGAAAAATGTTAAAAATAGGGTTACACTACTACATTGCAGTAAGTAGGTAAGCATGTGAAGATACCACAGCAGTATCAGAGAGCCAGTGACTGCAGGCACTCGGTAATTTTGAAACTTTGTGTATAGGTGGGATGGGGGAGGAGTCTGAGATGGGTAAATAGATGGTATTACTACCATTTAAAGGAAAACTGCCATAAACAGAGGCTCCTTACCCCCTCAATTAGGCTTTTCGCAAGGGGGGGGGGACTTTCTAAAGTATTTTAACTTACTTTATTTTCATGTTGTAAAGTTCAGCATTCTGCAACACGACGGACGCTGTGTAGTTCCATTTCATTGTGAAAGTGTGGCACCACACTGCTCACCTCAACACATTTGTATTGGGCAAGCGATGCGGCGCCACACTTTCACAATGAAATGGAACCATGCAGCCTCCGCCTTGTTGAGGAATCCTGCACTTTACAACATTAAAATAAAGTAATACTAAAAAAAATGTTTTTCCTTGCAAAAACCCTAATTGAGGGGTAAGGCTTTGGTGGGTGGGGAACCTCTGTTTATGATCACTTTCCTTTAAGTGAAAATACTACTAGGTAGATAAAGTTAGCAGTAAATACATCCCAGTCAAAAACATTATGTAGACCACTGCACTGGCCCCAGGCTATAATGGAGATTGAGGAGAGAAAAAAATGCCCTTCCCCCCAATCTAACCTGCACAACTGCAATAAAACGCAAAAAAAAACTGCAGTTATACCCTTCCCTCCCATCTCTGCTCCACCACCTTCCTCACCCATGTCCCCTTAGTCAAAAACACACCTGCAAGGTGATTAAATATTAGTATAAATAAGTCCGGAAGCAATGTGCCACCGAGCCTACCTTAAAAGTCTCACCACCGGACCTCAGTGCCAGCAGTCTCTCCCAGCAGAGCTTCACGATACCAAGTGAGGAAGAGATTGCTGGCATTCGAGTGTGGGAGAGAGTGTGTTAAGATAGAAATGGCAGTGTGCTGCTTCGGGACTTTGTTTTTTCTTGCAGTACTTGTCACCTTGTGGGGAACTTTTTGACTAAGGGGACATGGATGGTGGGCTTGAGATGGGTGGGGCTTTTTTTTTTTTTTATATGAGCCTGAATGGGAAAGTCAGGGGAGGGTTGTCACATAGGCCCCTGACAGGTTACACTTTCCCTGGGACATTATGTTAAAAGTGACACCTGTATTGCTTTTGTTTTGAATACTCTACACCCTGCTAATCTCAAGGCGTAGCATCACCAAGAGTGTCCTGGGTGGGACGTGTCAGCAGAGCAGTTGCATACCAAAAGCGGTTAGAATCTGAGATGTTACATAAAAGTTTCAGTATTCACAAATGCACATAGTGTAATTGACCTTGAACTTTTAAAGTCTGCTTGTGTGATGTGCATTTTGTTTATTGTGTAGTCTGATCTGATCTCTCTCTCTCTCTTCTGCTTTTATTATTGTGCCTGATTGCAGTTGAGTTAAACTTGTTTTTTGAATGACTAATGAAGTTTCTCCTGTTGCTGCATCTCTGAAGAAATCCTAGTTGGGACTGATTTTTACATAACTTGGTCAATATACAAAACTATCAATACTGAATTAAGATATATGAATTAGAGGAGAATGGGTTAGGATATAATATATTTATTTTCTAGAGAGAGAAAATGTAGCAGAATGGGTCAATTTTGTTATTGCTGTAGCTTAGGTAGGTCATTGGCAAGTGCATGTTGCATAGTTGAGGCAACGTGCCCTGTTTGAAATCTGTTGGTTTATACTGTGAGTGACAGCGTTCCAGGAGAGGCAAAGGCTTTCTCTTCACTTGCTTGCATGCCCTTTTGTACCTGAAGACTACTTCAGAGTTGGGATCTCGTGTGACAAATCTGGACTAATTTTAGTTAGTAGATTACAAAGGTAGGTAGGGTAAAGTTTATGTACACACTTAAACTTAACATAGGATTAGTTGGCAGACAAGGACCGGGAGGCCCATGTAGTCTGTCCTGTTTCTTCACCCTGGACCCCATTTATCCACACGTCTCTCCTTTTTCCATTATCTCTATTTGTTATGTCGATGTGCCTATCCCACGCATGCTTGAAGTTTCACAAAGTCTTCACCTTCACCACCTCTTCTGGCAGGTTGTTCCAGGTGTCTGCCACCCTTTCTGTGATTTCCTCACATCAGTCTTACCCCCTACCCCCAGCTTCATTGCATGCACCCGTGTTCTGGTACTCCTCATCTTAGAGACTCTTCTCTTTCACCTTGTTCAACCGTGTGGTACTTACAGGTCTCAATCCTGTCTCCTCTCCACCAGTGAGTACATGTTCTCTGGACCGCTTCCACCCTGTCAGCATCTTCGTGGAGGTGTGGCCTCCAGAACTGGACGCAGTACTGTAGATGGGGTTTCTCTAGCGAGCGATATAGTGGCCTCTCTACTGCTCGCTTCCTTATGCACCTCAGAATCTGGCTAGTCTTGTGTACTGTCTTGTTGCACTGCTCTGCCACGTTGAGATCATCTAATATGGTTACTCCAGGGTCCCTCTGTTACCTGGTGACTGTAACCCCCCAATTATACACTGCTTCCCCGCCCCTAGTGCATGACTGCACTTTTTAGTATTGAAACTTAGCTGCACACCCTAGACCACTCCTCAAGTTTCCCCAGATCGCTTTGTATTCTCTCCACCCCTTCATGGGTATCAAACCTGTTTACACAATTTTGTCATCCGCAAAGAGTTCCACCTTCCCCTCCAGTTTCTCAGCATTGTCAGTTATGGAGACATTGAAGAGGACATGACCCAGTACCAATCCCTGTGGTGCCGCACTGGTCACTCTCCCATCTCCCGAGTGACTGCTGTTCACCACCACTTTGCCTTCTATGTTTCAACCAGTTAGCCAACTTGCCACCTTCTCCCCAACTCCCAGGTTTCTAATTTTTTCTTAATTGGCCACCTGTGTGGCACAGTGTCAGAGGCCTTTCTGAAGTCCAGATAGGCCACATCCACTGCTGTGCCCTGATCCACCTCTTTAGTCACCCAAAGAAATCTGAGATTTATTTAACTTGACCTACCTTTCTTCCCTCCCTCCCTCCTGTGAATCCATGCTGCCGGTGGTCTTGCAGTACATTTGCCTCAAGGCAGAGGTATGCAAATCCTATTGCCCCCTGTCCAGGGCAAGTAAATTTCCTTGAAGGGCAAGTACAAAAAGAAAGCTAATTTTATTATAATGAATAGGGGCAAGTGAAAATTCAGCTACAGTCATAGCTGGGCAAGTCCTAAAAGTTTTGATTTGAACACCCCTGCCTTAAGGTACTCCCATCAGTATCTCCCTCAGCAGGGTTTCTATTAATTTCCCCACCAGTGACGTGAGACTAACTGGCCTGTAATAGCTAGCTTGCTGACACTCTTGGGCAAAGGGACCATATCGGCCCTCTTCCAGCTCTCTAGAACTACCCCATCTCCAGTGATGTACTGAATAGTGCTCAGTTCAAGTACCCTTGGTTGGGTCCCTTCTGGTCCCATCACCTTGTTTTCCTTTAGGGATTCAAATACCCTTTTGAACTCTGTCCTCCAAAATTCGACTTGTGTCCACTGTCCCCTCCCTCTGTGCCTGCTGATGCATGTTGGTCCATTCCCCCCCCTCCACTGTGAAGACCATGCAGAAGTATTCCTTTAAAATTTAGCTTTTCGTGGTCTTCCTCTGCATGGTCTGCACCCCCTCCCCATTCTCCTGATCTTCACTATCCTGCCTTTTCCTTTCCTCTTCATGCATGTGCCTGAAGAAAGTCTTATCCCATTTCTTGACCTCACTGGCTATCCTCTCTTTTTAGTTTGTGCTTTTGTTACCCTCCTTCCTGCCTCCCTTTGTTTATCTAGATATGCCTCCCTCTCCCTCTGGGTCGTCTTGTACTTCCTAAAAGCTGTTTTTCTTTTTCCCTTATTGCCTATGCCTTAGACGACTATGGCCTCTTCATCCTCCTTCCCCTTGCTTAACTCCTTAAAACAACTTGCCATTGCCTTAGTTATTCCCTCCTTTATCCTTTTCCATTGGGCCTCCTGCGGTCTCCCCATCCCCCCCCCCTTTTTTTTTTTTAATTATTTACTAAGACTGCCTCCCTTTTCCTTGAACTGTGCCCTCCTCAAGTTCATGGCCCTTGTCTAGTGTGGTTTCTCTCCTGCCCAGTCTGTATGCCAGACCACACTGTACAGTGATGACCTGTACTAAGGGGGCTACTCACTGTGACTTCTGCAGTGCTGTCCCTGTTCGTAAGTATCGGGTCCAGCACTGCCCCATCCCTGGCGGGTTCTGTGACCAGCTGCCTGAGAAATCCCCTGTTGCTGCTGCTTATATCTGCGGCCAGAATACTCTTGTCTACCTCTGGCAGATTAAAGCCCCCATAATTAATACTTCCCCTTTGCTTGCCATTCTGCCAGTGGTCTCCCCTCAAACCCTGTCTAACTACTTCCTGTGTTGGTGGTTTATACACCAGTCATACACAGATAGAGGCACCGGGCCCTGCCTCTAAGCCAGTCTCTAGAACCTCCGGCCCTTCCATATCCTTGCTGTGTCCTTGTAGCTCCTTGGCCTTTATGCCTTCTCTCATGTAAAACAACCCCCTTACCTCCCTGTTCTAACGCAACACGGTGTAAACTGGAATGGCCACATCTCAGCTGTGGTTGTTGGTGCACCGTGATTCTGTTATGGCCACCAGATTCAGGTCCACCTCCGCAGTGGTTGCCTCCAGGTCATGAATTTTATTTCCTGTGGTCCTTGCATTGGTACACTGGCACCCCACTCCTTTTGTTCCTTCCTGCCTTTCCCTATTCCATCCTTCACCCTTTCCTTGTACTTGGTACTGTCCTTCCCTTTTTTCATTCCCCCTCTGCCCACCTTCTATAAGTCTTCCCTTGGCCTTAGAACCACCTCCTGACCTTCCCTCCTCCTTTTCCCTATGCCACTCTGCCCCTAGAGAAATGATTTCGCCCCTGGTTTTCCTCTCAGCTGCTCCATTTTTTATTTGGGGGGGGGGCATTCAATGCCTCCTTCATATTTTTTTTTCTTTTTTTTCTGCCTCCTCCTTTGGTTCATTTAAATACTTAATGTAGCATTTAAACCTTCCACCCTAGACTGCCTTTCCCCTTCTGGATGGATGGAGGCCATCTCCTTTGTACACGCCTCTGTTCCCCCAGGTATGACCCTGGTTCCCGATGTGGCCAAACCCCTCCTCCCTCCACCATGCCTTCAACCAGTATGTCACTTGTATGACAAGGAGGTCCACTCCTAGCCTTTTGAGAGTCACTGTAATGATTCCAGCTACGTTAGAAAAAATATGCTGGGGCAGTACAACTACAGGACAAAATGTGTTAGGAACTCTAGGGTACTGCCAAAATAATTCTAGGTGCACAGACTTTGCTCGATTTAGTGTGTCTGTACAGATTTTTATTTCTTACATCAGACTAAAAACCCTTCACATAGGAGTGCAACTTGCTGGGAATGATGTAGCCCAAAAAAATAAAATATATTATTCTTGTTCTGAAAAAGCAAAACATAGCAAATGAAGTCTGATTATACAAATATTTGCATGATGGTAGGCGTCGCAGTAAATGTGTTACCTTGCTGGCAGCTATAGGTTGGGGGGCTGGTACTAGCAATCAGATAGCCAGAATGGATGAGCAGTTTCTGGGGGGCTCATTCTGCCATGCTAGCAACTCTCAGTTGGCAGGAAATCTGATTTGTTGTTGAGGGACTGCTGCGTGCGCACGTAGACAATATTGGCTGAGCGTGATGCTTTGGGGTGAAAGGGCAACCAGGGGGGGAGAGAAGGAAAAAGCACTCTAGATGTTGTGAGCTGATGACACTCTATTGCCCCATTAGTGCTTGGACCCCTGAGGTTGTTGGAGCTGGGAGGTCACTGGAGGGACAGTCCAAGGACTGGATGAAAACTAGCTGTATTTGGGGGGGGGGGTAGAAAAAGTCCAGAAACTTGATTGGCTAAGGACCTGGGAACACAGTGCTGGTACCACAGCACTGGAAAAAGATCTGTGACCTGATGGACTTTTTTACATTTAGAGGGGAGAGGTTGGGGTGGAGGACAGTCCTGATCAACGCCAGGAGTATGAGCAATAAAATGCCTGAACTCCAAGCTATGTTGGCTGAGGGAACAGTGGATGTTGCAGCAATTACAGAGACATGGGCCAATCAGAGAAATGAGTGGGACCTAAACTTAAAGGGCTACAAAATATTCATGAGATAGGGGAGTGGGAAGGGGGTGGGGTTGCGCTGATAGTCAGAAATGACATAATGGTTAGTGGAGTGGAGGAGGCTGGAGGGGGTGTGGAGGTGATTTGGGTAACACTGCAAACGAGGGGAGGGAAGAAATTGAAGATAGGGTGGTATACAGGCCCCCTGCAATAGAGGAGACTCTGGAGGATAAGTTGGTTGAGAACATCAAGGCTCACTGTGACCTTGGAAAGGGAAGGGTGGTTGTCATGGGTGATCTCAGTATGCCGGGGACAGACTGGGACACCATGACATCCTCTGTAACCAGGGAACAGAGACTGATGGATGTCTTTCAGGATGCCTTCCTGGTTCAGCAGGTAGAGGAACCTATTAGAGAGGGGCGGATATTAGACGTTGTCCTAGCGGACAGTGAACAAATTAGGGGCCTGGAGGTGTGCAGTCCACTGGCGGGTGGAGACTATGCCATGGTTTGGTTCCTGCTGTATCTGGGTGGGGGGAACACCACTCATACAGTAGTGGTTGATTTCAGGGGAGCAGACTTTGTGGGTATGGGTAGGATTCTAAGGGAAAGGTTGGACATGGTTAGACCGGATATGGATGCTGGAAGATTGTGGGATCCATTAAGAAGGGGTACAGGAGACTACTAGGTCCTGTACTAAAATAAGACGCAAGCATGGTAGAACCAGCAAGCCATGTTGGTGGACCAGGGAGGTGCAGGAGGCGGTGAGGGATAAAAAGGCAGCATAAGTACATTTCAAACGCCTAGGGGATAAGGAGCTAGGAGTATGAACTGTTGGCCAGGAAGGTCACCAGAGTGGTGAGGGGCCTAAGGCAGGGATAGAGAAAACCTGGCTAGGGATATCGGGGGATTCTATAGATACGTAAGAGAAAAGAGAGGACACAGATCAACAGGATTAAGATTGTGGAGGGATGGGCTCAGGAAGCAGGGGAACAGGCAGAGATGCTAAATGAGTACTTTGCCTCAGTATTTGCAGAGGGTGATAAGGGATCCCTACAGCCTGATGGGAGAGATGAGGAGTCAGTAAAAGCGAGAGGTCAGGCTCAGTCTGAGACCATAGGATGGCAAGAGACTGGGGCACAGGCTAGACCAGACCAAGAAGAAGTAGGAAGGTTACATGAGGGAGTGGTTTGGGGGGGGGGAATCACAGTGGATAGGGTGAGGGAGGCCCTTTGGAATCTGAAAACTGATAAGGCACCGGGACCGGATGGAATACATCCGAGGGTTAGGAAGGAATTGACGGATGTGCTGACAGCCCCACTGGCTACACTCTTTAACATCTCTCTCTGTGGACGGGATGGGTGCCACAGGACTGGAGGGTGGCTTATGTGGTACCTATACATAAAGGGGGGTCTAGGGAGGAGATGGGGAATTATAGGCCGGTCAGTCTGACGTCTGTAGTGGGCAGAGTAATGGAGGCATTTATCAAGGAGAGGCTTGGGAGGCAGTTGGAAAGGTTAGGACACCAGGATAATAAACAGTATGGCTTTGTCCTAGGGAGATCGTGTCGGACCAACCTCGTAGAGTTTTATGATTGGGTGACTGGGGCCTTGGATAGACATAGGCCGGTGGATGTCCTATACCTAGATTTCAGCAAGACATATGATTCAGTACCTCATAGTGGACTGTGAGCAAAAATGGGGGAGATGGGGGTGGGAGGACAGGAGCTAAATTGTGTTGAAAATTGGCTTTCAGGGCATTTACAGAGGGTAATGGTGGATGGGATAATATCCTCCCCCAGGAAAGTAATCAGTGGAGTCCCTCAAGGTTCAGTATTGGGGCCACTCTTGTTCAATGCCTACGTCTTGGATATAGGGAGGGGGTTAGGAATAGGTTGAGTCTTTTTGCAGAAGATTCAAAATTGGGAGTACTGGCGGATAGTGAGGAAGTGAGGGAGACAGTCCAGGGGGATCTGGATACCCTGGAGAGGTGGTCAGGGAGGTGGGGACTGAAATTTAATGCCGGGAAATGTAAGGTACTTCATTTGGGGGTCAAAAACCCAGGCCATGTATATACCCGGGGGGGGGGGGGGCACACTGCATGCCACATTTGGAGAAGGGGATTTAGGGGTGGTGGTAGATGTCAAAATGAATAACTCTGAAAATTGTAGAAGAATTACGCCAAGGCAAACAGGATATTGGGTTGCATAGCCAGGGGAATTGCGTCCAGAAGCAGCGAGGTGATCTTCCCTCTATATAATGCCTTGGCCAGGCCGCAGCTTGAGTACTATGTGCAGTTCTGGAGACCTCACCTGAAGAAAGATATAGCGCTGCTGGAAAGGGTCCAGAGGAGAGCGATCAGGATGATTCAGGGCTTTGAGGGGAGGCCTTATGAGGAGAGACTGGGAGAGCTTGGGCTTTACTCACTGGAGGAGAGGAGGGATAGGGGAGACATGATAGAGGTCTTCAAGTATGTAAAGGGAATAATTAGGAGTGGAACCAGGGAGTTGTTTAGGTTGAAGAAGGGGGGAGTGACCAGGGGCCATGAGTGGGAGTTGGAGAGGGGAAACTACAGGGGCGTAGGAAGCATTTTTTCACTGAGAGGGTGGTAGAGGCAGTGGAATGCGCTTCCCGTGAGGGCTGGTGGAGGAGGGGCACAGTGGAGGGCTTCAGAAGGGGTGGGACAGGTATAAGGAAACTGAATCTAGAAGACACTCTTGGGGGCTGGGGGGGTGGTGAGGCGGGCAGCCATTAGGTTGCTGGCTTTCGGGCAGACAAGACGGACCATTTGGCCTATTCTGCTGGCTTTTTAGTATGTTAGTAAAAAAGGCACAGCAATACCAATACTCCATTCACTTGTATTGCCAAAAACAAAGCAGCATAACTACAATGGCAAAGCAAATGTTATTTATATCACGCCCTATCCAGGGGCTCAGAGCGCTTTACAGCTTTACAGTAAAAACACCCCCAAGAATTAAGATCAAACATTTATTGAATAAAACTAAAAGCTGCATCAAAAAGAAAAGGTTTTTAAAGAGGCTTTAAATGCCTCCACCGAGCTGGCCGCACATGTATAAGGTGGAAGAGAATTCCACAAAGATGTGGTGCAGCAGTACCAGAGGCTCTGCAGGGCTTGCATTAGCACTTGTAAAGGGGAGTCAGTTTGACCCTCTGCTTCAGATGTTGGGGGTCAGAACAGAAAATCTTGGGGTCAGAAATTTCTGAAGTGGTTTTGCACAGCACTATCCAATACTTTTTCTGCTAAAGATATCTGTGTAAACCTTTCAATATACAGAGTCAGTGCTGAAGCACTGCTTTTATTTTTGTGCTTCAGAATCCTCAAAAGTCCCATTTAGGGACTTCAGTAGGGTGTTAACACAAGCCCTGGCTCTCTTGCCAGATCTGTTAAGGCAAGAGGAGGGTACAACAAGCAAGCCAGCTTTGGCGGAGCATAGGGGCCGGATAGGTTGATACGGTACCAGAAGTTCTTTAAGGTAGTCTGGTCCCGATCCACATAGGGCCTTTGTTAGTTAACAAGCATGTCTTTAAGGTGTTGTGCGAACTCGGAGGCAGCCAGAGCAGAGTGCGCAGAACAGGAGTGACATGATCACTCATTGAGGCATCAGTCAACATCCTGGCCGCAGCATTCTGCACTAGCTGCAGTTGATGCATCAGTTCTCCAGACAGCCCTAGGCATAGAGCGTTGCAGCAGTCAAGTCTGCTGGTGACAAAGGCATGGATGACTGTAGCTAGATCATCAGGCATCGAGAATGGTTGGATCCTGGCGATATTCCGGAGATGACAGAAACCGGATAGAACAACTGATGACACCTGTTGTTCAGGGGTCAGTCGGTCGTCTAGAAAGACGCCAGGAACTTTAACCATTCTTACCAAGGACAGGGTCTGCCCACCAGCTGCTGGGGCGAGCAACCTCCTGTCAGTGGAAACACCTCCATGACCTAGCTTGATCACAATGACCTCTGTCTTGTTGGGGTTGAGACGTAGCCAGTTTGCAGGCATCCAATCGTTAATCTGTTATTCTGTAATTAAGTCTCTCATGTAAATGTCTGTTATGTTTAATATTCTGTGGATTCAGTGTACTCTGTTAGTGACGTGGAGCCTTTGGAAATGAATCCTTGACTCAAAGGGTTGTAATTCCGATGTAAATATAAATACAAATAAATCTCAGCCGAACACTGGCTCAGCGTACCTGGGGCATGAGACGAGCACAACTGGGTGTCACCCGCATAGCAGTGAAACCCCAGATTATACTGCCTAACGATCTCTCCTGGCGGCAGCATGTACACTGAGAATGGGGAAGCCAAAATAGACCTCTGAGGAACAACCACAAAACAGCGCGAAGATTCCCAAGGACAATGCGCTGTGATCTTCCGGTTAAATGAGCTAAACCAGCGCACAACTGCACAGGTAACACCCACATAGTTCTGCAGACGATCCAATAGCACCCTGTGATCAACCGTGTCAAAAGCTGAAGATGGGTCCAAGAGCACCAAGATGGTAAGCTGCCCTCATCATGAAGAGATCATGTGCCACCTTGACCAAGGCCGTCTCAGTGCTGTGCCAGGGCTGAAAACCTGATTGGAGAGGTTCATAGATGGAAAGACCCTCCAAACGCTCAGCTAGCTGTTCAGCCACCACCTTCTCGATAACATTCCCCAGAAAGGTAAGATTAGAGAAGGGCCTATATTTCGAGAGAACGTCGGGGGTCTAAAGTTGACATTTTAAGGAGGGGTCTCACCACAGCCTCTTTCAAGGCCATAGGAAATACACCCTCACTTAAAGACATGTTTACGATCTCCACGAACACTGGACCCAGGAAATCCAAACAGCTGATGACAAGCCACGTTGGGCCTGGGTCCAAGGCACAGCTGGTGGGATGCATGCTGGTAAGCACATGGAGGACCTCAGCTGCCAAAACCGGATGAAACTCACTCTAACTCGGCAAAGGATCTTTACCAGCAAACTGATAACCTTCAGCACAAACTGGACCAGAGGAGATAATATTCACCCTGATGGAGGACACCTTGTCAGAAAAGAAACGCCCAAACTGCTCGCTCTTTTCAATGGTAAATGCTGTTCCGGACTGCAGACGGGAAGGATTCGGCCAACTGTCGACAGTGTGGAAGAGCTCAGCTGGGCGATTTCCTGCCGCAGCAATTGACCGGGACAAAAACTCAGTCTTCTTAAGATCGATTGCCCACTTATATTCCGAATAATGGAGCCTCATGCCGCCTTGTCCTCCTTGGATCAAGACCTCCTCCAGGCATGTTCCAACCTACGCCCCTTAGTCTTAAACCAACGCAGCTCAACCCAGTGTCATGGTGGGGGGGGGGCGAACGTCGAAAGGTGTATCAGGTCGAGGGCCTCGGTCAAGGTTATATTATAAGCCTCAACACCAGCCTCTGAACCCTGAGCACAAGCTAGAAACAAGGTGAGACATCCAGTGACTCCTGGAGCTGGCGAGGCTCCAATTTATTTTTCAAACAACCAGATAATCTCCGCAGAAGGGGTTATTTGACAGGGCGCACTGCACAGGAACTCGACAGCATGGTGATCCGACCAACAGACCGAACCGACCTTGACCGCCGTAATGTCAAGTCCAAGTGAGAAGACCTGGTCGAGAGTGTAGCCATGTATGTGTGTCTTGGAGGTAACCACCTGAGACAATCCCAGCTGATTCATCAGCTGGAGGAGTCTGCCAAAGCGACAGGATTCATTATCGATCATGGGGCCTCTAGCGCCTGCTCGGTGATGAAGTCTGCCAACTCCTGCAGGAAAAATCCCCGAGGCCAGTGAGTAGGAGAACTATCCTGCCATTGACTCCCAAGGCGCACTAGTGACCACACACTTGGACACTGGTGTTCTCACTGGGAAGGCAGTGAGGCCCAAGGTGAATCTAAAACAGATGGCCACCTGCCCCCTCTGCAGTCCCTGTTTGGGCAGTGCAGAACAGAGTAACCAGGGGAACAGATGCCGCTAGCACAGGGCCACGTCGCCCACCCAAGTCTCAGTAATGCAGACATGGTCAGCTGAGGAATCTGCAATGAAAGACTGCATCACCGCAGTCTTATTCCTTAGTGACCTTATGATACAAAGAATGACCTGAAAGGGATGGGCTGTGCAGGTCGGACGAACTACCTGCTGCCCAGAAACACTTGGCAGAGCCCTAGGGAGGGGTACCAGGTAGTGGCAATGGCTCAGTAAAACTTCTTTAATTCTTTCTTTCCTTTTTTAGTTTACCTTTTTTCTATCTGTACTTCAAAAAGATAATTTCTTTACTGAACCTAATAGACCCATCTAGGGCTATTTATTTTCTATTTTCAAAAATGGGCAGTTCTGTTATACAAATCTTAAATCTGTTTTTCCCTCAAATTGAGTGCAAATCGGCAGGCACGTTTTGCACGATAAATGTGGCACAAAATGGGTTTCACACACATGTGGCGCAGTGTGGTTGTAAATGTGATGCAGTTTGTTTCTCCTGTAATTCTTTTTTTCTCCCCCTTGCTCTGTGCCTCGAGTTCCTTCTAGGACCCCCCCCCACCCCGGCAGTCTGACTGTCCTTCCTTACTAGATACAAGAAAAGGCACTCTGGCAGTATTAAATCTTTTAAGAATCATTTTATCTTTTCATATTTGCCTCAAAATTAGACAAAAGAATATTCTTAATAAAAAAAATAAAAAAAAGCATTCTTTAAATACATATAGCTATGTGATCAGAATTCAAAAACTTAATTTACAAGATTCACATACCATGTCAGTATAAGTAGCCTAGCGCTTCGAGGCTACTAAGACCTATTCGTCAGGGGTGTCCCTCCTTACCTGAGCTGAGGTGCCATCCTCCATTGAGCCTTGGCCTGTCCCACAGAGGGTGGGGGATATACCCTGAACTACTAGATTTTGTCAGAAGGCAATGCTGGCTAGTAGGAGGGACTTGGCAGCCTGGGGGAGATCCTTCACAGTGTCGTGTGCAGGGCTCCGAAATTTCTTTTTTTTTCCCCTGTTTCTCCTGTGCCCCGCATGGGCTGTGCTTGTAAGTACTCATGCAGGCAGAGAGTAGCGTCATCCACAACCATCATGGATCCTCCCATCCTGGTCTAAATGCGCTGCACTGTCCCCTGCATCCAGGGGGCAGAATGGTAGCAGTCAACAGAACCCTCCCACTCTGTGAAAGGAAAGCATCCCCTCAACTCCTCCCCACCCCTCAGGAAAAAAAAAAAAAGCTGGCACCCGGAGACTTGAGATTGTTCCCAGATTTGGGTTGCTGGCATCGTGAGTGATAGCTCTACCGCTGCGCCAATGGGCCGGCCTCTGACAGGTATTTTTATGTGAAAACCTGACTCTGAGTGGTGATTTAAAAATGGCAAATTACATTTTCATTCCAGTTTTTCCATTTTTGCCAGATATGGATGGCTCTGCCTATTTCATAAGGGCACTACGGCACTCCATGGTGTGCTTTTTGCCAGGATAATTGCACTTCTTGGGTGGTGGTAGCACTTGGCCTTTCACTTCGTGTTTCACCTCACATGATGTGTGCCATTATCCAAACACAACGCATACCCTGTCATGGTTTGTTACTTAACTATGCACATATTTGCATGTTCTGGTTGAATGCTGACTATGGCTACAGTAGCCAACAGCTAATGAAAATCGAATGTGTCTAATGAAGAACACTAACTTGCAGTATGTGGCTAGACCTTTTTTACTCTAGTACTCACCCAAGATGGTGGTTGAGCCGGATATCAATCATGGCATACACTGTGTTTGAACTCTTTAGCCTGTAAGGACAGAATGCAGTAACACTCATGCCAGCTTCAGTGCCTGTCTGTGATATGCCCAGGGAATGGTATCCCTCAACAAATGACACCGTTTTTATGGACTGCTGTACAAAATAGTTTATGTATAGCAATCCCTTGCTACACGTGCCATTTGACCCACTAGTGAGTAGTTGTACAGTTGTCACACGTGCTTACAAAATGCTGCACATTGCTTCCCTACTGCTACTCCCGTTGTTTTTTGTATCACAGCAGTTGCTACTTGCTACACAAACATTTTTAAATAAAGTTCCCTTGTGGTAGGGCTCAGATGAGCGGTGTGTGGGCTTTGCAGTATTTTGAGTGGCAACAGTTGAGATGTAAGTACTGGGGTAGGCACTTACACCATACAGTTTGGGAGAGCACTTTTATACTGTACAATTTGGTAAAAAAGAGAGCGAATGGTGCTGCAGTTTTCACCATGCTGTGAGATTTAAACAGCACAAAGAGATTGAAGAGAGCGGTGAGTTGGGAGTGACTTGCACAAGGTGTTCGTTTTAGGTGTCAAACCTGGGTGTGCAGGTTCACAGCTCTGTGTTCAAACCACTGGGTGAATGAGGGAAGACCGCACAGAAACTGATATAAATGGGGGAAAAACTGTAAAAAGATGAAACATAAAACGGAAGAAAGAAAAGATGTTGTTGTTTATGTTGATGTTCGTAGACAGAAAACATAAAATGAAAAAGAGCCTGAAGATCAGGGGTGGGGGCGTGATGGACCAATAGCCCCTTCTGACCTAAAGTGACTACTATGTTGCAATAAAGTAGAATTCTAAGTGTGTGGGGGGTGGTGGTGAAAGACACATGGGGTGGTAAACAAAACTCGCCACTTTTACTTCCTGCAGCGTAAACCAAGAGTTTGCCTATTGCTACACAAAATTCATTTTGTAAAGCAGTCACTTGTACACTTTATTTATTTTTTATTTTTTGGAGTAAAATTTTCATTGGATATGTCACAGGTTGAGATGCATCATGTTTTTGTTACCCTGCAACGACGGGCCTTCTTTAGTGGCTAAGGAGCTAGATGGGGGAGTGGGGGAGATTAAGACTTATAGTCTCATTATCTGTGGACTTTCAGTAACATTTGTATTAATACAGTGTACAGTACAGTGTGTTCCCTGTATATAAACATATATGTCTGAATTCAGGAGGTATATTTTTATACTAAAACAAGTTTGGTGGGGACAACAAGATCTCTTGGTGAAATTGGCGAAGATTTATATATGTGTTGACGTTGTCCCACTCCCAGGCTATGGTGCTAAACTAAAATGCACTTAATTGACTGTATTTTTTTTCCCTGAAAAGAACTGCCTTTTATTTAAACCCAGGTAGCTTGGGTTGCCTGCTTCCTAGTTGTGCCTTAACTAAACCAAACAAGCGTATATCAGGGGGTATCTCTGTAGAGAATACATTGGACTATAAAACCCATCAGTATTGGGACCTTGCGGGAAGCCTTTGCAATCAGTAGCCTGCCCCCATCAAAATTTCTGCATGTATTTCAGTGGCACGTAGCATCCACTTTAGCATAGGTGGGCCTTGTCCATTTTAGTTCTTTTTCTCCCAGCCTCGAGAGAGTGAATGTCTGATCAGTGGAAGCTTTAGTCTCCAAGTTTTCGCCGGCGAAATATATTTTCTTTCTGGTAGCTACTTCTTCAGGAATTGTCAGTCTGCAATGTATGTTGTGGAGTAAGATGCTTTTTCGCAACTGCTACTGCAGTAAGTTGATTTTATATAAACAAGATGCCCACAAGTTGTGCATTTGTTCAGGTCTTTACAGCAATGTGAAAAACGTAGTTTTTGCAGTGAATATCCATCATAAAGTGGCATGCAGTGTGTGGCTTGACTGCCATGATTATCAGTACTGCTAGCACATGCAAGTTCTACTAAACGTGCGTCTAGCTCATGGGGGTTACATGAGCTGGAGATGACAACCCCTATTTTCTGTGCACATCAGCTAGCTCACGTAATAAAGTTGTATTGTGTCTTGATAAGCCACGTCTTAACACCAAACTTCTGAAATCAGACCTATATTGTCTCTAAAACTGCGCTGCATATCGGTCAGTATTTTCAGTGATTGCACGTTACAGGCAGACAAGCAAGTAATGTTTTAAAATGGAAGGCAGAAGGGGCATGTCTGTTTGCATGTAAACCAGAAAGGCGTTTCGGAATGAAAAGGGTTAAGTACTTTTTAAATACAGCTCGCCCCAGGGATATAACCCTATATAGTAAGAATATATCCTGTTCAGAAGTTTCACACCATCGTACAGATGGTGGGAGGGGTTCTTCCCATGGTACATCCTCTACCCCTTGAAGGAAAAAGTACCAGGCCTGCCTGCAGGGATCTCTGCATGCTGGAACCTGCATCCAGCCCTCCCCAGCTGAGGAGTGCTGATCTCTGGTAGCAGCCTGGCTTTCCAGTCACGACGTCAAGAGGCGTCTGTTCCTGAACTCCTCATCTGCACGACAACGCAACGTGCTGCCACTGGGCCATCAAGGGCGGCCTTAGTACTTGTAGTTGTGAAGCAGATTCACACCCAGGGTATAAAATTTGTGACCCAAAAAAGGCACCTCACTAGTTATTTGCAGGCTTGATTAGCAGCCATTGCTAATAACTGTTCTTCATGCCAGTGCGTTTTAAAATGAAAGCGTTTTTTTTTTTAATTTGGCATCCGCTTGGCAGTACTTCCCCTTCTCCCCTGACTTTGCATGAGTCTGCCCATGCCCTTTGCTCTGATGACTTCCTACTGAATTCCCCTGCACAAGGCAGGTGAGCAGCCAAGGGTGATGCATTGTGGGAGAGGATGGGGAAAAGTGGGTTAAGCAGTGCATAGTGTGCGTGTTGACATGACCAAAGCATTTAGTGTTTAGTGACAGAGTGAAGGTGAACCCTGGAGAAGGGCCATTTGTGATAGTGACACTGGCCACCAACGCAAAAAATAAAATAATTGCTTGGTCTGCTGCCCTAATTGACTCTGTATCTGATGCCATGGTAAGAATACTGCAGCGGCTGTTCAAGGCCTCAAGGTAAGGGCTAAAGGTAGTGGTAACTGATGGGGGAAATTTAGAGGGGGAGGTGTAATGGAGACCCAGCAGTGCAATCTACAAATCACAGAACTGGAAGAAACGTAATAACAAAACCAGCTGCACACTAATTGAAGCCTGGTAGTCATACGGACGAAACGTTAGGTGTTTGCTCCCATTGGATTCTTTGCATATTGCGTCTGCCAGCACATGTACATACAGTATATGGCACTGTTATAACAGTTTAATAAAGATTGTCTGTCAGTACTTTCTGCCGTTGGTCAGTATGGTCTTTCAGTGGGTGCTCTATTTTTATTTCTTTTGAACTTTTAGATTAACAGATCAGGGTAGGGCAACCAGTGGGAGTTTGTTCACACATAGTCTGCCTTGGTCTCCCTGTTTCAGAAGCCTTGGCTCAGAAAATGTGTCGGTAAGCTGAAGCATGATGTGGTAAGTCGAAAACTCTATTGCTGCAAGCCGGGGGCGGCACTTATATACAGTATGTGAGATGTACTATAAGTGCTGGCCTTCAGACACTGTTCAGTTTATCACTCACTGCTGTCCAGAGTTATAGACAAGGAAACACTAAAGCCCCCCTACCAAATACTCTCTTGATTATGCAACAGACAGATACACAGCACTGAATCTTTGTTTATGTATGAATGTATGTCAGGGCTAGCTAGCCCTGGTCTTTTATTTTTTAGCACCAAAATATTTTTATTGCACCGTGTGCTAGGCAGGAAATATTTTTAACTCTTCATCAGCGTCAAACAATTTTAATTCTTGCTATGCGGCAGGTATAATATGTATGTTTTTAGTATATGACTATGTTCTAGTCATATTCAGTGCTAAAAATCAAAAACATTTCTTGTCTCAAATGGCGAGTGACAGAGCTAATCCTGTGTGTTTTTTATGTAGACAAGCAGAGTTATGACCACAAGACTGCAAAGACAAATTTCACCTGTCACAGTAATGATGTTAATTTTTTGAGATTCCACCCCCCCCCAAAAAAAAAGTTTGCAAGCTTGCAGTGCTGCTGTCAAGAACTAGATTGGTGTATGAAGGGTTAAATACTACCCCTTCCCCCATAAAAAGCATAGCTAATTAAGTATTTTTCTTGTACTTAAATTTTCTTAGTTCTTTTTAATATTGTGTTACTTACTGTAGTTGAGATGAGGGTAAGAGAATGGTGTGTGTGTGTGTGTGTGTGTGTGTGTGTGTGTGTGTGTGTGTGTGTGTGTGTGTGTGGTGTGGGGGGTGTGGTGGTGCCATAGACAGACCAACATTGTATCCCAGCATACTGAGTAACCCGTGCCTCGGTGCTTTTGTGCTAAGGTTCTTTGTCTTGGATTTCATATTTCAGCATACCTTACAGTCCGGTAGAAGTAGGTTATTGAATACTTCAGCCATTAGGTTGGGGTGTGGGGGTGGTGGATGGGGACGGGACATATGTCATGTCAGGCCCTTGATGGAGAGAAAGCCTTGTTCTGTATGGTTGCCTATACATTATTCTCTATATTTTCACTTAGAACGCATGTTATTGCATTTAGACCAGGTTATTTTAATTTAGAATCTGAAAAAAGAACATGGAAAACAATGGGTTAGATAGAGTTTACAGTTGAAAGGCAATTTTAAGCTAAAACGCCAAGACATTACAGAAAGTAAAAGTAGACGACAGACTATGGGTGCTCAACATGTAATTCCCTGGAGGACAGAAGGGAGAGGGGGGACATGATCTAAACCTTCAAGTACTTTGATAGTACAAACAAGGTTAGTAAGGAAGGCATCTTCAGTCTCAAGGGTAATGAGTCCACTGGGGGAACAGTCCTAAATTATTGGGGGGAAGAATCAGAAGGGATGTGAGGAAGCACTTTTCCACAGAAAGAGAAGTGTCCAAGTGGAAGGAGCTGCCAGAGGAGGTGTGTCATTGAAATCGGTGGACAGCTTCAAGAGAGGTTGAGACAGTGAAGGGGAGAGTCGTAATAGGTAGGAAGATGGGGGAAGGGGGAGTACTCTTAAGTGGAAAGAGGGCAGCTCCAGTAATTTCAGCTAAGAGCTGCAAACTTGATAGACTGAAATGGCTTGTTTCTGCTGGCATTTTTCGTATGTTCGTACATCGAATACATGCATTTCCACACACGAATGATAAAACCTCATAACTAAGTTAGACACTCAAGAGTCTTATCACTCACTAGTGGGCAGGGGTCAACCTTAACTTTTCTTTGCACTAGCCAGCAGGACAAGTTGATTCAAATTGCATTAGCCCGCAGATGGTTGCACTAGCCCTCAATTGTAATGGTAAATTTTGACCACTTTTACAGGAAAAAATGCAAGCCAAGAAAATACTCAGAATATTGCATATTTATCCTGCTCCCACATTGCTTCCAGCCCCAACAGAAAAAGACTGCAATGCCATCACACACAGTATAGCCCCCCTGCCCCCCATTGTTTTGTACCTTGGCCGCCTCTCTTCCTCTTTCTGCACCCCTTGATCCAGAGGATTACGTAGCAGCAAATGTTCAGTCGAGCAGACCTAGCTCTGCACGCACAATAGCTGACATCATCATGCACCTCACCACACTCGTTCACCATCATCCACAGGGCAATGAACAGTCAGGCAGAGAAAAACTCCCAGCCCCCACCCAGTGATCAACTGGAGCCCATCACTTCTGGAAGTTTTCTTACAGTGTCAAGTGAGTCAGGAGCACATCCAGGATTTCTTTGTAGAGGGGACTTGGGGAAACAGAAAACTTTGACATTCTCTCTCCTAAGCTGGTCTCCGGGCTTCCTTACTCCTGGGCTGTACCTCCTGATACTGATCGACAGGCAGGATCCAGCCCTCCACTTCCTGTCTCCTTCAGTTTACTTCCTGCCTGCAGTCTGGCAGAGCTGTCACCACAGGGCAGAGCTGAAGACAGCAGACTGTGAGTCGAACAATTTCATTTTCTTTCGGATGCAGAGTACTATTAACTGTGTTTCAGCACTCCTGCATGGGGTCCAGTCTCAGCCTTGCAAGCTGTACAGACTGGCCCCATTTTCCCACAGTGATGATTTTTTTTTTTTTTCCCCGCGATTTTGGGACTGCACACTGCAGGGCACTTGGAGGTTTGTAGGGTCAGAAACTTCCCCATGAGCCATGCATTCCTAGAACTGGGCTGATTGTGAACGGCACCAGAGTGCCTGTTGAATGGGAAAACAGCACTGGAATGCCTAACATGCCTTTTTTCCCCTCACCAATGGCAGCCCTGGGCATTTTCCTTCGACGGCGGGCACTTTCTCCTCAGCCGCTCGTCGACGGTGGACCTGTTCGAGAATTCAGTCGCTTGTCGACATCCAGTATTCCCCCATCGACGAGGGCTACAGTGCATGAGGAGTACCACTCGTCGACGTCCAGTATTCCCCCATCAACGAGGGCTACAGTGCATGAGGAGTGCTTATGTGAAAGCTCCAGCTAGGAGCAGCCTTTGCGCTGGGGGCATCAAACATGGCACCGGAATGCTTAATCACCGCTGGGACCGTTCCCGAGGAGGAACGCTTATCGGAAAGCTGTTGCTAGGAGCAGTCTTCGTGCTTGGGGCAACAAAAATAGCACTGGAGTGCTTAATCAGCGCCGGGAGCATTCCCGAAGAAAAAACAAGAAAATGTAACCCCTGGGGTTTTCTCCGTCGACGACTGGCATTCTGGTATTCTTAGCCACTCGTCGACGATGGGCCTCCTCTAAGCATACAGCCGCTCGTTTTAGAGTGCTGCAGGGCATTAAGAGAGCTAATTGGGACTAATGGAGCTCCCCCTCGGTGTCGGGAAGGCCTTCTCCCCCCACCAATGCACGCAAAAACAGATTCTATTATCCACTGGATTTAGTGCAATTTGATGCAATTCATGCAATTCCGGACAGCTACAACACCATATCCAGTATCTTGCCCTTAAAGGGACAGCAGCAGTTCTGGCAGATTCAACACCTTAGCCAGTACTCCTCCAGGGGGGAGGGAGTACACTGATTGAAAAGGGAGAATACGAGCATTGGGGCATGGCCTTAGACACACCTTTCAGGGACAGTCGATGCCAGTGATGCAGGAGGTTTTTGCTCCCGTTTCTGACCACCTTCGCTGGATTGCTTTGCCTAACTGGAGCAGGCAACGCGGCAAATGTCGAGGACTCTAAAAAGGCTCCTTTCTCGGCTCTGACTGATAGCCAACAACCAGGTCTGAGAGGGCAGCGGTCACCAGGAGACACAGCAATCCGCACCCCCCTCGCTGACCCGGTGGACCCTTCATGCTTCACTGGGTGGGGGGGGTCACCAGGGGGGAGACCTCACAAGAAGGAGGATCCCGAGCAGTTGCCCCCACATCCCACGGTCTCGAGGTGGATCTAGGGGGCACTAATAGAGAGTATCTGGGAGCATTCCGTGGGCTTCTCAGACTCCACCCCCCCGGATCAGAGGGGGGATCTAGGGGGCTCAGCATCATCAGACTCTGTGACTCATTGCCCAGAATCTCTGTTCTGGAGGGCCTAGTTGTTTTCATCCCAGGTCATACTCGAGTTTTTACCTAGCATCTTTCCCGGGGCTCTGCCTGGCAGCTGCCGCCGAACTGGCCATGGCCTCCCTCCTCCTTCAGTCATAGAGAATCTTTGCTAGGAGGAAGGGCAAGGTTCAAAATGTGCCTATCCAGTGGCCCGGCAGCTCTCTAGGCTTCTCAGTTGGACAAGAAGAAAGCTGAAAAGTGGTTTGGCTGCCCCATGATCGACCCTCTGATTTCAAACCTAACCAAGCTATTTTTCATCAACTGCAGTTAACTGGTTTGGCTGAGGATTATAAAGCAGATGTACAGGAGGAGGCGGTTAAGTGCGCCGCTCTGTCCATATTTGGTAAAACCTGGGCTCGCTGCAACCTCCGGCTTCGGGCCTAGCAAGCAGTCACCTCTTCATATCAAGAGGCCGGGGCCAATCCAGGTCCTCAGACTCCAGGCGTATTCTTTGTTACCAAGGTTACAATAGGGGTCCGACCACTACTTCTCATGGTAGAAGAGCATGCTATCGGGGCCCATCCTTGAGTAGGGGGCAGGCATTTAAACATGTTCTTGAGGAAGGGGTTCAGCCAGGTCGGACAGAGGGGTCCTAGACATTACCAGCATGGGTTACTTAATACAAACCCCCACCACCTCATCTATGGAAACCCATCCACTACTTCATCTATGGAAACCCATCTAAAGGACAGATGATGCAGACCAGTCCAGGCCCTCGGCAAGCACAGCTGATTTTCACCCACTGACATCAATTGAGGAGGTGTCTCCCTATTCTTCATTGTGCCAAACTGCACAGGGGGATTCAGGCCAGTCCTGGACCTAAAATTCCTGAATAGCTTTTGTCCGCAGCAGACCCTTCAAGGTGGAAACCTTGTCATCACTCATCAGGGAGTCAAAGATTTTCTGGCATCCATCACTCTGCAAGATGCCTCCTTGCATATGCCCATTCAAGAGCTACATAGGCACTATCTCAGGTTCATGGTGGGGGAGCAGTACTTCCAATTCAAAACTCTGCCATTTGGGTTTTTTCCTTGGACCTGCAGACATTTTTGAAGGTGCTAGTGGCGGTCATACTCTTAAGAGACTTCACAGCTCATCTAAACAGTACAGGGAGTGGTGGAGGTAGTCCAGTGCCTGTTGGCACATGGATTTTCATCAATTGGAGAAAAAGCTACTTATCTCCAAGCCAGACCTTGATCCTTCTGGGGGCAGACTTCACAACACAAGCCAGCAAGACCGTTTCCCTGGAAACTGAATATTTAGGGAGCTGCTAAAGCTCACCAAGGAGTTTCACATAGCCCCTGAACTGCATGCATCTTTTTTTCATGCAGCTATTGGGGACAGCTTAATCCCTCCCTCCCTCCAACGAGGGTCCCGGAGGACAGAGGTCTTGAAGGATCACAAGTTGGGCCATCTATACAAAATCAGAATCACGACCAATGCAAGCCTCAGGAGCTGGGGGACTCGCCTGCATCAGCGGTCAGCGCAAGGCAGGAGGTCGCAGTTAGAATCTAGGTACAGCTAAAAGTTCTCGAGATAAGAGAAGTATGCCTTGCCCTGAGGCCTCCGAACAACAACTTCTTAATTAGGATGGACTGATTCCGACCGACAGCCTGAAAGGGGAGCAGTAGGCCTTGCCCTAAGCTCCTATGAACAGCAGTTCCTCAATCGGGATAGACTGATTCCGACTGACAATCTGACAGTGTTGGCATACATCAACCATCAGGGCAGCACAAGAACCTTAAAAAGGCCAAGGGAGTCCCTTCTTTTTCAGTCGGCTGAACACCTCTGAGAGAGGTACATGCCAGGACAGGAAAATGCCACAGCAGACTGGCTCACTCACAAGGCTGTTCTACCAGGGGAATAGGAGCTGAAGGGCAGTGCCTCCCACATCCCTAACAGAACAGTGGGCAATCCTCTGATAAATCTTTTGCCTGCTGAGAAACAAGGGAATGCAATTCTACTCCCTGGCCAAGGTCGCACCAGCTTTGGCTCAGGACACCTTTTCCCTAGTCTGGGTTCAGTTCGGTCTCCTGTGTGCCTTTCCCCGAATACCGCTTCTATCAAGTTATTCACAAAGTGGTTCGGGACAGGACAGTCATAGTACCGCTTCTATCAAGAGTCCTTCACAAAGTGGTTTGTGACAGGACAGTCATGATTCTGGTCTGCCCCTTATGGTTTTTCTGCATTTAGTTCCCGATTATCATTCGTCTGTCAAGGTGACCATGTCTAACATTCAGTTTAGCCTGGACATTCTCCATCAAGGTCCGGCTCAGCATCCCATCTAACAACTTGTCCCTCTAGGCCTGGAGATTGAGAGGAAAAACTTTCAAGGAGCTAGGCTACACAGCTCCTTTGATTGGCATGATGGGGAACTCGTGTTTTCTCTTCTTCCTCCAAAGGTTATTATTGAATCTGGAGAAAACTTTGGTTCTGGCTTCATTCAAACCACATATAGAACTATCCAATATAATCGCCTGTTCTACTGCAGTTCCTTTCAGATAGCTGGATAAAGGACTGCAACCAGCCACCTTACAGGTGGAGGTTTTGGCACTGGGCGCACTCTCGTGGATGGATTCAGAGGAATCGTTGGTTTCATATACCCATGTCTGTAGGTTTCTAAAGACAGCAACATTAAGATGCCTTCCAAACCACCAAAGTTACCACCTTGGAGTCTTAATCTGGTTCTCAAGGCTGTGGCCAAGGCCCCGCTTAGAGCCTATCAAGAAGATACCCATCACGCCTCTCAAAATAAAGGTCAGTGTTTCTCACATAGCCATTGCTTCTGTCAGGAGAATCAGCAGAATAGAATCATTGCTTACCCAAGAGCCATACACTGTTTTCCATCAGGCGTGAACAGTTTCAGGTTTTTTGCTAAGGTTATGCCTCCATTACATTACAAGCAAGGGTTCATTCTTCTTTCCTTCTACCCACTGTCCAAGCAATAAGGAAGGGGAATTGCATGCACTAGACTTAGGAGATGTGATAGAAACTAGAGACATGGAGGTTGAGGGCCAATGGGGACCGCGAGACCCACTCATTCTGACCCTGACGGAAATGTATATTAAGAGAGAGGAAGCTATTCGAAAACATTAAGTTCGTTCATGTCAGCTTGTCACAGGGTGCTCCTGTGAAGGGTTTAGGGCCCCGAGTTGATATATATAGAAATAGGAGGGAACCTGCAAGCCATGTTTGAATTTTTCCAAAGGTGCTGTCATGATACCTATTGTTCCTCAGTTAGGCTGTTCAGTTTGAAGTCTGGCTGTTTCTAAATCCATTAAAGCAAAAGACAGCCGCTGCTTAATGATATCGTTTGAAAAATGCAATATAAATATGGTTTCTACCTTTTTGTAGAGTAAATGATTGTACAGATAGAGTTCAAATATAATGTCCCCTTTTAGTAGTTAAACAGTTTCTATTTGTGGCTCGTGCTATATTGGGGGGGCATTTGTTAAAAATAATAATAAAAATATAAAGGAAACTAGTAGCCGATCCTTGGGCTCGTTTAAATTGTGAAGGTGAAGTGTTTTTAGGTCAGGCGGAGTCTTGAACCGCCAGCCTGACTAAAATAAAAATAATAATAAATGAAAGGGATGAATACAATAATTTTGTTAACAGTTCTATGTTTTGCCCGATTTTGTGAAGGTGTGTTTTGGCACTTTTTCTGAGTGCAGAAACTGAAGTGGAGAGCCTCTGTGGCAGCATGCCTAAATTCAGTCCCATGCCCGAAGCTAGTCGTCATGCTGAAAGTATAGAGGACTATTATTATAGGGTTGTTATTGGTTTAGAGTAGAAGTAAATATAGCATTCCGCTTGGAATGTCGTTTCATTCTGCTTAATAAAAGCTTAGTGTTAGCCCTTTCTGTCTATATTGTGCTTTTTAGGGCTTGGCTATGTTTTTAGGTTTAAAAATGGTATTGAGAACCAACTGGTTCTCTTCTCTAGTTCCCGTTATGTTCCTTTTTTTCTAATTTCATTTGAAAATGTTTTCCCGGTGTAGATTTGCTTTGGAGCTTCAGCGCAACAGTGAATAAGCGAGCGGTTGTTCCTGCTCGACTATGCGCATATCCGTGAAGGCATTTAGCCTTTTAGTACTGTTCAAAATTTAATAATTCCCACGGAAAATTAATAGTGTCAGCTTTATATATCCTTCGGAATTGAGGTTAGCTACTTCTGGGCTGTTTTTGAGACCTTCTCAGGGCGAGAGATTTTTGGTGTTTACAGGCATTTCGGAGCCATGAGGTCCATTTACCTACCTTTGGCTATAGCTTGCTCTTAAGAGACGGCTTGCCACAATTTTTATCTTTTTGTTCTGCTGTCTGAAAGTGGGGTACTTTAGCCGTGGGCTGTTGCCGGATTGAAATTCCTTCTTTTTGTGGTTAGCCCGAGTCCTTTGTATAGCTGGTTATGGAGTGAGTGGAGCGGACTTGAGGCTGGTTCTTCGGTGCTGCTTTAGCGGCTGATGTTGTGTGTGGGTTGGGGTGGTTGTTTTTGAGACTTGGTTTGCGGTGACGGTTGTGCCGGGGGGGTGTTTGTCTGTCTCTGTTCGTGGTTTGTCCTGTTGCGGTGCTAGTGGGGTTCTGAGTTCGGGTCCTGTCAGCGTCTTTTTCTTCTAGGAGCCGGCCGGCCTCATTTCCTCTCCTTTTATCAGGTATAGGAAGGGGAGGTGCTTTAGTTGTTAGAAATAATGTTTAAAACTCTATTAAAAGAGTTTAATCTGCTTGTAGGATTATAAATATTCTGCTTTGGTAATTTAAAGGAGCAATATACGTATAAATAAAATAAATACTTGGTAAATAAAGATTTAAAGTGTAAAATAAGATACTGGGGCGGAGTTAAATGATCACATGACCCCTTTTTGGGTATAAATTCAGAATCTTTGGGTTGAGAGAGAGATCAAGATAGAGGCGAGATTATTCTGCTTGCTGTGGGTCTGAGGTATACTCTGGAAGCTGCTATCAAAGTGCTCTATGGAGTTATAATGAACTGTGCTATTTACTGCTCCGAATGGAGGATTTATAAGTGCCAGATGAATTTGTCTGCTGTGGTATCTACTGCTCTGAGTTCCAGAAAGCTTTGGTAAAGTGCTCTAAGGAGCGAAGGTGTTCAGTTTCTGTGCTAAAATTGAGAACATGATGTTGAACTGATGCACTGTATTGAATTTATCCTGCTACTGAATAATTTTTTTGGAGAATTGAGAATAAATTTGGAACTTTGGAAAGAGTTCTACATGTGTCATGCTGCCTCATTTGCCCACATACACCTGCGCCCTTCCACACAGCTACAGGCCAAAATTATGGGTAACAAGGATTCAAAAGGCTCTATAGCCAGACTGATTCTTTCAGCCACTTCCATGGCTTGTGATCAGGCCGGAGTAACTTCCCTGGCCCAGGGAGAGCCCACTCCACCAAAGCTATGGCCCTTTGTGGGCGTACTTCGGAGAAGCATTGACAGCACAGTTATACCGAGAGGCCACTTGATTCATTCACACATTGGTAGAATTTTATTCACTGGAAGTGATGCCTTCGTAGGAGGTATCCTTTGACCGCAGAATGCTTCAAGCAGTGGTGGATCCTTAAGGGCTCCTGACATTCTTCCCACCTGGGACATCTGGGGATGTACTGCTTTTGTATATCCCAGGAGTAAGGAAGCCCGGAGACCAGCTTAATTGTTTAATTAATTTAATTGTTTAATTAGTATTTCAGAAAGACCTTTGAGCGTGAGCTCTTTTACAAAGGTTCCACGTCAGGGTGGACAATAAGACAATACACACATTCAGTGGTTACAGAGGCCTGATCATTAGGCATTAAAGAGCGATTATTACATGACAATTAGACAAATAGGAGAAAAAAAAACTGAGCAGTTGTAATTGAATACTAAGCTATTTCTAATCTGTTTCCCTAGGTAGCACACCCCTGGAAACCTCCAAATCAGTTGATAAACCCTATGCAGTTACTCTGCCATAGTCTAACGCTATCCCAGATGGCGAGAGGCTGGGTGACAGTAAAACAAGGGGGATTGGGTTTGAAACCATCCGCAGAGAGCGAGAGGTGGGGGATAGTGAAATGGGGAGCAGCTTCACAGGAGAGAGAAATTGAAATTTTAAATACCTGTAAATTTTCTTTTCCGACGGCTGGTCTCTGGGCTTCGGATTCCCTCCCAGAATATATATAGTTGGCTGGCCTCTTGGCCATATATGCCTTAAAATTCTTGTTTTCTGTTTGCAAGTTCTTGAAGTATTGCCACAGTGGACTGCTTTAGGAAGAACTGAGGAAGACAGGAAGTGGAGGGCTGGATGTCCCCTGCTGCAGAGGTCTGATTCCTGCCTGTCGATCAGTATCAGGAGGTACAGCCCAGGAGTAAGGAAGCCCAGAGACCAGCTGTCGGAGAAAGAAAATTTACAGGTATTTAAATTTCGATTTTATTTATTTATTTATTTTTTTAAAGTATTGATTTTAACATGCTATGCCTCAACAGTAACATATATATATTTTTTAAACATTCTCTTTTCATCGGGCCAGGGTAAAAGTACAAAGGAATATATATAGATGTAGATGTAGATATATCTAGATAGATATATATATATATAGAGAGAGAGAGATATCTATATACACAACCCCAGGAATGCTTATTTTAACCTTTCAAATTGTGTGTTTTATTATAAGATATTTTGTATCATACATGCTCCAAAGCTTTGTTTATTTTTTTATACTTTATTTTTATCTATCATTTAGACATGACAGAATATCATTATACATGTAGCACACAGACCAATACCACGTTACACTATTGAGATAAAAAATCTCTGAGATACAGGGTTATTATACACGTGCCATATTGTGGTACAACATTCAGGGTATCGACATTTGACACCTACTTTGAGTCCTGAAAGAAACTGTATAGGAAGTCCATGAGCCACATGACCAAAATATCTAAGTGCAAAAGGATTGTCCAGCAAATCCAGTCCAAAAATCCCATATTCCCTTTAAAAGGGGAAAGTTGGTGCCACGTCAAGAGCTTAATGTAAAATTACCAGCTGTGTATTTGCAGCAGTGAAAACTAGCAAAAACTAATCAAAATGAACAGAGAAACTTTTTCTCGCTGTCCCAAAACTAGGGAGATACAACCCCCTTTTAATACATTTCTAAACTTTTATTTTTTGTTAAGTGAACAGTACAGTCAGTTTAGCAACAAAAGGCAGGATAATTACCTACCTTAAACGACATGTTTAGTGAGTATCAACTGATGTTCCTGGCAGCAAACAGGGCAACTAGCTATCCAGGAGCAAAGACACACTATAAAGGACAGGTACTGTTTATTTATTAATAATAATGATGAGGCCTGGTCCTCAAAAGGAAAGTCATGTAGGGTTCAGAAGCGCCTCTTCGTCTCCTGGGTCTTCGGTTCGCAATCCTGAGATCATCGCCTGACAGTCCGACCATTTACCCGCTTCCGTTGGGTCTGAAAAAATATATACTTTGTTCTGGAAGACAAGTCTGAATCTAGCAGGGAAAATCAGGGAATGAGAAATCTCCAATGCTCGCAGTTGTCGGCGAACTCCATCGAAGCGCTTCTTACGCTGTCTCGTGGCGTAGCTTATGTCGGGGAAGAAGTGAATCTGTTGATTATCCTGAAATAGAGGTGCATGTTTCCTTGCATTTTTTAAAATTCTGTCTCTCTCCCCAACTCCGGTTGCAATTGGCATGAGCGTACGAGGCATCTCAGAATTAGAGGCCCTACTCCTCGGTGTGATTTCTAAAAGCCTTCTGGATGCCCCATGACTCCTCCGATCCTTCAGGTGTTAAACTATCTGTGAGCCATTCCCTGATGTATATCAAGGGGTTATCCCCTTCCAATCCCTCAGGTAGTCAAATTATTCGAACATTAGCTGCACTGGTTTGATTCTCCAGTGTCTTGAGCCTTGCACATAGGTGCAGATTTTCTTTCCCCATTAAAGTTGTGGTCTCCATGGAGGCGTCGGCTTGTTTTTTGATCTGGCTCACATCTTCCTTTAAACCTTCAACGGTTGTCTCCAGAATCACCACTCTACCATTAAAATCATCTACTTTATTGTTTAGAGTTGTTACTGATTGTATCAGCCATTGTAACTTATGGCCCAGTGTCTCAATGGTTTCTCCCGAGCTTGGAGTCTGTGTAGGCTGCGTGGTGTCGACGGGAGGCAAGGCCCCAGTATTTCCTTTACTTTTTGCTCTGCTACCATATTGGTTTTTCCTTTTTAGGATTACCCATCTTAATGAAATCAGGGTTGTTCTGTTCAATGATATTAGTTAAAATCTGCAATAGAGCCTCTAAAATGTATTTTTTTGGGGGGGGCAAAGTAAGGGGTAGTTTCTTGAGAGCTCAAAAAGACTGCTGCACGCTGCTCGGGCTCCACAGTGCCCCCTCCCCCAAGCTTTGTTTATGGGCTGAAAGGACATGTTGAATAGGATAAGGTTGGGACTGTATAGATGGCGTTGGCTGGCATGGTCTATTTAGAAGAGCTGGGGACCCCTACACTTGCCAGTAATGGCAGCTATGGGTCTATGGATAGTCATTTCAGATTATGGTCTGCAGTGGTATCCAGGGAAAGTACAGAGTTGAGAGATCTGGAGGGAAGAGGGAGCAGCCATGGTGAGGCTGCAAAAAAAAAACCCACCACCTGCAGAGCAGACCCTGTGCACCTCTCAGCATTTTTTCACTGAAATGTTGGATACAGACACTCAAAATGTAGAGAAATGAGGGGCACCCGTCTTAAAAATGTTGGACAATTTGTCAGAGACACATTCAGAAAATTAGAAGCTAGAGACTTAACAGCTTCTAACCTTGATCACACACCCTGGACACTAGCTGAAGGTTCTAACAGTGGAGTGATAATTACTCCCATTGAGCCTTTTGTGAGATCCCCCTTCTCGAACTGCCAGATAACTGCAGCTCTTAATGAGCTGTTAATCATACCAGGCCATCTGTAACAGAGTGAGAGATTATTTTATTTATTATTTATTTATTAAAATTTTGGAATTACAACCATTGAGTCAAAGACTTCTTTATAGGCTCCATGTCAGGAAACTGTGTACAATACAATTTTTCTAACAGTCAGTACATCATCAGGGATAACAGTAAACGATCCAGCAGTACATAAACAAAATGGTACAGGTGAGTTAACAACATTACATAAGATAGAAAACATTAAGGTTGAACACCAGTACATGCAAGTAAACACAAGTTAGAGGCTATTTGGGCAAGCCCTGTGTCGAAGGGGGGGATGAGGAACAAACAAGCAGAGGGCATATAGACTAGTCCTGAGTCAATGTAAGCATCAAGAGTTAGAGGGATGGAAGGGGTGAGCAAAGCAGGGGAGGTTCAAGTACAATCACAGTTGCTGGATGAGAGTAGAAAGGCCCTGAGACTCTATTTGAAGAGGCAGAGTCAAGCTATTGGAGCCAAGAATCCCAGGACAGCGTACTAAGTGGGTGGAGTCAGAGTATCTGCATCAGAGGAGGAGGAGAAGGAGGACCTGGGAGTGATGATCACTAGTGACTTGAAGCACTCCACGCAGTGCAAGAAAACAGCAGCAAAGGCAGACAAGATGCTGGGATGCATATCTAGGGGGATCAGTAGTAGGAGAGAGGAGGTTATACTGCCCTTGCACAGATCGCTGGTGAGGCCGCATCTAGAGTGGAGTTCAGTACTGGTACCCACACCTCAAAAAGGACATTAACCTGCCGGAGAAGGTCCAGAGGAGGGCTACAAAGATGATAGCGGGTCAGTAGGGTAAGGCATACGAGGAGAGATTGAAGGCACTGAACAAGATTAACCCAAGGACTAGAGCCTGCTAAAGTAGGGAAATTTTTTAACTTCTTTAACAGCCATGGAAAACCGCACTAGTCAAGACGGACAAGTAGAGAGTTAACTGCACTAACCCTGGCCAATTTGCACTAGGTTTTGGGCTAGTAAAACAGTGTTAAAATCGGACCCTGCTAGTGGGGATTCCACTGCAACCTATTATGCATTACTTCTTTATGAAAAATGTACAAACTGAGCAAGGGTGAGTGGAACAAACAAGTAGGAACCAAATCACATGGGCATACAACATTTTAAATCCCAGCCATGAAGCTCTAGTGCTGTATTTGCATTGGTTGATTGGTTCGCCATGCATGGGCTAGGATTATAGCTAACTGTGTCTTAACCAGACTACCAACCTTTGTGGCTCCGCTCTGTTTTTTATACAAATTACTGTATGATGTAAAGCCTTTCCTTTGCTCCATTGTGTTAAGTTGGTTATTTTTTATCTTTGAACTTTCACAGGTTCACAAACTGTGTGTGTGGGTGTGTGCTCGTGCATGCAAGTGCATGGTGCAGCATGTGTTAATCTATGTAGAACTGTTCATCTGTGTATGTAGTGATGTCGCCATACATAGTGCTGTTATGTGTACGCATGTGTGTCTATGGTACTGTGTATGTCTGTATGTAGTGCCTTGAGTGCATCTGTCTGCGTAGGGCTGGTGTATCATCTGCCATTTTACTTACTGACATTTTTTTGGTGGTGCCTAAGCAATAAAATCTAATAATTCTTTGAGCCTGGAGACACTGGTTTTAGTCTACAACCATCACTTTGTAACCCTGGGATGATGCCAGAGTACAAGAAGATTGAATATTTGTGAACTATTGCTGTGATTCTGATGTACGTTTTTGACTATTTACATCGCAGTAATACAACCAGTGAAACTACAGTCCAAACTACATATTAATTTTATGGCCTTTATCAGGTTAATGCATTAGTTACCATTTTAGCTCTGACCAGAGCTCATTATTATGGAAGTCTGGGCCCTCATCTCTCCCCCCCCCCCCCCAAAATCACTGAGTAGCAGAATCTGCCAATACTCCTGCTTTTAGTGTAGTATGACTCCCACCCCCACACTGGAGTAGGGGAGTGTGGGGCACTTGGTAGCCATGTTGGGATGGGCTTTATGGGGGACTCTGTGCATGCCCCAGATGTGGGATGTGCCATCCTGGAGTGTGATTGCCCAACCTGAAGGAGCTTACTGCACTTATAAAACTTTTTTTTGCAGAAAATGTAAGAAAGCAGAACAAAACAGTTGGAAATGAATTTAAAATTATTATTCTTGCTATGATAAAAAAAAAATATATATCTTTCTGGTAATTTTTATTCTTCCAGCTGTGTACCCTCATCCCTAACACCTCATCCCGAGTGGCAGAATCTGCCAATATTCCTGCTTTTAGTGTAGTATCACTCCCACCCCCACACTGGAGTAGCAGAGTGTGGGGCACTTGATAGCCTCCTCATGCTTGCTTCATGTGTAAGCAGTAAGCCATGTTGGGATGGGCATCGTGGGGGAATCTGTGCATACCCCAGATGTGGGATGTGCCATCCTGGAGTGCGATTGCCCAACCTGAAGGGGCTTACTGCACTTATCAAATTGTCTTTTGCAGAAAATGTAAGAAAGCAGAACAAAGCAGTTGGAAGTAAATTTAAAATTATTTATCTTGCTGTGATAAATTATATTTTTCTTTATCTTTCTGGTAATTTTTATTCTTCCAGCAGCTGTGTACCTCTCACTCCTAACAAGTGGGTAGCTACACCCTCTGCTGCTGCTGTCAGGCAGAAGATCAGAGTTCTGGCATCCCCAGTGATGTCACCAGGCAACCACCGTAGACTCCAGTTTGAGGACTTCTCAAGCCTTCTTTTATGTTTAATGAAACTGCTCATAATCAGCATAGCAGAATCTTAAAAGAATCTAGAAAAAACTCCAACATTTTCTCAACTATATACAATCCATAAAGAGGAGGAAAGGAGAATAATATACCTAAAAAGGGTGGGTGCAGAGTGACAGATGCATTGCTGGAAAATAAGATATTTTTCTTTCTTCAGTGCATTGGGGTGCATCTGTCACTGCTAACGAGTGGGATGTAAATTGCAGTGTTCCCAAGGTAAGGACGGAAAAGAAAACAAATAAAACTGAAAAAACCTGAGAGTGTTATTGAAAGTATTGAAGAGACTAATGCTATTGCTAAACCCTGTTCTCAAGTAGCCCGACTTTGACACCACCTCTTGCAGAATCTTGAGATCCAGGACAAGGCCACATCCAGTTTGTATTTCATGAAGGTGTGCAGGGAAACCCATGTTACTACTTTACAAATGTCTGTGTATGACTCCCCTTTCCATTCAGTCAACGAGGTACCCATGGCTCTTGTGTAATGTGTTTTCACTCCAGTAGGTGGATCGTGACCTTTAGGCCTCCAAAATGCATTCGGTAATCCATTTAGAAATGGTCAGCATTGACTCTTTCTGGTATCTTTTCTCAGTTAGATGCAAGACAAAAAGGTTCTGTTATCTGTAGGCCTTGGTTCTGCACAAGTAGTATTTTGATGGCCCTTTGGGCATCCCGTGTATAAAGGCTTTCCAGGTGTGACTTAGTCTCTGGGCAGAATGAAGGAAGTACCCACTCCTGGTTCAGATGAAAGGCAGAACTGACCTTTGGCATGAACTCTAAAGACGTAATGGAGGATGTCCTTGTCTTTATGAAAAACTGAACAGGGTTCCGAAGTGGACAGTGCCCCAGAATGCAAACCCTAGTGGCCAAAGTAATGGTTACCAGGAACGTAACCTTGAGGTGAGCCATTGTAGATGCTCTGTGGCTAGATGTTCAAACATTTTCTTTAATTTCAAGTAGGAACTTGTGTCTTGGTTTGAGGCCATTGTAGATAAATTTCACTGCAGAATGTTGAAAATGTGCTGATGGCCCCCCAGATCTTGAACTTGAGAAGAGCACAGTAAGTTGCCAAATGAGTATTGCTGGATGGAGTCCCATAGAGAATCCCATTGAAGAAAAGCGAGTACGGCTGACACAGTGAAAGGAAGTAGAGTCTGCGCCTCGTTCTGCCATTGCAAGCGGCACTTCCAGATGCAGGAATTTTTGTACTGCTCCATGTTGCCAGTGGGTAAGGTAGTTGATATATATGGGTAATGTGCGCCCACATTGGGGTAGTGGCACAGCTCCAAAGCAGGTCCCTGCAGCGTAGAATCCCAGAGACATGAACATTCTGAGTGCAGCAGTTACCTCATTTTCAGCTGTAACACTAAGGAGATTGGCTGCATCATGCATAGAGAAAGCTGTCTCCCACTGTAGGACGCTGCAACACGTGTTAAGCAACCGTTTCATAAAACTGATTCATTCTTACAGTGTCAGTGCATGTGCACTGCCGAAACCGTGTCCCATAACGTGCTGTCTCCTTTAGCAGATCCGTGCTTGTGCGTTTGGATTGCAAACTGTTTTTCCGACTTTGCACAATGTCCATCTCCAGTGACAGCTGAAAGCTGCTTACCATAATGCTTTGTGGTGACTTACAACGTCCCATAATGCAGTGCCTGTTTCCAGGCATTTTGTTTACAGATGGCGCCCCTGAGTGATTCTGTTTTGCTGGCAATCATTTCTTACTACCATAATTATTTGAAAAGCATAAGAATGTGGAGATTGTCCAGGCGTTTGGCTACATTAAGGAGAAAACGACAAAGAATAAAAGTTTTTCAGCAGAGAATGATTTATTTTACTGATGTACAACACAAGGTTCAGAGAAGTGAGGGGTATCTGCAGTCGGGTGGGAAGCTCAGTGACTTTCTCGGAGGTACTCCCAGTACCTAGGGCAATCATGATGAAGAAGCTAAGAATACAGGAGTTTAATGGGTGGCTGAAGGGGGGGCTGGTGTGCAGATGTGGGGTAGTAGGGGAGTGGAGCAAGACATGGAATAATAAGGGGCTTTATGCCAAGGATAGGCTGCATCTCAGCATCGAGGGTACAAGGGTATTGGGACAGGGGCTGGAGAAGTACATTAAAAACATAGATTTAAACTGAGGAGGGGGGGAGAGCTGAGTCGGATAGCAGGGAGGAAGCACCTTCCAGGGGAAACCGGAAGGCCTCTCCCCCAAGAGAGGGAATGAGGAGGAGAATGAGGGGAAGTTACCAAGACAAAAGTGGAAGGGGGAGAGGCGGGAAGAGGAGGGGCGGGGCACAAGGTGGACTGTAGTATCCTTGAATGCAAGGAGCTTAGCAAACAAGGTAGCAGAATTCCAGGCAAGGATGGTAGAGGGAGAGGTAGATATTGCTGCCATTTCAGAGACCTGGGCCACATAATACCATGACTGGGATCTTACGATCCCGGGTTACACGGTGTTCCGCAGGGACCGGGGGGGCTGGAGGGGGCTGGTTATGTTAGGAGGGACTGTACCATGGAGGAGGGAATGAGGGAAGCCAGAAGCCATATGGGTATTGCTCCAAAGCCCTAAAGGTAAGAAGCCCAGGATGGGAGTGGTGTACTGGCCACCCTCACAGAGCAAGGAGGTGGATAGGGATCTGGGGGAGCAAATTGGGAAGGTCAGTGGCAAGGGAAATGCAGTTCTAGTGGGAGACTCCAACCTACCTGGGGTTGACTGGCAGACAGTAACTGCAGCACACGCCAGGGAACAGGTGCTGCTGGAGGCTCTCCAAGACAGCTACCTAGTGCAAGGGGTGATGGAACCTACTAGAGAGGGGAACATACTGGATTTGGTGCTAACAAATGGTGATCAAGTCCAGGATGTGGTAGTACAGGACCGTCTAGCAGGAAGCAACCACCGCTCAGTGTGGCTCCTCCTCAGCACAGGGAGGGAGTTGGCTAAGACCAGGACAAGTGTGTTGGACTTCAGGAAGGCAGATTTTGCCAGAATGGGCAGCATCCTAGAAGGGTATTTAGCTAAAATTAACCCAGTGATGGATGCTGAACAGAAGTGGGCAGTCATTAGGAATCGGCTGAATGAGGCACAAACACGTGTGCCAAATCTGAGTAAGCAGTCCAGGTCCCAGAAACTTAGCTGGCTCAGTAAGGAAGTGGAGTGGAAGGTGATGGGGAAGGGGGGGGAGATTGGCCTTTATTAAATTCAAAAAATCGGGGTGCGAGGAGGATAGAGAGGTGTTCACAAAGGCATCTAGGTAGGTGACCAGGTCTGTCAGGGCAGCAAAAGAGCTGAAGCTGGCTCAGGGGATCAGAGAGGGGGAAAAGGGGTTCTTTAAATACATAAGGGAGAAGAGGAATTGTAGAGATGACATTGTTAGAATCAAGAGGGATGGGGGATGGGCGGAACAAGGGGAAGAACAGGCAGAGGCACTCAGTGAGTACTTCTGCTCGGTGTTCACAAAAGAAAGGGATGGCCCAATACTGCAGGGGGAAGGGGGCAAGGGTGAAGGGGGAAGGAAGAGATGACAGATGGGTCATCCAAGAGGATAGAGTTCTGAAGGGCCTTAAAGCCTTGCGGGTGAACAAGGCACCAGGACCAGATGGTGTACACCCAAGTGTCCTGAAGGAACTGGCAGAGGTGTTGGCAGGCCCTCTAATGGACCTCTTCAACACCTCCTTGGAAATGGGGAAGGTACCCAGGGACTGGAGGATGGCTCACATGGTGCCCCTACACAAGAGTGGACCCAAGGACCAACCGGGTAATTACAGACCGGTAAGCTTGACTTCCATAGTGGGGAAGTTATGGAGACCATTCTAAAGGAGAGGTTGATAACCTTTCTCAATAGTAATGGTCTACAGGATGAGAGACCGCATGGGTTTGTCTCTGGAAGATCGTGCCAAACTAACCTGATCGACTTCTTCGACTGGGTTACTAGGGCGGTTGACTAAGGCCACGCTCTGGATGTCCTGTACCTGGACTTCAGCAAGGCTTTTTGACTCTGTGCCCTATGGGAGGTTAATAGAAACATAGACTTTGACGGCAGATAAGGACCGCTTGGCCCATCTAGTCTGCCCATTTCCCTACCTACAGGATAGGCCGCAGATCCTAGTTAACCAACAGCCTATTTCTTCCTACCCCCCACAAGAATTGCCTTATGTGTGTCCCATGCATTCTTGAATTCTCCCACAGTTTTAGACCCCACAGCCTCCTCAGGAAGGCTGTTCCATGCATCCACTACCCTCTCTGTGAAATAATACTTCCTCACATTGCCCCTGAACCCCCCCTTCTATCTTTAAATTGTGTCCCCTTGTTCTTACGTCTCTTTTCTGAAAGATGCTACCTCTTGGACTTTGTTGATTCCACTGAGGTACTTAAAAGTTTCTATCATGTCTCTCCCTTTCCCTCAAGGGTATACATATTAAGCTCCTTTAGTCTCTCATACGGCTTCCCTTGCAGACCCTGCACCATTTTAGTTGCCCTCCTCTGGACTGCCTCTATCCTGTCTATGTCCTTGCGGAGATGGGATCTCCAGAACTGGACGCGGTACTCCAGATAGGATCTCACCAACTGTCTGTACAGAGGGATAACAACTTCCTGTTTTCTGCTGCTGATGCCTCTCCCTATACATCCCAGTATACCCCCAGCCCTCCCTACTGCCTTCTCACATTGCTTGCTAACCTTAAGGTCATCTGATATGATTACCCCAGGTCCCTTTCCTTTTTGTTGTTGTTACTACCTCCCACCCATTGTGTATTCTTCCCCTGGGTTCTTGTTTCCCAGGTGCATTATTTTGCACTTCTTTGCATTGAATCCTAGCTGCCATATTCTGACCATTCCTCCAACCTTGCCAAGTCCCTTCTCATCCTTTCCACGCCTCCTTGTGTATCAACCCTGTTGCAGATCTTTGTGTCATCTGCAAAAAAACTTTTCCTTCCAGTCCCTCTGCAATGTCATTGATGAAGACATTGAAAAGGACTGGACCCAATACTGAACCCTGTGGTACCCCACTAGTAACCCCTCTTTCTTCAGAGTGGACTCCATTTACAGTTACCTTCTGTGTCCTGTTGTGCAGCCAGTGTTTTATCCAGGCTACCACCCTGGGACCCACTCCCAGGCTGGTTAATTTGACTATTAATCTTTTGTGTGGGACTGTGTCAAACGCCTTGCTAAAGTCTAGGTAGGCCATGTCCACAGCCCCTCCCTGGTCTACTACTTTGGTCGCCCAGTCAAAGAAATCTATTAGATTCGTCTGACATGACCTTCCTGCTGTGAACCCATGCTGCCTAGGGTCCTGTGCCCACTGGCCTCTAGGTACTCAACTATTCTTTCCTTCAGAAGTGACTCCATCACTTTCCCTACCACAGAGGTCAGACTGACAGGTCTGTAGTTTCCTGCCTCTGTCTTGGTCCCACTTTTGTGAAGGGGAATCACATCCACCTTCCTCCAGTCCTCGGGTACCACACCATCCTCCCATGATTTATTAAAAAGAGTAGCCAGTGGTTTCACTAGTTCCTCCCTTAATTCTTTTAGAATTCTGGGGTGAATTCCATCAGGACCCATTGCTTTGTCCACCTTCAGTTTTAGGAGTTCTTGCAGAACCCTTTCTTCTGTGAAAGGACTGGGATCGACCCCCTTATCAAGAGTGCTTCTGTTAATTGGATTAGGCACTTCCTCCCTTTTGTGGAATACTGAGCAGAAATATTCGCTCAGTATCCCTGCTTTTCACTGTCCCCTGCCCACCCACCGCTCATTCTATTCAGCCTCACTATCCCTCCCTTTGTTTTTCTACCTCATGATGTACCTATAAAAGGTTTTATCCCCTTCTTAACTGAGTTGGCTATCTTTTCCTCAGTTTGGGCCTTTGCTATTCTGACTTCCCTCCCTGCTTCCCTCTGCCTTAACTGGTACAGCTCTCTGTCCTGCTCCTTCTGTGTTTCCTTATACTCCCGGAATGCTATCTTTTTCTTCGTGACTTTCACAGCCACCTCTAACGAGCAAGCTGAGGGACATGGGGGTGTAGGAGAAACTGGTGGGGTGGGTTGAGAGCTGGTTCCAGGCCAGAAAGCAGAGGGTAGTTGTAAGGGGGGAGACATCCAAGCCAAGGCCAGTAACCAGTGGGGTACCGCAGGGTTCAGTGCTGGGTCCTGTTTTGTTCAATGATTCATTGGAGACATTGTAGAGGGGGTCAAGAGTAAGATCAGCTTGTTCGCAGATGACTCTAAGATTTGTGCAAAAGTGGACTATGAGGAAGGGAGTCAGGCACTCGGGGAGGATCTAGCTCAGCTCGAACACTGGTCTAGGGAGTGGCAGTAGGGGTTTAATGCTAAGAAGTGCAAGGTCATGCACCTCTGAGCAAGAAATCCCAGGACCAGTTACTGGCTGGGGGAGTGCAGGTAACAGCTTCAGAGGAGGAAAGGGACCTCGGGGTAATAGTCACGGGACATGAAGGTATCAGCACATTGTAGGAGGGTGGCAGCAAGGGCAAATAGGATGCTGGGGTGCATTGCCAGAGGGATCACTTCTAGAAAGGAGGAGGTCATCCTGCATTTGTATAAATCACTTGTGAGGCCACACTTGGAGTATTGTGTGCAGTACTAGTGCCCATACCTCAAAAAGGATGTGAGATTACTGGAGGGGGTGCAGCGCAGGGCTATGAAAAATGGGACTGGGGGAGTTGCCGTATGAGGAAAGATTGAGGGAGCTCAACATGTATTTGCTGAAAGAGAGAAAGGAAAGGGGGGACGTGATGGAAACCTTTAAGTACTTGAAAGGCATAAACAAAGTCAGAGAGGGAGGATTGTTCTGCTTAAAGGGGGGAAGGGTCACTAAGGGGCACAGTCTGAAGTTGGAATTGGGAAGGTTCAGGAGGGAGATGAGGAGGCACTGCTTTACAAAGAGAGTAGTGACGAAATGGAACACACTACCGGAGGAGTTAATCGAACTGAGGACAGTGGATAGCTTTAAGTGGGGTTGGGATAGAGTCAAGGGCAGGATTAGTACAGACAAGAACACAAAGGGGGAAAGACCAGGAAAGGGGAGGAAAGGAGGGGTTTGGGTGGGTCTGGGGCAGCTGTAGTAATATGTAACTGCACAATCGGGCAGACCTGATAGACCTGTGGGCCTTTTTCTACCACCAATTTTGTATGTTCGTACAATAGTGACATCCTATGTGGCTCTGAGTATGGATAAGGGGATCTAGTGCAGACATTGGAGTTCTGTATGCTGGAATGACATTGTGCTTACCACCGGGCAAGATGACGAGTAGATTAGGAATTTCCGCATGTCAAAGGGGTCTTTTAGTATACTTGGCTGGGAGCTTCATGAGGTTAGAAACAATGAAACTGGTACTCTCACATTTCTATAAACTGGATATGTTTGTCATACAACATCCCAAAAATATGTATAACTTTAATGAACTTTAAATATAATTAATTTGTCTTCCATGTGCTGTGGTTTGTGAACTCAAATATGTCACCATTATAAACTTGTACTGAAAACCTTAAGTAAAATATTTTATTGAAGGGTGTACTGTGCAGTATTTGCAGTACACATCAGGTGCAGATATTCATGTTAGCACTTGGAGTCATGACAGGTCAGCCCATGTCATGTCCTCACTATACAATTCTTAAGTCATACTGCGGTTTGCGGTTGTTGAACTATATAATATGTGCCCTGTGATGAGAAGCAGGGACCGGCAGTGTCAGTGCCACTCAATACATTGATGGTAATGCTGCTTTGACCAGCAGCATTGTACATGGCGCCATATGCATTACTCTGTGGAGCAATCATTGGGCCTGGGGTTTGGGGTGGTTGATACCGCACCTGGGGCTGTCGAGTGTTGGGGCTGTTGGTTGGAGCGCAGGATTTCCAGAAGGTTACTAAAGAAGTTAGCAGACTGCTCCGCTTCCATTTTTCTTATGCGCTCTTCAATTTTGAGCTCAGCCTTAGCTCTCTCTTGTTCTGCCTTCATCATTTCCTGATGTTGGTCCATGATGAGCTTATGGATGGGCTCGAACATGGCCTCCATTATGTCCTGTGGACTGTTCAGTTTTTCCTTCTTACATAAATTCTGCAGTGACTCGCATACAGCTGAGCATTTCTGACCAGCAGACATATGTGTACTGGTGCTTGGACGACTTGTGGAGGGGTCGTCGAACAGACTATCACAGTCATCAGCTGCTTCTGACTCGGAAGATGTTTCTGCAGGAGCTTCTGCATGATCCTCTTCTTCCAGTTCCCTCTCGCAGTCTGTAATAGAAATGAAGAACAACATTAAAATCTAGAAATACAGGTTGACGGGGGAGGCATTTTCAGCAGTCACTGAGTAACTACACCTGGCTGTGCCTGCAAGGTCGAATGGGGGTGGAGGGGAGGGACTGAAATTTGTAGCATTCTGTGTTTCACTACAGTTGCACGCTTCAGCAGAGCAGCAGCCGAAAAAATGAAAAATAGATACCTGATAGTGGCAGCTCCTCCACAGGGTAATCTTCAGTTGCAGTTACATCTGTATCCTGTGCCTGTTCTGAGCTTTCCACTACAAGACTGGGCTCTGTGGTTGGCCTGGTATCAAGAATTTTGTCTAGTTCCTCAAAGAAGGGGCACACTGTGCATTTGGCACTGGACTCTTTTTTTTTTTTTTTTTTGGTCCTTGACACGATGATATTTCACCTTTAATTATTTTTTCTCTCTACACTGTTTGGCAGTCCTTTCTATAACAAGTTCAGCTAGGTGCTGTGAAACACGTTGATAAACTTTTGTGCTCCTGTGCACACACTGGTCAATTCATTTTGAACTGTCTCAGTGTGCCAGTACTCTTATTAATGCCTTGATGGAATTATCGTTCCAGCTTGCTGCTCTGTCAGTAGACATTTTGCACTTGAGTTGCCAATGGCAGGTTAACTACACAGTGCAGAAAGATAGCCGTGCTCCCTGTTCACTCTACTTCAGCCACCTCGAATTTCTGCCTTTCTGCTTTGTCACCTCACGGCATACACAAACTTTAATAACAAAAAAGGACTGCAGCAATATCCAGTGTCAGTTTTCACCACTCATGAATTATTGCACAGAATGAAACCAGAGACTGTAATAACTGAATGGATTACAAAGCCCTTCGATCAGCATCCACCTTGAATTGCCGTTTACTCAATCAAAATTCCCTCCACGTCTCAAGACATGCACATGCACAAATCGCTATGCAGCGGCATTATGGGATTGCGCCCATTGCATCATGGAACAATGGAGGATCAGGCTGAGGGAAGTTGTGCTGTTCAGTCTCCACTGTCTGCGAGTTCGAATTTCATCCTGAACTATTTTTAAAACCGTGCTGAATCTCCAGCCTGATAACTTTCGAGGTAAAGAGAGCCTCTTCTCTTCGTCTGGACGCCTGCAGAGGGGTGCTAGCCTGACGGCACTTTGCGCTGTCTGCCCCACCCGCCTCAACCACCCTCCCACCCAGGGGCGGCTGTCAATTTAAGGATCCACCCCGTGACATCACATCCGGTGACATCACGTCCTGTTGCCCAGAACCTATCTCCCCACTTTCCCATTTGCAGGTTATACCTGCTGGCCACTAGAGGGACCTATGCTCCCTCACTGCTTCCTACTCCTACCTGTACAGCACTACTTCCCTGGGATCTTGCTCACCACAATGTATTGGCCCTGCCTCATGCTCTGCCTGTGCCTATCCCCACTAGCAGTGCACTTACCCACTTACCCATCTGGTAGTCCGCACTGTGCCCTGGCACCCCTCCCTCCCTTGCTCCTGAACCTGCTCTCCTGCCCTTGGGACCTCTTGTGTGTCCCTGTCCTCCCCCTAGCTTTCTCTTCACCTCAGGCACATCTGGGTGTCTTCTTATTCTTGCTTTCTCCTTCCTGTACCTCCCTGCCCACCCCTGCTCCCTTAGCCTCCCCCATGTCAATCGTGAGGAAACCTCTCACCATCTCCCAGCCAGGGTGTTAGTCATGCTACTATTCCTGTCGGGAAACATTCATCCAAACCCTGGCCCGGTTCCCAGGAGCTCCCAACTCGCACCACAGGCCTATGCATGGTCTCCATGAATATCTGTAGCCTCCTAAAAAGTTTGACTCACTACAATGCCTGGTCACATCAATTAACCCTGATGTCATCACCCTGGTTGAGACTTGGCTGTGAAATCCTCCCCTGACTCCTAGTCTCCCTTCCTGGTTTCACCACTTTTCAGGTCCGACCGTGTTGGGAGGCAGGCAGGCCCGTGCCGCTGTTATGTCAAGGAATCTCTCCCATTACTAGCCCTGCCCGCCTCCCATCCTTGACTCCAGGGCCCAGGCGCCTACGCTGAAACTAACTCCCTGACCCTTTAAAGGGACCCCTTTATCTGACTACTGCATACGTGCCCCCAGGGACCAAACGAGGCCATTGCCTCTCTTACAGAATACCTTACCTCTACCTCCTTCCGCTGATCAAATTCTGGTGGGTGACTTAAATGTCAACTGGCTCAGCCCTCCTCCTCCTCTACCCGAGACTCCTTTTCTGCAATAGACCCTAACGCAACTAGTTACCCACCCTACCAGGACTAACCCCAAGAGAGGCTCCAGTACCCTGCTTGATGTGGTACTCACCAACCGCCTAATCGGATCCCCAATGTACAAGTCCTCCCAGACTCTCTGTGATCACTCCCCCATTCTATTCCACTGGTCATCCTCAGTCCCCAAACCCATAGCACAGTCCACATGCCGGCGGCGTCTAATACCTGGTGGACTGATAAAACTTAAGGAACTTCTGTCCCAAATTGACTGGTCTCCTATACAGGCAACTCCTGACATCGACACAGCTCTCTCCTTCTTTACCCAAACTTTTAATAATGCCTGTGATATCTTTGCCCCAATGTTGACCTGCCGTTCTAAAAGGCAGAATGCCCCCTGGGTAACCCCAGCTTTGATCCACCAGCTCAAACATAGGGACAACCTAGGCACCGATGCCATTGAGACTGGCGGCCCAATGACGTTTCTGTGCCGCCAAACCAAGTGCACTCGGGCCATCAGAAAGGCCAAGTCTGAGCACTGTCGGTCCTCACTGCTGCCTCATGGGGGAACCCCAGAACCTTCTGGGATAACATTAAACAGTTAAATGGGACTGCACACCCCCCACCCAGATCAACATTAATTGTGTGATCTCCTCAGACCCAGCCCTCATAGCCAACCACCTCAACACCTCATTCACTGACCTTAGCCCTATCCTCCTACAAATTTTTGACCCTCATCCCCAGCACCTGCCATAAATCTTTCGCCCTTATTTTCTCCTCCGCCGTGTTTCTGCCCAAGAACTTAGCCGCACCTTGTCACTGCCCTCAAGAGTAATAGTACAGGCAGTGACACCCTGGATCCGTGTATCCCTACGGCTGGTCTTAGACACAGTCCTTACCCGATCACATGCCTCATCAACCACTCTCTTTGCCTGGGCAAGGTTCCAACTGCCTGGAAAGTCGCCACTGTCACCCCTATCTTTAAAGGTGGTGGTAGGACTGTGGCTGGAAACTATCGACCGATCTCCATTCTCTCTCTCCTCTCTCCAAGGCCTTGGAAAAAGTGGTGGCCTCTCAAATCTCTGACTACCTCTCCACCTACAATGTCCTTGTCCTGAGCAGCATGGCTTCCAAGCGGGCCACAATACCAACACAGCCCTCCTAGAGTTCTCCAACTTTCTCCACTCCTCCTTAGACACTGGTTCTCTGGCTGGTGCTGTCTTCATTGACCTCTCGAAAGCTTTCGACACTGTCTCCCACCCCCTCCTTCTTGATGCCCTTAGTCTCTCTGGTTTTGCTGCTGGGCCTATCTCCTGGTGCACCAGTTATCTATCTGACCACTCACAGCGTGTAAAAATTAATGGGACCTACTCAGACATCTGTCCCACCTTTTCTGGGGTTCCCCAGGGCTCCATTCTGGGCCCCTTACTATTCTCCCTTTACCATAACACCCTTCCACGCTCTTGCTCGGGGAACATTCTATTGTACGCTGATGATGCAGTCATCTTTGCCTAAAGTCGTAACCCTATTGCCCTCCAGGACTCACTGCAGAAGTCCTTCACTGAAGCTGAGGACTGGTTCAAGGAACATAGATTGGTGATAAATCTTAAAAAACCAAAAACCATGTTCTTCACTCATCCCCAAAACAAGTCCTGCAACTTCAAACTCCTCATTCACTCTGGGTCCTCTTTCCCACTCGAACAAGTTTGCTCCTATAAATACCTAGGGATCCATTTGACCCTCCTCTCCTTCCATGGACACATCGCTGCCCTAGCCACTGCCACTAATATCCGATTGGGCATCTTACAGGTATAAACACTGCCTCCCCGGAGGCTCTTGACTTCATGATCACCTCCTCTGTCCTATCCCTAGTGGACTATGGACTGCCGTTGTATGGTGCTGCTGATCAGACCGCACTCCATAAAATTCTTTTCTCTGAATAAGGCCTGCAGGTTAATTACTGGAGCACCTAGGCTGACACACACCTGTCTACTGTCCTGCTAAAAGCGCTGGTACTTGATCTTGACGAGCGCCTCAAATATCTGACCTGTACCCTTACAAAAAAGACCCTCCTTGGGCTATCCCCACCAGGATTGACCACCACCATACGCCGCTCTGTCCCACAAGTTCATACTCGGACCTCTGGGAAAACCTCTCTTGTTATCCCTAGAGCTAGGACCTCTCACGGCCAAAGAGCCTTCAGCTTTAGGGCCCCCTCCTGGTTCAACACACTGCCCCCTCCATCTCCGAAGCTCCAACTATACGTGCTTCAAAACTTCATTCGTAACCACCTTATTAACACCCGATGCTGTAATTGCCACTAGTCAAAGCCGTACTCAATACTTATGAAGCTTATTACTAAGCTGCTAAGGACAACATAACTCTGGTATTGTTTGCATCAATCCTACCTGTACCAGCTTGTTTTGTATCTATGTCTTAAGTTACTGTTATACTTATGTGTTGTACTGTTATACTGTGTATTTTCGTTTGTCTTACTGTAACAAGGTACCTTTGTAAATGAGCCTATGGCTCAAAGGTTTTCCAAACTGCTGTTTAAATAAATAAAATACCTCGAAGCAGGATTTGAACGCTGTTTATAAAAGCGGTTCAGGAAGGTGTTCAGTGTGAACGCAAATTGTGATTGCGGGTACTTAAAACGTTTTACATCGATTAAAACGCTTTAAGTACCCTAGTGTGAACAAGCCCTAAAATTGGCCTTTTTAAAAAATATATATGGCCTTTTTTCTCCCTTAAAGCAACAGTGCAGTGAAATTGGGCAAAAACTTATATTTCCATGAAAATTTTAATATTTTATAAATGTTTTTTGTCTGGTTTTTCTAACAACAAAAAAAGGCAGCTGCATTTGGCTTAGAAATACAATTGTAAACCTGGTAGGGGTCAAGATTGAGAAATAAAAAAAAAAAAAAACATCATGGTGCACAGCATGGGAGATACTTACAAAATTAGATTTGACAGGTATGTTAATATTTTTAATTGTAGCTGAAACTAGCTTTTCTACAAAAAACATTTTTAATTGAACTGCTGCTTTAAGTGTTTGATTTCCCCCCCACCACCACCACCACCAATTGGGCAACTCTGAGGCAGATTGGGGCTCCGTGGTGTCAGGGGCACTCTTAAATTTAGAAATCATGCCCGTTAAACTGCGGCTTTCAGACTAACATGCTAGCTCTCATCCCAGTGCCTACAGTGCCTGGATGGGACCACTGGTCTTTTTTAAGGGTCGGGGCTCGAATTTAATGGCATTCTGTCCTATTTTGGTGGCGAAATACCATTGCCATATTCTGGTATTCCAGCTGGAGTACCACTCCACCATGCTGCTGCTCTGCAGTTTATCACACTACTTTTCTGAACAGACAAAATACCGGACCCAGAGGCGAAATACCAACATTGGTTTTGGTATTCCACCTCTCTCACTAGATTATTTTCTTAATTTCTACCCCTGCAGTGTTTTTTTTTTTTTTAATTATTTGTAGGTCTCTTTAAGTCTATGGCCTGATGCCTCACATAAGATCTTATGTCTTTTTTATTTTTTTTGGGGGGGAGGGGTGAGCCTGAGTCATAAATTCTGCTTTCAAGGTACAGGTGAAGACTTGGTTGGGGTCAGTGCTTTCTGCATTCGGGGCTATTCCCACTAGTGTTGGGGATTTTTTTTTTTGTGTTCAAAGATTTTGACTTGCACAGTTCCATAATTATCAAATTTTGCACAGTGGAACAGTTGTACAAGTTCATTAAAAAAAAATAAGCACATTACAGAGGAATTAGTAACACTGATTCATAAGTTTTGCCTAAGAGGATACATTATGAATGGCATCATTAAAATAGTAATCTATGGCATACCCTGTTAAAAAAAAAAAAATCCTTAAATCCAAGAATCCAACCCCAAGGTGAATTCTGAGGAAAAATTCCCTCTCATCTTTCTTAGCCCTTCTCCCTTGTGTTTAAGAAGAGAGTCTATAAGACTCTAGATATGCTACAAGTCCTTAATAGATCTGTCTTGGTTAGGGAGAGAAGTCAGGATCCACAGAAGCCTGGTAAAGTGACCAAACCTGCCACTTTCTCATATAATTTGGTCCCTTATTTTAGATTCTGGAGTTAAGACTTTCAGTATAATAAATTTGTTTCATTATTAGTCCCCAATCATTAACGGAAGGAATAAATGTTTGTCATCTATCGTCGTGTTAAAGTCTTCTTGGCTGCTAAAAGAAACACTGGGAAGAGGGTATTTTTCCAGGGTGGAGAGTGATTGGGATAAATCGGCAGTAAGTGGACATAACCAGAGGATATGACCTAGTGTTGGATGTTAAAGGGGACAGGAAGTGTGTATGATCACTAACACGGGCATGTTGTGATGTGAATACGCAGCCCTAACAGTGTCACAGTCACCAACTGTTTCGTATCGACGGACATGGGAGTTATTCAGGATGCTGCATACATGGCAGGATTCCATAATGGCTGTCCCAGGGGGGTTGAATATTCTGCATCCTGTACGGTCGTTCACTGAGAGTCGACCCGTGCTGGTACCATGTCATGTCATGGTTTGCGTGTCCTAGTGTCACTGTTGAGGACTGACAGTCTGGGTCCTGTTGGAATGTGTAAACAGCAAGGTGTGTAGTACGGCGAGTTGCATGTGGGACATTCCACAAATCCGTTGGGACTGATTGTGATGATGTTATGCCTGCTGTGTATGCACACAATGAACTGGTACATCGGCACGGGCTCTGGTATATCTGTATGCGGTATCTGGCACTAACGGTAATCAGCAATGCTTGTGGAAGGAACGCAGTCAGTGCTGTCACACTGGTACAGATCTGCAGTATAGGCAGATGAAATGATACCATGTTGGGCATGAGGGGGTGGGGTACAGAGACAACAATAAACAGCTCAAACAAGTACATGTTGCAACATACGGCATATAAACCATCAGAGTCAGGCAGTGGATCTGACTAACGCACTCAGCAAGCACAAACACCAGGCAACAAAATAGTGATGAACGGAAATCTGAACAACATTTGTATCAGCTGACTACAATTGTGCCAGCTTCACATTCGATGTCTACTTGTTCAGATAGTCTGTGACGGTTGTGTTATACGTGGAAAAGTTGCACACGGCGCTGTCCACAGGACCTGATGGTGTAGTAACATAAACACTGGACCTTGGTTAGCATGGCTGTGGGTTCGCGTCTTCTGTGTGGGGAAATGCTTGTCGTATCTTACATGTGTGATGTTTTGTTTAGCAATAGCAGTCATGTTCAACCACTAATTACCACATACGCAGCTACTCATTTAGTTTAGTAGCAACAAATACGAACATCACACGTTTACAGTACTGTGGCTGTAGCTTGTAAATGGACACAGGGTGAACCAAGTATGCTGTCAGGAAATACACACATGGGAGCTTATCATTGAATGCAACCCCTACTTGTGGAGTGCAGTATGGATCACGCCTAACGCATAACATTCCGTGGTCTTCCGAACAATAACACCACATGGTCGTGTACACACACCTAGTGCCCACTCAGTTGTGCTGCACTTTGCTGTCTGTTGTCCGCCCAGCAGACGAGACGTACAGTCAGTCCACGCCCACTCATTCAGGACTGCTATGAACGGGAGGTAGACTGATGTGGATCTATGCTACAGAACCAGTGTCTATACATAACTGACGCCCTGCAGTCTGCAGGATACGGTCGGGAACCACATCAAACGTAACATCCTCTGTTTGTATGTTTCCGACTGTGTCCTGCAGTCTGCGGGGAGTCAGTTACTTATACACTAGTTCTGTGTCATAGATCCACGTCGGTCTGCCTCCCGTTAGTCACTGTTCTGCATGTGTGGGGTGTGGACTGATCATATCTCCGGTTTACTGGGTGACATTTAGGTGGCACAGTGCAGCATGATCGAGTGGTCAAGAGGCAGTGAGAGAGTGCAATATGGAAATGGGCATTGCTGTTTGATAGTATTGGTACGAGTATTGCTGCACGGTGGATCACTTTGTTTACCTGGTGAAACATTTTATTTCACCACCGGGTCTCTGGGACATGTGCCCACAGCAGAGAGAGGCATACAATAGTGTATCACGGCAATTACATTTGACTGACATTACGATACGTCTACCATCCAATATTGCAATGTATAGGAACCCACCATTGGCTTTTGTGGTGCTGACCTGCTACTGCACACCGTCAATGGAACAGCCAGCATAGGACTGAATCATGAGGTTACATTGTTAATTGGATCCAGTTATACAGTTTATACAGGTTCCTGGTTGGTAATTCTCAGTAATTCAGTGAAGCCAACACGCTATATCTTTGCCAAATTAATGGTACTTTATTATGATAGTATTAATAAGATTAGCTAGAAAAATGCTATTGTGCTAGTTTACAAAAGGGAATACATGCTAACATTATTTTTAAACATCAGGTAGCACACCACTACCTAGGTGTTTCTGTTACAATTTAGTTGTAAAACAGCCAAAGATCAATCCCAATGGGGTGTTTCTAACATGCAATCTAGACAGCTAGTAATATTTGCATTACAGGGCTACAGCATTTCAGAGACACATGTAACCATATCTCTCTGGATCCCCTGAGCAATCTATGGATAGTCTCAGACTGCATGTTTTCCGAGACTGCGTCTTCTTGAAGGGACGCTGGACATAACCATAGGTCCCATATTTATGTGTAGCAAGCTTAGAAAAAAATGCAAGGCTGGAATTTCCCAAAAACTACCTCAGCAGTTTTAAACACAGACAATATGTCTTTCAACAAGTCATAAGACTCGGGTACAAAAATACACTGGCCACTAGATACCTCAGTCATAAGATACTTTTGACACTTTGCCAGAGACATTCGGTCATTCTTAAATGGAAAAACAAGTGATCGGGATTTTTATTTGTTAAAAATACTTACTTTAGGATACAGAAAACATGCAAGGGGATGTGACTGTTTCAAAAATAATTGGCCTACAGATGAAACCAGACAGTGGCCAAATTGGGGAACTTAATCTTCAAGGCCAGTGTGTTATTACTAGCAGCTGCATTCTTATCTCGGCTGTAACCTTTTAAAAAGACATGTTTTGGTATATAGCATTGCTGAATAAGACAATTCTAAAATTAGACCTTGACTGTGTTTTATTTTATTTTCTTCAGTTTAACCGTTAACCATTTAAAGCCTCCACATACATGCATTGATATGGTGGTATCATTCATTTGCTTAGCCACTGGCAGCCATTGGCTAGCTAGCCATATTAACTTGTATGTGAGCCTCATTCAGTCATCCATTGGCCATTTGTATTTTCTGCAAGCCTTTTACACCTTGCCATAGTCAACTGTATATATAGAGGTGGCTATCAGCAATTTTATATAACTGAACCTGTATATACCTAGGCCTTGGGGCCCCTGGGCAAATTCAACAATGTCATCTGAATACTACTACTTGCTTCAAGTGCTGAACAGACCTTGGAACATGGTACACACTGGTGGATTCGTTAGGGCACTACACTGCGTAGTACACATATCCTTGCTGTATATCATACATTGTCTGGCGACATGTACCATCGTTGCATCCCCCAATGCCTTCTGTAACCCCCACCCAGGTATGCCGTTTCCATCTTGACAGCACTACGTGGTGGGCTGGGTTCGGGGAGGAATATGTCACTTGGCACATTGGCTAGGTTTGGCTACCTTGCAACAGGGGCGCCTAAGTAACTCCGGACAAAGGAAGCAATAACTGTAATGTCCAATACCAGAAGTGGGATTCTAAAGTGTGGCTTTTATTCACATCCAACAGAATAAACAAAGCATAGATGGACCCCACAGGGCTACACTCCTGGTAATGCAGATTTATGGAGCTCAGAACACATCCTACTCACTTTAGCTCTCAGGCTCTGAAACACACTGGGCACACAGCCCAAACTTGTACGCTGCTTTGGATTTTCCCTGGCTCTGTTTCCTTGCCAGCCACTTGGAACACTTTCCATTTAGCATGGAATATTTACTGGTGGCTCCCTAAACCACCTATGAGCACTTCTGCTCCATAAGGGATCTTCCTCATCAATCCCACGTCTGGGTACTTTCCTCGGGCACCGGCCAAGTACCTGAGAGAAAGCAACGGGTGTCCCAAAGTAAACCCGTAGAGGTGAATTTGGTTACTACTGCTGGGGGGGGGGTCTCCCACCTCTCGCTCCCATAATTCATACCCTGCCATTTCTCTGGACTGTAACACCTCATCCTTTAAAACACTTTGCTGTGTAGATTCTTTTTAAATGTATTCACATTCAATATCCTGTCTTTACATCCCATTTGTGCTGAACTTGAACTTACTTAATAAGTGGCTGTGTCCATTACTCTAGACCCCCCACAGATTTAAGCAGTCCAATCCCCATATCTTCTAAACTGTACTTGGCTGTCTTTTCCTGACCCCACAGTAACAGTCCCTTTAGTTTCATCTTGTTTCAGGTGAAAACACATTGGTGCTTTAGCAGAGCGAACTCACCCCGTGGTTGCAGGTGCCCCACAGGCGTTTTCTCCTCAAAGGACTCTTGTTCAGAACTTCTGGTGCCTCAGCACAAACTTAACTCAGGCAGCTTCTTTTTTCCCTAGCCGGACCGGGGGGTTGCCCCTGGAAGCAGGCTGATTCCTTCCCCCCATCCCCGCAGGGATGGGGCCCTGAACTACTGAAAGCGGTCTCTACCACTTCAGTGTGCTCTTGTTGTGTTCCTCTTCAGGTGAGAACACACGCCTATCAAAAAAAAAAAAAGCTCTTTGACAGAGCTTAGAGCTCCGAGGACCTGCTTACAGCAGAGTACCTCTTTCCTCTACTACAGACTGCAGCAGACTCTACTGGACTAACTTCAAATTCCCCAGTATTCTACTCTGACCTCCAACTGCAACATTCTAGCGTGGCTTATGCAGCTGCGACAGTTCTAAAATGATGTCATCCCTCAGTCTCAGCTGAGACTGTGAAGAGTGAGACAGTGTGAAATCCATTTAACTGGAGTTTCACAAGCTGCCTTCCCTGCCTACCACTAGGTCTTACTGGGATTCTAGTAACCCCGGGTAACAGGGAGGTTACACTTCCAAATGCTCATATTCACAATTCCTGTCCCCTTTAATTTTATTGATAGCTGTTGGTATTTTCCCCCCCTTTTCCCAAAGGGGCATCCCACACAGTTTTCCTTGTTTAAGTTTAGACTTTTCCCGCCAGGCCCTTGCTCTACTGCAGCTGGCTAGTTGCCAGCTCCTGGAGAATAGCACGTTGCATGCTGTGCGTCCGGTCACCCGCTGTGTTCGTGGGCAAAGTGCTAATCTGCTCGGATTCAGTGGAGACATGCTGACATGATGTCCCTGTGACGTCTGCTCTCAAGCTTATGTCACTTGGTTGTGCCTGTCTCATAAGCCGAAAAAACTGGAACAGTTTACACGCGAAGGTGCTTATTAGCTGTAAAAATGCACAGCACCTGGCACAGAATGGTTGGTACAATTTTAAAATGTATGTAATTTTATTAATTTTGTCTGTCAAAGACTCATGGGGAAAAAAATGGTTAGCAGTTTACTGCTACGCATTTTTGGAAATGATTGGCATTACCCCGTTTTGCGTAGCGTTTTGCTATGCTGTACTAGGTTTTGCTGTGCTATACCAGCTATTTAAATCCCTGCTGTCTGCAAGCTCCATGCAACGGGAACATGTTTTGCAGCCGAAGATTGGGGCAGCTTAGCGTGGTTTGCTGAGCCTGGACCATGCAGGTGATGGGGAGAGTCCCGACAGGCAGTGTACCAGTGCCTTTGGCGATCTCACAAGAAGGTCATTCCTCGACTTTGGTAGATCCTTACGGTTTTTATACAGTTTGCACTTTGAAGGGCAAAATTAGCCCATGGGGCAGGCTGCAGGCACAAGGTGATAACCTAGCATAGTCAGGGAGCAGGGGTCTGCTAATCTGCTTAATAGCAGTAGTAGCAACAGAAGCTGAGATTGGAGTGCTGCTGTTTTTGTTTTATTGCATTGAAGCGTTGCTAGACTGGTTGCACACCGTGCCAGTGTTGGATCTGTGGCACCAGTGCTTGTTGGAGACCGATTGTTTTTAAGTGTTAGACCTCTCACATGTGGAGGGGTTGTGGGATAACAGATGGACCAGACACCGAACTTCAGGTTCAACACACACACACTCTGTGTGATGTTTATTCAAAATACAGGAAATAAGCTTCTGCAATGCCATATTCCTTCTTCAGTACATCAGTTTGTAGCAACAAACTGTGTATGTGTTTTCTCTGCACTTAGCCAGTACCTACTGACACTGATCTTTAATCTGACTTACCAGTTGAGATGCAGCCTCCACCCCTTTGTGGGCCCTGTTTGCTCGTGTAGTGGGGGAAGAAGAAGAAGAGGAAGAAGAAGAACTTTGATTCAGAATCACTGAAAAAAGGTTACCCCAAAGGGCATTGGCAACAAATCAAGTTTCAAAGAAATACATCATCATACATAATGCAAAGCATCATGGGATATATGCAAATCAATATGACATTTCAGATTCTCAGTTTACAGCAATTTACATATATTTTAAACAGCACAACTAACTTAATTTCTATAACAATCACCTAGTACTTTTTACCATTATCAAAAACACCTAGTGCCATGGTAATTTCAACATTTACAGGTTTCATAAACATAAGATGTATACATCAAGGTATATTATGATATAGTGCTATTACATACTAAATCCAACAATGATAAACACATCCTGTTCGTTTGGAGGTCACCACAATAACCTCCCTGTACGAGGACCTGAGAAGGAAAAGAAAAATTAAAGAGGACACTAAAGCATAGTCAAGAAAGGGAAGGGGGTGCCCATAGGTGGCCAACCTTATGGACTAGAAATTGTAAAGGATAGCTTAGGCTAAGAAATGGAAGAACCTTTGCAACAGATTTAAGAAAAGGTCGGTCCTTGAGTGGCAGGAGCTCCCTGTCACACATTGAATGACAAGACCGTCTTCATTAGGGCCATACTGTCCTTACTGTGTGAAGCAATCTAACATGTCCAGGGTATTAAATAAGCTGAAAAAACTGATTAGCAGTTTCTCGCTCTGAAGTGCCAAGTAAGTGTGAAGATGCATAGCACGTGGCAGAGATTGATTAGCAGACTTTAAAATAAAGATGTTTCATTCAGGTGATCTCCTGTGCCATGGAGTTGCTCAAAAAAATGGTTAGTAATCTACTGCTATGCATTTCTGGATATATGAACATATGAAGAAGCCAGCAGAAGGCCATTTGGTCTATCAAGTCTGCTCATGTGGCAGGGTCCACAGCTTGAGCTACTGTCCCTGCCCCCTCTCCCCACTCCTCCCATCCTCTCTATCCATGACCCTTACCCTCCCCCATATGGTTATCATTGCCCCCTGTTTTGCGTAGCATTTTGCTATGCTATACCAGTTATTTAATACCCTGATATCTGTTTCAGTTCCCTTCCAACTGAACCCCCAGATGGGGTTGGGTGCACCTGTGGTACCGACTGGCAGTGGTAAAGCTGAGTTGCACAAATCTGTATTGCTTCTCTTAAATGAGATGTTTCCCTCTGAACCGCAGGTTGTCCCTATGAAGACACCGAAACCCAGAGCGGGCTCCCCAGGTTGGGGGGGTACAGGCATGTCCAGGTGTGCCAGACCGGTCCTGCTCACCCAGATTTGCAGGCATCCCCCCCCCCACATTGACGACAGAAAAGGTCAAGAGGAGAATTTGGGGGGTTCCCTGGGGAATTCTGACCTGGTGGAATTGGATCCGTCAAATGAGAGAGTATTCCTCTGAAGGTGTGGGGGGTGTGTGTGTGTGTGTGTGTGTGTGTGTGTGTGTGTGTGTGTGTGTGTGTGTGTGTGTACAGAACCCAAGAGAAAAATTACTGATAACAGCACAGTCCTCCCTCAGAGAGTTGCCGCAGAGTCAGATGAAGTACCAACTACAAACCAGCCGCCCAACTACTAAGACACTGGGCACTGCTCAAACTTTTACTTTAGGCAGGCGACTGCCAAGGAAACTAGTAAATATTTAGAGAGAGTCCTGGGTACAACAAGAATAGGGGGTGATGGGCTTGACATGAAGCTCCTCTCCATCGCACTCTCGGAAGTTATCAAACCTATCACTAAGCTCTTCAACCTGTCACTTCATCTCTCTGCTTTCCCCTCAAAGTGGAAAATGCCCTGGTTACCCCTGTGCTAAAAGGTGGAGACCGAACACTAGTAGCCAACTACAGGCCCATCTCATTCCTGTCCCTGCTCTCCAAAGCACTTAGAGTCCTAGCTGACCAACTTACCGACCATCTGCATAAATACAACCTTTAATGCCCCCAACAGCATGGCTTTTGCAAGATGCACAGCACAAACACTGCCCTAATAGAATTCACGGACTTAGTCCATGAGGCACTCGGCCTGGGTCACCTGGTTGGTGCAGTCTTTATCGACCTAACCGAGGCATTTGACTTGGTGAATCATAGCTGCTGCTCCACAGGTTGTTGCCTAGGGCTGTCTCCCGATATAGTTAACTGGTTCAGTAGCTACCTGACGGGGCGCTCACAGAAAGTAAAACTAATCAGCGGTCACAGTAGGGGTCCCGCAGGGCTCCATACTGGGCCCACTTCTGTTCAGCCTCTTTGTGAACAACCTCACCAAAGCTTGCCCCACATCCAAAGTCCTGCTGTGTGTAGATGACACTGTTGTATTCTTGCGTAACTCCAGCCAGGAAGCACTCGCCAGGAACCTGCAGAACAACTTCAGCCTACTTCAGCACTGGTTTAAAAATGGCCTGCTAGCGCTCAGTAGTGTAAAAAAACAAAAAAAAAAAAAAACAGACAATGCTCTTAGCAGGGTGCCAAAAGAGGAGAGCAACAACACCTTGATATTCAGGACATGGAGACTGTAGGAATGTAATCCATCCTGTCCACCTCTGCCCCAGCTCTGAAGTATTTTCCCAACTTCTGTTACTCCAGTCAGATTATAGAACAGTTATGGGCCAGGACAGAGAAGCAGCTTCTTAGGCCTAGGGTTTGATGCTGTCCTTTTTCATTGGGAAAGCGCCAAAAGGTGGAAATTTCCAGTGGTGATGGACGAGGCCATGTGTAATGCTGTGACTGGGAACACTATCATGCCTTTAGAAGGTTTGGCAGCTCTGTCAGATGCTCATAAGGGAATGGGTGTGTCATTCAGATGAGTGTTTACTTCAGATGGTGTAAACCTTGCATGTTGTGTACGTCCTTTATTATTTCCTAGGCACTGGACTTCTGGATTACTGCATTAGGTAGTTTTTGTCCCATAGGATTCTGAGAGGCCTAGTATCTCACTACTCTGCTTTTGTGGCCTCCGCCATTTTTTGGGGTATGCAGCTCACTTCCATGGCTTCTGCCTTTTTGGGGGATGCAGCTGTAGATGGCCTACATTGTATCATTTCATCATACCCTGTAGTAGCGGCCAATTGGAGCATGTGGCTTTGTCACTGGGACACAGTTCTGGCCTCCTAGACAGAGTTGTTCAGTATACTTTTTGCTGGTGAGTTGCCTCATCTGGAGTTGGACTGTATTCTGAAGGGTGTCCAGGACAGCTGCTGGTCTCTAGACAACAAGAGAAGTCCAGCCTGACGGCAAGGGGGGTGGGGATCAGGCATGCTGAGACATTCGAGGGGCTGATTCGGTCTTTTGAGAATTTCAGTAACCCAACCAACTGTCTCTGTTTTCAAGGATAAGAGTAACACACGCACCCTTGCCCACAAATGCAGTGGAAGTGCGGGAGAGAAGGGTGGATCTTCACAATGAAAATATGTGGGCCCATCTCTGCCTCCCTGCACTTGGTGGAAGACTACAGACATTCTACCAGCAGTGGGCTCAGCTGACGTGGGTATTGCAAATTCTGGATTTGGTTTATGCTATAGAATTCACATCGGTACCTATGAGAGTCAGAGATCGTTTCCTTTTGTTCTTGGAATATTTGAAGTAGGTAATGACAGGTAGGGAACCAGGGTCTGTACCACCTGGTTTAGATAGTATCCCATGTCCCTCCAACAAGAAAGGAATGAGGTTTTCCTGAGTTCTTTGAAAGTCCTGAGAAGTTGGGGTTGGGGGCTTTTGGTGATGTAAGACTTGAAGCAGTTGAACAAGGTGATCAGACAAGCAACATTCAAGATAGTCGTTGCCATCCATAATTAAGCGGCCCAGCCAAGAGTTTTCCTGGCATCCATCTCTCTGAAACATAGAAACATAGACTTTGACGGCAGATAAGGACTGCTTGGCCCATCTAGTCTGCCCATTTCCCTACCTACAGGATAGGCCGCAGATCCTAGTTAACCAACAGCCTATTTCTTCCTACCCTCCACAAGCATTGCCTTATGTCTGTCCCATGCATTCTTGAATTCTCCCACAGTTTTAGACCCCACAACCTCCTCAGGAAGGCTGTTCCATGCATCCACTACCATCTCTGTGAAATAATACTTCCTCACATTGCCCCTGAACCGCCCCCCCTTTATCTTTAAATTGTGTCCCCTTGTTCTTGCACATCTCTTTTTCTGAAAGATGCTACCCTCTTGGACTTTGTTGATTCCACTGAGGTACTTAAAAGTTTCTATCATGTCCCCCTCTCCCTTCTTTCCTCAAGGGTATACATATTAAGCTCCTTTAGTCTCTCCTCATATGACTTCTCTTGCAGACCCTGCACCATTTTAGTTGCCCTCCTCTGGACTGCCTCTATCCTGTGTATGTCCTTGCGGAGATGGGGTCTCCAGAACTGGACACAGTACTCCAGATGGGGTCTCACCAACTGTCTGTACAGAGGGATAACAACTTCCTGTTTTCTGCTGCTGATGCCTCTCCCTATGCATCCCAGTATACCCCCAGCCCTCCCTACTGCCTTCTCACATTGCTTGCTAACCTTAAGGTCATCTGATATGATTACCCCCAGGTCTCTTTCCTTTTGTTGTTGTACTACCTCCCCCATTGTGTATTCTTCCCCTGGGTTCTTGTTTCCCAGGTGCATTATTTGCACTTCTTTGCATTGAATCCTAGCTGCCATACTTCTGACCATTCCTCCAACCTTGCCAAGTCCTTCTCATCCTTTCCACGCCTCCTTGTGTATCAACCCTATTGCAGATCTTTGTGTCATCTGCAAAGAGGCATACTTTCCTTCAGTCCCTCTGCAATGTCACTTATGAAGACATTAAAAGGACTGGACCAATACTGAACCTCATGGTACCCACTAGTAACCCCTCTTTCTTCAGAGTGGACTCCATTTACAATTACCTTCTGTGTCCTGTTGTCCAGCCAATGTTTTACTCAGGCTACCACCCTGGGACCCACTCCCAGGCTGGTTAATTTAACTATTAATCTTTGTGTGGGACTGTCAGATGCCTTGCTAAAAGTCTAGGTAGGCCATGTCCACAGCCCCTCCCTGGTCTACTACTTTGGTCACCCAGTCAAAGAAATCTATTAGATTCGTCTGACATGACCTTCCCGCTGTCAACCCATGCTGCCTTGGGTCCTGTGCCCCACTGACCTCTAGGTACTCAACTGTTCTTTCCTTCAGAAGTGACTCCATCACTTTCCCTACCACAGAGGTCAGACTGACAGGTCTGTAGTTTCCTGCCTCTGCCTTGGTCCCACTTTTGTGAAGGGGATCACATCCGCCTTCCTCCAGTCCTCTGGTACCACACCATCCTTCCATGATTTATTAAAAAAAGTAGCCAGTGGTTTCACTAGTTCCCCCCCTTAATTCTTTTAAAATTCTGGGGTGAATGCCATCAGGCCCCATTGCTTTGTCCACCTTCAGTTTTAGGAGTTCTTGCAGAACCCTTTCTTCTGTGAAAGGACTGGGATCGACTCCCCTATCAAGAGTGCTTCTGTTAATTGGATTAGGCACTTCCCCCTCCTCTTTTGTGAATACTGAGCAGAAATATTCATTCAGTATCCCTGCTTTTTCACTGTCCCCCTCTGCCCACCCACCATTCATTCTATTCAGCCTCACTATCCCTCCCTTTGTCTTTCTACGCTCACTGATGTACCTATAAAAGGTCTTATCCCCCTTCTTAACCGAGTTGGCTATCTTTTCCTCAGTTTGGGCCTTTGCTATTCTGACTTCCCTCCCTGCTTCCTTCTGCCTTAACTGGTACAGCTCTCTGTCCTGCTCCTTCTGTGTTTCCTTGTACTTCTGGAATGCTATCTTTTTTCTTCCTGACTTTCACAGCCACCTCTTTTGAGAACCATAGTGGCTTTTTCTTTAGTTTTGATTTATTTGCTTCATACAAAGGCTTGTTGCCTCTGTGATGGCAGTTTTGATGATTCCCCATTGTTGCTCCACACCTCCTTCTAGCCTGTTTGGTGGTGCTTTTCTGAGGCACTTTCCCATCTTGCCAAAGTCAGACCTCCTGAAGTCCAGTACCCTCACTTTTGTATGGCTTGACTCTGTAGCTGAGTTTAACGTGAACCACACTGTTTGATGGTCACTTGTTCCCAGATGGCAACTCACTTCTAGATCTGAGATCCTCTCACTGCCCCCGTTTGAGAGTACGAGGTCTAAGATTGCTCCCTCACGAGTGGGTTCTGAAACTAGCTGTCTGATGCCTGCCACCTGTAGGGCATCAAGAATGGCCCTGCTCTTGGATGTGGCTGCAGCAAATGTGCTCCAGTTAACATCTGGCATATTCAGGTCTCCCATCAACAGTATCTCCCCTTTCTCTGCCATTCTAAGAATGCCTTCTATCATATCCTTGTCCTTTCCCTCCTCATGACATGGGGGTCCGTACACAACCCCTGTGTGGATTGTGATGCCCTTTCCAGTCTCCAAGGTGACCCACAGTGCCTCCTCTCCTCCCTGTTTACTCTTTTGTTCAGTTGCTTTTATCCCTTCCTTTACATAGAGAGCTAGTCCTCCCCCTCTTCTCCCCTGCCTGTCTCTCCTGTAGGTTATGTGCCCTGGTATGTTAACATCCCAGTCATGGTTCTCTGTGTACCATGTTTCTGTGACTGCTACGATATCCAGGCATCCCTCTTCCATCAAGGCCACCAGCTCAGGGAGCTTGTTGCCAAGACTACGAGCATTGGTACTCATTACCCTCCATTTCCTGATGGCCTTACTCCTTTTTGCCCCATCCCTGTTCTTCTTGCCTTTGTCACTTTCTCCATTTACCCCTGCACTTCTCCTTATCGACACCTCTATGTTGGTGTTTACCGCACTTACTACCATGAATTTTATGGGGGGGCTAGGATTTCCCTGCTCCTTTCCAGTGCCTCCCCCCTTTGCTAGTTTAAATGCTTGCCAATGAAGCATTTAAACCTATCACCTAGGATCCTGGTTCCCCTCCTGGACCGATGCAGCCCATCATGCCAGTATAGGCTTGCATCACTCCAGGTGGACCCCCAGTCCTCAGTGAAGCCAAATCCCTGAGCTCCACACCAGTTTTTCAACCACTGATTGAATCCCATGGTGTGGAACACCCTAGCCTCTCCTACGCCATAGATGGGCAGCACCTCCGAGAAGGTTACCGTGTGTGCTACTTGTCTAAGGCCCCTCCTCAATTCCACAAACTCTTCCTGCACTTCTCTAATCCCTTTCTTAGCCAGGTGGACAATGACATCCAGCTGCTCCGGCAATCCTGAGGATTCGCTCCCTGTCCCTCCAAGCCATGGTGCCAGGCAGGCACCTTACCTCCCTCTCCCCTTCCTCCCCCAGGTCTACCTTCCTAACAGTGGAGTCCCCCACCAGGAGTTGTTTCCTTCCCCTGCGGGGTCCCCTGCCACACTCCTGTGGGTCTCCTTTGTGGAAGTTCCCAGCATCCTCCTTGGTCTCCACTGCGGGTGCCTCCATAGAGGAACCACACTTTGCCAGAATGGTATAGGAATTATGGAGAGGTACAACTGGAGGGATGCGCCTCCGTTCCACCACCCTCACCCTCCCTGAGCCCACTGTGGTCCAACCACTCCTCTTTCTTGGTAACCTCTGAGGCAACGGCAGTGGCACTGGTGGTCCCTGGATGGAAGAGGAGGTCCCACAAATCCTGGCCAACTCAGCCTGGAGATGAGCAAGCTCCTACCTCAGCCCAGAGAGGTGCCTGCAGATGGGACAACACCGCATCCTTCAGAACGTCTCCCGGAAGACTGCTGCTCCACAGCCACTGCACTGCAGCACTCCCATCATGTCTTATTTCTGGCCTCTTATCTGGTTGCAATCCACATACAAAATCACACATGACCCCACAATGCAAAGCATCATGGGCTGCATATGCAAATCACCACAGAATATTATGCTGGTTCAACTTTAAGCAGAAATGCATTGTGCCGAAAGGCCTCTCATACAGTTTGCAAAGGGTGCCAACAGAAAGACACCCATTTCCACTTTCTGATTCATTAGTCACATCAGAAATAACCTGAGACTTGTGATTCAGGGATGACAACTCAGTACTAGGCTCTCCCTTATGACACAGATGGCAGAGAGATTGGTAGCAAGAACTCTGGAAGTCCTGGAGAAGCACGGCTGGATATCAACTGGAAGAGGAGCTTCCTGACGCCATTGGAGATTTTGGCACCTGGGAGAGTGGTTTAGATGAACAAGCAGAGGGTTTTTCCTTTCCACAATCAGGAAAGAGGCTCGTCCAGGAGGCTCAGTGATTGAGATCCCATTGGTTGGGTGATCTCTGCTCACAGGTTGCTCAGATTTTGGATTTGATAATAGCAGCAATAGAACTGAGGCCATATGCAATCTTTTTTTTTTTTTTTAACCCCCCCACACGCGAACAGAGTACTGGTAGTGTGTTTCCCTGCCTCAGAGGACTATTGGGCACTGATCAGTTTGTCTGGGGGGGGGGGCATAAAAATGCAGGTAGATTTACATAGATGGTGAAAGATCATGATTTGTAAGTGGGCAGACGACAGCCTGCTGTTCCTCACAGCAAGCTAAGCCACGCAGGAGTACACTGGGGGAGTGGTCCCTGAATCCATTATCGAGAAGTGAAGGTGAGGTTGGACATTGTTGTTCCTGAGGAATGCATAAGCAGTACAGGACCCGCTAGAAGTGTCAGCTTGCACTTAGAAGTGACCTAGATGCTCCCGTGGGAGGAGTGTAAGCTGCTGTCACAGACCACTGTTCACCTAGCTGGGAAACAATGTCCAGGTTGACTCTGTAGGCTGTGGAGAACAAGAATGAATTAATTCTTTTGAACCAGAGGTGTTGGGCATCTCTGCGGAAGGGTTGGTCAGCACCACTGATCCATTTACTTCAAGGTGGACTCTCAGGAGTTGAGGTTCCTCAGCCAAGTTGGTGCCCATAGGCAGAAGTGGTAGATGCCTTGCTTCAGCAGTGGGACTTAAACATGATTTTCTTGGGTACTACAAACTTTAGTCAGGACGAAGTTCCTTTCTAATAGCGCTGAGTGGTCAAGAAGGCCGTGGTTCTCTGTTCTAGTTCCTCTGACTACGCAGGTATCGTTTCTCTGGGCTTACACAGGCAGGGTCTAGTCCTGCTGTCATTCCCAGAAGCAATACAGCTGGCAGCCTATTTTCAGACAATGGTATCTCTAGAACCAGGGTTTCTCCGTGAAGGCTCTAATAGCTGCTAGGAGGTGTCCCCTCTTGACTGCATGTATTGGGCTGGAGTTCGGGGTGTTGGGCTTATCAGGTCTACATTTACTTGGGTCTTGGGCCACTTTTTTGTAGCAGGCGGGGGTGGACAATAGCTTGCATCAAAATCCTAGTGGGATTCCGTGTCTGCTCTTGGTGTGTGGTGGGGCTACCATGAGTACTACCACAGCTCCCCATCATACTTGAACAGGTATTGCTCACCCTATACAGAGGTTTGTTGAACTTTGTTTTTCATCACTTTCATTGGATTCTTTCTAATAAGGTGTGTTTGATTAATAATGATTTGCTCAGCCAGGAGGATTGGCAGTTGCCAGGCTCTTTCACATTTTGCAAGTATTCTTGCAGAAAGTCGTGGACTTCATCGTCGATGTGGTGTTGGAATCCTCCAGGTGGTTGGTCCTGGGAGACTTCAGTGCCTGGGTCTATGACGAACTCTTGCAATTTGGTCAAGACTTCCTCCAACTGATGATCTCATTGGGCTTCACACAGATTGTTATCGCTGCCACCCATAATTGTGGTGACTCTTTGGACTTGGTGTTCCTCCTGGGGATGGAGATGTCAGATTTGGTGGTGGAACCAGTTGGTTGGTCTGACCATCACACTATAGGGTATAGTTTTTGTGGCTGCCCCCAATAGACTTGCCCCCGTGGAAATGGTCCGGTATCGCCCTTTAAGGGGTGCATGCCCCGCTGGTCTAGTGGTGGTACTGGGCCTATCAAGTAGGGCAACGGGATGCATGGAGCCAGATGACCTGCTGCTGCACTATAATAGTGCAGTTTCAGGGGTTCTGGACTCCTTTGCTCCTGTCCAAGTTCGTCCACTCACTCTTCGTCCTCAGCCCCCTTGGTTTGATGGGACTTTGAAGGAGTTGAGGCTAGTAGGGCGAAGGCTGGAGCATTGCTGGTGGAGATCCGACCTGGAGGTTGACTAACTTGAGATCGATGGCCCATTATAGGGACTATCAATCGTCTGTCTTCCGTTAGAAGGCAGAGTTCCTGTCCAGGGAGATTGCCGCTGCAAAGAATCGACCGGCCCATCTCTTCCGAACTGTCAACAGGTTGTGCAATCCAACCTGCCTTCAAAATTGGAGAGCTTTTTTTGCAGCTTAAGTGTGAGGAGTTTGCTCAATTCTTTGCAGATAAGGTTGCCACCATCAGGTCGGACATCTGTTCTGTACATTCCAGTGAGCGGTGCAGTGGATGGTGGGAGGTCGCTAGCGCTCAGTTTGTCTGGTCCAACTTTGACCGGCTGGCGATCACTGATATTGTGAAGATCGTCTAGGGTATGTGACTGACTTACTGTAGTTTGGATCCTGGTCCAGCCCGCCTCCTGGTGGAGTGTGTGGATGTCATCGGACCGGTCCTTGCTGAGATAGTCGAGTTTGTTGGAGAAGGGGGTGTTCCCTGACCCCTTGAAAGAGCCGGTCATGATCCCCTTTTAAGGAAATCCTCCCTTGACCCAGATTCTCACAAACTACAAACCTGTCTCTAACCTGCCCTTTGTGGGTAAGGTTATTGAGAAGGTAGTCGAGCTGCAGCTGGAGGACCATCTTACCACCCACAAGGTCTATGATCCTCTCCAGTCCAGATTTAGGAAGAGGCATAGTACAGAGATGGCGCTTGTTCGGGTACTTAATGATGATCTGATGGCGAGAGATTGGAAGAGCCGTTTGATCTTGGTTCTCCTTGATCTCTCCGCAACGTTTGACACTGTGGACCATGGGGTATTACTGGAGCGCCTGCGGTTGATCTGTGGACTGTCCGGTACGGTCCCCAGATGGTTCCATTCTTTTCTCACGGGCAGGACTCAGAGAGTGGTGTCAGGGTTTTTTTTCCTCAGCCCCTTTCCCCCTGATCTGTGGGGTGCCGCAGGGCTCTGTGTTGTCTCCCATGTTTGCAGTGTATATGCTGCTGTTGGGAGACGTTATAAGGTGGTATGGGCTGAGTTTTCACTGCTAAGCAGGTGATACTCTGCTATACCTGTCCTTTGTGCCCGAGCAGGAGCATGCTGTCGTGGTCTTTAACTGCCTCACCGACATTCAGGACTAGATGAGTGGCAGCTGGTTAAGGTTGAATCCGGATAAGACTGAAGTGTTGGTTGTGAACCCTGGTCGTCGGGTAGAGGGGTCCTTGACTGCTCAGCCCTCTGGGCTTGTTCTGGGGGGCAGGCAGCTGAGGTCCTCTGAACGGGTGTGGTATCTGGGCGTTATTTTTGATGGCGAGCTGACGCTTGAATCCCAGGTGTCGGCTGTCATCAAGGCCTCATTTTACCATCTGAGGAATATCGCCTGGATAAAACACCTTATTCCGCCTATTGACCCTTCCTACTCTGGTCCATGCCTTTGTGAGCTCCCGCCTTGACTACTGCAACGCTGTCTACCTAGGGCTTCTGGGGGTGGACATCCGCCATTTGCAGCTGGTGCAGAACGCAGCAGCCTGGCTGTTGATGGGCTTATCTCGATCTAGCCATGCCACGCCTGTGCCTTGCGAACTGCACTGGTTGCCAGTGTGGTGGAGGATCACCTTCAAGGTTGGTTTGCTGACCTATAAAGCCCTACACTGACAGGGACCGCATTATTTGCAAGACCTCCTGCATCCCTACTGCCAGCTCCATTCTACTGACGAGGGATTGCTAGAGGTTCCCAGGGTCCATTTGGAGACCTTTGGGGCGAGATCTTTTGCATATATGGCCCCGACCCTGTGGAACTCTCTACCTCGACAGATTAGAGAGTGCCTGTCCATCGAGACCTTCAGGGCTGCCTTAAAAACTTATTTATTCGAGTTGGCCTTTTCAGATGCGTTTTAATTCAGAATTTTGCTGGTTTTAACTGATTTACAGTTTTATCTTAACTTATGCTCTTGCTCCTACTTCAACCCCCCTTAGCTCAGTACATCTACATAATATCCTCTACCCCAACAGCCTTTCTGTGCTCCTTTCCTCAACAAAATAGTTCTGCACTGCCCTCCTGTCTCTTAGCTTGTTATAATTTAATTTTTAATTACAGCTAATCATCCCTTACCTCGCCTCAATTCTTCCCATCCTATCCTATCCCACCTCCATATACTTCCTCTCTAACCCAATTACTCCTCTTTCTTTTGCATTCCATCTTCCTTGACTATTAGTTGGCACTTTTTGCTTGTTTTAGCTCAATGGACTGCTACCTAAATGTTGCCTAAAGATTTTTACTGTTGCTCTCCCATATTTCTATTGTTATATAGTTTTGCAGAATCAGTTGTATCCACTACTTGCACTGTATTACTATTTTCTATGCACCTACTGTTTATATGGTTGTACTGTCATTGTTCAAAATGTTTGTTTCTGTATACTCCCGGGGTCATGCCTGAAAATAGTCATTGCTATGTCTAGTGCACCTTACCCGGTCAACAAAAACTAAATAAATATGTTTTATTCTTATGTACAAGCGCTTTGATATTGTGAAGTGTTTTTTTAGAAATAAAAATGACTTTGACCTATAAAGACATAGGGACAAAGTAGCGCATAGTTCAAGAGATCAGAGGACTATTTAAGAAGTTGGAAGTATGACTTTTTTTCTTTTCCCATATCCGTTTTCTTTTTTGGAGCAATGAGGGAGACACCAGTAGTAGTCTCCCTCGCGTTACTTTTGATGGGCATTGCTTCTTAGAACCCATGTAGATAGAGATATATGTGCACTACCTTCCCCATTGACAGCATAGAACGACACAGAAAGTAGTAGTTCCTTCATACTTATCACAAAATAGCGTGCTCCCCACCACCACCACCACCAACACCACCACTGCACCGTGCTTGCATCTCAGGGCTGGCTACAACTTGAACACAAAATCCAGTACTCCTCGCTATGCCTCACCTATAAGCTCACACATCTCTACACCCCACCAGTCCTATCTGACATTATTGTTAGAAAACAGTCCAGGTGGTCTGTCTGCTCCTTTCTTCCCATACTGGACATACATACCAATTACCAAAGACTTGTCTATCCTCAGGCAGAAGATCCTTTGCTTATGCAGCCCCTCTGCATGGAACTCCCCGTATCTATCCACACCTGCACTACCCTCCCTCAGTTCAAATGAGCTCTGAATAACTACATATCTGCCTCAGAAACCTGCACCTGCCTCACCTGAATTACAGGCACCTGCTCTTATCCTTATTTTCCTATAATTCTAAAGCATATTTGTCTATCCCTGTACCACTATCGCATTGAAGTTCCACAAGAACACCTGTACTGTATATCATTGCTCTGTAACTATGAACATATAAACACCTGCACAGCCATCCTCAAGACTGTACCCTATTATAATCCTGTCTAAAACCTTTATTCCATTTTGGACGCCGCTTTAAATTAATTTATTGGTCTGTGGCTTTTTATGTACACTATAATCAACTGTGATTCTCCACTTATTGTATCTCCTTGATATATTCATTTTATTGGTATGATCAGTGTTGTATATTACTGTATCTCTGTGTTGTAAACAAATTGTCTTATGTACCCTCCCACGGGTTGCCCCTGAAAAAGGGACTGCATGGTCTCGGTGGACTTACCTAGTTACCAAAATTCAAATAAATAGACGTAATGTAATTTCCTTTTCTGTTAGCTCTGTTGTCATTAGGGTCTCGCCCTGGAGCTGTCTGCTTCTGTGGAGAATATTGTCCAATATATAGTTAGATAGGTGTGCATTATTTTTAGATAACGGATTCATCAGCTGTTTCTGGACAACTCTACATAGTTTTATGGTGTACGCAGTTCTCCAATAAGGTTCTAAGATTGGGACCTTTGAAGTTAGGTGTTTTGGAGCTGGCATGGGTATCGGCATTTAAGAAACCATTTGTTGTCCTATAACTAAGCAATTCTGTTTTGTGTTTAAGACAAGCATTTGAAGGTACGAAGAATAACTACCTGTTGCTGATCTCCATTGTGGAAAAGTGGTTGAAGTCTGATGTTTCCTATACTGATCTTAGTTTTCATGACAGGTTAGGCCTGTGTTCCATTTGTACGGAATTGTTTAGCAGATGTTATCTGGGAGTTCGACTGGGGATGTGGACATTGAATGTGTGTACTTGGATTACTGCGTAGGCAGAAGTAAACTGAGGTAACTGCTGCACTTGGAATGTTCATGTCACTGGGATCCTGTGCTAAGCATCACAGCTTTGGAGCTGTGACACTACCCCAGTGGGGAGCACATTACTCGTATGTATTCACTAACATCCCCACTGACCATGTTGGAGCTAACAGAAAAGGAAATTATGCTAAGTATGAAAGACTTTCTTCTGTGCTTCGCTAATGGACTGTCATGTAGAATTGAGTGCGTTAAGTGTCTCTAACTACTTGGTGTAACCACACAGTTCCAGAGAGCATTGTTCAAGTTCCATGCCATCAGCTGCAAGTTGTGTAGGTTGGGGTGTCTGGCTGATTCCTGACAGGGTCTCCCAGTATGGTAGAGTCCAAAGTGGTTTCACAGACAGGCAAAGTAGTAACATAAACCCCTTAATGATCTTTCGGATCTCCTTTTAAGGAATTGGATTGGGAGGAAAGGCAAAATGTGTGTCTGTCGACTAATCCAGATTAAAGGCATCCACCACTGTAATGAAGCAAACCAGTCCGTTCCTGGTGTGAACAGACTTGGATTATTCTCTTGGAAGGGCTCTGGGTGGAGGGACCATATCTCAGCATAACAGTATTCCTACTAAGTCAATCTGCTTTTGTTAAAAGACCACTTTTTTGATACATAACTGTAACTGACATCCGATTGCGTTCTGCCCAACTGAGCATACTCATCACTTCTGAAGAGGAGTCCTGCTTCAGGTGACCCTTGTTTGTTGATATACACCACCACTGCTTGGTTGTCACTGACAAGTAACACTGAGCTGTGTCGAATCATAGCGGCAAAGTAATGCAGGGCTAGGAAAACTGCTCTGAGCTCCGGGACATTGATATGGGATTGTTTGTGCCCTGACTACATCCCTGAACTGTAAGATCGTGCAACTGGGCCCATCAGCCCTTACTGCTAGCATTGGTTAAAATCCTGGGAGGCGATGGTTGTTTCACTGGCATTTCTCCCCCTTTGAATACTCTGGAATGAGTTACCAGCTAAGTGATTGTTTGACCTTGTCTGATGTCATGTAGGATGCCAGGATTTTTACCTCCTACTGACAGCAGCATGTTATCCGGTTAAGAGCTCATGTGAATAAGAACATGGTAAAAACCGCACAAGCAAAAGAGCATAGGTGAAAATGGCTACAGGGAAATTATAACATGAACATTATAGTGCTATACCTGTAGCTGTTTTTAGTTGGGCCCAGCACACTGTAACTTTGTGACCGTGTGCTGATGCTGTGTGCCGACCCTGCGTGTTGCCAGCATGGCGTAGTGGTTACAGTGACAGCCTGTGAATGCCTGGGACGACCAGCAGACCCGAGTTCAAGTCTTCTCCCTCTTTTGTATTTTTTTTGTTTGTTGTGGTGTTTTGTGCATTTTCGAGCATGTTTAAATATATTATGGAGGTGCGGGGGGAGAATTGTGGCACATGTCGTGAGCAGCTTCAGTCCCCCCAAGCTGCATCCCCACGACTTTGTAATAGTGACTGTCCCTCCCCTGACTTGCGTCCCCCACCCCCAAAGTACAGAGCTCTGCTCCTTCATGTGTCTTGTCGTTCCTTGTATGTTGGGGTATGTGGAGCTGCATGGTCGAATGAGCAATGTATGTTTTGTTCACTTTTTTCCATGCCACTGTCTGCTGATGCTCTTTTGCTTGTGCTGTTTTCTACCGTTCTGTTATTCTCTAGCTGTTTTGACCTGGACCCCAGCAGCATAGGGTGGAGTGACGAATATACTGTGCGTTGGAGAATATTTTTTTTTATCTTTTTAGTGAAAGTGCATTGCTTCTGTAGGATTCTGCTTGTACTGTCTGCATTGGTCTCAGATACCCACGTCCTTTACACAGTTAACAATAAAGGGTGTGGGAGCTTTCCTGATTTTGCCTCTTACAAAAGCACTCTTTCAGGCAAATGCAGAAAATGTTTTTCATACTTGCAGTAATTTTCCTCTGCAAGTTCAGCACAAAGTTCCGACTTGGTGGTAATTTGTTACTGCAGTTTGGCACTTTTACTGCAAGTGCATGCTGAGACTATATCATTTTTCCGGGGGAGAGAGGCGATTCAAAAACTTTGTTAGTGCATCATTAGGGTTGAAGTGTCAAAGGAAATACAACCTTAGTGTTTCAAACTAAGACCCCTCCTCCACACTGTAGATGAAGAGACTTGAGTTCCCAACCTAATACCCACCCTGCATGCAGGAACAGGTGTGTGAGTGTGCCTTGGCGTTTCAAACCCTAATGCTCACCCCATTCAAAACTAAGTAAGCTAAGATGGGTACACAATAAGAAAATGGGACATTAGGGTTGAAATGCCAAGGCACACCCTTCACACCTGTTCCTGCATGCAGGGTGGGGTGTGGGGTATTGGCGTAGGAAGCCGAGGAGGGGTTGGGGTGTAGGGGTTGGGAACCTTAAGTTTCCCTCATGCCTGTTCCTGCATGCACAGTGGGAATGGGGGCTTAGGCTTGGGAACCCTAAGGTCGTATTTTCCTACTTTTAACACTTCAGCCCTAATGGTGCATTAACAAAGTTTTTTGCAATGAATTTCCTTACTTTTTCACATAGTTTATTTTGTATCCTTATCCCTTCCTCCATAACTGTCCTTATGTCACAGCAGGAGCGCAGGGCCATGTAGGCCCTGTGCTTCCATGCTCTGTTATGTTCCTTGCTTTAGTGTGGCAGTGCAGGGTCTTTGGACCCTGCGCACCCATCCCTCTGTAGATGTGTGACCAAATTATCAGCATAGCCAATTTATTACTCCAGCACATGTAGCCGGTAGACAAAATTTTCAAATCCACGCCAAGACATAATTCTGTGCAACTAGAACGCCATTCCGTGCCACAGGCGCAAACACTTTTTGGACAAGATTGAAAAATGACAGCTGTGACATAAATAAATTTGGGTGATAAGAAGGCTATGTTGAAAATCTGTGGTCAAAATATTTAAGATTTAGTCGGCCCGGTGGTGCAGAGGGTTGAGGTGCTGGATGCTGTACCTTACGCTATGCCGGTGACCCGGGTTCGAGAACAATCTCTGGTTGTTGGGGTGCCAGTGTGGGGGGGGGAGAGGGTGGAGCAGGATTGAGTATGCCGGCAGGCAGCTCTCCTCAGGGTGGTGAGGGTGGGTTGGTGCCTCCCCCGTAGGTCCGATGGGTAGCGTAGGCAGAGAGGGGGTGGCAGAGTATCAGGAGGTGGAAGGGGCTGAGCTGGCGCCAAGGGGTGCAAAGTGTGCCGGGGCCTGGGGGGGGGCAGGGGAGAAAAAATACATATGTGTCCCCATTGCCAGTTGGTGGGAGGAGGCGACTGGGACCAAAAAGCTAAACTTAAAGATTTTTGCAGTTATGAGTGTGCGTACCGAAATTGCAACGAATGGGTATAACTATCATTTTTTCATATTTTGACCCCAAATTTTTAAGTCTTCTTATCACCCACCCCATGAACCCCATAGGTAAAAATGTTCAAATCCGTGGGAAAACACCATTCCATACCACAGTTGTGAAAACACGTTTTGGGCAGGATGTGAAGAATGACAGATGTACTGTTAATGAGCTGGTGTGAAGAAATGGCAATGTTGAAAATTTGGAGTGAAAACATAAAAAATTGCTAAAGTTGCAAGCATTCGTAGTACAATTTCAACGACTGCACGTAACTCTGGTGTTTTTTGCACCAGATTTTTTAACATGGGCTTTTAGGACCCCACCTCATGAACACTAGCACTGTCATTTCATCAATCCCGAAGGTGATTTCACACAGCGACGCTAAAATTACCTTCTGAGGTCCGATTAACGAAATGACAGTGACAGTGTTCCGTTAGATGAGTCCCAAAACCCTGTTAATTATTTAAAAAAAAAAAAAAATCAAAAATGGCTGAGATATCAACATAAGTTGAACGCCATTGGCAGCCATTATATGGCAGTTACCTTGATTCTTCATTTGTGGTATGGCTTTGGCCGAGTGCAGATCGTCCCAGTCTACAGAAGTTGACAGCGCTTGACCTCCGGTGAATGCGTATAGGGGGTGGGGTGGGCTGCCGGGTACTCAGTGGGAGGGTCTGGATAGGGGAGGGAAGATGGGGATGACGAGGGATTGTTTTTTTTTTTTTCCCAGGTAAAAAAAAAGACATTGTGGGACTGTGTTCGTTTTTGCAGGTTTAAGAAAACAGATTTTGGGACACTGGGAGTGGGCTTCCCAGTATCCCAGACTACGGGGGGAGGGTACACATATGGGGACACTGGGAGTGGGCTCCCAAGTGTCCCACAGTGGAAGGCAGTGGGGTGCTAATTCATCTCTTGGGACACTGGAAGTGGGCTCACCAGTGTCCCACACTGCTGGGAGGGGGGTTAAATATGTCTGGGACACTGGGAGTGGGCTTTCCAGTGTCCCACCATGTTGGGGGTGGGGTGGGTGATATATGAGTGGTGTCTGTCTCTTGGGAGAAAACATGATGATAGACAAAACACTGCTGTGCGAAAATACAGCAGACTCCCTACGACAGTATGTGACCCTCTGTGCGAAAACAAGCTTGTTTTCATGCGGGACAATTAACTTTTCCCATGGGAGATGATGGGAAAATTTTAAAAATTTTAACTTTGAAACAAATTAATATTTTTTCACCAAACCTTCAAAAGGCAGCATATCTGTGATCCAAAGGCTTTCTACCCTGAACATTTCAGACCAATACATAAAGTCGTTTTTGATATATGCATGATGAAAAAAACAGCAAACGACTGGTAAATTTAGGATTTTTTTGATGCTCCATATCTAAAAAAAAAAAAAAAAAAAAAAAAGACATCACACGAAATTTAGCATGTCAAGAGACCTACCCTTCGAGATTATGCATGCCAAATTCCGTGCAAATCCATTGAACCGTTCCAGAGTTAAGGTTCAAAAATCTGGGTTTAACATAGAAGTTTGCATGCAACCCTAATATACTGGCGCTACTGCACCAGTATTTTGTTATTTATATATTGCAAAAAACTTCATTAATGCATCAATTATGGTTGATAACACAGCGACTAAAGAATGGAAATTTGATGTTAGGGTTACCACCCCTACCATCCCACCTCACCCCCCCTCCACACACCAACAGACGGGGTGTGCCTTGGGGTCATCAGGCCCAACTCTCACCTCATTCCATGTGCAAACAAGTTGACATACTACAGTATAGGAGCATGGGGTGAGAGTTAGGCCTGACGACCCCATGGCACACCCAGTCTGTTGGTATGTGGAGGGTGGAGGTGGGGTGGTAGGGGTGGTAACCCTAACATAACATTTCCATACTTTTGTCACTGTGCTATCGACCCTAACTGATGCATTAAGTTTTATGCAGTGACTTTCTCTTCTTTTTGAGAAAGTGTAATGTAACTGGTAACTGGTATGTGTTGGTGGGAGCGCAGGCCCACGGTAAAACCATCACCTTCTCAGGTTCTTGTTGGAACTGCACTAAAGTGAAGAAACGACAGATAAGTGGTGTCCAACACACAAAGTGATTTATTTCTGGTATATAAAGCAGGCTTACAACCAAACAGTGTGATCACCGGGAGAATACTTCCAATCTTTCATGCCTATAGGTAGCAGTACGTGTCTTCTCAGAGAGAAGGTGCAATCGCAAAGGGTCTTATACCCCTGATAATTGTTATAGCAACAGCTAAAAAGATCTATAAAAATATTATAATTGGCCAGTGTTAACTGACGTGACTTCTCACTAGCCTGGGAAAGCATGCTGAGCTAACAGAAAGTAACAGATAGCTAAGACAATGGGTCTTGTATATCATGAAGGACACTTGTGGTTACATATGTAGTTACAGTTCTGCACTATCACTAAAGATGGCAGTATTGCCTAACTAATCATTATACAATAGTGTAAATAGAAGCATCTCCCAAATGTTACAATCAGAATAATAGCCAAGGCATTATAATTCTCAGTAAAAATACAGTAGAACTCAGATCCTGACACTTGTGCTTATATTATGTGTCTGTGCCCTGTGGTTAGTACGTGTACCTACAAGTAGTACTGTCTGTGAGGTAGGGAGCCAGTCAGGGGTGCTGGTCCATGGATAACATCCGTTGCCTCAGAAGGGGCAACAATCCCAAGTTAGCTGGTAGGGATGGAGTGAAAAAGGCATTTACAGGCCCGACACATGAGCCTTGTAAAGGAATTCGAGTTGTTTTCGATGTTGTCTGAGGATACGTCACAGGCAACACAGAGTGAATATGAGAAAGACAATCAAAAATGCTTGAATCACAACAAAGATTTTAAAAGTGAGTTCTAGCCAAGTGCTGCCTACGGCAAGAGTCAGATCACCGTCATGGATGAGGTCAAGTGCATTAGTAGCTTTGGTTATATTATTACTGTACTAATATAAATCAAATTAGTATCTTTTCTTGCTAAAAGAGACTTTAAAGAGTGTCAAGGGATCAATGTGTACATTAAAAATAGGAAAATATTGAGACGGGGCATGCAAGTATTGGGGATCAGTATCAATAATGTCTGGTTCAGGAAGAGGAACAGGCGTGATCACAGTGTGACCAATAACAGTTTTTTGCTGCGGAGTAAAACAAAAGTTAGGTTTAGTAATTGGACAAGTCTTCGTACCATATGAGAAGCTGGGATATTTTGTAACAAGACATTCGAGCAACATGAAGTCTTGCTATAGTCTGACTATAAGCAGTTAGCCTCAGCACTTTAATTGCTCTGGAGAGTAAGGGGTTAATTTTATGCCAGGGCATATAACGTTGAGCTTGAGCTCGGTTTTCAAACCTCTGTCTCTGGTACATCTCGGTGTACCCGTCAGATTCTGTACTCCGCCTAACTGTGAAGTCGCTCCTGAGATTTCTCCTTCACTTCAGTTCAGTGAAGTTTTGATTCGGTCAGTTTGTTCAACAGCTTTTTTTTTTTTTTTTTTTGTATCAGATCTCTGTCTTCGGTACAGGGTCTCAGACTGGCCTTCCAGTGTCTCCCCTCCCAGGCTTTCTGAGTCCCCTTCCCATTTTCTGTTTTACTGAAAAGTGTCTGAAACTCTCCAGCTTCTAGTGGTGGAAGCTGCTGATGAGGAAGAAGAACCTGACTATATAGAAATGATGGACGTCCCAGAGTCCAAAAGGCCGTCTGTCCCTCCTCACAAGTCCTTGAGGAAACAGACAACAAAAATTTTACAAATGCCTAACGCTTTACCTCCTGTGGATAAGAAAATGGACAGGAGATGCACTCTGTCAGGTTCAGGTACGGAATTTTTGTACCACCATTGCAGCCATGTTGGGGTAGTGCAGGCTGCAGCCTATGACAGGGCTAACATTCCTTTGGCTTCACACTCCCCCAGATGATTCCAGGAAGGTGGATGCCGTGGCCAAAAAAAAGCAGTACTTGGCATCTTCCTTGGGACTCAGGCAGGCAACTTACATGACCTGTACAGCTAGGTGCCAGAAGAGTCCAGGTGGGACACAGTAATGGAACTAGCAAAGAAGCCCCCCCCCCCCAAACTAGCCAAAGAGCTGGAGGAGGTGGCTGCTGATGGAACAGAGGCATCTAAAGTGCAATTTCATGCTGCTGTCTCTAATGATGTGGCATCTAGAGTTATGGCTACATCTGCGTCTCTCAGGAGATTTGCTTGGCTCAGATGTACTAGCCTGTCTCAGTATATCCAGGCTAAGGCCATTAATTTTCCTACGGTTGGTAATTCTCTGTTTGGGGAGCAGACAGAGGCTTACATGAAGAAAATGGATGAATACAGGACCATCTACAGGAGTGCACAGGCCAAAGAGAGGCAAGCCACTCATCAGAGGCAGCAGTGCAGGGGCAGGCCTTTTTACCAAGCCCAGGCTGCCTCTTCCTTCCCACAGAGGGGGTTTTTCTGAGGGAGAGGTAGTCCCAGTCCAAGGCTTCTGCCAAACAGACACCTTGATGTGTCAGTCCGGGTCACCTCCCCAATACCAGTAGGGGGCAGGCTGGCTTACTATTTACAGGCCTGGAAGTCTATTATTTCAGTTAAGTGGGTCCTGGAGGTAGTAAGCCAGGGCCTGGCTCTCAGTTTCAAAAGATTTCCAAAATGAGTCAGGTTTTTTCCTCCTGCATCAGCATCAGAAACCATTGCCTTAGGCAGAGGTTTCTTCCCTGCTAGCTCTCAAAGCTGTGGAAAAAGTTCCTCCACAACACAGGGGCAAAGGACTGTACTCCAGGTACTTCCTTACCCCAAAAAAGAGGGGTGTGGCGACCCATCCTAGACTTGAGATATCTGAACAAACATATCACAAAGCCAAAGTTCAAAATGGTGACTCTGGGAGTAATCCTCCCCTTTCTGAGGCCAGGGGATTGGCTAGCATCACTGGACCTCAAGGATGCCTATTTCCACATTACTGTCGGGTGCTCCCACAGAAAGTACCTCAGGTTTGAGTTGCCCTCAGGCCATTACCAATTCAGAGCCATGCCCTTCGGCCTCACTTCAGTTCCAAAGGTACTAAGTGCCTTGCAGTAGTAGTGGCCTTCGTCAGAAGGCAGGGTATCTCAATCTTCCCTTATCTAGATGACTGGCTCATTGTAGGCCAGTCCTCAGACCAAGTCAAGTCAGCTCTGGAAGTTTCTCAGAATCTGCTCAGTTCCCTAGGATTCATTCTCAATCTTCCCAAGTCAGTTCTCGAACCTGTACAACTCCTCACTTTTATAGGAGTAGAGTTAGATACAGTCCAGGCAAGGGCCTTCCTCCCACAGACAAGGGTAACCGCTGTTACAGATCTGGACTGTTTTCGGCCTTTGGTCTCTTGACCAGCCAGGCACTTTCTCCAACTCCTAGGCCGTATGGCAGCCTCGACTGCTGTGGTACAAGAGGCCAGGTTTTAGATGAGGGACATTCAGTTCCACTTAAGGTCATTTTGGTCTCAGAAGAAAGATTCTCTCACCAAACTGATTTCAGTGACTCTGACTCTGGTCCAGGCTCTCCAGTGGTGGCTAGATCAGGACAATCTCAGACAGCATGTCCCATTTCTCAGTTGAGCCCCCTCAGTGTGTGGTGGTGTTTTTTTTTTTTTTTTTTTACTATTTGTGCCTCCTTCTCTCGTGCCCAGTCTTCACTCCTTCTGGAGACACACATAGCGATCTCACCGCATCACGACCTACCCGATTCTACCCTGGCAAGTCCCCATCGAGCCATGGCTGTACTCTCCAGGTGGGTATGGGGTGGGGCTGCTGCACACTGACAATCTTGCAGTGTCAGACTCACCAGGATGTCAGGCAGGCGCGAGCGATCAGGGTCTCTGCTGTGGTCTCTGTCATCTAGGAGACCGGGCACTGTTTTTTCCAGTGTTCTGGGGGAGTGGGGCGCACAGGACATCATGGCATCACCGCCGTCACCACTCCCCCAACCCCTCGAGTCAGCTACAATGCTTGCTGTGCCTTCAGCTTCCGCTAGAGGCCAGGCAAATGCCGAGCAAAGCCCCCCCCTTCCTCCCGGGAGAGGAGAGCTGTCTATCGGATGCTCTATCCTCTCCCATCCCTGCTGACCCCTGGTGGCCTGGGCTTGTTCCCGAACCCAGGTCGCCAGTGTAGCGTGAGGTGTGGTGTCCAGCGCCTCAACCCTCAGCGCCACCGGGCTGGCTCCCCTCAGTGGTTTTAACCACAGATGCCTCTCTCCTGGGTTGGGGAGCCCATCTGGGGGCTCACTGCACATGGAATTTGGTCACAGCGAGAGTCTCTCCTTCACATCAGTCTCCTGGAACTCAGAGCTGTGTTCCTAGCCCTCCAGGCGTTCTCTGAGTCAGTCACAAAGGCAAAGTGGTGCAAGTCAGGACAGACAACACCACCACAATGTGGTACATAAACAAGCAGGGAGGCACTCTGTCTGTGGCCTTGTGCACAGAAGCCATGAAACTGTGGTCTCAGGCTTACTCTCTCTAAACTTCCCTGACAGCAGTTCATCTTCCAGGGAAGGACAATGTGCTGGCAGATGTTTTGAGCAGAATATCCCAGGGCCATCACGAATGGATCCTGAACCCTCATATCCTGACAGTCCTCTTCACCAGAAGGGGCACTCCAGAGATGGATCTCTTTGCAGCCCCAGACAATTATCAACTTCCTCTGTTTTGCTGCAGACCTCCAGTCCTAGGGACTGTTCCTCTGGATGTTCTCCTATTAGATTGGACAGGCGGGTTTCTTTATGCCTTTCCTCTGCTGTTCAGAGTCCTGATCAAGATCAGGTCTCAACCCTGCACAATGATACCAGTGGCCCCAGATTGGGCCAGACAACCCTGGTATCCTCTCTTGTTGTCTCCAGCAGCGTCACTCCCCCTGTCTCTACCCAGGAGACACAGTTTAACACCTTCTCAAGGGAGGATTTGGTATCCCAATCTTCAGTCTCAAAGCCTGGTTCTTGAAGTTTTAGAATATGCAGGCCTGCATCTTTCTCATGGGTCGTGGATATTTTAAAGGTCTCTAGGAAACCTTCTACCAGGAAAACTTATAATTCCAAATGGAAAAGGTTCATTATTTGGTGTTCTCAGAGAGGTATACAGCCGGAGGCTGCAGGTATTGCCATGGATTTGGATTATTTGGTTCATCTTAATAGCCTAGGCCTTAGGCCTGCGACCCTTAAAGTTCATTTGGCAGCTGTGTCTGCTTTTCTTTCTGCAGGGAAGGGATCTTCCCTGGCATCCCATCCTGTTTTCAGTAAGTACTTCAAACGCTTGGTCCACATTAACTCTCCTTTTAGAGAGCCTACTCCAGCTTGGGATCTGAATGTCTGCATTGCACAGCTTATACAGCCACCCTTTGAGCCCTTAGCTTTTACCGAGCTAAAGTACTTGACTTGGAAAACTGTTGCTGGTAGCTATTAATTCTGCCAGGAGGATCAGTGAATTACAGGCCTTGTCAGTAGAACCTGACTTCATTTCCTTTCATAGGGACAAGGTGGTCCTCAGGACAAATAGAAAGTTTCTAACTACAGTGGTATTGGATTTTCATCTGAACCAATCTATCTCTACCTATGTTTTTCACTGACCATTTTTCCTCCGGAGAGAGAAGATTGCACAGTCTGGATGTGAAAAGGGCACTTAGCTATTACATAGAACATACTAAGGCACATAGGAAAGATTGTCTGCAGCTATTTCTCACTTATGGAGAAGTGGGAAAGTGTAGACCTGCCACTAAAAGGAGTATTGCCAGGTGGATTGGCTCTTGTATCCAATTTTGCTATTCCAAATTGGGCAAAGAACCTCCTTCAGGCCTGAGGGCCCACTCTACTAGAGGTCCAGCTGCATCCCTGACAGCTGCTAGGGATATTCCTTTGGTAGAAATATGTAAAGCAGCCACCTGGAAAACAGTCCATACATTCACCAAGCATTACTCTGTGGACATCCAGACTAGGAGTGATGCTCGGTTTGGTACAGCAGTGTTGCAGAGCCTATTCCCAAAGTAAGTTCCTTTGTTCCCCTCCTCCTGGGGGGAACTGCTTGGTGGTCTGCATATAGTCAGAATACAGCAAGACTTTGTTTGAAGAAAAAATTACTCACCATAGTAATGTTTCTTCTAATGGAATCTTGCTGTATTCTGACCTCCTCCCTCCCTGCCTCCTCTCTCAGAACCTAGTTTTTGGGATGTGGGTTGGCAGGTACAGTGTTGCACCTCAGGCACCCTCCCTTTACTTAGGGTGGGGTGGTGGTTGTTTTGTAATTTGTTATATATTTAATTCACTAGCTACTCTGTTTCTTCTTGGGTTCTTGGCTTGAGTCTTATGGACCCAAGCTTTGTTGCCTTTTTGGGCCTAAAATTAAAACAATTTCCATAACTCTAGTTAGTTTTTGCTGGTAAGAATCTGACTGTTACACTAAGATGTACCAGAGACAGAGGTTTGAAAACCAAAACCAAGCTCAAGCTCAACATTCTATGCCCTGGCATAGAATCAACCCCTTACTCTCCAGAGCAGTTCAAGTGTTGAGGCTAACTGGTTATAGTTGGAATCCATCAAGACTCCATTAGAAGAAACAACATTACTGTGGTGAGGAATTTTTTCATACTGTCCGTCAGAAGTATAGGTAATTCTTACGGAAGGCACCCGCCATCGATGTAGACGTACTGGACAGGAAAAGGACTGGTTGGTGAGCCGTGTAGTGAAGCGATGTACCTCTTCAAGGTAGCTTCGAGATGGAGCCGTTTTGGCATCTTGCGCTGAACATGCAGCAGGAGGGATGTCCTCATCTGGATCAACATCAGTAAGATTGGATGGCAGTTTTTCACCCAATGTCGGTGCCCAGTCAAGATGTTAAAGAGCATAGCCACAAACTGGTTTCACAATATTGAAAATTTCACATCGGCACAGGAAGTAGTAGCCTTTCTTTGCGCAGCAGTTAGTATGGGGTGCCACCCAAGCCTGAAGGACTTGATGATAAACAAGCATGGAGGGTAATTCGGTTCTTTCCTGGAAAATGTCATTTTCAAGATGGCCTATGGAATAAATGCTGGCCAATTTTGTCAAAACGACTGTAGCAGGATCAAAACGTGGTAAAGACACAGTAAAGGTTATACCTGTTCTCCTTGATAGAATAGGACTTGGTGAAATAGCAAGGTGCTTGATTAGGAAACCTAGAAACATAACCAATATTTCTAACAGTAACCATAGAGATGTTTAGCGTATTCTTTAAACTCATCGATATGCAACCAGTGGTTTTGCAATGTGGACAATACCATTTACCCAATCTGAGATCATGTATTGCAGATGTCCTCTCTGATGCAAGACCTGTCCGCTCTGGAGTCTCCCAGGGATCCATACTGGGCTCCCTTCTATTCAGTCTCTTCCTGAACAGCCTCCCACAATCTTGCGCGGAACCAATAATCCTCTATGCTGATGATGCTGTAATTCACACCACCCATAAGGATCCCCAACCCCTACAAAACAGTCTACAGCTGGGCTTCGCCTCAGTTGAACACTAGTTTAGTAAACCTAAATTGGTCCTAAATTATAAAAAAAAAAAAAAAAAAGTCCATGCTTTTCAGCAGCTCCCACAACAAGTACAGGCTACACCCCCTGAATATCACAAAGTGCCTTGGAGTTACCCTCGAACAGGTGCAATCCTTTAAATATCTTGGGATCTCTCTTGACTGTAACCTATCCTATGGTGCCCACATTGATAGTGTCGCCAAAGCTGCAAATACTCGTATTGGACTACTCTACAGGCATAGGCAACACCTTACCCTGGAAGCCTTAAGGGTCGCTGTTCAGAGCTCTGTTGTCTCCATAATTGACTATGGCCTGATCATATACAGCTCTGCTGCTGTTGCCACTGTACACCTCACTGGTATACGCAAGTCTTCTATGCTCTGAAGTACCTATGCTACTGCAGCTGCCCTCAGACGCATTTCTACGTCCCTCAACAAAGCTTGCCGGCTCATCACTGGAACTCACCTTCTCACTCGTGTGACCTTTATGCTCAAACTGGCTGGCTACAACTCTAAACCGCATAAAGTACCAAACTTGCATTATGGCAAAGAAAATAACCATGGTTATTGCACCTCCCGGAGACCAAGCTCTCCTTTGCCCCAGTAGTAATCCTCGCCACACTAGGGGATCCGAATCACAACTCCTGCAGGTACCTCGCTGCCGTACCACTCGGGGACAAAGATCTTTTGCTCATAGGGCCCCTAGCTGGTTGAATGGTCTCAACAGTGACATCTCCTCCTCCGTACCTAAGCTTGGCCCATTCAAATCCAGGCTCTGACTATGCCTCACTGCCTGTAACACCTGTGACTGTCTCCGTTAATCAACCCTCTATACCATTACCCAGTCCTCGTCTCTGCTCTTTCTACATAGCACTTCTTTTATCTACCCTAATCCCCCACCCTCTCCTCCTCCCCCTGCACCCCCTCCACCTCTTGTACTTCTCTCTGCAATGTGACAATGCCTCTGGCTGCTCTTACCTTCCTATGTCCTTCCCATGTCTTGTAACACTGTTTACCCCATCAGTGCCCCTGGCTTTAGTTTAACCCAAATGTATGCATTTATATTCATGTAATTGACTGTTAACCTGTTATCCTGCCTTTGTTTACTGAAAAGTCTTGTTTTTTTGTATTGTACTGCAATTGATGAGGAACCTTTGTAAAAGAGCCTTGTCTCAAAGGTACTTGTAATCCTAGATTCAAAAAAATACATTTATTTATTTTATTTATTACATCTGGAATTTTGCCTGATTCCAAATCCCTGAAGAGGGTGTGTAACAGTAGATAGAACGTAAGAGCCATAAGCAGAACATAAAATTTCACACCCAATATATTGTTTGTCCGCCTCACGGTTATTCTGAAAAATAAGATTAAGTTTATGCTTAGTATCATTGAACCCTTGGGCGATCTCTTGCATATTGTACACAGTATAACGTTCTTCATTACTGAGAGAATTTACACCTTGTGAAATAGGGGGCATTACATCATTATTTAATAGTCTGTTGAAATTTAAGGGTGTGAGCCTTTGCCCCACTTGCCTGTAAATAAGTGACTGAGGCTAATTTGTTAAGCAGAGAATGTCAGCCATGTATCTTCTGTCTTGTTGGGCAGAGATTGAATACCAATTCCAGTAATAAAAATAAACTGTAGCATTCAGATTTTACCAGCTGCTGGTGGTGTTGAAAAGAGAATTTTATAAGTCGCTGATGCTTCACGGTAAGCTCAGTGCTCAGATGATAGATACACAGATTAAAAATGTTTAAGACATCAATAACATTAGGGTCTGTACAAATGAATTACTTTCTATTCGGATCCTGAGATACTACACGAACAGAACAAAGGATCTCAGAAAGACTGATAAACTGTTTGTCTCTTTTGCCCCCAAAAGAGAAGGCAATGCTTATTGCAAAGGGTACTATGTGGTTAACACTTGAGTTAGTACCTTAGGGGAATGGGCAGGGTGGGACATAGTGTGTGAGTTAGTGGTCAAGTTTGGCCACTAGCTTTCAAAATCTGGTAGCCAAACCAATATGTGTAGTGGCCATCCCTTTTAAACACTCAAAAATCACTTTTTAGGCAAGTAGCCAAGTTGGCCAATAACTTTCAAAATCTGGTAGCCAAACCAATTTTTAAAGTAGCCATTGGCCACCTAGCTACCTGATTTGCCCCACCTTGGAAATGGATACCATAAATCTACCTTAAGCAAAATGTGAGATTTAAAACAAACAAAAAAAAGCTAAATATTTAGACACATGCCAGATATTTTGACACATGCCAAGAAAATCCTATCTGTGCCAGGAAATGGCCTCTTGCAGGAAAAAAATAATTCTGCATAAACCCATAATGTGGTTAAAATCATCCTGATCAGCACCCTACTGATGAAATTGTTCCATATGTGCTGGACAGAATTAGTATGAGCAAAATGCCTGCTAATTTTTCATCAGAGTAGCTCAAGTGTGCACAGCCTTTAGGGAGATGTGAAAATTCTGCATGTTATGTTTCCTAGAGGGTGCCTTCTAGTGTACTACTCCTTCATCCTTACTACATTGTTGTTAAGTGCATCATGGTAATGGCTAGTGGGGGATCCTTTTTATTGTCCTGTGGAGCTCTTGCAGGCTAACACTAGCCTACATTTCTGGTCCTGGCACTTCATTCACCTGGCTCTGAAATTTCCATGGGTCAAATCTTCTGCTGGCTTTTGTTTTAAGATGGCCTACTGTCTGCTCTTTAAATCAGTTGGTAACTGCAGCACGTACATGATTACCACCTAAGATGCAAACATCTCATTTCCACTAGGGTTCTGCTTCTACCCATCCCACAGCTGGGTAGAATAGAACGCTGGAAGGTCACGTAAATTGCCCAGAGTCGCACAATGAGCATTTAGCTCTAGTTTGGTTTGAACCTGTGATCTCCTGGTTCCCATGCTGGTGCTCAAAGCACTAGGCCACACTTCTCCGTATGCTTGATTTAGATACACAGATACATAGACACTGTCGGCAGATAAGAGCCTGTGGCCCACCCAGTCTGCCCATTTGAGCTTGTAAGTTCCCTTTACGGTTTTCTAGAAGTCTGTTGCCCCTTACCCCTGACCTCCAGAATTCCCTTACGTCTATCCCATGCATTCTTAAATCCCGTGATCTGCTTTTCCTTGATAACCTGTTAGGACTGAGAGCAAAAACTGCCTGTTATGGGTGACTGGGAACAAACATTTGGAATCCAATAATGCAAAAATATGAGGCCATACAGTTCAGCTGAAACAGAATCATGCATTGCATTGCTGTGCATGCAGGCAGAAAACGTACCCGGTTTTTGATGTTTCTAGATATGTATTTGATTTACAATGGACAACCCAGTGGAAATGCAGTATATAATTGCAGAAATGTATGTCCGGAGCCAACAACCGCTTCTTTTACATTGCTCGATCATTTTTTTCTATTGTTCTGATGTCATTCTGAATTTTGAATATCACAATAATGTAACAAGTAAAATTACAGTTTGTCATGCTTTACTTATACAATTACTGGTAACCCCAAATAACAACTGGATTATGAGCACTGTCAAATGCTGCAGTAACCTGAAATCAGGTTATTGCATCATTCTGATCATTTAATACACCAGCGCAAATTAATTATAAAAAATAAAGGATAGGCAAGTGTTTTTTATGGATTTCTTTTTACACACCCTTGGTGTGTGATGACTGTATAAATCTCTTGAGCTTTGCTCTCAAAGTTTGAGTCATCACACACCTCAGGTGTGTGTGTGTATATATATAAAAAAAAAAAAAAAATCATAAACACTTGCCTATCCATTATTCTCTATATCTGTCTATAAGGTTAATAATGCATTAGCAGCTGTTTTGGCTGTGACCGGAGCTTATTTTCGTGGTGACTGTTAATAATTTGTGCTTCCATTTATTTTATTCATTTTAGGATTTTGATAAATGATAGAAAATTGGAAAAATAAACTAAATTATTTGGCGGACTTCTTAGATTATTGAAATATGGGGATTCTTGGTATCAGTGTCCCATTTTTTTTTTTTTCTAGATGGGCCATTGCCCCACCCAGACTCAGTTCTGTTATTTGTATGAAATAGTTTCCCAACATGCATAATTATCTCTTGTGTTTATTTTTCTAGATTGACCTGGATACTATTGATGTCAGCAACCTTAACAGACAGTTTTTGTTCCAGAAGAAACATGTGGGGAAATCAAAAGCACAGGTGAGGAAAGGTTACTGAACTTGAAAATTTTAATTTTCCAAGATTCTGGTATGCCTTACTTGCAGCTCATGTCGGCAGAATTCTCTGGCTGTACATTTTATTATTTTCTGTGCAGTCTTTTTCAAGTGGAAGGGATCGTATTTTGGCTCCCCTGATGACAGCTAGTCCAGTCCTTCCACTTCCTGGTTGATTGAGCCCCCCAAAAAAAAAAAACACACACACACGTTATGACATGTGCCCAGGAAAAGTCAGAGGATTAAAGGCTGGGGGAGGGTTAAGTAAAAATTTTTTTCAGTGTTTATTCTCCTTGGCCACAGCAGAAGGCACCCTTCTGCCAGTTTGTCGCTCCCTCCACTGGCCATCTCCCCCACCACCCCCCATGTGTGAATTCCAGTCATTGGCTGCGGGTTGCCCCAGTGACCAGGAAGGTGTGGGTGCAGTGAGCGGGTATCGTACCCCCCCTGCCCTCTGTGCTAACCATTTTTCTCCCAATTTTCTCTTTGTCCCCAGCCGCAGCTTTTTCAAGGAGTACATGCGCCTCGAGGCTGTGACTCCCTCCCTCTGACGTGCATCTGCCTCATGACACTCTTGTAGGCTTACCACCAGGCCTCCACCTGCAGCCTATCCCCCTGATCCGGGAGAGGAGAGCTGCCTGACAGCAGCTCAGTCCTCTCACAGCCCCCAGCAGCCCGGGCTTGTTGCCAAACCCAGGCCGCTGGCGTGGCAGGAGGTAAGGCACTCTGGGCCTCAGCCCTCCACACCACTGAGCCGGCCTTTTAAGAATAATGTTTATATATAATGGCCATTTGGAAAGAAATCAATGACACTGGTCAACTAACAAGGGCCTTGTTAATCAATTGGTGCCCTTGATTAATCTCAAAGTGGCCACTATTATATATAAATTGTTCTTAAAAACTCAACCCCATAGGCTTTAATGGGGTGTGCCCCTGCACTTGGGGCACACATGATGACGTGCCTGGGGGCTGATTGATCAGTCAGGAAGTGGAAGGGATCGGCAGGCTACCTTGGCGGAGCCAAAATATGATCCCTTCCTCTTGAACAACTGCACAGAAAATTACAAAATGTACAGCCCTAGACTTTTGCCAACATGAACTACAATAACTAGTAAGGTAAACCGTAATTAAAGAATCTTACAAACAGAATTTGACGGCAGATAAGGACCGCTTGGCCCATCCAGTCTGACCATTTCTCCCTACCTACACTGTTATTGCACCCAGCTTGTTTACTAGCCTCCTATGTGGAACGGTGTCGAAAGCCTAACTGAAATCTAGGTGGGCCACATCCACTGCTCCACCCTGATCAAAATCCTTTGTCACCCAGTCAAAGAACTCAGGCCCTGTCCACACTACACTGCTAGCACACTGTAGCGGTTCCAAACCGGTACGGATGGTAACCGTCCGTGTGTCCACACTGCCGGCGAACAGTCCCAGCAGTGGAGTGGCACCGTGACGGCGTGTCCACATTGTGGGTGCCGTGGGACCGTTACAGACGGCACCCTATCCCACAGTGCAGTTCGTGCTGCACTGGGGATGAATGACAACATGCATGTCGTCCACACTACAGCCCGGCGGCGTTACGGGGCAGACCCGCTTTCGTAACCGTTGTTGAAACCACCTCATATGTGGTTTCAACAACTGTTACGAGAACACCTCCTGTAACATTACAGGTGTAAAAGCAAACCGTTGCAGTAATGATTTGACCCCTGTGTAACGTTACAGAGGGATTTTTGGTGTGTAGTGTGGACAGGGCCTCTGTCAGATTCTTTTGACATGACCTCTTGTCAGTTCATGCTACTTTGGTCTTGTAGCCCACAGGATTCAAGATGTTCCACAATACTTTACTTCAGCTGTGATTTCATTAACTTTCCCACCACTGACATCAGGCTGACAGGCCTATAATTGCCACCCTCCTCCCTGCTACCACATCTGTGTAGTGGGACTACATCCACCCTCCTCCAGTCCTCTGGAACCACTACTGTTTCCAGTGAGCTGTTGAACAGAACTGTCAGAGGTGCAGCCAGTATTTCCCAGAGATCCCTCAATAACCTTGGATGCACCACATCTGGCCCAGTTGCTTTGTCCACCTTCAGATTAGCAAGTCCCTTCAGTACTCTCACCTCCAAAAAAGGACTAGTGTCCACCTCCCTCTCTGCAAAGCTTTTGTTACGTTTTTGTGGGCCCCTCCTCTTCTTCCTCTGTGAACACAGAACATAAGTATTTGTTTAAGGATGTCTGCCTTTTCCTGATACCCCTCTGCACAGTCCTCCCTTCCTTTTTTAACCTTACAATCCCATCTCTGGTCTTCTCTCTTCACTTGTATACCTGAAAAAATGTCTTGTCCCCGTTTGTTTCCTCCTGGGCTATTATCTCTTTATTTGGCACCTTTGTGCTCCTCACTGCTTTCTCTGCCTCCCCCCAATTCACCTCCCTATCCTCCCCTCCCCTCCCTATGTCTCCCTATACCTCCTGAATACTACCCTTTTTGCCTTTACCTTTTCAGTCACCTCTTTCGAGAACCATAGCAGTCTCCCCCGTTGTTTTTGCCCACTTGTTTGATGCAGAGGTGTGTGCTGCCTTATCTTCACCACCGTTCCTCCACCCGCAGTTCATCCTTCCACCCCCCCAACCAGGTCGTCCCAGAGGCATTCACTCATCTTTATAAGATTTGCCCTCCTGAAGTCTGGGATCCTCGCCCTTGTTTGATTCAGTTTCGCAGCCGTCCTTGTATTGAACCACACCGAACTGTGATCATTGGTCCCCAAGTGGCCTTCTACCTTGATGTCTGCAACGCTGTCTTTGTTGGTGAGTACCAAGTCCAGTATTGCCACATTATAAACAAAAGGGGACAGAAAATGTGTGCTAATTGGCAGCAGTCAGTAGTTTTCCTGTTGACAGAAATGCAATTTATACCACAGATGAGCCTCATTTAACTCTTCTTAAATAAACACTGATGTGCCAGTGATCAGTTTTTTTATGGACAACATTCTGCACAGTTCTCTTCATGGAACCGTTAATTTGGAGTTTTCAGTGCCATAGTTTGTGTACAGAATGCTGTGCATTGGAACCAGGAACGTTATAAACAGTTGCCTGTTCTCTTTAATAAAATACTACTGTCCTAATGTGGTCTAAGGATAAGATTCCAAACCTAGAGGCCAGCCTGGATATTGTGGCCATTACTGAGTCATGGCGCTTTGAAAACTATGACTGGGACATGGCCATACCAGGCTATATTCTGTTCAGGAAGTACAGGGTAGGAAGGAAAGGAGGGGGTGTGGTAATATATGTGACAAAGGCATTAACGTGGCGGAGATACAGGAAATGCAGGGGGGTGTGCAGAGATATTGTGGATCACCCTAGAGTGAGGAGCAGACCTCGGTTCGCACTGGTGTGATCTAGAGACCTCCAGCATTGGGGGGTTAGATAAGGTACTGATGGAAGCCATTGGCAAGATGGCAGAAAAGGAGGAGGTGTTTTTGGTGTGAGACTTCAGCATGCCAGATGTAGATTGGAGCCTCCCAGCTGCAGTTTCATCTAAAAGCAGGGAAATCCTTGGACTCCCTGCAGGAGGTGTTCCTCAGGCAACTAGTCAATGAACCCACACGTGATGGGGCAATACTGGACCTGGTACTGACCAGCAGGGACAGTGTTGCAGATGTCAAGGTGGAGGCCACTTGGGGACCAGCGATCACTGCACAGTGTGGTTCAGTATAAGGATGGCTGTGGAATTGTGAACCACATGAGAGCAAGGGTTCTGGATTTCAGGAGGGCAGATCTTAAAATGATGGGTGAATGCCTCGGGGACCACCTGGTGGGGTGGAGGAACAGTGTGAAAAATCTAAAAAGGGTCCTAGTGAATGCAGCGGATCTTTGTGTCAAGCAAAGGAGCAAAAGCAAGAGGAAGAAGAAACTGCTACAGTTCTTGAAAGAGGTGGCAGAAAAGGTAAAAGCTAAGAGGGTAGCATTCAGAACATACAAGGAGATGCACAGTGAGGGAGGAGGATAGAGAGGTGCATCAGGGGAAACCGAGGGAGATAGGGAGAGCAGTAAGGATTACAGAGGCACAAACTGAAGAGAATAGCTAAGGCAGAGAAAAAAAAAAAGGGACAAGACATTTTTTAGGTATAAGCAGAAAGAAAAAAGGAAGACCAGGGGTGGGATTGTAAAGTTAAGAAGGGAAATGGGGGCTGTGCAGAGCGGGGACAGGAGAAGGCAGACATCCTGAAAAAATACTTCTGTTCAGTGTTCAGAGGAAAAAGACAGAGGAAAGCGACAGGGAGGGACCACAAAAATGTAACAGGAGCATTGGAGGGAGGTGGACACTGGCCTGTTTTTCAGAAGGGAGATTCCTGAAGGGACTCTCAAATCTGAAAGTGGACAAAGCAGTGGGGCTAGATGAGGTTCACACTGGGTACTGAGGGGCTCAGGGAGGTACTGGTTGCACTTCTGATGGCCCTGTTTAACAGCCCATTGGAAACAGGAGTGTTCCCGGAGGATTGGAGGAGTGCAGATGTAGTCCCATGTTGCAAAACTGGTAGCAGGGAAGAGGCTGGCAATTATAGGCCAGTCAGCCTGACTTAAGTGGTGTGAACATTAATGGAATCATTGATGAAAGAAAGGATTGTGGAATATCTTGAATCCAGTGGGTTACAAGACTCGAAGATTGCATGGATTCCCATGGTGGGGGTGTCAAACGAATATGATTGAGTTCTTTGGCTGGGTGACCAAGGAACTAGATCAGGGTGGAGTGGTGGACAGTAGACTTAGATTTCAGTAAGGTATTCAACACAGTTCCACGTAGGAAGTAAGCAAGCAAGCTGGGTAACTTAGAAGTGGGTCCAAAGGTGGTAAACTGGGTGAGAAATTGATTAGACGGCAGAGGGTGGTAGAGTTCACTTTGAGGAAGGGAGGGTGACCAAATTATGTGTTTGAGTTCTGTACGCAAACTGTGACAGTTAAAGTTTCAGATCACTAGTCCTATGATAAAAACTGTAACAGCATGCTGCCCATAAAAACGAAATGGCGCAGAATATTTTTTTGTATCACTTTTTATTTAGGGGTGATTAAAACCGTATCTTTTAGGGGTTTGAATATTTTTTTTTTAGTGAAAATAGGAGCGTTATAAACAGTTATCTGTTTTCTTTAACAAAATACTGCCGTTCTAATGTGGCTGTCAAAATATAGGCTGTCCTGCAGACGGGTTAATGCAGTTAACACCATGTAGGTTATAGGGCAACTGTCTGAAAATTGGTAAGGTATCAGAGAAGATATTCAGGACAGATGTAATATTAGTCTATCTCAACAGTGTATGTACTCTCATGAACAAAGTCAGAAGGAGAATTTTTCCAAAATAAGTCAGTTTATTAAAAAGTTTTACAGCTTCTGCCAGCAGTGTATGAGCACCTATCCCAGCGCTTCGCCTCTGATGTAAGATGTCAGAGGGCGTGTTATAGGAGACCACATTACATTTATATAGTCCCTTGGTGATATGTACTGTTATATCATACTTTTGTTACTTAGTAACCAAAAACATAAACATAAAAAAAATGCTTGTCATTTTCAGCATGTTTTACTAGCGTGAATGCGTCAGTTTAACAAAATTGCATTTCCTTTTTTTTAAATATGCTATATTAATTCTAAGGCATTTCTAACATTTAAACAATGTTTTATGGTAAAAAAAAAAAAAAAACATCTACGAAAATTATTTATTTTGTAATCCATTTTGGGTCCATGTATTTTTCAGGTGTATCAATAGACTTGTGATCACCCTCATTTCTTTCCAGGCATAAATTCCCAGGGATCCACTTATTTATTCCAGATACACAAACACATCTTGTTCGTTTATTCTGTCGGTGGTTTTAATTCCTACATAAAATGGAGATAACAGAAAAAGAACAAGTTAGGACTCTGTGTATAATAAGCATGCTTAATTACTGTCATCTGCATTGGTAATGTGTAACTAACTCCAGGTTGCCCCTGAAAAAGGGACCTCCGGGGCCCAGCGGGCTTACCCGGTTAACAAAATGTAATAAATAATAAATAAAATATCAAAATTTCGCTTTAAACATTAACTGGTTTGAAATTAGATCTTGTCCATACAGTCCCTGAATTAAATTCATTCCTTTGTGAGGTGAAATTATTTCTATAGGTAGCAAGTAGGTTGGAGTGAATTTCGCTTTCTTTTTTAAAATTCTAAGCAAATTTCGCCATGTCAGTGTAACTTATGAATGGGTTCAGTAGGCATTATTTCCTAGTCTGCTATAGCTCTCCTTTACTTGCTAAATTATTACTGCGAAAGATCTACTGGGAGGTAATGGACTTCAAATTATTAATTTTTTAAAAACCCATTACAGTATGCGAAAGAAGGGGGAGGGGGGCTTGTCGTACTTGGTATGAACTACCATAAGCGTCAATTCCTTTTAAAATACTGTTATTCACTCCAGTCATTTTTTTTTTTTTTTCCAAGTATGGTTTCAAATCAAGCCATTCATTAAGTCAGTTTGGGTTTATCGTATTCAGTTTATAAATCCAATATGCCTGTCATTTTAATATAGCATTCTGGCGGTCACCCCCTCACTCCACAATTCACTGCTTCTATTCCCAGTCATTGGAATCGTTCAGTGTTGCCATTATGTTTCTCAACAAAATACCTACCGACCACTTTGTCAAATTTTTTATTTATTTATTTATTTATAATGGACCTGCTAAGCTCTTGTATTCGTTCCTTGAAGGAACGTATGGTTTTTCCCTGCATTATTTATTTATTTATTTGAAAAGGATTCACCAGGAGAGACAACATGAGCTGTGAACTGGGGAAGGGAATTACATAAAGAGGGAGCTCGAACAAAATATAAAAAATACAATACATAAAGTGCAAAAACATAATACAAATACAAGATGTGCAGTGAAAATTCAGTTGCATAAAGATAATTAATACAATGTCAGTCAAACCTAGTCAGCAGGCAGTATTGTATGCAAATAGTGTGGATACAGGGTAATGATAGAAAATAATGGGTGAGGACATACCAGGGTGAGCAGTGCTATGAGCAGGTTTTAACGTATATAGTAGCAATCAGGAAAAAGTGAACCAGAGAAGAACAATGAGTAGCAGGCTGGGCACAGAGTATGAATTAAGTGCAATTTGGTTAAAAAAAAAAAGGGGGGGGGTTCAAAGTGCTGTATGGATGTAGAGGAATGGAAGAGTATAACACAAGTAGTGGACTGGGTGGTGGATGTGACAGGGGAGGGAGTAATGAAGGAGGAATAGAGCAGGAGCCACCTAGCCCAGACCCCAGCTACGCCAGATAAGGTGCACTACAAACGTGGTATTATGTGTTCTAGGATTCCTGATTTTTATATCACTTTATCCTCTGCATTCGCCTAGATCTTGCCCAGTTTTTACACATCTACAAATGTTGCACCTTGTGCATCTGTATGTGCCTGCAGGTCTGCTTGGGATCCATTTACTTGATGCTTCCTGTTTTTTTACAGTGGAACCGGCTGTATGCAGTGCAGTCTGTGGTGCTGGGAGCCTTTCTTTAAACATAACTTGTGGATTTACCCCAACTGCTCCCCCCAACCCCACCCCCCATCTACCTGCAAAAATAATGGGCCATTTCTTCCAAATTATATTCCCAATAGACCCTGCTAAATTGTTGTCTGTAGAGAAAGTAATTGGCCCCCAATTACTGCTTTTCGGTTTGCTTTTCTTATTCTTTACAATGTCCTTCTATTTTCTGAGTTTTATGGCATTGTATGCTTCCTCTACAAGTTCTGTTTTATATCCCCTGCTAATCAATTTATCCTTCAGTTCGTCTGACTGTCTCTGAATGTCGCTATGTTCCGAACAATTTCTCCTTATACGTAACATATGGCTTTATGGGATAGAATTTTGGGGGGGCCATTATGGCCCCCATTACCTACCACAAACCTGGAGATAATGTGTATTGTCGAATTCAGAGGTGTCATGTGTTAATACAAAATCTAAAGCCTGAAGCAAAAATCTGCCTGGAGTTGCTTGTTTATAATCACTGTTCTCTAAAAAGAATTTACAGGCATTTATTCCATCTTCATTCCTGATAGAGAAATATAGGTCTTCTACATCTACTGTCAATGAGATATAGTTCTCGGACCATCCTGTGCTGTCTAGCTTTCTCATAGTGTTGCCAGTATATTTTCAATGGAAAGGTAATGAGGAAACAGATGGCTGTAGAAAAAAATCTATAAATGTATCAACTTTTTCCATTAGCGACCCTATCCCAAAGACTGTCTTCCGGGTGGGTCACACATCTTTATGTACTTTAGAAAGCGCGTAAAATGTAAGTGTCACTGGGTAATTGTTCCACAAAGTCAAATTCTCTTTCAGTTATTTCTCCCTCTCTAACTGCATTTTGCAACAATCTTGGCATTTCTTTCTTAGTCAGAAACTGGATTACATTTTAATTTTTTGTAATTAGCTTCAACATTCAGCAGTTTCAAAACCATGTTTTGATATTGTTCTGTGTCCATAATAACAATGTTGCCCCCTTTATCTGCAGGTTTTATTATTTGTTTCATGTCTGAAAGTTCTTTTAAAGCTCGTTTCTCTTGTGGGGCAACATCGTTCCTATGGAAATTTCTGTTACTTTAAAGCAAATTGCTAACCTGTTGCTGGACTACTTTTTCATATGCAGTTATTTGTTACAGGGCAAAAATCACTTATCTTTACTCTTTTTTCTTGTTTTTCTTTTTGAAAGCATTCAGTTTTGTGTCATAATCAACACGTTCATTTTCTTGCAGTAAATCCATCAACAGGTCAAGGTTTTGTCTGTCTTGAGGGTCTTAATATTAAATCCATAGTTTCCTCATTTTCAGTCTGAGATCTTATAATGTGTAATACCATGTTTGTAGTATACCTTATCTGAAACGAGGTCCATTGTAGAAAAAAAAAAAAATGGACAAAGTGGTAGGTAGGCGTTTTGTTGAGAATCATAATGGCAACACTTAAGGATTCCAATGCTTGGGAATAGAAGCGGTGAAAAGTGGAGATAGAGGGGGGTGACCGACAGAGTGCTCTATTAAAATGAGAGGCATACTGGATTTATAAACTGAATATGGTAAAGCCAAATGGACTTCATGAATGGCTTGATTTGAAACCATACTTGAAAAAATAATTAGAATGCCACTGAGCCAACACCAGTGTTTTAAAAGGAATTGACGCTTATGGAAGTGCAATACTGTTTCAGAAAAGGGTGACCCCCTCCCCTTCTTTCGCATACTGTAATGGTTTTTTAAAAATGTAGTAATCTGAAGTTCATTATCTCCCAGTAGTTCCCTTTCTTCGCAGTAACAATTTAGCAAGTAAAGGAGTGCTATAGTAGACTAGGAAATAATGTCTACTGAACCCATTCATAAGTTCAATTGACATGGTGATTTTCGCGTAGAATAAAAAAAAAAAAGACAAAGCTAAATTCGCTCCAATCTACTTGCTACCTATAGAAATTTCGCCTAACAAAGGTATGAATTTAATTCAGGGACTGTATGGACAAGATCTCATTTCAAACCAGTTAATGTTTAAAATGAAATTTTTGTATTGGTAATGTAGATGACAGTAATTAAGCATGCTTATACACTGGGTCCTAACTTGTTCGTTTTTCTGTTCTCTCCATTTTATTTAGTAGGAATTAGAACCACTGACAGAACAAACGAACAAGATGTGTTTGTGTATCTGGAATAAATAAGTGGATCCTCGAGGAATTTATCCTTGGAAATAAATGAGGGTGATCACAAGTTTATCAGTACAACTGAAAAATACATGGACTCAAAATGCATTACAAAATAATTAATTTTCGTAGATGTTTTTCCTTTTTTTAACCATAAAATGTTTACATTTTAGAAATGCCTTAGAATTAATATAGTATATTTAAAATAAAAGGAAATGCAATCTTGCTAAACTGCTGCATTCATGCTAGTAAGACATGTTGAAAATGACGAACATTCTTTTCTTTGCTTATAGTTACAGTAATGAAAGCATGATGTAAATCATCACCAAGGAACTATATAAATGTAATGTGGTTTCCTATAACACCCCCGCCGACAAAACCCTACATCAGAGGTGAAGCGTGCAGTAGGTGCTCATACACCATTGGCAGAAACTGTACAAGAAAATGACTTATTTTGGAAAAATTCAGCTTCTGACTTTGTTCATGAGAGTGCATACACTGTTGAAATAGACTGGAGTTTTGAGAGAAGCCACCCTGTAGTTGCACCACTTGCTCAGCACTAGAGCACGTCACAGCACTTGGATTTGCAGATGTAATATTTACTTAGATTTAAAAGTTTGTCAAAACATGGATTGTAGGGTGGTAAACCCACAGACAATCCTACCAGCAGAGATAGTGATAATAAAGACAGTACAGGCCTTAAAGATAAGCCTGAACTAATTAATACTTACCATCTAGGTATCATAGGTAGGTGTTGGTAGGGACTCCCTAAAATTTGGTGTGTTTTCACACATTTAATCTTTGCTTGGGGGGGTGCATAATGGACCTAGAGTCCCTTCGGACCTTGAATTACTGTGTTGCTAGTTTTTTTTTTTTTTTTGCTGTTAATCTTTTTATTGGCATATTTCATTTTTCATAATCACAGAAGCATATGCAGCATTAATATGGAATGAGCAGTTTATAAAGCATTTGAGTTCTGAATAATGAGAAGCAGTGCATACATTAATCTGACAAGCGATGAATGGCTCCTAAATGAATGTTGGCCAAAGCAATAAATATACTCTCTTACTAGTAAAACCTATTTAACAATAGCATGAACATTGCAGAGTATATAACAGTTGCTGTTTATTTATTTATTGACATCTTGGATTACAACCTTTGAGCTACAAGCTCATTTACAAAGATTCCACGTCGGGCAAAAAGGAAATCAAAATACACAGTACAATACTAGAACGGGAAAACAGAGAAAAGCTGTAGGGAAACAAATCACATTGAGTAGAACAGTTGTTACTGCTACAGTACTTAATTGTGGAGATACTTAAACTTTCCACCTCTATAAATTTTCTGTAAGCAGCACAGTAGAATATCTGTTAATCACATACATTATAGGAGCAGATCCCTGAAGGGAAGCTTATGCACCAAGTTTACCCCACACCTGTCTTGGGAGAGAGGTTTACTTACTTACAGGTGAATCAGATTCAGATGATTAACATAACTTAAATTATTAACTTGCTTTAATGTTCCCTTATCCAGGTTGCCAAGGAGAGTGTGCTGCAGTTCTGTCCAGGAGCTAATATCACTGCTTACCACGACAGCATTATGAAGTATGTTTTCATTTCAAGGATTGACAGCTATAACCTGTAATTATGAATGTGTTAATTAAAAAAGAAAATTAACTTTTCTTATACCATTTCACATTTTACAGTAACACAAACACATAAAGGTTCGACACACATAAATTCAGTACATTGTGTTATGATTGTATTCTGAGCTAACCTTCTCGGTATTACACAAACAAGGACATCCTACAATAATCTTAATGTTTTATTTATTTTTTGTAAATGCGCCCTTGCAACCAAATCTGAAAGATGGCAAAAAAGGGGTCCATAAATGTCCATAGTTGACGTGTTGACTTGAAATCCATAGAGTCTTTAGATGATTGATATACAACAGCTGGGCAAACAAGTGGAGACTTTTTATACCAAGCAAGAAAAACATAAACAGTGATGCCATCGGAGACTTAAACTATAGAAAAGTTGTTCCATAAGAGTAATTGTAATGCTGCAGTTTGATTCCATGACGGTTAGTAAAAAAGACATGTAGGCTAACAACATTTCACCTAATGCATTCAGCCTGACGACAATTTGCCTAAAGCGACAACTGGCGAAAAAGAACCTCAGCACCCACAGGCAGTGGGACGAGCGTGCTAGGTGGTCGAGCCACAAATGAGGCTACCTTGTAGTCGCTGGCCACCATGTTGGAGCAAACTACTTTTAGACTAAACGAGTGTTAGTTGAAATGTTGTTAGGCTAAATGTCTTTTTGCTAACTGTCGTGTTATGGCTGCAGTATATTGTATTAGGAGCCTCCTAGTGGAGCCCTTGACCGCATTACCGAAATAGCCATGAGAGAAGAGGCACAAAATAATCTGGCCTAACAGGGACCTAGGAGATAAAGAAGCATGATACTAAGTAATGGAATACGGGAAGATGCCATAATGGCCTTTTACCTGCCTCAAGATTAATGTAATATTATTACCAATTTTCCCCTGTAAACCAGTTTCACAGTAACCCCCAAACTGCAGTGCCCACAATCCTGTAAACAAATATTCGGCTCAGTACAATTCAGATGGTACGACTTCTTTTCTAAACTAGAACTTTTATTTTATTGCTCATTTTCCACACATCTCAGTTGCTCTGGTAGCAGTTGAAAATGACTGATGCTCCAACTCAAGGAGTTGGGCTCCTACCATATTGCAACATTTACAGCGTTGTCTCATGCTGTAGCCGAGGTCTGGCTAGATGTGAATCATGGAAGTTTCATAGTGAGTAGGCCCATATTGCATTGTAGTAGAGAGGACATCTTTCTTACATCCCCAGCACCACCAACACAGTGGGAGTTGTTTGCTTGCTTGGTTGTGATAGCTCTCTGGTGCAGAACCTCTAAACCCAAAGCACTCAAGATGTACTGATTCATCAGCAGGGATTCCCAAAATCATGTTGATTAAGATTATATAGTGATCCTTAATGTTGTTGCAAATCTCTTAGGGTTCTCCCACCTTCATGCCTTCAGGTAAGCCGATGACTCTGATATTCCTTTCCATTGCAGTATTCTTCAAAGTTTCAAGACAGTGCCTCAGACTAAGGGTTTCTTTCACCCGAGACATGCTGGAGAGTAGAACTTTATCTGCTTTCTCTGAGATCATTTTTACTGTGTCCTGCGTCGGTTCCAATTTCCCTTCAAAAAGTGTTCGGCTTCTACTTTGCAGTTCAGTGTTTGGGTAGCCTGTAGTTTCACTACTGGGAGACTTTTCCAATCCAGCTGCCGACTCTGTGCTATTCACGTGGGCCCATTTATCAGCATGTTGTTTGGGTAGCTCACCCAAGTACCACGTCCACTCTTTCCTGTGACCAGGAGCTCCTGCCACTCTTGAGGACCGACCTTTTCTTGGGTCTGTTGCAACAGTTCTTCTATTTCTTAGCCTAATCTATCCTTTACAATTTCTAGTCCGTGAAGTTGGCCACCTATAGGCACCCCCTCCCTTTTCTTAACTATGCTATAGTGTCCTCTTTGGCTTTCCTTTTCCCTCTCAGGTCCTTGTACAGGGAGGTTATTGTGGTGACCTCCACATGTATGTAAAACAGGTTGTTAATTGTTGTTGTATTTAGTATGTAATAGCACTACTGTGTCATAAAATACCTTAATGTATATACCTTATGCTTATGAAACCTGTAAATGTTGAAATACCGTGGCACCAGGTATTTTGATAATAGTAAAAAGTACTAGGTGACTATAGAAATTAAGTTAGTTGTGCTATTTAAAATGCATGTAAATTATTGTAAACTTAAATAAAATGTCATGGTGATTTGTATATATCCCATGATGCATTGCATTATGGAAATATGTTTGATGTATTTCTTTGAAACTTGATTTGTTGCCAATGCCCTTTGGGGTAACCATTCTTTCAGTGATTCTGCATTGAGATTCTTTGTTTATAGTTTGTTTTTTGGGCCCCCACTGCTCAAGCAAATGGGGCCTGCATAGGGGTGATGGCTACATCTCAGCTAGTGATTGGATCAGAGATCAGTGTCAGTAGGTGCTAGCTAAGTACAGAGAAAGGACATTTATAGTCTGTGTTGCTGCAAACTGATGTACTGAGGAAGAAATATGCCATTGCAAAAGGTTATTTCTTGTATTTCGAATAAACATCACACAGAGATTGTGTGTTGAACCTGAAGTTCGGTGCCTGGTCCATCTGTTACCCCACAACCCCTCCACAGACTTGGTGTTAGAAGTGGGATAACTTGCTGGAAGCGTCTGTACTGGCAGAAGTGGGACGTTTTCTGGTGGATATCGCCCAGATATCCCAGGTGGACCGATGCACCAAGAGTTGCCAGAGGAGAACCTGGAGAGAAAGGTCCGTGGAGCTCTGACCAGAACCATGGTTGACAGATGGAGAGAAGCTGCTGCCTGGACTGGACCTGGATGCTCGGAGGAAGGCCAAGCCTGAAGACAACGAAGAGATGTAGGTCGAGGCAGCCTGGAGGTGCGAGAGACAACACCCCGGAGGTGGAGACCCTGATGAGGATGATCCACTGGATGAGTGGGCAATTGCTGGAGGCAGACCGACTGCGCAGAGAGATAGAACACCGTTGCCAGGTGCCCGAAAAGGTTCCTGCCAGAGAGTTTTGGATAGAGGGTCAGAGGAGGATTTTTCAAGGTCTCAGTTTGAGGAGGACCCCCTGACTAAGCAGGATATTCCTTTGTTTCCAGCATGTCACCTGTTGGAAGTCGGAGATTCAGGTATGGAACCTGAATGTGAGACCCCAGGTAAGACTGTGCCTAGTGATATTGTGCTGGGGTTGAAGACTCCAAGCAAGCAAGCAAGCAGAAGCCTTTGAGGCTGAAGGGACTTTTCTTGTATTGATGCAGCTAAATCTATTAACAGTATTGACTGGGGTATACTGCATGCTAAAAATACTAATATTGTCAAACTGTTACAGTATGTTAAAGTTAAGGAGGGTAGAGATCATTTAAAAAAATGTCACCCTTGGAAAAAGGGAAACTCTTACATAGGTTACAAGGTATTAGATGGTAACAGATGGCTGAAAATAGCACAGTGATTAAAAGGATGTTTATTAAGACACCCCAGAGTTAAAAGGCTTAGGAACCTGCTGTTTAACATTGCAGCATATTCAGCATGAGAGGTTCCTTGGGGTTCTGTAGGTTTCTGTAGAGACCTGCCGGGGGATAAGATGACCATGGATTTGGGGTCATAGGTTATAAAAAGTTGAAGTAGGAGAGTAGAAACTACTATTGCCCCTTCCATTTTCCCGAACAGACACTTTGTGTAAGGCAGAGGGGTCAGGTTAGTTGCAGGCAAGGCCAGAGGTGGCTCTGCAGTGGTTCCTTTCTGTAGGTAAAAGTGTAGCATATTTGATCAGGGGGCAGGCTTGATGTCAAAGAAAGAGGTACCCAAGGGCAGACAAGGAGTCTGAGGTGATACGTGTGTTTTATTCTTTTCTGTGTGTGAACCTACAAAGGAGGTAGGTGGAAAATGGATTGGAACCTGTGCTGGGGTAACACCTTGAGTGTCTACCCTCAGGTGTCTATATCTGTAACAAGTGAAATGAATCAAGAACCATAGTGGGTTTATGTAGAGGGGTTGAACCTAGGAATGGGCCCCTGCTTAAAACTGACATGTCTGGTGGAGTAAGAGCAGGTAATTACTCACCCTAGAGAAAGTCTTTCTATGGTACTGGACTTTACAGCCGTCCAGATGTTTGGTTAAATATGACAGATTTTCCCTAAAAGGAGATGAGAAGGTACCGTTAGTCTCTTGAGAAATGTGTTAATGCCCCAGGATAAAGAATGATGATATCCGCTATGTTTATGATAGAATGTGCATCGTTAATAGGAACCCTGAGATGTAGCTTCTGAAGATGGATAGGAGAAGCTCCATCCCTTCCTGGGACAGGAAGGTGGTAAGCAGTGTACAATAACTGCTTCCCACTTAAGGTGGGGGATATGTGACTGGCAGCTCCTGCCACTTTTGAGGACCGACCTTTTCTTGGGTCTGTTGCAACTGTTCTTATATTTCTTAGCCTAATCTATCCTTTACAATTTCTAGTCCATAAGGTTGGTCACCTGTGGGCACCCCGCTCCCTTTTCTTAACTATGCTATAGTGTCCTCTTCGGTTTTCCTTTTCCCTCTCAGGTCCTTGTACAGGGAGGTTATTGTGGTGACCTCCACATGTATGTAAAACAGGTTGTGTTAATTGTTGTTGGATTTAGTATGTAATAGCAGTACTATGTCATAAAATGCCTTAATGTATATAAACCTTAACCTATAACCTATACCTTATGCGTATGAGACCTGTAAATGTTGAAAATACCATGGCACTAGGTGACTATTATAGAAATTAAGCTAGTTGTGCTGTTTAAAATACATGCAAATTGTTGTAAATTTAACAAGTCAGAAATGTCATGGTGATTTGCACGTATTCCATGATGCATTGCATTCAAACACCATGAAGTCTTGCTGTAATTAGGACTATAGCAGTCAGCCTCAGCCTCTGAACTGCCCCGGAGAGGAAAGGGTTAACTCCAGAGAAGTCTGGAGTTCCGTAGCGCGAGGGCGCTGTTCAAAGCTCTATCTGTGCAGTTTGAAGTCAAACTGCCAGATTCTTTACTCCGCTTCACTGAACAGTCGCTCCGAGATCAGCTCCTTCAGCTCGGTTCACTCGCGGTTTCGGTCGGTTCCTTCGGTTCAGAAAACCGGCAAAAGTCTTAAAATTACTGCGGTTTCGCTAAGCTCTATCTGGTAACCGTAAGTGAAACTAAATTTAGTCTGTGTGGAAATAATTATCGGTTCAGTCTGAACCGATCGTTTCTTATATTTTGATGAATTTTAGGCGTGAGGTACCCGGTTCTTATCGGTTCTAAAAACCTAGTTTTTAATAGGGTTTCAATACCCGTGACAGTTAGGGAACGATAGGGTGTCTTGCTCTGGACGGCCTGAAGAAAAGGGCAAGTTTTGGTTAGGCTGGCACTATGTCTGAGAAACCCAAAAGAAAAACCGGGCCCAAGGGTTTCAACACTGTGATGTTTGTGGGAAGCCTTTGCCAAGGCTGACCCACACACCACTTGTGTTTATTGTCTGGGGCTGACCACCTCCTTTCAGACTGCCAGATATGTAAAAATTTCCTGCAGCCACCCTGGAGAAGAGATTGGGCGGCTCAGGAGCGAGAGGCCAAAAGTCCGCTGACCGGATGGCCAGCCGGTCCAGTACCCACTGGACCAGAGGAGTGCCCTCTGACCAGGGCATTACTTCCTCGGCAGAGAAAGGCTGGTTCAGAGGAACCAGCACCAGCAAAAAGACAAAGAAATCAGCAGGTTCGAGTCTAAGATAGTTTCTCCAACTGTTGCAGAAATAGCAAAAGCCATACAGATTGTTCAGTCTTTGTCGCAGGGACTTGGAGAGCCCTCCACAAGTAGCAGAGGGGTGGCTCGCCCAGGTCCAGTGGTTCAAGATTATGTTATTGAGGAGTTTTATGAACCACAGGAGGGGGAGGAGGAATTTGATCAGTGCATTTGTGACTGGGAAGGTCTGGACGTGCCCATTGAACCGGGCATTTCTCCAGACAGACCCTTAGAGTCTCCCCCTCTGTTGTCTGAGTCCCCTTCTCATTTTGTGTTTTATAAAAAGGTGGCAGAAACCCTCCAGCTCCCTTTAGAGGAGGCTGTGGATGAGCAAGAGGAGCCTGATTTTGTTGAAATGATGGATATTCCAGAGTCTAGAAGGTTGTCTATTCCTTTGCATAAATCATTTAGGAAGCAAACAACAAAGATTTTAAAAATCCTCATTCTGTCCCTCCTGTAGACAAAAAATGGACAGAAGGTATACTTTATCAGGCCCAGATACAGACTTCCTCACTGAGCAGTGTAGTCATGTAGGTGTTGTTCAAGCTGCAGCCTGCGACAAGGCTAATATTCCCTTGGCATCACATCCCCTGGCAAAGATTCAGGAAGATTGATACCATGGCAAAAAGCAATATATGGCAGCTTCTTTGGGACTCAGGCAGGCTAATTACATGGCTTATGTGGCTAGATATCAGAAGTCTAGATGGGACACTATTTTGCAGTTAGCCAAGCAGGCCCAGGGTCAGCTGGCTAGTGAGTTGGAACAGGTGGCTGCTGATGGCATTGAGGCCTCTAAAGTTCAATTTCATACTGCTGTTGATGTTAATGATGTTTCTTCTAGGGTCATGGCCACTTCTGTAGCTCTCCGTAGGTTGGCATGGCTCAGATGCACTAATTTGTCCCAAGACACTCAGGCAAAGGCTATGGATTCCCTGTAGTAGGTAACTCTCTGTTTGGTGATCAGACAGAAGATTACATGAAAAAATGGATGAATACAGAACTACCTACAAAAGTGCCCAAGCTAAAGAGAGCCATACCCCCCAGAGGCATGCCCCAGGGGTAAGGAGTAGGCCTTACCACAGGCCCTTTATCAAGCTCAAGCCTCTTCAGCCTTTGTTCAGAGGGTTTCTTCAGAGGCAGGGGCAGGCAGGGGCTCTGGCAGACCGTCCCTTCTTCCCAGCCAAAAACAGCTGCCAAGCAGGCACCCTGATGGGGTGCCCAGGGCGAATCTCCTGTACCGGTGGGGGCAGGTTGGCTTATTTCAGCCAGAACTGGTTGTCCCTAACCCGGACAAGTGGGTTCTGGAGGTGGTAAACCAAGGTCTGGTCCTCAGTTTCAAACAGTTCCCAAAGATGAGGGCCAGACATTTCCCACCTGCAAATCCTTTGGAAGCCCTTGCTTTGGAAACAGAGGTTTCTTCTCTGCTGGGATGCAAAGCAGTAGAGAGGGTTCCCCTTTGCCATCAGGGCAAGGGTCTTTATTCAAGGTATTCCTTACCCCAAAAAAGACAGGAGAATGGCGGCCCATCTTAGATTTAAGGTTCCTGAACAAGCATCTTCTGAAACCAAAGTTCAAAATGTTAACTCTGGCAATGATTTTGCCTCCCTGAGACCAGGAGACTGGCTAGCTTCCTGGACCTCCAAGGGCGCCTATTTTCATTTTCTTGATCAGGCCTTCTCACAGAAAGTACCTCAGGTTGAACTACCTTCTGGCCACTATTAGTTCAGAGCAATGCCCTTGCGGCCTTACCTCTGCCCCAAGGGTTTCACAAAATGTCTGGCTGTGATAGTGGCTCATCTGAGAAGGCAAGGGTGGCCGTTTTCCCTACCTGGACGACTGGCTCATAGTGGGTCAGTCTCCAGATCACGTAAAATCTCACTTGTTGGTCACCCAGCAGCTTCTCACCTCTCTGGGATTCCTGTTGAATCTTCCAAAGTCAGTTCTCGAACCAGTTCAGGTACTAACTTTCATAGGTGCAGAGTTGAACACAAAGTCTGCCAGGGCATATCTCCCCTCCGAGAGAGTGGACAGACTCATTGCCCTGGCATCTTCCTTCACCATGCGGGTCTCTCGACCAGCAAGGCACTTCCTGCAACTCCTAGGACACATGGCTGCGTCCACAGCTGTCGTGCAGGGAGCAAGATTCCAGATGAGAGACATCCAATTCCACCTGAGATCTTTTTGGTCCCAAAAGAAGGACCCCTCACCAAATTAGTCCCAGTGACAAGGTCTCTGATCCTGGCCCTTCAGTGGTGGCAGGACAGAGCAATCTAACTCAAGGGGTCCCTTCTTCCCATTCCTCACTCCCTCACACTTACCACAGATGCCTCCCTCCTAGGATGGGGGGCTCACTTGGGCGACCTTTCCACTCAGGGAGTGTGGTCTCCTCAGGAATCTCTGCTCCACATCAACCTTCTGGAGCTCAGGGCTGTCCTCTTAGCTCTCCAGGCCTTTTCAGCTTCTGTCCAGAACAAGGTAGTTCAAGTCAGGACAGACAATACCACAACAATGTGGTACATCAACAAGCAAGGGGGCACTCGGTCTTCTGCCTTGTGCACCGAAGCAATGAAGCTGTGGTCTCTGGCTTACTCCTTGAATACCTCCCTGATAGCAGTTCACCTTCCAGGGAAGTACAATGTCCTAGCGGATGCCCTCAGCAGGATTTCTCAGGGCCACCACGAATGGGCCCTGAACCCTCTAGTGCTGGGGTCAGTCTTTGCCAGATGGGGCACCCCTCAGATCTTTTCGCAGCCCCAGACAACCACCAACTTCCTCTGTTTTGTTGCAGACCTCCAGTGTTGGGATCAGTCCCACTGGGCGCCTTCCAGTTGGATTGGGAAGGAAATATCTATATGCCTTCCCTCCCTTCCTCTCCTTTTCAGGGTACTAGTGAGGATCAGAACTCAGTCCTGCAAGGTGATTCTGATTGCTCCAGATTGGCCAGACAGCCTGGTACCCTCCTTCTGTCCCTGATTGTCCACCCTCCCTGAGCTTGCCCAGGACCCACGACCTGTTGACCTGTGCAGGGGAGAGTGTGTATCCAACCTCAGTTCCCTCCACCTCAAGGCTTGGTTCTTGAGGAGCTAGAATAGCTGATCTACACCTCTCTCAAGGTGTCTTGGATATTTGAAGGCGGCCAGGAGGCCTTCTACTAGGGCCACCTATAATTCTAAGTGGAAGAGGTTTTCCATTTGGTGCTCTGGAAGCAAATCTCCCAGAATCTGCTGATTTGACTGTTTTATTGGACTATCTGGTCCACTTAAATTCTCTAGGCCTTAAGCCAGCTACCTTAAGGGTTCATCTGGCAGCAGTCTCCGCTTATGTGTCAGCAGGTAAACCTGCTTCCATCTCTTCTCACCCTGTAATTTCCAAGTTTTTAAGGGGTTACTTCACACTAACCCTCCTTTTGAGGAACCAGCTCCTGCTTGGGACCTGAATGTTTGCATTGCTCAGCTAATGCAACCCCCTTGAGCCCCTGTCTTCGGCCAGACCTCAAGTTTTGACTTGGAAGACTGTTTTCTAGTGGCCATCACTTCTGCTAGGCGTATAAGTGAGATGCAAGCCTTGTCAGTGGAAGAAGATTTCATTTCTTTTCATAGGGACAAGGTAGTCCTTAGGACTAATAGAAGGTTTTACCAAAGGTGGTCTCGGATTTCATCTCAACCAATCCATCTCTCTCCCAGTATTTTCACTGAGCATTTCCTCTTCAGGGAGAGGAGATTGCACAGTCTGGACGTCAAAGAGCTCTAAGCTACTATTTGGAGCGCACCAAGGGTCATAGGTTTGAATCCTCCAGCTCTTCCTTACCTATGGGAAGTCGGCAAGGGAGACCTGCCACTAAGAGGACAATTGCACTGTGGATTGTCTCTTGTATCCAATTCTGTTACCAAAACTGGGTAAAGAGCCCCCTCAGGATTGAGGGCTCATTCTACCAGAGGTACAGCTGCATCTCTAGCGGCTAGAGATATTCCATTTTGGAGATCTGTCAAGCTGCTACCTGGAAAACAGTTCACACCTTTACCAAACATTACTCCTTGGATGTTCAATCCAGGAGGGATGCCGTTTTAGCACAGCTGTGCTTCGAGCCTATTTCCCAGTAGGTTCTGACCCTCCTCCATGGAGGTACTGCTGTGTAATCTGCTATAGTCCTAATTACAGCAAGACTTCATGGTGTTTGAAGAAAAAATTACTCACCTTAGTAATTGCTTTTCTTCTCATGGAGTCTTGCTGTATTAGGACAACCCTCCCTCCTACCCGCTCAGAACTCCTCCTTGGGTATGGGGTTGGCAAATTAAGTTAAGCACTGTGTCATGCCTTTTTCTTGCTTATTGGGTTTAGGAACTAGGTAATTCTGTTGTTCGTTGGTGGTAGGTGGCCCCTCCCTGGACTTGAGTCTTTTGGGGAAGGGGGTCTGTTAATGCTTCTTTTCAGTAATGCTAACAATATTTAATAATTTTGTTGCTATTCTGTGATTGTTGTGTGTTTGTGGTTCTACTACTGGTAGGTAACCAATGGCTAGTGTAGGGTTTTTCCACACAGACTTGCTATATTAGTTTAGCTTCATAAAGAATCTGGCAGTTTGACTTCAAACTGCACAGATAGAGCTTTGAACAGCGCCCTCGCGCTGAGGAACTCCAGACTTCTCTGGAGTTAACCCTTTCCTCTCCGGGGCAGTTCAGAGGCTGAGGCTGACTGCTATAGTCCTAATACAGCAAGACTCCATGAGAAGAAAAGCAATTACTAAGGTGAGTAATTTTTTCTTATGTATGATGTATTTATTTGAAACTTGATTTGTTGCCAACGCCCTTTGGGGTAACCATTCTTTCAGTGATTCTGCATTGAGATTCTTTGTTTATAGTTTGCCTTTTTTTTTTTTTTCTCTTCTGTTTTGGGCCTCCACTACCCAAGCAAATGGGGCCTGCATAGAGGTGGTGGCTACATCTCAACTAGTGATTGGATCAGAGATCAGTGTCAGTAGGTGCTGGCTAAGTGCAGAGAAAGGACATTCATAGTCTGTTGCTGCAAACTGATGTACTGAAGAAGAAATATGCCATTGCAGAAGGTTATTTCTTGTATTTTGAATAAACATCACACAGAGATTGTGTGTTGAACGTGAAGTTCAGTGTCTGGTCCATCTGTTATCCCATAACCCCTCCACATTTCCCATTGTTGGGTCAAAGGGTATGCAGCTCAAACTTCACAGATCAGTTTGTAGTATTTAGTCAACTTTTCTGAATTCTTTTTTAAAACTCGTCTTTATTAAATAAGGAAAAAAATCACTGTATAGGTAAATATAAGGGTGGACATGCAGGAATAAAAAAACATACAATTGTCATCCTTACCACTATGCAGATAAACAATACTTATAGTCTATAGACCTTAGCACTGTATACCGTATTAGTCTCTCTGTGTAGGGTATCATTGTCCAGTCTATCCTTCGGTTGGCTCCATACCCCGCACTTTTACTAAATGTGCTGGTTATCTTCCATTGACACCTGTTTCGAGGTATGGGCTTTTGCACTCTGGCTATGCCCTTTCTTTAGAAAAAATTAAATTAACCATAGAAAACATTGTAACTGTATTAGGTGACTCAACTGGAGTCAACAAATAGGAGTCAAGGAGACCAAGCAGCTATCCCTTGGTATATTTCCTGTCGGGGGAACCCTGACCTCCGAGGGGGTGGGCATCTTGCGTCTAATTCTCTGTCCTGTTTTGTGAGGGTGTCCCAGTTTGCCCAGTCCCTTGAACAGACCCCTAGTGTCTGCTTTGGTTCCCCTTGGGGCTCCCACCTATATTGTGGTCACCAGGCCCATCCCACCGTCTCCACTGATCTTTTTGTTTGTCGATGGTGAGCCTAAGTTTCACAGTCAGATCCTCCATCCGTGTTTTCCACCCTACTTCTCCAGGATTCTAACTAAGGGGGCGATACCTGTAGCCAGTTTGCCATTATTTCCTTTTGAGCTACTAGGCAAAGCATCCTGAATAGGCCCTGCTGCCTGTTGTCTCCTACTGCAGGGAGTTTGCACCCCAGAATCATAGTATTAAAATTCAGTGGGAAGTGGGTTCCCCACACATACTGATCAGGACTTGATGGATTTTAGTCCAAAAAGCTATCACCATGGGACAAGTCCAGCGTATGTGGAAGTGGGTTACCTCTTGGCCACTGCCTCTCCAGCACCGATCCGATTTTTTTTTTTTTTTTTTTCCTCCCCAACGAAATGCTTCGTGATTGAGGGCGTATGGAAGAACCTTACCAGGCTTTTCCAACAAAACTTCCTCCAACCTGGGGATGCTGTGGTTCTCCATCCTCTCTCCCTGGCTGAGATTCATTGTTCCTCAGGGATTAAAATTCCCCCAACCTCCTCCCATTTCTTTCTAAGATCCTCAAATTGAACACACTGGTCACCTTCGAGCACGTTGTAGACCCCTGAGTTCAGTTTGCCTTTACCCGCTAGCTGTACCGACCAATATAGGAAATTTTCGAACCCAGTGAAATCTCTTTATTTTTGAAATAAGGTTATTTGAAACCAGGTAGTGCCTTGCCTGCAGATTTCTATGAAAATCCGCCCTGTTCAAGGCGTATTTGCCTTGGAGTATTGTGAATGAAACCAGTGTGTCCCCTTGCACCAGGTTCTGGAATCTTAACCAACGATAGTGTGTTCCATCCCCGGAATTGGGCGTCCACCCGGGGACGGGGTAAAATTAGGGTCTCCTATTATCATGGTGAGTGGGCCTATTGCTTCTGACGTTGGGGATTGCTTCCTTGCCTTCACAAATGCCCTGAGTGTGTGCTTGGTCCAGGGATTTAGTAAGCTCCTCCAGATTTCAGGAGTAAGTGGAGCATGTGGAAGTGAACCGAGGGAAATCAGCTGTGCTTGGTGGGCCTCTATCTCCCGCCACCCTGTATCGCTCCACTGTTTGACCCAGGTGACCACTGGGACCAGCTGAGCTGCTAAATAATATGATCTGAGGTCGGGTAGGGCCAGTCACTTTGGCTGGGAGAGGAGCCTTCTACAGATCTGCCATTTGCCTTTCTGCCAAATGAATGCCAGGAGGGTGGTAGTCACTATTTTCAGGAAGAAATCGGGGACATTGATTGGAAGGGCCTGGATTAGGAATAGAAAACTGGGAAGGACATTCATCTTGATAGTGTCAGTCTCCCCCCGCACCCCAAAGAGAGAGGGAGCAGCTCCTACCTAGCCAGGTCTGTCGAATCGCTCCCATAGCTTCTCATAGCTAGGTTTAAAAAGAGTGGACATTTGCGATGACATTTTTACTCCCAAGTATCCTCCTGTATTTGCTATAGCCCGTTTAAAGGGGAAATTCCTCATGACCTCCCTGAGCAGTGTACCCCCAAATTTGATAGCCTCAGATTTCTCCAGGTTGTTTTTTATATTCTGAGATTTGGCCGTAGTTCCGAAGTTCTCCACTCAGGGCTGGAATCGAGGTTCTGGGTGAAGTTAAGACAAGGGAGTCGTCAGTGTACAGGGATATCTTGTGTATCCTGTTCACCACTAAGATACTCTGAATTGCTTCATTCTCCCTCGCTGCCACTGCCAGAAGTTCGATATAGAGCGAAAACAGCGGGTAGAGCGGGCACCCCTGTCTGGTTCATCTGTTAAGGTGGAATCTTTCAGTGGTGTACCCATTGACCCTTACCGTTGCCTGAGGCGAGGCATATAAGACTATCTGTCATGCCCAAAACCCGGGACCCAACCCCATCTCACTTAGGGTCCTGTGTAGGAACCTCCAGTGCACCTGGTCAAAGGCCTTTTCTGCATCCATAAATACTGCCAGGGTTGGTTCCTGGGAAACCTGCTTGCAGGTAATTAGGTTAAGCAGACGCGTAATGTTGTCATGGATTAACCATCCGTTTATGAATCCTGTTTGATCTGAGTGGACCAAACTCACCACACAGCCCTGCAGCCTGTGTACCAGAATAGAGGTGTACAGTTTGTGATCAACATTGAGGATTCAGATTGGCCTGTATAAGCCACAGATCTCTGGGTCCATTTCCCTCCTTGTGTATCACTGAGATCTGGGCATATTGCCAACTGGGTGGGGCCCCTTCTCCCTCCTGAACTTCTCGGCACACCCTCCCCAGCAAGGGGGCCAGTTCAGGTCTCAAGACATTGTAAAATTCGGCTATTTGTCTGGGCCCAGGTGCCTTCTCCTGTTTTCAGATCCCTAATACTATTATGTACCTCCCTGTCTGTTAAGGGGGGGATCTATCCTCTCTATCTCTTCTTGCGTGAGTTTACTGGGTTTTACTTTTGAAAGAAGGCCTCCAGTTTGTTCTGGAAGTCAACTATTGGTTCTTGGCGTTAAGGTTGCCTGTAGAACTCCTGAAACTGTTTTATTTGCTATGTTCTCTAGGGCCGTGATATGGCGGTCTGGGCCCTTGTTCACCCTCAATCTAAGGACCATTCTGCTGGCCCCCTCCTTCCTGAGCTGCCAGGCCAGGAGTCTGCCTGCCCAATTGCCTGCTTCATAGAACCTCTGGTGGGAGTATCTCAATTGACCCTCTATTTTGTCATCAAGAAGTTTATTCAGCCTCCTACTTGTGCCCTCCAACCTCTCTTCTACCCTCTTGTCGGGGACAATTTTATGCTCCACTTCCAGATCAAAAAGTCTTGTCTCCAGGTCCAGTATTTCTTTTTGATTCGACCTTTTAAGGTTCGAGTTGTAACTAATAGTCTTACCTGTAATCCCACCACGTGGCTGACGTGGTGTCTTGGGTGGGGATACATGTTATGTATTCTTTCACTGTATCCCTCACAAGGTCTTTATATTCATCCCTATTGAGAAGGGAGACATTTAGTTTCCACGTGAAGTTCTTAGCCGTTGGGGCTGGCCACAGTCACGTAGTCACCATCCCATGGTCTGACAGGGTCTTGTGGAATATTTTGGCCTCTTCTACCCTGTGAAGCCATTTTGCTGATACTAGCACGAGGTCTAGCCTTGAGTATGCCTGGTGGGGGGCTGATCAGCAGGTGTAGTCACGGATTTTTGGGTGTCTATGTCACCACATCTGTACTAGACCCAAGTCCGTGCTCAATCTTCCCAGTGTTTTGGTGGCTCGGTTTGGAGGGCACGGGGTGTTCCCTGACTTGTCTATGGCTGGGTTGAGAATTTTGTTAAAATCTCCTTCCGCCACGAACAGCTCCCTGGGTGGTGGCACTGCTTTAAGCAGCACCTCCTTTAGAAATGCACTGTTCTCTACATCCTGGTTGGGAGCATATATATTTAAAAGCGTGCAGAGCGTCTCCCTGTATCTCCCCTCAGTAGCAGATATCTCCCCTCTGCATCTTGTTGCAGGACAGTAAGCTCAAATGGGCAATTCTTGTGAATCAGGGCTGCCACATCCCCCTTTCTATGTGGGTGTGTAGCGTATGAGGTAAAATGTGCCTGGCCCACCCACAATCTTTTAAGTTTAGCACTTTCCCTTGGGTCATGGTATGTCTCTTGGAGGAAAGCAGTCTCTAGCCTCACCCTTTTAAGCTTAGTTAGAACCAGAGTTCATTTAACTAGGTTTCCCAGTCCCCTCACATTGTACGTTGCTATTTTACCCTCCGCCATGTCTGTTTTTCCCGTCCAGCCACCTCCATCAGTGAACTGCATGGTCTCCTACAATCCGTACAGCTCAATAAAACTTGTAACACATCAGCTTTGTACATCAAAACTATGCTTCCAATATAATAAAGCACCCTGTCTGCCTTTTAGCTGGCTCTAGGCTGATGGGGTGAGGCACCTTAGCCAGGGGCCCTGCGTTAAACCTGCGCTTATGGATTGCTTGGCACCCTGTTCCTATTATAGTAGTATCCATTCTACCCCTCACTTCCAAGAAAGTCTATGTAATACACCTTTGGTCTGTGGACCACTGTAATCCTAGGTTTCCAGTGGTCCTCCCAATCCTCCTCCCCGGTAAAGTTGCGTGGCTTGGGGTTGTTTAGTCCAGGTCAGCAGGCAAGTGTTCGTCCCTCTTCACCCCGGGTGGCCCTCCAGGAGCCCTGCTCCAGGGTGAACTGTTGATTTTACCTCTCCTCTCCTCTCCTCCCTCCCTTGTGTCTCACCCCACTTCCTCCCAGGCCTCCATCTCATGACAATCCTCCCTCCCATTTAAACCCTTATCCCTAATGCGGTCTGTGATTTTTCCTGGCCCTTTCAGTCTCATTATTTGTGGGTTTTGCCTCTCTCAGTAAATGACCTATGGTGTGCGTTGACAACCTCATGCAGTACCAAGCTGTCCATTCGGTACGTGACCCCCTAGATACATATTCAGTCCCCCTACAACCCCCTTCCTTTACCAAGGTGTCTGGGCCTCTGTCATTCACTCTCTGGGCCCCGGGCCGCCCTCTGGCTTCAAACTCTCCTAACATGTGTTCTGACTTGTTTTTTCAGGGGTCTCTTTTAGTTTCTATGCCCCTAGATCAGCAGCGACTGTGCATGGAGGCCCTCCTTTGATTTCGCCTATTTTTCTGGGATCCATCCCTTGAGGCCTTGCCACCGGATCCTCCGTTATCAGCAGCAATTCTTCCTCTCCCATGTCACCCCTCCCCCAGCAGCAAGCTGCCCCCCCCTTCAGCCGGACCATGCAGCCCCAGAACCCACAGCATCATGGCCCTATGATCACCATCTGAAATGCAGTGCTTTTTTTTTTTTTTTTCTCTTCCGAGTGTGCCTCCAGGGCTGGTTTTTAAGGTGACTGCCACAGGTCATTCTTCCAAGCATCCTTCCCTGCCCCCAAGGCCACCCCAGCAGCAGAGGGGCCATATGCCATCCGAGGCGCCATCTCCCCCACACCCCCAACCCCAATGACTCCTATGCACCTCTGATCCCTTAGAGCATTTGTCTCACTCTGGAGTTGGGAGGGTTCAGTCTCATTTGGCACACCTCCTTGTCTGCCTCAGGACAGCCCAGCCCCCCTCCTCCTGGATAGCCTCCGGCCCTCAAGTGTGACACAATTCTCCAAACTCTGGGAGAAGCCCGGAGATCATCTACAATCTACTGGTTAGGGCCTCTTGCGACCCCTGGTTAGTTACCTCAGTCTTCTGTTCTCAATCTGCCACCTTCTTCCGCACCATTGGACCTGGTCTTTTGTATCCCTTAGCCCTACCCTACAGTCTATAGCCAACAATTTATAGTAAACTTAGGCCACGTTTTGGCCCTTACCTCGTGTAGTAGTCTGGCTGTCGAGGTTCATGGTGCTCGGCATGTCCACTGAGGTCCTGGGGATCCAGCCTAGGAGGGCCTCTGGTCCCGCTGACGGAGGGAGGGGAGAGATCGTATCCACTTTCCTAAATCCAGCCCGACTTCTGATCCTCGATCACATGTCTGGTTGTCTCTTTGCTACCCTGCTGGAGAGGCCGCCATTCCAATCGCCTGGGCCCAGGAAAACTGTGTAGAGGGGGGAACAACAGAAGAGAACTCAACAAACTGGTACTTTGATTTGTTCGTTTTGCTTGCCCTAACCTGGCTCCCCCCCCACCAGCCCTGTACTAATTAGTTTTTACCCTGTCCTATCATCCCTTTCCCATCCAGCATTAACTGTGCTTAAGAACATCTGAACAGAAGAGTTCATGTGAAATGCAGTCTGAAAAGGAAGCCGCCACGCGGTGCCCCACGAGTCTCCATCCTCAGACCGTTGTGGCCAACCAGAAGTTTGTGGAATAGGCCTCCGAAGAGGCCCAACAGTCCAAGCATCTCTGAGGACGCATGGCGACCACTTCAGGTATCAGGCCCTGCAGCGGGCCTTTGGGGATTTGCTGGTCTGGATTCGGTGCTGGCCCCTTCCTCTCTCTGTCCCAAAAGTCTCGGAGAGGTAGGGCATCCTCACTTGGAGGGTCTGGGGGACCCCCAATTTTAGCAGGATGGGTCTTGCTTCTTCCAGGGTACGAAAAAAACTGTGGTCCCTCTGGGAGAAAAGTCTTAAGCTGGGCAGGTGCTATTAGGTGCATTTTAATATTATTGGTGGCCAAGAACTTTTTTATATTGAGGAGCGCCCACCTTTTCTGCTGAGTAATGGGGGTAAAGTCGGGATCAAAATAGAAATGCCCGTCTCCGAAGAGGATTTCTTTCTTAGCCCAGGCAGCTTGCATTACTCTGTTTTTAACCCAGTAGTCCAAGAATTTTAGCACAATGGATCTGGGGGTGGCCTTTAGGACCTGTTGGTGTCCTGGATAAGGCCCTGTGCGGCCAAACCACATTCAGCTGCATATCTGCTGGGAGGTCTAGTATTTCCTTAAGGAAGGACTCATTGAAGTCCTCCATTCTTTCTTTTTCTGTATTCTCCAGTACCCCATAAATACAGAGGTTGTCCCTCCTAGAGCGGAGATGCAAATTGTCAAGCTTGTCAGTTAATTCTTTCTGTCTTTTCAGTAACTACCTCAGGGTGTTATCATGTCTGCCAGCATCTGTGTCTGTCTCCGTGAGGCCTGCCTCGAGGTCCGCAGTGCTCAGCGAGACCTTCGCTAAGCCCTTTGAGGTTTCAGTGGTTGTTTTTTCAATTTTTTGCATAGTCTTGTTTGTTTTACGTAGCTCCTGAAATAATCGGTGGGAGGTGATTGTGAATTCTTCCTCCGTTTACTCATCATTGGTTTTAGGAGATTGCGGCTGAGTGGTAGCAGCCTTGCCCTTACCTAGAGCCCTGGAGTGGCGTCAGTCTGCCATCACTGTTGGTTTTAAGAATTCCATTAGTGTCTCTCTTGGCGGGGTTTTTGGTGGCATCATTATCTCTGATGGCACCTCTTCCTGTTTTGATAAATTATTCAATGGGTCTGGGTGCTAGATAAGGAGATCATATCAGATTTTCTGGTCCTGGGGGTCAGAGCTCAGATGAGCAGCAGCTCATCAGCTTAGAGGCGGAACTGGAAGTCCAGCTTTTCTGAATTTTAAAAGTCAGTTCTGACCAAAAAAATCATATACAGTATTGCTTGTTACTTTAGCACTCTACTTGTGTGCATTTTGCCAGTTATGCTGCTGGTTCCTCAACGTCAGTAAAACATGCTTTAATCAAGATGTATGTAAAGCTTGTTAGTAAAACACATGATTCCATGCAAGGGATGCTGTCTAACCTGTCCAGTCTTATGAATTTTTTTTTAATTACACGTTTTCCCCCTTCTGCCCCAGCCCCCCAGGGTGCTTTTTCAGCCTGCTGCCCAGCCCCTTCACCCACCATTTGCCATTGTTACCTGCTTCCTTCAGTAGCCCCCATGGATTGTTCCTCGTGGTGGTGATGTTTTGGTGGCAGTAAACCACATAGTCCTGCATAGAGTGTTAAGGGGAAAGCTTGAATAATGGCGGTGAGGCCTGCGAACAGCAGGCATTGTTGTGCAAGCGGTGGAAAGATTTCCGCTGTTCAGTCCCTCACCAGTGGAAGATGGCACTAACATGTGACGGACACATGCAGCGAGCATGCTAGTCACCTTGGCTGTCTGTCCCGGCACACCCATTGCCATCCCTTTGCTGCCTTCAGCACCCAGGCAACCCCCGTGGGTGTCACTGCTGCAGTGGGGAATGGTCTCCTTCCCCTCTGAGGAGGAGAGTGGGTTGTGAGATGCTCAGTTCTCCTTTCCCTGCCTGGTCTCTGAGTCTGGCTCGGTCCCAGAGTCTGGTCGCTGGTGTCCCAGGCAGTAACCCCACTGCTGCACTGTCTGACTGACTCCTGTTAAGAATTGTAACGCTCACGAGAATTTTAATCTTCAGTTTAACACTGCAGTATTGTTCTTGCCAGTAGTAAGTCCTCAAAATGGCAACTCACTGCTTTTAACATCTCCTCGAAGGGGATGACCTTATGACTCACTAGTACTGTTGAGTACTCTGATGCCACAAGATGACTTGCTTATTAGAAGGGCTTGCAAACATTTTTGGTTCAGCCACCCGTACTAGGAAATTTGTTAGGGGTACATGCTACTCTGTACAGTCTGGTATGTATAGGTTCAGAAATATTTGTTACCACATTACCCTCTCCTACCCACAAAAAATTAAAAAAATGTTTACAGAACGGTGATTAATAATTAGGCTTGTTGATTGAATGTAGGTGTAGATGGTACCAAGTCTTACCAACAGTCCTGCCATCTTTTTTAAATTTGTATTGAACTTTTCAAAATAAAAGGCATAAATATACAATCCACCTGTTCAGGATACATAGAAACATAGAATTTGATGGCAGAAAAGACCTGCTTGGTCCACCTAGTCTGCCCATGTTCCCTACCTACTGTCATGCTATAGATCCTAATTGATCTCTAGCTTTACTTCATCTCTATATACTCCACGTTTAGCCATCTCTATACACTAAATAACTCTATCTGTAGAATTACAGTTGTCACTTTCTGAAATTATATTCCCGTGGCAAACTTTCAGTAAGCACAGTAAGGCAGTCTCTGTATTGCATATCCTCACACATCTGGTCCCCTGTCAGATTTATTATCTATTGAGATTACCCTAAATTAGTCTCGAATAAGAAAGTGTAAAGCATAAAAGAAAACATAGAAAGAGTTAAGGATCAGAAATCTCTATAGAGAATTAATAGGAGATGAGAACATGTCTGATAAGTTCATATTACTGCAGTTGCTTCAGCATGGTTAGCTGAGGGTGTTTCTTTTTTCAACCAGTGCTTGTAGCCATCCTGGTCCTGTAGGCAGGATCACCCCCAAGAGAGGTGGTGTGTGCTTGTCTTCTGGCATCCAGTTTGCGCCCGTGCTGTCTTGTCTCCTCCTCCTCCTCTGCCTGTGAGCCGGTCCTCCTCATACTCATCCTCCCCTTCACAGTCCCTTTTTTTTTTTTTTTTTTTAGCAGCAGTATACTGTTGTCCTGGCCTATCCTCTGCTTTAATCACTGCAGTCTCTTCTCCTTCTGCTTCCACTCATCTAATAAGCTGCTGTTGTTTGTGGATTTTAACGTTAATTGGCTCTCACCCTCTCTGCACAAGGACCCCACCATCTGGAATCCTTGAAGCTCTTCTGGATTTGAGTACTCTGCTCTCACCCCCACTGTGTTCTGGATACAGGTATCCTCCCAGACACCCTCAGTGACTATCATATGGTCTGCTGTGTGCACAAGATCCATTGCCCTAAAGCCTCCCTAAAATCACCCTCTTGTGGTCCTTTAGGTCGCTGGATTTATCCTCCCTCCATGCCGACATGTCAGCCACCAACTGGTCCCACATCTCTGCAGCCATAGACATCGGCTCACCCTCAAATCCTTCCATGCCAAATTAATGACGGTCTGGGACCACCATGCCCCTCTCAGGAAATCCAGGTTTGGGGGTTCCCACCTTCTCTGCATTTCTGCCAAGCTACTGGCCTGCCTTCCAGGTTCTTGATCTTGCCTGGTGATCTTGTAAGATCACTGGTTCCCTTGCTGCCCAGTTAAATTACTGGACCCTTTGCAATGCTTACACCAAAGCTACCAGACTTGTGAAATCCGAGTACTTCGCATCCACACTCCAGAACCACCTTAATCGCCCCTCCAGGGTCTCCACTTCCTCTTCTTCCCCCTCCTGACCCAGTCCTCCCCTCCCATTCTCAAAGTTGACAATTCTAACATCACTGACCCTGATGCTGTTGCTTCCTCCTCAACTCTTTCTTCACCACCTACACCCTTTCTCTGGATCATCTTGGTTGCCCTTCTCTTAAATGTCATGGGCAGAAAGAGAAGAGAAAAGGAAAGGAAAGGAAAAACAGAGGATAAATGGGTGGAGGACAAGAGACAGGGCGTAGGAGAAGATAGGAGGTGAAGCAAGCAGGACACACTGGGGACCAGTAAGGGAGGTGCCAGGACAGGGTTCAGGGGCAATATGGGCATGTATGACAACGTCTGAGCATAGATGTACAGTAGGCTCAAACAAGTATTGGCCCTTAAGGGAGATGGTGGAACAGGAGGAAGTAGTGAGGGAAGTTAAGGGTAATAGGGAGCTGGGCCACAGAAAACAAAGCCAGAGGTAAGGAGGGGATCTCACAAAGGGGCTACGAGATGAGGGGGGGGGGGCACACTGAAGGAAGTGAATAACACTTTGGCGGGACGAGGTGGTAAGGAAGAGGGCAGAAAAAGGGATGGGAAAGGAACAGGAGGCGGCCTACAGGAAGGGAGTCAGGGTTCAGGCAACTGGGTAGATGATAGGATACAGGGAGAAAGGGATGCGGATAATGGCAAGGAAGAGAATGTGAGGAGGCAGGGGCTGGGATAGGAACCTTCAGGGAAGGCGGGGCTGGCAGGATGGGGGTGCAGGAGTGGAGGTAGGGGTGGCCGGGGCAGTATGTAGCACGGGAGAAGCTAGGTAAGGGATGTGGAGGTACCCTGAAGGTGAAGGCAGGAAAATCAGTGCTAGTGTATGGGGACTCTGTTATCAAAGGGATCTGCTAGTTAAGGAAGGGGTGGCTTTTAAAGGGAAGTCGGTTTTTGTGAGCCAGGAATGGAGGCGCAGGCAGGCTTCGAAATTAGGGAGTGCATTAGGCTGGTCCGGGGGGTGGGGGATCTCACCTGGTCATACACCTGGGAACAAACGACATAGCTGGGGAGGAGGAGGAGGTGGTGCAGAAGAGATTCATGGAGCTGGCAGGAGGGTGCAAGGGGATGGTGAGGTCCATAGCTTTTTCGGAAATCCTGCCAGTACTCTGCACCAGTATGGCTAGGTAATTGAGAATTCTAGGGACATGGATATGTTGTTCATCCACACTTATTGGCAGGTATCCTTGCCGCTTTAAATCTTGCTGGAAGGTCTTCAAGCTGGCTCCTCCCACCCACCCGGGTGGTAAAACTCTCGGCTCCGCCCCATGACGTCAGATCTTCCTTACCGCTTGGAAGCTCAGGTTCCCTCCTTAACGCTCTGCGTATAAAACTGGTTCCTATTTCTTGGTTTACCCAAAATTACTTTTAAGGTTTTCAAGACTTTGGTCCTTATTTCCCTCATGGCTACGATGGACAATCGACTCCCGGTTTCCAGAGGTGCCCATGCGAATAAAGAAGATGTCTTGGAGCCAGATCCGCACTCACGTCGTCTACTGTTTAGACGCCTTGGCGCGACCCATGAGCTTGCGACCTGTGCTTCTTCTTTTTCGGCCTACGTCCTGGAAGACCGTGCCGCCCGTCTACAACTTGGGCGACCAGAAAACGTTATCCTCCGGTAAAGTCAAAGGAGGCCCGGTTGGCGGTTCCTTGGCGGCGGGCTCGGTGGAACAGCTTGAGCAGATGATCGCCCTCGAGGAGGAAGCGGCGCAGGCCGCATCTTAGTCTTCCTCGGCCACGGCATTTATCCCGCTCTCCCTGGGATCCTCCTATTCAGCTTCTTTTAAGGAGCTCTGTCTGTCCCTCTCCACTAAGGGAGAGGGACCAACATCTTCAGGACCTTCCTCTCGGTCCAAGAAGAAGGACCACAAAGGTAAGTCCCTCTCTTGGGAGCGGGAGAGTTCCCTCTCACCGAGTAATCGACCATCGACTTCGGTCGATCCTTCGGCTTCGGCCACTGGCTTCACGGTGTCCCCGTCAGGTCAGTTGACTGAGACTCCCGTCGATGCAGTCGAGATTTTTCTCGACCCGTTGGATGGGCTGTCGACCGGTGAAGCCGAAAACCCTCACTCCCCGGTTCCCCCGGCGGTGGTTGAGGTGTCCGTGGACTTGCCCGTGCCTCCGGTTCCGGAGTCCACGGTTGAGCCCTCAGAGCTGAGGGGAGTGCGGGTTCCCCCGCCCTACCCTCCGTACCCTCCTCGGAAAAGCCGAGGTTCGCGGTCTCGGTCTCGGACTTCTTCTCGGTCCAGCCGATCCCGCCGTCATAGGTGGTCTCTGTCTCGGCACCGTGGCAAGCGGCGCCGCCGCTCGTCCTCCTCCTCGGATGAGGGGAGGCTTCGACGCAAGTTGCGTCGACGATACGAGGACCTCATGTGGCAACAGCTTCTTCTGTCCGGGAGCAAGCTGACGTTGTCGCCTTCCCCGGCTATCAAGTGGCTGTCACTGGAGTGGCTGAAGCAACCCCTCGCCTTAGCCGAGGCGCCTGCTTCCAGTCCTGTTGCTCGGCCGAAACCAGCTGCCCCACCGATTCCGGTGGAACCTCCGCCTCCACAGCCGTTGTTTGGGGCTCCGACCAAAAATTCTCGGTCGGCCCAGGGTTTGCCCCATAGGCTGTCTGTCACCCCTCCTCCGATCGCCCTTGGCAGGTAGAGGGGTGGCTCAGGCCAAGAGCAGCTCTTTGCGGACTCCTCTGAGTCCGACGGCGATTCCTCCCTGTTCTCCAGGCGGGTCGACTTGGAGTCCTCAGGAGGTCAGTCACTGGACAATAACCTTAGTCTTCATGGGTTTGCTTAGGCTCATCTGGAGTCACCGGGATGCAGCTCGAGCCGTATCAAGCGGGCCAAGTCCCCTCACGGAGATATTGGACCGAGGTTCTCCTGGGAGGCCTTTCCGGTGGCCGAGGCCATTGTAAGCCTGGCCTTGGAGCTCTGGCAGCGTCCTGCTTCCTGCCCTGCGCCCGGCCAGGATGGCAGAGTATCACGGTCCCCTACGGTTCCCTGTCCGGTTTCTTGGAACACCCCTCAGTCGAGGGTTGGTTACACGACAGCGTCTTCCGGCGTGCGAGAACGCCAGGGGCATGAACAAACCTCCCGACAAGGAGTCCAGAAGTTGGACTCATGCCGAAAAAGTCTACGCTTCCGTCCTCCCTTGGCCTTCGTCAGGCCAGCTCGGCCATGCTGATGGCACATTTCTCTCACGCCCTGTTGGGCTCCCTGGACAAGGTAGTCCCTCATCTCCGGACTGACCTGCAGACCACGGTTAAGCAGGTGCGGGACCAGGGCAGGGCAGTGGCCAAGCAGCAACTTCAGACTGCTTTGGACATTGGTGACTTGTGCGCCAGGTCAGTCGCGGCCGCAGTGGCTATGCGCCGTCGGGCATGGCTGAGGATATCCACCTTCACAGCGGATACACAGCACAAGTTGGCGGATGTCCCCTTCCTGGGGACCGACCTCTTCGGCCCTGGAGTGGAAGATCACCTCCAGAGGATCGAAAAGTCCAGTGCCACTCTGGACTCGGTCTCATCCGCTAAGAGGGACAAGGGCCGCAGACCGCAACCTAAGCCCTTTCGTCCGTCTGCGCCCGCGGCACGTCTGGCCCAGCAGCGTCAGGGCCAGCAGGCTCGCGCTTGGCATCCCAAGCGCAAGCCCGCGGCTTCCTCCTCCAGGAAGCAGGGAGGTAAAGGCCCAGGTGGTCCCTCGGCCGGTCCCTCCTCCAAGCCTGCTCAGTGACGGGTTGAGGTGCCGCCCCAACCTCGTCACCTTCACAGTTCCCCCGTGGAGGCAGCCGCCGCTTTCTTTCCGCCTGGTCCGCTGTCACCACCGACAGGTGGGTGTTGGAAGTGGTGGGGCAGGGCCTGCCTCTGGAGTTCAAGCAGGCCCCGCCCTTCAGAGCCGTCGTACCCCAGGGGGCCTCTGTGTCCGCAGCCTCACTGTCAGCTCGCCGAGCAGACATCACTCTGCTCCTCGAGAAGGAGGTGATCAGAGAGGTGGCGGTCCCTCCCTCAGACCCGGGGTTTGTGTCCAGGTACTTCCTGGTTCCAAAACGGACGGGGGGCTGGCGCCCCATTCTTGACCTGCACGACCTAAACAAGTTCCTAAGGTCTCGGACCTTCAGGATGGTCACTCTGGCTCAGATAATACCATCCTTGGAGCGGCGTGTGGTTCTGCTCTCTGGACCTGCAGGGCGCATTTTGCGTCCCTATCCGTCCAGTCTCACTAGAGATTCCTTCCTTTCGGCGGAAGGATCCCTTTTCGAGTTCGAGCCATGCTCTTGACCTGTCTCTTGTTCCCAGGGTCTTCACCAAATGCATGGCAGTGGTGACAGCATTCCTGCGGCGCCGAGGGGTCTGGGTGTACCCTTACCTGGACGATTGGCTGATAGCAGCCCCCTCCAGACAAGAGGTGGAGCGGTCCAGAGATCTGGCCCTCCAGGTTTGCTCTCAGGTCGGCCTCCTCATCAATGAGGCCAAGTCGGAACTCGAACCGAAGCAGGTGATTTTCTTCATTGGGGCAGAGTCGATTCTCTTCGAGCCAGAGCACGGCTCCCGGCGGACAGGGCCGAGGTTCTTTCCTCCTTTGCCCGATCATTTCTGGTTGGGCAATCGCGCCCTGCCTGGGACTTCCTGCGCCTCCTGGGTCTCATGGCGGTCTGCACCAGCGTGGTCCGTTGGGCCTGCTGAAACATGCGCCCCCTTCAATGGGAGTTGGCCAGCCAGTGGTCTCAACGCTGCGATCCATTGGACCAGCTAGTGACTGTGACCCAGGGGATGTGGAACGCTCTCCAGTGGTGGATCGTTCCAGCTCATCTGCAGGAGGGCATCCCGTTTGTCTGCCCCGAGCCGACGGTCTCTCTATCGACCGACGCCTCTCTGGTGGGTGGGGTGCCCATCTGGGGAGTACAGGTGCGGCCTCTGGTCCCCGTGGAGTCCGATGCCATATCAACCTGCTGGAGCTCCGGCGGTCCGCCTAGCTCTCACCGCCTTCGCTCCATTTCTCGAGGGTCAAGTGGTTCAGGTCCAGACTGACAATACCACGACCATGTACTACCTAAACCACCAGGCCGGGACGTGCTCCATGCCTCTGTGCAAGGAAGCTCTCTGCATTTGGTCACTCATGCGCAGCCTGGAGGCGGATCTCCTAGCCATTCATGTGGCAGGAGCCTCCAACACCCTGGCCGATGCTCTAAGCCGGATACGGGCTGTGTCCCATGAGTGGTCTCTCCTGCCGGAGGTAGTACAAGATCTGTTCTCCCATTGGGGCACACCTCAGGTGGATCTGTTTGCCTCCAGGGAGAGCACGAAGCTGAGGCTGTTCCATGCCCGCCCCCCTCAGCAGGGCTCGCTTCAGGGAATGCCTTCTCAAGGCCGTGGACCCCGGGCCTCTTCTACGCCTTTCCCCCATTTCCCTTGATCCACAAGGTGCTTCTCAAGGCGAGGAGGGACAAGGCACAGGTGATTCTGGTAGCCCCAGACTGGCCCCGCCAATGCTGGTATCCAGATCTCCTCAGCCTCAGCTCCAGGCTCCCGAGCCGCTTCCAGCTCACCGGACCTGCTTTCAGTCAGTCAGGGAAGGTGTTCCATCGGACCTTCAATCCCTGCACCTGGCCGGCCTGGTTCCTGGGCTAGAGTTCCAAGCCATGGGTCTTTCCCGACGAGGTCCTCAATGTAGTTGAGGCGTCCCGTAAGGAGTCGAACAGGAAATGCTATGCCTTCAAATGGAAGAGGTTTTCTATTTGGTGTCAGGGCAAGGGCCTGGACCCTTCCTCCTGTTCCTTGGCAAGCATCTTGGACTATTTATGGTCCTTTTCTCAGCGAGGGCTTAGGTCGACGACCCTGAGGGTGCACCTGGCAGCCATCTCTGCTTACCGGGCGCAGGCCGGGAAGCAGTCGGTGGCGCAGGAGAAGGTGGTCTGGCGCTTTTTCAAAGGCCTTGATCACATTTCCCCTCCGGTGCGAGAACCTCCACCTCCGTGGGATCTGCTGCTGGTACTGGCAAAGCTCATGGGCAAGCCATTTGAACCAATGCACAGGTGTGATCTCTCTCACCTGTCGTGGAAGACCGCCTTCTTGGTGGCTATTACGTCAGCCAGAAGGATGGGAGAGCTCCAGGCGCTTTCCATCGAGTCTCCTTACCTGGTCTTCCACAGGGACAAGGTTGTCCTGTGCCCCCACCTGAAATTCCTTCCGAAGGTGGTGTCGGAGTTTCACCTTAACCAGGTGTTGACTCTGCCGGTGTTCTACCCCAATCACACCTCGGAGGCCAAATATAGGCTCCATACTCTGGACCCTAGAAGGGCGCTCGCTTACTATAAGGAGCGCACGGCTGAAATTCGGGGAGAGGTTCACCAGCTGTTTGTCACCTATGCTGAAGCCGCACCTGGCAGACCTGCAGCCAAGCAGACGATAAGCAGGTGGGTCACCTCCTGCATAGATCTCTGCTATAGGTTGGTGGGCATGGACCCTCCCAGAGGGATAAGAGCTCATTCTACCCGCCATACCGCTGCATCGGTGGCTGCTTCCAGGGACGTCCCTATCCAGGAAATCTGCAGGGCTGCTACCTGGAAGTCAGCACACACCTTCATCACCCACTACCACATCGACCTTGAGTCACGCCGGGATGCTGGTTTGGGGCCTCGGTTCTCAGTCTCTATTCCCTAAGTAGGGGTGTCGCCTTGCCTCCCTCCTCCTGGAGAACTGCTAGGAGTCTGCCAATAAGTGTGGATGAACAACATATCCATGTCCTAGAAATGCAGGTTACTCACCTGTAACAGGAGTTCTAGGAATGGTATATATTGTTCATCCTATGTCCCTCCGACCTCCCGGCTTTGGCGCAGGCCTGAGCTTCCAGCGGCCAGATCTGGCGTCATGGGCGGAGCCGAGTTTTACCACCCGGGTGGGTGGGAGGAGCCAGCTTGAAGACCTTCTGGCAAGATTTAAAGCGGCAAGGATACCTGCTAGTAAGTGTGGATGAACAACATATACCATTTCTAGAACTCCTGTTACAGGTGAGCAACCTGTATTTATGGACTTTAACCACTGGCTCAGTCAGTGGTGTAGAAAAGAGGGCTATGAATGCATAGGTGAGTGGCGTGACACGTAGGTAGACAAGCATCTGTATGCGAGGGACAGACTGAGGGGGAAACTCCAGGGATGCATAGATAAAATACTGGAGAAAGATTTAAACTAGGGAAGGGGGAGTTCGCAGCTAGGGGTGGTCCAGGGAAAATGTCTGGTGGGACGTACCCAATTCACACTCCTCCACAGCTGGAGTGGGAGGCGCTGGGGGGAGGGAAATGGTGGAAGGCAGTGCTGGTGGAAAGGGTTGCTAATAAACGCCAGGAGTCTTGGTAATAAAATGTTGGACCTGCAGGCGATGGTGGCGGCAGACTATTTGGACATAATTGCGGTCACGGAGACCTGGTAGTTCGACAACCACAGTTGGGAGGTGGAAATACCAGGGTATGGACTCTACAGGAGGAAGTGTAGGAGGGGTTGCCTTGTATGTAAAGGAGGGAATTCCGAGCAATGGCAAGTGGGGGCAGGGATGGACCAGTGGAAACACTATGGGTCACTTTAAGTAGAACTGGGGGTGATGCAGTGAGGGTAGGGATGATCTACAGACCACCAAATCAAGGAGAGGAACTGGATAGAGAGTTCGTTAACAAAATACAGGAGATGGCCAGGAAAGGGGGAAATAGTGGTGTGGGGTGATCTGAATCTACCAGATGTGAATTGGGAAATTCTGGCAGCATCCACAGAAAGGAGTAAGGAGATGCTGGTAGCCATGTAGGAATTGTTCATGTACCAGCTGGTCACAGAACCTACTAGGGGGAGGACCATACTAGATCTGGTAATTACAAATGGGGAAGGGGTTGAAGAGGTGGAGGTTGGGGAAAATTTGGGGTATAGTGACCATAGGATGGGTAAGCTTTAAAATTTGGAAAGGGCCGGTCAAGAGCATTTCCACCACTAAGGTGCTAGATTTTAGGAAGGCAGATTTTAGGAGGATGATAGAAATTGTGAGGAAGGAACTAGAAGGAAAGGAGAACGTGGATGATGTGAAGGAGCTGTGGGTGGAAATCAAGGGAGGAATATTGAAGGAGACAGAACTATGTGTTAGGATGGTGAGTAAAAAAAAAAAAAAAAGGGGGAGGAAACCACTTTGGTTCATAAAGGAAGTGGGGGTACCAGTTAGGGAGAAAAGGAGGGCATTCAGGGCATATAAAGCCTCTCAGAAAGAGACAGACAGGGAGGGATACAAGGCAAAACTGAGGGGAAACAGGAAAAATAATCAGTTGGGTGAAGGTGGATACAGAGGAGAATATAGTGAGAGGCGAAAAGGGGGGGATAAGAAGTTTTTTAGATATGTGAGTGACAAAAGGAAGGCGAAGATGGGGATTATTAGACTCAAAGGGGAAGGGGGTAATGGCAGAAGGGGATATGAAAAAGGCTAATGTTCTGAATGATTTCTTCACATCGGTCTTCACGGTGGAGGAGGGGATAGGGCTGGAGTTGGAAGTCAGAGGAAGGGTGGGCAGGAAAGTGGACTGTGGTGCATTCATGGAGGATAAGGTATTAGAAGAACTGGGAAAACTGCAGGAGGATAAAGGTGATGGGCCCAGACAGGATTCACCCAAGAGTGCTCAAAGAGCTGAAGCAGGTGTTGGTGGCACTGTACACAAGGTTGTTTAATCTGTCACTGGACAAGGGAAGGGTTCCTGGGGACTGGAAAAGGGCTGAGGTGGTGCCATTGCATAAGGAGGTAGGAAGGGAGGAATCTGGAAACTACCGCTGAGTTAGCCTTACCTCTATGGTGGGTAAGCTAATGAAGATCCTTATAAAGGAAAGGCTGATTAAATATCTGGAGGCAGAGGGCCTCCTGGAAGGCTACCAGCATGGATTCACATGTGGTAGGTCCTGCCAGACCAACCTGATTGAATTTTTTGTCAGGGTTACGGAGAAATGGGACCAGGGAGGGGCAGCGGACGTGACCTACCTGGACTTCAGGAAGGCCTTTGGCACCATCCCCCACAGGAGACTGGTAGGCAAAGTAGGTAGCTTGGGAGTGGGGAGTAAGCTCACAAAATGGGTTGAGCATTGGTTAGAGGGAAGGACTCAGAGAGTTGTGGTAAATTGGGTGCACTCAAAGGAGGAAAGAGTGACGAGTGGTGTTCCCTAGGGTTCAGCGCTGGGATCCATACTCTTCAACATTTACATTGGGGACATTACAGAGGGTCTGCATGGGAAGGTGAGTCTTTTTGCAGATGACTTGAAATTATGTCATAGGGTGGATATTGATGGGGTGTGTGGAAAGTATGAGAGGATCTGGCAAGGTTGGAGGAGTGGTCAGAAAGATGGCAGCTACAATTTAATGCAAAGAAATGCAGAATTATGCATATAGGGCGTAGAAACCCAAAGGCAAAATACTGGATTGAGGGAGAAGAACTGGAGACAACAAAACAAGAAAGGGACCTTGGGATCACTATTTCGGACAGCCTGAAGGTTCGGAGTCAGTGCAACAAGGCAGCAGGGAAGGCACTCAGAATGTTGGCATGCACAGGAAGGGGCTTTACAAGCAGGAGAAGGGAGGTGATCATGCCACTGTACAAGACCATGGTCAGACCACACCTGGAATATGGGGTACAGTTCTAGAGGCCATATTTACAAGGTGACAAGGACAGGCTGGAGAGGGTCTAGAGAAGGGCTACCAGAATGGTGAGTGGGCTGCAGGAGAAGACATACGAGGAGAGACTGTGAGCTGGGCCTGTACACACTGGAGGAGAGGAGGAAGGGGGGGACATGGTTGAAACACTAAAGTACTTAAAAGGCATAAATAGGGTGAGGGTTGACAATATCTTCAGATTGAGTGAGAGCAAGTCCACTAGGTGGCATGCATTAAAACTCGAGGGTGGCAGATTTAAAGGTGACATCAGGGGGAAATTCTTTACTGAGAGGGTGATGTGGTCATGGAACAGACTGCCAGAATGGGTGGTGGCGGTTGATTCAGTGGGCAGATTTAAAAAAGCTTGGGATACATACTTGGGCCCAACCAGCAGGGGGCAGACAGAAAATAGAGGGCAGAGGTCTTCCGTGGGGGAGAGAAGGGGGAGACTGTGGCAGACTGGATGGACCATGGGGTCTTTTTCTGCTGACAAATTTCTATGTTTCTGTTTCCAGCAAGCTGATATCTTTCTTAAGATAATTGCACCAAAACTTGTACTTTTTGTCAACTTGGCCAAAGCCTTTGACACTGTCCCTTTCCCTTCACCTGGACAAGCTTAAAGCAGCAGGGCTGTCTGCTTCCTCAATCAGCTCTGCCTCTACGTAGAGGGTAGGTTGCAAGCTGTCTGTATTGGAGAGCCCTCCCTCCCCCGCCATCTGCCCAGGCATTCCCAAGGTTCTGTCCTTGACCTCATACTCTTCTCGATCTTACTAAAAGACCTTGCTTCTGCCTTTTCCTCCATGTCCTTCCATATGTATGCAGATGACACTGTTCTGTTTGCATTAGTCTCCTCTGCTGCTGAACTTCCTGACTGTCCAAACTGGATTTTGACAGTGTTCAGTGTTGGTTCTGTTCTGGCCTTCTGCCCCTCAATGCCAAGAAAACAGTCTCCATGACCTTTGGCTCCCAACAGGCTTGCCAGGCCCTCTCCTCTCCTTCCACACTGATGGCACTGCATTTTAGGATGCCTCCTCCTTTAAAGTGCTTTGGAGTCTGGCTAGACAGGCGCCTCGACTTCTCAGCGCACATTGGTGCCATCCACGTCAAGCTCCTCCCCAAACTGGGCGCACTCTGTAGGAACAAAGCCAGTATCCTCTCCCTGCCTGTTGGGAAATTATCAGCAAGATAATCCTCCCTGTCTTTGTCTACAACAACATTGTCTACAGCCCTGCTCCAAAGTCCATTCTTGGACCCCTCTGTTTCTTTCATTATCTGTTTGTGTTGGACTGCCCCAGTGACACCACTGCTCTCTCTACTCCTCCACTTCCTCCTTCCTTGATGCCAGACACCTCACCAACTCTGGCATCTTCACCTCCAAATTCTGGTTTGGCTCCCCCTCTTCCCCACTTTTTTTGTATTTTTTTATTTTTTGTTTGTAGAGTACAGTGGGAAAGAACATCAGGAGAAGACAAATTACAGTCTGGTACCAAATGAATTATCCATTAAGAAACTAGTCTGTTATATGAAAGCATAAAATTAAAATACTGCATTAATAATTTACCAACCGTGTTGTTGTTTGATTTTTAGTTGTAAGTACACTAATACAGTATATAAATAAAGCATGTTTTTAGGGAGAGAGAAATAACTGGATGCCTTAAGTAGTAATTAAGATTATTAAATAGAAGGGGGGGGAGCTTGCATCAAGGGGCAAAATCGGATGAGTGGTCAGTTTGATACAGTACAGACTTACCTCCACATTTCTTTGAACAGTTTTGTTTCGTAGTGCATAGGTTAGTTTCTCCTACATATATTTAGGGTTGAGTAGGCATGTTAATGTTAAACCTCAAATTTTGCGTATTAATAACTTGGCGACCGTTCAACGGATTTGCATGAAATTTGGTATGCGCGGTCTGGCATGGTAGATTTCTTGATTTACCATGTTGAGTTTTGGTCGGATGTAAGGTTTTTGCGCAGTGAAGTACCAAAAAAATGCACTTTTTGCCAGTTTTATGTGTTTTTTGTCTGTGTTGCTGCGTGGCTGCTGTGTTGTCTGCCGGTCCAAATCTTGGAACATAGAAAGCGTTTAGGTAAAGGAACATGCCACTTTTTATTTGGTGAAAAAATATTAATCCTTTCAAAAGTTATTAACGTTTGAAGTTCCCATTATAACCCTATGGGAAAATTTATATGTATGATTTGCGAAAGATTTGGTTTTTGGGCCTCACGGTCAAAGAAGGCTCGCAGCCAATAAATCTTCCCCCACCAGAAATTTATCGGCCACGAGGTCTGCCATTTTGTTTTCAGTTTGCGGTAGGAAAAAAGTGAATATTTCACCCCATAGGTGACTTGTGAAATAATTGAGGCATAGGTTTAGATCAGGGGGGCTTCCCTCTATTGACCCATGCCTCTGGTTTATTTTAGTTTTGTCAAAAAATAGCCTTTTGCACTTTTACAGTTTTCGGCCGCGGCTCACTAACTATCTTCGGCCGCGAGCCTGCAAAGTCTTTGGCTGCGGTTGCGGGCGACTATTTTGCAGCCTTGCGGCCAAAGATAAAGGGGTCAGGAAAATTTCTGTCATTTTTTAATCAGTATCAGTCATGAATAATAAAAATAAACATGTTACTTGGAAACTGTGATATTTATTCAATTTATGGTAGTTTTGTTTACAATTTTGACTGCTAGATCTGTTATGGTACCTAGCGTGCTAAGCAAGCATGAGAGACTGAACAGTTGTTGATCCAAACCACTACATGTTTAAGTTGCACAAGAAGAGTTTGATCGGAGTGCTGTAGCTCACTGCACAGTCGGCATTTTAACTAACAAAATCTGGATGGAAGAGAGAAGCGAGTTAAGCCAGCAGAACAGAAACTTGAGTGTTTGTACTATGTAGTGCTGATGGGTGAATTTACAAAAATTAAAAGGTGCGAGGGGAGAGGGAGCTGAGAATGGGAATAGATGAGTGAATGGCGGAATACTGGAAGATGACTAAACTGGTCTTGGATCTTACTTAAGGAACTTGAATCAGAAGTCTGTTCGCTAAGATTTAGAGATTCATAGCAGTACACATTTGTGCTAATTTGCCTACTCAGATTACCAAAAGGTATGCCAGCGCTGCCTAGGGGCGCAGGATTTTGGTTATACTTTAGCTGACAAAAGTTAACTGCTCAGTGGCGCGTTTGTCTTTTTGTCTTTTATACAGGTTATCCAACCGTTGCAGATATTCCCAAGGGTTCCCTTTTATGTATCCATTAGCTGTATTTTCTGGGGCTAGGTTTTTTTTTTCCCCCCGCCCCCTTTCCTCCTTTGTGAATCAGTTAAAATGCAAACACTTCTCTCAGTGACAGATCCATAGCTCAGATCATCGGATTCATGCCATCATACTATAGCGAGGTGACGATCATTGCTCCTGGCTTCCTGGGCTGCCTCCTTCCCAGTGAGGCAGAAAACCAAAAGCTGTCAGCAAGTGCTGAGCAGGTTCTTGAAATGCACGTACCTGAAAGGTCCTCTCTATTCCATATTTAAAGAAAGTTGCAAAATGACCAACCTGTGTGAAAAATAATAATAATAAAAAAAAAAAAACATGGCTCCCACAATTATTTTATTTAATGTAGAGGCTACTTTTATTAGGATTGGCCACCTACTCCATTCTCTTTGCTCGAAGTCCATTTCAGAAATATACGTGATTATACATGCTGTAAGTAATATGGTACCCTTTGAGAAATAAAACATTATTGCCCCCCCCCATTAATTTTACCCTAAACATTTTCAACTATCCTACATGTTTACTTCTGTGCTCCATGCCCATCGGAAATGAGTAATTTAAACTTAATCGAAAAATGTTTTGTTACAGTCTTAGACATATGTGTGTGAATACCGAGATAGGGCAGCTTGTCAAAATAATATTCTGCAACTGTTTCTAGCCTTGATAAATAATTAAAATGATCATTCTGTGTCCCCTCCATAGCTCCCCACCACCAGTCCTTTTTGGCATTTTACTTTTGTTTGTTTTTCAGTTTGCATGCCTCGTTTTCTCACTCCTTCATCTCCTGTTATTAATTACTTCTCAGTATTTCCAAAAACATACCGTTTACGAGATGTGGGAACCCATGGGAGATAAAAAATTGATACATTTAGGGTTTGCTGAGTTTAATCCCAGAGTGAGCTGATTTTTGTCTGCATTAACACACAAAACAAAAGTTGTACACACTCACGCACACACATTCTAATACAGTAACAGATTTTTTTTTTTTTTTTTTAACATATGCTTTATATTTGTTATTGAACATTGTACATGTCTGGAGGACACTGGTTGCATTTCGAACCCCAGCCCTCGAAAGCTGATCTTTATTTAACAAGGGAAGTAGGTTTGTTAAAATGACCTTATCGTTTTGTTAATGGGCGTCGAGAGTCTTTATTTAGCATCCGCATCAGCATTTTTTGCATTCAGCCGCTGATATTCTGTCAAAATACACATTTTGCTCACCCCCCCCCCAAAAAAAAGTGAACATGATGTTGTACAGTGTACTCTTCTCTAATGGTTCTATTACACGTTGATTTTATGGCAGCGGAAGGTAAAGACTTTACACCTTGGCTCCACACTGTTAACCACTGAAACATTTTAGATCGGTGGAGTTTACATTTTGTATATGTTCTTTGGTGGCATGGTGGTGGGTAGGGTGTCGTCGTGTGCACTGATATAACCCCTTTGTTAATATAACAAGTTATGCATAGAGTGGTTGATGAAACGTTCCTCTCAAAATAAAAACTTAATGGGGGGGGGGGGGTGGAGTGATTACAGCAAGGCATGATATGCTGCTTATTCAAGTAAGTACATGTAGATTTTTTCCCAGCCAATTTATCACCTCAGCAGTGAAGCTGTGTCTAATTAACACCTTTTTACTGGCAGGAAAGAGCAGTAATTTATTGTACCGCATTGCACAGTTGCTGTTACCGGGGGAGCAAGAATTGTTTCTCCCCTTCAGCACAGGGTGATTCCTACGGATGACAACCAAAAACCACACAGCCGTGGGGATCCCACTCTCTCCAGACTGCCCCAATTCAAACCCAACCCCAGCTCCCTAAACACAAATATACCAGTTAATGACAAATGACAACAGCACTCGCTGTGCCATGCATACTGAATTGGGGAAATCTTCACAAACCAGTAATTACTCTCACATAAGCAATTGCATTATTTCAGAATGCACTTCAGATTACATCAGCTTGCATGCACGCACCCTCTGATTGATGTAATATTTTAAACCATCATAACACACACCACACACACGTATGCGACATATAGACACAGATAGATGGACACAACAGAAGTATACAGAGACAAACACAAATCCTATCGGTCACACACACGCAGGCAAAAGTACAACATATAGTCATGATACCCAAAGAGATGCGCGCGCACACACACAGATTTTATATCAAACACAGAACCACATACACCGAGAGAAAATACATATTCATAACACACACACCTAAGAAAATAGATATTTTGTTTGCAAAAGTTTATTACTCTCTTATTTTGCAGTTTTTATATATATTTTTCAAGATCTAGCCTGTTATGAAAAAAAGTTGTTGCTCTTTAATGTGCAGACTAGTGGGGGAACAAGACAGTCTGCAAGTGATATGTCTGCCAATGACACTGAGTTATTTTTCTTTCTTTTAAATGTGTACTATATGGGAAACAAATAGCTTTAGTCCCATGCGGAGGTATTTAGAAAAATGAAATTAGAATAAGGAAGTCTGTTAAACGCTTCCAATGGAAACATATAGCAGTAGGTGCACATAAATCATAGTGTAGCATGTGGCACGCAAATCCAGCAGATGTTTTGATTCTGGCCAGAGCTTTTGTGCGGTCGTTCTGGCTCCTTGAATAGGCCTTTCTTTCCCACCTACAATTTATCTGGGGATGAGAAAGCATAAAATGAGGACTCCTGTTGCGAGAAGCCTGTTTTCAAAACAGTTTCTGCTTGAGAATTTTACAATTGTCTTTATTCAGGGAAGAAAAGGTGTATATACTTGTCCCAGAGGTATTTTTTGAAAAGTGCAAGGTGAATATTAGAGATGAACTCTTTCCCCTTTGTGGAGTAGTATTAAGTTTGACTGGCTGTTTTAATTGATTGTCTATTATAAAAACTTTTCTAAACTGTTACTCTCTTCGTTATGTCCTTCCTGAACTCTGATCGATCCAAGGTGTGCTTTGAACAAGTGACTATATCTGGAGAATTACAATTATAATTTAAAAATGTCTAGATTTAAAAAGGTTAACTGAGAAAGAGGCAACTTTTAAACTTTGATGGGTCACAGGATACAGCAAATATGGAGCATTAATGGACTCCCCTTAATATTGAATTACCTCGATTGCATAAATATTTAATTTTTGAGACAACCGACGTTACTCCTAGACTGATAGCCTAGGAATTTCCTTGGCTGAGTTTTGTAGTAATACATATGCATATCAAAACTTGACAGTGTACATTCAAGTGTAGTACCGAATATGATGCTAAAATGTTTATTGCCAGTATCTAATTGCTCTAATATTTGTATCTATGTATTTAATTTGTTTTCAGTGTGGAATAATGATTCCGTTATAGTGATCCTATGAAATGAGTTTCTTGAGATACTGAATGGGATTTACCAAATGTTATGAGAATAACTAGATGTGTTTGTTTTTGAGTGTACTCCTAGAATTTTACTTTTAGGAACATCAACTCAACAGCATCTATAGAAAGTAGGTATACTAGGAGTGTTGAAATTAATGTATGTATAGGGCAACATTGGTGAGGTGCAGTCTGATGCAATATTGGGGTAGAGTGAAGGATGATCTGCAGGTGTGAGGAGCAGTGCTGCTACAGGACCCCACTGACAGCAACTAGCAAGGACCATGAAGGTGTGCAGAGTGGGAAGCGGTTGGCTCGGCCAGTTTGTGGCTGTTGGATTCCAGTCTAAAGGATAAAATTACCCATATTAAGTGGGCTTGCCTCAGGCATGGAGTCCTAACATGTGGCTCAAGAATAAATGACAGGGGTGGTCGGGGGGGGCACGGAGCAGCATGCGCTGCATAATACCCCTGTTAGACTTGCCCCAAAATCAGCATGTCCGATGGGTTATTGGGAGGACACAGATAGGACATGGTGTTACCAGGTAGGGCAAACATTTCTTGGGACAGAGTAATCCAGGATGGGGTCATATGGGCGTTTTTTGGTTTGGCACCCATTTACTTAACGGAGCACACTGAGTGTTGGTTCTGGACTGGTTTGCGGTTTGGGGTGTGGAGTGGCTAGGCTGTGCTCTCTGCATACTGGGGGAATCTTAGCTGGCAGCTCTTGTGCTGGAATGAGTCATTTCACCTTAGACCCATTCGGCTAATAATGATTTCAGGTATTCAGCCGTGGTTTAAGCAAGTTGAGAGAACTGAGGAATTTGAGTCATATTAATGTTAGTAGGAATTTGCCTCTGTGGCATGATACTGGGCTGGAATTATCTGGACTCAGGTAATTTTCTATATTATATCAAAATTAATTACTTGGAGCAGGCTACGATTGGTCTGAATGTACTTTAGGATTTAATGAGATGATTACTGCTAGACATAAATCTAGGATCTAACTAATTGGAGATGTATATTTTAATTAACTAATGGATGCTGTTTGATATTCTATTAACATACTTGTGGTCTGCTGTTTTAATTTGCCGTGTATTATACACTTTGTTCTCTTTTGTTATTGTAAAATTGTAATGACCCTAAGGTCGAACAATAAATTCTAACTACTACATCTACATTCGTGCCTTGTGTGCGGGAGCAGATTAAACTTGAGTCAAGGTAAAAACAGTCTGCTACACACATCTGAATTGTTTTTGCCTTGTTGATAACATAAGTGACATGAGGAATGAATTGCCATTGCCCTCTGTTGTTTTATAGGCACTCAGTATTTGATTGTCATTGCTTCCTCAGTGTTCTTTGTAGGGAAGTAGATTAGAATATGCAAGGTGCCGTTTCAGTGTGCAGTTTGTTCCTAATAAAAATAAAACAAATATAAAATGAAACGCCTTCCTTTTTTCATACTGTTTTATTACCACATTTTAGTGTGTACTTTGAATAAAAAAACAAATATATGCTCATCTCATGCATGTTATTGAGTGCAGACAGCTATGAGATGGCAGGCAGATGACTGACCAATCAAAACAATAAACAGCAGTCGTGACACATGGGTTCGGACGGTTCAACGGAGGCTCCCACCAACCCTCGCAGTCTAGAAGAGAAACCACAAAAGCCGTCCTTCCATTGCCAGCCCTTGCCCTCCCCTAGACCGAGTCCCCTCCTTAGAGTCCTTACCACCCAAAAAAAAAATCCTCCTGTTAACTTTTGTCTACTATGACTCTGGTACACCTGAGCAGCAGGCAGCAGTACCAGCAAATTCAGCAGTTATGAGTTGCGGCAGCCAGGATCCAGCAGTAGGAAGGTTATCATGTCAGCAGCAGAAGGAATGGAGGATTTTGGTTTTCTGCTCAGTCCTCTGTCTCCTCTCCCTGCCGGACAGCCAATAATCGGATTGCTGCTGCTGTGCCAGCCTGAGCGACAATAGTTATTCTAGGGACATGGATATGTTGTTCATCCACACTATCTGGCAGGTTCCTTGCCGCTTTAAATCTTGCCGGAAGGTCTTCAAGCTAGCTCCTTCCACCCACCCGGGTGGTAAAACTCGGCTCGCCCATGCGCCTTAGATCCTTCCTTACCGCTTGAAGCTCAGGTTCCTCCTTAGCAGCTCGTTTAAGCTTTGGGCCCAAAATCTTGGTTTGAAACTTTCAAAAAAAAATTAAAAGTTTACCTCTTGGTCTTCTCCCTCGCGGCTGCGATGGACCATCGATTCCCGGTTTCGGAGATGTCCCTGTGGGCAGAAGATGTCTCGGGCGGGACCCGCACTCCGCGTCGTTTACTGCCTTGGCCAGGAGCACGACCGCAGGCTTGCGATCTGTGTTCCTCCTTTCGGTCCACGCCCTCGAGGACCCGCTGCCCGGCTTCAACTAGGGCGCCCAGGAGATTTCCTCCCGTTAAATCCAAGGAGGCTCGACTGGCGGTTTTCGCGGCTGCGGATCCGCTGAACAACTAGAACAGTTGGTTGCCCTCGAGGAGGCCGCTCAGGCCGTGACATTCTTCTGCGGCTTCGTTCCCGCTTTCTCTTGGGGCCTCCTACTCAGCTCGTTTAGGGCTTTGCCTGACCCTCTCAACTGAGGCGAGGGTCCAACTTCTTCGGGACCGTTTCACGGTCGAGAAGAAAAGTATGGGTAAGTCCCATCGTCGACGGCTCCTGGAGCGGGAAAGATCTCCTCCCTTGTCGACAGCCCACTGGGTCGATTTTTCTCGGCTTCGCCACTGGCTTCACGGTGCCCCCGTCAGGCCAGGTGACTGAGACACCCGCCGACGTGGTCGAGATTTTTCTCGACCCGTTAGACGGATTGTCGGCTGGAGAAGCCGAGATTCCCTCCTCCCCGGTTCCCCTGGCGAGGACTGTGGATACTGTCGGCTCATCTGCGCCTCTGGCCCCAGAGCCGCCGGTCTTGTCGACCGAGCTGAAGGGATTGCCGATCCTCGGCTCCCCGCCTCACCGACCTCGGCCTGGCCGAGATTTTCGGTCTCTGACATCTTCGCGGTCCAGCCGCTCCCGTCGACAAAGACGGTCTCGGTCTCTGCACCGCGGTAAGCGGCGTCGCCGCTCTTCCTCATCTTCCTCCTCCTCGGACGAGGGGAGGCTTCGGCGTAAGTTGCGCCGAAAATATGAGGATCTCATGTGGCAACAACTTTTACTGGCTGGCAACAAGCCGGCTCAGGCCTCTTCCCCGGCCATTAAATGGTTGCCACCGGACCAGTCGAATCAACCCCTCGTGGTGGTCGAGGAGCCTGTTTCCAGGCCGGTTGTTCGACCTATTCCAGCTGCTCCACCAATTTTGGTGGAACCGCCTCCGCCTCAGCCGACAGTAGGGGCACCGTCGAAAGATTCACGGTCGGCCCAGGGCCTTCCCCGCAGGCTGTCGGTCACTCTCACGCCCGATAAGCCTCGGCAAGTGGAGAGTGGCTCAGGCTCCAGGCAGCTCTTCGACAATTCGTCGGATTCGGATGACTCCTCCCTATTCTCCAAGCGTCTGGACTTGGAGTCCTCTGGGGGGCAGTCAGTGGACGATAGCCCTTCGTCCTTCCTCGGACTTCTTAGGCTCATCTCAGAATCCACTGGGATGAAGCTTGAACCCGTATCCAAACGGGCTAGATATCCCCTCACTGAGATTCTGGACCGAGGATTCTCCTCTGAGAGCCTTTCCGGTGGCGAGCCATTGCCGGCCAGCCCTGGGAATTATAGCGGCGTCCGGCTTCCTGTCCTCGCCGTCGCAGGATGGCCAGGAAGTATCACGGTCCCTACGAGCTCTCTGTCCGGCTTTCCGAACACCCTTGGCTGAAGGGTTGAATTCTGGACAGCGTTTTCGCGTGCAGCAATGCCAAGGATGTGGACAAACCGCCCGACAAAGAGTCCAGAAGTTGGACTATGCGGACGGAAAGTGTATGCTGCCTCCTCTCTTGGTCTTCATCAGGCCAGTTCGGCTGTCCTCATGGCACTTCTCCCATGCCCTGTTGGGCTCCCTGGATGAGTGTTCCTCATCTTCCGCCGACCTGCAGACCACGGTCAAGCAGGTGCGGGACCAGGGCAAACAGTAGCCAAGCAACAGCTCCAGACTGCCTTGGATATCGGGGATTCGCGCCCGGTCAGTGGCGGCCGTCTGGCCATGCGTCGGCGTGGCTGAGGATATCCACTTTCACCTCGGATACCCAGCACAAGCTTGCAGACGTTCCCTTCTTGGGAACAGACCTCTTCGGCCCTGGAGTGGAAGGCCACCTCCAGAGGATCGAGAAGTCCAATGCCACCTTGGACTCAGTCTCGTCCGCGCAGAGAGACAAGGGTCGTAAGCCTCAGCCTAAACCCTTTCGCCCCTCTGCTCCCGCTGCACGTCCGGCCCAACATCAGCATCAGGGCCAGCAGGCTAGACCTTGGTATTCCAAGCCCAAGCCACCAGCTCCCTCAAATAGGAAGCAAGGAGGAAAAGGCCCTGGTGGTCTCGGCCGGTCCTTCCTCCAAGCCTGCAAAGTGACGGGCTGAGGGGTGTCGCCCCCATTCCCGTCACCTTGCCCCTGGTTCCCCCCGTGGGGCGTCGGCTTCGACACTTCCTTTCCGCCTGGTCCACTGTTACCACGGACAGGTGGGTTTTGGAGAGGTGGTGGGAAGAGGCCTGCCTCTCGGTCGGCGGGCTCCGCCCTTCAGGGCCGATAAGCCTAGTGACTTCGAGGTCCCAGAATCTCTACAGGCTCGTCGAGCCGACATCACCTACTCCTTCTAAGGGGAGGATAAGAGATAGAGGACCCACCATCAGAACCGGGGTTCGTGTCCAGGTACTTCCTGGTCCCGAAACGGACGGGGGGCTGGCGCCCCATCCTGGACCTACACGACCTGAACAAGTTCCTAAGGTCTCGAACCTTCAGAATGGTCACTCTGGCTCAGATAATACCATCTCTGGAACACGGCGTGTGGTTCTGTTCTCTGGACTTCCAGGACGCGTTCTTTCACGTCCCTATCCGTCCGTCTCATCAGAGATTCCTCCGCTTCAGGGCGGAGGGATCCCTCTTCGAGTTCCAGGCCATGCCCTTCGGCCTTTCTTCAGCTCCCAGGGTCTTCACCAAATGCATCCAGCGGTGACAGCCTTCCTCGCGCCGAGGGTCCAGGTGTACCCTTACCTGGGACGATTGGCTGATAGCAGCCCCTCCAGGTTGGAGGTGGAGCGGTCCAGAGATCTGGCCCTCGGGTTTGCTCTCAACTGGGCCTCCAGGTCATGCGAGGCCAAGTAAGACATGGCGAAGCAGGTGATATCTTTCATCGGGGCAGGCTCGACTCTCTTGAGCCAAACACGGCTCCGGCTGACAGGGCCGAGGTTCTTACCTCCTTTGCCCAATCATTTCTGGTTGGGCAATCGCGCCAAGCCCGGGACTTCCTGCGACTTCTGGGTCTCATGGCGGCCTGTACCAGCGTAGTCCGTTGGGCACGCTGGCACATCAGCCCCCTCCAGTGGGGACTGGCCAGTCAGTGGTCACAGCGTTGCGATCCTCTGGACCAGCATGTGTGGATGACCCAGGAGATGTGGAACGCTCTCCAGTGGTGGACCGTTCCGTCTCATCTGCAGGAGGGTATCCCGTTTGTCCGCCCAGGCAGCGGTCTCTCTAGCGACCGGCGCCTCTTTGATGGGTTGGGGTGCCCATCTGGGGAACACAGTGCGGGCCTCTGGTCCCAGCGGGAGTCCCGATGCCATATCAACCTGCTGGAGCTCCGTGCGGTCCGCCTAGCTCTCACCGCCTTTGCTCCGTTTCTCCGGGGTCAAGTGGTCCGAGTCCAGACGGACAGTACCACGACCATGTACTATCTAAACCGCCAGGGCGGGACCGCGCTCCTTGCCTCTATGCAAGGAAGCTCTCACATCTGGTCACTAGTGCGCAGCCTGGGCGGATCTCCTGGCCATTCATGTGGCAGGAGCCTCAACACCCTGGCCGATGCCCTGAGCCGGATAGGGCTGCATTGCAGTGGTCTCTCCTGCCGGAGATAGTATAAGACCTGTTCTCCCGCTGGGGCACACCTCTGGTGGATCTGTTTGCCTCCAGGGAGAACGTGAAGCTGAGGCTGTTTCATGCCCGCCCCCCTCAGCAGGGCTCGCTGCAGGGGGATGCCTTCTCGAGGCCGTGGACCCGGGCCTCTTTTACGCCTTTCCCCCCCGTTCCCCTGGCGCAGGTGATTCTGATAGCCCCAGACTGGCCTCGCCAGTTCTGGTACCCAGATCTCCTCAGTCTCAGCTCCAGGACTCCGCGGCAGTTTCCAGCTCGCCCGGACCTGCTCTCAGTCAATCAGGGGAAGGTATTCCATCTGGACCTTCAATCCCTGCACCTAACGGCCTGGTTCCTGAGCGGCTAGAGTTCCAGGCCTTGGGTCTTTCCGACGAGGTCCTCAACGTCCCGTGAGAGTCGACCAGAAAATGCTATGCCTTCAAATGGAAGAGGTTCTCCATTTGGTGTCGGGAAAAAGGGTTGGACCCTTTCTCGTGTCCTGTGGCAAGCATTTTGGACTATCTATGGTCCCTATATCTAGTCAGGGCTTGGAGTCGACTGACCCTTAAGGTGCACCTGCCAATATTTCTGCTTGCAGTGGCGGGCGGTCAGCAGTCAGTCGCGCGGAAAAAGTGGTCGAGGCGCTTTCAAAGGCCTTGATCACTTCCCCTCAGTGCGGGAACCCCCACCTCCGTGGGATTTACTGCTGGTACTGGCAAAGCTCATGGGCAAGCCATTGAACCAATGCACAGGTGTGGTCTCCCCTTCGTGGAAGACAGCCTTCTTGGTGGCTATCACGTCAGCCAGAAGGATGGGAGAACTCCAGGCACTTAGCATCGAGTCTCCTTACCTGGTCTTCCACAGGGACAAGGTTGTCCCTCGCCCCCACCGAAATTCCTTCGAAGGTGGTGTCGGGACTTTCACCTTAATCAGGTGTTGGCTCTGCGATTGTTCTACCCCAATCACACCTGGAGGCAGATATAGGCTCCATACTCTGGACCCTAGAGGGCTGAAGCTTATTATAAGGAGCCTGCGGCTGAAATTCGGGGAGAGGTTCGCCAGCTGTTTGTCACCTACGCTGAAGCCGCACCTGGCAGACCTGCAGCCAAGCGGACGATAGGCAGATGGGTCACCTCCTGCATAAATCTCTGCTATGAGTTAGTGGGCATGGAGCCTCCCAGAGGGATAAGAGCTCATTCTACCCACCATACTGCTGCATCGGTGGCTGCTTCCAGGGATGTCCCTATCCAGGAGATCTGCAGGGCTGCTACCTGGAAGTCAGCACACACCTTTATTTCCCACTACCATCGACCTTGAGTCACGCTGGGATGCTGGTTTGGGGCCTCGGTTCTCAATCTTTGTTCCCCAAGTAAGTATTAGGGGTGTGCGCCTTGCCTCCCTCCTCCCGGAGAACTGCTAGGAGTCTGCCAGATAGTGTGGATGAACAACATATCCATGTCCTAGAATACAGGTTACTCACCTGTAGCAGGAGTTCTAGAATGGTATATGTTGTTCAATCCTGGCGACCTCCCACTGGCCGGTAGCACAACCCTGAGCTTCCAGCGGGCAGATCTCTGGCGTCATGGGGGGGAGCCGAGTTTTACCACCCGGTGGGTGGGAGGAGCTAGCTGAAGACCTTCCAGCAAGATTTAAAGCGGCAAGTAACCTGCCAGATAGTGTGGATGAACAACATATACCATTCCTAGTAACCTGTATATATCGAGGTCTCCGGGGGGGGGGGCGACAGAGAGAGTCAGACTCCGACAGAGTAACTCAGACCGCCACCACAACCCAAGATGGAAGGAGTCACATGGTCTGATATGGACACAGGACACACACACACACACACACACACACACACACAATGCTCCCCTGGTGGTGGTGATGGGTGATAATGAGTCCAGTTGAGCGAGACAGGGAGAATATGTTAACAGCTGCTGAGTCTGCCTGTTGCTGCTGCATATTGATACCAAGCATATCCTGCCCTATCCCTAATACCGGGGTCGGACAGGCACAGCAGTGTGAGCAGCAAATTCTGCAAACTCATATTACACCCGACCTGACTCCGATTTTGCTAGCTCCCTTATATGGCTACATTATTAACTTGTTTTTGTGAAGCGTGTGGTGGCTTAATCTTTGGTAGTGAAGACGAATCCAATGATGGTTGGCACAGGATGTGAGGACAGGCCCACTTGAGACACTGGGCCCTTGACAGTTGCCCTGTCTGCCCCCCCCCCCCAACACCCTGGCTGTCTCCCAGACAAACACACACCAACTGGGAGCAGCTCTGTAAATTGTAATGATTTTTCTATACTGTTCCTGATGTTGCAGTTTAGTTAGGATGGTTGTGGAAATTGTTAGCAACTTCTGTTTAGTAATGGTAAATGCCCTCTATCATAGGGGAAGCAAACTGCTCTTGATGGCTTCTTTTAGATATGCACAAAGCTTAGCTGCAAAAGCAGTGTTTAGAAAAAATACAGTCAGATGCCAGCTCTGTAAAAACGTGCACACAGTGGTTACGTATGTGGAATGTGCATTCGCTGCATGCTGTCCTTAGAGGTGACTGTCATCCACATACTGGAGAGGTTTTCCACGTGTGCCCATTCCTGCTATGCATGCTCAGCCTGCCAAAGAATAGATCTACTTTTGTTTGCACGTCACCCAAGTCTTTGTTCAGAAACTCACTGATATGAATTATAATGAGCTGGTACCCCGTTAAACTAATATATTTCTTCAGTTAGAAACCACCCTGTATTACAAACTACATGAAAAAAAGAGACTTGTAATAGAAGCTGCCTTCATTATAAGCCAGGGCTAGTAATCAGCAGTACTCCTCTGGTCTCAAGAGTAACCGCCGTCAGCCCTCTCTGCTGGACTTCCCTAGACACCCCCAGCCCACACGACCACAACCATCCTTCTTAGCAGTAAACAGTAAAAAATTATTCAATTAATAAATAAAAATAAGAAAAACAGGCAGTGCAGCACTGCCTAAGCTAGTGATGGGATTAACAACCTGGATGCTGTCGGTTTCTGACAGCTTCATGTGAAAGTGTCATACTGTGCGCGAGTCGTGCGGTTGTCATAGAATGCATGAATGGCAATGTCAACATTAAGCTGGCTCGCACACAACACGCGTTTGGAAATGGGGAACGAGAATTGGCAGCAGCAGTAGTAGCAGCCATGTTTATATTTTAAGCGAGGTGATACAGTAAAAAAATTAACACTGTCTTTCAAAGGAAATCACACAACAAACGGCTAACCTTTATTAGAAATAACAACAAACCTGGAAACATAGGTTGTAATTATTTATTTAATTTCCTGTCCTCTTTAATGATGTTTGTCACAAAGGAGATAGGAAATGATTTATAGTTATTTTGTTAAATAAATTGTAAAAACCATCAATGACCTCTGTGTGTGCATTTTTCATTTTAGTAAATGTTTAAGATGCATATTTACATTCTGCCCTGTTACTGTTAAACCTGCCGTTGGTTTGACTGATTTTTGTTTTTTTTTTAAATCTGGAGTCGGTGTGTGCCATGCTGTGAAGTGTCATGTCACTGACTCTGATTTTAGACTGCTTGAACTGTGGGGGCTGGACAAGCAATCATTTAAACTGCGGCTTCCAGAAATCGCTCTCCTCCTCTGCTATGTACAGTAAATAATAATAGACTAAATTCACTTTTTTTTTTTTTTTAGAAGCTCAAACAGTATGCAAGTGGTTTACTCCCACCTAGTCACTCACTCGCCTGCTTCAGGATTTTGCCACTCCTTTCTCTTTACATCCTCCATAGTGAATCTAAAATAAGAACATCAAAAAATATCTTTTTTTAAATAAAAGTAACTTTTTCCTCCAAAACCACCAGCAGATCTCTGTTGCCATTTACTGCCGGCCGGACCACTTGCTCTTTGCGGCTACATGCTGCTTAGCTCTTTTATAATTTCTGCTCCCCCCTCCAAAATAAAAAAATGCAGTGATAAATCCTGAAGCACAAGTCGACAGTGGCGTGTCCCCAGCCCACCCCCCAACACACACACTCTGTATTGTTCTCCTTACAAAAAAAGGAACAGTCATGATATTACTAAAACATTTTGTTTTCCTAACTCCTGTATGTGCACTTACATACACATTATCATCTTGCTGTGCCGTATCATTCCCTGCCCAGTCAGGAGTTCAGCTTACCCTCTTTGCCTATGTCCAAGAAGCTGCACTCTGTCTCCGCAACATAATCATTAATTTAGCAGTTGGCAACTGGCGCCGTATTCACTCCCACTTGCCCACTTTTGAATGGAGTCTGGACTGGAGGAAACACAGGCAAAGTCATCGGGACTTCAGGCTTTCAGAGGAGTGCGGTACCATTTCACATGTGGTGGGCAAACTGCTGTCAAGGCCCCCAAAAAAAACTCTGTAAAATGCAGCTGGGAAATGCAGTCGCATGCCATGCTTTTCGAGTCTGAAAAAGCCACATGTTTTTCATGCTTCCACTCCTCCTCTAATGACTGACTGAATCCAGTGCCCGCATGGGCAGGAATATGTACCATTACTTTTGGCACATCTCACCTGGATGGATATACTGGCCCAAGAGTGAAGTTACATGCTTTTTTTTTTTCCTCGCCCGATGATTTTGCCTGTGCTTCTCCAGTCCAGACTCCATTCAAAAGTGGGCAAGTGAGAGCGAATACGACGCCGGTTGCCAGCCGCTGAATTATTTTTTTTTTGCATAATATTTTTCTTCAGTTTTTCAACATACCACACAATCCATTACAACATCTGGTCATCATTAGATCACTAAGGACACACAGGAGTTTAACACATTTGCTGGCACCCAGTATCGAAAGCACTTAAAGTCCATCTGTTCATACTATATCGGGTGCTTCAGCTACATTATGACCTGTACCACACATTTAAACATGGGTATGTGTCTAGTGCCCTTAACACCCTGCCCACCCCCTACCCCCACATAAGACATCCAAAACAGTAAATAAAAGCCCATACTAAAATAAAATGGAAAAACAATCAAATTATAACTCTGCATTTTACATTTTAGTCCATCTGTTCCTATACTGGGTACTTAACCATGTTCCTTCCCAGAGTGCTACCCAGGCTGCAACCCCTTCGTTAGTACTTCCGCCTCCCCTGGTGACAGTGATGACAGATACGGTTCCCAGGTTGCCCATAAGTGCTCTTCTCTGGTTTTGGTCACATAGTTTAACCTCTCTAGGCCCAGCAACTGCAGACACATACGTTTCCACTGCTAGACAGTGGGTGGCACATTAGAGACCCAGGTATTCAAAATGCAGTGCCTAGCCAGAACTATTAAGACCCTCACCCACCTGGGAAAGGGTCTCCAGTCTTCCTCCTCTGAATCATCAACCCCAAACAATAGGGCAACTGGTTTCCTTTCTATTTGCTTGCCCCAAATTCTTCTAACTTCTTGGGCAACTCCCTTCCAGAGATGTTTAAGTGCAGAGCACTCCCAGAAGCAGTGAATGCATGTTCTTGTCTCCAACTGGCACCTCCACAGAGTGGAGAAATCTCCGGGTGAAAGCTGATGCACCATACTGGGGCAGTACAGCTGATGTATAAATTTGTAATGATTCTTCTTATTTATTATGCACTAACAGCCCCTATGCAGCTGCAGCAGTAGATCCAACTCTGATCCGGGACCACCCGGTCTAGGTCCCTGTTCCATAGCCTTCTAGTTTTACTTGTATAATCAGGAAATATTGTCTCCCCAATCTCGGTGCTCTGCCAATTAGACCCCTGGTGCCCAAACGGGTGCCAAGGACCATGCTCAACCTGCTCCAGAGGGGAATCCTCTCTCCAACTTCTACTTATTTTCTTAGCATAATTGCCAGCTTGAAGCTCGAAGCATACCCGAACCTACCCGCTCTCCAAGCTCCTCTCTCAAGAGTAACTGCCCTTTCCTCCACAGGTCCCTTATACACCTCATATGTTTGTTCTCACAGGTCAGAAATCCCTTGTCCTCCAATCCTATCACAAATCCTGGGTCCCCTTTCAAGGGAAGTAATAGTCTCCTCTTCCTGTCCCACTCCAGACCACCTCAGGAGTTGGCCCCATCCTTCCAATACATATGCCACCAGAAATTATCAAGTTGCTGAGACAGTGTGCCTGGCTGGCGGCTTACATCACCTTTTGGTGATGTATGCCGCTGCAAGAATATTGTAAACTGCACAGTACCTGTCCAGTGGAATTTTCCGTAGGTTGAATGGTTCATAATACATGTGTACACACACACACACACACACACACACACACACTATATATATATATATATATATATATACACACACACACACACACACGTATATGTATATACATGTGTATGTGTGTGTGTTATATGTATATACATATATGTGTATGTGTGTGTGTATGTGTGTGTGTGTGTGTATATATATATATATCTGTATGTGTGTGTGTGTGTGTATATATATATATATATATATATATATATATATATATATACACACACACACGTAGTATGTATGTATGGGTCATGGTATGACGGTGTCATGGTATACCATGGTGTCAGAAGTCATGGTATTTATACCGCGATAACTGTGATTCACAGTATACCGTGGTATTGAGACCTTTCAACTAGTTTTTTTGCATGTTTAGGGACAGCTGTCCCGTACATGCCAATTCTCCCTGAAGCAAGAGTTTGAGGAGGCTTCTTTTTCGTGCAAAAATTGTTTTGTAGATGCAACATCCGCTGTCTGCGGCAGTGCTTTACAGACTAGTAAGGTTAGGTTTAGGTGTCCTCACATGTCCAATCCATAAGTAGACTGATGATGTCGGTTGAGAGACCTTCAATAAAATTTAAGTCAGTCTTTTAACTTCTTCCTTCCATTTTTTAATTTTCAATGTTCAGTTTCAGGACAAAGTTTTTTTTTTTTTTTTTAGTCGTCATGTAATTTGTGTGGTTCACACGGAGTGCCACACAAGGCACACAGAGGCCAAGTGGGTATTAAGCCACCAGTGATATATAAGTAACAACTGCTTCCTTAATGGCAAATGGCGAGAACAGACCATGTGCAACAGCACACAAAAGTCAGTGTGCTGTGTGAGTGCGACTGTATTACTCACACAGTGCACACTGACTGCACAGTACACATGAAGTGCAGCATACTGCTTGCACAAAAAGCCACACTGTAAATGCACAGTGTGCATCATTATTGTCTTCTCCTCTACTGTTCGTTTGGAACAGAAGCAGAAAATGATGTACTGGTTTCAAAATGAGTGACATCCTCCAGAAAAGTTGAACAACAAAACACGTTTGTTGAGGGTTACATCCCCCTCTGCGACAATTCCATAGCGCCCGACACTACAGCAACAACAGCACCAGGTCACGGTAGTGTTGGCATGGGACCCCACCACTGCATTCGGGGGTATTGCACCCCCTCCCCAAAACCACTCAGACTCTGAGTTGGTTATTTAAGTAGCAGGGGTGGGGGAGGGGACATATGGGTCTCACCAGCCATCCTAAATAAGTGTGTTGATTGGGCTTGAGCAGTGGGCATGGAGTGGTGGTGAGGGAGGTATCAGCAGCAGTAATCAGACCCTGCATCAAAATCTGTTATGTTATTTTGTTAACAGTAACACTGTTTATCATGTCGTCTGTCATGTAATGATCATCATGTTAAGTTTTCTTGTCTTTGTGGGTAACAATTTTAACAAACTGTCTGTGGTTGGTTGTCACTGTGTGTACAGACTCAGACTGGTCAGCCACCTGATCGGTGGGGCCAGTGAGTGAGATAAGATTGCAGTGATCATTCATTCACATTACTGTTAACTGTTGTGCTGCTGGTGCTCTGTCTCGAGTGGTCATGCGTGTTCATGTTCATTCATTGTAAGTCTGAACTATAGAGAGTAGACAGTCCTGTCAGTCTGTCAGAGGCACAAAACTGTCAGGGTTAGTCAGAAAATGAGATACACACCGAGAACATTTTCAGGTTCATTTTTTATTGTTAAATAATAACACAAATTGCTATGATGCTAGTACCATTTGCATTTGCAAATTGCAGTTTTGCATTACACTTACAATCCGTGTTTTTCAGTTTCAGTGATAAGAATTTGCACCAGTAGTCTGTGTGTTCCTTCAGTTTTCATTCCCAGTTGTCCCTCACCTCTCCCTCTATCTGATTCTGCAGCACAAAGTCACTGCTGCCCAGCACACCTGCAGCGTGGATAACGAATTTGACGCCAGCCAACACATGCCATATCCATAGTGCACTCTGCTCGCTAATCCAAATTCTTTGACATCTGCTGCTGTTGCTTCCTGACTCTGAGTCAGTCCTCTCTCCCTGTACTCCTAATGTGATTTGTAATATTTTATCCTTGGCATTGGCTATTTCAGCTGCCTAGCACATTTAGTGGAGTTGCTGTCTTGTCTCATCTGTCTGCTTGATGCACCCAAAGTACGTCCAGTCCAGTTCCACTGTGGACCACTTCATGTCTCTCCCTCTGTCTGCCCTCCTGATGTCCCCACTAGAGTGGTCCCTAGGACAGAGTGAGTCCTACTCCTGACTCCTGATGAGTCCGCTCTGACTGACTGACTGTCATCTGTGTCACAAAACTTTGGTTGGCTGGCTCAGCTGAGCTCTTGGCTGACTGTGGTGGGGGGCTACCTAACACAAAACCAATAACAGAAATTACTTTAATTGTGTAATTACTGACTTCCGGTGACGTCACGGCAGTGCTAACCGCCTGAAAGCCGAGCTTCCCTCCCGATAGAACTGCAGAAACCTCCTAAACATTAAAATCAGCAGTAAGAATTGGAAAATGCCACCTGGAGGTGTTATACAAGATAAAGGAGACAAGGGTTGCACAAAAGTAGCAACTAAAAAGACAGATGGTGCTGGATTGCCGGAGAACCGACAGGCCCGAAGCAGGAGCGCCTCGACTACAAGCCAGCATGGCTTGGATACGACACGGAGGGAGAGACGTAGATTTAATCACGCTCCCGCTTTGAACAATTGCTACAAAAGATCCAGGACTCCCGGTCTGAAAATAAGAGGGCGTTCTCGAAATTAAAAAATAAACTGAGCAAAATGGAGCAGTGTATAGAGGGGGCAAAGGAGAGGTTTGCACAAGTGAGGATGCTGGAGATACCCTGGCGCAGGCAGGGCTCCTCTTCAACAGATACACTTTGTTCTGCAAACGAATGCAATTGGACCTAGATGCAAGATCAAGGAGAGGAGATCTCCGTTTGTACGGGCTGGTGGAGGGTGCAGAGATCCAACCAATGGCTCTATTCATAGAAGATCTCTTAAGGGATGTATTGGAACTACCGGAAGATTACCAGATGAGAGTGGAGCAGGCACACAGATCCCTGATACGAAAACCTACGGAGCCATCTGCAAGGCCCCGATCCATAATAATAAAGTTTTCAAGCTTTCGTGTGAAGGAGGATATATTGAAGAGGGCCTGGTAAAAAAAGGAACTCAAGTATTTGGACTCTCGACTCTCCCTAGACTAAGATTATCCCCCCGAAATCCAACAGGCCAGACAACATTGGGTCCTGAATTTTAAATTGTGTAGAGAGCTTCAATTCCACTTTCAGACACCCTTCCCAGCGAAATTAAGGGTATTCTGGGCTGATGGCCCGAAAGTATATAATTCAGTTGAAGAGCTGAATAAGGTCCCGAAAGAAAAAGGAATCCAGATACCTCATCACGAGCAGGAGCGCACCAAACGAAAGCAGATGGAACCGATCGATTGGCATTTGGTTATGGGAGGGAAGAAGAAGGCTGGAACATCTTTGGAGGCAGTGCGGACATTGTTGAGAAGTTCAATAGAAGCGGAATCTCAAAACAGAGGGAAACTGACTGGATGAATAACCAGCAGTTTTGGTGACTGAAAAAAGCATGGACAAGGTTTTTTTTTTTTTTGATTGAATTTCCTGCCCTGAAGGGAAAACGAAGTTAGGAACGTTATGAGTCACAGGGGGTAAGAAGGGTATGAGCAGTCGGGGGTCCTGCTGGGAAACCTGGCATAGTGGGTGGGTCATTGAAATAGAATAAAGGCAAAGAACTTGAGACTGAACTGATACATACCAAACTCGAACATTATTGAAAGCTTATTTGGGCTCTGCATCATATGTTAATACAGGGTTCGCCCCCTTCTGGGCACTTTGGTGAGTTGGTACCATACCAAAATGGTTGCGTGGCTCCTTGTGTTCAGCAGAGGGGGCCCGCTGTAGTTGAGGGGTCGACAGCTGGGCCTACTAGAGAGAGGCGACATGATACAGCTGGTTGATCCTTGTCTCTACTAGAAAACGAGCTAAGTGAATACGCAGTTCGGGGTGAGAAAGCAGCGCTCTCAGTACAGTGGAAACTTTGGTGGAAGAAAACTGCCATGACGTTTAATTTAACCATAAACGGGGGCCTCGACAGTTATACAAGACCCCAGAGGTGGGTCCCATTCAATTGGGGCATTTTACTTCCCCCTCATCTCCATTCCCCATTGGAAAGTCTGGAGAAAGGAGAAAAGAGATCTGCATTATCAGATTTCCTGCCTTGGAAGTTTATCGAAAGTTGCAAAGTAGCTGTTTCTAATGCCTTGTTGGCAATTGTAAGTTGGTTTTCTAAGGGTCTCACGGAGGGAAATATGTCTTGGTCTGCTACTGTCTGTTTGGGGCGGGGGCAGAAAAGAAGCTAGTTTTGAAGGCTGAACGAAAGCATAACAATGGATAGAGACAGGAAATTTTGCTCTTATAATGTCCACGGGTTGTCTAGCCCAGTTATGGGCAAAAGTGTTGTTATTTGAGGAAAAGGCTGTAGACTTTATATTTTTACAAGAGATGCATTTGTCTCCACAGGAAACATACTAAGTTGGGCTCGATGGGTTTTTGGAAGTGAAAAGGCCGCTCGCTATAAGAAAGGCGAGAGAAGGGGTGGCAATCTTGATTCCTAAGAACACCAGATATAAAGACGGGTGAGCTGGCGGACAAAGAGGGAAGATATGTACTGATGAGGGGAACCCTCCAGGGTAAGCCACTGACCCTTGCCTCAGTGTATTTTCCCCCTGGCTCACAGTCAACAACATACCTGAATTTTTTTACCATTCTACAGGAGTGGGAGAGGTGATCTGGGGAAGGGATCTAAATTTGATTTTTATTCCAGCATTGGATTCTACCACACAAACACAAAAAAAGGATCAAGGTATAGCTAAAAAAGTGAAAAGGTTGGTAAATGAACTGGGGTATGTGGATATCTGGCGTCATCTAGAGGGTAAACGGAAAGAATGCACATTTTATTCAAAAGTACACCAAGTATATACAAGATTAGATTACTTTATGGTTCCCAAGGAGCTGGTTGGTCGGGTTAAGGGGGTCTCAGTGGGAGAATTCTTGCTCTCTGACCATGCCCTGATTTTTCTGACTGTCTTGTTGGGAGAGTTTAGAAGGTCCACCTTTTGGAGGCTGAACTTATCGTTGTTGCAGGATAAGGAAGTGGCGGAGTCTGTTACCTGAACACTGGAGCAAACATTGGTGGACAACGATCTACCAGGGGCCTCCCTGGCTGTGTTATGGGATACCATAAAGGCAGTTATTCGGGGGAATTTCATAAAATGGTCAAGCAGAAGGAAAAGGGAAAGAGAGGCTAAAAAAGCTGAACTAATATCACAAATAGCACAACACGAGGCCCAGCAAAAAATCAAAATAGACAGGGATAGGACCAAATTATTAAAACAGCTTAAGGCTGAATTAATGAATAGTCTTGATTATGCGGTTGAACAAAAGTTAAGGTTTCTTAAGCAGAAATATTACGAAGGAGGGCCTAGGTCTTTTCGATTGCTGGCAGCTAGATTGAGGGTTCAGAGGAGCAAGGCTGCTATACAGGCAATACAACACCCCTGATAATAGATTGGTTAAGGAAACAAATTACAAGCGGATTCTTTTTAGGGCTTACTATTCCAACTTATATAGGCAAGGCTCAACCATCGAAAGTGCACGGATTAACGAATTTCTTGGGAGGTTAAATCTCCCCTCGGTTTCCGAGGAACAGGCTACCCAGTTAAGTAGACCGGTTGAAGATGGGGAGGTGGTTAATGCCATCAAGAACTTAAAATCCCTCAAATGCCCGGGGACAGATGGGTTGCCAGGGGAGTTTTACAAACAATTGAGAGGTAAGGTTTCCCCATTGCTGGGGAAACTATTTCGGTTCCTATAGGGAGAAGAAAGCGAGATACCCCCCCTCCTGGTCCCAAGCAATAATTTCAGTGATACCCAAACCAGGCAAGGACCCTGTGTTGTGCTCCTCCTATCGTCCATTTCAATTTTAAATATTGATTACAAATTATTGACCTCGATTTTGACTGAGACTTCAAATATTGATACCCTAAATAATTGGCCTAGAACAAACAGATTTTATTCCGGGCCGACAGGCCCAGGATAACCTTAGGAAAACTTCCCTTTTAATTGATCATATAGTTGGCTCCAAAAAATCCACCCTTCTGGTCAGCATTGACGCAGAAAAAGCATTCAGTAAGGTGTCGTGGAGGTTTCTAGAGGAGGTCCTTGCCTGTTTTGGATTGGGGAGTGCTTTTCAGACCTTGATAGCTAAAATCTACAAATCCCCTATAGCATATATAAGAGTGAATGGCCATCATGCCAGAGGGTTCGGTTTGGAGAGAGGGATCAGGCAGGGCTGCCCTCTGTCCCCCCTTCTTTTTGCTCTCTACATTGAACCTCTGGCCCAGAGCATAAGGAGGGGTTAGGGGGGTGGAAATGTTGGGTCGTCAGCACATAATATCTCTCTATGCGGATGATGTCCTGCTTCATTTGGAGGATCCGGACATTTCTTTAAAAAGGGTAATGGACAGATTGTCTCAGTTTTCTGAAATGGCAGGTTATTCGTTAAACACCGCTAAAACCGAGGTTTTAAAATTTAGATATTACTTCGAGAGGGCTCTTGCAGTAGGTAATTACATATAGGACTGACGCCGGCAGGCGGCAGGACCCCATGGAAAAATTTCTAGCTAGCAGTCCCTGGCGAGGGACCGCCCCCACGTCAGGTGACCGCATCAGGAGACGCCGGTATAAAGGGGCGGTCCCTGATGCCCGCCTTCCAGTTCTTTTCCCGCCGCTAGCTCGCAGCACCTCGCGGAAAAGTTCGTGCTTCGTCAGCCCAGTCTTCGTCGGTTTTACCGACATTCTTTGTTTTTCGACTAACGTCAGGTACCATCATCGGTGTATGTCGTCCCCAACACCCTCCGAGCACAAAAATAAGTGCGATCCGTGCGGCGCCCAACTACCGCACAAGGACGGCCATTCCCTGTGCCTGTTCTGCCTAGGCCCCGATCACCCGGTCGAGAAGTGCCAGCACTGCCTCAGCTTTAACGTGGCTACCCGGAAAAGGCGGCAGCAATTCCTGGAAGCCCATATTTTGAAAAAAAAGATGAGTTCAATGGAGAAGGAGCTCAAAAAACTGAGGCAGATGTCCACTTCCCTCGAAGGCCATTGGAAGAAGGATAAGGAGAGGCACCGGGACAAGGGCTCCTCTATCACGTCTCCCTCGGGAGCTGCCGGGACACAGGTAACGTCCCCTCCGGGGACCACTCCTCAACGGCTTCTCGGAGGTTTCGAGGCGTCTGCCCGCCCGCCTGGCTCGCGCTCGGGCCTTGCGGGCAATTGAGGCCCCTTGTTCGTTCGGCCGCGATGTCATGCCTACTGGCGGGCGACTTGGTAAGTCAAGGCCGGCTCCTCTGACGCTCCATGCGAGAAGGCTGGTAAGACGCCGACCCTTTGGGGCGGTGCTCGCCACGCCTCCACCGACCAGGCCGATCCTTCTACTCGGCCTGCCTCCGGTGATGTCTCCCATAAGCCGGACGCCGGCTCCTCCGGCGCCCGCCAGGAGCTCGCCCTCAAGCCGCATGTCTGCTCCTCCAACATCCGGCCGCCGAAGGAACAGACAGACCCCCCCCATGCCCGTCGTACCCGGTTCCCCGCAGCCTTCGCTGACGCCTGAGACCCAGAGTCCCCCAGCCTGACCCGGGATTTTTCCCTCCATCCCTGGGAGATGCTGGGATCTTCCTTCTCCGTCCAGACCGCCTCCGTTGCGCGCCGATCTGACGCCGGCTTCCTGGATGCCGGCTCCAACGCCGTTCCTCCGTGCCTCCGGCGCTGTTCTACAGACTCCAGGAGACATCCCGCCCAGATGTCCCACCGCCGGGCCTCCAATGTGGACCTGCCCGTGAGGCCACCGGCTGGCTGCCTGCTGGCAGCCCCTGCCCTGTGTACCCTCCATCTTATCCGACGCAGACGTACCCGGGACCACAGTAACCGGCGCCGCAGTACCCGACCCCGGGTTTTATGATGCCGCAGTACCTGACGCCACAATACCCGACGCCAGGCTTTCCGCAGTCGGGTTTTGGATACTCTCTTTACGGGTACAACCCGTATCCTTATCCCCCACCTCCTCCTCCACCACCACCGCCTCCACAGCTGCCGGTGGACCTGCAGGGGACTCTGGCCTCCTGGTGGGCTGAGGCCAAGGCTCAGCTCACCAAAGAGGTCGAGAGCCGCCTTCCGACGACTGTGCCATCTCAGGTTCCCGTACGTCCGAGGCAGCACACTCCCTCACCACCTCCCAAGGCTCTTCCGTCTGGGTCCAGAGAGGGGCAGGACACGCTTCCCAAGGGGTCCCCAGTCGGGAAAGGGAGTCTTTTTCCTCTTCCTCCTCCTCTTCACCCTCGGACTCCTCACACTCTTCAGACGGTTGCTCCGAGAGAGACGACGAGCCACGCTCTCCGTCAAAGCCCAGGCCAAGGACTCCTCCGGAAGATCTTTCTTTTACGGAGTTGCTTAGGAAAATCCAGGAGGTTCATCAGTGGCACTCCTTGGAACCAGATCCTCAGCGTCTGAAACTCGCTGAACATCTGGATCTGACTGTGACGGCTCCTACCTTGGTGCCACCCTGGATAGAGCCTCACGCCGACCTCGTTACCACCATATGGAAACGGCCGTCCGCTTTAGCCCCATTTCCTAGGAAGTCGAACAGGCTATATCAGGCTCCTGAGGGTGTTGATTTCCTGGATTCTCACCCTCGTGCCGACTTGGTTGTGATTAGCGCCGCTCACGGCCGGTCAGCCAACCCAAAACACCTCAGCTCGTCGCCACCTGATAAGGAATCCCACCTTCTGGACCAGTATGGGAGGAAGATCTGTGCTTCCTCCACGCTGGGGATCAGGGCCCTGAATTATGTCGGCCATATGGGGGACTACCAGAAGGCCATTCCGACCCAGGTGGAAGCCAAATTGGACTCCCTACCTGACTCCCAAGTCAAGCAGGAGTTGGCTGATCTTATCCGCCTTCCTGCTCGCCGCCAGTCGACACATGCTCGCGGCGACATAATGATGCAGTGGACACTGCTGGACGGAGCTTCGCTTTCACCGAGGGGCTCACGCATCATGCCGGCCCGCATGTCAGGTTGGTCCCGGAGGTGCACCACATTCAGGAAGCACCTTTCTGTGGGTCGGTGCTGGGTGATGTCAAAGACATCATCACCGATTTGCAAGAGAAGGGGACGGCACTGAAGTCAGTTGATTCCATGTACCATCCCCATCAGCAGCAGCGCCGTCCCTTTCGCAGACTGAATCGGCCCAAGGCGAAACCCCAAGGAAGGCAGGCCACAAAATGCCGGGCCCCCGCAACTGTTAAGCCCCCCCCCGGTCCAAAAAAGCAGCGGGTGCTTCAGCTGCGGCGCTGCCTCACAGCACCTGACTCTTCCCCTCTCCCACAGCCTCCGGACTCCCCGGAGGAACCGGTAGGAGAGAGGTTTTCCCTCCACCTTCCGGGCTGGGAGAGGATAACCACAGATTCTTGGGTGCTCCAGCTCATCGCAGGACGATGCTCGATAGAGTTTCTTCAGAAACCACCTTGCCACCCCCCTCTGAAGTCGTCGTATTCAAGGGAATATCTTCTCTTGGTTCAGGAGGAAATTTCAGCTCTCCTGCTGAACAAGCAATAGAACCTGTCCCCCTTCATCTGCAAGGGACAGGTTACTATTCCCATTTCTTCCTGGTCCCAAAGAAGACAGGAGATCTAAGACCAGTTCTGGATCTCAGTTCCCTGAATCCTTTCATAGAATACAAAAGGTTCAGGATGCTCTCTTTGCAGAGCCTTCTGCCCCTCCTCCAGCCGGGTCTATGGCTGTGTGCTCTGGATATGCAGGATGCTTACCTGCACATTGTCTCATCGTCCCACCGCAAATACCTTCGCTTTATGCTCCAGGGGACCACTACCAATTCAAGGCGCCCTGCTTGGTCTGTCCTTGGCCCTGAGTATTTACCAAATGCCTGGCAGTGGTGTGCACCCACCTGCATTCCAGGGAGTGCAGATTTCCCATGCCTGACGATTGGCTCCTGGCGGCCATGTCCAGGGAGGAACTCCTGCGCTGCCTCTCCTTTACCCAGCAGGTTTTTGCCTGCCTGGGTATTACCATCAACCATTCCAAGTCTCATCTGGTCCCATCCCAGAGACTACAGTTTATTGGTGCAATTCTCGATACGACCACGGGCAAAGCCTTTCTGCCTCCGGACAGGGCGCCCACCCTCCAGACCCAAATAAGTCTGCTGTCCGACCACGGGAGGGTCTCTGCCAGGTCGGTGCTTTGCCTTCTTGGGCTCATGGCGGCTGCTATCCTGACAGTTCCTCGCGCTCGACTCCACATGAGAATTTCTCAGTGGACTCTACGTTCCCAATGGGATCAGTTAGCGGACGACCTAGATCACCCAGTTCTGGTCTCCTCGCCGATGCTTCGAGACTTGCAATGGTGGATGGTTCGAGAGAACCTGTTTCAGGGAGTTCCTTTCTTTCGTCCTCCCCCCTCCCAAACTCTAACCACAGACGCCTCGGGGGAAGGTTGGGGAGCCCATCTAGGCCCTCATCTGACCCAGGGCTCCTGGTCCAAGCTAGAATAAGCTCTCCACATCAGTGTGCTCGAGCTTTGGGCAGTGTTGTACGCTCTCCAAGCCCTTCACCAATACATCCTTCCCGGCCACCTAGCCGTCCAGACGGACAGTGTGTGTGTGGTTTGGTACATCAACAAACAGGGAGGGACTCGGTCCTACCCTCTTTGCAGGGAGGTGATGAGAGTTTGGGATTGGGCAACACAACACGACCTTCACCTCATGGCACTTCACGTTCTGGGAGTCGACAACACCCTGGCAGACAAGCTAAGTTGCTCTTCTGCTCTGACTCACGAGTGGGAACTGGACCAAGGGGTCCTAGACAATATCTTCTGACTTTGGGGAACACCACAGGTCGACTTGTTTGCATCCCCCGAAATGCAAAACTTCCCGTCTTCTGCTTGCTCGTTCCAGAGCGAGGTGCTTCTTGGAGCGACGCTCTATCTCTAGACTGGAAGGACAGATCTGCCTATGCCTTTCCCCCAATTCCACTTATCCCATGAGTCTTGCAGAAACTAGCTTCAGAAGGAGCACGAATGATTCTGATTGCTCCTTTCTGGCCCAGGCAAGTTTGGTTCTCTATTCTACAACAATACTCAGAGGATCCTCCTCTTCCTCTTTCTCTCTCTCTTGAGGTTTGCTGACCCAGGATCAGGGGATCCTGGTCCATCCAGGTCTCAAATCCCTTCAGCTGCATGCATGGCTCCTGCAGACTTGGCTCAATCCCGTTTTGGAGTGTCTTCCCAGGTGGCGGTGATTTTGGTGGAGGCCAGGAAACCCTCCACCAGATCCACTTACGCCATGAAGTGGAAAAGATTCACTATATGGGCCGCTTCCAAGAATGTGGAACCCTTTTTCTGCTGGAGTATCTACGGCATCTGTTTGACCTGGGTCTCAGTCATTCTTCTCTGAAGGTACACATGGCGGCCATCTTGGCCTATCATGTTCCCTTTGCAGACAAACTTTCGCTCAATTGGAGGTCTCTATGACCTTTCTCAAAGGGGTCCTCCATCTGAGGCCCCCCATCCGGACTCCTGCTCCCCCTTGGGACTTCAACTTTGTTCTTAGAAACTTATCTCCCTCCTTCGAACCTGCAGCTTCTATGGATTTGAAGTTTCTTCGTGGAAGACTCTCTCCTGGTGGCTATTACTTGCTCGGAGAATTTCCAGCTCCAGGCCCTGATGTGTAAAATCTGCACTTGATTTTTCACAAGGAACGTGTTGCTCTTCGCACGAATCCTAAGTTTCTTCTTAAAGTAGTAGCAGAGTCTACTCTAAATCAGTCCATAGAGTTACCTGCCTTTTTCACGCAGTATTCTAATCAAGGGGAGTATTTACTCCATACTATGGATGTTCACCAGATTCTGAGATACTACACCAACAGGACGAAGGATCTCAGAAAGACTGATCAATTGTTCGTCTCTTTTGCTCATAAAAGGGAAGGCAGTGCTGTTTCCAAGCAATGCCTATCTAAGTGGTTGGCTCATTGCATCACTTTCTGTTTTGACAAATACAACAAGACCCTCCCGGGTCAAGTAAGAGGCCACTCCACAGGAGGAGTAGCTGCCTCAGCGGCTTGTTTCAAGAATGTGTCTGCAGCAGACATCTGTGCTGCTGCCACCTGGACTTCCGTCCATACCTTTACTAAACACTACAGTTTGGATGTTGCCTCTCGCCGTAGAGCAGGCTTTGGGCTGGCTGTTTTGCAAGGCCTCCTATCTTGAGGCTTGCACAGCTAAGAACTGCTTTTTGGAGTAGTTTTCCTCCTCCCGGTGCCTTTCTTTATTCCAGACTGCTTGGGATTCAGTCCTATATGTAATTACCTACTGCAAGAGCCCTCTCGAAGTAAGATAATACAGTTACGTAAGAACTTACCATAACAGTAGATCTTTGAGAGAGGCCCTTGCAGTAGGTAATACCTTCCCGCCCTCCATCCCCCTAGGCTTTTTCAGCTCCTTTTCCATTGAGGGAAATATCTGCTCCTCTCTCGTTCGGCCTTTCTGGCCCGTGGCAGGAAAGAACTGGAAGGCGGGCGTCAGGAACCGCCTCTTTATACCGACGTCTCCTGACGTGGGGGTGGTCCCTTGCCAGGGACTGCTAGCTAGAAATTTTTCCGTGGGGTCCTGCCGCCTGCCGGCGTCAGTCCTATATGTAATTACCTACTGCAAGAGCCTCTCTCGAAGATCTACTGTTACGGTAAGTTCTTACGTAACTGTACTATATGTCCCCACCCAGGAAATTAGGGAAGCCTATCCTATGAGATGGGACCTTACGCAAATTAAATATTTTGGGATCAATATTACTAACTCCCCCTCACAACTAAAAAATTTAAACTTTTCTCACATGGTGCAGTAGTTAAAAAATGACTTCAAAAGATGGAGCGTATTGCTTCTTTCACTTCATAGTTGGGTGATGGCGGTAAAGATGAATGTCCTGCCAAGATTTCTATATCTGTTTCAAGGTACCACATGCTTAGTGACAAGGAAGGATCTGGAAATATGGCAGACAATGTTAATGAACTTTATTTGGGCAAATAGAAGGCCTAGAGTAAGACAACAAACTTTGTTTTTACCAAAGGATGCGGGGGACTAGGGGTTCTATGGCTCAAGGCTACTGGGAGGCTACACATCTGAGAATAGCTTTACTTTGGGGACACACCATCACAAGGCCACCTGGAAGGAGATAGTTAGCTGCACATCCCTCTCCCCAGCAATATTGTTTCATCCTGCAGACCTCATAAAAGCACGAGATGGGATATGCCCCACCACTCGGACAACGTGGGAGGGGTGGAAAAGGGGTACCGGGAGGGAAAGGAAACATGGAGGTCATTGGAGATATGGATGGTGGGCGATTGACCCCACGTTTGGTCCAGCAGTAGGGGGAACCCCTGGTTTCTAGATAGAGCCCGGAGAGGACTACGGGCACCATGGCAGTTGTTAGGAGGGGGATTACTATCTTTTAAGGGAGCACAGAGAGTCTTTGATCTCTCCCCCAGGGATAGAATGCACTATTGCCAAATAAGTAGTTTTATTAGTAAAAAACTGAAGTTAGAACGCAGAACGGGTTTTGGGGGATTAAGGAGCAGACCTTTGAAGATATTTGGAAAGCTGAGCATCCTACAGGAGTTATCTCTCAGTTATATAAGAGGGGCATTAAGTGTGTTAAAACAAATACGGGCTATATTAAAATGGCCTGGGAACAAGAAATGGGCTTATCTATCCCTGAGGGAGCTTGGAAAAAGACCTGGGGTAACATCTGTAGGGTCTCCTCTTCCCCTTCTTCGAAGGAGTTTCTGTGGAAAATAAGTGTTAGATACTTCAGGGTGCCGGTGGTGGTCTCCAGACAACATAGGGGGACATCCTCAGAGTGTTGGAGGAATTGTGGCGCTGACAAAGCCACTCATGAGCATATATTTTGGTCTTGCTCCATCATTACTCAATTCTGGTCAATAATTGCTACCTCACTTAAGCAGATCTTTCAGACCCAGGAACAACTGGGACCACAGAGTTTGTTGCTTGGAGAACTTCCAAGAGAAATTAAGGGGAGAGAAGCCATATATATGTGGCAGATTTTAATAGCAGCAGCCTTGAAATCAATAACTAGGCGTTGGTTGCAGCCCCTTCCCCCAACAAAGGAAGACTGGATAGAAACAGTAGGGCAAATTCAACAGATGGAGACATTAACATTTAAGGTTCAGAGGAGAACCTCTGTTTATATGAACTGTTGGACCCGTTGGATCATCTGGTTAGGGGAGGTTACAGCTAAGATTCTATTAAGAAAAACAGGCTTCTCTGAATGTTAGGCCCCGCCTTTACCCTCTTCCCAGACGACTCAAGTAAACTAGGGGTGTGGGCTGCCCAGAGTTTGGCAAAGCTGAGTAGCCCAGACTGTGGAGGTTGCCTGATACACCCAACAATATTTAGGCAGTGATATAAAATACTGTAGGCCAATATTTTGTTTGGATATCTACAATGAAATGTAGAACTTAACTCCCATAAGTAACTGGTTATAACAGATAGGTTAGTCCAGTAGAAGTGTGAGACCCTAGTATGTTTGTTTATTTATGTTTTGTAGGTAGATATGCCTAATTTTTATGAAGTTTAGCTAATTGTCTATTATGTGGTATATGTACTGTTATAAGAAGCATTGTATAGAATTGTATGTTAAATCCTGGTAGCTAAGATCAAGTGGTTACATTCTGCTACCTGGATAACAGCATATGGATGTACTATAAGTAAATTGATGTAAAGTAACTTACAAGAAATTAAACAATAAATGAAGTATTAAAAAAAAAATTGTGTAATTACTCTTATCCTTTATTTATTTACCATTTTTTCTGGGAGAGTCTTCCGTCTTGACTCTGCCTAGTCCTGACCCCGAAGCTCCCACCAGCTGCCAAGTGCCGCTACTCGGCTTACCCCAATTCCGCACCGAGGACTAGTGTCTGGTTGGGGTGGCGGCAGTGCCTAATTAGCCCGGGGAGGGCTTCAATAGACGGCAGTCCCTCTCTTTTTCTAGATTTTCCTCAGAGTCGGGGACGTGCAATGACGTCCAGTGTCCACTCCGACTCCTTGAGTGTGAGTGCTGGTGCTGTGGGACCCCGGCCTCTGCTTGGGGTCCTTTACGCACCGAACACTTCCTCACCTTCGCCCCAGAGAAGGAGAGCTGTCCGTAGGGCACGCAATCCTTCTCCCCGCCGGCTGGCCCTCCGGCGACTCGGGTCCATTCCCGAACCCGGGTCGCTGGTGTCGCAAGTGGAAATCCAACTGCTGCGCGGGCAGGCCGGCAATTACTCTTATCCTAGCTGCTAGCTTAACAATTATAGTCACTTGACTCAGCAGCCACCAACCATGGCAGTGAGGATATGTAGGCTAATTCCTTTAATGCCGCGCAGAACTCCAGTCCTCCTGAGTCACTCATCGTATCACGAGACTTAACTCGTGAGTCCTGAGTCCGAGGTGGAGGGGGGCCTACCTAAAACAAAACCCAATGGAGAAAGTAATTTAAATTCATAAATTTCTTAATTACTTAAATAGCTAGTAGCTTAAAAAAAATGAAAAAAAGGAGAGAAATGAGTGCCTGCCACTGCCACAGCATTGAGGATATATAAGCGGATTCCTTTAATGCCAGACTGCACTTGTGTCACAGTCACTCGACTCACAATAGCATGACTCACTCAACTAAAGCAAGTCAAGCAAGCGACTCACATTGGCTCACTGCTTCAGCTGGAGTCTAATAGCTATTACCTACCTTAAAAAAAGGAAAAAAGCAGCCAGTGAGTGCCAGCCACTGCCACATCATTGATGATAAAAAAGCTGATTCCTTTACTGTCAGACTTGACTCATGTTAGTCGCATGACACTACTTGAGTCACAGTATAGCATGACTGACTCAACCTAAGAAAGTCATGCAAGCAACTCACATTGGCTCACTGTCTCAGCTGGAGGATACTGTAGCTAAATACCTATTGCATTAAAAAAGGAAGAAAGCAGGCAGCCAGCATGGCATTTGGGATATATAGGCGAATTCCTTTAAATGCCACCATCTTTCACAGTTGACTTAGCTCTACTGATTGGCTCTGGCTGTTGGCTTGGCCTCGGAGTCTTGGACACAGTGAGTGGTGAGTGCAGGCAGGAGTTGTGTTGTGGTGGTGGTGGTGATAGGGTACTTCACTGAGAAAGTAAATATGAACAAAATCTCTCCAAATTTATTTGCACTACTTACTATTACTTTTACTAACTTACCTTGAGAGGACTGGGGGGACTTGGTCTCGGAGGGAGCCCTAGGCTGTGAGGTGAGGATGGAAGAGGGACACTCAGCCTAGTCATAGCCAGACAGCGAGCCTTGATTTTCCAATCAGAACTGCTCTGATTGCCAGCCTGGTGGCACTGAGGGTTGAGGCGCCGGACGCCACACCTTGCGCCGCACCGGCGACCTGGGCTCAAGAATGGACTTAGGTCGCTGGGGGCTGGCAGGGGGAAGGAAGGATTGAGCGTTCTACGACAGCTCTGCTTCCTTTGGGGTGGGTTAGGGATATGCGCTGCACTGTAGTGACACCCAGCGGAGGCTGGGTGTTCGGCAGGTGGGGGCATTAACATGGAGGGAGAGCCGGCAGACGTCTGCATGTCAGTGCATTGACGTCATTGCACGTTGGGCTCGCCAGACGAAAGGAGGAAAAACATCTCCAAATCCTCCTAGATGGTGACCGCCGTTGCCTGCTTCACCACCCGCTGACTAATAAGGGGCAGACTCCGCTGTGTGCAGCTCGATCACTCAGGATAGAAGAGGGTTAGGAGGGTTCCCTCCTCGCCCCGCCCGGGGGTTATCCGGGCCATCAAGGGACCCTGAGGATTCAGCAGTGTGTAACACTCTAAGGAGCCGACTCCCGGGGCAGTCGATGGGTTAAACAGAGCACACCTTGGTGGCCTCAAGGAGTGGAGGTTGGGAGACAGTAGAGCGCAGAAAATAGAAAGTGTAAAAAAAAAAAACCTCTGATTCTAAGTAGTGCTCTTGCTGTGCCTGCTTCTAAAGCTAGTAGCACACTACTTCAGTGAAGTGCAACTCTGCATCTGCAGCTCTAGTCTGCACCACCACCAGGAGTGGAGTGACTGAACATTCCTTTCGTATTCGACTCTCATCTTCTAAGTTATTGACAATTTAACATAACAAAAATGTAAATCAAATAACTTACTACTCATACTCACTGTGCTGTTTTTGTATAGTACTTTTGGTATTGGTAGCATTTTGTGCTGTAAGCGTACACTAAAACGCTTTACTTATAAAGGTATGTCACTAGGGGTCTAAGTGCAAAACTAGCCAAGAAAGTCATAAATAATGAGATTTTATTTTCTACGTCATACGGTTCCTGAGATGTAATCAATTTAGTATTCCAAGTGTTCATTTTCTGCTCCGAGGCTTATTATTATGCACACATTCTTTCAAACAACATGAAGTCTTGCTGTATTCTGACATATGCAGTTAGCCCCAGCACTTGAACTGCCCCGGAGAGGAAAGAGTTAACTCTGTGCATGAGCATAGAACGTTGAGCTTGAGTGTGATAGGGTGTGGGTGTAGATAACTGAAATAAGGCAGAGACCAGAGGCAGGAATTCAGTTTGTGGTACACAATAACATCTTGTGTGCCATTCATTTAGAAAACAATGATAATCAAATTTAAACTCTGACTATAAAAAGAAATGAAACACTTCCCTTCTTCTTGCATGAACTTCATTAACATCTGCTTTAAGGTCTGATTAAAGCGTTCGACAAGTCCATCCGTTTGGGGATGTTCGAACTGCTACCACGCCCAATAATCGATAGAGTTCTTTTAACAAAGATGCGTTAAAATTACTTCCCCTATCTGATAGTATTTCCTTGGGAATCCCTACCCTACTAAACACTTTTATCAATTCCTTTGCTACCTTCTTGGTGGTGACTTTATGTAGTGGAATTGCTTCGGGATATTTTGTTCCATAGTCACATATGACCAGAATGAAGCGGTTTCCACTTGAGCTCTTGATCAGTGGACCTACAATGTCTATCCCAATCCGTTCAAAAGGAGTGTTTACCAAGGGAAGGGGCAACATGGGTACCATCTCTTTACGTCCCACCTGCTGACATGTTGGCATTCTTTACAACTTTGGCAGTATTTAGCCACATCATTGTGAATGCTTGTCCAATAAAATCTTTGCAAAATTCTTCCTAGAATCCTAGCACGCCCTGCATGGCCTGATAAGGGTATATCATGGCCTAGATAGATTAGGTTGTTCCTAGAAGGTGTGGTGACTACTAGTCGTTCCACTTGTTCCCCTGCATCTTCCTTTTTACACACTCTATATATCATTTTGTACAACAAATCTAGGGGCACCCGGAACTGATTCTTTTCCCACCTGCTGGAACAAAGGTATTAATGAAGAATCACTTTCTTGTTCCTTAGCAATGTCACAATTTACAAAGATGGAGGATACAGTTTCTGGTAGTCCATTCTTTTCTTCTTTCCTCTTCTTTTTCAACCTTTTCTTAGTATTGCGTGTCTTTCTTGTTTTCCCAGGTTGGTCATATAGATCCTCCTGAAAAGGAAATGCGTCCCCAAGTTGCTGTAACTGTCTACTTTGAGCCCTAGTGGTCACTGCAGATATAGACCCCCTATTTTTCAGTAAGTTGTTAAATTCAGGGTAATCATGTCCAATTAAAATAGGCACAGGTAATTTGGGTACTACTCCTGCAGTTACCTCTGAACTATTCCTATCCACAATTACATCAGTCTTCACAGTGGGATACCGGTGGGCATCACCATGGACACAAACAACATGCATATTAGGCCCTGATTGCATATTATTCCTTGTAGAAAGTACTTCAGGTCTTACTAATGTATTTTTGCTACCTGAATCTATTAGACCCATCACAATTTGATTGTCCATTCAATTTCAGTCATAATATATACGGTATTTAATAATGCCAAATGGGCAGTGTCTATTCGTCTGTTGGGACAATACCTAGCTATATGACCCAATCCTTGACAGTTTCTGCACACAATATCTGCTGGAAAAGGACATTTTTTTAAATTCGGTTTTAATGTCTTTTTTAAAGTCAGTGGTGCTGGTTTAACCAAGCCTTACCCCAGGTGTTGTCCTTTCTGTTGTCACCTTCTGGGGGCGAGGATTCATTCTCCGGTATAGCTGATGTGCAGTCAGGAAGTCCTCAGCCAAAGATATGGCTTTTTCTGTTGTCTCCGGTTTATGTTCCTTCACCCATATTTGAACATCATGGGGAAGGACCTGTAGGAACTGTTCCACGACAAAAGTTTCCATAATGGCTGTGGCTGACTTCCCTTCTGGTTGGACTCATTTACAGCATAACTCCCTCAGACGAGTAAAAGTCTCTCTTGGATTATCTTGGGGGTGGTATTTTAATGTACAAAATCTTTGTCTATACGTTTCAAAGCTGATGTCATAGCATTTTAAAATCTCAGTTTTTACTAAGTTATAATTGTCTGCATTTCTAGTGTCCATATGACCATGTGCTAATTGCACCCTCCCAGACAGATAGGGAGCTAGCCGTACCACCCATTGACTTTGGGGCCAGTTACAGGCTGTGGCCACCCTTTCAAAAGTTGTTTCATAGGCTTCAGTGTCATCAGCATTAGTCATTTTTGTCAGTTTGATATCCTTAGGATTGGAGGTAACACCATCCCCACTAGTCCCAATCAGTTGTAATATTTTAACAGTCTCAGCCCACCTTATTTCCTGTTGTCTCATTTCTCCTCTTCTTTCCTGGGCATCTCTATCTCGCTGCTTTTCCATTTCGACCTGGCAAACCGCCAACCAACGCATCAAGCTTGCCAAGTCTTCAGATGGTTCTTCCCTAGGTAGTTTCTGCCGTAATTCCTCTTCTGTCTCGTCCTCTCTGTTCATCTCTTCTTTATCCTTAGGATCCTTCCTCCGGACAGACAGGTCTAGGCCTGGATTTAAAGGATCCCCCATCAAGGCCGTCTGTGTTCTGGTTATCATCCCAGTATTCTTCCCGTCCACTCCAGACGCCATCTTTGCACTGAGTTATTGGGTACCAGATCAGATGCCCTACTGGTTTCTCCCTATGAGCCACAGACAACCAGTTTATCCCACCAGTGCCACCACTTTGTGTTAGGGTGTGAGTGTAGATAAATAAGGCAGAGACCAGAGACAGGAATTCAGTTTGTGGTACACAATAACGTCTTGTGTGCCATTTATTTAGAAAACAATGATAACCAAATTTAAACTCAGACTATAAAAAGAAATAAAATACTTTCATAAGCAAAGGTATAAAGAAAAGCCTAGCTCACCAAGAGCTTCTAACATAACAACTTTAATACATAGAGTGGAAGTAGTTTGCATCACTTCTCCCACCGTCATCTATGTTCTCCAGAAGTAGAGAGATAGGACTGCTCTCTCCCACCTATCTGTCTCAGATGAGCTCAGAAGCATCTTGAATATCTTTTAGGATGGGTATAATTGGTCATGTGATCGGTTTGATCCACCCCTAATTCTAAGAACATAAAATTCCTAAACTGATACAAGATGTTGGGGAATCAAACCTAATAGAACCATTAGTAGTATTTATTTTCAAAACAAACTGCTTATTGTAGCTCCTAAACCCATAATTGTAAGACTGAAAAAGACCTTGCATAGATAATAGTTCATTAGAGTCATGAAGCTCCGCCCACAGGGAGGTGTCAGTCTGCCTTTCTATCCTATAAATAAGTTTCATATTGGGCCGCCTGCCTCCTAATAGGAGCCTCGTCTGCACTACCTAGCAACTCAACCTTGGTAAGAACAAAATCAAATGACAATAAATTTAATAGTTTAGTTTTGGCTTTCACAAGCTGTTTTTATAGTACTAGAGTGAATAATGTAGGTAATTTTAATGTAGCCCACGTCTAGCCATACTAATAATTCTAAATGCCGACAGAAAGGGCTTTTCAGTGGAGTCCCTAATGCTATGGTTCCCTAACAATATATTCATGTGCTTCCTAGCTCAGTGTATAAATTTCTCCATGAGTGTCCATACAATGGTGAGAGCGACTAAGTTAAAGCAGAACACCCGCGGCTTTCTTCTTCTGCCTGCATATGTTGCAGTGTTCCTCTCTTGGCTAAGCTTGGCTTGGGTAGCAGCAAGAATCCTCTAACCTCTGAAAGTCCAACCCTTAAAATACGTACTTCTCTGATTTCTCTCGTTCTCTGACTACAACAGAGTGCCGAGAGGCTGATATCAACACAAGGAGGGTGATTTACTGCTTTCTTCTTCTTATCCCATTTTGAGCAAAGAAAACAAACGCTACTCCAAATGCTTACCATAGGAGGGGTTTACAGCACTCAAAAATTACAGAAGTGGGCGCTTTCACACATTAAGGTTAGAGCGCGTACATTCCTTCTCCTTTGGAAGACTTTTTATAAAACAAGCAAGCAAAGCACCTAAATAAATCCTAACTAATAACTGGATAAGGGCTAATTTCAACAACTGATTACAATCATGGTGTAAAGGTGCTTATTTATTAAGATTAAAATACCAGTCTTTCTTGAAATAGAAACAGCATCCCCCCCCTTTTGTTTCTGACATCATAGGATCTTGAGGCATTCAGAGAATTACAGAGGGGAAAGCATAGCAAGGAGCTATAATAGGAGGCCACCCTATTACAGTGGGGAAAAGGAAAAAGAAAGAGTAAAGAGACTGTTGCAGCAGATTTTTAGGAAATAAGGGAATAGGAAAAGAAGAGGATGCCTCGGGGTTCCTTATGAACATAGAAATAGGGGCATTTACTGCCACATTGAGCTCAGTTCAAACCTCTGTCTGCAGCACTTCAGAGTGTAATCATCAGATTCTTTACTCCGCCTAGCTGAACAGTCGCTCTGGAGATTGCTTCTTCACTTGCTTGGTTCAGTAAAATCAGTCGGTTTAAGTACCATTTTAGATTATTTTTTTTGGCTTCAAATCCCTGTCTGCGGTACAGTAAGTGTTGTAGGTAGTGGACTTTAGTTTTATCGTGGTTAATTTCTGTGGAAATTGTAAAACCTTGTCTATCGGTCCAGTTTGGAACAGATTGTGTTAGGTTTATGTCATTTTCCTGTTTTCTAGTGTGAGGTACCGGTTCCTATCTGTTTGAAAAAAACGGAATTTTAAATGTTTTTTTCCATGACCCATAACACGGTTGGTAACCGATAGGGGGATCTTACCTGGCTTTTAAGCTATAAAGGGTAAGTTGGTAGTCTGGCCATGTCTGAGAAACCCAAGAAAAAAAACAGGCCCACTGGGTTTCAACATTGTAGTGAGTGTGGGGATACCTTTGCTAAGGCAGACCCTCGCACCACCTGTGTTTATTGTCTGGGGTTTGACCACCTCGATTCAGACTGCCAGATTTGTAAAAATTTTCCGAAGGCCACCCTGGATAAGAGATTGCGTAGGCTCAGGGAAAAGGAGGCCGAGAAGTCTGCTAATCTGGATGGCCAGCCCAGTTTGGTTCTGACCGAACCTGAGGGAGTGCCCACTGACCTGGGCGATACTCCTTAGGGCAAAAGGAGAGCCGATCCAGAGGGGTCGGTTCCGTCGAAGAAAAAGAGGAAATCGGCTGGTTCGGATCCAGAACCGCAACGTCCAACCGCTGAAGAGATAGCCAGGGCGATGAGCATTGTTGAATTGCTCCATCTGATCCGACGCCTCTCGGTAGGCGCCCGGTACAGTCGGTTCCAGAATATTGTCCGGATGAGTTTTATGAACCGGAATGGGAAGGGGAGGAAGAGGACGACGACGACGATGATGATGGTGTGGAAGGTCTGGATGCGCCCATTGAACCGGACATCTCCCCAGAGAGGCCTTCTAATGTTTCCCCTCCCAAGCTTTGAGTCTCCATCCCACTATTTGTTTTACAAAAAATGGCAGAGACCCTCTAGCTCCCCCTGGTTGAAGCTGTTGAGGAACAGGAAGAGCCCGATTTCGTAGAAATGGACGTCCCAGAGTCCAAAAGGCTGTCTAATGCCCTCCATAAGTCTCTTGGGAAATGGACACAAAAAATTCTCCAAACACCAAATTCTTTATCTCCTGTGGATAAAAGAATGGACAGGAGGTACATGCTTTAAGGCTCAGGTACAGAGTTCTTGTTCCACCAATACAGCCATGTTGGGGTAGTGCAGGCTGTAGCCTGTGACAAGGCTAATATACCTTTGACTTCACACCCCCCAGATAAAGACTCAAGGGAGGTGGATGCTACAGCCAAAAAACAGTACTTGGCATCCTCCTTGGGACTCAGGCAGGCAAATTATATGGCCTACACAGCCAGATACCAGAAGTCCAGATGGGATACTGTTCTGGAAGTGGCTAAACAGGCTTCCCCCCAGCTAGCCAAGGAGCTGGAGGAGGTGGCTGCTGATGGGATTGAGGCATTTAAGATTCAATTTCATGCTGCTGTGGACTCAAATGATGTGGCACCACGAGTCATGGCTACATCCGTGTCTCTTCGGAGATTTGCTTGGCTCAGATGTACTAGTCTCTCACAGGACTCTCAGGCTAAGGCCATGGATTTCCCTGTGGTGGGTAATTCTCTGTTTGGGGAGCAGACAGAGAATTACATGAAAAAGATGGATGAATACTGGACCACCTACAGGAGTGCACAGGCCAAGGAAAGGCAGGCAACTCCTCAGAGGCAGCAGTCTAGGGGCAGGGGCAGACCTTTTCACAGGCCTTTCTACCAGGCACCAGCCTCCTCGCCTTTTTCTCAGAGGGGGTTCTTCAGAGGGAGAGGCAGAAGGGGGATGAGCAGGGCTGCATCCTCCTCACAGTGTAAGGCTCCTGCCAAGCAGACACCCTGATTATTCAGTCCGGATCGATGCCCCAATTCTAGTAGGAGGCAGGCTGGCTTACTGCTTCCAGGCCTGGAAGTCTGTTGCCTCAGACAAGTGGGTCCTGGAGGTAGTAAGCCTGGGACTGCTCCTCAGCTTCAAAAAATTTCCAAAACTGAGGGTCAGGTCTTTTCCACCTGCAAACATCTCCAAAACCATTGCTCTAGAGGCAGAGGTTTCTTCTGTGCTGGCTCTCAGAGCCATAGAGAGAGTTCCTACTCTACACAGGGTAAAGGGTCTGTACTCAAGATACTTCCTTACCCCAAAAAAGACAGGGGAGTGGTGACCCATCCTAGACCTAAGATACTTAAACAAGCACCTAGTCATAGCCAAGATTAAAAATGATGACTCTGGGAGTAATTCTTCCCTCTTGTGAGGCCAGGGGATTGGGGAGTAATTCTTCCCTCTTGTGAGGCCAGGGGATTGGTTAGCCTCCCTGGACCTCAAGGATGCCTACTTTCACATCCCAGTCAGGTGCTCCCACAGAAAGTATGTCAGGTTCGAGTTGCCTTCAGGCCATCATCAGTTCAGAGCAATGCCCTTCCGGCCTAACATCAGCTTCAAGGGTGTTCACAAAATGCCTAGCAGTAGTATTGGTCTTTCTCGGGAGACGGAATATCTCCATTTTTCCATACCTGGACGACTGGCACATTGTGGGACAGTCTCCAGACCAAGTCAAGTCAACCTGCAAGTAACACAACAGTTACTCACTTCCCTAGGGTTCCTTCTCAACCTACCAAAGTCAGTTCTCAAACCAGTGCAACTCCTTACCTTCATAGGGGTAGAGTTGGATACTATCCAAGCAAAGGCTTTTCTTCCCTTGGGAAGGGTGAAGGCCCTTACAGACCTTGCTTCTTCCTTTCACCTTCGGGTGTCCCGACCAGCAAGACATTTTCTTCAGCTCCTGGGCCACTTGGCAGCTTCCACTGTGGTGGTACAGGGAGCCAGATTTCAAATGAGAGACATTCAGTTCCGTCTGAGGTCCTTTTGGTCCCAGAAAAAAAGATCATCTGACCAAATTGATTCCAGTGACTCAGGCTCTGGTCCAAGCTCTCCAGTGGTGGTTGGATCAGGACAGTCTCAGACAAGGAGTCCCATTCATCAGTCAGACTCATTCAGTGGTACTAACCACAGATGCTTCTCTCCTGGTCTGGGGAGCTCACTTGCGAACTCTCACAGCACAAGGGGTTTGGTCCTCTCAGGAGTCCCTTCTTCATATCAATCTTCTGGAACTCAGGGCAGTATTCCTGGCTCTCCAAGCCTTCTCGGACTCAGTAAAGAACAAGTTGGATCAGGTCAGGACAGACAATACCACCACCATGTGGTACATCCACAAGCAGGGAGGCACTCTGTCTATGGCCTTGTGCATGGAAGCCATGAAAATATGGTCTCTGGCTTATTCCCTGCAGGCATCTCCGGTAGCAGTCCATCTTCCAGGGAAGGACAATGTACTAGCAGATGCTATGAGCAGGATCTCTCTCAGGGCCATCACAAATGGTCCCTGGACCCCTTCATATTGAAAGTAATTTTCTCCAGGTGGGGCACTCCAGAAATGGATCTCTTTGTAGCTCCAGACAGTCATCAACTTCCTCTGTTTTGTTGCAGACCCCAGTCATGGGCTCAGTTCCCTGGATTCTCTGGTTCTGGATTTTGGGGGATTACTGTATGCCTTTCTTCCTTTCCTCTGTTGTTCAAGGTTCTGGTCAAGATAAAGTCACAATCGTGCAAGGTGATCCTGATTGCACGAGACTGGGCCAGACAGCCTTGGTATCCTTTATTGATGTCCCTAGCAGTCCATCTTCCCTCATCTCTTCCCAAGATGCACAATCTGTTAACCTCCTCTTAGGGAAGGATATGGTACCCCAACCTTCAGTCTCTCAACTGCAAGGCTTGGCTCTTGAAGAGTTGAGGAGTATGCAAGTCTGCATCTGTGTCAGGGAGTTCTGGATATTCTTAAAGCCTCTCGAAAACCTGCCACCAGAATAACTTATAATACCAAATGGAAGAGATTCAGCATTTGGTGTTCCAATAGGGATGTCTTACCTGATATTGCTGATCTGGCTACAGTTCTGGATTATATGGTTCATCTCAGTGGCCTAGGCCTTAGGCCAGCCACTCTAAAAGTGCATTTAGCAGCTGTCTCTGCAGTCCTGTCAGGGGGGAAAGTTCCCTCCCTGGCATCTTATCCTGTCTTCTGTAAGTTTTTTTTAAAGGTTTGTTCCTTACCAACCCTCCCTGTAGGGACCCTACCCCTGCCTGGGATCTTAATGTTTGCATTGCTAAGCTCATGCAACCTCCTTTTGAGCCATTGACTTTAGTGGAACTCAAGTACTTGATTTGGAAAACTGTGTTCCTGGTAGCTATCACTTCTGCCAGGTGTATTAGTGAATTACAAGCTCTCAGTTGAGCCGGATTTCATCTCATTTCACAGATAAGATGGTCCTTAAAACCAGTAGGAGGTTCTTACCCAAAGTGGTCTCAGATTTTCATCTGAACCAGTCCATGTCTCTTCCTTTGTTTTTTACTGATCATTATTCTTCAGGAAAAAGATTACACAGTTTGGATGTTAAGAGTGCACTTAGCTACTACATAGAACATACTGAGGTACTGAGGTTTGACTGTCCTAAATTGTTTCTCACTTATGGTGAAGTAGGAAAGGGTAAACTTGCTACTAAGAGAACTATTACCAGGTGGATTATCTCTTGTACACAATTCTGCTATGAAAAGCTAGGCAAGACACCTCCCTCAAGCCTGAGGGCTCATTTGACAAGGGGTATAGCTGCTTCCCTAGCTGCTGCCAGGGATATACCTTTATTAGAGATATGCCAGGCAGCCACCTGGAAAACTGTCCATACTTTCACCAAGCATTACTCTCTGGATATCCAGGATAGGAGTGATGCTTGGTTTGGAACAGCAGTACTGCAGAGCCTATTCCCAAAATAGGTTTGGTACCCCCCTCCATGGTGGTACTGCTTGGTAGTCTGCATATGTCAGAATACAGCAAGACTTCATGTTGTTTGAGGAAAAAATTACTCACCTTAGTAATTGAGTTTCTTCTAATGGAGTCTTGCTGTGTTCTAACGTCTCCCGATCCTGTTTTTGGGAAGTGGGCTGGCAGGTACAGTGTTGCACCTCAGGGGTGTATTTGGTACCCCTTTAAAAAGGGAGTGGGTTTATTGTTATGTTGTTTTTGGTAGCTATATGTTGGTTTGGGTTCTCGACTTGAGTCTTTTAAGGGACCCAAAAATGTATTGCCTGTTGGCTATCTTCTTTACAATTTCCACTTAAGTAGAATAGTTAGTATTGCTTGTAAGAATCTGATGGTTACACTTTGAAGTGCTGCAGACAGAGGTTTGAACCGAACTCGAGCTCAACGTTCTATGCTCATGCATAGAGTTAACTCTCTCCTGTCTGGGGCAGTTCAGGTGCTGGGGCTGACTGCGTATGTCAGAATACAACAAGACTCCATTAGAAGAAACACAATTACTAAGGTGAGTGATGTTTTTCTTGTATTCACTGTTCTTCTGAATGCACGTTTTGGGGGGGAAAAGTGTGTGTTTCTGTTGCTGTTATAGTTAGCGTTTCTGCTTGCGTTTCCGTAACCGTTTGCGTTGGCGTTCCCATTTACGTCACCATGTGCATTACCCTTTGCGTTTGCGTTACTGTTAACATTTGCGTTTCCATTACTCTTTTTTGTTAGCTTTTCCTTTTGCGTCACCGTGTGCATTACCGGTTGCGTTTCTGTTAGTGTTTCCTTTGGCATCAGCGTTGGTGTTGCTGTAAGCGTTTGTTTCCAATTGCGTTACCGTGACCGTGCGCGTTACCATTTGCGTACGTGTTTGTTACTGTTCCCTTTGGCGTCATCGTTGGTGATACCATAACCATTTGCTTTTCCAATTGCGCTACCATTACTGTTTGCGTGTTCGTCACCGTTTGCGTTTCTATTGGCCTTGGCGTTTGCATTTTCGGTAGCATTTCCATTGTCTATTTCGCTACTGTTTCCTTCTGCGTGCCGTTGCCATTACCGTTTACATTTCTGTTTGCGATTCTGTTACTGTTTGCATTTCTGTTAGCATTTGCGTTACTGTTTTCGTTAACATTTGCATTTCTGTTGCTGTGAGCATTTGCGTTACCATTTCTGTCTTCATTAACGTTTGCGTTTCTCTTACCGTTTGCATTATCGTTCACATTTTTGCCACCATGTGTGTTACCGTTTGCATTTACGTAACAGCGTTAATATTTTATTTTACCTCACTGTTTCCATCACCATTACCATTACCATTTGTGTGTTGCATTTGCGTAGTACACTGCAAAATATTATGTTTTAGCTATTTTTCTACACTGTTTTCTGCAACATAGCACAGCCAGTTTGTGGTTGATTGGTCTGAAAGTTGGCAGGTCGAAAGACCTTTGTTCAAGGAACTTGGCAGTTTTTATTCGAACAAATGTTGTTCCGTTCCACAGTTATGGCCATTTGAAGTTGGCCTGCTTCGCAGTCCGCCATTTTAGTGCATTTTTGGCCGCAATTTCCACCATTTTGTGGTGGAAGACTTCTTAATGGTACAGAAACATAAAAATTGAATATCTCTGGAACAGTTTGTGTTTTTCTCATGAGATTTGGAGGGTGTTGAGTGGATGTCCTGGATATGTTAATTATGCTGTTTACATGTTTTAAAAATAATTTGCTGCGGAGATACTGCATGATGCAGTTAACATTTTGCGCATAGTGTTCTGCATGGTGTTACTGCCTTTAAATTTATAGTGTGGGTAGCCCTAGTGGCTCGTAGGTGCCTTGCAGTGGTTTCGTGTGTAAAACATTTTAGAGGTGCGGAATTCTGCCACTCTGACGACTTAAAATTTGGTTCATTACGCTTCAGTAACTATTGGACCATCTGTACGATTTGCCTGGCATTTGGAATGCACAAAGATTTATAATTCATCTTTCACTGTGCCAATTGTTGGGTCGCTGGCACTTATGGTTGCTGAATTGTTTGTTATGTTTGCTCGTGATGCTGTCTGACCATCGAACAGATGTACACGCAGTTCTGCACAGATGGTGTGCCATGGTACATGTCTTTATTTACCAATTTTCATTTCAGTCGGTCATACAGTTTTTTGCACAGCGAAGTGACAAAAAATCACATGGTCGGCCCCGCACTCCCACCACCACATTCCATTCACTATTTATAGTGCACATTCTCAAAAAGAAGGGAAATTCATGGCAAAAAAACTCTGTTTAATGCATCAGTTAAGGTTGTTCCACAGTGACAAAAGTGAGGAAATTTGGTGTTAGGGTTGAAAACCCTAACCGCCATATCCTCCTCCTCCTCCACCACACACACACACACACACACACACACACACACACACACACGAAGGGGAAGAACCAAGGCAGCACAACCAATCACACACAACCAGCAGCAGGTAACAGGAATAACATACAACGATGTAAACCATGAAACCACGCACCCATGCTCCCATCGGGTTGTGGCATGGGGTCGTCACTGCTAACTCTCATCCCAGACATTCCATGCACCGCTAAACACGTATCACTACAGACAACTGGACATCTTGGGCCACACGCTGCCACCAACACATAACACAGACTACATATATGGTGTTTTGGGGTTCGCAAGGGTTTTTAACCCTAACTCCAAATTTCCTCGCTTTTGTCACTGTGGAACAACCCTAACTGATGCATTAAACAGAGTTTTTTGCCATGAATATATTTTCATTGCAAAGAACTCCATTAATACATCCTTAGGGTTTTCTATTACAGTGACAAAGTCTGAAGTTTGGTGTTAGAATATCAACCTACCATTCCTCATTATCACTTACACTTTTAGCACTAATGAGCTACAGGTGTTTTGTCGTTGGCCTAACTTCTCACCCCATTCCATTTGGCAAGAAAGCTGAGATGGTACAGTATAGGAGAATGGGGTGGGAGTTAGGCCCGGTGACCCCAAAGCACACCCTGATGCCTGTTGGTGTGTGTAGAGTGGGGATGATATGATTGGTAACCCTAACACTAAATTTTCAATCTTTTGTCACCGTAATAAAAACTCTAACTGATGCATTAACAGAGGTGTTTTTTTTTTTTTTTTTTTTGCAATGAATTTCCCTTCTTTTTGAGAAAGTGTAATGTTACCTGTATGTGGTTGTGGAGAGGGCCCTGTGCTCCCATCATGTGTGCATGTTGTAATTGTCTCTAATTCTGGGCCTGCACTCCATCTATATATAAGTGTAAACACATTGTAATCAGCTCTCATCTCCTGTGGGGACGCAGGGCCCCTACAGGCCCTCGCCCCAGTACTGCATAATGGAGGGCCCTGCACTCCCATTATTGCATAATGGTATCCATATGCGTGAGTGCAGGGCCCTCTAGACCCTGCGCTGCCATCTGCCCGTAAGTATAGAAATATCGCACAGGACTGGAGACATTCCAAGTAACCCTTGTGCTGCAGATGGGGCAATATCTCAGTAACCATAGGAATATTGGAAGAAACTCCACCACAGTTGTAATCATGGCCTGGGAACCTGCACGCATACTTAATACACGCTGCGATTAGTGAAAAATCTGTATCTCGAACCGTTTTCGAGATATAGGCACTGAAAGGTACCACAGGTGCCACAGTGTTATCCTATGGGAAATTTCTAAACTTCAGAATGTTATAACTATAGAACCAATGTAAACGTTTTCGCCAAACCAGCAGAAGGCACATCTGTGGTGTAAACCCTCCTATCTTACAAATTACATCTCAAAAGTCCTAACCGTTGATTTGCTATGAAGTGGCAAAGAAACTGCTTTTCAAACAACATGAAGTCTTGCTGTATTCTGACAGTCTGCAGCAGTTAGCTCCAGCCTTTAAACTGCCCCGGAGAGTATAGGGTTAATTTTCTATGCAGTACATAGAACGCTGAACTCGAGCTCTGTTGAGGTCTCTGTCTGCAGCACTTTGAAACCCAACCGTCAGATTCTTCACTCTGCCTCACTGAACAGTCGCTCCGGAGATTTCTCCTTCTGCTCAGTTCAGAGTCGGTTAAAGTTGTTGGTTTATTCTGAATTCAAATCCGAAATTTATTCTGCATTGTCGGTTCAGGCTCTGTCCACGGTACCGTGAGTTCTTAGATAGTTTTCTGTTTACTTTGTGGAAACTGTAAGACTTGTCGATTGGTTCGGCTGAACCGATCCATTAGTTTGATTTCTTGTGCTTTTCTTTAGTGTGTGGTTACCGGTCCTTATCGGTTTAAAAAAAAAAAAAAAACGTGTTTTAAATGTTTTTTTCCAATACCCGTGACACGGTTAGGAACCGATAAGGGAGTCTTGCCTGGCGGTTGCCAAAAAAAGGGTAAGTTTGGTTAGGTTGGCCATGTCTGAGAAACCCAAGAAAAAAACCGGGCCCACTGGGTTTCAACACTGCAGTGAGTGTGGGGAGGTCTTTGCTAAGGCCGATCCCCGCAGTACCTGTGTTTATTGTCTGGGGTTTGAACACCTCGATACAGACTGCCAAATTTGTAAAAATTTTCCTAAGTCTACCCTGGAGAAAAGATTAGGTAGACTTAGGGAAAAGGAGGCCGAGAAGTCCGTTGACCCAGATGGCAAGCCCGGTTTGGTTCCGACCGAACCAGAAGGAGTGCCCTCTGACCAGGGCGATACTTCTTCGGGTAAGAGGAGAGCCGATCCTGAGGGATCGGTTCCTGTAAAAAGGAAACGTAAAGACAAATCAGCCGGATCGGATCCAGAGGTTCATGTTCCAACTGCTGATGAGATTGCCGGTTCAGGATTATGCCCCTGAAGAGTTTTATGAACCGGAATTTGAGGAGGAGGAGGAGGGATTATGAACAAGATGATAACTATGATGGAGCAGAAAGTCTGGATGTGCCCATTGAACCGGACATCTCCCCAGACAGACCTTCTGGTGTTTCCCCTCCTAGGCTCTCTGAGTGCCTTCCCCACTATCTGTTCTACAGGAAAGTGGCTGGAACTCTCCAGCTCCCTGTGGAGGAAGCTACAGAGGATCAAGAGGAGCCTGATTTTGTTGGAGTGATGGACATCCCAGAGTCCAGGAGGCTGTCTATTCCCCTGCACAAATCATTTGGGAAACAGACACAAAAAATTTTAAAGTCTCCTAATTCTGTACCTCCTGTTGATAGAAGAATGGACAAGAGGTATATTTTATCAGGCTCAGACAGAGTTTTCCTACCAGCAAAGCAGCCATGTTGGGGTAGTGCAGGCTGCAGCCTGTGACAGTGCTAATGTTCCCTTGGCTACACACCCCCAGATGAAGACTCCAGGAGGATGGATGACTTGGCAAAGAAGCAATACATGGCATCCTCTTTGGGACTCAGGCAGGCTAATTATATGGCCTATACAGCCAGGTACCAGAAGTCCAGGTGGGACACTGTACTGGCACTGGCTAAACAGGCCTCCCCTCAGCTGGCCAATGAGCTGGAGGAGGTGACTGCGGTTGGGATTGAGGCATCTAAGGTAAAGTTTCATGCTGCTGTGGACTCCAGTGATGTGTCATCAAGAGTCATGGCTACATCTGTGGCTCTTCGGAGAATGGCTTGGCTCAGATGTACTAGCCTCTCACAGGACACCCAGGCTAAGGCCATGGATTTCCCTGTGGAAGGTAATTCTCTGTTTGGGGAGCAGACTGAGAATTACATGAAGAAGATGGAGGAATATAGGACCACTTATAAAAGTGCACAGGCCAATGAGAGGCAGGCAACTTGTCAAAGGCAGCAATCTAGGGGCAGGGGCAGGCCTTTTCATAGGCCTTTCTACCAAGGACAGGCCTCTTCTCCCTTTTCACAGAGGGGGGTTCTTCAGAGGGAGAGGCAGAAGGGGGATGAGCAGGGCTGCATCCACTCCTCAGCTTAAGGCCCCTGCCAAGCAGACACTCTGATGGGCCTGCCCGGGTCGACTCTCCTATCCCTGTAGGGGGCAGGCTGGCTTACTTCGTTCAGGACTGGATGTTTGTTACTTCAGACAAGTGGGTCCTGGAAGTAGTAAGCCAGGGACTGGTTCTCAGCTTCAAAAAATTTCCGAAGATGAGAGCCAGATCTTTTCCACCTGCAAGTCTCTCCGAAACCCTTGCCCTAGAGGCAGAGGTTTCATCTCTTCTGGCCTTAGAAACCATAGAGAGAGTTCCTATCTTACACTGGGGCAAAGGTCTGTACTCCAGGTACTTCCTTACCCCAAAAAAGACAGGGGAGTGGCTACCCATCCTAGATCTAAGATACCTGAACAAACATCTTTTAAAACCAGGGTTCAAGATGGTGACTCTGGGAATAATTCTTCCCTCTCTAAGGCCAGGGGACTGGCTAGCCTCCCTGGACCTCAAAGATGCCTACTTTCACATCCCCATCTGGTGCTCCCACAGAAAGTACCTCCGGTTTAAGTTGCCCTCAGGCCATTACCAGTTCAAAGCAGTGCCCTTTGGCCTAACATCAGCTCCAAGGGTTTTCACAAAGTGCCTGGCAGTAGTCGTTGCTTTTCTAGGAAGGCAGTTTTCCATTTTTCCATTTTTCCATATCTGGATGACTGGCTCCTAGTGGGTCAGTCTCCAGACCAAGTCAAGTCAGACCTGCAAGTGACCCAGCAAGTGCTCACTTCCCTGGGATTTCTTCTCAACCTCCCCAAGTCAGTTCTCGAACCGGTGCAGTTTCTTACCTTTATAGGGGCAGAGCTAGATACTGTCAAAGCAAGAGCCTTTCTTCCCCTGGAAAGGGCAAGAGTTCTTATAGAACTGGCTTCCTCCTTCAGCCTTCAGGTGCCCCGACCAGCAAGGCATTTCCTTCAACTCTTGGGCCACATGGCAGTTTCTACAGCAGTGGTCCAAGGGGCAAGATTCCAGATGAGGGACATTCAGTTCCATCTGAGGGCCTTTTGATCCCAAAAGAAGGATCCGCTTACCAAACTGTTTCCAGTGACTCGGACACTGATCCAAGCTCTTCAATGGTGGCAGGATCAGGACAATTTAAGGCAAGGGGTCCCATTTGTTACTCATTCTCATTCAGTGGTTCTTACCACGGATGCTTCCCTTTTGGGGTGGGGAGCCCATCTGGGGGCTCTCACAGCCCAGGGACTGTGGTCTCCTCAGGAATCCCTTCTTCATATCAATCTTCTGGAACTCAGGGCAGTTTTTCTGGCCCTGCAGGCTTTCTCTCAGTCAGTGCAGAACAAGGTGGTTCAGGTCAGAACAGACACCACCACCACCATGTGGTACATCAACAAGCAGGGAGGCACTCTGTCCATGGCCTGTGCACGAAGCCATGAAATTGTGGTCCCTGGCTTATTCTCTGCAGACCTCTCTGATAGCAGTCCACCTTCCAGGGAAGGACAATGTGCTAGCAGATTCACTAAGCAGGATCTCCCAGGGCCATCACGAATGGACCCTGGACCCTCTGGTAATAAAAGTCATTTTCTCAAGGTGGGGCACTCCAGAGATAGATCTCTTTGCAGCCCCAGACAATCACCAACTTCCTCTGTTTTGTTGCAGACCCCCAGTCTTGGGTTCAGTCCCTCTGGATGCTCTGATTTTGAATTGGGAAGGGAAATTTCTGTATGCCTTCCCTCCCTTTCCTCTTCTGTTCAAGGTTCTAGTCAAGGTAAGGTCACAAACTTGCACAGTGATTCTGATTGCTCCAGACTGGGCCAGACAGCTTTGGTACCCCCTGTTGCTGTCTCTAGCAGTACATCTTCCCCTGTCTCTTCCCAGGAATTACAACCTGTTAACCTCCTCTCAGGGGATGATTTGGTACCCCAGTCTTCGGTGTCTCCATCTCGAGGCATGGCTCTTGAAGAGTTAGAGTATGCAGATTTGCACCTGTCCCAGGAGGTTCTGGATATTCTCAAAGCCTCTCGAAAGCCTGCCGCCAGAAAGACTTGACTCCAAATGGAAAAGATTCAGCATTTGGTGTTCCAAGAAGCATATCTCTCCAGACACTGCTGAATTGCCTACAGTCCTGGATTATATGGTCCATCTTAATGGCCTAGGCCTCAGACCAGCTACTCTCAAGGTACGCTTGTCAGCTGTTTCTGCTTTTCTGTCAGTGGAGAAGCCTTCCTCACTATCATCTCATCCTGTGTTCTGTAAATTTTTCAAGGGATTGCGTCATACCAAGCCTCCCTTTAGGGATCCTGCCCCTGCCTGGGACTTAAATGTTTGCATTGCTCAACTTATGCAACCTCCTTTTGAGCCTATGTCCTCAGCAGAGCTTAAGTACTTGACTTGGAAAACTGTGTTTTGGGTAGCCATTACCTCTGCCAGACGTATCAGTGAATTGCAAGCCCTGTCAGTGGAACCCGATTTTATTTCATTCCATAGAGATAAAGTGCACCTTAGAACCAATAGGAGGTTCTTGCCCAAAGTGGTTTCAGACTTCCATTTGAATCAGTTCATGTCCCTCCCTGTTTCTTTCACTGATCATTCTTCCTCATGGGAGAGGAGGCTACACAGTTTAGATGTTAAAAGAGCCCTTAGCTACTACATAGAGCGTACCAAGGGTCACAGGTTTGATTCCCTCCAGTTATTCCTCACTTATGGGGAAGTGGGAAAGGGCAAACCTGCCACCAAGAGAACTATTGTCAGGTGGATTATTTCTTGTATACAATTCTGCTATGAGAAACTGGGAAAAATTCCACCCTCAGGCCTGAGGGCTCATTCCACAAGAGGTGCAGCTGCTTCCCTGGCTGCTGACAGGGATATCCCTCTGTTAGAAATTTGTCAAGCAGCCACCTGGAAAACGGTCCATACCTTTACCAAGCATTACTCTCTGGATATCCAGGCTAGGAGTGATGCTCGGTTTGGCACAGCAGTACTTCAGAGCCTATTCCCAAAATAGGTTCTGTCCCTCCTCCATGGAGGTACTGCTTGGTAGTCTGCAGATTGTCAGAATACAGCAAAACTTCATGTTGTTTGAAGAAAAAATTACTCACTTTAGTAATTATATTTATTCTAATGGAGTCTTGCCATATTGTACATATTGACATATTGTAGTGTCAGTGGCTCAGTAGGTAGCACACTCACCTCTGAGGCCGGGAGATCAGAGGGCTGTGAGTTCAGTTCCCACATCTGGCACTTGGGTTAATATCCCAGTACTGACACTGTAATGCAGCATGAGAGGGGTGTTGCATTTCTGAGGTGCCGTTCTTCGGATGAGACGTTAAACCGAGGTCCCATCTGCCTGGATTGGTGGTAGTTCAGGTGGATGTTAAAGATCCCATGGCACTTATCGAAAAGAGTAGGGGAATTTCCCCGGTGTCCTGGCCAAATTTCCCTCATTCACTAAAATACCACCAACAGCTTAATCTGGTTCAAGGTCAGTTGGCATTCATCTGTATACCCCTCCCCCGGGTCATGCCTGAAAATAGGCAGGATTTGTCTAGTGCACTTACCCGGTCAACAAAAGCTAAATAAAAATAAATAAAATAAAATATTCTGACCACCCTCCCTGCCTCCCCTCTCAGAACATGTTTTTGGGAAGTGGGTGGGCAGGTGCAGTGTTGCTCCCCAGGGGTGCTTCAAGCACACCCTCTGCTTTATCTGGGTGCGTTGCATTATAAGCTTTTATTTTGGATAGGTTTTAGTTTTGGGTTTGCTGACTTGAGTCTTCCTTTGGGAATCCAAAACTTTTGTTGCCAGTTGGCTAGTTAAAAATTTTAGTTTCCATATAGTATAGTTAGTGAGTGTTTGCTCGTAAGAATCTTGACGGTTGGGTTTCAAAGTGCTGCAGACAGAGACCTCAACCGAACTCGAACTCAACGTTCTATGCGCTGCATAGAAAATTAAGCCTATACTCTCCAGGGCAGTTTAAAGGCTGGAGCTAACTGCTGCAGATTGTCAGAATACAGCAAGACTCTATTAGAAGAAACACAATTACTAAGGTGAGACATTTTTTCTTTTGGGGGTACTTTCACAAATTTGCAAACGTTTCGTATACATACTTCTGCAAATTTGCGATACTTCTTACAGAAAAATTGAAGGAACATATTTCCAAGCATTATTTTTAAAAAACTGTCAGGATCATGTTCCTCAAGCCCTGATTAGGTCTGTTGGTGTTTACCAAGGGGCAGTTTTTTTTTTTTAATTACAGCTTTTTTTCCACATCGCTAACTGAAAACAAGATGGCAGATTTGTGACACTACAAAACCCATTTGCAAAAGTCAAAATTGCTTTTGCGAAAGTAAAAAGTACTTTCAAGGCAGACATATATTTTTTTCCTCATAGGCTATAATGGGAAACTTTAAAGTGTTATAACTTTTGAACGGATTAATATTTCTAGGGACATGGATATGTTGTTCATCCACACTTATCGGCAGGTTCCTTGCCGCTTTAAATCTTGCTGGAAGGTCTTCAAGCTGGCTCCTCCCACCCACCCGGGTGGTAAAACTCTCGGCTCCGCCCTGTGATGCCAGATCTTCCTTACAGCGTGGAAGCTCAGGTTCCCTCCTTAGCGCTCTGCGTTTTCGACTGGTTCCTGAAATTTTCGGTCTCTCCGAATTTAGTTGGAAGTTTTCTAAACTTCGATCTTCTTCCCTCGCTGCTGCAATGAATCATTCGTTTTCCGGCTCCCGGAGGCGCCAGGTTAATTCCTCCAGAAAGACCTGCACTCCATGTGCGTCTACTGCCTCGACTTGGATCATGATCCATGAGTTTGCGATTTTTTGCTGTGCCCTTCGCACTAGCCGCACTGGAGGATCGCAGGCGTCTGCTCTGCCTCGGGCAACCTGAAATTTTTCCGACCGAAAAAACTTGAGACTCGTCGGTCAGTGTCCAGGCCGGCTGTCTCAGCTGAGCAGCTCGATCTTCCTTCCTTCCTTCCTTCCTCCATGGAGGTGGCTCCTCCTCTCGGTCGCGGCGCTTATCCTGGGCCTCCTTTGAGTTCTCCTATTCAGCTTCTGCTCAGGAGCCGCCAGTCCCTTTCTCAAGGAAGAGTGGACCTTCGAGACCTGCCTCTCGGCCCAAGTCTAAAGAGTCGCAGGCCAAGTCCCATCATCTTAGTTTTCCCCCTCCCCTGCCGGCCGACGTTCGACTTTGGTCGAGGGTGCGGCTCAGGCCGCTGGCTTCACGGTGTCCCTGTCAGGTCAGCTGGCCAGGACTCCGGTCGGTCGTCGAGTCTCTCGACCCGTCATCCGGGCTGTCTTCTGCTGGAGCCGCCATCCCTTCGCCGGTTCCCCCGGTGGAGGCTGAGGTTCTGCCTGTACCTTCGGGTCGACAGGCCTCTGTCCTTTCGTCCGAGCTGAGGGAAGAGCGGGCGCTCCCCGCTCCTTCCCAGGCCCACCCTCGGTTTCCCCGAGGATTTGGGTCTCGGTCCTCCTCTTGGTCAAGCCGCTCACGCCGACTTCGGTGTTCTTGGTCGGGTCACCGAGTTAAGTGGCATTACCGCTCTTCTCGCTCTCCTCGGATGAGGAGTGGCTTCACAGATGGCGCCACGCGGACGCGAGGAGCTCATGTGGCAGCAGTTGTTGTCCGGGAATCAATGACTCAGATTCATTCCTCGTCCAACAAGCAGCTGCCGCCCGATCGCCGTCACAACCGCTCGCTGCGGTCGAGGTGCCCACTCCGGGGCGGTTGTTCGTCCAACTTGCTGCCCCACCGCCTTCGTGGAACCTCCGGTTGTCACGACTGTCCCACAGGTTGTCTGTTCCTTCACTCCTGCCCGCCTCGGCGGATGAAGAGTGACTCAGGCCTGAGGCAGTCTTGCAGACCCTCGAGTCCATCGCGACTCCTCTGTTTCCAGTCGGAGGACCCGGATCCTCTCCGGAACAATCTGTGGATGACAGCCCATCGTCCTTTATGGGTCTGCTTCAGCTCATTTCGGAGTTCACCGGGATGCAGCTTGAGCCCGTGTCCAAACGGGTCCCTTATCCCCTGACGGAGATTCTAGATCAAGGGAGTTCACCCTTGGAGGCCTTCCCGGTGGCCGAGGCCATCGTTGGCCCGGCCCTGGAGCTCTGGCGGCGGCCTACTTCCTGCCCTGCGCCCTCGGCCAGGAAGTACTCTGTCCCGGTCGGTTCTTTGCCCGGTTTCTCAGAGCACCCCTTGGCTGAGGGGTTAGTTACCGATAATGTTTTCCAGTGTTCTGGGAACGCTCGGGATGTGGATAGGCCCCCTGACAAAGAGTCCAAAAGGATGGACTATGTCAGGCGCAAGGTTTACGCCATGTGCCCCCTAGGCCTCCACAGACCAGCTCGCTGCACTGATGGCACATTCTCCACGCCCTTTTGGGCTCCCTGGATGAGGTGCTCCTCATCTCCTGGCCAACCTGCGGACCACGGTCTGGCGGGTACCGGACCAGGGTAGGGCAGTGGCGAAGCAGCAGCTTCAGACTGCTCTGGATTTAGGTGATTCCTGTGCCAGGTCGGTGGCGGCCGCAGTGGCCATGCGCCGCAGGCCGTGGCTGAGGTTATCCTCTTTCTTATTGGAAACCCAGCACAAGTTGGTGGACATCCCCTTCTTGGGGACTGACCTTTTCGGCCCTGGGGTGGAGGGACACCTCCAGGGGACCGAGAAGTCCGATACCACTCCGGATACGGTCACCCCGTCCGGAGGGCATGGCACGCGGCAGCCTTTGGCGTGAAGCCCCTTTGCCCCTCGGCCCCTGCGGCTCGACCAGCTCATCATCTCCAGCATGAGGGCCAGCAGGCTTGCACTGGGCATCCTGTATCCAAGCCAGCGGCTTCCTCTAAAGGGAAGCAGGGAGGTAAAGGCCCAGGAGTTTCCTCGGCCAATCCCTCCTCCAAGCCTGCTCAGTGACAGGCTGAGGGGCTCTGTCCCCGGCCCTGTCACCCCTACCCGGGGTCCCCCGTGGGGAGATGGCTTCGCCCGTTCTCCACCTGGTCCGCTTCCCGGACCTCTGGGTGTTGGAGGTGCTAGGGGAAGGTCCTGCCTCGGGATTGCGAGCAGGCCCCACCCTTTCGAGCCGTTGCCCCACGGGGGCCTTGGGGTCCGCAACCTCGTTGTCGGCCTTCCGAGCCGACTTGCCTGGCCCCTCGATCTAGAGGTGATCAGGAAGGTTCATGGACCTCCTCCAGACCCTGGTTCGTGTCCAGGTATTTCGGTCCCTAACGGACGGGGGGCTTGCGCCCATTCTCGCTCTGCACGCTGGGATGGTCTCTCTGTCTCAGATATCCCATCCTCAATACGGGTGTGTGCTCTTCCTAGTTCTCCAGGATGTACTTACACTGCCCGCCTGTTTCTTGGGGAATCCTCCGCTTTAGCGGGGATCCCGGCATGAAGTTCCAGGCCAGGCCCTTCGTCCCTGCTTAGCAGCATTCCTGCGCACTGATGGGTCCGGGCGAACCCCACCGGATGGCAGTCTGATTGACAACCCTCCAGGCGGAGGGGACGGTCCAGAGTTCTGGCCCTCTAGGTTGCTCTCAGACTGGTCTCCTTTTTATTGGAGCCACGTTGGAACTCGTGACTTAGCGGGTGATCCTTCTTCGGATGAGGCTCGACTCTTAAGTCCGAGCTCGGCGCCTGGCGGACAGGGCTGAGGTCCTTCCTCCCTTACCTAGTCTGGTCTGACTGGGCACTTTGCGCCTGACCGGGACTTCCTGCACCTCCTGGGCTCATGGTGGCCTGCACCAGCGTGTTTGGATCTGCCGTCTGCGCCCCCAATGGGAGCTGGCCAGCCAGCTGTCACCAGCGCTGTGCCTTTGACCAGTCCGTGACAACAGCCCAGGGTTAGGGAACGCCTCCTTCGGACCATTCCAGCTCTTTTGCAGGAGAACATCCTGCTCATCCGCCCGGTCGGACGGTCTTCCCGACCAAGCATCTCGGATGGGTTGGGGTGCCCATCAAGGGAATACAGAGTGCACTGCCTCTAGTCCTCTCTGGAGTCCTGTTGTCTTCTCACTGCCGGAGCTCCAGGCGGTCCGCTTAGCTTGCACCACTCCGCCTCCGCGGCGGTCTTGTGGTTTAGGTCTAGGCGGAAAACACCACCACATGTGCTACCTATCCCGCCAGGATCGATGACCTCCTTGCCTCTTCGTAAGGAGGTTCTCCACATTGGGTCTTTCGCGCAGCCGGGAGGCGGTTTCCTAGCCATTTCTATGGCAGGAGCCTCCATCTCCCTGGCCGTTGCCCTAGGCCGGATAAGGGCTGCGCCTCACGAGTGTTTTTTTTCCTGCCGGAGGTAGCACAAGATCTTCTTCCTCTAGGTCACACCTCGGGTGGACCTTTGTTTTTCCCTCCAGGGAGAATTCGAGGCAGAGACTGTCTCATGCCTGCCTCCTTCAGCATGGTTTGCTGTAGGGGATGCCCTTGAGGCCGTGGACCCTGGGCCTCTTCTACGCCTCTCCCCCATTTCCCTTGACCCTCAGGCAAGGCGAGGAGGGATTAGGCGCAGGTGATTCTGGTAGCCCCAGACTGGTTTTGCCAGCTCTGGTATCCAACTCTCCTCAGTCTCAGCCCCAGGCTCCCGAGGCGGCTTCTAGCCTGCCCGGTCCTGATCTCTGTTGTTAGGGGAAGGTACTCCCTCCAGTCCTTCAATCCCTACACCTGACGGCCTGGTCCCTGTGCGGCTAGTGGCCAGGCCTTGGGTCTTCCGGCAAGGTCCTCGACGTTTCGAGGTGTCCTGCCAGGAGTCGACCAGATATGCTCGCCTTCAAATGGAAGAGTTCTCCATTTGGTGTTGGGATAGGGCCTGGTCACCTCTCCTGTTCCTCGGGGCATTCGACTATCTGTGGTCCGCTCTTTTTGAACTAGGGCTTCGCCCATGACCTCAAGGTGCTCCTGTTAGCCACTCCTGCCTCCGGGTGCGGGCCGGAAGGTAGTCGGTGGCGCAGGAAAGGTGGTCTGGCCATCTCTAAGGTTGTGATCACATCTCCTCTGGGAGAGTATCCCCTTCCGTGGGATCTACGCTGGTATGGGCTTAGCTCACGGGCAGGCCGTCAACCTTCGCAAGACAGGTGTAGTTCTCACCTGTTGTGGAAGAACACCTTGTGGGCTACCACGCTGACAGAAGGACGGGAGAATTCCAGGCGCTCCTTTGAATCTCCTATCTGGTCTTCACAGGGACAAGGTTGTCCCTCGCCCCACCAAGTTCCTTCCGTAGGCGGTGGCGGAGTCTCTTTCCCTACCGGTATTGTCTCGCCGGGTTCAACCCCGCTCACGCCGAGGTCAGAGCATAGGATCCATTGGGACTTATTCAACGCCGCTTCCCAGGGAGCGAGGGCTGAAGTCCGGGAGAGGTTCGCCAGCTGTTTGTCATCTACGCTGAAGTCAAGACTTGGCAGACCCTGCAGCCAAGCGGACGACGAGCGGGTGGGTCACCTCCTGCATAGATCTCCGCTTTAGGTGGGCGGGCATGGAGCCTCCCAGAGGGATAAGTGCTCATTTTACCCGCCCTTCCGCTGCATTGGTGGCTGCTTCCGAGGATACCCTGGTCCAAGATATCTGTAGGACTGCTACCTTGAAGCAGGCTTATACCCGTTCCCCCTTCCACATCGACCTTGGGTCATGCCGGGATGTTGGTCGGGGCCTCGGTTCTCCAGTCTTTATACCTAAGTAGGTGCGCTTTGCCTCCTCCTCCCGGAGAACTGCCAGGACTTCCTGCCAATATGTGGATGAACAACATATCCATGTCCCTAGAAATACAGATTTACTCACCTGTAACAGGAGTTCTAGGAATGGTATATGTTATTCCATCCATGACCCACCCGCCTCCCGGGCCTGACGACAACCTGCTTCCAGCGGGCTAGATCTGGCGTCATGGGGCGGAGCCGAGAGTTTTACCACCCGGGTGGGTGGGAGGAGCCAGCTTGAAGACCTTCCTGCAAGATTTAAAGTGGCAAGGAACCTGCCGATAAGTAAGTGTGGATGAACAACATATACCATTCCTAGAACTCCTGTTACAGATGAGTAACCTGTATTTTCTCACCAAACCTTTAAAAGGCACATCAGTGACCCAGACACCATGTACCCCAGCAATTTAAGATCACACCCCCAAAGCGTTTCTGACTTATAGACGAGTCAAGAATTTGCACCAAAATGGTAAATTTCAAATTTTTTTGGCACCCTACAGCTCCGCAACTGCACGTCTGACTGGGTCTATCCTAACTTTTCTGGGAGAGTGGTCACTGCCTTCCCTTGTCCAAGGACGTAGGAGCAGACCTGGCGGTACCTGTAAGTGGTCCATAGGCGGTAGGTGTAAAGTAGTTTGGAGTATCTTAAAAGGGACCACTCTCTAATTGAAATAGGTCTCTTGACCCTAGGTGGTTACATTTCTTCATGGCTGCGTCAGTTTTTTTGGGAGGGTATGCAGTGTCATGGGGCAGTGCTTTCAGTTGTTTCTAGGCTTGTTTTTGTTAAAACTGTGCAGTGAATCAGCACCCATTGTTTCATGATAATAGCTGTATAATGTGTAAATATCATTGCTGGCAGACAGCCTGGAAGGTTTCCAAATAGTAATCCAAATCAAATAAATCATTAATAGTAAATCCAGTGGACCTGGAAGTTCGAGAGCCGCAAACATAATGTCCATAATTGGGGTGGGTGTGTGTTTGTGTTATGAAATAAATCAATCCTCAGTGAGGCTCCCTGCCAGATGAACAGATAGATTAATTTATTCCAAGATTTATAGTAAATATCTTCAGGCATTATTGGCAGAGACTGGAGGTAATAGAGTTTCTGGGGATGTGGATATTATGTTCTTTCCACACTTCTGGCAGTGTCCTTTCCCTTTAAGAGCTTGCTGGAAAGTCTTCAAGCTGGCTCCTCCCACCCACCCGGGTGGTAACTCCCTTGGCATCGCACCATGACGCCAGATCTTCCTTTCCGTTGGAAGAAGCAGGTTCACTTTTTACCGCTCCCGCGCTGAGTAGGCCCTAGCGCTTAAATTCTTTACAATTACTTCCAAAACTTCAAGTCGTATGAGTTTTTGTCTTCAGCTCGATCTTTGATCCCGACCGCGATGGACGATAAATCTACTTCCAGGTTCCACTGGTGCCCTTGTGGGCAGAAGATGTCCAGGACCAGGCCCGCATGCCTAGTGCGTCTACTGCCTGGGGCATGACCAGGATCCCCAGGCCTGTGACTTTTGCCGGTCATTCCACCAGCTCGCACACCTGAAACTGGGCTGCCCAGCGCAATGGAACCTGCCGGTCAAATCCAAGGATGCCCATTGCGTGGTCTCCGCAGCTGCAGGGTCCGCGGAGCAGCTTGTGGCCTTCGAAGAGGAGGTGGCCCAGGCCGCGGCCCATTCCTCCTCAGCTTCTGCCTTCATGCCACTTCAACTTGGCTCGACATTTATGGGCTCCTTCTAAGGAACGTGGCTCCCCGCCGACCTTCAGCCGGGGACCCACTGGCAAATCAAAACAGAGGACATGTCGGTCTTGGGATTGGGAGTGCTGTCGGTTGAGGGCCTCAGATTCCCGCGCTTCTCCGGATTTGACTTTGGTCGAATCCTCAGCCTTGGCCGCTGGCTCCACAGTAACCCCGTCGGGCCTGTCTGCGTCCCAGACAAGATTTTTCTCAAGCCAACTGACCAGTTGTCAACTGAAGAGGCCGATACTTCATTGTCTAGGAGTCCGATCCTGACGCAGACTGTTGGAGGGACAGGTCAGTCCACTGATCCACCGCCTGTGGTCCCTGACCCAGACCAGGAAGATCATTGGCAGTAGTCTACTTCCTCGAGCCCCGCCACTGTCCCCCAGCAGTTGACGCCAAGGACTCTGTCTTCCTCCCGTGGGTCGAGCCTGTCCCACCGACATTGGTGCTTCTGCTCTCAGCACCATGGGAAGCGGTGCCACTGCTGTTCTTCATCCTCGTCCTCCTCGGGTGAGGAGAGGCTTTGACGCAAGTTGTTGATGCTACGAGGACTTGATGTGGCAACAGTTGGTGTTAACCGGTGCCAAACCGACCCCAGTTTCTACCCTGGCCATCACCTGGCTGTCGCCCGAAAGGCCAGCGCCATCTCCTACGGAGCTGACCAAATTGGTCACGGCTCCGCAGCCTCTGGCATCTCCGCCGATTGTGGTGGAACCTGCTGCCTGAACAGCCGATGGTCGGCGCTCCATCAAAGCAGTTTTGACTGGCCAAGGGGCTTCCGCATCGACTGTCTGTCATTGCGATCCCTGACTGTCCGTGGATGATCAGCGAGGACTCGGGTGGTTGACCTCTCGATGACTCCTCGGAGTCTGAGGGTTCCTCACTGCAGTCTCGTCTGGTCGAACTCGAGTTAGTGGGGACTCTCTTGACTGATGAGAGTCCTACATCCTTTCTGGGCCTTCTCCGTCTGATCTCAGAGTTGACGGGTATGATGATGGAGCCTGTGCAAAAGTGGGCTTGTTACCCGTTGACCGAGATCCTCGACTGAGGAGACTTTCTGGAGGCCTTCCCGGTGGCGGAAGCCATTCTTGGCCCTGCCCTGGAGCTTTGGCAGCACCCTGCTTCCTGCCCGGCACCTTCTGCCTGGATGGCCTGCAAATACGCAGTGCCCACCAGCTCCCTTTCGGGATTCACAGAGCACTCCTTGGCTGAGGGCTGAGTGGCCGGTTCTGTGTTTAGGCGCTCTGGCAACACCGGGGATGTTGACAAGCTGCCCGACAAGGAGTACAAGAAGTTGGACCAAGCGGCTAAGGAAGTCTACTCTGCCTCCTTGCTTGGTGTCTGCCAGGTGAGCTCGGCCCTCAGTATGGCCCACTTCTCCCATGCCATGCTCAGCACTTTAGATGAGGTGCTCCCTCATCTGTCTACGGACCTACAGATTACGGTCAAAGAGGTCTGGGACCAGGGCCGGGCTGTAGCAGAACAGCTCCAAACAGCCATGGACATTGGGGACTCTTGTGCCTGCTCCATGGCGGCCTCAGTGGCCGTGTGCCGCAGTACTTGGCTGAGGATTTTGATCTTCACTGCGGGCATTCAGTGCAAGGTGGCAGATGTCCCCTTCATGGGCACCGAATTGTTTGGGACCGGGGTGGAGGGTCCCCTCACCCGTATTGAGAAGTCCAGTGCCACCTTGGACTCTGTGACATCTGCCCAGAAGGACCCTAAGGTCTCCAGGCAGCAGCAGAAGAGGAAGCAGTTTCGGTCCACCTCCACTAGTTGTGGCCAAACCAGCCCAGCAACAGGCTGGCCAGCAGGCTCAGGCCTGGCAACCTCAGCCCAAGTTGGTGGACTCTATGTTCTGTAAGCCTGGAAGGTGAGGCTCCGGTGTGCCTCAGCTGGGCCTTCCTCCTCCTTTAAGCCTGCCCAGTGATGGAATGAGGAGGACCTCCCTCATGCCCGTCACACCTTCCCTGGGTCCTCCCGTGGGTGGCCAGCTCCGCCACTTTCTTTCCGCCTGGTCCGCTGTTACCATGGACAGGTGTTCTAGAAGTGGTGGGTCAGAGTCTGCCTCTGGAATTCGAGCAGTACCCTCCTTGCCAAGCCCGCGCACCACGGGAGGACTTGGTTTCCACAGACATGCTGTCAGCTCTCAGAGACGACATAGCCCAGTTCCTCCACAAGGAGGTCGTGGTTCCTGTCGCAGATCCTCCGGAACACCCAGGGTTTGTTTCCAGATACTTCCTGGTGCAAAAGCGGACGGGGGGGGGGGGCTGGCGTCCCATTCTAGAACTGCATGACCTGAACAAGTTCCTCAGGTCACGCACTTTCAGGATGGTAACTCTATCTCAGATCATACCATCTCTAGAGGGAAACATGTGGTTTTGCGCCCTAGATCTTCAGGCCACGTTCTTCCATGTCCCGATCTGTCCGTCTCATCGAAGGTTCCTCTGCTTTCGAGCAGAGGGAGCCCTCTAGGAGTTCCAAGCCATGCCATTTGGTCTCTCCTCGGCCCTCAGGGTGTTCACTAAGTGCATTGCATTGATGGCAGCTTACGAGAGGTGCTGAGGGGTCTGGGTTTACCCCTACCTTGATGACTGACTGATAGCGGGTCCCTCCAGGCAGGATGTGGAGCGTTCCAGGGACCTGGCCCTCCAGACCTGCATCTCCCGTGGCCTTCTGGTTGGGGAGGCCAAGTCGGAACTGTTGCCCTCGCAGGTGATCAATTTCATCGGGGCAGAGCTTGACTCTTGCAGAGCCCGACTCCCAGCAGACAGGGTGGAGGCTGTCTTCTTCTCTGCCCGATTGTTTCGGGTTGGGCAGTTGCACCCTGCTTGGGGCTTCCTACGCTTGCTGGGTTACATGGCGGCCTGCACCAGTGTGGTCCGATGGGCCCGCTGGAGAATGCATTCCCTGCAGTGGGAGCTGGCCAGCCAGTGATCTCAACGCAAGGGTCACTTCAACCAGCTGGTCACTGTGACCTGGAGGATGTGGGGTGCCATCCAGTGATGGTTGGTCCCAGCACATCTGCCAGTGGTCATCCTGACGAGTGGTGCTTCTCTCACGGGCTGGGGTGCCCACCTGGACCCCTGAGGAGTCCCGATGCCACATCAACCTGCTGGAGCTCTGGGCAGTTCGGCTAGCGCTGACTGCATTCGCTCCGCACATTCGGGGTCAGGTGGTCCAAGTCCAGACAGACAACACAACCATATACTACCTCAACAAACAGGGCGAAATGCACCCCCTGCCATTGTGCAAGGAAGCTCTCCATGTCTTGACCCTCATGGGCAGCCTGGAGGTGGATCTCCTAGCCATCTATGTGGCTGGAGCCTCCAGTCAGCTAGCAGACTCCCTCAGTTGGGTGGGCGAGGCGTCTCACGAGTGGTGCCTCCACCCAGAGGTAGTTCACAGCCTGTTCTCCCAGTGGGGCACTCCTGAGGTGGATCTGTTCGCCTCCAGGGAGAACACAAAGCTGAGGCTAATTTGTGCCTGCCCCCATCAGCAGGGAACGCTGCAGGGGGGATGCCTTCTTGTGGTCCTGGACCACAGGCCTCTTCTATTCTTTCCCTTCCCTTGATCCACAAGGTGCTTCTCGAGGCCAGAAGGGACATGGCAGCGGTGGCTCCGGACTGGCCATGCCAGTGCTGGTACCCCGATCTCCTCAGCAGCAGGCTTCCGAGGCGTCTTCCCCTACATCTGGACCTGCTTTCCATCAGTCAGGGGAAGGTACTCCACCTGGACCTTCAATCCCTGCACCTGACAGCCTGGTTCCTGAGCGGCTAGAGTTCCCAGGCCTTGGGTCTCTCCAAAGCTGTCTTCACTGTTGTGGAGGCATCTTGGAAGGAGTCGACTAGGAAGTGCTACACCTGTAAATAGAAGAGGTTCTCCGTTTTCTGTCAGGGCAAGGGTTTGGACCCTTTGTCCTGTCCAGTGGCTAGCATTCTTGATTATCTATGATACCTCTGTCGGGCCTTTGGTTGACGACCCTTAAGGTGCACCTGGCAACCATCTCTGCATACTGGGCGCGGGCCTGTCAGCAGCACAGGAGGAGGTGGTCTGACGCTCCTTTATGGGCCTTGACCACATTTCCACTCCAGTGTGTAAACCTCCACCACCGTGGGACTTGTTGCTGGTTTTGGCAAAGATGGGCAAGCCATTCGAACCGATGCACAAGTGTGACACGTCTTACCTGTCGTGGAAAACCACCTTCTTGGTGTCCGTCGCATCAGCCAGAAGGATTAGTGAGCTTCAGGTGCTTTCAGTAGAATCTCCTTCCCTAGTTTTCCACAAGGATGAAGTTGTCCTGCGCCCCAACCCGAAGTTCCTCTTGAAGGTTGTGTTAGAGTTTCACCTTAACCTGATGATTAATCTCCCAGTGTACTTTATCAGTCACACCTCTGAGGCTGAGCGCAGGCTTCATACTCTGGAGCTGAGGTGAGCACTCGCTTATTACAGAGAGCGCATGGCTGGAATTTGGGGAGAGGTTCGCCAGCTGTTTGTCACCTACGTTGAAGCTGCACCTGGCAGACCTGCAGCCAAGCAGATGACTAGCAGCTGGATCACAACCTGCAATGATTTCTGCTATAGGGTGGTGGGTAGGGAGCCTCCCGGAGAGCTAAGGGCTCATTTCACCCGCCATACTGCTGCATCAGTGGCTGCTTCCAGGGACGTCCCTATCCAGGAAATCTGTAGGGCTGCTACCTGGCGGTCTGCACACACCTTCATTCCCACTACCACATCGACCTCGAGTCACGCCGGGATGCTGGTTTTGGGGTCTCGGTTCTCCAATCCTTATTTCCTAAGTAGGGGGTGCGTGCCTTGCCTCCCTCCTCATGGAGAACTGCTAGGAGTCTGGCAGAAGTGTGGATAGAACATCCCTAGAAAAACAGGTTCTAGGGACATGGATATGTTGTTCATCCACACTCATTGGCAGTATCCTTGCCGCTTAAATCTTGCCGGAAGGTCTTCAAGCTTGCTCCTCCCACCCACCCGGTGGTATAACTCGGCTCGCCCCATGACGCCAGATCTTCCTTACCGCTTGGAAGCTCAGGTTCCTCCTTAACGCTCGCTTGTGACTGGTTCCTATTTCTCCGCTTATGGATTTAAAATAATATTTTGCAAAAGACTTGTCTTCGATCCCTCGGCCATGGCGGATAAATCGACTCCTCGATTTTCGGAGATGCCCATGCGGGCAGAAGATGTCTCGGACGGATCCACACTCCACGGGTGTCTACTGCTTAGGCCTTGAGCACCACCCGCAGGCTTCATCCTGTGCTCATCTTTCTCGGCCTCACGCCCTCAAGACCGTGTCGATTGCAACTGGGCCGCCCCGAGAAGCGCTTCTCCGTGAAGTCCAAGGAGGCCCGGTTGGCGGTGTTCGCCGCGGCGGCTCATGGATCAGCTCTGAGCGGATGGTCGCCTAAGAGGAGGCGCGCGGGTCGTATCTTCCTCGTCCGCGGCATTTATCCCGCTCTCTCTGGGTTCTTCCTACACGGCTTCCTTTAAGGAGCTTTGTCTGTCCCTCTCCACTAAAGGAGAAGGGCCTGCGTCTGCTGGACCTTTTTCTCGGTCCAAAAAGAAGGACAAGGGTAGTCCTCCGCGACGCCTTGGGAGCGGGAAAGGTCCTCTCTCGGCCGTCCGCACGCCGGCTGGCTCGATCGCGGTCTTGCCGCCACTGGCCTCACGGTGTCCCCGGCCAGGTCAGTTGACCGAGACTCCCACTGATGAAGCTAGATTTTTCTCGACCCATTGGACGGGCTGTCGCCTTTAGCAGCCGAGATTCCTCTCTCCGGTTCCCGGGAGGAGTTGAGGATCCGTGGCTCGCCTGTGCCTCCGGTTCCGGAGCCCTCGGATGGACCTTCCGAGCCGAAGGGAGTGTCGGTTCCGCCGACACCTCCTGCACCGACCCGAAATTCGGGACTCTCGTCTCGGTCTCGACCTCTTCCGGTCCAGCTGCTCCCACCGCCATAGGCGGTCTCGGTCTCGGCATCACAGAGCGGGCGCTGCCGCCTCGCCCTCCTCCTCGGATGAGGGAGGCTTCATGTGAAATTACGCCGACGGCACGAGGACCTTATGTTGCAACAGCTCCTCCTGGCCGGGAATAAGCCGACTCCGCGCCTTTCCCGGCCATTATGGCTGTCACCGAACGGCCGACACAACCCCGACTTGCCCGAGGAGCCTATACCCAGGCCGGTTGTTCGCCAAAACCAGTTGCTCCACCGATTGCGGTGGAACCTCCGCCTCCACAGCCACTAATTGGCTCCACCAGGATTCTCGGCGCCAAGTGGCTACCCCATCGGCTTGTCAGTTACCCTCACTCCCGACCGCCACCTCGGCAGGTGAAGGGTGGTTCAGGCCAGAGGCAGCTCTTCGAGGACTCTTCCGAGTCCGAAGATGATTCCTCCTTCTTCTCCAGCGACTGGACTTGGGTCTTCAGGAGGTCAGCCAATGGGCGATAGCCGTCGTCCTTCCTAGGACTGCTTCGGCTCATCTCGAGTCTACCGGATGGAGCTCGAACCCGCTTCCAAACGGGCAGGTATCCCCTCACGGAGATTCTGGACCGAGGATTCTCCGACGGAGGCTCTTCCGTGGCCGAGGCCATAGTGGGTCCAGCACTGGAACTTTGGCAGCGCCTGCTTCCTGCCCTGCGCTCGGCCAGGATGGCCAGGAAGTATGTCCCTACCGGTTCCTTGTCCGTTTTTGGAACACCCTCTGCTGAGGGGTTGGTTACCGACAGCTTTTCATGCGCCCGGGCAACGCCAGGGATGTGGACAAACCTCCTGACAAGGAGTCCAAGAAATTGGACTATGTCGGGCAAAAGTCTCGCTAAGTCCTCTCTCTCTCGTCAGGCCAGTTCGCCGCCCTCATGGCACATTTTTCTCATGCCCTGTTGGGCTCCCTGGATGAGGTCATCCTCATCTTCCCGCCGATCTGCAGACTACGGTTAAGCAGGTGCGGGACCAGGCAGGGTAGTGGCCAAACAGCAGCTCCAGACTGCTTTGGATGTAGGGGACTCATGTGCCAGATCGGTGGCGGCCGAGTGGCTATAGTCAGCGTGGCTTGGCTGAGGATATCCACCTTTACTCGGATACCCAGCACAAGTTGGCGGATGTTCCTTTTGGGACTGACCTCTTCGGCCCTGGGGTGGAAGGTCACCTGCAGAGGATCGAGAAGTCCAATGCCACCTTGGACTCGGTCTCTTCCGCTCAGAAGGACAAAGGCCGCAAACCACAGCCTAAGCCCTTTCTTCCTTCTGTGCCCTCGGCGCGCCGGCCCAGCAACGCCAGGGCCAGCAGGCTCGGCCTTGGCATCCCAAACCCAAGCCGCCCGGCTCTAACAGGAGGCAGGGAGGAAAGGGCCCAGGAGGTCCCTCGGCGGTCCCTCCTCCAAGCCTGCCCGTGACAGGCTGAGGGTGTCACCTCATCCCCGCTCACCTATTTCCTGGTCCCCGCGGGGGACGGTTCCGCACTTCGCTCCGCCTGGTCCGCTGTTACCACGGACAGGTGGGTCTTGGAGGTGGGGAAGAGGCCTGCCTCTGGAATTCGAGCAGGCACCACCTTCAGAGCGCGCCTCGGGGCTCGGATCCCCAGCTCACTGGCGGCCTGTCCGAGCCGACATCGCCTCCTCCTCCAGAAGGAGGTGGTAAGAGGTGGTGGACCCTCTTTCAGACCCAGGGTTTGTGTCCAGGTACTTCCTGGTTCCGAACGGACGGGGCTGGCGCCCATTCTCGATCCACACGACCTAAACAAGTTCCTAAGGTCTCGAACCTTCAGGATGGTCACTCTGGCTCAGATAATACCATCCTTGGACAGCGTGTGGTTCTGCTCTCTGGACTTGCAGGGCGCGTTTTTCACGTCCCTATCCGTCCGTCTCACCAGAGAGATTCCTTAGCTTCGGCGGAAGGATCTCTCTTGAGTTCAAGCCATGCCCTTGGCTTGTCTCCAGCTCCCAGGGTCTTCACCAAATGCATGGCAGTGGTGACAGCATTCCCTATGCGCCGAGGGGTCCGGTGTACCCTTACCTGGACGACTGGCTGATAGCAGCTCCCTCCAGGAAGGAGGCGGAGTGGTCCAGAGATCTGGCCCTCCAGGTCTGCTCTCAACTGGGCCTCCTTATCAACGAGGCCAAGTCGGAACTCGAGCGAAGCAGGTGATTTTATTCATCGGGCGCAGCTCGACTCTCTTCGAGCCAGGCGCGGCTCCACGGACAGGGCCGAGGTTCTTCTCCTTTGCCCGATCATTTCTGGTTGGGCACCGCGCCTGCCCGGGACTTCCTGCGCCTCCTGGGTCTCATGGCGGCCTGTACCAGCGTGGTCCGTTGGGCCCGCTGGAACATGCGTCCCTTCAGTGGGACTGGCCAGCCAGTGGTCACAGCTGCGATCCCTGGACCAGCTTGTAGTCGGTGACACAGGGATGTGGAAGCGCTCTCAGTGGTGGACCGTTCCAGATCATTTGCAGGAGGGCATCCCGTTCGTCCGCCCGAGCCGGCGGTCTCTGTCGACCGATGCCTCTCTGATGGGTTGGGGTGCCCATCTGGGGAACACCGGGCTCATGGCCTCTGGTCCCCATGGAGTCCGATGCCACATCAACCTGCTGAGCTCCGCGGTCCGCCTAGCTCTCACCGCCTTTGCTCCGTTCCTCCGGGGTCAAGTGGTCCGAGTCAGGCGGACAATACCACGACCATGTACTATCTAAACCGCCAGGGGCGGGGCGCGCCCATGCTTCTATGCAGAAGCTCTCCGCATTTGGTCACTCGTCTAGCAGCCTGGAGCGGATCTCCTAGCCATTCACGTGGCAGGAGCCTCCAACACCCTGGCCGATGCCCTGAGCGGATAGGGGCTGCATCCCACAGTGGTCTCTCCTGCCGGAGGTAGTACAGCATCTGTTCTCCCTTTGGGGCACACCTCAGGTGGACCTGTTGCCTCCATGGAGAGCCTGGCTGAGTCTGTTTCATGCCGCCCCCCTCAGCAGGGCTCGCTGCAGGGGGATGCCTTCTCGAGGCAATGGACCCCGGGCCTCTTTTACGCCTTTCCCCCATTTCCCTTGATCCACAAGGTGCTTCTCAAGGCGAGGAGGGACAAGGCGCAGGTGATTCTGATAGCCCCAGACTGGCCTCGCCAGTTCTGGTACCCAGATCTCCTCAGTCTCAGCTCCAGGACTCCGCGGCAGCTTCCAGCTCGCCCGGACCTGCTCTCAGTCAATCAGGGGAAGGTGTTCCATCCGGACCTTCAATCCCTGCACCTACTGGCCTGGTTCCTGGCAGCTAGAGTTCCAGGCTTTGGGTCTTTCCGACGAGGTCCTCAATGTAGTTGAGGCGTCCGTAAGTCGACCAGAAAATGCTATGCCTTCAAATGGAAAGGTTTTCCATTTGGTGTCAGCAAGGGCTTGGACCCTTCCTCCTGTTCCTTGGCAAGCATCTTGGACTATTTATGGTCCTTTCTAGTCAAGGGCTTAGGTCGGCGACCCTAAGGGTGCCTGACAGCATCTCTGCTTACCAGGCGGGCGGGGAAGCAGTCGATGGCGCAGGAGAAGGTGGTCTGGCGCTTTTCAAAGGCCTTGATCACATTTCCCTCCAGTGCGGGAACCCCACCTCCGTGGGATCTACTGCTGGTACTGGCAAAGCTCATGGGCAAGCCATTCGAACCTATGCACAGGTGTGCTCTCTCTCACCTGTCGTGGAAGACCGCCTTCTTGGTGGCTATCCGTCAGCCAGAAGGATGGGAGAGCTCCAGGCGCTTTCCATCAGTCTCCTTACCTGGTCTTCCACAGGGACAGGTTGTCCTCGCCCCACCGAAATTCCTTCGAAGGTGGTGTCGGAGTTTCATAACCAGGTGTTGACTCTGCGGTGTTCTACCCAATCACACCTCGGAGGCCAGTATAGGCTCCATACTCTGGACCCTAGAAGAAACAGCTTATTATAAGGAGCGCACGCTGAAATTGGGAGAGGTTCGCCAGCTGTTTGTCACCACGCTGAAGCCGCATCTGGCAGACCTGCAAGCCAAGCTGGACGATAAGCAGGTGGGTAACCTCCTGCATAGATCTCTGCTATAAGTTGGCGGGCATGGAGCCTCCCAGAGGATAAGAGCTCATTCTACCCGCCATACTGCTAGCAGTGGCTGCTTCCAGGGGCGTCCCTATCCAGGAAATCTGCAGGGCTGCTACCTGGAAGTCAGCAAACACCTTCATTACCCACTACCACATCGACCTTGAGTCACCCGGGATGCTGGTTTTGGGGCCTCGGTTCTCAGTCTCTCTTCCCAAGTAAGTATATGGGGTGTGCGTCTTGCCTCCTCCTCCCGGAGAACTGCTAGAGTCTGCCAATGAGTGTGGATGAACAACATATCCATGTCCCTAGAAATACAGGTTACTCACCTGTAACAGGAGTTCTAGGAATGGTATATTTGTTCATCCACCGACCCACCCGACCTCCGGCTTGACGCACAACCTGAGCTTCCAGCGGGCCAGATCTGGCGTCATGGGGCGGGCCGGAGTTATACCACCCGGGTGGGTGGGAGGAGCAAGCTTGAAGACCTTCCGGCAAGATTTAAAGCGGCAAGGATACTGCCAATGAGTGTGGATGAACAACATATACCATTCCTAGAACTCCTGTTACAGGTGAGTAACCTGTATTTACTCACCTGTAACAGTAGATCTTCCACGGAGTGGTCTTTTGCAGTAAGTCATTACTTCTGGGAGTTCCCAATAGGTGGCGCTGTAACACGTCAGTCTCTTCTAGCAGTCTCCATACCAGGGACCACCCACATGACCTCACTTCCTGGGCTGTGCCTATAAAAGTGGGTGGTCCCTGGTAATCTCCATTCATTTTCCTGCCGTCTTCAGCTCTTTTTTTTTTTTTTTTGAAATTTAAGTTTATTAATTTTACAAATATGAAACAAAAAACATAACAACATGCCAGGTAGACATAACATGAAAGTACATGGTAAAACCAAACACCCCACCCCCATTCCAGGCCCCACCCCCAAAATTACATATATAGAAGGAAGTAAAGAACTTACAAACCCCAAAATTCACCCCCAAGACCCAAGTGTGCCAATCTAATGTTTCTTTTAATCTGGATGAGTAAAAAAATACCGGCCATTTATAACTGAGTTTCTCCCTCAACAGTAAAAGTTGCTGAAAGCAATACATAGCAAGATATAGGTTGTCACGTCTTCAGCTCTGACAGCAGCTTACTGTTCTGCCAGCAGTCTATGACGTGGATTGAACCCATAGCTTGGGGTGCCTGGGCTTCATACACGGCACCATTTCCTGTGCTCGACCAAGAGCTTTACAATGGATATTTCCCTGTTACAGACTCAGGGTACTTGATCAAAGGGCTCTAAAACCTCTGAGTCCTCTTCATGAAGCAAAATAGAGAAGGAAATACCTTCACCTAAAGTCCTCCCTGACCGCCCTTCAACGGTAATGTCTCCTAAACATGCATCATCAAGAAAACATTCTTCGTCGACGGGCAATATTCCCCCCCATTGACAGGACGCACTTCATCAAAAGAACATAGAAGTTCAACTTCACATTGAAAGGAACATTTCTTATTGACGGGACGTCATTCCTCAGCTCCCTCGTCAATGAAACCACATGCATAAATGGGCAACTGAAATCCTGCTACCTTTATCATCGGTGAGGCACACTCCCGTCGATGACAAACCTCCATAAGACATCCTCATCAATGAACACCTCCTCCGTCGTGAACACCTCTACTTGCTTCCATGTCAGCGAGGCCTCCCCCTGTCGTGAGACATGCTCTTGAATCTCTACGCCGTCGAAGCGAGAAATGTGTCAACGTCGATGGGGCATGCATTTGCTTTCTCATCCTCGACAACACATTTTCCATCGTCGACGGAGCATGTCTTTAATGTTCCATAGTCAACGACGGGCATCCCACCATCGACGGAACATACTCACTTCCCCATCGTCGACGAGGAGTATTCCACCATTGACTGAGCATGCATTCACTTATCCTTCATCAATAAGACACATTACAACATCGACGGGGCATGCTTCTGTTCCTCATCCATCGACAGAGCAGCCCGTGCACCACAGAACAGCACATTTTTTAGCATATGATACATTTTTGGAAGATCCTCATAACAATTTAACCATGAAAAACCATGAAATATTTTATAAAAACTTATCAAAAGATACTTATGGGGCTGCATCACCACAAAATAAAGGGTCATATACTGTGGAACGCAGAGGCAAACCAGCCTCATTTGCACTCATGCATGATGCTCAGAAACCAGTCCGTGATAAACAAAACTCTCAGACTTACTGGATCACATTATCAGGAGGCACAAATTGATCCTCCGACTTCAAGTACACAGGGCTCAGAACCCGCTTACATGGCAAATGGCAAATATAGAAGAAATTATAAAGTATTGAATTCTATGTGTTTTGATTATAACCCTAAATCACAGACCGTCTCCGCCTCCATCAAAACAGGCACGCACAGAGCCAGAACACTCACCATTTCTACCTCCTCATGAATATTCTGAGAAATACTTATCAGATTATCTTATAATTTTAGAACCTTCAGAAGGCACAAATTATGATGGTTCCCCTACCAGAAGAGGGTTAGAGTCCCCATACTCTATACCATCATACTGGGACGAAGAAATACTACAACCACTAAAGGTCATTTCCCCATCGGATGACCCCTCATTCCCAGAAATGATGTTACAAATACAAAAAACAATGGGGTTTACCACAACAGAACAAGATAAAGTAAAGATATGGCTAAATATCTTGACATCTCGGAAGAACCTATCCGGGCAATCCCTCCTTTTATACCAATGTTCAGAAATGCGATTACTGAAGCATGGAGCCAACCCATAGCGGCACAGGCGCTACCTAGAAAAGCACATAGGCTTCATCAGGCTCCTCTTGATTACCAGTAGTTAACAAATATTCCCACTGCGGATTGGGTGGTTATTGCAGCTGCTCACAGCCGCACTGACAAACCTAAACATACAAGTACAGTTCCTCCCGAAAAAGAGACTAAATGTTTTGATTATGTGGGGAAGAAAGTGTTTGCTCTATACACATTAAATATTAGAATACTTAATTACATGGGACATATGCTGAAATTCCAGCGTATGGTGGGCACCTCTGCTGGAGACATAAGTAAATTACCTACCTACATCTTCTGAAAAAGAGCAACTCACATCAGTGATGAGAACACTTACTTCCCTTTCCCGACATCTATTAAGATCAGGATACGACATTGCCGACGCTTCGGCTAGGGCCTCTGCAGTCGGCATTCTTATACGCCGGCAGACATGGCTCTGACTCTCAGGGCTAGCACCTGATATTCAGCATAAAGTGGCTAATGCCCCCTTTTTCTGGCGACCATCTCTTTGGACCAGGGGCACAAACAATACTGGACAACCTGCAAGCCTCAGGCAGACAACTAAAAACAGTACAATATATGTACCACAATCCTCGCCCTCAGTATAATTATTCATATAAAACTAGAAATTACTATAACCAAAGAGGAAACTTCAGAGGCAAAGAACGAATGACAAGGAACACATCTAACCTGACCCGTGGCCGCCCCTCAGGCCGGCCAGGTGCCTCTTCCTCTCATTAAAAAACTCCAGACTATGCCCTGGTCTCCTCTTCTAGGCCTCAGAGACCTTTTTCTGGGGCTTCGATTCGAAATTATACTGAGGCCTTCCCCATGAGGCTTTATACACCTAGCCACTTTTTGAGGTATCACTGTTACAGGCAATTATGGTCATTCCATCGGGATGCCTCTCGGCCTGTTGTGCACCGGACCCTTGTGTCCCTCCCACGAATGGGACGTGTTATTACTCACATGCTGAGAAATAATAGATATATACTGATATTACAATATGAAAAAAAAAAGTGGAATCCATTGTGAAATGGATACATTGTTTCATCTTAAAGTGCCTGCTACTTATGTAGCCTATTTATGCCAAAATAGATACATTTATCTAATAACTTAACAGACATGGCAAAAAAACAAACAAAAAAAAACTGTACTAACCTGCTACATTGTAGCGCTATAAAATAACATTATGGTTATTTTGGGTTACTGTTCAAACTCAGTACTCAGTGGACTTTGACATATACAGTCTTTTCCAGGGCATGCCACTGAGATCTACCAATTACTCCACTACACGTACAGCAGAATGCCATATTTGGCCACCCACTGCTATATAACTGCATGGGAATCTCCCAGAAGTAATGACTTACTGCAAGAGACCATTCCGTGGAAGATGGATCAGTTACACAAAGACTTTTGCTGTAACAGTAGATCTTCTAGGAATGTCTCTTGCAGTAAGTAGCTTCCCTCCTCTGACCCCCTGCCATTCTGGAACAGGGAAAACGATGTAGGGTCGGGAGACTTTGGTACCTCGGTTCCCCTCGGTCCCTCACGAGCTGAAACCGGTGGGGGACGGAGACTACTAGGGACCACCCACTCTTATAGGCACAGCCCAGGAAGTGAGGTCGTGTGGGTGGTCCCTGGTATGGAGACTGCTAGAAGAAACTGCCGTGCTAGAGCGCCACCTATCGGGAACTCCCAGAAGTAGTGACTTACTGCAAGAGACATTCCTAGAAGATCTACTGTTATGGCAAAAGTCTTTGCGTAACTGATCTTTCTAGGAGTGGTATCTGATCATCCACACAAACCCACCCGACCTCCTGACTTCGGCACTCAAGTGCTTCCAGTGGGGAAAGATCTGGCATCATGAGGTGGAGCTGAGGGAGTAACCATCCGGGTGGGTGAGAGGAGCCAGCTTGAAGACTTTCTGGCAAGCTCTTAAAGAGAAGGGACACTGCCAGAAGTGTGGATGAACATCATATACCACTCCTAGAACCACTGTTACAGGTGAGCAACCTGTTTATACAGGGCAAAATAATTTTGTTGTATCAACTCTAGACGAGAGAAAAACACTAACTGTAACTCTCCAGTGGGACGAATCCTCTGCTGTATTTTGGGACTGTGGTTCATAGTTGAGTAATTCAAGATGGATAACTGCTTCATCTGTTTTTATCCCAAGATATCTGAACATTACTTTGCTCAGTTGAAATGGAAATTGTTTCAGAGCAGCTTACAGTATAACACTTTTATACAATAGAACTTCCACCTTCCATGCAGTTTATACCCTGCCAGTGAACTGAAGCCAGAAAGCACTTCCAACCGGTGCTAGTGAAATCTCTGGCGAGGTCATTGTAAGTAGTATGCAGTTGACAAATGGGGTGAGCTTAAAATCTCTCCCTCTGTGGGAAGTTCAGAAATTTGGGGGTGGTGTTGAATAACCCCTGCCTGGAGGCCCCAAGGAGAGGGGAAGGGGGGGCATCCCTATTGTGGCACCCGTTGTAAAGGGAATTGGGACATAAGGGAACCATTTACCCTAAGACATGCTTGTAGAGATGCATATATTTCCTGTAATATCTCAGCCCCAGGAATCCCAAAACTCAACAAGGAGACTCACAGAAATGGCTGGGCCACTGTGTCGAATACCTTCTTGACATTGAGACCGATCAGGGTTAAGGGGATGTATTGGGCAGTGGCATAATCCAGTAGGAGCAAGGTTCATTGCACACTATTGTGGGATTGTCTTTGCCTGGCAAATCCTACCTGGTCCATAACTTTAAGTTTAGGGAGCACCACCTCCAGCCTCGCTGCCCAGGGCATGATAAAAGCTTTGCAGTTGTAGTTTTAGATAGATTTAAGTTGGTAGGAGGCAGTGAAGTGGGCATCTTTATTGGGTTTAAGCAGGGAGGAAATGGTGGCATATTGCCATGATGGAAGGCGTTATTTTGTCTTCGTGGACTGCCTGAAATGCAGACAGCATATTGGACGAGGAGATCCTGAGAGTGTTTATAAAGCTGGGCATTTTCCAGAGAGATTTTTTTTCATTATTTGCTGTGTCTCCTTGTAAGTGATTGGGACTGGCAACCTTTTTGGAAGAGAAACTCCAGATATTTCTGTACGTCTTCCAGTTAGGGAGCTGCCCCGCTAGAATACAGGTCTTAATAGAATTTGGCTGATACCTCCTCATTCCACTTTTTTTGGGGGGGGGGGCGTAAATTTTTGGGTTGTACAGTTGCAGAATGCATGCCTGGGTTCTTCCAGCCCTCAGTATCCTGGCTAGGGTACATGCGCCTTGTGCCCTCCCCCATACTAATAATGTCTAAGATAGTGAAGAGCCTGTTCCCCCCCTTGGCATCCATAATCTGCTGTATGTCTTGCTTCACTTCAGCAATCTAAGATGCCAGTGATTTACCATCCTACACAAGAAAGCACTGCAGTACATACAAGGTGTCTTGAAGCGTGCAGAGTTTACTGTCATGCCGTTTCCACTGCAAGTGCAACCTGTTCTTGATTTGTCTGCTGGTTACCATGTCTTGATTGTACCATTGTATCATGTATATTGTACTGTCCCGGGCATGCCTGAAAATAGGCAGGGTTATTGCCTAATGCACTTACCCGGTAACCAAAGGCTAATAAATAAGGAGTAAGCTGGAGGTTCTCCACGAACCACTGCTCTAACTGTGTCCCAGTGGATCACCGGGGAGACTGTAGGGTCTAGATTCTCCTGCAGAACCCATGGGATACCTTCCTCTAGCTATAATACCAGTTCTTTATATATTAGCTTTTGTTTACTGGGTAAGCACACTAGACAAGAAATGCCTGTTTTCAGGTGCGACCCGGGAGATTACAAGAGTAGGTTTACAAGCAGAATAAGAACAATTATAACATAGTGAAATACAGGCATTGAACAGGGTGAAACAAACAAGTACAGCATGATCAGATAATCATATACATCAAGGTAAGAACATATAAGCAGTAATAACAAATTTTGGTATAACACATGGGCTTTTAAGGTGGGACATTGGGTGGTTGTCCCGGTATAAGGATGATGAGTGCTGAGGTGCAGGAAACCATAAGAGTGGATGGTTGCCTTATTTAAGCTCGGGGAGGGGGGAAGTGGATGGAGCACACCTGGGTCCAAGCCAGGGTTGGAGGTACCAAGCAGCCTAGGGACAGTTACAGGCTGAGGCAGACTAAAGGTGCAACCAGAGGGAGCTCTTAAAACATGGGATGGGTGGGACTATGTCTGATGGGCACAGGTAGGGTATTCCAGAATCTAGGGGCGTAGACAGCAAAGGCACGATCGCCTGCAAGAGTACGAGTTTTTGGGACGAGGAGGCGCAGTCCAGCTGACCTGAGCTGGTATGACGGTAGAGCCGCTTGGAGGAGTTGAGACAAGGCAGGTGGGGTGGCATTACGGACAGTTTTGTCTGTGAAGCAGCCCAAGACAAAGGAACAGTAATTACTTGGGGACATCCAGTGTATGTTTTTGTATAACTTGCAGTGATGGGTAAGTCGAGGGGCAGCAAGGGCAAAGCGGCAGATATTATTATAGACCACATCCCATTTTGTGAGACTAGTTTTGGTCCCTCAGCAGTGCAAGACTAAACCTCCAGTGTGCGCTACAGGCTGGTTTCCTTAATCTGCATTTAGCGTAAACTGGAGCATGATCTAAGAGATGGATTGCTCCATGCGAGACATCCTGTAAAAAGTCCAAGTGTTCCGCTGTGGTATTTTCATAATCCAGGTGTGCAGAGCTCATCTGAGGTGCATAGTGTGTGTATTCTCTCCCTGCAGGAAAGATGTGGGGCCAGATCTCTGAAGCACAAATGGGCCAGGGTGGCCTTCATGCATCTCTGAAGAGAGGGCCAGTACAGGACAGAGGGTCCAGAGGCATCCAGGCTTGGTTTCAGAGTAATGTTTTAATCACTGACCACTATCGACTGAATAACAGAAGTTGGGTTAGATGTTGATTTGAGGGTAAATGTGTTTAAGAAAAATTTAAAGGACCATTTTCAGGCTACATTAGTTTGTGGTTGCATAGAAATTGTTTGATTCTTGGATTTATGGTTATATTGTGCATGTGTAAATTCTCATTTTATGATGTGTTTAATTTTGTGTAATGTATGTGTTGAAACGTTATGATGTTTTCCTGTTTGTTATCCCGTTACCCCAGGCGTGGCTGTAATCGAGTCATTTGATCCCATCCACCTTTCTGACAAAAGGAAATAAATCAATTGTTCTTGCATTATGAGAAGTAATTTCTTTTAAATTGAATAAAAAAAAAAAAAAGGCAAGCCACTGGGGGATAAATGCTTGCCAGAGTGGCTGGGACATCATATAGAATACCCAGTGCTGTGGCAAAGCGGCCCTTCACGTCGACTTCCTGCTCCTGCAGTTGAAAAGGAACCCCCATGGTATTAAGATCAGTGCCCCGCTCCGCCTGCCTGACCCATGTGAAGATGCCAGAACCACACTGAAGCCAAAATGTCTGGTGTTCCTCCCCAAAAAGATGTCTTCTGAAAGTGAATAACATCTGGGCAGTCCCTCTTCAGCAGCTGCAACATTGTATAATGTTTTACATAAGCATTAATCCATGACAAAGGAAGGCTCTACCTTAGGGTTACCACCTGTCCTGAGTTTCGCAGGACTGTCCTGATTTGGGCAGCTGTGTCCTGCAAAAAAACATGAAAAATACTAAATGTCCTGACATTATAGTAGGAAAAATATTTTCTGACTTTCTTTTAAATGTTGCAAAAAACTATAATACCTTAGCTAAAATACCTTAAAATAAGAAACACTAGAAACAACTAAAAAAACTATCACATATAGTCTTAATTCTGATTATTTCGTGAAAACAAGTCCATTGCATTGGTAGAGGTTACATATTGTCCTGCAAAAAATCATGTTTCAGTAAGAAATGTCCCACTTTGAGCTTCCTAAAAGGTGGTAACCATAGCTCTACTAGGGAATTGGTGCCTGGTTACGGGGATTGGGGTCCAACCACCAGCCAGGCATTAATTCCCTAGTAGAGCCCGACTTTGGAAAGGATTAATGCGCTTGTAACATGGCAAGTGCTTACAAAAATTAATAGAAAACCTTGTGGTTTTAGAAGAATGACATACAGTGGTGTCTACAGTTTAAACGAGTAATGTATTTTTGACTGCATCCACATTTATTAATATTGTGGTTTGTATTTTTCCATCTTACTAAAAATATTGCCATTTTGTCTCTTACTGTCGATTACTAACATAAACAATGTCTAACTTTTTATTAGATCTACAAGGCCTTCAAACCCAAGGGAGTGGGGAACAGACTGGGGGAGGAGGTTTCAGGAGGAGCAGAGGGAGGAAGTATAAGGAACCTGGGTTGGGTTCGACAAAGGGATCAGGGATATATAAGGGGTGGGGGGGTGGTGTTAGTAAATGGCAGGAGCTTGGTAAGCAAGTTGCCAGAGTTCCAGGCCATGCTGTTCGGGTGGGTGGATGTCACGGTGGTCACGGAAACGTGGGCCAACAAAAACCATGACTGGGACCTAAACGTGCGGGGGTACACTATGCTTAGGAAGAATAGAAAGGAGGGCAGAGGGGGTGGAGTGGCTGTGTTCATTAGAGATGACATAGAAATTGCTAGGGTAGAAGAGGCAGAGGGAAATGTGGAGGCCTTATGTGTCACCTTATGAACCCCGGCAGGAGGTACGGTCAAGCTGGGTTTAGTATATAGGCCCCCCCGGGATGGGTGATGTTCTGGAGGATGGTTTTCTGGACAACATCATTGCACAGTGTGGACCAGAAGGGGAGGGAGTGGTGTTGATGGGGGACCTTAATAGGACAGGTACAAACTGGGGAACCATGTCCTCTAAGGTGGCCAAGAAGCAGAGGCTGCTGGACGGCTTCCAGGACGTGTTCTTAACACAGCACGTGATGGAGCCCGCAAGGGAGGGGCATGTCCTGGACGTGGTTCTGGCGGATGGGGATCTGGTAAGGGACCTGGTTGTAGAGGATCCCCTGACTGGGCGCCACCACAATACTGTCTAGTTTCAAATAAGCGTGGGGGGGGGCAGACGTTGTGGGCATGGGAAATATTCTCAAGGATCACTTGAAGGGGATTACAACAATGACAAATGTGGAAAAGAGATGGGAGGTCATAAGACGGGGACTTCATGAGGCAGTCAGGACCTGCACTAAGGTGAAGTGTAAGGGAGCAAGGTCACATAAACCATGCTGGTGGTCCAGTGAGGTTCAGGTAGCAGTCAGAGAAAAGAAGGCTGCCTACAAAAAATATAAAACAAGAGGGGATAGGAAAGAAATGTACCATCTTGCATCTAGAAAAGCCACCCGGATGGTGTGGGGGGCAAAGGCTAGTAAAGAGCAGCGGCTGGCACGGGATGCGGGAAGGGGAAAAGGGGTTCTTCTGGTACATTGGGGAGCGGAGGAAAACTAAGGGCCATCTCGGCATATTATCAGAAGGAGGGTGGGTAGAAGAGGCGAGGGACCAGGCAGAGGTATTAAAGAAGTACTTCGCCTCTGTGTTCACTAGGAAGGGGGAGGGGACATCTACAAAGCAAGGCACGATGGGGATAGAAGCGGTAGTGAGTGGGATCGGGGAGCAACAGAAATGGAGCAAGAGGGAGGGAGAGGTACCCCAGGGGTGTCACATCAGGATAAGGATAAAAAGGCCAGTAAGGTGGAGGGGACGGATGATGCTATGTCCACAGAAAGGGTGTGGTTAGCCCTTAAGGCCCTAAAGAAAGATGAATCTCCTGGGCTGGATGGCATTCATCTGAGAGTACTATGAGAATTGGTGGACATACTGGCTGCACCCCTGGCGGAGCTCTTCAACAGGTTGCTTGAGACAGGGAGGGTACCTAGGGCTTGGCGAGAGGCACATGTGGTGCCAATCCATAAAGGGGGGTTGAGGGACGTACCAGGTAACTATAGACCCATCAGTTTGACCTCGGTGGTGGGAAAATTAATGGAGAGTATACTAAAGGAACGATTGGGGGTGTACTTGGAGGAGGTGGGAGGTCTGGATAGTCTTCAACATGAGTTTGTGCCAGGTAGATTGTATCAAACCAATCTTGTGGAGTTCTACGAATGGGTAACATCAGAACTGGACAGAGGAAAGCCTGTGGATGTATTATTCTTGGACTTCAGCAAGGCATTTGACTCTGTCCCCCACAGTGATCTGGTGGAGAAACTGACGGGGTTGGGAGTAGGCCCTTTGATGGTCAGATGGATTGAAAACTGGCTAGCTGGACACACTGAGTAGTGGTCGGTGGGGAGCTCTCGAACCCTAGAGAGATCGGTAGTGGGGTACCGCAGGGCTCAGTCCTGGGTCCAATCCTGTTTAATGCATACATATCGGACATCAGGGAGGGTATAGGGTGTGAAATGAGTCTCTTCGCTGACGACTCCAAGATGGGAGCAGTAGTTGAGGGGGAGGAGGGGAGGTTGGCTCTGCAAGGGGACCTGGACACCCTGGAAAGCTGGGCTCACACATGGAAATTAAATTTCAGTATCACCAAGTGCAGAGTGTTACATCTTGGGCGAGGAAACCCTAAACACAGGTACACCCTGGGAGGGGAGGTGCTGGAGACCTCAACAGGGAAAAAGACCTAGGGGTCATGGTGGATGCATGTATGAATAAGATGGCAGTGCCCGAGTGGCGCTGGCGCACAGGAGGCAGAGGCGGTTTCAGCCGTCTATGACGGCGCCGCCTTTCGGACTCGGCGCTTTTGGACAGGCCGCCTGGTCCTGACTCACAGACACATAGCCGAAGATCGCAGCGCCCCGAGCGGCGCACAGCACAGGGAGGCAGAGGCGGTTCCTACGGCCGTCTCGCTGGCCACCACCTTTTCCGGACTCAATGCTTTTGGACCGGCCACCTGGTCCCGACTCACGGACACATAGTACGCCTCTGTTTGATTTAGGAGCCAGGCTGCTCCGGCAGATCTGTCATTGGTCACTGCGTATTTCGAACGCTTCTGATTGGGCCACCCACGAGGAGCATAGCTCCTGATTGGTGTGCCTTTGTAGGCAGCTTCTCTGCAGTTCGTTACTCATAGCTCTCTCATGCCTGTTCTTTTGCTGTAATGCTGCCTCATCATAGTGTTTAGATGTGGAACAATTCCAGATTTAAAAGCTAGCCTGACTGTTGCATTGAATGTTAAAAAAAAAAAAGTGGAAAATTTCCTAATTTGTTTAGCTAGCCTAAATGTTACAATCTGGTGTACTGCCTAGGCGCACCTAACCGAGTGCATTTATTGAAGTTTTGACACTGTGTGATCCTCTGTACCTGCTCAAACCCTGCCTGTCCTATCTACACTTTTATTCTCTTTTACATTTGCTCTGTCTCTCTCCTACGTGACTGTAAACCTCTCGCAAAACCTGTTCCAAAGTAAGCCTTGCAAATCTCACTCTCCTCAGCTCGAACGTGAACCTGCCCTTAACTCCTGCAGCAACCTTACACCTGTCTCCTATCCTCCCCTTCTCTTGTTCCATTCTGACCCCACCCCCCCCAACACTTAGCTGTTCTGCTTTTGTCTTACCCTTGGTCACCCTCACCCCCTGCTGACAGTCTGTTGCCAGCCCCCAACCCCCCTAGCGACTCCTGCTCTTCATGCACTATATTCACCTCTGCCTTCTCTTTTTCTTTACAGATCACAGCACCCCGAGTGGTGCACAGCACAGGGAGGCAGAGGCGGTTCCTACGGCAGTCTCGCCAGCCGTCGCCTTTTCCGGACTTGTCAACACTTTTGGACCGGCCGCCTGGTCCCGACTCATGGACACATAGCCGAAGGTACGCCGCTGTTTGATTTAGGAGCCAGGCTGCTCCGGCGGATCTGTCATTGGTCACTGCGTATTTCGAATGCTCCTGATTGGGCCACCCGCGAGGAGCATAGCTTCTCTGCAGTTCCAGTTACTCGTAGCTGGGCACTCGTAGCTCTCTCGTGCCTGTTCTTTTGTCCCACCCCCCCAGGCCAACTTTAAATACTCTTTCCTGCCCCTCCCACCTGAAAATCCCTTCCCTGTTGGCTCTTCTCTCCTGCTGTCACCCCTAGACCATGGGCTTCTAGATTGGGCTGGACAATCGCCTCAGAACTATATAAACTCCCCTAGCCTACTAGGATTAATCAACTTAAATCACCTCTCCATACAAACTGTAATTCTAGCCCCTCTCTCTGTGGTTCCCACCAGGCATTTAGTCCCTGCCTGGATCACAGAACGCAACAACTTACAACCTTCTCTCTGCCCTCGACCAGTCTGCCCAACTTACAATAATGGGCAGCCTATATTGGTCAGTCTCCCTGGCTTGGCTTATTGCGTTAAGCTGGTATATGGACTGGGTGATAGCTGGGGCACTCCAACACCCTGCAGGTGAAAGTTCACCTCCCCCTCCAGTCCACGTTGTGCCAGAATCCAGGACAGTACTTCTGTAGATCCCCTGTCTGCCTAAACAAGATACAGCTCAGCTTGGTTACTGGCTATACAAACGTCTTCTTGCTCCCAATGCTACCTCTGCCTATGGTATCCTCTCTTCTGGCACCTTGCCCTGGGTAACTCTCAACTCTCCTCCTGCTGCTCCAGGCTGGGGACATTGAAACCAACCCTGGACCTGCTCTTCATTCTCCCCCTACCCAATCTGCAGCGTATATACCTACTATGAAAGGATTGAAAATAGTACACATTAACATTCTCAGCCTATGCCCCAAAATGGCTGAATTGGAAGCCTGGACCATACGAATGTCTCTTGACATCCTGTGCATAATTGAATCATGGCTAAAACCTGCTATCAAACAGCATGAGGTGTCCCTTCAAGGCTACGGCATCTTTAGACATGATAGGATAGGCAAAAGGGGTGGAGGGATACTGATCTACTATAGGACAGGCCTCAATGTTACTGTACTCCCCACACCAGCACTCGTTGAGTCCATTTACGTCACCCGTACGCTTGGAAATGTTAAAAAAAAAAAAAAAAAAATTTCATCATAGGGTGTATCTATGTGCCCCCCAACCATGCCACTGCTGGCCTGCCTCCTCTCCTCTCCTTGAATCTTTAGGCAGCCTCCCAAAGCATGACCTCATCCTGTGTGGGGACTTTTTTATTTTTATTTAGCTTTTGTTGACCGGGTAAGTGCACTAGACAAATCCTGCCTATTTTCAGGCACGACCCGGGGGAAGGGGATACAGATGAATGCCAACTGACCTTGAACCAGATTAAGCTGTTGGTGGTATTTTTAGTGAATGAGGGAAATTTGGCCAGGACACCGGGGAAATTCCCCTACTCTTTTCGATAAGTGCCATGGGATCTTTAACATCCACCTGAACTACCACCAATCCAGGCAGATGGGACCTCGGTTTAACGTCTCATCCGAAAGACGGACTTCAACATTGACTGGCTGCACCCCAATATTGGTAATTTCTGCGCTTCACTTGCTGATGGCAACCTCACTCCGTTAATCCATGATCATGCACGAGTCAATTCAAAATCTGGCAGTCATACCCTGCTAGACTGGATAGTCACTAACTGCCCACTTAAAGTAATATCTGCTGGCACGTTCTCTGACTGCATAAGCGATCACTCTCCCACTTTCTGTGTGTGGAGTAACGGCTATACCAACCCTCCTCCTAAGATTTCCCTGGTCCGGGATATGACCACGTTCGACATAAACAGGTTCCTATCATCCATTAACTCTGCAGACTGGGGCCCCATTAATACACTTTCTGATATAAAGCAAGCCCTGGACTTCATGATCTCCACTCTCACCAAAATAATCAACCAGCATGCCCCTCAGAAGAAATGCAGATCTAAGGGTGTTAAAGCCCCGTGGCTCTCCGGGGATATCAGTTCTCTCATGGCCCTCCAGGACAAAGCATGGAAAACGTGCAAGCATAGTGGACTCCAATCAGACTGGCTTATCTACCGACAGCTCAGGAATCTGTGTAAAAACTCTGTACAAAAAGTTAAGAAATACCATCTCAAATCTCTTCAAACAGAGCATCTAAATCACCCAAAGGAATTCTGGAGACAAGTTAATGCCTTGGTAAAAGGAAAGACTGCAGAAAACCCAAGCTCTGTTTCTGTCAATGGCACCACCCTTGATGAGCACTATCCATAGCCACTGGATTTAACAATTTCTTCACTGACCTCCAAAAATACACCTATCTTTCATAAGGCTCTCTCTGTTCCTACAACTCCCCTGCCCAATCTAGGGGGTCGTCCTGAATTCCACTTGAAGCTAGCCACGCTCAGAGGTGTAGTAGCTTCTATCTAATCTAAAACCGGAGGGCTCCCCTGGATATGACTCGTTGGAACCAAAGTTTCTTAAGCTAGGTGCCTCTGCCCTAGCTGGCCCCATCCGCAACTTGTTCAACCGGTCCTTCCTCTCTAATACTGTGCCAGATAAGTGGAAGGTGGCAGTAGTAGCCCCGGTCCACAAAGCAGGACCAAACTCCATCATAAAAAACTTTTGACCTATATCCCTACTTTCTCACCTGGCAAAAATCCAAGAGCATATAGTCTATAATCATCTCCAAGACTACCTTGACTCCCACAAGCTGCTATCACCCTGCCAACATGGCTTTAGAAAGAAGCACAGTACACTCACTGCACTCATAAAAGTAACATCTGACGTCTTCCATGCTATGGATAGGGGCCAGGCCACTGGGGCCATATTTGTGGATCTCACAAAGGCATTTGACCTTGTGAACCATGGGCTGCTGCTCCACCAGCTTCATCTACTTGGCCTGGACTACAGTGCGTTACATTGGATGAAGAGCTATCTGTCTGATTGATCCCAGAAAGTTAAGTGGGATGGCTCCCAGTCGGAACAGAAACCAGTTTCCTATGGTGTCCTGCAAGGCTCAATTCTGGGCCCCATGTTATTTTCGCTCTTTATCAATGACCTCCCCAACTTCTGCGGGAGTGCCACAGTTCATTGATATGCAGACGATGCCATCATCTACCACTCCTCTCCAGACGTTGACCAAATCGGTCGGAACCTTGCCTCCGACTTCGCCTCCATGGAAGCATGGTTCCAACGGAATCATCTTGTTCTCAACTCAAAGAAAACAAAATGCATGGTCTTCGCCCATCAGCATGCAAAAAAGCCTAACCCACCTACCCTTAGTATTTATACTAACAAGGGTGACCCACTAGAGGTAGTTCACTCCTTCAAATATCTGGGTGTTACCTTGGACCCTGCCCTATTGTTCAACTCCCATGTCTCGCACTGTCAGAAACTTGGACTCCTATATCGTATGCGCCCGCACCTCACTCTTGCCTCTTGCCAAAAAATTGCTTCTGCATCCCTCCTTCCCATACTATCTTATGCTGCACCCCTCCTCCTCTACACTAACTCCTCCTTCATGTCCCTCCTCTCTCAAGCATACCGCAGGGTAGGTCGTTTTGCTATGGTAGCACCTACCTGTTCTCACCACTGTGATGTTCTCGCCTCGCTGGGGTGGCCCTCATCGGAGCAAAACTGAGGTACTCCACCCTGAGCCTCATGTTCAAGCTTGTTCACAAATTCACTCCTCCCTGCCTCAGGGAACTTATCCGCCTCAAACCAGCACCACGCACACTCCGCTCTACCTCTCTCCCCCTTCTCATTGTCCCCAAAATGCGTCTTGCCGTATCCAGACGCTCCTGTTCTTATGCCGACCTAATCCCACCATTCTATCCTGCTCCTCCCTCTCACAATTTCAGTCCCAACTGTCTGCCTTTCTGTCTTCCTCTGCCACCTGTTCCTGCTTTTACTGAAGGGTGCCTACCCAGAAACTCCCCCACCTTACCTACGGCTGCCTCCTCCTGCCTTACTCTTCTCCCTCTCCACTTCTACTGCACCTAGCATAATGGGAGACTAATATGTGTAGAAGTCTCTGGTCCTAGCCACTCCCATGTATATTATTAGTATACTTACTATGAAGTATTGTACTATAACTGCCCTGTATGTAGCCCATCAGGCAGTCTGTTTCATGCACTACTTGTCAAATCTGTTGACAATTGCTTGTGTACTTGCAAACATTGTGTCTTGACCTGTACTCTGCCTAATGCCATCCGTGTACCATGAGAACTGAATTGCTTGTTGCACTTGTACCTTTGTGGTTGATTCTCGACCCCGGGTCGACCCTGAAAAAGGGACCGTAATTGTCTCAGTGGACTTACCCGGTTACGAAAATTCAAATAAAAAACTCTGAGCAGTGCAGGAGAGCGGATGGCAGAGCAAACAGGATGTTGGGATGCATCGTAAGGGGATCACCTCTAGGAGCTGGGAAGTGATTCTGCCGCTGTACAATGGACTGGTTAGACCACACCTTGAGTACTATGTATAGTACTGGAGACCACACTTGAAGAGAGACATACAGCTCCTGGAGAGGGTACAGAGGAGGGCAACTAAGATGGTACGAGGATTAGGGGATTTGATGTATGAGGACAGACTTGAGGAGCTCTGCCTGTTTTCATTGGAGGAGAGGAGAGACAGGGGGGACATGACTGAGGTCTTCAAGTACCTCAAGGGAATAAATAGGGTAAACACAGTGGGGATCTTTAGACTAAAGCAGGGAGGTATCACTCGAGGGCATGGTTTGAAGTTGGAAGGTGGAAGGGTGGGGGGGGAAGAGGAGGAGGTTTTTTACTGAGAGGGTGGTGGATCCTTGGAATGTGCTGCTTGGTGAGCTGGTTCAGAGATCCACAGTGGAGGGCTTCAAGAGAGGGTGGGACAGACACAGAAAGCGGATGTATCAGATGATGGCCTGGCCCGGGGTGGGATGGATGATGGGGTTTCTGGAACACAAAGGGGGGGGGGCCCTCTGTACCAAACTAGAGATCTGAGGTTTGAGCAGACTCGTTAGGCCGTAAGGCCTAATCTGCTGCCAATTAGTTTGTTACTGTGCTACAAGTCATTACTTACTCTACTTGTAGCAATTGCTAAACTGCTGTTTATGGCATTCTCGGATGCCTCATTTACATATTGCGTCCGGCGGAAAACAGACCACGCAGAGCCGCAGAAACATGTTTTTTACAGGTAAATTGGGCAAGAACACATTGCTAGCACATCATTTTACAATTCCCTTAACTGTGCTACTTTTGTAACAATTGGTGCGATTACTACGAATACCGCCGGGTTTCAACATGTGCAAAGATTCTGTGTGGTGGTGACAGTGATGTGGTGAGTGCCAATACTACAGAAGTGGACATTACTACGGAATTAATGCCTGCTTCATTGTTTTTGGTTTTTTTTTGTTATCTCCACTCTGTTTCTCCTCGCGCCATGTGGCCCCCATCTGACCGACTCCCCCAGCTCCGTCCCCCGGAATTACCGGGGCTTACCTTACGCCTGGTCTGGGAGCGGTGCCTGCAGAGAGTCTGTCGCCATCCTGCCGCCAGCTGCTTTTTCCGATTTTTCTCCCTCTTTTTACCCGAGGACCCCAGGAGGAGGACGCATGCATGTGGAGGCACGCATGCGCCGTACAGCCCTGGTAACGGCCCTCTTCCTCCCTGCCGGCAGTCGCTGGCACCCTCACTATGCAGCCTCGACCTCCACCAGGGTAGCCGAGAGCGAGGGATGCCACCCCCACTCACCGAGAGGAGAGCTGCCATGCAGCTACTCCATCCTGCTCCGCCCGCACCCCCCCGCTGACCTCAGTCGACCCAGGCTCGCCTCCCTGGATCCCGGTCACAAGGTTACAGGTGGAGACGCCCAGCGCCAGCCCTCTGTGCCACCGGGCCGGCAATGCCTGCTTCATTTTGAGTCATGTGTTGGCTTTGCACCAATGTAATTGTGGGATTCAAGTATAGCATTAATTGCCATGTTACAATGAACTACGTATACTTGTCAGGGTGGTCTCCATGTTGTCTGCAAAAGGAATCTGTTATTCTGACCAGTATTCTGTCCCAGTGTATCCCCGCTCTCCCTGCCACATGTTAACCCTGATTCAAGGCCCCGTCCAGTGAGGCAAAGTGTAAAAGAAACTATATTGGTTAGATAACAGATCCCCTGTCCGTACATGTTCCCAATAATTCCATACAGTACTAGTAGTAAAAGCATAGGCTGTTGTGTTTCTAAACCTTCTGTCAGCCGGGCAGTACAGGTCTGGTAAAATATAAGCCAGCCAGACAAAATAGAACAGTGTGAGAAAAAACATTGATATTTAGATAACATGATGCCAGTCGGGCAGATAGAGAAATGGTTGTCAAAATTGTGTGCCGACTGGGCATCACTTGGTGCTTCCAAGGCGGGGAGAAAACAAATTCTTCTGTAGAGTAGTAGCTGTGGGCCCCCGTAACAGTAAGCTAGTTGCTCTGGGTCCAGGCAAAGGAGCTCAAGGTTTGAGTCCTCCTACATGATCACCAGCCATTTGACACCAGGCTGCTTAATAAAGGGACCAAATCCAATAATGTGCTTCCAGACCCTAAAAATGAAAGGGGTAAATTGAAATAGGAGGCAGTAACATACTGTTCTCCCCAACCAGAAGAACCGCTTGTTATACTGTTCAGAACCTAGGCTGCAATTTGAACAATAGATGTACATCTCTCTCCAGTGTGAGAGCCCACTGCCCATCTGGTGTGGCTAATGAAGGACTTGGGATCAACTTTTGCTTGAGGGTTAAAGCAGCCAAACCCAGGGGCAGTTTTCAGTTGCATCACCAAATAACTTCTGGTACGATGTAAAAAAGATGCACCTACCCTGAGCAACCTTCCTTAGCCTCAGAACGTGGCCTGGGAGTGATTGGGCAGACACTGAGAAGGAGCCCCTCCACCTTCAATGTTGGGCACATAATATGGACAGTCCGGACCCATCACAATCCTCTTATTGCAGCCACCCAGCACTGGGCGAGTCTGCCGATGGCTAAGGAATCTGACCAGGTTTAAAGGTTGGATATATTTATCCTCGACCATTTGGCAGAGACCTTCCTCTATCCCAGCCACAGCCAAGAAAGCCAACCAGGTTTACAGGACCCCTGAAGACAAGGACCACCTCAGCGTGCATCCTAAGGCTGGTTCAGTGGTCTTTATTGCGGCCCATGATCGGTCTGCAAAGCCAAAGCACCTTTCCTCCCGACAAGAAATCCAGACAAATGGACCAGTTTGGGAGAAAGTTTTATTCTTCTTCTACACTAGCCATTCGTGCTCTGTACTACGTCTCTCACATGCTAGTGTACCAGACGCCTTTGTTCCACCAGCTCGAGCCCGTTATCGAGGTCCTTACGGACTCTGAAGCAAAGGCCTCCTTGGCGAACACTTTAAGATCGGCCAAGGTGGCGGGACATCCTTCTGTACGTGCCACCTACGATGCAGTGGATTTCTCCATGAGAGGTACGGCCACAGCTGTGAGCCTTTGCCGATACTCCTGGCTAAGAGTATCAGGCCTAGCCCCTGATGTTCGGTCAGCTATCCAGGGTGCCCCTTTCAGAGGCTTTGTCCTTTTTGACAAAGACGCCCAAGGCATTATCACAAGCCTGCAAGATAAAGGCACAGCTCTTCGGTCGTTTCACACCATGTACCACACGAAACAACAACAACAACAACAACAAAAGTGTTCTTTTCATTGGGAAAACAGACGACAGACGAAAAATCAACAGGCGCCCAAATGTCAGTTTAAACATAGGACTCCCAATATGGCCGCCGCCTCTCCAGCTAAAACCCAGAGGGCTTCAGTAGCGGTCCTCCGTTACCCATCCTCCCTTTCCTGACTCGCTGACTGCCCTTCCTTCTCCTCGTCTATCTGAGGAACAGGTGGGCGGAAGGTTCGCAAGGCATCTGGGAGACTGGGAGTCCATCACAACCAACGCCTTGGTGCTTCAGTTACTCAAGCTTGGTCACACTCTCGAATTTCGAGAAAAAAAACAAATAATCCTCCAGGGTTTTCACACTACCCAAGGGCACACATTCCCTATTTAAGGGAGGAGATTACGGCTCTTCTTCAAAAAGAAGCAATAGAGCCAGTGCTGGAAAACCAGATTGGATGGGGATTCTGCTTCCACCTCTTTCTGGTACCCAAAAAGTTGGTGGATCTACGTCCGATTCTAGACCTCAGCATCCTCAGTCTCTTCATAGAGTACAAGAGGTTTCGGATGCTGACACTGCAAAGTTTGCTGCCTCTCCTTTCCAAAGGACAATGGCTTTGTGCCCTGAACATGCAGGATGCGTACCTTCACATCCCAATATTCCGTCCACGCCGCAGATTCCTCAAGTTTTCTTTCCAAGGGGGGTATTACCAGTTGAGCCTGTAGCTACTTGTGAGATACGCGCCCTCTCTTGGAAGAGACTGTTTTTAATGGCTGTGACGTTTGCTAACTGCATCTCAGAGTTGCAGGCTGTAGTCATAGATCCTTCGCTTATTATTTTTCACAAGAATAGGATCACATTATGGCCTAGTCCTTGTTTTTCTTGTGAAGGTTGTGTCTGAAAGAACACTAAATGAGACAGTAGACCTTCCTGTTTACTTTTCCTTTCCCATAGATAGTGGGGAGCGTCCGTTAGATACACTGGACGAGTGTAGGAGGCTGCATTGGTACCTGGGTCACACTAAGGATTCAAGAAAATCCTCACATCTATTTATTGCTTTTGTCCTAGAATGGTTGGCTCACCAGCTACTAAACAAGGCATGTCTAAATGGCTGGCTAGTTGCATTATGTTTTGTTACCACAAGTGCGGTAAGCAGCTTCCTGGTCCTGTACATGCTCATTCCACCAGAGAGATGGTTATCTTAGTGGCTTGTTTTCCGAATGTATCCGCTGCTAACATTTGGGCTGCTGCCACTTGGAGTAGTGTTCATACATTCACTAAACACTATAGTCTGGACAGCGTCTTTCGTAGACTTGCTGACTTTGGCCTCAGTGTTCTGTGGAGCCTCTTCACACAGAATCATTAGATCTTACTTCGAGAGGGCTCTTGCAGTAGGTAATTACATATAGGACTGACGCCGGCCAGCGGCAGGACCCCACGGAAAAATTTCTAGCTAGCAGTCCCTGGCGAGGGACCGCTCCCACGTCAGGTGACCGGTGTCATACGGCGTCGGTATAAGGCGGTCCCACTTCTCCAGTTCTTTCCTGCTAGCTCGTGCAGCGCCTCATGGTAAAGTTCGTGCTTAGTCAGCTCCTGCTCTTTCGTCGGTTTTACCGAAAATTAAAGTATTTTTTCCTTCTGTCGTCAGGTCATCGTCGGTGTATGTCGTCCCCTACACCCTCCGAGCACAAAAACAAGTGCGACTCGTGCGGCGCCCAACTGCCACACAAGGACGGCCATTCCCTCTGCCTCTTCTACCTAGCCCCCGATCACCCGGTTGACAAGTGCCCGCATTGCCTTCACTTCAACGCGGCTACCCACAGATGACGCCAACAGTCCCTGGAAGCCCATCTTCTCAAGAAAAAGATGTCTTCGATGGAAAAAGAATTGAAGAAGCTCAGGCAGGCGTCTACTTCTCCGGAAGGACATCGCAAAAAGCGGGACAAGGAGAGGCACCGGGAGAAGGCTTCCTCTTCCGCGACTCTGGCCGGAGTCGCGGCCCAGGTAACATCCCCTCAGGGGGACCGTCCGGCAGCCTCCAAGGGTTTGAGGCGCGCCGGCCCGCCTGCCTGGCTCGCGGGCCAGGCCTTGCGGGTGCCCCAGGCAAAAGTGAGGCTCGCCCAGTTCGCCGCAGGCTTGGCGGCCTACTGGCGCGGGCGACTCCACAAGTCGGACGCTGGCTCCTCCGGTGTCCACGGGAGAAGGTCGATAAAGCCCCGACCCTTCCGGGCGGCGCGACCTCGTCCCCCCGGACCGGGCGCTCCCCCTCGGCCCGCCTCCGAAGACCCGTGTAAGACAGACGCGGCTCCTCCAGTGCCCGCTGGGAACTAGCCCCTAAGCCGCACGTCGGCTCCCCCGAGTCACCCCAGCCTGACCCCGGGGATCCCCCCCATCCCCGGGTGATGCGGGGGATGTTCCACCTCCGTCAGACCCTCCTCCTATGGAACTAGATCTGACGCCGGCCCCGCCGATGCCAGCAAGGGATTTTCCCCTTCCGTCAGGCCCTGCCTCCCCCGGGCCTCTCAATATTGACCCACCCATGGGGCCACCTTCCGGGCCGTCTGCTCCTGCAGCTCCTCTGGCACCCGGGTACCCGCCGTCTTATCCGGCGCAGTCGTACCGGGGGCCACAGTATCCAGCGCCACAGTACCCGACGCCGGTCCCTCCGCCTCAGTACCCGACGCTGCCAATACCCAGCGCTGGCTTTCAGAGCTGGTTCGATACTGCTTACGGATACAATCCGTATTCCTTTCCCCCTCCTCCTCCACCTCCATCGCCCCCATGGCCGCCTGTGGATCTGCAGGAGACTCTGGCTTCCTGGTGGGCTGAGGCCAAGGCTCAGCTCACCAAGGAAGTAGAGAGCCGCCTTACGGCAACTGTGCCACCCCCGGCTCCCGTATGCCAGAGACGGCACACTCCCTCACCGCCTCTGGACTCGAGGGCCCTTCCTTCTGGATCCCGAGAGGGGCAGGACACGCGGCCCAGGATCTCCCCCAAGGAACCCGTTCCTGCCCCCAGCCATGTTAGGAAGTCTTATTCTGCTTCCAATTCTTCTTCTTCCCTCTTGGATTCCTCAGATTCTTCCAATGGATGCTCTGAGAGAGATGACGAGCCTCGCTGTCCGTCCAAGCCCTAGCCGAGGACTCCTCCGAAGTCTCCTCCGGAGGATCCTTCCTTTACGGAGTTGCTCAGAAAAATCCAGGAAGTACATCAGTGGCGCTCCTTGGAACCAGATCCTCAGCGGGTTAAACTCGCCGAACATCTGGACCTGCCCCTCACAGCTCCAACTTTAGTGCCACCCTGGATCGAGCCTCACGCCCACCTTGTTTCCACTATTTGGAAACAACCGTCGGCGTTAGCCCCGCTTCCTAGGAAGTCTAACAGGCTATACCAGGCTCCAGAGGGTGTAGACTATTTGGACTCCCACCCTCGTGCAGATTCGGTCGTGATTAGCGCCGCTCACGGCCGGTCAGCGCATCCCAAACATCTAAGCTTGTCTCCTCCGGATAAGGAATCTCGCCTCCTGGACCAGTATGGAAGAAAAATCTATGCCTCTTCCACACTGGGAATTCGGGCCCTGAATTATGTTGCTCATATGGGGGATTACCAGAAGGCCATCCTTACCCAGGTGGAATCTAAGATTGACTCCTTACCTGACTCTCAAGTCAAGCAGGAGTTGGCCAATTTATTCCGTTCTGCTCGTTTGGCCAGTCGCCACATTCTGCGGACGACATACGATCCAGTGGACACTGCCGGGCGGAGCTCCGCTTTCGCCGTGAGTCTTCGGCGTCATGCTTGTCTTCGCGTGTCAGGTATGGTCCCGGAGGTGCAGTCTGCGATCCAGGAAGCACCTTTCAGGGGTTCGGTGCTTTTTGGTGGTGATGTCAAGGATATCATCACCGACTTGCAGGAGAAGGGGACGGCTCTGAAATCCGTGGATTCCATGTACCGTCCCCATCACCCGCAGCGCCATCCTTTCAGAGCGCAATCGCCACAAGCGAAACCCCAAGGGAAGGCGGGCCACTCAACGCCGAGCCCCTCAGCTGCCAGGCCCCCGCCCAAAAAAGCAGCGGGTGCCCCAGCTGCGGCGCTGCCCCACACCACCTGACTCCTCCCCTCTCCCACCGCCTCCGGACACTCCGGAGGAACTGGTAGAAGGGAGGTTCTCCCTCCACCTTCCGGGTTGGGAGAGGATAACAACGGATTCATGGGTGCTCCAGATCATAGCGGAAGGGCACTCTATAGAGTTTCTACAGAAACCACCCCGCCACCCACCTCTGAAGTCGTCCTACACAAGGGACCATCTTCCTTTGGTCCAGAAAGAAATCTCTGCCCTCCTCGCGAAGCAGGCCATAGAACCCGTTCCACTTCACCTTCAAGGGATGGGTTACTATTCACATTTCTTCCTGGTCCCAAAGAAGACTGGAGATCTCAGACCCATTCTCGATCTCAGCTCCTTGAACCTTTATGTGGAATACAAAAGGTTCAGGATGCTCTCCCTACAGACCCTTCTGCCCCTCCTTCGGCCGGGTCAATGGCTTTGTGCGCTGGATATACAGGATGCATATCTGCACATCCCCATTCGCCCTTCTCACCACTAGTATCTTCGGTTTGCTTTTCAGGGGGACCATTACCAATTCCGGGCACTCCCGTTTGGTCTTTCCTCGGCACCCCGAGTATTTACCAAATGCCTGGCTCTGGTGGCGGCCACCCATGTATGATGGAGTTCAGGTGTTTCACCTGGACGACTGGCTCCTGGCGCTCGCCCAAAGAGGAGCTCCTGCACTTTCCTCCCTCACCCAGCAGATTTTACTTGCCTGGTATTAACATCAACCATTCCAAGTCTCATCTGGTCCCTCCCAGAGACTACAGTTCATCGGGCTATCCTCGAACGCACGGTGAGCAAGGCCTTCCTGCCCCCGGACAGGGCGGCCTCTCTTCAGTCACAGATTTCCCTGCTATCAGAACACAGGAGGGTTCCGGCGAGGTTGGTTCTCTGTCTCCTGGGGCTCATGGCGGCCGCTATTCCGACAGTTCCCCGGGCTCGGCTCCACATGAGGATCTCTCAGTGGACTCTTCGCTCCCAGTGGGATCAACTTGTAGACTACCTAGATCATCTAGTTCTGATCTCCTCGCCGATGGCTCAAGACTTGCAATGGTGGATGGTTCGAGAGAACCTGTTTCGGGGGGGGTCCCCTTCTGTCATCCTCCCCCCTCCCAGACTCTGACCACAGACTCATCAGGCGAAGGTTGGGGAGCCCATCTGGGTCCTCACCGAACCCAGGGATTATGGTCCACATTGGAACTAGCTCTCCACATCAGTGTGCTCGAGCTTCGAGCAGTACTATATGCTCTCCAAGCCCTTCACCAATACATTCTTCCCGGTCACCTAGCTGTCCAGACGGACATGTGCGTGGTGTGTACATCAACAAGCAGGGAGGGACTCGATCCTACCCTCTATACAGGGAAGCAATGAGGGTTTGGGTCTGGGCAACTCCACACAACCTTCACCTCACTGCGATTCATGTTCCAGGAATCGACAATACCCTGGCAGACAAGCTAAGCCGCTCCTCTGCCCTGCCACACGAGTGGGAATTGGACCAAAAGGTGCTGGACGATGTCTTTCAGCTTTGGGGGACTCTGCAGGTAGACCTGTTCGACTCTTCCCAAAACGCAAAACTTCCCATCTTTTGCTCGCCCGTTCCAGAGCGAGGTGCTTTCTGGAGCGACGCTCTGTCTCTAGACTGGAAGGGCAGATTCGTCTATGCTTTCCCCCCCAATTCCTCTGGTCCCTCGTGTATTACATAAACTAACCACAGAAGGAGTGAGAATGATTCTGATCGCTCCTTTCTGGCCCAGGCAAATCTGGTTCTCTCTTCTACAACAATACTCAGAGGTTCCTCCTCTTCCTCTTCCTTTATCTCGAGGTTTGCTGACCCAGGATCAGGGGACCCTGGTCCATCCAGGCCTCATGTCCCTGCAACTTCATGCATGGCTCCTGCAGACCTAGCTCAGTCTCGTTTTGGTGTCTCTCCAAAAGTGGCCGAGATTCTGGTGGAGGCTAGAAAACCCTCCACTAGGTCCACTTATGCCATGAAATGGAAGAGATTTTCTATTTGGGCCCTCTCGGGCGTGGAGCCTTTCTCCTGTTCAGTGGCTGTTCTGTTGGAATATTTCGTCATCTCTTGACCTGGGTCTCAGTCATTCCTCCTGAAAGTGCACATGGCTGCTATTTCAGCCTACCATGCCTTCTTCGCAGATAAAGCTGCTTGCCCAATTAGAGGTCTCTAAGACCTTTCTTAGAGGGGTCCTTCATCTGAGGCCCCCATCCGAACTCCTGCCCCCTTGGGACTTGAACTTTGTTCTCGAGAAACTTACCCTTCCTCCCTTCGAACCGGCAGCAACGCAGATCTGAAGTTTCTTCGTGGAAGACTCTCTTCTTGGTGGCTATACTTCCGTCAAGAATTTCTGAGCTCCAGGACCTTATGTGTAAAATCTCATTTGGTTTTTCACAAAGAAGGAGGTTCTTCGCATTCGAATCCTAAGTTTCTACCTAAAGTGGTAGCAGAGTTACCTTAAATCAGTCCATAGAGTTACCTGCCTTTTTCACGCAGTATTCCAACCAAAGGGAATATTTACTCCATACCGTGGATATTCACCGGATTCTGAGATACTACACCAAAAGGACAAAGGATCTCAGAAAGACTGATCGGTTGTTTGTCTCTTTTGCTCACAGAAGGGAAGGGAATGCTGTTTCCAAGCAATGCCTGTCGAAGTGGTTTGCTCATTGCATCACTTTCTGTTACGACAAGTACAACAAGACCCTTCCGGGTCAAGTCAGAGGTCACTCCACTCGAGGAGTAGCGACCTCTGCGGCTTGTTTCAAGAATGTGTCTGCGGCAGACATCTGTGCTGCCGCCACCTGGACTTTCGTCCATACCTTAACGAAACACTACAGTTTGGACATTGCCTCTTGCCGTAGAGCAGGCTTCGGGCTAACTGTTTTGCAAGGCCTCCTGTCTTGAGGATTGCAGGGCTTCTGCTACTTTCTGGAGTAGTTTCCTCCTCCCAGTGCCTTTTATTTGTTCCAGACTGCTTGGGATTCAGTCCTATATATAATTACTTACTGCAAGAGCCCTCTCGAAGTAAGATAGTACAGTTACATAAGAACTTACCGTAACAGATCTTCGAGAGAGGCTCTTGCAGTAGGTAATACCTTCCCGCCCTCCATCCCCCTAGGCTTTTTCAGCTTTTTTCCAGGAATGGAAACATCTGCTTCTCTCTCGTCAGGGCCTCCCGGGCCTGTGGCGGGAAAGAACTGGAAGGCGGGTGTCCGGGACCGCCCCTTTATACCGACGCCGTATGACGCCGGTCACCTGACATGGGGCGGTCCCTGCTTCAGGACTACTAGCTAGAAATTTTAAGTAAGGGGTCCTGCCCGCCAGCGGCAGTCCTATATGTAATTACCTACTGCAAGAGCTTCTCTCGAAGATCTACTGTTATGGTAAGTTCTTACGTAACTGTACTTTCCTGCCTTCTTCCCTCAGTGCTTGGTACTGTTTGGGAATTGTTCCATGATGTGGCTCAATGGCGGTAGATAACCTTGAAGAAGATAGAATAGTTATGTACTATAACAGTAGGTCTTCGAGAGTATCTCCTCCACTGAGTCACAGCTCTTCCTCCCTGTTTCCCTCCTGTCAGGTGATGGGTGACTCTACCGCCTGCAGTCGCTCAACGTTTTCTGCTTGGTTGCTTTTAAGGCATCTGTACTCTGGTTCCATATCCTCTCCTTTGTGCCTGGTTTTGGTCCTGGTTGCTTCAGTCTCTGCTGGTCAGATAATCCTCAGAGGTCATATCTGGTGGGAAACCGAGGCATGTTGGGGATACAGACATTATATAGGCATTGACATGGGCGACCCCAACCTGCAAAAAGTTTCTGGGTGGTTCTGATGCCTGTGGTTTACAGTTCCATGATGTGGCTTAATAGAGAAGATACTTTCAAAAACCTACTGTTACAGTAGGTAACAATTTTTTTTTTTTAAATGTTTTATTGAAGCATACAACACCGAGAACGCGAGATGAAAACAGGTACAGATTCATATCATCAAACTACAATACTGATGGACAGACTGTGGTACATAGTACATAATTACTAGCCCTATAGAAAGTCTTCCAGTAGAAATCCAGATTATAGACCCAAATAATGGACATTTGAGGTATATTTATACCCACCCCGCCCACAACTGTTGTTCAGTGAGTACTCTCTCTAGGGCTCAACTCTGCCCAGTTAGCTAGCAGCTCCCTGCACAATAAGAATTGTATATGTAGATACAATTCCCCTCTTCCCTCTTCCCCTTCTTAAGGGATGAAATCCAGATTGTTTTTTTTTTTTTGCGATATAAAACACCCAGTGCTGCCACTTGGGAATAAAAGGGTCATATTTTCCATGAGTAGATGCCAGCATCCTTTCCATTATGTAAATTTCCTAGACGGTCTTACACCACATTTGTGCTGATGGTACCGAGGGTGTTATCAGAGGTGTGTGATAGCTTTCTTGGCTGCAAGGCTAAACTTAGTTCTGCAGAAGTGATTGGTAATAAAACCAACGTAGTAGAAAGCGAGGTCTAAGAAGTCAGATAGATCTTCCCTTGTCAATCTTCACCATTCATTACTTCCTGGGTGTAAGCCGGAGGCGCGCACCCGTCACGGGAGCTTTTTTTTTTTTAAAAAAGTTAGCCTAACGGCCCGCCCTCGAGGCGGCGTCATGCGTCATGCGGCGGCGGGTCTATAGCGACATCCTCCTCCAACTCGGTTCTGTTTCTCCGCCATCGAGGCAGCACCTGTTTCGGGCGTCCATATTTTGACTCGTCAGCGACTCCTCTTTCCCACACTCGCCAATCGGTAAGACCGTTCTTTTTCTTTCTAAAGCGGCGCGGGTGTGCTTTCCTACTGTTTTTTCTTGTTGATTTCGGCGTTATGTCCGGGTCGGAGCTAAGCGTGTTTGAAACAGGCGGCGCCCTGTCGTCGGTGTTACTGTGGCCGGCATTTCTCCGTCTCGGACCGGCATGACGTTTGTCTTCGTTGCCTGGGACCCAACCATGACATGGATTCGTGCGACGCCTGTTTCTCCATGGACCGCCGTGTCCTCGAAGTCCGCGCGTTCAAGCTCGGCAAAGCCCCGCCGACCTTCGGGGGACGACATCGCTCAAGGGATTCTCAGGTAAGGTCTCTAGGCCCTTCCCCCGGGTCCCCTCCCGGGCCTATACGGTCTGAGGAGGAGGGGGTCTCCTCGTCTTTTCTTGCCGAGGAGGAGGCCCCTTCTGCGGTGTCGGGGGAGCGTCGTAGTCCCTCCGGGGCATGGCGCCGTACCGCCTCGGCAGTCACCTCTTGGGTGCAGGCTCCCCCGGGAGCCCTCGACTTTTGGGCCCTAGCTCGGGTGGACCTCGGCGCCTTTCGGCGCCCGTTTGAGATCCTGGCGCCGTTCGCGGTGCCGGTGTCGATCGCGGCGCCCGTTTTGAAATCGGCGCCGTTCGCGGCGCCGGTGATCAGGTGGTGCCGTTGGTGGTGCTGCTTTGGGCCTCGGCGCCATTCGTGGCACCGATGGACAAAGCGGCGCCGTCGGCGATGCGCCCTCGCCTTCGGCCAGCGCCGCGTGGGCCTTGTCCTTCCTCCAGGCGGTGCCGGCCTTGCCGGCGCCGTTGGGGGTGTGGAGCTAGGCCTGGCTGCTACCGGCGTGAGGGAGGCGAGCGGCGCCTCCCTTGGTACCGGGGCCGTTCGCGGCCCCGTAGCCTCGGGGACCCCTGGGGTGGCCAGCATTGAGGTCCTGCTGGTCTCGTCCTCCTCGGAGGGCGATGATTCAGACGTGGACCCATCCTGGCACCCCCACTCTTCGGAGTCTGGGTCCCCGGTGGCTAGAGGTGCCAGGCGGCGCAGCGGGCCCCTCCCTCTGTCCCCCCTTCCGTCGTCTCCTGAGGGTTCCCCGGCTGGGGGTGGCCGGGAGCCCGGGGGCAGGCGTGGGGTGGCGGGGGAGGCTCCTCTCTGGAGGCCCGTGTGACAGCACCTTACAGGGTGCTGTTGCCTCTCTAGGGACAGGGGACGCTGTGGTCGAGGAGGAGGGCCTCCTGAGTCCGAGGGGTTGAGGGCAGGGGGTCTGCTGCTCAGTCTTCTTTGGCCACCCAAGGGGGGGTGGCCAGGAGCCGAAGTGCAGAGCCTCGCCCCTCCCTCCAGGGTTCTAGGGTGTCCTCTGGCGCCGTTTGTGCGGACTGCCCTTCTGGATCCATGCAGTCCCGGCGTCGTCACAGGGGAGGTTCTCCCCCAGGGCTCTTCCAGGCTCCGCTTCCCCAGAGTTCCGTTCTGCGGCCTGGTCTGATATCCGGGATCCCTCTTTCCAGGGCTCCTTTCCCCGGATTCCAGAGCCCTCGCAGAGAGCAGTTGCCTCCGCAGAGGTGCCCCTCTCCCATCTCTCTGCCTTCACCACCCCCGCTCCCAGGCCATGTCGGTCCTACGGGTCCGTTATCCTGGGGGCAGTTCAGGGGTTCTGCGGCGGCCTTCCCCTCATTTGTTAGATACATGCATGAGCGGGTCTTTCGACTCTCCCCACCGCCTCAGGAATCCTCTGGGCATTCCAGTTCCCTATCATCCTCGTCTCCCTCCTCCGAGGGAGAGAAACCCCCTGCTCATCTGTCCTCCGATGCTGATTTCACAGAATATCAGCGTTTCCTCTCGAGGATGGTGAGGGATCTCCGGATTTCCTACGTTCGAAGAGACAATACCGAACGGGAGACGCGTGAATTCCTTGGTGAATTCAGTGCCCAGCATCTGGTGGTACCTTCCTGGCCTATCCCCTTCCAGGAGGCGTCTATCCGGTCATGGCAGTCCCCTGCCGCTTCTTCCCCAGCCCCGGCGGACTGCCAGCGTAGGTATTGTGCCCCCTCTGAGTCTCTAGGTTCCCTTCCCAACCCGTCCTCAGGTTTGGTATACCTGGATACTCCTCCTGGGCGCCGTTGCCTGGCGCACGACCCGGATTCTGACTCTCTCCAGTTCGACCGTTGGGGGCGAAGAGTGTTCTCTTCTTCTCGTGCGAGTGCATGTATTGCATCACGTCAGGCTCACCACGCTGCCTACAACCGGCATCTGTGGTCGATGATGTCCCAGCTGCTGGCATCTATGCCTGATACGGAGCAAACCAGACAAGCTCGCTGTCTCTCCGCCGGTAGGCCTGGAGCTGGCAAGACACCAAGCAAGAGCATCTTATGAGCGCCAATGAGGTGGCTTCAGGCTTGCGGGACAGCGATCTGCATCAGGCGGACGGCGCATGGCTTCTTTCCAGGTTGTCACCCCTGGCCCGGCGAGGGTGATTCGCTCCGCCTCGGGACCCGCTTTTCTCTTCCAGAGCTAGGAGACTTTACAGGGCTCCCTCCGTCTCCTCGTCCTCGGGAGGCACCTCCTAGCTCTTCTCCCTCTTAGGCTTTCTGAATAAGCCAGGGTCTTCTCCTTCTGTTTCTCACCAGCAGAAGGCTGGGGGTCTTGTTCCCTCAGGTTATGGCCTCTTCCCCCTCCAGGGGAAGAGGAGCTTGGTACTCACCCAGGAAGTAATGAATGGTGAAGATTGACAAGGGAAGATAGGAAAATTACATACCTACCGTAATTCTTGATCTTCTCTTGTATCTTCACCATTCATTACTTACACCCGCCCACCATCCCCTCAGTGGCCTCTTCCTGTGGCTTCTCCACCTCCCGTCTCCTTCCTCTCTCTGCATTTATAGAAAATATAGGAAAAATTGCCTAATTTTCCAGAAAAAAAAAAAAGATCTTTCTTTGGGGTTCTAAATTTAGAGAAATTACTTACTCTAAGATTCATGGGCCATCTCTTGGATTGCATTGACGCTCAGACTGCACAACTATCTCTTGCTATTCTTCTGGCAAGATACCTCTGGGGTTTTTGGCCTGGCTCAGGCTATTCAGTTTTGATCCTGCAATCCCGTGTCCAGATAGTTGCCCTGGAATCTAATCCCCCTCTATTCTTGCCTTACAGAGCAGAGGAACAGTACGTCTATTCCTTTCTTCTTTAAAAAAAAAAAAATGCTGAGGGAACTCTCTTGACTGCTATTAGGCATCTTGGTATCTGGGTCATGCATCTAGTTAAAAAACATTTTTTTTTATCTGTAAAAAAAAAAAAAAAAAAAAGAAAACAAACAAGGCAAATGAGAAGGTAGGCTATCCTTCTCGCTGTTTTGCTATTGGTTTCTCCTTTAAGTGTCCTCTTGGACAATTTTTACAGTAGAACATTGCTGACCATATCCAATCCTAGCCAGCCTAAGCCTTGACCTGCCTTAGCCAGTCAGTCTGAGTCCCATTTTATCTTGAAACGCCTGAAAGGCTTACATTTTCCATTTCTAAACCCCTGAGCACGCCTCATGCTGCCTGGTTTTATTCTTCCCTCCTCGGCTGTCCTCCAGTTAAAGGCCTTCTGCGGCCAGGAGCCCGAGGTGGGTATCAAGAACAATGGCATGTTGAAGATGAGGACTATGCCCTCCTGAGTCTGTCTAGCGGGTTCGGTGAACCTTCTCTTCAGCTCTATCTCCAGGGATTCTTGCTTCCCCTTTAGTCGAGCCTTCAGCTACAAGCTAACTATGCTCGTTGGGCATTCTGGTCCCTTCAACATCCCATCTCTCTCTTCTCTTTCTCCTTCTTCTTCTTCTATTTTCGCGATTTCCTTACTCATCTCTCCTCCTAGAGTCGCCCAGGTAAGGAGGCCCTGCAGTCTCTAGGCTAGGGATGTTCTTATCTCCTCTGTCCTTCCTCCATCGGCTTATTCCTTTTTCAGTTCATTCTTCCTTGCTTTGCTATCCCTCTGCTATCTTGCCTTGCTATCTATATTTTCTGCTTTCACTTTTGCCTCTCCGGCTCACAGAACTGAGTTGGAGGAGGAGTAGTCGCTACTAACGGCTGCCTCGCATGATGACGCCGCCTCGAGGGCGGGCCAGGCTACACTTTAAAAAAAAAAAAAAAAAAAAGAAAGCCCGCGGACGGTGCGCCTCCGCTTACAACCAGGAAGTAATGAATGGTGAAGATAAAGAGAAGATCAAGAATTACGGTAGGTACGTAATTTTCCTTTCTTCCAGTTGGATAGCTGTGTCCTCCCATTAGGTTGTGAGTGTCGCGCAAGGCAGAAGACATGGGCTTAGTCAGCCTGAGGGTGGCTACAATTTCTCCAACATGGCCCATAACTCGCTGGCATGTTTTTCTAGAGCACTGCCAGAGTTCCAGAGTATTTGTACCTACACTTCCAGGCAAATTCTCTGTATGAAGTGGAGGAAGTAATCTTCAGTGCTGGTAACGCATATCTGAGCAAAACAGTTGTGTTAAAGGTGACAGGTAAAGGTATGTAGAACAGGGCTGTCCCTGTATATCACTTACCCTGCCAGCTGAGGTCTCCATGCTGCTAATTTTTGTAATTTTGTGTTACAACTAAGAACGTATTTTTAGTTTGCAGAGCTCTGGCAAATGCAGAAGTAGAGCAGCTCCCTGAAGAGCTTGATCGAGCAGCACTAAGAATTATGGGAAAACTCACTTTTTCAGTGACATAGATCCCACTATTGCTGTATTGAACACAGTGGGAGTGGGTATTAGTTTTAAGTTTTTATACCGTTGGCGAGAGGGTTCATGTGTAAAATTATACGTAGAGCTAGCTTGGGTCTAAAACTTGCTGTAAATATACTTTTAAACATGAACCTTCTCACCGACAGTATAAAAATTTAAAACTAATACTGCTGGGTGGCGCAGAGGGCTGAGGCGCTGCACAGCTTGCCTCTCGTCACACCGGTGACCCGGGTTCGGATGCAGACTTGGATCGTCTGGGAGCTGGCACAGGGGTTGGGGGTGAGAGCAGGATTGAGCAGCTGTGGGCAGCTCTCCTGTCTTTCGTGGTCGCCACTCCCTCAGAAACCCACTGCCACCGAGTGGAGGTCTGCACAGCATAGGTTGGAGGAGCGCAAGTCGCTGGAGGTGTTCAAACATCATGAGGCCTTGCTGTATTCTGACGAATTGCAGTGATGTCCAACCTTTGAACTGCCCCGGAGATGAAGGAGTTAACTTTCCATGCCAGGCATGGAACGCTGAGCTCGAGCTCGGTTGAGACTCGTGTCTGTTGCTGTTTGAACTCAAACAATCAGATTCTTTGCTCCGCCTCACTGAACAGTCGCTCCAGAGATTTCTCCTTTGCTCGGTTCAAGTTTGTCGGTTAAAGTGCCGTTTTTCTCGGTTTTCGACCGAATTTAATCCGTTAACCTGTCGGTTCAGTCTCTGTCTATGGTATCGTGAGTACTAGATAGGTTTATTTTCTTGTTCTTCTGTGTGGAACTTGTAAACGTGGGATCGGTTCGGTTTGAACTGATCAGGTTGTTTAAAAAAAAAAAAAAAAGTTTTTTTCTACTTTTAGAGTGTGGTAACCGGTCCTTATCGGTTCTAAAAAAAAACTGGATTTTCATTACGGTTTTTTCCACGACCCGTAACACGGTCAGGAACCGATAAGGGTGTCTTGCCTGGCGGATTGCCGAAAAAAGGGTACGTTTTTGTTAGGACTGGCCATGTCTGAGAAACCCAAAAGAAAAACCAGGCCCACTGGGTTTCAACACTGTAGTGTGTGTGGGGAAGCCTTTGCTAAGGCTGATCCCCACACCACCTGTGTTTATTGTCTGGGGTTTGACCACCTCGATTCAGACTGCCAGATTTGCAAGAATTTTCCTGCAGCTACCCTGGAAAAGAGAGTTGGTAGGCTCCGGGAAAGGGAGGCCAAGAAGTCCTCTGACCCGGATGGCCAGCCCGGTTTGGTTCCAGCCGAACCAGGAGTGCCCTCTGACCAGGGCGAAACTTCTTCGGCCAAAAGGAGAACCAACTCCGAGGACTCTGTTCCGGTTAAAAGAAAAAGAAGGTATAAATCAGCCGGTGCAGATCCACAAATTCTTTCTGCGACCGCTGATGAAATAGCCAAAGCGATAAGGATTGTTCAGTCACTAACCCCGGTTCCAACCGAACCGGCACCATCAGGAAGGGGCTTGGTTCGATCGGTTCCCCCGGTTCCAGATTATAATTTAGAAGATTTTTATGAACCGGAGGAGGAAGGAGAGTATGAGGATAGTGATGGTGATTACGAAAGTCTGGATGTGCCTATTGACCCGGACATCTCCCCAGACAGACCTTCAGGGGTTTCTCCTCCTAGGCTTTCTGAGTCCCCTTCCCATTTTATGTTCTACAAAAAAGTGGCTGAAATTCTTCAGCTTCCTATGGAAGAAGCTGTGGACGATCAGGAGGAGCCTGACTATGTTGAAATGATGGATATCCCAGAGTCCAGGAGGCTGTCTATTCCCCTTCATAAGTCCTTTGGGAAACGGACAATAAAAATTTTAAAGACTCCTAATTCTATAGCTCCTGTGGACAAAAGAATGGACAAGAGGTATACTCTCTCAGGCTCAGATACAGAGTTCCTTACCCAGCAATGGAGCCATGTTGGGGTAGTGCAGGCTGCTGCCTGTGATAAGGCAAATATACCCTTGGCTTCACACCCCCCAGATAAGGACTCCAGGAGGATTGATGCCATGGCAAAGAAACAGTACATGTCAGCATCCTTGGGACTCAGGTAGGCTAACTATATGGCCTATACAGCTAGATATCAGAAATCTAGATGGGACACTGTAATGGCCTTAGCTAAACAGGTCCCTGGCCAGCTTGCCAAGGAGCTGGAGCAGGTGGCTGCGGATGGTATTGAGGCATCCAAGGTGCAATTCCATGCTGCAGTAAACTCCAATGATGTTTCATCTAGAGTCATGGCTACATCTGTGGCACTTCGCAGGATGGCTTGGCTCAGATGTACTACCCTGTCTCAGGATACCCAGACTAAGGCCATGGATTTTCCTGTTGTGGGTAATTCTCTGTTTGGGGAGCAAACGGAGAACTACATGAAGAAAATGGATGAATACAGGACCACCTGTAGGAGTGCTCAGGCCAAGGAAAGGCAAGCCACTCCCCAGAGGCAGCATTCAAGGGGCAGGGGCAGGCCTTTTCATAGGCCTTTCTACCAAGCCCAGGCCTCTTCTTCTGCTTATGCTCAAAGGGGGTTCTTCAGAGGGAGAGGTAGACTGGGTACAAGCAGGCTTACTTCCACCCCTGAGCCTAAAGCCCCTGCCAAACAGGCACCCTGATGGGTTTGCCAGGGCCGATTCTCCACCACCTGTAGGGGGCAGGCTGGCTTACTTTGTCCAGGACTGGATGTCTGTAACATCAGACAAATGGGTCCTGGAAGTAGTAAGCCAGGGACTGGTTCTCAGCTTCAAAAAATTTCCAAAGATGAGTACCAGATCCTTTCCACAGGCAAATCCTTCAGAGGCATTTGCCTTGGAGGCAGAGGTCTCTTCCCTCTTGGCTCTGAGAGCCATAGAGAAGGTTCCACCTCTACACAAAGGAAAAGGATTGTACTCCAGGTACTTCCTAACTCCCAAAAAGACAGGAGAATGGCGGCCCATCCTGGATCTCAGATATTTAAACAAGCACCTTTTAAAGCCAAAGTTCAAAATGGTGACTCGGGGAATAATTCTACCCTTTCTAAGGCCAGGGGACTGGCTAGTTTCCCTGGACCTCAAGGATGCCTATTTCCATATTCTCATCAGAAGCTCCCACCGAAAGTACCTCAGGTTCGAGCTGCCCTCAGGCCATTACCAATTCAGAGCAATGCCCTTTGGCCTAACTTCTGCTCCAAGGGTGTTCACAAAATGCCTGGCAGTAGTAGTTGCCTTCCTAAGGAGAAAAAGGATCTCCATCTTTCCATACCTGGACGACTGGCTCATAGCAGGCCAGTCTCCAGACCAAGTCAAGTTACACCTACAGATAACTCAGCAACTGCTCACTTCTCTAGGTTTCCTTCTGAATCTTTCAAAGTCAGTTCTAGAGCCTGTGTAGCTACTCACCTTCATAGGGGCAGAGCTGGATACAGTAAAGGCAAGAGCCTTCCATCCCCTGGACAGGGCAAGGACCCTTATCTCACTGGCCTCTTCATTCATCCTCCAGGTGTCTCGACCAGCTAGGCATTTTCTGCAGCTCCTGGGACACATGGCTACCTCTACAGCAGTGGTTCAGGGAGCAAGATTCCAAATGAGGGACATTCAGTTCCACTTGAGAGCCTTCTGGTCTCAGAAAAAGGATCCTCTGACCAAACTAATCCCAGTGACTTGAACTCTGATCCAGGCATTACAGTGGTGGCAGGATCAGGACAATCTAAGACAGGGAGTTCCTTTTGTCACTCAGTCTCATTCTCTAATCCTTACTACAGATGCCTCCCTCTTGGGGTGGGGAGCCCACTTGGGGGACCTGACCACCCAAGGGTTGTGGTCTCCTCAGGAATCTCTGCTTCACATCAGTCTGTTAGAACGCAGAGCAGTGTTTCTAGCACTTCAAGCTTTTTCCAAGTCTGTTCAGAACAAAGTAGTTCAGATCAGGACAGACAATACCACCACAATGTGGTATATCAACAAGCAAGGGGGCACTCGGTCTACGGCCTTGTGCACAGAGGCAATGAAGTTATGGTCTCTGGCCTATTTCCTGAACACCTCTCTTACAGCAGTACACCTCCCAGGCAAGGACAATGTCCTGGCAGATGCTCTCAGCAGGATATCTCAGGGCCATCACGAATGGTCCCTAAATCCCGTAGTTTTGAAGGTGATCTTCTCCAGATGGGGCACCCCACAGATAGGTCTTTTTGCAGCCCCAGACAATCATCAACTTCCTCTCTCTTGCTGCAGGCCCCCAGTGTTGGGCTCAGTCCCCCTGGATGCCCTAGTTCTCAATTGGGAAGGGAAGTTCCTGTATGCTTCCCCCTCTTCCCTCTCCTATTCAAGGTGCTAGTCAAAATCAGGTCTCAACCCTGCAAGGTGATTCTGATTGCTCCAGACTGGGCCAGACAGCCCTGGTACCTCTCTTGTTGTCCTTAGCAGTCCACCTTCCCTGTCTCTTCCAGGAATTACAACCTGTTAACATGTGCTCAGGAGGTTTGGTATCCAGAACTCAAATCTCTCAATCTCAAGGCCTGGCTCTTGCAGAGTTAGAGTTTGCTGATTTGCACCTCTCTCAAGGTGTTCTGGATATCTTAAAGGCTTCTCGGAAGCCTTCCACCAGAAACACTTACAACTCCAAGTGGAAAAGATTTTCTATATGATGCTCTGGGAAGCATATTTCTCCAGAGTCTGCTGGCCTGCCCACAGTCCTTGACTATATGGTTCATCTTAATGGCTTGGGACTCAGACCAGCTACACTAAGAGTGCATCTGGCAGCTGTCTCTGCCTTCCTCTCAGCAGGCAAGCACTCTTCCCTTTCAGCTCATCCTGTATTTTCTAAATTTTTCAAGGGATTGCGTCATACCAATCCTCCCTTCAGGGACGCTGCCCCTGCTTGGGACCTTAATGTTTGCATTGCTTAGCTTATGCAACCCCCTTTTGAGCCTTTGTCCTCAGCAGAGCTTGAGTACTTGACTTGGAAAACTGTTTTCTTGGTTGCCATCACTTCTGCCAGACGCATAAATGAGTTACAGGCCCCGTCAGTGGAGCCTGATTTTCTCTTTCCATAGAGATAAAGTGGTCCTTAGGACTAATAGGAAGTTTTTGCCTAAGGTGGTTTCAGATTTCTACCTTAACCAGTCTGTCTCTTCCTGTTTTCTTCACTGACCATTCCTCCTCTGGGGAGAGGAGGCTGCATAGTTTGGATGTGAAAAGGGCCCTTAGTTACTACATAGAAGCACCAAGGGTCACAGGTTTGACTCCTCCAACTGTTCCTCACTTATGGTGAGGCTGGTAGGAAAACCTGCCACTAAGAGATCTATTGCCTGGTGGATTGTCTCTTGCATTCAGTTTTGCTATGAAAGCTAGGTAGGATCCCACCCTCAGGCCTGAGGGCTCTCTCTACCAGAGGTACAGCTGCTTCCTGGCTGCTGCCAGGGATATTCCTATCTTAGAGATTTGTCAAGCGCCACCTGGAAAACAGTACACACTTTTACCAAGCATTACTCTCTGGATATCCAGGCTAGGAGTGATGCTCGGTTTGCACAGCAGTGCTTCAGAGCCTATTTCTAAGTAGGTTCTGTCCCTCCTCCATGGAGGTACTGTTAGTAGTCTGCAATGTGTCAGAATACAGCAAGACTTCATGTTGTTTGAAGAAAAATTACTCACCTTAGTAATGTTGTTTCTTCTAATGAGTCTTGCTGTATTCTGACCTCCCCTGCCTCCCTCTCAGAACCTTGGTTTTGGGATGTGGGTGGCAGTAGCAGTGTTGGCACTTGGGAGGTGCCCCAACCCCTTCTTTTCTCGCCCCTTTAGTTTGGGTGTGTGGGTGTTGTGTTTTATTTTTGGGGTTTCCTGACTTGAGTCTTTGTTTTGGGACCAAAAATCTTTTTGTTATATTTAGTAGCCTGTTGGCTAGTGTAAGTTTACAGTTTCCACACAGGGCACCCAGTGAGTATAGCTCGTAAAGATCTGACTGTTTGAGTTCAAACAGCAACAGACAGAGTCTCAACCGAGGTCAGCGTTCCATGCCTGGCATGGAAAGTTAACTCTTTCATCTCCGGGGCAGTTCAAAGGTTGGACATCACTGCAATATGTCAGCATTCAGCAAGACTCCATTAGAAGAAACATTACTAAGGTGAGTAATTTTTTCTTTTGAGCCGTGGCATGCATGCCTCCCCACATGCACGCACAGCCAAGGACAGGGGAAAAATACAGGGCATAAAATATGTGTGTGGGGGGGACCCTAATACTGCTCCCTGCTATGTTCAGTAAAGCAGCAGTGGGATCTACATCACTAAGAAGGCGAGTTTTCCCACAATTCTTAGTGCCGCTCGATTGGGTTCCTCAGGGAGCTACCTTCGCTTCTGCATTTTGCTGAAACTGCAAATTAAAAATACAAACTAAGCACGTAACACAAAATTACAAAAATTAGCAGTGTGGAGACCTTGGCTGGCAGGGTAAGTGATATTACAGGGGAGAGCCTTGTACTACATACCTTTGCCTGTCGCCTTTAAGCAAAACCTGTAGATCTTACTTCGAGACACAGCTCTTGCAGCAGGTCACACCATTAGGACTGAAGCCGGCAGGTGTCAGGACCCCACGGAAAAATTCTAGCTGGCTATCTTCAGCGGGGACCGCCCCCGACATCAGGCGTAGTACATAAGGGGGCGGTCCCGCCAGATTCCCCAGTTCTTTCCGCCGTCGACTTGCAAGTCTCGACTCTTGGTTCACAGTTCTAGTGCTTGTGACGCATGGTAAAGTTTTCCCGGTCAATTTATTGTCTGATGTCCTCTCAACCTCGGTCATTCTTCGAAGCGCCTGTGAAGCAGATCCCCTTCAAGGATCCGCATTTGGCCTGCGCCCGGTGCTTAGGCCCAGACCACGACACCCGGTCCTGCTCCTTTTGCCTAGGCTTCAACAGCAGAACCCAGATCCATCGCCAGAAGGCCCTACAGGCGTTCCTGCTCGAGGAACAACTCAAGACCATGGCCTCCAAGGGGGATTCTTCGGAGATGGCTCATAGACATTCGGAGAAGCATAGAGAGAAGGCCCCTTCCAGGTCCCCATCTAGGGCCTCTGATTCTCGTAGCTCCGGCTCCAGGTCCGACCGCTCGCCTTCCCGGGCCAGTTCTCAGCCTCCCCCTGCTGCGGTGAGAAAATCTTCGGGCTCCTCTTCTCAGGCCAAGACTTCCAGGCCTCCTTCATCTTCCAAGGCCCTGGTCAAGTCGTGGGACCACCACCATCACCACAAGTCTGGTTCCCGCCATTCTGAACCCAACGTCAGGTCTGCCTCCTTGCCTCCTCCTCCCCAGCGGAAGACCAAGGAGCTCACCTCTTTTAAGAGACCGGATCTGGCGTCGATCCCGCCCGAGCCGTGCCTCTCGCCACAGGTCCCCAGAGCTGTCGTCCGCAAGAGCGACGCATTGCCGGCCAAGCCTACGTACCCCCGGACGCCGGTAGGGGGACCGACGTCCGTACCTGTCCGTATTGAGAAGAGGGCCCCGACGCCTCCGACCAACGTCGGTCAGGTGACCATTACAGAGGAGGAGTTAACACAGCCCGAGGACCAGACGGGCGACCCCGGTCCTGTCGAGCCTCCCAGGGAACCCTCCCTGCAACTCGAGGCCCCTGTGGAGCCGACGCCGGAACCAGACGACCGACCACCGGCGCCCGGTCCGTCGTCGGGTCTTTATTTCTCAGAGGTTAAGGAGCTTTTCACTTATTGGTGGGATACCATCAAAAAGGACGTGGTCCCCACCCCACCTCCTCCTCCTCCTCCTAGGCCGGTTACTCCTCCGGTTCCTGCGCCCCCTTCTCCATCCGGGTCTGCAGGCAGGATCCCTCCAAGGGGGAGACCAGATAAAAGGAGACCTCCGTCCAGATCCTCTTCTGGGTCACCCAGCCCTAAGAGACCCAGAAGACGCCACCGTTCGCCTTCGACGGAGGACACGGGATCAGAGTTTTCAACAGGATCTAGATTCCCATCTCCCCTCCACATCCCTTCTCCGGACCCACGTGAGCTTCCAAGGTCTCCTCCGGATGACCCTTCGTTCTCAGACATCACGAGACACATCCAAGAGAACATGGGATGGGATGCGGAAGAGTTAGACCCTGAAAGGCTACACCTTGCGAAATATCTTCGGCAGAAGGACCCCAAGCCTGTGGTGGTGCCACCTTTGGTAGACACTTTCGTGGACGTCACCAAGGCAGCGTGGAAGCGTCCACATTCACTCCCGGCGATGCCGAAGAAAGCTGACCGCCTGTACAAGGCTCCAAGGGAAGACCAATACTTGGCTCAGCATCCTCAGGCCGACTCTCTGGTCATAACAGCCTCTCATGACCGGTCCCAGAGACCGCAACATTGAGCACTCTGCCACGGACGCGAGTCCAAACAGCTGGACGCTTTGGGTAGGCGACGTGTCTTCCGCTACTTGCGCATCAGATCCCTGAATTACTTGACCCACATGGTGCAGTTCCAAAATGCCTTGTGGGAGCAGGGTCTGATCTGGCTGAGAAGTTGCCAGAAAGAGAGCAGAAGGAGGAGATGTTGCAGCTCCTCCGGACGGGTTCGGACATGGGGACCCAAGTGCTATGAGCCGCGTACGACTCCGCGGACTCCTCGGCCCAAGCAGCAGCTTCAGGTGTATGCCTCCGGAGACACTCTTGGCTCCGTGTCTCCGGCTTTACCCCGGACGTCCACAAAAACATCATGGACGCCCCATTTGAGGGAGAAGTTCTCTTTGGTGAACCCTCTGAGAGGGTCATCACCAAGCTTCAAGAGGCCGGGAAGGCGGTGAGGTCAGTCTAGGCAATGTACCGACCGAGGCTTAGTTCCTTTCGTAGGAACCAAAGCCGTTTTCATGGACGGGCACAGAGACAACAGTCCCGGACCGGTCCACAACAGAGGGGCTCCGGTTCCCGTAGAGCCCATGGTAGACAGCCCGCGGGCCGAGGTCAACGCCCAGCTAAACCGCCCAGCCAGCAGGCCCCTCCGCCGCCACAGCCTGACTCCTTTCTGGCCCCGGCCCCTCAGGATCAACGGGACATCAAGGTCGGGGGTCGCATTGCGAAGTACCTGCCAGGATGGCAGTCCATAACCACCGACCGGTGGGTTCTTCAGTTGGTCGAAAGAGACCACTTTATAGAATTCGCAGAAAAGCCACCCTCGAGGCCTCCTCTGCTCTCCCGTTACTCGGGTCAGCACAAGCCTCTGATCAGGCAAGAAATACTCATGCTCCTGCAAAAGGGGGCGACAGAGTATGTCCCAGAGAACCAGAGAGGATACGGGTACTACTCCCACTTCTTCCTGGTTCCAAAGAAAACAAGGGAACGCCGTCTGATTCTGGACCTCAGCGACCTCAATATGTCAGTCGCCTACAAAAGATTTCGCATGGTGACTCTTCCGGTCTTATTCCATGCTAAAGAGGACACATTTTAGCGTCCCTAGACATGCAGGGACACCATGGCACATCCCTGTAGCTCAGGCGCACAGGAGGTTCCTGCTCTTGATTTCTCGCCACCACTTTCAGTTCCGAGCACTTCCATTTGGACTGTCATCGGCTCCCAGGGTCTTTACCAAATGCATGGCAGTCGTGGCCGATCTCTCAAGGAGACAGGGCCATTATGTTTCCGTACTTGGACGATTGGCTTCTCATGGCCGCCTCCAGAGAGGCGTTGTTATTGGCTATCCAGAGTACCCAGGATCTGTTTCGGTCTCTGGGTATCTTGATCAATTACGAGAAGTCTCTCCTGGTACCGTTGCAGAAACTGCAGTTCATAGGCGCAGTCCTGGACACCGTTCAGGGAAGAGCATTTCTTCCAGACGACAGAGCGGAGCGCATCAGATCCCTCATCAGGGAGCTTCCGTCGAACAAGACCGTCCCAGCCAGGTCGGTCCTTCGCTTGCTCGGACACATGGCTGCGGCCATTCCGACCGTCCCTTTCGCAAGGCTCCACATGCGGGTAACTCAGTGGATGCTCAAGGTGCAATGGGACCAGAGGCAAGACCATATGCAGCATCCAGTCAGAATCACGAATGCCGTGATTCGAGACTGGCAATGGAGGCTAGACCCAGGGACACTCTCTATGGGTGTCCCGTTTATAGCGCCGTCCCCGGAGGTAATCCTCACCACAGACCCCTCAGGACTAGGGTGGGGAGCACACCTGGACGGGGTGAAGTCCCAGGAAACGTGGACCCCTCAGGAGGCTCACCTTCATATCAACGTTTTGGAGATGAGGGCGGTCCTTTATGCCCTGCAGGCATTTCAGTCAGAGATCCCGCCGAGTACTCTCCTGCTACAGACAGACAACACGGCGGTGATGTATTACCTCAACAAACAAGGAGGCGCACACTCTAACCCCCTTTGCAGGGAGGTCATGAGGGTGTGGGATTGGGTAATCCGACACGGCGCGAACCTGATCACAGTACATGTTCCCGGGGTGGACAACACGATTGCAGGCGGCCTGAGTCGCTCCCAGGCCAGAGTCCACAGTGGGAACTTCTTCAGGAGTAGCAGAGGATCTGTTTCTTCGATGGGGAACTCCAGAATTGGACTTGTTCGCGTCCCCATCCAACGCAAAACTGCCCAGTTTTTGCTTGCTAGATCCAGGGCCTGGTGTTTTCTGGCGAGACGCGTTGTCCCTCTCATAGGTGGACAGATTCCTCTACGCTTTCCCTCCCTTCCCATTGATCCAGAGAGTTCTTCTCAAACTGGGCAGGGAGCATGCAACAATGATCCTGGTGGCCCCTTTCTGGCCCAGACAGATCTGGTTCCCTTTGCTAATACAGCTATCCCGGGAACCTCCACTCCTGTTGCCATTCAGCTCCCATCTCTTGTCTCAGGAGGAGGGTTCACTGGTTCACCTGAACTTAGCTCACTGAACCTGCATGCATGGCTCCTAGAGACATAGCCATTTTGCGACACGGGGTCTCGCAAGAGGTTGCGGAGGTTCTTTCTGCAGCCAGAAAGCCGGAAACGCATGCGACGTACGCCATGAAATGGCGCCGTTTTTGTCTATGGTCGCAAACACGCGGCCTTTCCCCTTTAGGTTGTCCAGTGAAAGCGGTGTTAGAGTACCTGCTCTCCCTTTTCCATTCAGGTCTCGCCTACTCCTCTATTAAGGTGCACCTCTATGCCATTTCAGCTTATCACCTCCTGGTGGGACAGCGCACAGTGGCACAATTAGATGCCTGTCGAGAATTCTTGAGAGGGGTGTTACATCTTAGGCCGCCCATTAAGGACCCAGTGCCTCCATGGGACTTGCTCTTTGTCCTGGAGCAACTCACGCTCCCCCCCTTGAACCTGCCGCGGAGTGCGAGCTGCGTTTTCTGTCGTGGAAAACGTTGTTTTTGGTTGCTGCTACGTCAGCGAGAAGAGTTTCTGAGCTTCATGCTCTCATGTGTAAGGAGCCTTATTTAATTTTCCACCGGGACAGAGTATCCCTGAGGACGAATCCTAAATTCTTGCCTAAGGTGGTTTCCGCACTCACTCTCAATCAGGATATTGACCTGCCTGTCTACTTCCTAATTATTCTAATAGAGGAGGCGCTGCTCCACCCTGGATGTTCACCGCAGCTTAAGGTACTACCTGAGCAGAACTAAGCAACCTGAAGTAACGAGCTACTTTTAGCTTCCTTTACTGAAAGGATGATGGGCCAACCAGTATCCAAACAGTCCCTGTCTCGCTGGCTTGTCCAGTGCATATCATACTGTTATGATATCAAACAGAAGCCCCTCCGGGATCAGTCCGGGGTCATTCCACTAGAGGGGTATGCCTCCTTTGCAGCACTTCGAAACGTCTCCACTCCGGCCATTTGTGCTGCAGCCACTTGGAGCTCTGTACATACCTTTATCAGGCATTATAGCCTGGACATCGCTTCGCGAAGAGCCGGCTTCGGCCTGGCTGTGCTACAGGGTCTCCTGTCCTAGAATCAGGACCTGGAATGAACTTTCTAGTTTCCTTCTCCCAGAGTGTTTGCAAGCGCTACTGCCTGGGAATCAGTCCTAATGGTGTAACCTGCTGCAAGAGCTGTGTCTCGAAGTAAGATAGTACAATTACGTAAGAACTTACCGTAACAGTAGATCTTCGAGAACAGCTCTTGCAGCAGGTACCTTCTCACCCACCTTCCTCCCTTGGAGGAGGCATGGCTTAAGCCTTTTTTAACAGGGATTTATACCCTTTTGTGTTCTGACGGTGGATCCTCGGTCTCCCATTTTGATGTCAGCCTGCGGCCAGAAGTCTCCGGCGGGAGAACTGGGGAATCTGGCGGGACCGCCCCCTTATGTACTATGCCTGACGTCGGAGGCGGTCCCCGCCGAAGATGGCTAGCTAGAATTTTTCCGTGGGGTCCTGACGCCTGCCGGCTTCAGTCCTAATGGTGTAACCTGCTGCAAGAGCTGTTCTCGAAGATCTACTATTACGGTAAGTTCTTACGTAACTGTACTTTCTTTCTGTAGTACTCTACATTGTCCTGCAGGCCGTGGTATGAAACTATTCTTTCTTGACATAGAGGATGACTCATCCTCTTTTTTTTTTTTTTATTTTCTTCCTCTTTTCCCGTCTCTCCTGTGAATATCATAGCCAGGAGTGTCAATTTCTTTAATCAGAACATAGGGTTTTAACCTGGTTTCAGAGACAGCTATGATATCAGGGGAGTATAAATTCACCCAGGCTTCAAGTTCAGGGATTTTCGGCCCTAGGCTGCTTATTTTAATATGAGATAGCTTAAGACCCTTGCTGAGTGACCAGACTGGATCAAAGGGGAATGTGATTCGAGAATTGGTGAGAGTGGGCCAAGGTTCAAACACATAGAACAATTAATTATCAGGGTCGATTTGGTTAGCAACCTAACAAATTGTGCAGTATTCAAGTCAGATGATAGCACCAAATGCCTGCACACCATGTAGCTAACTCTTTTCTGTTTCTCACAGTACAAATTCAAAGCAGCAGGGGAGAAGGCAGTTTGGGTTTTACTCAGGTCAGATGGTAGCACCAAATGCCTGAACACCAGGTAGCTAACACCTTTCCGTTTCCCACTGTACAAACTCATAGTAACTGGGGAGAAAGCAGGTTTGGTTTTGATGCGAGCCTGGGGCAGAGGGTGACTGGGGTGATGCCTTGAACTGGGAGTGGAGAACTAGCCACCACTCTGTCCGTTAGTACCATTAAACTCGGGCAGAGCAAGGCGAGGACTGAGCCCCTACAAGCCATAATTGCTGGGGTATTCAGGTGTAATCTTGACTAGGGGAGAGCTGTCGTGCCGGCAATGGTACTGTATGCTTCAGGGAGCAAGGGTCCCCATATCGAGGCCAAGTTCAGGAGGAAGAGGAGTAGAAAAGATCCAGATTGTACCAGTGCCAGTGTAGGATATGCTGTCTGCACAGACAGGGTTTTGCAAGGTTTGCAGATTATAGTGCAAGGTAACCAGGACCAGGACAAGGATATATAGCCTGCCTAGATAGGTTTACTCTTGGCATGCAGATATTGACATAGAGGCTACAGGGCCAATAGAGGGAGTAAGGTAGACAGCGTAGGGAGTAACAGCATCCCTGCAGTTTTGGCAGAGGTTACCCTGGGACAGATACAGTTACAACAAATGAACCTCTGCTGCAATACCTACTACACATGAGTTGATACTGGAAACAAAGGTAGGCAAAGACAGCCAAGCAGTAGCCGTTTCAGTGGTGGAAAGGTACTTGCAATGCCATAGTGGACACAGCATGGAGTTGGAATAGAAATAAATCTGTCCTGGTAACATTTTTATTCATTTTAGCTTACAATTTTTTTTTGTTGCACAGTTGCTTTGCTCAAAGCCCTGTGAATCATTAACCTTCAAAGATATGTGCTGTGGAAGTGCCTTGCAGCAGTCATTAGCATAGGGTGAGTATCAAAAACCAACTGGTGCCTGTAAGATGGATGCAAGCGTGTCGTGATATTGGACATAATACAATGGCAAGAAAAATTCTAACAGCCTGATTGGCTGCTGACCCCCAGACACAGTGATGTTATTAGACTATAACGTCACTGTGTCTAGGGCAGTCAAAAAGATGACCACAGCACACTAAGGCATATCCCTCCCTGCAGGACTACCCCCGAAGCTAACACTGCTCGACAATACATTTACAATCTCCCCCCCAAACACATTTGATCCCTCGTCCTTTTGATTTTTTTAAAACTGTAACCCTCACACATTTATGTCCTCCACGTAGTCCCTCGCTGTTGCAATGCAGGCACACTTTCTTTTTTTTTTTTTAAAAACAACTTTTTTTCTCCATAGTGCCGCTGCTGCGGGTAAACACTTTCACTATCAGCACGTGCCCGCTCCACCATTTCGCTGAAAACCTGAAGGCAGTGGCAACATTAAAAATAGAAGAAAATCTTTTTTTGTTTTTGTTTTGAACAAGCAGTTTCCTACAGTAAAACTCACAGCAGCATCTTAATATCTTCCGTTTTGATCAGTGGTGAGACTGTGTCAGTGCGTGTGCAAATCATGCTGTATACTCATGAACGGCTTCTCAGTGGACAGCTTCTCAGGGCACAGACAAAGAAAAAAAGAAACTGAATTTAAAATAAAAAATGGAACCATAAAATACAGTCCCCCTCAAGCACCATCCAGTACTAGGTGGAAGCCGATGACCAGGATGGGCACAATAACTTTGCACAGCAGGAAAACAGGAAAAACCGTAGCAGGCTCAGCAGGCAGAATCATCCTGGCAGCAGCTCCACCTTGTGGTGGAAGAAATATTTGGGACTTTTTTTCTTAAACATATACCTACACCCACAAAAATCAAGGAAAAAATAGATAAAAATGTATTTTTGTTATTGTTTTTTTTTTTTTATTAACAAATGAGCCATTGTATAATAGCAATAAGGCACTTCGGGATTATGTGTTATTGTGTAATGTCACACCTTGTGTGAAAGCACTCGGCCTGCGGCCTTGTGCTTCAACCATCCGCGGTGTGATGTTACACAATAACACACACTCTGTTGTGCCTTATTGCTTAATTATGGCACAGTAAACAAAAGAATAAAATATATTTTCAAAATAATTATCAAATTAGCCCCTCGGTGACAGCTAGACCAGCCCTCCAAAATAATAAATCCCATCTACTTACCTATGTCAGACAAACCCTTCTGGAACATTAGTGAAAGAAAAAAGGCCAAGGGAGGGAGTGTGAGGATAAATGAGGGGAGGAGTCTGAGGGGATCTAACAGAAATCCTAAACGAATACTTCTGCTCAGTATTCACAAAAGAAAGGGAAGGACCACAGTTAGGCAGTAGAAACACACAAGGAAGAGGGGTGGACACCAGGCCATTAACGGAGGAGAGAGTCCTTAAGGAACTCTCAAAACTGAAAGTGGACAAGGCAGTGGGGCCGGACGGGATGCATTCCAGAATTTTAAAAACTCAGGTGCTAGTGACCCCACTGACAGCCTTTTCAACAAATTGCTGGAGAAGGGAGCAGTACTGGAGGAGGAGGCCAAATGTGATACCTCTCCACAAGAGTGGGAGCAAGGTGGAAGCTGGAAATTACAGGCCGATCAGTTTGACCCCAGTGGTAGGAAAAATAATGGAATCATTGTTAAAGGAAAGGATTGTGGAATATCTTGAGGCCAGTGGGGCACAATACGCGAGGCAACAAGGATACTCAGCAGGAAGGTCTTGTCAAACAAATCTGATAGATTTCTTTGACAGGGTGGCCAGGGTAGTCAATCAGGGAGAGGTGGTAGACATGGCCTACCTAGATTTTAGCAAGGCATTTGACACCGTCCCGCACAAGTGGTTGGTAAACAAGTTGGGCAGTCTGGGAGTGGGTCAGGGATCAAAATTAACATACATATCCTGTTCCATTTGCAAGTAGGATCAGGCTAGTGCATGTCATTTTTGTCACCTGCATGCACTGCAGTGCATGTAGTTTGGTACTTGATTTTCTGGCTGCAGTAATAACAGGCGCCACAAGGAGTGCAGGAGAAGCTGGAGGGGAGCAAGCTTAAACTCACCACCCCCCATTGGACGTCAGTGCCACGTGGCTGCACCACCACTGTTTACTGCAGGAGGACTTGAGAAGGAGCTGCCGCCATCCAAACTGCCGAAGATAGCCGAAGACATCCGACTCCAAGAAGACAACTGGCCGTGGCAGCAGTGAGAGGAGAATGAAAGGTGGGACTGAAGGCGCTCAGGAAGGTGGGCTTGATTTCTCTAGGTTGCGGGCCGTAGTGGTGACTGGTGCTGAAGGTACTAGGAGTGGAGTTCTTTCAGTGACTGCCAGCTGGACAGCTACTGGCAGTGCCAATCGTGTGCTGGTTTCTGGTGGGGGGCAGGGGTTGGGAATTCACAAAGGGGGAGGGAGTGACAGACAGACAGACTGACTGCTAGCTTCTCCAGTGCTGTCTCAGCATAACTGTACCACACCATGTGTGTTACTTTATCACCCTCATGGTACAGTAATGTTGAAATAGGCGTGTCCATGTTTGAGAGCTATGCAGTTGTTGAGAAGTGGCAGAAGTGATCAGAAGTGCAGTGGGACGTTCCTCTGTCTGATTGAGTTTGAGTCTGTACTCCGTCCTCCTTCTGATATTAGTTTTTTCTTTAGGCAGGCAGGGACAGTGTTGTTCAGGCGATCTAAGTCTGTTTTGTATTTACTGTAAACTGGGTTGATTGGAAACTTAATGCAGCAGACCCAGCAGCAAGCAAAGTGAGATCAGGTTTCTAATTCACCCGTTCCCCAAGGGGATTTTGAGAGACTTTGTGCCAGAGAATTAAAGGGAAAAAAAACGGAATTATCAGTTACAGAACAGCAGTAGCTGGGCACTTAACATTTTTTGTGGAAAGGCAGTTTTTTTTTTTGTCAAATATTCAAGTAAGAGAGGAAACTGTCAGCAACTGGGGATTTACCCTATCCCCACTGTTTGCTTTGTGCCTAAATTAAGATACTGATTCTGGAAATAGTTGTATTTTTTTTTTGTCTACCAGTGCCGGTAACCTGACTTTAGTGCATGTAACTTTTGTCGCCACATGCACCTTGGTGCAGGTACCTCAAAAAGTTAATTTCAAACAACATGAAGTCTTGCTATATTATAGACATTAGCAGTTTGATCCAGCTGTAGAACTGCCCCGGAGTGAAATGGTTAAAACCATTCCAAAATAGAATTTTGGCACGAGAGCAGCTCTATCTGTATCATTTCAAACTTGAACTGTCAGATTCTTTACTCCGCCTCAGTGAACAGTCGCTCCGGAGATTTCTCCTTCTGCTCGGTTCATTTCTCGGTTTAAAAGTGTTTTCTCGGTTGGATTTAACCGAGAATAGTTTTATTTTAACATAAAACGTTTAGTTCAAGCTCTATCTGTGGTAACCGTAAGTAAAATGAAGGTTTTGTCTGTGTGGAACTTGTAAGTTATCGGGTTCGGTTTTGAACCGATCATTGGGTTTAAAACTCATTTAAAACTAAAAGTTACTATTTTAGAGTGCGGTTCCCGGTTCTTATCGGTTCTAAAAAAAACGGATTTATTACGGTTTTTTCCAATACCCGTGACACGGTTAGGAACCGATAAGGGTGTCTTGCCTGGCACTGCCGTTAAAAGGGCAAGTTTTTGGTTAGGCTGGCATTATGTCTGAGAAACCCAAAAGAAAAACCGGGCCCACTGGGTTTCAACACTGTGATGTTTGTGGGGAAGTCTTTGCCAAGGCTGATCCACACACCACATGTGTTATTGTCTGGGTTTGACCACCTCAGTCAGACTGCCAGGTATGTAAGAATTTCCTGCAGCCACCCTGGAAAAAGATTGGGCAGGCTCAGGAGCGAGAGGCAAAAAGTCCGCTGACCCGGATGGCCAGCCCAGTTCGGTGCCAACCGAACCAGAGGGAGTGCCCTCTGACCAGGGCCAGACTTCCTTGGGCAAAAGAAAAGCTGGTTCTGAGGAACCAATTCCAGTAAAGAAAACAAGAAAATCAGCAGGTCTGAGTCCAAAATTCCTTCTCCAACTGCTGCAGGATAGCAAAAGCCATACAAATTGTCCAGTCACTGTCTCAGGGTCCGTCCGAACCACCACTATCTGGTAAAGGTCGGTTCGTCCGTCCCAGTGGTTCAGGATTATGATATTGAGGAATTTTATGAACCAGAGGCGGGAGGAGGATTATGAACAGTATGAATGTGGCTGGGAAGGTCTGGTGTGCCCATTGAACGGACATCTCCCCAGACAGACCTTTAGAATCTCCCCTATGCTGTCCGAGTCCCCATCTCATTTTATGTTTTATAAAAAGTTGCTGAAACCTCCAGCCTTCCTTTAGAAGAGGCTGTGGATGAGCAAGAGGAGCCTGATTTTGTAGAAATGATGGATATTCCAGAGTCTAGGAGATTGTCTATTCCTTTACATAAGTCTTTTAGAAACAAACAATTAAAATGTTAAAGCTCCTAATTCTGTGCCTCCTGTAGAAAAAAAGATGGACAGAAGGTATACATTGTCAGGCCCTGATACAGAATTCCTTTCTCAGCAATGCAGTCATGTTGGGGTAGTTCAGGCTGCTGCCTGTGATAAAGCTAATATTCCTTGGCCACATCCTCCTGACAAAGATTCCAGGAAGATTGATGCCATGGCAAAAACAGTATATGGCAGCCTCTCTGGGACTCAGGCAAGCAAATTATATGGCTTATGTAGCTAGGTATCAGAAATCTAGATGGGATACTGTTATGCAATTGGTCAAGAAGGCCCATGGCCAGCTGGCTAGTGAACTAGAACAGGTGGCTGCTGATGGCATTGAAGCCTGTAAGGTTCAGTTTCATGCTGCTGTGGATGTTAATGATGTTTCCTCTAGGGTCATGGCCACATCTGTAGCTTTTCGTAGGTTGGCCTGGCTCAGGTGTACTAGTTTGTCACAGGATACCCAGACTAAGGCTATGGATTTTCCTGTGGTGGGAAATTCTCTGTTTGGAGAGCAGACAGAGAATTACATGAAGAAGATGGATGAATATAGGACTACTTACAAGAGTGCCCAGGCTAAGGCGGCAAGCCACTCCTCAAAGGCATGCCCCAGGGGTAGGGGTAGGCCTTTCACAGGCCTTCTACCAGACTCAGGCCTCCTCTGCCTATGCTCAGAGGGCTTCTTCAGAGGCAGGGGCAGATGAGGTGGGCAGACCTGTTCCCACCCCAGCCTAAAGCTCCTCAAGCGAGGCACCCTGATGGGGTGCCCAGAACATTCTCCTGTACCAGTGGGGGGCAGGCTAGCTTACTTCAGTCAGAATTGGGCTTCTTTAACCTCAGACAAGTGGGTTCTGGAAGTAGTAAGCCAGGGTCTGGTTCTCAGCTTCAAAAGTTTCCCAAGTTGAGAAGCAGACTTTTCTACTGCAAGTGCTTCTGAGACCCTCGCTCTGGAAACAGAGGTCTCATCCCTGTTAGCTCTCAGAGCAGTAGAAAGGGTTCCTCCCCTGCATCAGGGCAGGGGTCTGTATTCCAGATACTTCCTTACCCCAAAAAAGACAGGAGAATGGCGGCCCATTTTAGATCTCAGATATCTGAACAAGCATCTTTTGAAACCAAAGTTCAAAATGGTAACTCTGGCAATAATTTTACCTTCCCTAAGGCCAAGGGACTGGCTAGCCTCCCTGGACCTCAAGGATGCCTATTTCCTGTCCTAATCAGAAGATCCCATCGAAGTACCTCAGATTCGAACTGCCCTCAGGTCATTACCAGTTCAGAGCAATGCCCTTGGCCTTACCTCTGCTCCAAGGGTATTCAAAGTGTCTAGCAGTGGCAGTGGCCCCTTAAGGAGGCAGAGGATTGCTGTTTTTCCCTATCTAGACGACTGGCTCATTGTAGGCCAGTCCCCAGAACAGGTAAAATCTCACCTGCAGGTCACCCAGCAGCTTCTCACCTCCCTGGGTTTTCTGCTAAACCTACCAAAGTCGGTTCTGGAACCAGTCCAGGTACTCACCTTTATAGGGGCAGAATTGGACACAAAGCTAGCCAGAGCCTTTCTTCCCCCAGAAAGGGTAAGGAATTTAGTGGCTCTGGCCTTTTCCTTCACTCTGCAGGTCTCTCGACCATCACGAATGGTCCCTGGATCCTCAAGTGCTGGGGATAGTTTTTGCCAGGTGGGGCATCCCTCAGATAGATCTTTTTGCAGCCCCAGACAATCACAAACTTCCTCTGTTCTGTTGCAGGCCTCCAGTGCTGGGCTCAGTTCCCCTGGATGCCCTTCTTCTGGATTGGGAGGGGAAGTTCTTCTATGCTTCCCCCCCTTTCCTCTCCTATTCAAAGTACTAGTCAAAATCAGATCTCAGCCTTGCAGGGTGATTCTGATTGCCCCAGATTGGGCCAGGCAGCCCTGGTACCCACTCCTTCTGTCTCTGACAGTCCATCTTCCCCTGTGCCTCCCCAGGAATCACAATCTGTTGACTTGTGCGCAGGGAAGGGTTTGGTATCCGGACCTCAAATCCCTCAACCTCAAGGCCTGGCTCTTGAGGAGTTAGAGTTTGCTGATTTACACCTCTCTCAGGGTGTTCTTGAGATCCTAAAGGCTTCCAGAAAGCCTTCCACTAGGCTGCTTATAGTTCTAAATGGAAAAGGTTTTCCATTTGGTGTGCTGGGAAAAATATTTCCCAGAATCTGCTGAATTGCCCATTTTGTTAGATTACATGGTACATCTTAATTCCTTGGGTCTCAGACCAGCTACCCTGAGAGTTCATTTGGCAGCTGTGTCTGCTTTTGTGTCAGCAGGAAAGTCATCCCCTCTTTCCTCTCATCCTGTGTTTTCCAAGTTTTTTAAGTGATTACTCCATACTAATCCTCCCTTTCGGGAACCGGTCCCTGCTTGGGACCTTAATGTTTGCATTGCCAAGTTAATGCAACCCCCTTTTGAACCTCTGTCTTCTGCAGAGCTTAAGTACCTAACTTGGAAAACTGTTTTTCTAGTGGCTATCACTTCTGCCAGACGCATAAGTGAATTGCAAACCTTGTCAGTGGAGACTGACTTTATTTCTTTCCACAGGGATAAGGTAGTCTTTAGGACTAATAGGAAGTTTTTGCCTAAGGTGGTTTCAGATTTCCATCTTAATCAATCTATCTCCCTTCCAGTATTTTCACTGATCACTCCTCTTGGGTGAGAGAAGGTTGCACAGCCTGGATGTTAAGAGAGCTCTTAGTTATTATATAGAGCGTACAAAGGTCACAGGTTCAATCCCTCCAACTTTTCCTTACCTATGGTGAAGTTGGGAAAGGCAAACCGCCACTAAGAGATCAATAGCCAGGTGGATTGTCTCTTGTATCCAATTTTGTTATCAGAAGTGGGCAGAGCCCCGGTTTGAGGGCTCATTCTACCAGGGTACAGCTCGCCTCTAGCTGCTGCCAGAGATATCCCTTTATTAGAGATTTGCCAGGCTGCTACTTGGAAAGCGTACACACTTTACCAAGCATTACTCCCTGGATGTCCAGGCCAGGAGAGATGCTCGGTTTGGCACAGCTGTTCTTCAGAGCCTATTCTCACGTAGGGTTCTGCCCTCCTCCATGGAGGTACTGCTGTGTATTCTGCTAATGTCTATAATATAGCAAGACTTCATGTTGTTTGAAGAAAAATTACTCACCTTAGTAATGTTGTTTCTTCTAATGGAGTCTAGCTATTATAACCTCCCTCAACCTGCCTCTCTCAGAACCTCTACTTGGTAGAGTACGGGCAACTTAGTGTGGGCACTACTTATGTCCTGTTAGCATTTTGTCCCTTTGGGACTTTGGGGTGTGTATGTGTACGCGGTGTGTGTTTTATTATACTTATGTTCCATTTTCATATTATTAGAATGGTGTTAGTATTTCTGGTCCCCTGACTTGAGTCTTGGGTGTTGGGACCATCAATGGTTGTTATTATTTAGGTAGCCATTTGGCTAGTGTAGGTTACAGCTTCCACACATACCTTAGTGAGTTTGGCTTGTAAAGATCTGACAGTTCGTTTGAAATGACACAGATAGAGCTGCTTTCGTGCCAAAATTCTATTTTGGAATGGTTTTAACCATTTCACTCCGGGGCAGTTCTAGAGCTGGATCAAACTGCTAATGTCTATAATATAGCAAGACTCCATTAGAAGAAACAGCATTACTAAGGTGAGTAATTTTTTCTTCTACCCCTGGAGTGGGTCCCAGGGTGGTAAACTGGGTCAGAAATTGGCTGAGCAATAGGACACAGGGTGGTGGTAAACTGAGTTCAGTCCAAGAATGGGGGATAACCAGCGGGGTGCCACAGGGTTCAGTGCTGGGGTCTCCTTTTTAATGTCTTCATAAGCGACATTACAGGGGGGCTAGAAGGGAAGGTATGCCTTTTTGCAGATGACACTAAGATCTGCAGTAGAGTTGACACTCCAGGGGTGTGTGGCGAGAATGAGAAGAGACCTAGGCAAGTTGGAGGAGTGGTCAAGAGTGTGGCAGCTTAGATATAATGCAAAGAAGTGCAGAATCATGCACTTGGTGCACAAGAAGTCAGAAGAGAAATACATGATTGGGGGAGGAGGGGGCCTTGACGACAACTAAACTGGAAAGGGACCTGGGGGTAGTCATAACAGATGACCTAAAGGTAGCCAAGCAATGTGAGAAGGCAGTGAGGAAAGCCAGAGGGATGCTGGGGTGCATTGGGAGAGGTATCACCAGTAGAAAACAGGAGGTGGTGATACCACTGTACAGACAATTGGTGAGACCTCATGTAGAGTACTGTGTTCAGTTCTGGAGACCACATCTCCATAAGGGCATAGACAGAGTAGAGGCAGTCCAGAAGAGGGTGACAAAAATGGTGCAAGGACTACGTTAAAAACCATTTGAGGAGAGAATGAAAGATCTCAATATGTATACCCTGGAGTAAAGAAGGTAGAGGGGGCATATGATGGACATTCAAGTATCTCAAGGGGATAAACAAAGTTCAAGAGGGCGACATCTTTCAGAAAAAGTGATGTGCCGTGCGGAAACAATATGAGGCTAGAGGGGGATGACTTGGGGGCAACGTGAGGAAGTATTTTTTCACAGAAAGAGTGGTGGATGCATGGAACAGCCTCCCTGAGGGATCATAGGGCCAAAAACAATAGGTGAATTCAAGAATGCATGGGATAGACAAAAGGCAACCATAGTGGTGGGAAGAAGGTAAGCTGCAGATCAAATAGGATCTGGAGTTTATACAGTAGGTAGGGAAATGAGCAGATTGGATGGGCCAAGCAGTCCTTATCTGCCATCAAATTCTATGTTTCTATGTACGCAGATGAGACAAACATAAGGATTGCAGTTTCTTTTAAAGGGACACTGTCAGCTTTGAGCTTATTTTTTTTTCTTTTGCCCCAGCTACAGATGATGTCAGCACATATAATTATAATGCATGTAACAGTCACTGTCCCTGCTTATCTCAAAATTTCTATTTACATATTTTTTCCCTCTCGTTTTAGTATTTACAGATTTTCGAATGTCTACGCCGGTCCCACTCGTGCACTTCTAACATGGCATGGAAGTGCAAGTAAACTCATGCATGGATGAGTTTTGATTTATTAAAGACATCAAGTAAAAATGATATTTCAATAGTGGACAGTATCCTAAGTCTTACAAAGTGATTGCACTTATGAAACGAGCGCTCAAACATGTTTAATTCAGTAGTTGAATTATAAAGCTGTGACTCCAGGCATGCGCATTGATTGCCTGTCCTAATGCGCATGCCTGAAGTTATGACTTTATAGTTCAACTACTGAATTAAACATGTTTGAGCACTTGTTTCATAAGCAGAATTACTTAAGACTCAAGATACTGCCCTCTGTTGAAATATCATTTTTACTTGATGCCTTTAAAAAATCGAAACTCATCAATGCACGAGTTTACTGGTGCTTCTGTGCCATGTTGAAAGTGCATGAGCGGGATCGGTGCGGACTGCCCAGGATTTGTAAAGACTAAACTCGGGGGTGGGGGGGAGCACGTAAAATGTTAAATGCATTTTGTTTTTAACTGGGGCAATAAAAATCAGCTGAAGGCTGACAGTGTCCCTTTAAATTAAGCAGCATACATGACCAAGACAGTCTAAAAGGATGCTGATACAAACAGCAGTAGTGTATTCCTTTCTTGCCCCCTAAGAATCGGGTGGTGATACTTGGCACAGCATGTTCAAGTAGGGGCCAAGATTATTGCCCTAACAATACTGTACAAAAGTTGCAGGGTGTGCAAAGTCATTATTGCGCGAAACTAGCCAAAATAGGAAACTTGCACTTTGCTGTGAATTGCCTGACCTAGTAGTGTCAGGAGCACTTTTAAGATATTTTTGGCACTTGTTGAATTTATGAGGCCTGGATGCATTTCTAATAGTACATGGAAGGTTATATCCTTAAACAAGTGCATATTTGGGCAGGGCAGTAAGTTGACCCAGTGCACTTGGTTCAGGAGCAAGTCCAGAACACTGGCAGACAGATGGTTGTTGTGAAGGACTGCTGCTGATGGCAGTGCGTCCCCGACTGAGGAGCTGTCATGTTTCCACGGCAGCAGTGACTCCTATGGTTGGACCCTGGAGGTTCGTCCTCCAGCCACATGGGAAGTTGTATGTCCTAACAGCCACTGACACTCTTTGGCCCTAAGGGAGCAGAAGTCACCACAGCTGCGAGGTCACCAAACCAGTACGACCTGAAGACTGGTCACTACTGGTGGTAAAAACAAAGTACCACTCTAGGAGATTGAAGTGATAGAGAGCCTGTCTGCAGTCGAGGAGACAGAACCCCGGCGCCTCGACCACCATGAGTCTTCATTGGGGTAGCAAAAAATTTTAATGGACCAGCAGATTTGTCTCGGATATAATTCTTGAGTCAGTGGACTCTCAGATTGCTAGCTTTTTTTGTGTGCGGAATTGGGATTAGCCTCCCTAGCTTTGAGCACAACCTTGCTTCCCTGGATGCACTACAGTTGTGTCACTTTCACTACCATGGGTGCCTCCTCCTGGCAGTCCCACCCTACCATAGTGGCCTAGGAATTGCGCAGTGGTACCGGCTGAGGAATGTTCAGCTGTGTGGACCGAAGCTTCAGAAGCAAAGTAATCGGCATGCACGTGGATGTTTAAGGAAACACAGGTGGAGGTAGGTTGTTTAAGAAAATGGAGAAAAGTAGTGGACCGAAGATGGAGTCCTGGTGGTCACTGGATTTGATTATGGTTGGGGGTGAATAGGGCATCATCAACCTGGACTGACTGGAGCTGGTCTTAGAGGTAGGACTAGAATCATCTGACTGTGGGATAGGCCCACGCCACCTAATGTATCGAAAAGAAGGGGGTGGGCCCCAGTATTGGAGGCCTTTGCTAGGTCTTTTAAAAATGGCCTCTTTGAACAGTCCCTGGTTCTTGCCTTTAATCACAGAGTGGGGAAGAAATGGTGGAATGGTGTTTTACAGAAGCCTGAATGGGAAGGGGAGGTGTCATAGGTGGATAGCTGGGAGAGAATACGTTTTTCTAGGGACATGGATATGTTGTTCATCCACACTCATTGGCAGTATCCTTGCCGCTTTAAATCTTGCCGGAAGGTCTTCAAGCTTGCTCCTCCCACCCACCCGGGTGGTATAACTCTCGGCTCCGCCCCATGACGCCAGATCTTCCTTACCGCTTGGAAGCTCAGGTTCCCTCCTTAACGCTCTGCGTTTGCGACTGGTTCCTATTTCTCCGTTTGCGGATTTAAAAATAAAATTTTGCAAAAAGACTTCAGTCTTCGATCCCTCGCGGCTGCGATGGACAAATCGACTCCCGGATTTCGGAGATGCCCATGCGGGCAGAAGATGTCTCGGACGGATCCACACTCCACGTGTGTCTACTGCTTAGGCCTTGAGCACGACCCGCAGGCTTGCGACCTGTGCTCATCTTTCTCGGCCTACGTCCTCGAAGACCGTGCTGCCCGATTGCAACTGGGCCGTCCGAGCGTTTCCCTCCGGTGAAGTCCAAGGAGGCCCGGTTGGCGGTGTCCGCGGCGGCGGGTTCGGCGGATCAGCTCGAGCGGATGGTCGCCCTCGAAGAGGAGGCGGCGCGGGCCGTATCTTCCTCGGCCGCGGCATTTATCCCGCTCTCTCTGGGTTCTTCCTACACGGCTTCCTTTAAGGAGCTTTGTCTGTCCCTCTCCACTAAAGGAGAAGGGCCTGCGTCTGCTGGACCTTATTCTCGGTCCAAAAAGAGGGACAAGGGTAAGTCCCTCCGTCGACGCTCTTGGGAGCGGGAAAGGTCCCTCTCCCGGGCCGTGGGCCGTCGGCCCGGTCGACCGCTCGGCCGGCCACTGGCCTCACGGTGTCCCCGTCAGGTCAGTTGGCCGAGACTCCACTGATGAAGTCGAGATTTTTCGACCCATTAGACAGAGCTGTCGCCTTTAGCAGCGAGATTCCCCTCTCCCGGTTCCCCGGGAGAGTTGAGGATCCGTGGGCTCGCCTGTGCCTCGGTTCGGAGCCCTCGGATGGACCTTCCGAGGCGAAGGGAGTGCGGTTCCGGCCGACACCTCCCGCACCGACCCGGAAATTCCGGGACTCGGTCTCGGTCTCGGACCTCTTGGCGGTCCAGCCGTTCCCACCGTCATGGCGGTCTCTGTCTCGGCTTTTAGCGTATGGCGGCGCTGCGTCGTCTCGTCCTCCTCCTCGGATGAGGAGGCTCGGCGTAAGTACGTCGGCCAGTACGAGACATTATATTACACAGCTCCTCCTGGCCGGGGAATAAGCCGACTCCGGCGCCTTCCCGGCCATTAAGTAACTGTCACGGGCGCCGACACAACCCCTCGACTTGTCCGAGAGCCTATACCCAGGCCGGTTGTTCGGCCCAAAACCAGCTGCTCCACGATTCGGTGGAACCTCCGCCCTCCACAGCCACCAATTGGGGCTCCGACCAAGGATTCTCGGTCGGCTAAGGGTTTACCCCCATCGGCTGTCAGTTACCCTCACTCCGACCGACCTCGGCAGGTGAAGGGTGGCTCAGGCCAGAGGCAGCTCTTCGAGGACTCTTCCGAGTCCGAAGATGATTCCTCCTTCTTCTCCAAGCGACTGGACTTGGAGTCTTCAGGAGGTCAGTCAATGGGCGATAGCCGTCGTCCTTCCTAGGACTGCTTGGCTCATCTCGGAGTCTACCGGGATGGAGCTCGAACCCGTTCCAAGCAGGCCAGTATCCCTCACGGAGATTCTGGACCGAGGATTCTCCGGCGGAGGCCTTTCCGGTGGCGAGGCCATAGTGGGTCCGGCACTGGAACTTTGCAGCGCCCTGCTTCCTGCCCTCGCCTTGACCAGGATGGCCAGGAAGTATCACGGTCCCTCCGGTTCCTTGTCCGGTTTTGGAACACCCTCTGCTGAGGGTTGGTTACCGACAGCGTTTCCGGTAGCGCGGCAGCGCCAGGATGTGGACAAACCTCCTGACAAGGAGTCAAGAAATTGGACTATGTCGGGCGAAAAGTCTCGCTCGTCCTCTCTCGACGCCGTCAGGCCAGTTCGGCCGTCCTCATGGCACATTTTTCTCATGCCCTGTTGGGCTCCCTGGATGAGGTCATCCCTCATCTTCCCCGATCTGCAGACTACGGTTAAGCAGGTGCGGGACCAGGAGCAGGCAGTGGCCAAACAGCAGCTCCAGACTGCTTTGGATGTAGGGGACTCATGTGCCAGATCGGTGGCGGCCATGATGGCTATCGTCGGCGAGGCTTGGCTGAGGATATCCACCTTTACTTCGGATACAGCACAAGTTGGGCGGATGTTCCCTTTGGGGACTGACCTCTTCGACCCTGGGGTGGAAGGTCACCTGCAGAGGATCGAGAAGTCCAATACCCTTGGACTCGGTCTCTTCCGCTCAGAAGGACAAAGGCCGCAAACCACAGCCTAAGCCCTTTCGTCTTCTGTGCCCCGGCGCGCCCGCCAGCAACGTCCAGGGCCAGCAGGCTCGGCCTTGGCATCCCAAACCCAAACCGCCCGGCTTCCTCTAACAGGAGGCAGGGAGGAAAGGGCCAGGAGGTCCCTCGGCGGTCCCTCCTCCAAGCCTGCCCAGTGGCGGCTGAAGGGTGTCGCCCGTCCCGTCACCCCCTGGGTCCCCGGTAGAGGACAGCTCCAGCACTTCCGTTCCGCCTGGTCCGCTGTTACCACGGACAGGTGGGTCTTGGAGGTGGTGGGAAGAGGCCTGCCTCTGGAATTCGAGCAGGCACCACCCTTCAGAGCCGTCGCCTCGGGGCCCGGGATCCCAGCCTCACTGGCGGCTCGTCGAGCCGACATCGCTCTCCTCCTCCAGAAGGAGGTGGTAAGAAAGGTGGTGGACCCTCCTTCAGACCCAGGGTTTGTGTCCAGGTACTTCCTGGTTCAAGCAGACGGGGCTGGCGCCCCATTCTGGAAACTACCACGACCTAAACAAGTTCCTAAGGTCTCGAACCTTCAGGATGGTCACTCTGGCTCAGATAATACCATCCTTGGAGCAGCGTGTGGTTCTGCTCTCTGGACTTGCAGGGCCGCGTTTTCACGTCCCTATCCGTCCGTCTCACCAGAGATTCCTTCGCTTCCAGCGGAAGGATCTCTCTTGATTCAAGCCATGCCCTTGGCTTGTCTCCAGCTCCCAGGGTCTTCACCAAATGCATGGCAGTGGTGACAGCATTCCCCTGCGGCCGAGGTCGGGTGTACCCTTACCTGGGCGACTGGCTGATAGCAGCTCCCTCCAGGAAGGAGGCGGAGTGGTCAGAGATCTGGCCCTCCAGGTCTGCTCTCAACTGGGCCTCCTTATCAGCGAGGCCAAGTCGGAACTCGAGCGAAGCAGGTGATTTTATTCATGGGCGCAGCTCGACTCTCTTGAGCCAGCTGGGCTCCCGCGGACAGGGCGAGGTTCTTTCCTCCTTTGCCCGATCATTTCTGGTTGGGCAATTGCGCCTGCCGGGACTTCCTGCGCCTCCTGGGTCTCATGGCGGCCTGTACCAGCGTGGTCCGTTGGGCCCGCTGGAACATCGTCCCCTTCAGTGGGGACTGGCCAGCCAGTGGTCTGGCAGCTGCGATCCCTTGGACCAGCTTGTTCGGTGACACAGGGATGTGGAGCGCTCTCCAGTGGTGGACCGTTCCAGATCATTTGCAGGAGGGCATCCCGTTACGTCCGCCCGAGCCGACGGTCTCTCTGTCGACCGATGCCTCTCTGATGGGTTGGGGTGCCCATCTGGGGAACACGGGCTCATGGCCTCTGGTCCCGCGGGAGTCCCGATGCCACATCAACCTGCTGGAGCTCGGCGGTCCGCCCTAGCTCTCACCGCCTTTGCTCCGTTCCTCCGGGGTCAAGTGGTCCGAGTCCAGGCCGGACAATACCACGACCATGTACTATCTAAACCGCCAGGGCGGGGCCGCGCTCCATGCTTCTATGCAAGGAAGCTCTCCGCATTTGTCACTCGTTGCGCAGCCTGAGGCGGATCTCCTAGCCATTCACGTGGCAGGAGCCTCCAACACCCTGGCCGATGCCCTGAGCCGGATAGGGGCTGCATCCCGAGTGGTCTCTCCTGCGGAGGTAGTACAGCATCTGTTCTCCCTTTGGGGCACACCTCAGGTGGACCTGTTTGCCTCCATGGAGAGCGAAGCTGAGTCTGTTCCATGCCCGCCCCCTCAGCAGGGCTCGCTGCAGGGATGCCTTCTCGAGGCAATGGACCCCGGGCCTCTTTACGCCTTTCCCCATTTCCCTTGATCCACAGGTGCTTCTCAAGGTGAGGAGGGACAAGGCGCAGGTGATTCTGATAGCCCCAGACTGGCCTCGCCAGTTCTGGTACCCAGATCTCTCTCAGTCTCAGCTCCAGGACTCACGGCAGCTTCCAGCTCGCCGGACCTGCTCTCAGTCAATCAGGGGAAGGTGTTCCATCCGGACCTTCAATCCCTGCACCTGACGGCCTGGTTCCTAAGCGGCTAGAGTTCCAGGCCTTGGGTCTTTCCGACGAGGTCCTCAATGTAGTTGAGGCGTCCCGTAAAGGAGTCGACCAGAAAATGCTATGCCTTCAAATGGAAAAGGTTTTCCATTTGGTGTCAGGGCAAGGGCTTGGACCCTTCCTCCTGTTCCTTGGCAAGCATCTTGGACTATTTATGGTCCCTTTCTAGTCAAGGGCTTAGGTCGACGACCCTAAGGGTGCACCTGGCAGCCATCTCTGCTTACCGGGCGCGGGCAGGAAGCAGTCGGTGGCGCAGGAGAAGGTGGTCTGGCGCTTTTTCAAAGGCCTTGATCACATTTCCCCTCCAGTGCGGGAACCCCCACCTCCGTGGGATCTACTGCTGGTACTGGCAAAGCTCATGGGCAAGCCATTCGAACCTATGCACAGGTGTGTCTCTCTCACCTGTCGTGGAAGACCACCTTCTTGGTGGCTATCACGTCAGCCAGAAGGATGGGAGAGCTCCAGGCGCTTTCCATAGAGTCTCCTTACCTGGTCTTCCACAGGGACAAGGTTGTCCCTGCGCCCCACCGAAATTCCTTCCGAAGGTGGTGTCGAGTTTCACCTTAACCAGGTGGTTGACTCTGCGGTGTTCTACCCCAATCACACCTCGGAGGCCGAATATGGGCTCCATACTCTGGACCCTAGAGGCGCGCTTATTATAAGGAGCGCACGGCTGAAATCGGGGAGAGGTTCGCCAGCTGTTTGTCACCTACGCTGAAGCCGCATCTGGCAGACCTGCAGCCAAGGGACGATAAGCAGGTGGGTAACCTCCTGCATAGATCTCTGCTATAAGTTAGCGGGCATGGAGCCTCCCAGAGGATAAGAGCTCATTCTACCCGCCATACTGCTGCAACGTGGCTGCTTCAGGGCGTCCCTATCCAGGAAATCTGCAGGGCTGCTACCTGGAAGTCAGCAAACACCTTCATTACCCACTACCACATCGACCTTGAGTCACGCCGGGATGCTGGTTTTGGGGCCTCGGTTCTCCAGTCTCTCTTTCCCAAGTAAGTATATGGGGTGTATCTTGCCTCCCTCCTCCCGGAGAACTGCTAGGAGTCTGCCAATGAGTGTGGATGAACAACATATCCATGTCCCTAGAAATACAGGTTACTCACCTGTAACAGGAGTTCTAGGAATGGTATATGTTGTTCATCCACTAATCTAGTCTTGTCTCCCGGCTCGACGACAACCTGAGCTTCCATGGCCATCTGGCGTCATGGGGCGGAGCCGAGAGTTATACCACCCGGGTGGGTGGGAGGAGCAAGCTTGAAGACCTTCCGGCAAGATTTAAAGCGGCAAGGATACTGCCAATGAGTGTGGATGAACAACATATACCATTCCTAGAACTCCTGTTACAGGTGAGTAACCTGTATTTCTTGCACCTGGGGCAGGGAGGAGTGACATGGGGTCATAATTACCTGGGAAAGAAAAGTGCACCCTCTTTGTAGAGGTAAAGGAATTTAGCTTGCTTCCAGGACTGTGGTCAGACCCAATTTGGAAAGAGAGGCAAGAGAGACAGTGATGGCTGGCCCAGAGATGTAGATTAGTATACAGACCATTAGAGCTGTGCCCCTTAGAGGGATTAAGACAAAGTAAGGCAGCAAGGGCGTCTCAGGAGACTGGTAAGAAAATATGCTCGAGTAAAGGGTGATGGTGGCATTGGGGGGGGGGCAGCAGGTAGAAGAGAAATTAGGAAAAGAGCACAGAAAGTGAAGAAATTGTTAAAGATGTTGGTGACCTCACTTGGGATAGAAATGGGTGAATTTCTTAGTTTGAGAATGAATAATTGGAAAACTGAAGGTTGTTCTTCGGATCGTTGGCGAAATAAATTAATTTGGCTTAACTGGTGGCCTTTAGTACTGGCATTATATCTCAGCAAGTCCTCAGGAGACCCATGAAGAGCTGTGAACTTTAAGCAGGTCAGTGACTTCTGCAGAGTCCAGTGAAAGTGAACATTAGACATAGATACGTAGAATATGACAGCAGATAAGGGCCGCTGGGCCCACCCAGTCTGCCCAGTTGTGTGTTTTATTTATTATTTTGCCTCTACCCTACTCCCCTATGCTTTCCTCAGCTCTATCCCAGGCTTTTTGAACTTATTAATGTTTTTGCTCATGACCTCCTCTGGAAGGCTATTCCAGGTATCCACCACCCCTTCTGTGAAAAAGTACTTCCTCACATCCCTCCTGAATTTGACCCCCCTTCAGCTTCATATCATGCCCCCTTGTTTTAACGTATCCTTTCCCCTGAAAGATGCTCTTCACCTGAACCTTATTAACCCCTGTAAGATATTTAAAGGTTTCTATCATATCCCTCCTTTCCTCCAGGGTGTACATATTCAGCTCCTTAAAGATGCAGACCCTGCACCAGTTTGGTTGCCTTCCTCTGGCTCGCCTTCACTGTATGTCTTTTCTGAGATGCAGTCTCCAAAACTGTACACAGTATTCAAGGTGGGACCTTCCAAGTGATTATATAGGGTCAGAATCACATCTCTCTTCCTGGTGGAGATACCCCTACCTATGCACCCCAGCATCCAACTAGCCTTCCCCATTGCCTTTTCTCGCTGCCTCGCAACTTTCAGGTCATCCGTTATGATCACCCCAGGTCTTTTTCCTGCTTGGTCTTTGTCAGTATCACACCGCCCATCTTGTACTCCACTCCTGGGTTCCTGTGTCCTAGATGCATTATTTTGCACTTTTTTTGCATTAAAACCTAGCTGCCATACCCTTGACCATTCTTCCAGTCTATTTAGATCCCTGCAAATTCTCTCTACCCCCTCAGGTGTGTCCACTCTGTTACAGGTCTTGGTGTCATCTGCAAAGAGGCAGACCTTCCCTTCCAATTCTTCCGCTGTGTTGCTTATAAATATATTGAATAGGACTGGTCCCAACATGGCTCCCTGTGGAGCCCCACTGGTCACTTCCCCTCCTTTGAGCACACTCCATTTACCAATACTCTGTGTCCTATCTGCCAACCAGTTTCCCATCCAGGTAACCACTTCATTATCTAACCCTAAGTTATCCAACTTGCGCAGTAGTCTCCTAGACCTTCTGAGAGGGGCGTGTATGTCCCATATTGAAATGAATTTGGTTGTGAGAGGTTAGAACAGCATCTGTATTGGTGAATGAAGTGAGTGCTGATCAGTCAGTGGCTCCGAGATCTGGAGTGGAAGGGAGGTCCAGAAACCTGAGTGGTCTAGAATAGATTAACTTCATTGAGGCTTTAGTGTGGTGGGACTTAACAGGTGCAGTAGACATGCGATGGTCAAAGAATTTCTGAACTGTATTGGTTATATAGTGACAGTTAAGGATTGTGTAGTGGCCATTAATGGTGTATAGTGACCTTTGTCACATGGAATGGTCTTGACTGACAATAGCAGAATTATTGATGGGATGAGGTAGCCCCACGAGATAGGCTCTTATCCAGTGGGGAGGCAGAATTGGCCAGACTACATTTTATAAACAATTTTAACATAATGGTCAGAGTATGTGTTTAATAACTGAAATCTCTACTTTACCTCTCACTGTTTTAGACGTCATATATAAACAGAGCTGCTATTATGAAAATGGTTTCATTCTATTTTCAGTTTTTAGATTCTTGTTTACTAAATATTGAAATGAAAGTATTTTTTTTATTTCTTGTAGCCCAGAATATAACGTGGAGTTTTTCAGGCAGTATACGCTTGTTATGAATGCTTTGGACAATAGAGGTAAGATTGTTCAGAATTTCTCTATATAGACAATATTTTACTGTACTGGGTACTGTTGGACTGTGCTGAACATAATGAAACAAAATCATAGACTGTGACAGCAGATAAAGACCCAAGGGTTCATCCAGTCTGCCCATTTTTTGTAATACCTATACTCTGGACCTGCTGTGTCGATGCGCCCTTTCACCCTGTCTCATCTGTGCTTGAACTCAGAGTCTCGGCCCCCACCACATCTGCCAGCAGGCTATTCCAAGGCTCAGCCACTCGTTTCATAAAGAAATACTTCCTCAGCTCTCCTGAAGCTTCCTCCAGCCAGTTTGCCATTATGTCCTCTAGTCACGGAGTTGAGGTTCCTGGTGTCCCGCAGGAATTTGAACATCTCAGTCATATTACCCCACTCCTTTCTAGTTTCCAGGAAGTACATGTTCAGGGCCCCGAGTTGCTCCTCATAAAATCTGCCTTGCTGACCTTCCTCCTCTCGACAGTCTCCAGTCTGTTTTTTATCCTTACTTAGGTGGTGGTTCCAGAACTGGGCACAGTACCCCAGATATGGCCTTACCCAAGGACCTGTAGAAGGGCAGTATCATTCTTTCCTCCAGTTGTCCGTGCCTCTTCTGTGTACTCTAACATTCTAGCCGCCTTACGGGAGGTCTTGTCACACTGAATGGATTGTTTGAGGGAGTCTAATGATCGCTCCCAAGTCTCTTCCAGTGAGACTGCCTATTTGAAATCCAGTTGTTCTAGCCTCTTTGTGTAAAACTACAGCTCTTTTGTGATCAATATAACATTTTTGTATTCCAAAATATAAAAATATTGGAACTCCCAAGACCTGTTACACCACAGTCCTTTTTTACATACACCTGACGTGACTTTCTTTTACTTATTTTTATTTATTTATTTATTTATTAAACTCTAGGATTACAAATACCTTTGAGCATGAACTGCTCATTTACAAAGATTCCACATCAAAAAATGGAGGGTAAAATATACAAAGGTCGACAATGTCACACAGTCTTGAAACACAGAGAAGGCTGGGGCTTAAATAATAGTCATTCAAGGAGGGAGACATCAGCTGGATAAGACAAATTTCAGGGTAAACATTATACAAGAGCTGATAGTTAGTGAGGGTAGGTTAGGTGGGGGTCGGGAAAGAGTAGGCAGGCTGAAGGGCCATTGTCTGAGGGGAAGGGATGGGTAGTAGAAGTGCACGGGTGTTAGGAGTAGAAGGGACCAATGTCCACAAAGTGCCTTAAATGGGAGTGGCTGAGGCAGGGGCGTGGGGGGGAGGGGAAGGGTGCGTAGAGGAAAGCAGGAGTAGAGAGTTGTCGCAGAAAGGGAGGTTACGGGCCAGCTTCGACTAGTGTGAATGGAGAGGCATTCTCAAAGCCTCTCGAAAACCTTCCACCAGAAAAACTTATAATTCCAAATGGAAGAGATTCAGCATTTGGTGTTCCAAGAAGCATATAACCCCAGACACTGCTGACTTGTCTACAGTTCTGGACTATATGATTTATCTTAATGGCCTAGGCCTCAGACCAGCTACCCTCAAGGTACACTTCTCATCCGTTTCTGCTTTTTTGTCGGTGGGAAAGCCCTTCTCACTGGCATCTCATCCTATTTTCTGTAAATTTTTCAAGGGATTGCTTCATATAAATCCTCCCCCCCCCTCTTTTAAGGAATCCTACTCGGGACCTTAATATTTGCGTTGCTCAGTTTATGCAACCCCCTTTTGAGCCTTTGTCCTCAGCAGAGCTTAAGTACTTGACTTGGAAAACTGTGTTCCTGGTAGCTGTTACCTCTGCCAGACGTATCAGTGAATTGCAAGCTCTGTCAGTGGAGCCTGATTTTTTATCTCATTCCATAGAGATAAGGTGGTCCTGAGAACCAATAGAAGGTTCTTACCTAAAGTGGTTTCAGATTTTCATTTGAACCAATCCATGTCTCCCTGTTTTCTTCACTGATCATTCTTCTTCAGGAGAGAGAAGATTACACAGTTTAGATGTTTAAAGGGCCCTTAGCTACTACATTGAGTGTGCTAAGGCACTCAGGTTTGAGACTCTCCAGGTGTTCCTCACTTATGGGGAAGTGCAAACCTGCCACTAAGAGAACTATTGCCAGGTGGATTGTCTCTTGTATACAATTCTGCTATGAAAAGCTAGGCAAAATACCACCCTCAGGCCCGAGGGCTCATTCAACTAGAGGTACAGCTGCTTCCTTGGCTGCTGCTAGGGCTATTCCCTTACTAGAGATATGCAAAGCAGCCACCTGGAAAACAGTCCATACATTCACCAAGCATTACTCTCTGGATATCCAGGCTAGGAGTGATGCTAGGTTTGGTACAGCAGTACTGCAGAGCCTATTCACAAAATAGGTTCAATTCCTCCTCCATGGAGGTACTGCTTGGTAGTCTGCATATGTCCGAATACAGCAAGACTTCATGTTGTTTGAAGAAAAAAATACTCACCTTAGTAATTGTGTTTCTTCTAATGGAGTCTTGATGTATTCTGACCTCCCTCCCCGCCTCCCCTCTCAGAACCTGTTTTTTGGGAAGTTGGCTGGCAGGAGCAGTGTTGAACCTCAGGGGTGCATTTGGGCACTCCCTCTTTTTAGAGAGGGGGAATGGGTTATGTTTTGTTGTTTTGATAATTCATATGTTGTTCACTACCTAGTTTTTGTTTTGGATTTCTTGACTTGGGTCTTTTGGGGATCCAAAATATTTGGTTGCCATTTGGCTAGTAAGCTTTTACAATTTCCACGTAGTGGGATTAGTTAGTATTAACTCGTAAGAATCTGACTGTTACACTTCAAAGTGCAGCAGACAGAGGTTTGAATCGAGCTCAACGTTTTATGCCCTGCATAGAATTTAACTCTCTCCTCTCCGGAGCAGTTCAAGTGCTGGGGCTAACTGCATATGTCAGAATACAGCAAGACTCCCATTAGAAGAAACACAATTACTAAGGTGAGTAATTTTTTCTTACTACCTATCAAACTAAAATCTTTAGTTAAATAATCACTTTTGTTGTCTAACACCATTTCTTATGTCGTCAACCACGGTCATAGCGGTACTTGGTTTGACAGCCGTGTTGCTCCCTGTTTTGGTTTCGTTACTCTGTTCTGTTTTATTACAAACAAGTTCATAAGTTAGACTTTTATTAATCAAATTCCATACACTTTGTTGTTGAATTGATTTTAGTAGGGAAATTGTTGTTGGCTTGTTTTATTCATGGATTAGTGTGGTATCTGAGAAACCAAGGTACCTGACAGCTTCACATTGTTATAACCATATAGCTGGACAGTGTGGGTTATTCCACATAACATTTGCTGTATTTTTTTTTTTTTTATAGTCTTTCTACTTTCTTTTTTGGACATTGCTGGCTTTCTGTTGATTATTGTGATAATCCTATATTTATTTTGATAGTCTTTGCTAAACCACATTTTTATAGTGACAGCTACCTGTGGTTCTTGGTGTATACTCAGTTGAATAGTTCCTGAATTCCTGTTCCTAATAAGATTTGCTGTAACGAGTCCATGTGACTTTCTTTACCTCCACAAATCATGTTCTGAAGTTGCAGAAGCACTCATTAGAACTCTGCTTCATGTTCCAATCCCTTTATTTTCAGGTGCTAATAACACATGTATGTCAGATCCTTATACGAACATTGATAAGCATCCCTGCATTACAGCAGAATAGATTGAAGAGTTGAACAAACAAAATCCTGCTTCATCTTATGTTTGTTGTGCTCCTTGCCCATTGCTTAGACTCTCGCATGCTGCCATATTTATACCATGCAAATCTAAATATGTGTACCTGCATTCAAGACTCCCACTAGCCACCTATTTTCTCACCGATTGCCTTAATTTACAGAAAATCAAGTTCTGAATCTTTCTTGAGAAGAATCCCAAGGTCCGTACAATGTTTTTAGACTGAAATGCAAGGGCTTCACAACTGACTAGATGTTATAGTTTCTTGTCATTGTCACTGATAAGGGCAGGGGCTTCTTCACAGCATGCCCTGGAGTGCTGGTATTATGAAAACAAAAGTGTGATCGCATCCTGTTACGACAAGCCACGGTCACACATTGCAAGCTTTCTTTTCTACTGACACTGCTTTGCAGTTTTTCTTCATAATGCTGAGTTTAGTTGAACTTGCTATTGGAATTCTTTAATCTGTTCCTTATATGATTACGCAGCAGGTGGTGATGGAACTGGGGGGGGGATCACTAACAGTTTCATGTAGCAGTGGTTTCGGCTCACTGACTTTTTCGGATTCTACATCTGAGGTCCAGGTCCATTCCCCTAGATGAACTGACTTTTGACTCTGCCGATTGGTCTGTACATTCAGTCCTCTGCTAGAAGAAATGCAGAGAAAGAGAGGACTTTCTCTGCTCACAGTAGCACATTGGATGCATATGTGGTCTCTCCAGAAAAGGATGCTGGAGCCCTGGTTCCCAGTCACAGATGTCTACCGGGTTCTGAGCCGCTATCTCGATTGGTACTACAGTTGCTGGCATTGTTTGGATCAGCGAGAACCTCTGCAAGGGGTTCCTCTGATTCGGATGACTGACTCCATTCTGTGGTGCTAGTGAACGGTCCTAGGTCAGGAACCTTTAGGTACAACAGCTTTGCATATGTATACAGTCAAGGAAGCATGAGTAGCCAGTACTATGCAAGTGAAAGCAACCGATGTGCTACTGTGAGCAGAGAAAGTCCTTCTCTCTTTCTCTGCATTTCTTCTAGCAGGGGAACTGAATCTACGGACCAATTGGCTGAACCGAAAGTCAGTTCATCTAGGGGAGTGGACTTGGACCTCAGAAGTTTTGAAGCTTTTATGTGGACGGTTTGATCGACCTCAAACCAATCTCTTTGTGTCAAAAAAAATGGCTTGGATACCAAGCCTCTTCAGTCAGTACCGGCACCCTCATGCAGAGTAAGTGGATTCTCTGCCTTAGACATGTGATTTTCTCAGAGTTTAATTGTTTCCCTCCTCTGTCGCAATCTCCCAGAGCAGGTAAGAAAGATAATGCGGTCAAGAGGAAGCTTCTTGTCGATGGCCACCAGTGTGGCCAATAAGACCGTGGTTCTCTGTCCTAGTGTATCTAGCCCAGCAACTTCCATTTCAGCTTGCTTTGGGAGGACCTTTTCTCTCAAGGTCTGAGTCTTCATTGAAATCCAGAAGCAATGCAGTTAGCAGTATGGCCCCAGAGAGGAGGACACTTAACAGGTTTTCTCCATGAGAGGGGTATTGGACTAAGGCTACAGTTCCACAGATATTTGATTTCTTGCAGGCAGGGGTAGTCAAGAGTCTAGTATTGAGCACCCTTCAAGGTCAGGTGCTTACTCTTGGGGCAGGGCTGGGCTCATTCCTAGGAACTAGGTAGGAGATTATCCATTTTCTTAGGGCGGACAGCAGAATCCGACCATCCTTACCGATCACCGGTAACACTATGGGAACTGAATCTGATGTACATACTGTGTAGGGCACTTCTTGATCTTTTTTCATCAGTGTTTCTGCACATCTTTTACGACAAGGTGTGTTTTTTTTAATTGCAGTGTGTTCAGCCAGAGGGATTGGTGAACTTACGGAACAGCTTCAAGATGAGCTTTGCCTTATAATGCCTAAGAAGACTGTGTTGAGGATGGTTGACGGTTCTGTCCTTTGTGACTAAGGTCTCTACAGTCTTACATACATATCTGATCCCAAGCCAGAAGAGGAAAGAAAGCTGGTTTTGCACAGGGCAGTCAAGTCCTCTCTACAAAGGACCAAGAAGTTTAGAAAATCGTGCGGTTTGTCGTTTTTGTTTTGAAGTAACGAAGAAGGATGAGAAGGCTTCTAAGGCCACCTTTGCTAGGTGGGTAAGGCCTTGCATCGCCAAGGCATAGGCGGTTGAGCAGAAGAAGACTTCTTTTCTCATTGCGGCCCACTCTACCAGAGCCCTTACCTACACCCTGGACTGAGAGAGGGGAGGAATCTGTGCTGGAGGTGCGCAAGGCAGAAATGTGGTCCTCTGTTCACACGTTTACTAAGATCTAAAGATTGGATGTCCAACGTTCCCGCTGATTCAATCTTCGGATGCAGTTGCGGGCGATGGTTAGCAGAGGAATTTTATTTGTCGCCCATCCGGGTTGTATATGGGACAGTATTTTCCCCCACCCTGAGTTGAAATGGATAATGCTTTAGTAGAACCCATATGTAAAGACTTGCAGTTGACAAATGTGGAGTGATACAGAAAGGAGAAATTCCTTCACATTTACTGTCATTTCCTTTTCTAACCCCAGGAATTACTCATTATGATTAAACTTAATGCAGTCAGCCTCCTGTGTTGAACTGCCCGGAGAAATGGAATTTTATGCAAATTATGGAATTCTCAGTTAGCTCATGCCACTTTCAGACTGCTGCCCTAGCAACTGTTGCACTCTGAGTGCTTCAGATTCTTTACTCCGCCTGCCTAGTAAGGACGTCCCGGAGAGCTCTCCTTGAACTGTCTTCAGAATAAAGTTTATCTGTGGATAAGTACTAAATTTTAGTTTAATTTTCAATTGCTGCCTTAGAAACATTGTGTGGTATTTTTTTTTAGTGTTATAGTAGTTTTTTGTCTTTATTCGCGGTTCCCTCATGGTTCCTTGGAACCAAGGGTTCCGCGTCTATTTGGGAGGATCTTCTCTTGTCAGTCTTCACCATTCATTACTGCTTGGGTTAGTGCTGGGCGTGCACCTGCCACGGAGTGTCTTTTTTTTTTTTTTGTCTGCACTGCCCAGGCGGCATTGTGTCTCATGCTTGAGGCAATACATCAAGTGTCCTGAACTCCTACTCCATCTCAGTTCTGTTTCTCCCACCATCGAGGCTGCACCTGCTCCATGTCACGAGTTTATAGCTGCATCAGAGGCCTACTTGCGGCGACTCCTTCTCCTTTTCTGCTCATCCCGACGCCGTTGAAGTTGTTATCAACCGGTAAGACCGTTCTGTTTTTTTGTACGGCGCCGGGCTTTTTTTGCTGTGTGTTCCTGTTTATTTTGCATCATGTCAGGTTTGGGAGCCAAGCGTAAGTCGAAGGCGGGCCGTGCCCCTATGCGTCGGTGCTCCTGTGGCCGGCATTTTTCCATCACGGACCGGCATGATGTTTGTCGTTGCCTGGGACCCTAACCTAACATGGATTAGATGCGGCTGTTTCTCCATGGACCGCCCGAGTCCTGAAGTCCGCGCGTTAAGATCGGCGAGGCTCTGCGCTGACTTTCGGGGCGGCGTGGCTATAGGGTTCCCAGGTAAGAACTTTAGACCCTTCCTCCGGGTCCCTCCAGGCCTATACAGTCTGGAGAGGAGGCCTCCTCATATTCTAGTCTCGCAGAAGAGGAGGAGGTCTCTTTTCTTGATGTTGGAGGAACACCGTGGTCCCTTCGGGGTGTGGTTGGGACACCGCCTTAGCAGTCTCGCCCAGTGCAGGCTCCCCAGTGTCGTGGCTCAAGGTTTCTGGGTCCAGCACCGGTGGACCCTTGGCGCCACCTTCCGGCGCTGCTCTGGATCCTGGTGCCGTTCGCGGCGCTGGTGAGTGGGGTGGTGGCGCCATTCCAGCTCTCGGCGCCACCTGCGGTGCAGTGGGCCCTGTCTACTCAGTTTGCGGCGCCATGCTGGCTTCTGATGGCAATGCCGTGGGCCTGGCTGGCGCCGCTGGGGAGTCGGGACCAGGTTTGGGCGTTGTGGGTGGTCCGAGATCATCCGGCGCCATCCGCGGTGCCATTTCTCAGGAGTGCCCTGGGGTCGCCAGTATTGAGGTCCTGGTCTCCTCTTCATCTGAGGAGGATGTTTTGGATGTAGACCCGTCTTGGCACCCCGATTCTTCGGAATCAGGGTCTCCGGTGAGACATGGTGTCAGGCGGCCCAGCGCTCCTATTCCTCAGTCCCCCCAGCTTTCTCCTTCGGAGGATCCCCAGACTGGGGGTGGTCTGGAGTCCTCGGAGGGGGAGGCGGTGGAGGCCGGGGATGAGGTTGCCCGCCCGGAGGGGACTGCTGTAGCTGCCATTCCCAGTGCTGCTGCGCGCCCTCAGGGTAGGTCAGGGATCGTGTCTTTGGGGTGTTCCCTCTGGAAAATCCCGGATCGACAGGTCCCTTCGCTGAGGTCAAGGAGGAGGGCGTCCTCAGAGTCTAAGCAGTTGAGGCCGAGGGGAGGTGCTTCAGTCTTCGCCTGCCACCCCTCAGGGTGTGGGTAGGAGCCGTAGCGCGGGACCCCGCCTTTCCTTCTTGGGCTCCAGGGACCTCTCCGGTGGCGTTGCTGTGGGCTGCCCTTCTGGACCTGTGCAGCCTCAGGTTTGTCACAGGGGAGTATCCCCTTCTAGGCTCTCCCAGGTTTCGCATCCCCAGGGTTCCGTTCTGCGACCTGGTTTGTTGTCCGGGACCCCGCCAGCTCAGGCTCCGTTTTCCGGATTTCAGAGCCTGAGCAGAGAGACAGCTGCCTCTTCGTGGGTGCCCCTCCCATTCCTCTGCAGCCACACCCCCCAGGCCATGTCGGTCCTACGGGTCCGTTATCCTGGGAGACGTTCAGAGCTACTGCGGTGGCCTTCCCTTCATACGTTAGATGTATGCATGAGTGGGTGTTTCGCCTATCCCCTCCGCCGCAGGAGTCCTCTGGACATTCGAGCTCTCCATCATCCTCGTCTTCCTTCTCAGAGGGAGAGACCCCTGCTCATATCTCCTCCGATGCTGATTTCACTGATTATCAGCGATTCCTTTCGAGGATGGTGAGGGATCTTCGTATCGCCTTTGTTAGGCGAGACAGTACTGAACGGGAGACGCGTGAATTCCTCAATGAATTCAGTGCCCAGCATCTGGTGGTGCCATCCTGGCCTATTCCATTCCAGGAGGCGTCTATCCGTTCCTGGCAGTCTCCAGCTGCTCCTATTCCAGCCCCGGCAGACAGCAGGAGACGGTATTGTCCCATCTGAGTCCTTAGGTTCTCTCCCCAACCCGCCCTCCGGATTGGCTTTCCTAGAGACTCCTTCCAGGCGCCGCTGCCTGGCACACGACCGTCCACCGGACTCAGATTCTCTAGAGTTTGACCAGTGGGGGCGAAGAGTGTTCTCTCCTTCTCGTGCGATGCTCTGCATTGCATCTCATCAGGTGCACCATGCTGCCTATAGCAGGCATTTATGGTCAATGCTATCCCAGCTTCTAGCATCAATGCCTGATTCGAAGCAATCTAGACAGGCCATTGCCCTCTCTGCTATAGGCCTGGAGCTGGCAAGACACCAAGCAAGGGCATCTTACGACACCAGTGAGGTAGCTTCCAGGCTTGCAGGGACAGCAATCTGTATCAGACGGACGGCACGGCTTCGTCTATCTAGATTGTCACCCCTGGCCTGGTGTAGGGTGATTCACTTTGCCTTCCGAGGGACCAGTTTGTTTTCCTCCAGGGCTAGAAGACTTCTGCAGGGGCTCCCTCTGTCCCCTCATCTTCGGGGGACACCTCCTAGCTCTCCCTAACCTTAGGCTTTTCTTGGAATCAGCCATGGGTCTCTTTCTTTTGTTTCTCACCAGCAGAAGGCTAAGGGTCTTGTTCCCTCAGGGACGCTGTTGTCTCTCCCCGTGGGATGGGAGCTTAGTACTCACCCAAACAGTAATGAATGGTGAAGATTCTGAGGGAAGATATGAAAGTGCATTACCTACGTAATTCTTGCTCTTCTCTTATATCTTCACCATTCATTACTAATATGACCTCCTTCTTAGAGTTTCCACATCCCCTACTTGTTCTCTCTTCCCCCCTTTTCCTGGCCTTTATGCAAAAAAAAAATATATATATATATATATATATATATATATATCCCTATGGATGGACCTCCTTATCTTTCCCTTTCGTTGGAGGGAACAAGTAACTTTTCTGTCCTAGGAACTCTTTCTGACTACCCCTCTTGGGTGACTTGGCCTTCTAGGCCGCACTTTCATTTCACAAATAGGAAACTTTCCCTTGCATGGCTCAGTTTCCTTTGCTAAGTCCCCTTGGCATGTCTCAATCATCGTGTGTCAGTTCTCCTAATTTAAGCTATCCTGACACTATTTTACCTTGAGCTGGTGATCTTTGCCTTGCTTTCAGGGAGTCCGATTGAGTTCCAATCTTTCTATTTAGGGGTTGTCCTTTGTAGGGCTTAAACCCTTACCCCCCCACTCACATATGTGTTAACACTTAAAGTGCTAGTGGGTTTCTTCTCCCTCCCTGGTTGCTTGCTCCTTTTTGGAACAGATATTCTGCCTTGGCAGTCTCAGAGCTCTCAGCTGGGAGTTAAAAGACTGGGGATGGCGGGAGCCATAGAGAATCTGCTTTGTGCCCTCTCTGGACAGGTGGTTCAGTTAAGAATTTTTCCTCCTTTATAAAGTGGGCTTCTTGCTCCCTTGTTGTTGGTACCGAGCTTATATCTCTTTAACCAGTCTCCCAACCGGCAGAGCTCTCCCTTCTGCCCCCCTCCTTTTTCCTTTTCCCTCTCTTTCCTTCCTTCCTTCTCTCTCTTCTTTTCTATTCCTCCTTGGAGCCACCCCAGGGGTGAGGCCCTGTGTTCCCTTAGGGCAGGCATCTTCTTCTTCTCTGTCCTCTTTCGGCTTGTTTCTTTTTCAGTTTACATCTTTTCCTTTTCCTGTCCTTCGGCTCCCTTGCCTCCTTCCCCTTTTTCTTACCCTTTATTTCGCCTCTCCAGCTATCAGAATCGAGATGGAGGAGGAGTGTGCAACACCTAATGGACGCCCCTCATGCATGACGCAATGCGTCGCTCTCGGAGTCGGTGCTGACTCAAAAAAACAAAAAACAAAAAAAAACCCGTGGTGGGTGCACGCCTCCGGCACTAACCCAATCAGTAATGAATGGTGAAGATGCAAGAATTACGGTAGGTACGTAATTTTCATTTTTTACCTCAGTTTTGCTTTATTTTATACATTTAGCGATCGGTTCCTTGAACCGCTTTATTTTTGTTTAAATTTCTGTATTTTATCGGTTCCTTTTTCTTCAGGAACCGAATAGCGATCGGTTCCAGGAACCGTTAGCGGTAGTTATATTTAAAGAACCTCCAGTTCCAAGGTATTTTAAATAACGTTTTTTTGTGAAGTAATCTTTTTGTCCATCAATGTCAGAGGTCAATTTAGATAAACCTAAAAAATGCACAGGACCCACAGGTTTTAAATGTTGTGAGTCTTGTGGGCAACTTATAGCAAAAGCAGACAGACATTCTCTGTGTATTTCTTGTTTAGGTACAAGTCATATATTTGCCAGCTGTGATATTTGTAAGACCTTTTGCCCTAAAACATTAAAGAAAAGGTCTAAGATTTTAGAAGAGATGGCTTCTGTTTCTGCTTCTAGTGTAGATAATTCTGCTTCTTCCTCTTCCCACAACAAGGATGGAGGTAAAGCCAAGGATCCTGACAAGAGTTCAGATAAATCTGAACAAGGTGTACCAAAAAGGGCTTTGGAAACAGGCTCTGAACCTGTTCCATTAAAGAAAAAGTGTAAAGAAAAACATGTCGCTATGCCTCCGGCCGAGAAGGTTAAGGAGCTCCCAGCAGACAAACATATTATGCCCTCGGCTAAGGACATTACTGAGGCACTTCAAGTGCTGCAAGCCCTACAGGGGGCAATCCCGGTTCCTACACAGACTGCCCCGGTTCCTCCTACATCCCCAGCAAGGCAGGGAATGCTGGAAGTGTTTGGGTAGGAGGAGGATTTTGAAGGGAAACCTATAGATCCAGAGGTTTCCCCTGAGCAAGAATTCGGGTCCCCTCCTAGGGGCCCTGAGGAATACTCCTCCCACTATACCTTTGTCAAGAGCATGGTGGAAACTCTGAATGTCCCTCTTCAGGAAACAGAAGAGGATATGGAGGCGGCAGATTTTCTGGACATGATGAGGTTAACCCCCCATTAAACGTCTGCTTCTCCCCATGCATAAGTCTTTAAAAAAGGCTGCACTACATATTTTTAAAACTCCAACCTCTATCCCTGGTGTGGATAAGAAAGCTGACAAGAGATATCAGCTTGACAGAGCTGCAGCTGATTTTCTTTTTACTCATCCTTATCCTGACAGAGTAGTACAAGCTGCTGCCTGTGACAAGGCCAGGATCCCCTTGGCTACCCATCCACCAGACAAGGACTCAAGAAAAATGGATGCTGTGGGGAAGAAAGGGTACATGGCTGCCTCGTTATTAGTTAAGCAGGCCAATTACATGGCACATTCAGTGCAGTACCAAAAAGATCTATGGAACTCTGTTCTAGCTTTGACTGATAAGGTTCCAGGTGAAGTGGCTCTAGACTTACAGGACAACAGGATACAGCAAGGGCTGCACTTGATGCTACCAAGTACCAGTTTCATATGGCAGTGGATGCCAATGATGCTGCATCCAGGTTAATGGCTTTGTCTGTTTCGCTTAGGAGGTTCGCTTGGCTTAGCAGAGCCACCAACCTGACTTTAGACACACAGGCTAAAGCAATGGATTTTCCTGTGGAAAACCACCCTTTGTTTGGGGATAAGACAGAGGCATATATGAAGAAGGTGGAGGAATATAAATCCACCTATCGGAGCAATTCCAAAGATAGGCCTTCCACCCTTTACAGACCCCAGAGTAGGGGAGGCAGGGGTTCTTACCCCAGACCTTTCTTTCAAGCGCAGGCCTCTCAGCCTCAACAGCAGGCCAGAGGTTATTTTAGAGGAAGGGGCAGGAGAGCCATGAAAAGAATGGCCCCTGCACCACAGGTTTAGGCACAGCCCACACAGAACCCGTGACGGGCTAGTGCAGGTCGCATCCCCGATTTCAGGACCACCAGTAGGTGGCAGACTGGCTCATTACCTTCACGCTTGGCATTCCATCACCACAGACAAGTGGGTGTTGGAGATAGTGAGCCAGGGCCTGGCACTCAGTTTCAAATCACTTCCAAAGCTGAGAACAAGAACCTTTGCTCCATCAACAGCTGCACACAGGATTCTGTTGGAAGCAGAGGTAAAGCATCTACTGGCAATCAAAGCAGTATAGGTAGTGCCTTTGATAAGCAGGGGCAAAGGTTTTTATTTCAGGTACTTCCTCATAAGGAAGAAAAATGGGGACTGACGACCTATCTTGGATCTAAAACTTCTGAACAAGTACATTTTGAAACCAAGGTTCAAAATGGTCACTCTTGCAATAATCATTCTCTCATTGCAAAAAGGAGACTGGCTAGCCTCCCTAGATATAAAGGATGCTTATTTCCACATTCCCATCAGACCATCTCACAGAAAATTCTTGAGATTCAGGCTGGTGTCAGGCCATTATCAGTTTGCAGCTCTCCCTTTTGGGCTAACCTCGGCACCAAGAGTTTTTACAAAGTGCCTATCAGTGGTGAGTAGAATTTTTGAGGAAACAAGGGTAACAGTCTTCCCCTATCTGGACGACTGGTTAGTAGTGGGACAGTCCCTGCAGCATGCAGCACAGTCACTGGCACTAACAAAATCTACACTAGCGTTCCTGGGATTTCTGATCAACAAACAGAAATCTCAGCAGGTACCACTCCAGGTGCTGGAGTTTATTGGAGCAGAATTAAACACCCAACAAGGCAGAGCCTTCCTGCCACAAGACAGGGTGACAAGCATTCTGCGGTTTGCAAAATCCTTTGCGTCCGGGAGACCCAAACCAGCCAGAGAATTTCTCAGGCTGCTGGGCCACATGGCATCTGCCACTGCAGTAGTAATGGGCTCCAGGTTTCAAATGAGAGATATTCAGTTCCATCTCACAGTACTGGTCTCAAAGGACGGATCCTATGTCCAAACTGGTTCCAGTCACAAAAAGCTTAGTCCAAGCTTTACAATGGTGGCTGGATGAGCACAACCTCAGAGTGGGTGTACCTTTTATAAGGGAACACCCCTCAGTAATCCTCACAACAGATGCCTCACTTCTAGGTTGGGGGGCACACATGTTGGAGCACACATCAAGTGGCACATGGTCCCCACAAGAGTCTCTGTTGCACATAAATCTCTTGGAGCTCAGGGCCGTTTACCTGGCTCTAAAAGCATTTGCTCCTTACCTGCAAAACAAGGTGGTGCAAGTCGGAACAGACAGCACCTCAACCATGTATTACATCAACAAGCAAGGAGGTACCAGGTCAGATCTGCTGTACACAGAAGCAATGAGACTGTGGTCCCTGGTATACTCCATGGGAGTATCCCTGTCAGCCATACACCTTCAAGGGAAGGAGAGTGTATTGGCAGACTCTCAGCAGGATAAGTCAAGACCACCACGAGTGGTGCCTGACTGCTCAGGTACTCAGTACAATTTTCAGGAAATGGGGCATTCCAGAGGTGGATCTCTTTGCCTCCACAGAAAACCACCAGCTTCCAATGTACTGTTGCAGGCCTCCTCTAAGGGGCACAATTCCCCTGGATGCTGTGGCCCTGGATTGGTCAGGGAGGTTTCTGTATGCATTTCCCCCCTTTCCTATGATATACAGGACCCTACTGAAATTGAGGTCCCAACCAGCAAAAATGATACTGGTGGCTTGGATTGGGCGAGACAGCACTGGTACTCTCTTCTACTGTCTCTGTCAGTGGTTTCCCCCTATCCACCTGCCCAGGAGGCGCAACCTGTTAACCTCCTCGCAGGACAGGATCCTGTACCCCAATCTCAAATCACTGAGACTCAAGGCATGGCTCTTGAAGACTTAGAATTTGCTAACCTTAACCTGTCAGAACAGGTGCTGACAGTTCTTAGGGGTTCCAGGAAGCCGTCTACTAAGAAGACGTATTCTTCTAAGTGGAAAAGATTTACTATATGGTGCACAGGTCAGGGTGTGACCCCTGTCAGGGCTGATTTGGCTATTCTTCTAGATTCTTACACATTTACATTCCTTAGGTCTGAAGCCTTCTACCCTCAAGGTTCACTTAGCTTCACTCTCTGCTTACCTGTCAGTTGGTAAGGAGAGGTCTATGGCCTCTCATCCAGTATTTAGAAAATACAATATTTTAAAGGCCTTAATCTTCTGCACCTTCCCCTGAGGGAACCAGTTCCTGCCTGGAATCTAAATGTTTGCATTGCTAAACTCGGGGACACACCATTCGAATCCATGGCAACTGCAGATTTGAAGTATGTCACTTGGAAAACTGTTTTCGTGGTTGCCATTACTTCAGCCAGAAGGATCAGTGAATTACAAGCCCTGTGCTCAGATGTGGACTATATCTTATTCCATAGGGACAAGGTGGTCCTTAGGACTAATAGAAAATTTCTTCTCACGGTGGTGTCTGATTTTCACTTGAATCAGTCTGTCACTCTACCTGTCTTCTTTACAGACAACTCCAGATCTTACTTCGAGATACAGCTCTTGCAGCAGGTAACACCATTAGGACTGAAGCCGGCAGGCGTCAGGACCCCCCGGAAAACTTCTAGCTAGCTATTTTCAGCGGGGACCACCCCCGACGTCGGTCCCGCCTCCGACATCAGGCGTAGTACATAAGGGGGCAGTCCCGCCAGATTCCCCAGTTCTTTCCCGTCGTCGACTTGCAAGTCTCGACCCTTCGGTTCCAATTCTAGCGCGCGACGCGTGGTAAAGTTTTTCCTTCGGAAAATTTGTTTTTTCTTCGGTCAGTTTATTGTCAGATGTCCTCTCAACCTCCGGTCATTCTTGAAGTGCGCCTGTGGGAAGCAGATCCTTTTGAGATCCGCATTCGGCCTCGTCGATGCTTAGGCCCCGAACCACGACACCGGTCCTGCTCCTTTTGCCTAGGTTTTCAACAGCAGAACCCGGATCCGTCGCCAGAAGGCCCTACAGGCGTTCCTGCTCGAGGAACAACTCAAGACCATGGCCTCCAAGGGGGATTCTTCGGAGAAGACCAGCAAACATTCGGGGAAGCATAGGGAGAAGGCCCCTTCCAGGTCCCCGTCTAGGGCCTCTGATTCTCATAGCTCCGGCTCCAGGTCCGACCGCTCGCCTTCCCAGGCCAGTTCTCAGCCTCCCTCTGCTGCGGTGAGAAAATCTTCGGGCTCCTCTTCTCAGGCCAAGACTTCCAGGCCTCTGCGTCTTCCAAGGCCCTGGTCAAGTCGAGGACGCCACCATCACCACAAGTCTGGTTCCCGCCATTCTGAACCCGGCGTCAGGTCTGCCTCCTTGCCTTCTCCTCCCCAGCGGAGAGACCAAGGAGCTTACCTCTCTAAGAGACCGTTGGACCCGGCGTCAACCCGCCCGGCGTCGGCCTCTCGCCTGAGTCCCCAGAGCCGTCGACAGCCAGGCGACCGCCCGGCCAAGCCCTCGCACCCCAGGGCGCGGTGAGGCTGGCGTCGTGTCTGTCTGGATTGAGAGGAGACCCAGATGCCTCCGACCGGCGTGGGTCAGGAGACCATTACAGAGGTGTAACACAGCCCGAGGACCAGGCCAGGCGACCCGGTCCTGTCCGGGCCTCCCAGGAACCTCCCTGCAACCCGAGGCCCCTGGAGCCGGCGCGGAACCAGGCGACCGACCACGGCGCCCGGTCCGTCGTCGGGTCTTTCTTTCTCAGAGGTTAAGGAGCTTTTCACTTACGGTGGGATACCATCAAAAGGGCGTGGTTCCCACCCACCTCCTCTTCCACTTCCTCCCCTAGGCGGTTACTCCTCTGGTTCCTCGCCCCTTCTCCATCCGGGTCTGCAGGCGGTTACCTCCTCCCGGGAGCCAGGATCCCTCAAGGGCAGACCAGATAAAGAGACCTCCGTGCAGATCCTCTTCTGGGTCACCCAGCCCTAAGAGACCCAGAAGGCAGCGCCTTCGCCTTGACGGAGGACACGGGATCAGAGTTTTCAACAGGATCTAGATCCATCTCCCTCCACATCCCTTCTCTGGACCCACGTGAGCTTCCAGGGTCTCCTCCGGATGACCCTTTGTTCTCGGACATCATGAGACGCATCCAAGAGAACATGGGATGGGATGCGGAAGAGTTAGACCCCGAAAGGCTACGTCTTGCGAAATATCTTCGGCAGAAGGACCCCAAGCCTGTGGTGGTGCCACCCTTGGTAGACACTTTCGTGGACGTCACCAAGGCAGTGTGGAAGCGTCCACATTCACTCCCGGTGATGCCGAAGAAAGCTGACCACCTGTACAAGGCTCAAGGAAGACCAGTACTTGGCTCAGCATCCTCAGGCCGACACTCTGGTCATAACATCCTCTCATGACCGGTCCCAGAGACCACAACATTTGAGCACTCTGCCACCGGACCCGGAGTCCAAACAGCTGGAAGCTATGGATAGGCACACGTATGCTTCCGCTACTTACGCCATCAGATCCCTGAACTATTTGACCCATGGTGCAGTTCCAAAATGCCTTGTGGGAGCAGGGTCTGGATCTGGCTGAGAAGTTGCCAGAGGTGAGCAGAAGGAGGAGATGTTGCAGCTCCTCCGGACAGGTTCGGACGTGGGGACCCAAGTGCTCAGGCATACGGCTCGTGGACTCCTCGGCCCGAGCAGCAGCTTCAGGTGTATGCCTCGGGAGACCTCTTGGCTCCGTGTCTCCGGCTTACAGGCGTCCAAAAAAACATCATGGGCGCCCCATTTGAGGAGAAGTTCTCTTTGGTGAACCCTCTGAGGGGTCATCACCAAGCTTCAAGAGGCAGGAAGGCGGTGAGGTCGGTCAGGCAATGTACCGACCGAGGCTTGAATTCTTGTAGGAACCAAAGCCGTTTCGTGGGCGGGCACAGAGACAACAGTCCCACTGACCCACAACAGAGGGCTCCGGTTCCGCAGAGCCCAGGGTAGACAGCCAGCGGGCGAGGCCGCCCCAGCTAAACCGGCCCAGCCCGCAGGCCCCTCCGCTGCCACAGCCTGACTCCTTTCCGGCCCCCGCCCCTCAGGATCAACGGGACATCAAGGTCAGGGTTCGCATTGCGAAGTACCTGCCAGGATGGCAGTCCATAACCACCGACCGGTGGGTTCTTCAGTTGGTCGAAAGAGGCCACTTTATAGAATTCGCAGAAAAGCCACCCTCGAGGCCTCCTCTGCTCTCCCATTACTCGGGTCAGCACAAGCCTCTGATCAGGCAAGAAATACTCGCGCTCCTGCAAATGGGGGCGACAGAGTATGTCCCAGAGAACCAGAGAGGATACGGGTACTACTCCCACTTCTTCCTGGTTCCAAAGAAAACAGGGGACCTCCATCCGATTCTGGACCTCAGCGACCTCAATATGTCTGTCGCCTACAAAAGATTCCGCATGATGACTCTTCCGGGTCTTATTCCCATGCTAAAGAGGGACGCATTTTAGCGTCCCTAGACATGCAGGATGCATACCTGCACATCCCTGTAGCTCAGGCGCACAGGAGGTTCCTGCGCTCGAGGTTTCTCGACCACCACTTTCAGTTCCAAGCACTTCCATTCGGACTGTCCTTACCCCGGGGTCTTTACCAAATGCATGGCAGTCGTGGCGCCCGTCTCTAGGGAGACAGGGCCATTATGTGTTCCAGTACTTGGACGATTGGCTTCTCATGGCTGCCTCCAGAGAGGCATTGTTCATGGCTATCCAGAGTACCCAGGATCTGTTTCGGTCTCTGGGCATCTTGATCAATTACGAGAAGTCTCTCCTGGTACCGTCGCAGAAACTGCAGTTCATAGGCGCAGTCCTAGACACCATTCAGGGAAGAGCATTTCTTCCAGACGACAGAGCGGAGCGCATCAGATCCCTCATCAGGGATCTTTCGTCGAAGAAGACCGTCCCAGTCAGGTCGGTCCTTCGCTTGCTCGGACACATGGCTGCGGCCATTCCGACCGTCCCTTTCTCAAGGCTCCACATGCGGGTAACTCAGTGGATGCTCAAGGTGCAGTGGGACCAAAGGCAAGACCATATGCAGCATCCGGTCAGAATCACGAACGCCGTGATTCGAGACTGGCAATGGTGGCTAGACCCAGGGACACTCTCTACGGGTGTCCCGTTTATAGACGCCGTCCCGGTAATCCTCACCACAGACTCCTCAGGACTAGGGTGGGAGCACACCTGGGCGGGGTGAAGTCCAGGAACATGGACCCCTCAGAGAGCTCACCTTCATATCAACATTCTGGAGATGAGGCCGGTCCTTTATGCCCTGCAGGCATTTCAGTCAGAGATCCCGCTGAGTACTCTCCTGCTACAGACAGACAACACGGCGGTGATGTATTACCTCAACAAACAAGGAGGCGCACACTCTTCAAACAACATGAAGTCTTGCTATATTATAGACATTAGCAGTTTGTTCCAGCTCTAGAACTGCCCCGGAGTGAAATGGTTAAAACCATTCCAAAATAGAATTTTGGCACGAGAGCAGCTCTATCTGTGTCATTTCAAACTTGAACTGTCAGATTCTTTACTCCGCCTCAGTGAACAGTCGCTCCGGAGATTTCTCCTTCTGCTTGGTTCATTTCTCAGTTTAAAAAGTGTTTTCTCGGTTGGATTAACCGAGAATAGTTTTATTTTAACCGCAAAACCGTTCGGTTCAAGCTCTATCTGTGGTAACCGTAAGTAAATGAAGGTTTTGTCTGTGTGGAACTTGTAAGTTATCGGTTCGGTTTGAACCGATCAGTGGAATTAAAACTCATTTAAAACTAAAAGTTACTATTTTAAGTACGGTTCCCAGTTCTTATCGGTTCTAAAAAGCGGTTTATTACGGTTTTCCAATACCGTATTCTACGGTTAGGAACCGATAAGGTGTCTTGCCTGTCACTGCCGTTAAAAGGGCAAGTTTTTGGTTAAGCTGGCATTATGTCTGAAACCCAAAAGAAAAACCGGGCCCACTGGGTTTCAACACTGTGATGTTTGTGGGGAAGTCTTTTGCCAAGGTGACCACACACCATATGTTTATTGTCTGGGGTTTGACCACCTCCAGTCAGACTGCCAGGTATGTAAGAATTTCCCTGCAGCTACCCTGGAAAAAAGATTGAGCAGGCTCAGGGAACGAGAGGCCAAAAAGTCCGCTGACCCGGATGGCCAGCCCGGTTCGGTGCCTACCGAACCAGAGGGAGTGCCCTCTGACCAGGGCCAGTCTTCCTCTGGCAAAAGAAAAGCTGGTTCTGAGGAACCAATTCCAGTAAAGAAAACAAGAAAATCAGCATGTCCGTAGTCCAAAATTCCTTCTGCAACTGCTGCAGAGATAGCAAAAGCCATACAAATTGTCCAGTCACTGTCTCAGGGTCCGTCCGAACCACCACTATCTGGTAAAAGGTCGGTTCCTCCGGTCCCAGTGGTTCAGGATTATGATATTGAGGAATTTTATGAACCAGAGGCGGGGGAGGAGGATTATGAACAGTATGAATGTGGCTGGGAAGGTCTGGGTGTGCCCATTGAACGGACATCTCCCCAGACAGACCTTTAGAATCTCCCCTATGCTGTCTGAGTCCCCATCTCATTTTATGTTTTATAAAAAGTTGCTGAAACCCTCAGCTTCCTTTAGAAGAGGCTGTGGATGAGCAAGAGGAGCCTGATTTTGTAGAAATGATGGATATTCCAGAGTCTAGGAGATTGTCTATTCCTTTACATAAGTCTTTTAGGAAACAAACAATTAAAATTTTAAAAGCTCCTAATTCTGTGCCTCCTGTAGATAAAAGATGGACAGAAGGTATACATTGTCAGGCCTGATACAGAATTCCTTTCTCAGCAATACAGTCATGTTGGGGTAGTTCAGGCTGCTGCCTGTGATAAACTAATATTCCCTTGGCTACATCCTCCTGACAAGGATTCCAGGAAGATTGATGCCATGGCAAAAACAGTATATGGCAGCCTCTCTGGGACTCAGGCAAGCAAATTATATGGCTTATGTAGCTAGGTATCAGAAATCTAGATGGGATACTGTTATGCAGTTGGCCAACAGGCCCATGGCCAGCTGGCTAGTGAACTAGAACAGGTGGCTGAGATGGCATTGAAGCCTCTGAGGTTGTTTCATGCTGCTGTGGATGTTAATGATGTTTCCTCTAGGGTCATTGCCACATCTGTAGCTTTTCGTGAGGTTGGCCTGGCTCAGGTGTACTAGTTTGTCACAGGATACCCAGACTAAGGCTATGGATTTTCCTGTGGTGGGAAATTCTCTGTTTGGAGAGCAGACAGAGAATTACATGAAGAAGATGGATGAATTAGGACTACTTACAAGAGTGCCCAGGCTAAGGAGGGCAAGCCACTCCTCAAAGGCATGCCCCGGGTGAGGTGAGCCTTTCACAGGCCTTTCTACCAGACTCAGGCCTCCTCTGCCTATGCTCAGAGGGGCTTCTTCAGAGGCAGGGCAGACGGGGGTGGGCAGACCTGCTCCCACCCCCAGCCTAAAGCTCCTGCGAAACAGGCACCCTGATGGGGTGCCCAGGCCAATTCTCCTGTACCAGTGGGGGCAGGCTGGCTTACTTCAGTCAGGGTTGGGCTTCTTTAACCTCAGACAAGTGGGTTCTGGAAGTAGTAAGCCAGGGTCTGGTTCTCAGCTTCAAAAGTTTCCCAAGTTGAGAAGCAGACTTTTCTACTGCAAATGTGCTTCAGAGACCCTTGCTCTGGAAACAGAGGTCTCATCCCTGTTAGCTCTCAGAGCAGTAGAAAGGTTCCTCCCTGCATCAGGGGTCTGTATTCAGATACTTCCTTACCCCAAAAGACAGGAGAATGGCGCCCATTTTTAGATCTCAGATATCTGAACAAGCATCTTTTGAAACAAAGTTCAAAATGGTAACTCTGGCAATGATTTTACCTTCCCTAAGGCCAGGGGACTGGCTAGCCTCCCTGGACCTCAAGGATACCTATTTCCATGTCCTAATCAGAAGATCCCATCGAAGTACCTCAGATTGGAACTGCCCTCAGGTCATTACCAGTTCAGACAATGCCCTTGACCTTACCTCTGCTCCAAGGGTATTCACAAAGTGTCTAGCAGTGGCCCACTTAAGGAGGCAGAGGATTGCTGTTTCCTATCTGAGCGACTGGCTCATTGTGGGCCAGTCCCCAGAAGAGGTAAAATCTCACCTGCAGGTCACCCAGCAGCTTCTCACCTCTCCTGGGTTTCTGCTAAACCTACCAAAGTCGGTTCTGGAACCAGTCCAGGTACTCACCTTTATAGGGGCAGAATTGGACACAAAGCTAGCCAGAGCCTTTCTTCCCCAGAAAGGGTAAGGAATTTAGTGGCTCTGGCCTCTTCCTTCACTCTGCAGGTCTCTCGACCAGCAAGACACTTTCTGCAGCTCCTGGGGCACATGGCTGCATCCACAGCTGTTGTGCAGGGAGCCAGATTTCAGATGAGAGACATTCAGTTTCACTTGAGAACCTTTTGGTCTCAGAGAAGAGACCCCCTTTCCAAGTTGGTCCCAGTGACTCGAACCTTGATCCTAGCTCTCCAGTGCTGGCAGGATCAGAGCAATTTAAGAGCGGGGTTCCCCTTCATTTCCCCTTCTCACCAGGAATCTCTGCTCCACATCAATTTGCTGGAACTCAGAGCTGTCTTTTTAGCTCTTCAAGCTTTTTCTGCATCTGTCCACGACAAGGTGATACAAGTCAGAACAGACAACACCACAACAATGTGGTACATCAACAAACAGGGGGGCACTCGGTCTTCGGCCTTGTGCACCAAGGCAGTGAAGTTGTGGTCTCTGGCCTATTCCCTGAGCACTTCCCTTATAGCAGTTCATCTTCCAGGGAAGGACAATGTCCTAGCGGATGCCCTCAGCAGGATTTCCCAGGGCCATCACGAATGGTCCCTGGATCCTCAAGTGCTGGGGATAGTTTTTGCCAGGTGGGGCATCCCTCAGATGAGATCTTTTGCAGCCCAGACAATCATAAACTTCCTCTGTTCTGTTGCAGGCCTCCAGTGCTGGGCTCAGTTCCCTGGATGCCATTCTTCTGGATTGGGAGGAAATTCCTCTATGCTTCCCCTTTCCTCTCCTATTCAAAGTACTAGTCAAAATCAGATCTCAGCCTTGAGGGTGATTCTGATTGCCCGGATTGGGCCAGGCAGCCTGGTACCACTCCTTCTGTCTCTGACAGTCCATCTTCCCTGTGCCTCCCCAGGAATCACAATCTGTTGACTTGTGCCGAGGGAAGGTTTGGTATCGGACCTCAAATCCCTCAACCTCAAGGCCTGGCTCTTGAGGAGTTAAGAGTTTGCTGATTTACACTTCTCTCAGGGTGTTCTTGAGATCCTAAGCTCCAGAAAGCCTTCCACTGAGGCTGCTTATAGTTCTAAATGGAAAAGGTTTTCCATTTGGTGTGCTGGAAAAATATTTCCCAGAATCTGCTGAATTGCCCATTTTGTTAGATTACATGGTACATCTTAATTCCTTGGGTCTCAGACCAGCTACCCTGAGAGTTCATTTAGCAGCTGTGTCTGCTTTTGTGTCAGCAGGAAAGTCATCCCTCTTTCCTCATCCTGTGTTTTCCAAGTTTTTAAGGATTACTCATACTAATCCTCCCTTCGAGAACGGCCCTACTTGGGACCTTAATGTTTGCATTGCCCAGTTAATGCAACCCCTTTTGAACCTCTGTCTTCTGCAGAGCTTAAGTACCTAATTTGGAAACTGTTTTCTAGTGGCTATCACTTCTGCCAGATGCATAAGTGAATTGCAAGCCTTGTCAGTGGAGACTGACTTTATTTCTTTCCACAGGGATAAGGTAGTCCTTAGGACTAATAGGAGATTTTGCCTAAGGTGGTTTCAGATTTCCATCTTAATCAATCTATCTCCCTTCAGTATTTTCACTGATCACTCCTCTTGGGTGAGAGGAGGTTGCACAACCTGGATGTTAAGTGAGCTCTTAGTTATTATACAGAGGCGTACAAAGGTCACAGGTTGAATCCCTCCAACTTTTCCTTACCTATGGTGAAGTTGGGAAAGGCAAACCTGCCACTAAGAGATCAATAGCCAGTGGATTGTCTCTTGTATCCAATTTGTTATCAGAAGTGGGACCCCCAGTTTGAGGCTCATTCTACCAGGGTACAGCTGCGTCTCTAGCTGCTGCCAGAGATATCCTTTATTAGAGATTTGCCAGGCTGCTACTTGGAAAGCGGTACACACTTTTACAAGCATTACTCCCTGGATGTCCAGGCCAGGAGAGATGCTCGTTTGACAGCTGTTCTTCAGAGCCTATTTCCCTAAGTAGGTTCTGCCCCTCCTCCATGGAGGTACTGCTGTGTATTCTGCTAATGTCTATAATAGCAAGACTTCATGTTGTTTGAAGAAAAATTACTCACCTTAGTAATGTTGTTCCTTCTAATGGAGTCTTGCTATATTATAACCTCCCCAACCTGCCCTCTCAGAACCTCTACTTGGTGGGGTGCGGGCAACTTAGTGTGGGCACTACTTATGTCCTGTTAGCATTTTGTCCCTTTGGGACTTTGGGGGTGTATGTGTAGTGTGTGTTTTATTATACTTATGTTCCATTTTCATATTATTAGAATGGTGTTAGTATTTCTGGTCCCCTGACTTGAGTCTTGGGTGTTGGGACCATCAATGGTTGTTATTATTTAGGTAGCCATTTGGCTAGTGTAGGTTACAGCTTCCACACAGACCGTAGTGAGTTTGGCTTGTAAAGATCTGACAGTTCAAGTTTGAAATGACACAGATAGAGCTGCTCTCGTGCCAAAATTCTATTTTGGAATGGTTTTAACCATTTCACTCCAGGGCAGTTCTAGAGCTGGAACAAACTGCTAATGTCTATAATATAGCAAGACTCCATTAGAAGAAACAACATTACTAAGGTGAGTAATTTTTTCTTACCCCCTTTGCAGGGAGGCTATGAGGGTGTGGGATTGGGTAATCCGACACGGCGCCAAACCTGATCACAGTACATGTTCCGGGGTGGACAACACAATTGCAGAGCGGCCTGAGTCGTTCCCAGGCCAGAGTCCACGGTGGGAACTTCTTCAGGAGGTAGCAGAGGATCTGTTTCTTCGATGGGGAACTCCAGAATTGGACTTGTTCGCTTCCCCATCCAACGCAAAACTGCCTAATTTTTGCTCGCTAGATCCAGGGCCTGGTGTTTTCTGGCGAGATGCATTGTCCCTCTCCTGGGCGGACAGATTCCTCTACGCTTTCCCTCCCTTCCCGTTGATCCAGAGTTCTCTTCTCAAACTGCGCAGGGGGCATGCAAAAATGATCCTGGTGGCCCCTTTCTGGCCCAGACAGATCTGGTTCCCTTTGCTAATACAGCTATCCTGGGAACCTCCGCTCCCGTTGCCATTCAGCTCCCATCTCTTGTCTCAGGAGGAGGGTTCACTGGTCCACCCGGACTTATGCTCACTGAACCTGCATGCATGGCTCCTAGAGACATAGCCATTTTGCGACACGGGGTCTCGCAGGAAGTTGCGGAAGTTTTCTGCAGCCAGAAAGCCGGCAACGCATGCGACGTACGCCATGAAATGGCGCCGTTTTTGTCTATGGTCGCAAACACGCGGCCTTTCCCCTTTAGGTCTTCCGGTGAAAGCGGTGTTAGAGTACCTGCTCTCCCTTTTCCGTTCGGGTCTCGCCTACTCCTCTATTAAGGTGCACCTCTGTGCCATTTCAGCTTATCACCTCCCGGTGGGACAGTGCACAGTGGCACAATTAGATGCCTGTCGAGAATTCCTGAGAGGGGTGTTGCATCTTAGGCCGCCCATTAAAGACCCAGTGCCTCCATGAGACTTGCTCTTTGTCCTGGAGCAACTCACGCTCTTCTCTCCCCCCCCCCCCTTTGAACCTGCCGCGGATTGCGAGCTGCGTTTTCTATCGTGGAAAACGTTGTTTTTAGTTGCTGTTACGTCAGCGAGAAGAGTTTCCGAGCTTCATGCTCTCATGTGTAAGGAGCCTTATTTGATATTCCACCGGGACAGAGTATCCCTGAGGACGAATCCTAAATTCTTGCCTAAGGTGGTTTCCACTCACTCTCAATCAGGACATTGACCTGCCTGTCTACTTCCCTAATTATTCTAATAGAAGAAGCGCTGCTCCACACCCTGGATGTTCACGCAGCTTAAGGTACTACCTGAGCAGAACTAAACAACCGTAAATCGGAGCAGCTCTTCGTTTCCTTCGCTGAGAGGATGCTGGGCCAACCAGTATTGAACAGTCCCTTTCGCTGGCTTGTCCAGTGTATATCTTACTGCTATGATACAAAGAAACCCCTCCCGGGTACAGTCCGAGGCCATTCCACTAGGGGAGGGCCTCCCTTTGCAGCACTCGGAACTCTCCACCTCTGCCATTTGTGCTGCAGCCACTTGGAGCTCTGTACATACCTTTATCAGGCACTATAGCCTGGACATCGTTTCACTGCGAAGAGCGGCCGGCCTGGCTGTGCTACAGGGTCTCCTGTCCTAGAATCAGGACTTGGAATGAACTTTCCTAGTTTCCTCCTCCCAGAGTGCTTACAAGCATTATTGCTTGAAATCAGTCCTAATGGTGTTACCTGCTGCAAGGCTGTGTCTCGAGTAAGATAGTACAGTTGCAAGAACTTACCCGTAACAGTAGATCTTGAGAACCGCTCTTGCAGCAGGTACCTTCCCGCCCACCTTCCCCTTGGAGGAGGCATGGCTTTCGAGCCTTTTGTGGGTTTACGCCCCTTTTTGTCTTCTGGTGGTGGATCCTCGGTCTCCCATTTGATGTCATCCTGTGGCGGAGTCTCGGCCGGAGAACTGGGAATCTGGGCGGGACCGCCCCCCTTGTAACCCCACTCGCCTGGCCGGTCGGGAGGCGGGATGGCGTCAGGCGATCCCCGCTGAAGATAGCTAGCTAGAAGTTTTCCGTGGGGTCCTGACGCCTGCCAGCTTCAGTCCTAATGGTTTTACCTGCTGCAAGAGCTGTTCTCGAAGATCTACTGTTACGGTAAGTTCTTACGTAACTGTACTTTCTCCAGAAAGGAGACTTCACTCCCTTGATGTCAAAAGGGCACTTGGCCACTACATTGACAGAACCAAGTCTTACAGGACAAGTCAATCACAGCTCTTCCTCACATATGGTGTAGTTGGTAAGGGCAGAGCAGCAACAAAACGTACAATTGCTCGCTGGATAGTAGCATGTATACAGTTTTGTTATAGTAAGGTGGGTAAACGGGTTCCTCTGGGCCTGAAGGCACACTCCACCAGGGGCACAGCTGCTTCAGTGGCAGCTTCAAGAGAAATTCTGCTACTGGAAATCTGCAAATCTGGAAATCGGTACACACCTTTACAAAGCATTATAGCCTGGTCTTACAAGCCAGCGGTGATGCTAGGTTTGGTACAGCAGTACTGCAGAGCTTGTTTCCTAAATAGGTTCTCTGCCCAACCTCCAAAGGTACTGCTTGGTAGTCTACATTAAGTTTAATTGTAATGAGTGATTCCTGGGGTTAGAAGAAAAAATTGCTCACCATAGTAATCTTGTTTCTTCAAAGGGATCACTCATTATGATTAAAAACCCTCCCTACCTCCCCTACTAGAACCTATAGAAGTTGCTCTGCATCCCTGCATTAGGGTGTTTTTCTTTTCTCATATATAGGCTAAGGTAGAGACTGCTTTGTTTAACCAGTTGGTGTCCAGGTGGTCTTAAAGTTTCTTAGGTTTGTTGGTTAAGGATGTTTTGACCTGAAAGGGCAAAATGTTATTTAATGTTGTTAATTTTAGCTAGTGGGTTTTTTTACCCAGTTAGGCTCCGTAAGAATCTGAAGCACTCAGAGTGCAACGGTTGCTAGGGCAGCAGTTTGAAAGTGGCATGAGCCAATTGAGAATTCCATAATTTGCATAAAATTCTATTTCTCTGGGCAGTTCTACACAAGAGGCTGGCTGCATTAAGTTTAATCATAATGAGTGATCCCTTTGAAGAAACAAGATTACTATGGTGAGTAATTTTTTCTTCTGTTAGCTCCAGTGTTGAGTGGGGCCTCTCCTAGGAGCCCCTGGCTCCTGTTGGAGAATATTGTCCGATATCCAGTGACTTTGGAGTTTAGCAGAGATTTTTTTGTTTTTATATGTGATTATAGGTGGTTATCCAGAATTGTCTAACAGTATATATGGTTATATATTTCATCGTATTTACCAGGCTTGCAAGCTGCAGGTAAATGCTTCACTTGTTACATTCAGTGCTATTCTATGTTATTACTGTTTTAACCTTTTTATGTTACCAGTGTTACTAGCACCATGCCAGTGCTAACAGCGCATCCCCGGGTTGCACCTGGAAATGAGCCTTAACCCAGTGTGCCTTTACCAGTTGCCAATTACTTTTTTCGTTGCAAAATATTATAATTAAAACTTTATAATCACTGACTTATAACACACAAAGCACCGACATTTCATTTTTCTTTTTGAGACTGACATACCAGTCAGGTAAACAGGCAAGTAACATCTAGTATAGGTCTGATCCAATGTCTGATAAACAATTAAAAAGACAAAAGAATAGGTGATGATGGTTAATGACAGGGTCTAAAAGTATGAATACATTATATTAATCATTGTGAATCCATTTACCGTGGCGTAACATATTATTCTATAGTTCTAGGGACGTGGATATGTTGTTCAATCCTCACTAGCAGGTTCCTTGCCACTTTAAATCTTGCCGGAAAGTCTTCAAGCTGGCTCTTCCCACCCACCCGGGTGGTAAAACCCTCGACTCCACCCCATGACTCCAGATCTTCCTTACTGCTTGGAAGCTCAGGTTCCCTCCTTAGCACTCTGCGTTTGTAGACCTGGATCCTAATCCTTTGGATTTTCTGAAAATAATTTTAAAGTTTATGAGACCTAAGTCTTCATCTTCCCTTGCGGCTGCGATGGATACTAAATCTACTCCCGGCTTCAGTCTGTGCCCTTGCGGGCAGAAGATGTCTCGGACCGACCCGTGCGCTCATGCGTTCACTGCCTAGGACTTGCTCATGATCCGCAGGCCTGCGATCTATGCAAGTCCTTCGCTCCTTCGGTTCTAGAAGACCGCGCTGCCTGACTTCAAGCTGGGGCATCCCGAGAAACAGGATCTGCCAGTGAAGTCGAAAGAGGCCTGTTGGGCGGTGTCCGCGGCTGCAGGCTCCGCGGAGCAGCTGGAGCAATCGCCCTTGAGGAGGCCCAGGCTGCGTCGTCTTCCTCAGCGTTTATACCGCTCTCCTTGGGCTCCTCCTACACTGCTTCTTTTAAGGAGCTTTGTCAGTCCCTCTCCACCAAGGGAGAAGGGCCGTCAGGGACTCGCACGAGTAGGTCGCAGAGAAAGGACCCAAAAGGTAAGTCCCACCATTGACGTTCGTGGGAGCGGGAGAGATCTCGTTCCCTGGACCGTTGGCTTTCGACTTCGGTCGAGGTTGTGGGTAAGGCTGCTGGCGTCACGGTGTCCCCGTCAGGTCAGCCGGCTGAGACACCCATCGATGCGGTTCAGATTTTTCTCGACCCATTGGACGGGTTGTCGACTGGAGAAGCCGACAACTCTTATTCACTGGTTCCCCCGGTGGTTACTGAGGACTTGCCCGTGTCTCCTGTGCCGAAGTCCCTGGTTAAGGACCCTGAACCGAGGGATGAGCTGGTTTCCCCCGCTCACTCTTCGACCCACCATCGGCGACCCTGAAGGTCTTGGTCCTCCTCCGTGTCGGGTAGGTCCCGCCGACATTGGCGGTCTCTGTCCCGGTATCACGGAAGGCGGCATCGCCGCTCGTCCTCTTTGGAGGATAGGCTCCGATGCAAGTTGCATCGGTGCTATGAGAGCATGATGTGGCAGCAACTCTTACTAGCCAGTAATAAGCCAACTCAGTCGCCTTCACTGGCCATTAAGTGGCTGTTGCCCGAATGACTGAAGCAACCCCTCGCTATTGTAGAGGAGCTGACTCCTGCGCCGATTGCTTGGCCGAAACAGGCTGCTCCACCCATTGTGATGGAACCACCGCCTCCGCAACCTAAGACTGGGGCCCGGACCGAGGATTCTCGGTCGGGTCAGGGCTTACCCCATAGGTTGTTGGTCACCCTCACCCCTGATCGGCCTCGGCACATGGAGGGTGGCTCAGGTGCTCGGCAGCTGTTCGCGGACTCCTTGGAGTCCGACGACTCCTTGTATTCCAGGCCCCTTGACCTGGAATCTTCCGGGGGTCAGTCGGTGGACGAGAGCCCATCCTCGTTCCTGGGTATTCTTTGGCTCATCTCAGAGTCCACTGGGATGCAGCTCGAACCCGTACAAAAACGGGCCAGATATCCCCTCACGGAGATTCTGGACCAAGGGGATTCCCCCACGGAGGCCTTCCCTGTGGCCGAAGCCATCGTGGGTCCGGCCCTGGAGCTGTGGCAGCGGCCTGCATCCTGTCCTGCGCCTTCGGCCAGGATGGCTTGCAAGTATGCAGTCCCCTCCGGTTCCCTCTCCGGTTTTTCGGAGCACCCCTCGGCTGAGGGGCTGGTAACCGATGGCGTCTTCCGGTGCTCCGGAAAAACTAGGGATGTGGAAAAGCTCCTGACAAGGAGTCCAAGAAGCTGGACTGCTCGGGGCACAAAGTTTACGCTGCCTCCTTCCTAGGCTTTCGACAGGCTAGCTCGGCCGTGCTGATGGCACATTTTTCACATGCACTTATGGGTTCCCTGGATGAGGTGCTTCCTTATCTCCTGGCTGACCTTCAGACGATGGTCAAGCAGGTGGGGATCAGGAAAGGGCGGTGGCAAACAGCTCCAGACTGCTTTGGACATTGGAGACTCTTGTCAGTAGCGGCCGCAGTAGCCATGTGCTGCAGAGGTTGGCTGCGGATCTCCACCTTCATGGCGGATACCCAGCACAAGCTGACAGATGTTCCCTTCCTGGGCACCGACTTGAAGGCCATCTCCAGAGGATCGAGAAGTCCAGTGCCACCTTGGACTCTGTCACGTCTGTCCAGAAGGACAAAGGCCGCCAGCAGCAGCGTAAGCCCAATCACCCTTCTGCCCCTGCGGCACGTCCAGCCCAGCAACAGGGCCAGCAGGCTCACGCTTGGCGCCCCAAGGCCAAGTCTGCCGTTTCCTCCAGTAGGAAGCCTGGAGGGAAGGGTCCAGGTGGCCCCTAGGCTGGCCCTTCCTCCAAGCCTGCCCAGTGACGGGTTGAGGGGTGTTGCCCCCAATCCCGTCACGCCTCCCCTGGGTCCCCCCGTGGGGGCACGGCTCTGCCACTTCCTTTCCACCTGGTCCGCTATCACCATAGACCGTTGGGTGCTGGAAGTGGTCGGCAGGGGTCTGCCTCTGGAATTCGAGCAGACTCCTCCCTATCAAACCGTTGCCCCTCGGAGACTCTGGGTTCATAGCCTCTCTGTCAGCTCATCGAGCCGACATAGCTCTGCTCCTCCAAAGGAGGTGATCAGCGGTGGTGGTTCCCCCTCCAAACCCAGGGTTTGTGTCCAGTACTTCCTGGTTCCAAAGCGGACAGGGGGCTGGTGCCCCATTCTCGACCTGCACGACCTGAACAAGTTCCTAAGGCCACGCACCTTCAGGATGGTCACTCTGGCTCAGATCATTCCATCCTTGGAACTAGGCATGTGGTTCTGCTCTCTGGATCTCCAGGACACGTTCTTTCATGTCCAAATCCGTCCGTCTCATCAGGTATTCCTCCGCTTCAGAGCAGAGGGATCACTTTACGAGTTCCAGGCCATGCCCTTTGGCCTTTCTCCAACTCCTAGGGTCTTCACCAAATGCATGGCAGTGGTGACAGCAGTCCTGCGGCACCGAGGTTCCGGGTGTACCCTTACCTGGACGACTGGCTGATAGCAGACCCCTCCAGGTTGGAGGTGGAGCGGTCCAGGGATCTGGCCCTCCAGGCCTGATCTCAAATTGGTCTCCTGATCAGCGAGGCCAAATCAGAACTTGTGCCAAAGCAGGTGATTGAAGTTCATTGGGGCAGAGCTCGACTCTCTCTGAGCCAGAGCCCGACTTCCGGCGGACAGGGCCGAGGTCCTTTCCTCCTTTGCCCAGTCATTTCTGGTTGGGCAATTGCACCCTGCCCGGGACTTCCTGCGCCTTCTGGGTCTCATGGCAGCCTGCACCAGCATGGTCCTCTGGGCCTGCTGGCATATGCGCCCCTTTCAATGGGGGCTGGCCCGCCAGTGGTCTCAGCGCTCCAGTCCTTTGGACCAGCCAGTAACCATGACCCAGAAGATGTGGGACAGCCTGCAGTGGTGGGTTATTCCAGCTCATCTGCAGGAGGGTATCCTGTTTGTCCGCCCCGAGCAGACAGTCATTCTTACGACTGACGCCTCTTTGATGGGTTGGAGTGCCCATCTGGGGGAACTCCGGGCCCACGGCCTCTGGTCCCCTCAGGAGTTTCGATGCCACATCAACCTGCTGGAGCTTGGCGGTTCAACTAGCCCTCACCTCCTTCGCTCTGTTTCTACGGGGTCAGGTGGTTCAGGTCCAGACGGACAACACCATGACCATGTACTATCTCAACCGTCAGGGCGGAATGCACTCCTTGCCTCTGTGCAAGGAAGCTCTCCGCATTTGGTCTCTCGTGATCAGCCTGGAGGTGGATCTCCTAGCCATCCATGTGGCAGGAGCCTCGAACAGTCTGGCCGATGCCCTCAGCCAGATAGGCGCTGCTTCTCACGAGTAGTCTCTCCTGCCGGAGGTAGTGCAAGACCTGTTCTCCCATTGGGCCATCCCTCAGGTGGACCTGTTTGCCTCCAGGGAGAACCCAAAGCTGAGGCTGTTTCACTCGCCCCCTCAGGGGGCCTCGCTGCAGGGGATGCCTTCTCGAGCCATGGACCCCGGGCCTCTTCTACGCCTTCCTTCCATTTCCCTTGATCCACAAGGTGCTTCTTAAGGCGAAGAGGGACAAGGCACAGGTGATTCTGGTAGCCCCAGACTGGCCTCGCCAGTTTTGGTACCCAGATCTCCTCACCCTCAGCTCCAGGCTCCTGAGGCGGCTTCCAGCCCACCTGGACCTGATCTCTGTCAGCAAGGGGAAGGTTCTCCAACCGGACCTTCAATCTCTGCACCTGACTGCCTGGTTCCTGAGCGGCTAGAGTTCCAGGCCTTTGGTCTTTCCAACGAGGTCCTCAACGTCGTTGAGGCGTCCTGCAAGGAGTTGACCAGAAAATGCTATGCCTTCAAATGGAAGAGATTCTCCATTTGGTGTCAGGACAAGGGGTTGGACCCCTCTTCCTGTCCATTGACTAGTATTTTGGACTACCTGTGGTCCCTTTCTCAGCTAGGGCTTCGGTTGACGACCCTCAAGGTGTACCTGGCAGCCATCTCTGCTTACTGGGCATGGGCATTAAGCAGTCGATGCCTGGGAGAAGGTGATTGGTGACTTTTCAAGGCTTAGACACATATCCCCTCCGTGAAGAATCTCCACCTCGTGGGATCTACTGCTGGTATTGCCTAAGCTCATGGGCAAGCCATTCGATCCGATGCACAGGTGTGACATCTCACCTGTCATGGAAGACCACCTTCTTGGTGGCTATTACGCCAGCCAGAAGGATGGGAGAGCTCCAGGCGCTTTCCATCTAGTCTCCTTACCTGGTCTTCCATAGGGACAAGGTTGTCCTTCGCCCCCACCCGAAATTCCTTCCGAAGATGGTGTCGGAGTTTCACCTGAATCAGATGTTTACTCTGCTGGTGTTCTACCCCAGTCACACTTCAGAGGCCGAATATAGGCTCCATACTTTGGACCCTAGATGAGCGCGCACTTATTATAAGGAGGGGACGGCCGAAGTTCAGGGAGAGGTTTGCCAGTTGTTTGTCACCTATGCTGAAGCCGCACCTGGCAGACCTGCAGCCAAGCGGACGATAAGCAGGTAGGTCACCTCCTGCATAGATATCTGCTATAGGTTGGCGGGCATGGAGCCACCCAAAGGGATAAGAGCTCATTCTACCCGCCATACTGCTGCTTCAGTGGCTGCTTCTAGGGACATCCCTATCCAGGAAATCTGCAGGGCTGCTAACTGGAAGTCGACACACACCTTTATTTCCCATTACCACATTGACCTAGAGTCACGCCGGGATGCTGGTTTTTGGGACCTCAGTTCTCCACTCCTTATTCCCTAAGTAGGCGGTGTGCGCCTTGCCTCCCTCCTCCCAGAGAACTGCTAGGAGTATGCCAGACAGTGTGGATTGAACAACATATCCACGTCCCTAGAAATACAGGTTACTCACCTTTAACAGGAGTTCTAGGAGTGGTATATGTTGTTCATTCACACGACCCACCTGACCTCCCCGGCTTCGACGCGCAACCTGGCTTCCAGCAGGCTAGATCTGATGTCATGGGGCGGAGCCAAGGGTTTTACCACCCGGGTGGGTGGGAGGAGCCAGCTTGAAGACTTTCCGGCAAGATTTAAAGCGGCAAGGAACCTGCCAGAACAACTAGAACTCCTGTTACAGGTGAGTAACCTGTATTTACCGAATGGATATGGGGCTGTAGCCCCGATCTTCGGGCAAGTGTGAATTCATTCCTAATTCCTAGTCTCACTGTTCATTGAAGTCCCTCTCTGAGGGTTACCAATTTTTAAATAAATAAAATCAAGGATCTTTGGTCTGACACTTATGAAGCATGATATAGGGATTGGTCAGTGAGACACATGCAACCAGATCTCCAAAATGGGGTAGGCCATTCATTTATCATTTTATACTCATTATTTACATGTCAGGTTGTTTGGTATTGGGCAGTGGACAGAGCTCAGTGACCTTGGCATGGAGATTGTTACATAGACAAATTGCTGTACTGCATGGACAGAGGTGACTTGAGTTGATGAGGATCTCTGAATGTTCATGTATCCAAGGTTCAATGCTGATTCACAGCTTTGGGCTGTGCCTCTACCCCAGTAGGGGTGTTCTTTACCTATATGCAAAGATTCCCCACTGACAACATTGGAGCTAACAGAAAAAGAAATTTCGGTAAGTATGAAGGAATTTCTCCTTTGTCTGGTAAGACCTTCCCTTGTGAACTCAAGCTGTATGGGGTCTTGCAGCTCGTTCCTGTGAAGGCCACCAGATCCTCCTTGTGTAAAGTCCATAATTTTCCTCAAAACAGACATTAAGCTATCTAAAATATAGTTCCCTGGCTCCTCCCTCTTTCCTCTCTTGTGTAGAGGAACAACATCTGTTGTCCTCCAGTCCTTGGGGACCACCCCTGTGGCTAGCGAGCAATTAAAAATGTCTGCTAAGTGGCCCTGCTATAACAAGAGGTAGCAGATCTCTTGTAGCATATGAACATGCTGGCAGGTAACGAACCTTATGTTCTATCTAGTCTGCTCGAGTGTGCAGATACCACTGTTTACAGAGTGACCCCCTCCCCATTTCCCCGTGACGCCCTCTAATACCGACGCCCTCTAATACCAACCCCCTCGCTTGAAACTTTCCCCTTCATTCTGTCCCATGCTTTCTTGATGCTGCCTACTGTTTTCAGGGAGTCCACCTCTTCTGGCAACTCATTCCACTTGGCCACCACCTTCATTAAAAAGTGCCTCCTCATTTCCCTCCTGAACCCACACGCACACACACATACCAGCTTTAGGCTGTGCCCCCTTGTGGATTTGTTTCCACTAAGGCTGAAGAGGCCATCAATGCTCACCCTTTTTATACCTTTAAGGTACTTGAAGGTCTCAGTCATGTCCCCTGTCTCCCTTCTGTCCTTAAGAGAGTACATATTGAACCCTCTGAGCCTCTCTTTGTAGGTGTTGCCCTGCTGGCCTTGGATCATCTTGGTTGTCCTTCTCTGGAATGTTTCCAGCAAGTTGATATCCTTAAGATAAGAGCACTAAAACTTCACACTGTACTCTAGGTGCCGTCTCACCAGTGATCTGTATAGTGGCAGTATTACTTTTGCCTTCCCGCTGGTAATCTCCCAGGCTATGCAGCCCAACATCTGATTTGCTTTGGCTGCTGCTCTTCTGCAGTGTGCTTCAGGTCACTCGTGATGATTACCCAAAGTCCTTTTCTTCCTCTGACCTGGTTACCTGCACACCACCCAGCCAGTATTGATCCCTAGATTCTTCACCCCCAAGTGCAGAACCTTGCATTTTTTAGCCTTGAACTCCAGTTGCCAAATGCCAGATCACTTCTCTTGCCTAGCCAGGTCTTCCTTGAGGTGCTGTCTCTCCTGCTCTGTGTCTGCCCTCTCACAGAGCTTTGTGTCGTCTGTGAACAGGAAGATTTTACATTTGATCCCATCCGTTATGTCACTGAAGATGTTATTACCACACTGAGCCCTATGGGGACCCCATTGATCACTGACTTTGCTTTTGAGATTACCACCGGACTACCACTTTTTGTGTTTCTGTCCTGCAACCAGCTTTTGACCCATCTGGCAAGCTTGGCCCACACCCCTAGGTCTTCCAGCTTCCTGACCAGTCTCCTATGAAGCAGAGAGTAGCAGGCCTTGCTACAGTCCAGATACAGGACATCAGCCGCCTGGCCCTTGTCCACTGTCCTGGTCACCCAGTCAGGTTAGTCTGGCAGGACCTCCCAGACACAAACCCAAGCAGCCTCACGTCCTGGAGCCCATATTCTTTTAGAAAACACACCAGTCAACTGGTCCGGTGGCACAGAGTGCTGAGGTGCTTGGGCCTTGCGCTTGGCGACCGGATTCGGGAACAACCTCGGGGGTGCTGTGGGGGGAGTTGGAGCAGGATCGAGCTATGGCTCTCCTTCCATAGGTGGATGCCTGCTCCGCTAGTCCCACTCCCCACCCGAGTGGTGGTCCGTGATGCGCAGGCAGTCAGGAGTGGCGACGCAAGTCTGGGAGGGCGGAAGGTACTGCTGGATCTGGCGTGCGTGGCCGCCCATGCATGTGTACGCCCCGGGGAAGAGGAGTAAAACAGAAAATGAAAAAAGTATGTATGTAAAGAAAAAGAAAGCACACCAGTCTTTCCTTCAGGATCATCAGTATCCGCTTCCTCACTGTTGAGGTCAGGCTGGCTGGCCTGCAGTGCCCTGGTTCATCCCTCGGCCCACTTTTATGGAGAGGCACCACATGTGCAGTCCTCCTGTCCTGGGGCACTTTTCCCAGCTCCAGAGGGGTGTTGCCAGGGGACCTGCCAATACCTCTGCCAGTTCCCTTAGGGCCGCTGGGTGCATGCTATCTGGTCCTGGGGATTTATTCATGTTTGGGGCTCTTAGGGTTTTGTGCACCTTGTTAACTTGTATTACGTCCTCAGTGACCCCCGGCTCCCTTGTGGCACTGGTCCATCCTCCTATGTGAAGACAGAGAGGAAGAAGGGAGGCAGTATAATGCAGTGGTTTAAGGCTCTGAGCTGCAAACTTGGGTTTCGGTTTGAATGCCACAGCCCCTGCTTGCATAGTGTGTGACCCTGAGCAAGTCACTTAACTCCCCTGTGCTCCCAGGTTGCAATTGTAAACAAGCTTTCAGCTTAGTGTGTCTCACCTGGTAAAAAAAAAAAAGTACTTGCTGAGTACCTCTGCTTTTTCTTCAGTATCCTCTGCCCAACCCCACTCCTTTTTTAATCTGACAGTCTTATCTTTAATGTTTTGTTCTCTCATATATATTGGAAAAAGGCCATTTAACTCATTTTTACTTCCTGTCCTACCTGTACTTCCCTTGTAACCTTTGCTTCTCTAATTGCTCTGCTTGTTTCAGCACGGTAATCCTCCTTGTCCCCCTCTTTGAGTATGTTTGTACTTTGAGAAGGCTGCCACCTTGTCCCTTACCGTATTTGCCCCCTCCTTGCTAAAACAGCTGGGCTTTAGCCTTAGATTTCTTGCCTTTGATTTTGGTACACTAACTAGTACCCTTTATCAAGCCTTCCTTTGTTATGGTCCCAATTCTGTTCCCCCTCCATCTCCTTTCTGATCCCAGCAAGGTGTCCTACTATAGTTTCTCCCATCCTTCTGTAGTCGGCCCTCCTGAAGTCCAAAACCTTCATCTTGGTCCTGACCATCCCTCTGCCTATGTCTAGATGGAACCACACAGCCTGGTGGTCACTTCCTGTAGGTGGTGCTTCCACCTTTACATCCTGAACATGTGCACAGACAGGACCAGATCCAGTACAGTACAGCCCTCTCCCTAGTGGGCTCCAATGACACCTTGTGTCAGGAAACCTCTCTGGAATGTATCCAGCAGTACTTGCTCCCTGGTGCAGGGGGTAGCTGGGATTTTGCAGTCCACCCCAGGTAGATTGAAATCCCCCATTATTACTACCTCCCCCTTGCTGGACATTTTCATGATTTGGGACCCCAATACCTTGTCCAACTCCTTATCCTGGAAAGGTAACCTGTAGATCACCCCTGTTCTTAATTTCCTCCCCTTAGTGGATTGTACGTGTACCCACAATGCTTCTGTTCTTCTTCTGCCTCTTTTTCTCTCGTACAGGTTATCCTTTCCTTCACATAGAGCCAATCCTATCCTTCCTGTTGTTCGGTGTGGTCCATGTCTCTGTGATTGTGGTGTGTCCCAGCAAGGTGTCCTACCAGAATTTCTCCTATCTGTCTGTAGTCAGCTGGCAGTGGCCCATCCTTTGCCTTAGTAAATACTGAACAAAGCCGGCCCACTGGCGCAGAGGCATGGTGGCCGTCTGCGGCGCCGACGACCCGGGTTTGGGAACTAATCCGGGCGTCGGAGGGCTGGTTGGGGGAGCAGGATTAAGCGTCCGTAGGACTGCTCTCCTGCTCCGGGGGAGGGGGGTCGAGTGCTCGGCGGAGCGTGGACCCCCAGCGGAGGTTGGAGATACCACAAGTGCTCTGGTGCCTGCTGGAGGGGCGGGCGGGCGCTGGCCAGTCATTACGCCCCTGCCCGGGAAAACAACAGAAAAATTCCCGGCCCCTGCTAATGAGCCGGCTCCAGTACACTGATCCTCTGGCCACCTAACTCCCGCTATGGTGGCCCCCATTCGGGAGGGTCAGTCCTGAGCATGTGGGGTCAAGACTGGGGCAGGGCTAACCCCATTTATGGGTTAGGGAAGCCAACAAAAAACCCAATACTGAACAAAAATAAGTGTTAGGTATCTGTCTTCCCCTTGTCCCCCTCCTCTCACCTTTCATTTCTCTTAAGTCTGACTATACCTCCTTTGACCACCTGCCACATTCATGAGTTGGAGTGAATAAAAAGACTGTATTGAAGATTCCTCGGGTGTAAGCAGATGAGTCCCATATATTTATCTGCTTTCAACCTTGCTAGCTTTTCCAACATTGGAAAATACAGGCCCACACTCACCCAGTATCAAGATATACTTTAGCAGAATAAACCGTATATGGGTCAGTGATAAATCTGACCAAATTCCTACATTTCAGATTTCTCCATCAGGGATACACTGTTAACTGATTTAAAATTAATTATATACAAAGATATTTTCATTTTTTAAGTAAATAAACTTGGATAAAGGGCATTCTCATACATTTTTTTAAAACATATTCTCACTTCTGTTAACTTATATGCCCTTTTCTGATCACTCGTTAGTTTGTACCTGTTAAATTCGTTATTTTTAATATGTGTCAAGGCATAAACAATTTCTTAAATAAAATTATTCAGGTACTGAGGGCTGAACTCACTTCATGCACCTGCTTTCCTCACAGCTGTTCCTTAAGTAACATTTCATAATCAATATTTATAACATTTCTCCTGTAGTGAACAAATGAAACCTACAATATAGAACTTGACAGTAAAGCACAAAGGCTAAACATATTCCCTTGTGAGCATGATTTTTCAGATTTTTATAAAAACAACTCTTAAATAGCATATTTCTTGTCAGCATGAATTTTCTATGTATTAACGGCTCTTAAATAAAACGTTTATTTTGTTGCCATATTAGTTAGTTTTAAGTTTCATTAGAACTTTTTTGACAGGCTTTGAGTGTGAATATAATGCGCTCCTTATCGAATGTGATAAAAAAAATTTCTTTTTGTTTTTATCTTATATTAGTCCCTCTTTTTTTGTTTTATGCACCTGCTTATCTCCACTGTCTCGTTTGCGCCATCAGTTCTATTTTTTCCACCACTGTATGCACCACTATTTGTGAACTCATTATTGCAATTTTTGTTTTACTTACACTATATGTTTTACCACTACATGTACCTGTACTTTTGAGCACCTTACTGCCCCTGTTATTTTTACACTGTGCCCCTTGTTACATATCAATGCAGTTTACATATTTTATCTGCATTTACAAATAGAATAGTAGATAGGTTCCAATGAATTACAGGGCTGTAATTCCATTGAGGGGTTCTGGAGACATAGGTAACCATGAGAGCAAAGCTCGAGAGGTTTCCATGTCCCCAGAACCTCTAGATGGGATTACAGCAGAGTGATTCACTGGAACCCAATTGTTATTTTTGTAGTATATGGATACGAGATGTTGACAAGGTCTTACTTGTGAATTGGTTATGGGACGGTTCCATGCTCCTCACTGTCCACTCGCCCCGTGCCCCTCGTCCCCTGAACTGAGAAGGCCGGGATGATTTTCTCTTGGTAAGTGAAAAAAAAAACACTTCAAACATTAGCCACGGTGGTGCGGTCCGAACTATACTATTATGAGGATCAGAAGTATAGTATTATTGGGCCAAAAGTATAGTATTATGGGACTGACTCACCTAATTACAGTGCCTTTATTTATGAGAATCTGTTTGCTGTTGGTAGGTGCTGCTCATAGCAGGTTGGGCGCACTGGGTGACAGCGCTCACCACATGACATTCTGGGTCATGGGCTGTGGCCCGTATCTGTGTGCCTGATTCCCCCAATGCCCTTAATATAAAAGGGCTAGAGAAGCACGAGCATGGTGTTCTATGTCCAACCAGTGCCTATGCCAGCTGGGGGGGGGGGTGTAATCTGGTTTGATGCCCCATGCCCTCCAGGAGACCCTCAGGCAGCTTGGTGGCTAACTCGCTCCCCAGAGCCCGCTTGCATGCCTCTGCAATGCCTTCCAGGCTCCACTGGCCCAGAGTGGTGGGCGTGGCTCACCTGCAAACCTGGGTCGCCCACATGTCCTCCACCAGTAAAATTGTAAAGCTTTCCCCCCCACCCCGGAGGGGGAGGGGTGCAGAAAGCAACCTACCTAGAATTTCTAGGGGTGTGTTATATCTAATGTAAACTCCTGTGTGTAGAACATCTGCAAAGAGAGTTTTCTGCAGAAATGTGTTTTAAAATGTTTTGGAGCCAACAAATAGTGAATGGAAATGTTTTGAAAATGTGGCCTGTGACCTTACAGCCATGAACTGGTACACTGCAGTAATGTGCCTCTAACAAAAGCTCTGTTATCTTGCAGCTGCCCGCAACCATGTGAATCGAATGTGTCTTGCTGCTGACATACCTCTTATAGAGAGTGGCACTGCTGGGTACCTTGGCCAAGTTACCGTTATCAAGAAGGTATAATATTTTTCACGAGTTTGAGTCTGATGCAGTTCTTTATTCCAGATGTGCCCCCCCCCCACATATTCTTTTTTTATCCATTTTTTTCCTGCTATTTCTCACTGATCTTGGGACCCCAGCACACGGCGACATGCGCCTGGAGAGGATACCTACCCGGGTGGCGTCGGTATCTGCCAATTCCACCCCACCCCTAGTGATTGCCAGGGCTTCCGTATGGCTTGGTGCTACCACCCATCCTCCACCGGGAGGCAGCCAAGAGCCAAGGAACCCTACATCTTTCCTCGGGAGAGGAGAGCCGCCTTGTGGCAGCTCAATCCAGCTCCTCGCCCCCCTCCCCCCCACGACCCAGGCTTGTTCACGAAACCCGGGTTTGATGGTGTGGCATCCAGCACCACCGGGCCGGCCTAAAATGTGCTTTTTTTTTTTTTTTCCCCCCCAGTTTATTTCCCTATATTCCATTGATGCCTGCCTTTCTCAGTGACCACCTGCCTGCATCTTTCCTCTGGGGTGGCAGATGAGCCGTGGAAGAGCCAGTGCTGAGTCTTAGCCAGCTAGCAGCAAGTGCTTTTGTACCAGGTATTCAGCATACCAGACAGAGCATGGTGTACCCAGTGCTGCTGTTGAATATTATCATATTTTGGGTCAGAGAAGTCGAGCCGCTGATTCCTTCCACTTTCCGATTTGGAGACTTTCCACAGACACAGGCACAGACACAGGGGCGCACAGAGGCGCACAGGGTCGCACAGAGATGCACACGCACAAACGGGCGGGCAGGCACACGTAAGCAGGCGCAGGGCACACAGGCAGACAGATGCAGGGCATGCGCATAGACAGACTCAGGACACACAGACCCTTCTTGGGTGTGCAAGACAAAAACCCAAAACGCTCATGATGTGCAACACCTCATACATTATTCTCTGTTTTATGCCATACCTGAGGACTAGTGCAGAGGATATTGTTGCTGTGGTACTGACTTGAATAATGTTATAAGCAGTATTTTCTGAAGTCTTGAGAAGCAAGTACAGTAGTTGCGCTGAAAATGCTCTCTAGTGCTGAATATGCTGTCTGTCACTGATCCTTTCCCTACTAGTGCCCCCACCCCACCCCCCAAGAAAAAGTCTCAAGCCAGAGAATTGGTAGGCATTCTGCCCTGATACTGTACAGTTTGTATCTTGGCCATTTTTGAAGCCGGATCCATAACTTAGGTAAAGCTTGGTATGAAGGTTGCACTCTCATGAGTGGGGATTAATATCTTGTCCTAGTTGCCAGTCATTCTGTATGTCATTTAAAGAGCCTGCCACTTGTCTGTGGAAAACTTTGGAAATTATAAATCTGTATGGAAACGAGGTCTTTGTCCTTTGGACTTTATCTGTCCCTTCTGCTTGCTTGCATGTGATACTCAAATCTACTGCATGTGTCGTCATGTTCATTTCCATGACAACAAACTATGATTATGAAGTGGAGTGTTATATCTCGTATAAACAGGCAACAGAGCAGATGAAGTTTGAGATGTTTTTGTTCCTAGAACTGACATAATCTTTATTACACCAAAGGAGGTAATTTTTGATTGGATGGATTATTCAACTTTCATTTGTAGAACAGTATTTCCTGCTGGCAGCTTTGTTTTGGGGCATTACAGGTATTGCATAAATTAAAATAAACTTGGTTAGTACCAGATAAGGTGCTTTGCCTGACCCAGTATTATAAGGTTCTGTTTTCTCCATAGACTTAATGGTTACCTCCAGAAAAATGTAAAAGGGTGGGAGTGTAGATCGAGCATCAGAAGCATGTGGCCCATGCTCCTTGCATGTTACATTGTTAACCATTTTCCCTGAACACTTGCCCCCCCCCCGGCCTCTTACATTAAATTCACTATCTACACTGGTGCAGTCTTCCACTGAGCATGCTAAATCATCAGAACTTGAAATCTTGAAGCTTCGCTCCTACCACCTAATCATGTGGTCCTCCAGCTCTGCCCTCTTTCCCTTTACTTTTTTTGGGGGGAGAAGGGGGGCAGGAATGACTTCTTCGTGATGGGCCTGTCCATTTGGGAAGGAATTCCCTTCCCAAGCATGGCCCTTTCCAGCATCTTCAGATGCTCTCATAATTACCAAGTAGGCAGCAAGAGCAGAGACCATATCCATGTGTAGCAGGAGAGAGAGGGGCCAGAAAAGGGGGAAGAAAATGATTAAAAAAATTAAAAAGGATTTAGACAGAACAGTTAAATTATCTAGAGAATTCTAGTTTTTTTGTAATGCTTGTAAAAAAGGTTTCACATTTTTCCTGCTCTCTAGCCATCGAATAGTGAGTTAATTCTGTTTTGAGACATCAGCTGTCCTATTCATACATTTTTCAAAACGTGAGAGTATTGGGGCTTTTCCACTATTGTAATATTACCTTGTTTGCAGTTATCACAAGTAAAATGCGTTTATATGAAAACTGATTTATATCCATATCCCCTATAAAACCCACTGTAATAATTCCGGTGTCGAAGGGGAAATTCCTGTGTTGGACAACAACCTAAAAAATTGTTCCCGATACTGAGAAAGTAATGTACGTGTAGCAAACATATGAAAAGTAGTACCTCTGGCTCCACAACATTTTGGACATAACTCTAATATTGATGCATTACATTTATTTAATCTTGCAGGTGTATAGCTAATTCTGTGTCAAATTGAATTGAATTTGTCTTAATTTTAGATTTTGAGGCACAGATATCACTGAAGAGATTGTGTCTTTCTAGGATCGTGGATATGTTCATCCACACTGTTTGGCATCTCCCTTTCCCTTAAAGATCTTGCCGGAAGGTTTTCAAGCTGGCTCCTCAAACCTACCCGGGTGGTATAACCCTTGGTCCCGCCCCATGACGCCAGATCTTCCTTTCCGCTGGAAGATACAGTTTCCCTCCTTTTCGCTCCCATGTGTAGTAGGCCGTGGCGCTCCAAAACTCAGTTTTACTGAGCAAGATTCTCCGAATCTCTTCAGACAATTTTGTTGTTGTGACTGCGATGGAGGACAAGTCCTTGCCCGGGTTCCGCCGGTGTCCCTGCGGGCAGAAAATGTCTCGAACTGACCCGCATGCCATGTGCGTGTACTGCCTGGGTCTTGATCATGACACTCAGGCCTACGACTTATGTCGTTCCTTTCATCCAAACGTTTTGGATAATTGCCTCGCGCGTCTCCAGCTCGGATATCCGGAAAAACTGCACCCGCCGGTCAAATTGAAGGATGCCCACCATGCAGTCTCAGCGGCCTCGGGGTCCGCAGAACAACTGGAACAGATGAAGGCCTTCGAAGAAGAGGCTTCTTGTGCTGCTGAGCTCTCATCTTCGCCCTCTGGTTTTGTTCCACTAAAACTAGGCTCCTCTTTCTCGGGTTCCTTTAAGGAACTGGTCCATTCCCTTCCCACTCATGGGGAAGGCCCTGGCTCGCACATCTCCAGATCTCATAAGAAGGAAGCCAAGGAACCGAGAGAAACCATGACTCGTCTACGTCCTTGAGACAGAGAGCGATCTTGGTCCCAGGAGTCTCCTCTTTCGACTTCGGTCAAAGTTGTAGCCTTGGCCGCCGACCTCGCCGTGCCCCCATCAGGTCAGCCAGCCCAAACGCAGGATGATGATCCAGTCTACATCATCCTCGACCCATCACTGACCGAGGAGGCTGACAACTCCTTATTTAGGACTCTGGTCCTTTCGGACCTCACTGATGAAGTGACCCATCCAGCTGGGAAGCCCCGGGCGGTGGTCATCCCTGACCCGGAGGAACTGGCGTTCTCCCTGCCTTCTCCCGAGCATCCTCGTCGGTTCCCCCCCCCCCCAAACAGTTGACGTCCAGGTCTGGGACATACTCTACCGAAAGGCCAAGGAAGTTGCATAAGTGGCAATCTATAAGAAGCGGTGTCACCGCCATTTGTCCTCATCCTCCTCTGATGAGGGAAGGCACCAACGCAAGTTGCGTCGGTGCTACGAGGATATGCTATGGCGGCAGCTTGTTCTGGCTGGGGCTGAAAGCGTTCCCTTCCACCCCAGCCATTACCTGGTTTTCACCCTCCAGGCTGACTTCGACCACTCCGGAGTCGGTCATGGCTCCGCCGCCAGTCTCTCCACCTATTCCGGTGGAGTTGCCACCGAAACAACCTTCCTTGGGGGCTCCCCCAAGGAGTCTCAGCCTGCTTCAGGCCTCCCACACAGGCTGTCCATCACTCTGACTCCTGACTGCCCACGGCGGGTTCTCAGTGACTCCGGTAGCAGACCGCTGTATCTGGAGTCCAAGGACTCGGAGTTGGCATCTCGCTCCCGGGATGACGATGCCCTGAGTCTTTCTGCCGAGGAGGGGCCCACCTCCTTTATAGGCATCCTCTGCCTCATCTGAGTCTACGGGGATGAAGCTGGAGCCTGATAAAAAAAAAAAAAAATGGGTAGAATATCCCCTGACTTCCTCAGAAGGGGGGATTCCCTGACCAAGGCCTTTCCAGTAGCTGAAGCCATTGTCGGCCCAGCTCTGGAGCTCTAGCAGCACCCAGCCTCCTGCCCCGCACCATCTGCCAGGATGGCCCACATGTATGTGGTACCTATTGGCTCCCTTTTGGGGTTTTCACAGCATCCCTTGGCTCAGGGAGTGGTGACTGAGTGTGTGTTCAGGCTGGTTGGAAACTCAGGAGACTCCGATAGACCACCAGACAAAGAATCCAAGAATCTGGATCACTCTGCCCGAAAAGCTTATGCTGCCTCATCGTTGGGCCGCCATCAGGCGAGCTCGGCTGTAATCATGGCAGACTTCTCCCATGCCCTGTTGGTCTCCTTAGATGAGGTGCTCCCTCACCTTCCCGCTACCTTCAGACCACGGTCAGGCAGGTCCAGGACCAGGCCGGGCTGTTGCCAGACAACAACTCCAAACAGCCTTGAACATCGAGGATTCCTGTGCCCATTCAGTTGCAGCTGTGGTTGCCATGTGCCGCAGGGCTTGGTTGCGGGTCTCGACATTCACGGCTGACACCCAGCACAAGTTGGCAGATGTCCTGTTCCTGGGTACCAACTTGTTCGATCCAGGAGTGGACCGTCACCTAGAACATATCGAGAAGTCCAATACCACGTTGGACTCCCAGGATTCAGAAACACAGAAGAAAAAGCCTTTTCGCCCTTCTGCCCCTGTGACCAAACAGCCCCAATTTCAGTCTGGGCAACAGCAGCAGGCTCAGTCTTGGTGCCCCCAGCCCAAGTCAGGCAGGCAGTCTGCACGCAAATCAGGAGGGAAGGGTCCAGGTGGTCCCACTTCCGGATCCTCCTCTTCCAGGCCTGCTTAGTGATGGGAGGGGGTGACTAGCCCCATACCCATCATGACTGCTCTGGGTCCTCCCATGGGGGGCTGGCTCTGCCACTTCCTTTCTGCTGTTACCACAGACAGGTGGGTGTTGGAAGTGGTCGGTCAGGGACTGCCTCTAGAGTTCAAGCAGTACGTGCCAGACTGAGCCCGCGCCCCATTCGAGGAAACTGTATCATTTCACACGCTGTTGGCTCTGAGAGACGACATAGCCAAACTCCTCCTCAAGGAGGTAGTGGCCTGAGTGGCAGAGCTCCCAGTCGACCCAGGGTTCATTTCCAGGTACTTCCTGGTCCCGAAACAGACGGGTGACTAGTGTCCCATTCTAGATCTGTACGACCTGAACCAGTATCTCAGGTAGTGCGCCTTTCGAATGATAACTCTGTCCCAGATCATACTATTTCTCGAGCAAAAGTTTGGTTCTGCTCCCTGGATCTTCAGGACGCATTCTTCCACATCCCGATGTGGCAGTCACACCGAAGGTTCCTCCGCTTCAGAGCAGAGGGAACCCTCTGAGTTCCAAGCCATGCCATTCGGTCTGTCATGGCACCCCCCCCCCGGGTCTTCACCAAATGCATTGCAGTGGTGGCAGCCCATCTTTGGTGTTGAGGGGTGAGGGTGTACCCTTACCTCGATGATTGGCTCATAGTGAGTCCCTCCAGGTTAGAGGTGGAGAAATCCAGGGACCTGGCCCTCAAGACCTGTCTCGAACTTGGCCTCCTACTCAATGAAGCCAAGTCAGAACTCATGCCCTCGCAGATGATCTGCTTCATCGGGGCAGAGCTCAACTCTTGCCGAGCCAGAGCCTGGCTTCTGGCAGACGGGGCGGATGTTCTCTCCTCCTTTGCCCAATCATTTCTGGTTGGGCAATTGCACCCTGCCTGGGACTTCCTGTTCTCCTAGGTTACATGGCGGCCTGCACCATCGTGGTCCGTTGGGTTTGGTGGTGAATGCGTCCCATTCAATTGGGCCTGGCCAGTCAGTGGTCCCAGCGTCTAGGTCATTTCAACCAGCTGATCACAGTAACCCAGAGGCTTTGGGACACTCTCCAGTGGTGGACCATCCCGGAGCTTCTGCAGGAAGGGATCCCGTTTGTCCACACCGAGCTGACGGTCGTCCTTATGACTGATGCCTCTCTCACGGGCTGGGGAGCCCACCTGGGGAACCACAGGGTCCACGGGCTCTGGAACCCCGAGGAGTCCTGATGCCACATCAGCGTGCTGGAGCTCTGAGCAGTACGGCTGGCGCTGACTGCATTAGCTCTGTTTCTGCAGGGTCAAGTGGTCCAGGTTCAGATGGACAACACCACAACCATGCAGTATCTCAACAAGCAGGGCGGCACGCACTCCTGGCCTTTGTGCAGGGAAGCGCTGCACATCTGGACCCTCGAGAGCTGACTGGAGGCAGATCTCCTAGCCATCCATGTGGCAGGAGCCTTGAACTAATTGGCGGATGCCCTCAGTTGTGTAGATGAGGCGTCCCACGAGTCGTCTCTTCACCCAGAGGTAGTCTGCAACCTTTTCTCCCTGTGGGGCACCCCTCAGGGGGACCTGTTCGCCTCCAGGGAGAACACAAAGCTGAGGCTGTTTCATGCCCACCCCTCTCAGCAGGGCTCACTGCAGGGGATGCCTTCTCGAGGCTGTGGACCCCAGGTGTAGAGGTTGGCAAAAAATTACCATTTTTAAATTATCCATTACAAATACTTAGAAAGGGGACGAACGGAGATGCTACTGATGGCGGAAGACTTTAATGATTATAATAATAATCACAGCAAGAGATTACAAGTGGTACATCCTTCATTCTTAATTCTTCATTCTTAATTCTTCAAACTAACAGTGTATAGTGGCTTGCTTATATAGTGGAAGACAGTATCATCATTTCCTATAGTTGTCTATGATTGGTCCAAGACAAGTACAAACATTAACTTAAAAGGCAATTCTCTGTTTAGCTAATCTTTTAGTCAGCACAAATATTGATAGTGTAAATTATACTACTATATAAGGCTAATAATAATTGTCATTACCAGTTACCAAAATTTAGGAAGAAGAAATAGATTTGCACTTAGGAATGTGTTTACAAGCTTTTTAGCCTGTAGTCAGAAGGGTAACTTGAACTCTATCCCTGTATTTCTGTCTTTGCAGACACTTAAAACACCTGTCTGCCATTACTCACATGGTCAGCACAAATATTAAAAGACACTTTAATATTACAGCTTGTGGCTCAGTTAAATTTGTAGCTTTGCACGTTTTAATAGCTAAAAAGAGAATTGCCTTTTAAGTTAATGTTTGTACTTGTCTTGGACCAATCATAGACAACCATAGGAAAGTGTAAAAAAAAAAATATATATATATATACTCTGACAATGCTCACTGAGCGGCTCCCCCCTTCCTTTCCCTACTTATTCCTCCTCCCCTCTCTCCCTCCCTTCTACCCCCACCAGCTCTCCCCCGACCATAAGTTTTGCACCTTTTGTTATCTTTTGCTCGTTGGAGTTGTACTCTATTGTAACAAAATTGTAATGAACTGTAACTTTTTTGTTTGTAAGTACTGTGTCCCTTGTACTACTGTTCTGATGTCCTCTTTGTGACGAGGTACTTTTGTAAATGAGCCTCTGGCTCAAAGGTTTCTAAACTGATGTTTAACTAACTAAATAAATAAATAAATAAATATGATTCAATTATATAGGCCAATATTTGTTACACAAACACATTATGTGTTAGACCAAAATGAGGTTTGCCTGCAATATTGCGACATATTTCTTTATCCCTTGTTACAAGCCCCCCTTGGCCCAAAATTGCCTAATTATTATATGTGTAACAATACAACTCCTCAGAGTATGTGCATCTCACTATGTACTTCACGAATAGTAAGTCTTAAGCACAGGCCTATAATTACTAAGAACACTAAGACCACTGGCAACACAAGTAAAACTTTAAAAGACAGGACTCCTAAGGGTCCCCCTGCATAGCTATACATTAAGTGCTCATTATCACTCTCACTGAGCAATTCATTTACAACTACTTGTGCCTTATGAATTTGTATCAAATGAGTATCTTTTCGATTTAAAAATGACTGTACATTTAAGAAACAGGAGAGTTATCACAGCTCCAAATGACACTTAACATGTCAATTAACATAGTGGCATAAAACTTTGACACACCAGTATCTGCACAACTATTGTTAACATTTATATTCCAACCAAAGAAAATCTAGATTTATATGTACTCTACTGTACTTCACAATATGTACACGCATTTGATCAATAAGTGTTGATTAAATCCACTCTCTGGCCCTTTTGTCACATTTAGACATTCAGTTGGTGTTACAGTTAAGTATATGGCATCTGAGACTACAAAACATAATGAGTTATTTACACCAGCATAGTTACAAACATTATTATCACTCCAAAGACAGTAGGACAGAGTTAACACATAAACATCATTGTCCTTTGGTGTGGCTCTGTTTATAAAAAGAGACACATTTGTCTACTTTTAGTCCATATAGCTTTGCTGTGATCCAGTCTTGAGCTTTGAGGTACAGCTGCTAGACCAGCTGTTAAGTATGTCCACATACCAATTTAGAAAAGTCAGTGTTCATATTGCTGGCTGGCTGAATAGCAGACACACTGGTCAGGGGTGCATTAGATTGTGCATTGAGTATTACACCCTGGCACACAGATGAACAGTCCATAAACAGTCCATAGTAAAGCAATAGGTTTGCATAAAGTATCAGCCATGTTTGGAATAAACAGCAGTGAAGAAAATGGATGTCTTGCTTGACGATCAATTGAAGAAGAATCTTCTTGCCGAAGTTAGGGGATTGCCCCTACCCTAGACTTAACTTCATAGTAAGTAGAAACAATAAGCTTGATTGTAGAGTTTAAACTGACTAGACCTTTTCAGTTGATTTAAAGTTGTACAAATAAATGTAATTTTCTAAACATTACACTTGCAGAGGTAATAATGACTTGATTTATGCAATAGTCCTTATGTGGAACCAATTAGAAAACATAAGCATTTTTGCAATAGAACAATTTTAGTATTGAGCATAATGTATAAAATACATTTTAAGCAAGAAACAAATATAGCTTGTAAACGGGCTAAGAAAGCTGAAAAGACAATCAAAAGAATGAATATGTGGAAGTACATACACAACCTCCACTCCAGCTTAACTAATTCTTGAAGCATATGTTTTTGAAGAAGAATCAAATACACATTTTTTGGTATTTACCCCTATGGGGAGATAGCAATGTACCTTGCAACCTTTGTGGACATTACACTGGAAGGAAGGAAGGGTAGCTTACCCCCTCCCCCCGAGCTTCTACTGGCAGAAGATACAGCTCAACTACTGTAATACAAGATTATTTCCATAGGATAAAAGAAGCCAAGCGTCCCTGGGTTTTCTTATCCTAAGCATGACAAAATGTCAGCTGAGTTTATAAAAGAAGTTTTACTTACAGTTAAATGTTGATTGACTGTGTTGGCTGCAACACAAGAAGGTCAAACAAAATGCAAAAGGTCACATAGTGTGCATACAAGGGTCGCTCAAACCCAGTTATTTTTGTAGTGGCCTTGAACACTACTGATATTAAAAATATCTTAATGTTACATTGCACAGGAAATTAAACAACTTTTAAACATTTTTTATGCAAGGACACTTGAATACCATATTTAAAAGTATGCCAACATCATTTTTAATGAGAATCTTTTGTCCTTCAGAAACTCTAGTATTACTGATCACAGTTTGGCATGATTAATAATGTTGTTTGTTTGGTTATGGTAGCAATCACAGAAGAACAAGTGGCTAGCTTTGGCTCTAGTCCACCCCACAGCATACTGAGAGTATTTAGAATCAAACTCTTTAACATTCCAGGCGCGGGCTAGTCAGCGGACGGTGGCATAGGAGACAGTGATCTGGAGCTTTTTCAAGGGCCTTGATCACATATCCCCTCCGTGAACCTCCACCTCCGTGGGATCTACTGCTGGTATTGGCTAAACTCATGGGCAAGCCATTTGAACTGATGCACAGATGTGAGATGTCACATCTGTCGTGGAAGACTGCCTTCTTGGTGGCTGTCATGTCAGCCAGAAGGACTGGGGAGCTCCAGGCACTCTTGGTGGAGTCTCTTTACCTGGTCTTCCACAGGGACAAGGTTGTCCTGCGCCCCAGCCCGAAGTTCCTTCCGAAGGTGGTGTTGGAGTTTCACCTTAACCAGGTGTTAACTCTGCCTGTGTTCTACCCGAGCTACACCTCGGAGGCCGAGTACAGGCTCCATGCTCTGGACCGGTACCGGGTCATAATCTCGCACGCTTAATAGCATATGACATTATGGCTTACCCGGTACAGCGCTGCACCAGTGAGTGAATGGTACAATACTGGTGTGTACTGCTATATGCGATATTGCACCATTCTCATTCTCCCAGGCAGAGGATAAGATTTCTGCTGGGAGTGGGTTCCGCCAGCCAGCTTCTGTGGCTCAATGGACTGAGCCACAGCAGCAGGGAACCCAGGCAGTCCTTCTGGGACCATGTTTGATTCCCTGTCCAAGAAACCTTTATTTATTTTTTTCCATCTTTGTGCGCTCCCAGACTTGAACCCCCACCCCACCCGGAGTTGAGAATCTATAGTTGGAGGAGACAATAACCCACCAGAAAAAATATGCCACATGGCAAGAATTGTGCTGTATTGGCCGTGCAATCTTGCCATGCGGCATAATGTCATGCGACATTATGACCCCGTGCCCTCTGGACCAGAGACAAGCACGCTCTTATAAGGAGCGGACGGCCGAAGTTCGGGGAGAGGTCTGCCAGCTGTTTTGTCACCTACGCTGAAGCCGCACCTGACAGACCTGCAGCAAAGCGGACAATTGTCAGATGGATTACATCGTGCATCGATCTCTGCTATAGGTTGGCAGTTAGGGAGCTTCCCACAGGGCTAATGGCTCATTCCACCTGCCATACCGCTGCGTCGATGGCTGCTTCTAGGGATGTCCCTATCCAGGATATCTGCAGGGCTGCTACCTGGAAGACAGCAAATACCTTCATTACCTATTACCACATCGACCTTGAGTCACGCCGGGATGCTGGTTTTGGAGCCTCAGTTCTCCAGTCTCTATTCCCGAAGTAGGGGGTGTGCGCCTTGCCTCCCTCCTCCCGGAGAACTGCTAGGAGTCTGCCAAATAGAGTGGATGAACAACATATCCACAATCCTAGAAAAACAGGTTACTCACCTGTAACAGTAGATCTTCTATGGAATAGTCTCTTGCAGTAGGTTATTACTTCTGGGAGGTTCCAGCAGAGGGCGCTGTCACATGGCAGCTTCTTCTAGCAGTCTTCACCAGGTGCCGCCCACCGATGACATCACCTTCTTGCTTCCTATATAAGAGTGGGTGGCCCTTGGATCCCCTGTTCATTTTCCAGCAGTCTTCAGCTCACACAGCAGCTAAAACAACTTCAGAAAGCAGCACTTATCAACGAGAAAACAAACATCGAAGTTTCTGCCACTACAAGGAGCTCATCCAACAAGAGCTGCCAATCTACGGATCTACATTTCTGGTCACACACAGAGCAGGAGTGTACCCCTCCTCACCCTCAATGTCCCTTCTTCCTCATCGATGGCCCCCTTACCGTCCATGATGCATCTTTATGTTGATGGCTTATAAGTCACCTTCCTCATCAACGGCTTCCACCATCGACTATGTATCTATACTTCCATCGACGGCTTTTCAGCATTGACAATGCATCCATTCTCTCGTCGGCGGCTTCCACCGTCGACTATGCATCCATTCTCTCATTGGTGGTTTCCACAGTCGATGATGCATCCATTTTCTCATCAACTGCTTCAGCCATCAACGATGCATCCATTCTCTCATCGACGGAAGCTGATGATGCATCCATTCTCTCACTGACGGTTTCTACCGTCGACGATGCATTCATTCTCTCATTGATGGCTTCCACTGTCCACGATGCATCCATTTTCTCATCGACTGCTTCCACCATCGACGATGCATTCATTTTCTGTGCGGCTACCATCGTTGATGCTGCATCTGTACGCCCATCGACTGCTACCACCGTCGACTACGCCGCTGTTCTCTCTCTGACAGTTTATAACCATTCACATTTTTTCATCGCCGGTTACTACCATCGCTGATGCGTCTCTCTTGCCATTAATGATGCATCCTTCTTGCTTGTTGACTGCTGTCCCCCGTCGACGCTGCCTCATTTTTCTGCCTACTCATTAAGGGGATGTTTGCACTCCTTCATCAATGACTCCATAACCCTTCTGGGTTCTATTATAGTTACAGAGCGGGATGAGGCCTTCCATTGCCCTCTGTCCTTCATGTCTTGTGGATGGATACTGTTTCCGGTGTTCCTCTGCCCTTATATGCATCCCTAGTAAATGGGGCTTCATAATGCTTAGAAGGCTCATGCCATGTTTTACCCCTCCACCTTCTTGGGTGGACACTCACAGGGGTCAGGCAGACAGAGATCGGGACCCTGGTTTTTATCTTACAGGGGCAAGACCTGCTCAGGCTACCCGCCCCCCATGGTTCCACCCTCTCCTCCTCAGAAGGAAACCTGGACGCCTTCACTGTAGTACAGCACGTCTTGCATGCAATCCGGCACTCCCTGTCCTCTAATCCTAGGGGCAGGGCGACCATCCACAATCTCCTCCTCTTCCCCCCTCAGAAGTTTTATGGTGACCGGATCTGTTCCCACCCTGTTCACTATATCTTTATGTGGAAGACTACGCTTCAGATCAGTGATACCTCCAGGTACACCCTCACCGGGGACCTTGATCTTGATAATCTCCAGGGACTGGCAATCTTATCAGTCTCTCTTTTGCTTTGGATATATTATTCTTGCAGGTGGGTTTGCCGGCATTCCACGACGCCCATCCTGATGACCTTTCATTCTACAAAATGATCTTACTTGGAATGGGAGCTCTTGCAGCAGGCTATAACCATTAGGACTAACGCCACAGGCCTTAGGACCCACCAGAAAAATTCTTAGCTAGCAGTACCCAGCAGGGACCGCCCCCTGACGGTGGCTCCACCCCGTCTGTCTCAGTACATAAGGGGGCGGACCCCGCTCCACCCCATTTATTTTCCCGCCGCAACATGCTCATATTGGGGAAGTTCGTTGCTGACAGAGCAGTTTCCACCAGAATTTGGATTTTCTACGGATTATTGACTTTTTTTTTCCCCTTGTCGACTTCAATGTGTATGTCATCCCTGTCATTGGTATCCTCCTCCGGTCCAAAGAGGAACAAGTACGATTGCGGCTGACAGATAACCATCCAAAGATGGCCACTCCAAGTGTGTCTTCTGCCTTGGTCCAGACCATGACAGCGCAGCCTACTGCACTTGCAGAGGCTTCACCAGCAGGATGAGGATTAGACGCCTGAAGCCTACCTCCTTGAAAAGAAGATGGATGTCCTGCACACCTCTGGGGACAAGAGTAAACACCGGGACAAGCCCCGTAAGCATTCCCGAGACAAGGACCATAACCGGTCCCATCATCGGTTCCGTTTCCGCTCCCTCCCCCACAGACAAGCTTCTTCATCCTCTGGATCGGGAGAACATCGCAAGGACCCTAAGAAGCAGAGTCCTCCTGCCAAAAAACTGACGCCGGTCAAGGTGGGACCATCTGGCGACAAACTATCAAAGCCTAAGGTGGCACTGCTTCGAGTGACCAAGGCCTCTTTGGCACAAACCTCAGCCCTGCCTAAGAAGGCCCCAACTACGCTGGCTTCAGACAAGCCGCTGGGTAGTGCAGACACTCAGACACTGACGCCGGTGGAGGTTCCTCCTGTGGAAGACTCTCCAGGGGAAGGGGTCCCTGCTAATGTCACGGCGACCCCCAGATCTTCCACTCCACAGGGCTGTTTAGGGGACACCCCCACTCATGCTGTCCCGGATCCTCTGGCTTCCTCGGGTCCCTTCCCGGGAACAGCAGCTGCTGTTTTCAGCAGAGAGCTGCAAGAGCTCTTCTCCTTTTGGTGGAGTCAGGTGAAGAAAGAGGAGACTCTACCGAAGCCGGACCCGACACCGGTTACTGACCGGCCAGACAACCTTGAACCCAAGGGCCTTCCCACTCCTTCTCTGCAGAAGACCCCCGAGCGGCCACTACCTCGCCTGCCCTCAAAGGTTCGTTCTCAGTCCTGGTCTGTGGACAGTCGTGAGCGCCATTCTCGATTGGGCAGCAGTTGTCGGTCCTGGTCTTGACCCTGGAGCCAATTCCGCCTCCCAGGCGGGCCCATTCCCACTTCCGACGCCGGTCCCCAGGCCGTCAGTTGTTGTTCTGTCTTCTGTCCCACAGCCGTCGCCGGTCCTCGGACTATCGTCAGTCCGGTAGGTACCGACGTCAGAGAGGGGAGAGTCGTAGACGCAGCTCAGGCCGTTCTTGGCCCAGTAGCAGGTCGTCTTCTCCTTCTTCTGCTTCCTCATCCCTCTCGGAGGTCGGGGGTTCCTTAGGGGAGAAGGACCAATCCTGCTCGCCTCCTGATGACCCGACCTTTATGGATGTCATGAGGCACATCCAGGCCTCCAGTGAATGGGAGACGGAGGACATGGATCCGGAACACCGTCAACTGGCTTGTTACCTGAGGCAAAAGGAGCCCAAGCCTCTAGTGGTGCCTCCTTTAGTGGACACCTTCCAAGATCTCACCAGGATAACTTGGAAGCATCCAGCCTCAGTCCCGGCTGTTCCGAAAAAGTCCGATAGGTTGTATAAAGCCCCGAGGGATGAGCCTTTCCTGGCGGAACCCCCTCAGGTGGACTCATTGGTCATTACGGCTGCTCACGACAAGTCTAAGCAGCCTAAGCTCCCAGCCTCCTGACCCAGAATCCTGCTAGTTGGACCAGGTGGGCAAGAAGGTCTACTCTGCCTCCACCTGCTCCATTAGATCCCTCTGCTTCCTCACGCATATTGTACAGTATCACAGTGCATTGTGGGAAAGAGGGCAGGAGCTAGCCAATGCCTTGCTACACTCCACACAAAAGATGGAGCTTCTGGACATATTTAAATCGGGCTCGGACGTAGGCACTCATGTTCTCCATGTCTCGTACAACACTGCAGATACAGCGGCCAGAGCGACAGCGTTAGGTGTCTGCCACCGGCGCCATGCCTGGTTGAGAGTCTCAGGTTTTGCAGTCTGGAATCCGGGACCTCCCATTCCAGGGTTCTGTCCTTTTTGGGCAGGAAACTGAGTCTCTTATCTCTTGTCTTCAGGAGTCTGGAAAATCTATCTGGTCCGTCAGGCAAATGTACAGAGGGGACCAGAAACGAGTGAGATGACTGCCATTTCGTAAGCCCTTGGGTGCTCAAGCCTGTGGAAACCAACAGGGCTATAGAGGTGGCTTCAAAAGGAGAGTCAGCAACCAGCAAGCTGGAGACATTTCTTTCGAGGCCCCACGCCCTCCCAAGCCTTTCTGCCCACTACCGCTCGGCCCAATAACTTCCCTCCGCGCTCTCCGGAGGAGGTACCAGGGAGGCAGTAGGTCACTTCTCCCTTCACCTGAAGGGTTAGAGCTCTATTACAGCGGACCAGTGGGTCCTAGACATTATAAGGAGGGAACATATGCTGGAGTTCACCGAAATTCCCCCAGATTCTCCACCAAGGTCCTAAAGATATCCTCCTTCTCACATACCTTTCATAGAAGGAGAGATTCAGACCCTCTTGTTAAAAAGGGCGATAGAACCAGTTCCCTCTGCAGCAGCGGGGAAAGGGATATTACTCCCATTTTTTCCTAGTTCCAGAAAAGACGCAAGATCTTGGACCCATCCTGGACCTCAGCTCCTTAGACAACTATATAGCGTACTGAAGGGTCAGGATGGTGACTCTTCCAGGTCTTATTCTTCTCCTGCACCAGGGAGACTGGCTCTGCTCCCTAGACATGCAAGATGCGCACATGCACATCGAGGTCTCTTCTCTCCCCGCCCCACAGGAAGTACCTGAGGTTTCACTTCCAAGGGAGCATCATCAGTTTCGGGTTCTTCCATTTGGCCTCTCCTCCGCTTCTTGAGTCTTCACCAAATGCTTGGCAGTGGTAGCTGCAGCTCTAAGGTGCCGGGGGCATTATGTCTTCCCTTACTTCGACAATTGGCTGCTTGTGGCCCTACATAGATACATAGACAGTGTCAGCAGATAAGGGCCTATGGCCCACCCAGTCTGCCCATTTGAGCTTGTAAGTTCAGTTTGTTTTCCTAGAAGTCTGTTGCCCCTTACCCCTGACCTCCAGAATTCCTTTATGTCTATCCCATGCATTCTTAAATCCCGTGATTGTTTCAGCCCCCACCACTTCCTGTGGCAGGGTGTTCCACTGTCCACCACCGTTCTGTGAAGAAATTCTTTCTCATGTTTCCTCTGAATCGTCCTCCCTCCAACTTCATCCCATGCCCTCTTGTCCTGGAACATCTATTTCGCTTAAAAATAGTGTTTCTAGGGACATGGATATGTTGTTCATCCACACTGTCTGGCAGGTTCCTTGCCGCTTTAAATCTTGCCGGAAGGTCTTCAAGCTGGCTCCTCCCACCCACCCGGGTGGTAAAACTCTCGGCTCCGCCCCATGACGCCAGATCTTCCTTACCGCTTGGAAGCTCAGGTTCCCTCCTTAACGCTCTGCGTATAAGACTGGTTCCTAATTCTTCGAATTTTCGAAATTAAAAGTTTTTTGCTAAAAAGACTTCGGTCTTCTCTCCCTCGCGGCTGCGATGGACAAATCGACTCCCGGTTTCCGGAGATGCCCTTGCGGGCAGAAGATGTCTCGGACGGATCCGCACTCCGCGATCAGTTTACTGCTGGGCCCTGAGCACGACCCGGAGCCTGCGACCTGTGCTCTTCCTTCGCCACGTCCTCGAGGACCGTGCTGCCTGCTTACAACTAGGGCTTCCCGAAGAAGATTTCCTCCGGTTAAGTCAAAGAGGCCCGATCGGCGGTGTCAGGCGGGCGGGCGGCTTTGGCGGATCAGCTCGAGCAAATGATCACCCTCGAAGAGGAGGCGGCGCGGGCCGCTTCTACCTCGGCTGCGGCATTTGTCCCGCTTTCTCTCAGTGCCTCTTATTCGACTTCTTTTAAGGAGCTTTGTCTGACCCTCTCGACAAAAGGTGAGGGTCCAACTTCTTCTGGACCGTTTTCTCGGTCCAAAAAGAGAGACGAGAGTAAGTCTCACCATCAACGCTCTTGGGAGCGGGAAAGATCCCTCTCCCCTAGTTGTCGGCCGTCGACTTCGGTCGACCCCTCGGCTTCGGCCACTGGTTTCACGGTGTCCCCGTCAGGCCAGTTGACCGAGACTCCCGTCGACACCGGTCGAGATTTTTCTCGACCCGTTGGACGGGTTGTCGGCTGGAGAAGCTGGGAATCCCCTCTCCCCGGTTCCCCCAGTGGGAGTTGAGGATCCCGTCGGCCGTCTGTGCCTCCGTTCCGGAGCCTTCGTGGAGTCGTCCGACCGAGGGAGTGCGATTCCCGACCACCTCCCTGCACCGCCCGCTCGGCCTAGCTGAGGTTCTCGGTCTCGGTCTTGGCGCTCTGTCCAGTCGCGATCCCGCCCGTCATAGGCAGTCTCGCACAGCGGCAGCGGCGCCGCCGCGACTTCCTCCTCCTCGACGAGGGAGGCTTCCGCAAGTTGCGTGGGAGGTATGAGGAACTCATGTGGCAACAGCTCCTTCTGACCGGGAATAAGCCGGCGCCGTCAGTCTTCCTCGGCCATTAAGTGGCTGTCACGGAGCGGCCGAGACAACCCTTGTTTTAGCCGAGAGCCTGTTCCCAGGCCGGTTGTTCGGCCAATTCCAGCTGCCCACCGATTCGGTGGAACCTCCGCCCACAGCCATTAGTTGGGGCTCCGACCAAAAATTCTCGGTCGGCTCAGGGACTGCCCATAGGTTGTCTGTCACCCTCACTCCCGATAGACCTCGGCAGGTGGAGGTGGCTCAGGCCTGAGGCAGTCTTTGAGGACTCTTCGAGAGTCCGAGGATGATTCCTCCCTTTTCTCCAAGCGAATGGACTTGGAGTCCTCAGGAGGACAGTCGGTGGACGATAGCCCTTCGTCCTTCCTAGGATTACTTCGGCTCATCTCGGAGTCCACCGGGATGAAGCTTGAACCCGTTTTCAATGGGCCAGGTATCCTCACTGGAGATTCTGGACCGAGGATTCTCAGAGGCCTTTCCGGCGTCGAGGCCATAGTGGGTCCGCCTTGGAGCTCTGGCAGCGCCTGCTTCCTGTCCTATGTCTTGGCCAGGATGGCCAGGAAGTATGGTCCCTACCGGTTCCTGTCCGTTTTGGAACACCGGCTGAGGGTTGGTTACCGAGCTGCTTTCCGGTGCCGGAACGCTATGGATGTGGACAAACCTCCCGACAAGGAGTCCAAGAAATTGGACTATGCTCGGTGAAAAGTCTATGCTGCGTCCCTCTCGTGCCTTCGCCAGGCCAGTTCGGCCGTCCTCATGGCACATTTTTCTCGCCCTATTGGGCTCCTGGATGAGGTCGTCCCTCATCTTCCGTGGATCTGCAGACTACGGTCAGGCAGGTGTGGGACCAGGGCAGGGCAGTGGCCAAACAGCAGCTCCAGACTGCTTTAGATATTGGGGACTCATGTGCCAGGTCTGTGGCGGCCGCAGTGGCTATCGTCGGGGGTTGGCTGAGGATATCCACCTTTGCCGGATACCCAGCACAAGTTGGCGGATGTTCCTTTTGGGGACTGACCTCTTCGGCCCTGGGGTGGAAGGTCACCTGCAGAGAATCGAGAAGTCAATGCTACCTTGGACTCGGTCTCTTCCCTCAGAAGGACAAAGGCCACAAACCACAGCCTAAGCCCTTTGTCGCTCGTCTCCCGCCTTGAAGGCGTCCGGCCCAGCAACGTCCGGGCCAGCAGGCTCGAGCTTGGCATCCCAACCAAGGCCCGGAGCTTCCTCCAACAGGAAGCAGGAGGTAAAGGCACAGGAGGTCCCTCGGCTGTCCCTCCTCCAAGCCTGTCCAGTGACGGGCTGAGGGGTGTCGCCCAACCCTGTCACCTCACCCCAGGTTCTCCCATGGGGGACGGCTCTGGTACCTTTTCTCCGCCTGGTCCGTTATTACCACGGACAGGGTACTGAGGTGGTGGGAAAGGCCTGCCTCTGGAATCTGAGCAGGCCCCGCCTTCAGAGCCGTCCGCCTCGCGGGGTCACGCAGCCTCATTGTCAGCTTGCGGGCGACATCACTCTCCCTCCAAAAGGAAGTGATCAGGAGGTAGCAGATCCTCCCTCAGACCCGGGTTTGTGTCCAGGTACTTCCTGGTTCCGAACGGACGGGGCTGGCACCCCATTCTCGACCTACACGACCTGAACAAGTTCCTAAGGTCTGGAACCTTCAGGATGGTCACTCTGGCTCAGATAATACCATTCCTGGAACACCGTGTGGTTCTGCTCTCTGGACCTGCAGGCCGCTGCGTTTTCACGTCCCATCCGTCCATCACATCGAGATTCCTTCTTGCGAGTGGAGGGATCCTCTCGAGTTCTGAGCCATGCCCTTCTGCCTGTCTCCAGCTCCCAGGGTCTTCACCAAATGCATTGCAGTGGTGACAGCTCCTAAGGACGAGGGGTCCGGTGTACCCTTACCTGAACGATTTGATAGCAACCCTCCAGACAGAGAAGGAGCGGTCCAGAGATCTGCCCTCCAGGTTTGCTCTCAAGTTGGCCTTCTATCAACGAGGCCAAGTCGGAACTCAGCCAAGCAGGTGATTCTGTTTATCGGGCAGAGCTCCACTCTTCAACCAGAGCACGGCTCCGCGTGACAGGGCCGAGGTTCTTACCTCCTTTGCCCAATCATTTCTGATTGGGCAGTGCGCCCTGCCCGGGACTTCCCGCCTCTTGGTCTCATGGCGCCTGTACCAGCGTGGTCCGTTGGGCACGCTGGCACATGCGCCCCCTTCAGTGGGGACTGGCCAGCCAGTGGTCACAACGCTGCGATCCATTGGACCAGCTAGTGATGGTGACCCAGGAGATGTGGAACGCTCTCCGGTGGTGGACCGTTCCATCTCATCTGCAGGAGGGCATCCCGTTTGTCCGCCCCGAGCCGACGGTCTCTCTATCGACCGATGCCTCTCTGATGGGTTGGGGTGCCCATCTGGGGGAACACCGAGCGCACGGCCTCTGGTCCCCGCGGGAGTCCCGATGCCACATCAACCTGCTGGAGCTCCGAGCGGTCCGCCTAGCTCTCACCGCCTTTGCTCCGTTTCTCCGGGGTCAAGTGGTCCGAGTCCAGACGGACAATACCACGACCATGTACTACCTAAACCGCCAGGGCGGGACGCGCTCCATGCTTCTTTGCAAGGAAGCTCTCCGCATTTGGTCACTCGTGCGCAGCCTGGAGGTGGATCTCCTAGCCATTCATGTGGCAGGAGCCTCCAACACCCTGGCCGATGCCCTAAGCCGGATAGGGGCTGCATCTCACGAGTGGTCTCTCCTGCCGGAGGTAGTACAAGATCTGTTCTCCCACTGGGGCACACCTCAGGTGGACCTGTTTGCCTCCAGGGAGAACGTGAAGCTGAGGCTGTTTCATGCCCGCCCCCCTCAGCAGGGCTCGCTGCAGGGGGATGCCTTTCCGAGGCTGTGGTCCCCGGCCTCTACGCCTTTCCCCCATTTCCCTTGATTCACAAGGTGCTTCTCAAAGCAAGGAGGGACAAGGCGCAGGTGATCCTGATAGCCCCAGACTGGCCCCGCCAGTTCTGGTACCCAGATCTCCTCAGCCTCAGCTCCAGGCTCCCGAGGCAGCTTCCAGCTCGCCCGGACCTGCTTTCAGTCAATCAGGGGAAGGTGTTCCATCCGGACCTTCAATCCCTGCACCTGACGGCCTGGTTCCTGAGCGGCTAGAGTTCCAGGCCTTGGGTCTTTCCGACGAGGTCCTCAATGTGGTTGAGGCGTCCAATAAGGAGTCGACCAAGAAATGCTATGCCTTCAAATGGAAGAGATTTTCCATTTGGTGTCAGGGCAAGGGCTTGGACCCTTCCTCCTGTCCTTTGGCAAGCATCTTGGACTATTTATGGTCCCTTTCTAGTCAAGGGCTTAGGTCGACGACCCTAAGGGTGCACCTGGCAGCCATCTCTGCTTACCGGGCGCGGGCCGGGAAGCAGTCGGTGGCGCAGGAGAAGGTGGTCTGGCGCTTTTTCAAAGGCCTTGATCACATTTCCCCTCCGGTGCGAGAACCTCCACCTCCGTGGGATTTACTGCTGGTACTGGCTAAGCTCATGGGCAAGCCATTTGAACCAGTGCACAGGTGTGAACTCTCTCACCTGTCGTGGAAGACCGCCTTCTTGGTGGCTATTACGTCAGAAGGATGGGAGAACTCCAGGCGCTCTGCATTGAGTCTCCTTACCTGGTCTTCCACAGGGACAAGGTTGTCCTGCGCCCCCACCCGAAATTCCTTCCGAAGGTGGTGTCGGTTTCACCTTAACCAGGTGTTGACTCTGCGGTGTTCTCACCCCAATCACACCTCGGAGGCGAATACAGGCTCCATACTTTGGACCTTAGAAGGGGGCTCGCTTATTATAAGGCGCCGCGGCTGAATTCGGGAAGAGGTTCGCTAGCTGTTTGTCACCTACGCTGAAGCCGCACCTGGCAGACCTGCAAGCCAGCGACGATAAGCGGGTGGGTCACCTCCTGCATAGATTCTGCTACAAGTTGGCGGGCATGGAGCCTCCCAGAGGATAAGAGCTCATTCTCACCGTCATACTGTGCATCGGTGGCTGCTTCCAGGGCGTCCCTATCCAGGATATCTGCAGGGCTGTTACCTGAAGTCAGCACACACCTTCATCACCCATTACCACATCGACCTTGAGTCACGCGGGATGCTGGTTTTGGGGCTCGGTTCTCCAGTCTCTATTCCCTAAGTAGGGGTGTGCGCCTTGCCTCCCTCCTCCCGGAGAACTGCTAGGAGTCTGCCAGACAGGGTGGATGAACAACATATCCATGTCCCTAGAAATACAGGTTACTCACCTGTAACAGGAGTTCTAAGAATGGTATATGTTGTTCATCCTCACGACCCACCCGACCTCCCCGGCTTCGACGCACACCCTGAGCTTCCAGCGGGCCAGATCTGGCGTCATGGGGCGGAGCCGAGAGTTTTACCACCCGGGTGGATTTAAAGTGGCAAGGAACCTGCCAGACAGTGTGGATGAACAACATATACCATTCCTAGAACTCCTGTTACAGGTGAGTAAACTGTATTTTCCTGCACCCTGTTCCTCCTTGTAAGATACTTGTATGTCTCTATCATATCCCCTCTCTCCCTCCTCTCCTCCAGGGAGTACATGTTCAGTTCCTTCAACCTGTCTTCATAGGACTTGTGATGCAATGCATGCACCATCTTTGTTGCCCTCCTCTGAACCTTCTCTACCCTGCTACTATGTCCTTACGTAGGTATGGTCTCAGAACTGTACACTGTACTCCAGGTGGGGCCTCACTAGTGTCTTGTATAGCAGAATTATGACCTCCTTTTCCTGCTGGTGATGCCCTGCCTGTACATCCCAGCATCCTATTTGCTTTACCTGCTGCCTTGTCACACTGTTTCCCTACCTTGAGGTCATCAGAGATGACAACCCCAAGATCCCTTTCCTGCTTGGTGCATGCTATATCCTCACCCCAACTGATATATTGTGCCAGGGTTTTTGTGCCCCATATGCATTATCTTGCACTTTTGCATTGAATTTCAACTGCCAAACCCTGACCATTCTTCAAGTTTCTGCAGGTCCTTCTCATTCTGTCTACACCCTCTGGTGTGTCTACTCTGTTACAGAGCTTTGTGTCATCAGCTAACAGTGAAATTCTGCCTTTCTAGGTCCTCGCAATGTCACTGATGAAGATGTTGAATAGGACCGTCCAGCATTGATCCCTGTGGTACCCCACTGGTCACTCTTCCCTCTGTGGAGTGACAGCCATTTGCCACCACCTCTGTGTCCTGCCACCCAGCCAGTTACCTACCCACCACACTACTGTCCTGCCCACCCATATTCCCCAGTTTGTGTAATAGTCTTCTATGTGGCACAGTGTCAAAGGCCTTGCTGAAGTCCAGATAGGCCATGTCCACTGCCCTCCCTGATCCACTTCCCTAGTCACCCAGTCAAAAATTCAATGAAGTTGGTCTGACATGACCTCCCCTGGTGAAACCATGCTGCCTTGGGTCCTGTAGTCCATTGACAACCAGATGTTCCACCAATCTCTCCTTCAGTAGTGCTTCCATGATCTTCCCGCTACCGAGGTGAGGCTGACTGGTCTGTAGTTCCCTGCTTCCTCTTTGTTCCCACTTTTGTATAAGGGGACTACATCTGCTGTCCTCCAGTCTTTGGGTACCTCCTGTTTCCAGTGATCGGCTAAACAGGATAGCCAGAGGTTCAGCCACCACCTCTCTTAGTTCTTTAAGACCCTGGGTGCACCCATCTGGCCCATTGCTTTATCAACTCTTATTACTTCCAGTTCCTTCAGGACCTCTTTCGTGTAAAGGGACTTGTGTCCATTTCTGCACCATTCTCACCCCTTGTACTCCCTTCAGACCCATTACCCTTCTCTTCCTCAGTAAAGACTGAGAAGAAATACCTGTTCAATATGTCAGCTTTACTGTTGTCATCCTCCACGCGGCCCCCATCCTTCCCCTTCAGTCTCACTATCCCTCCCTTTGTCTTTCTTTTTTCACTTATGTACCTGTAAAAGATTTTGTCCTTTCTACCCACTGATTTTGCAATGTGTTCTTCTGTCTGAGCTTTGGCTTCCCTTACTGACCTCTCTGCCTCCCTTTGCTTCTCCTGGTACTTCTCCCTATCCCCTTCTGCCCTGTCAAGGACGCGCCTCCTTCAGGCTCTCTGAGACAGCTATACTCTGTTCCGAGAGGTGGGGATCACCCTGAACCTTCCAAAGTCTTCCCCGGAGCCCAGCCAAAGACTCGTCTTCATAGGGGTGGTCCTGGACTCAATCCAGGGCATGGCTTTTCTACCTGCAGAGAGGGGCGATCGCCTGCGGGAGATAGCCAGGTTGATCCTAATAACCCCTCTGGTCCAAGCCAGGACCTTCCTCAGACTTCTGGGGCACATGGTGGCGGCCATCCCTGTCACTCCTTTGGCCCGCCTCCACATGAGTCCCACAGTGGATGCTCAGGGTGCAGTGGGATCGGTGCTTAGACGACTTAGATCACATGGTCAAAGTCGCAGAGTCTGTCAAGAGGACCCTACATTGGTGGCTGGACCCTCTCAATTTAGAGAAAGGGGTCCCTTTCCGTCAGGATCCCCCAAATCGGACCCCAGCGATGCACGCGTCAGATTGGGATGGCGGCGCACCTCTGGGCCTGCCAAACACAAGGGGTCTGGACCCCAGAGGAGCGTGACCTCCTCATCAATATCCTGGAGATGTGAGCTGTCCTCAGTGTGCTGCATGCCTTCCAAGATGACCTTGTTCCAGGCTCTCTCCTAGTTCAGATGGACAACATGGCGGTCGTCTTTTATATCGACAGCAAGGGGAACGCACTCCTACCCCCTATGCAGGGATGCGATGAGAGTCTGGTACTGGGTGCTGGAGCGTCACATCTCTCTGTCCGCAGTGCACTTTCCGGGCGCCGTAAACGACTGGGCGCACGAGTGGGAGTTACTACAATCAGTAGCGGACCAGCTCTTCGACACATGGGGTTGTCCAGAGCTGGACCTCTTTGCATCCCCACGCAACGCCAAACTGCCAACTTTCTGTTTGCGAGAGCTCACGCCTGGTGCTTTCTGGCCAGACGCATTGTCCCTTTGTTGGGCAGGGAGGTTTCTTTACGTGTTCCCTCCCTTCCCTCTCATTCAGAGAGTACTGTTGAAGATACGGGCCGAGGGGGCTCAGATGATTCTAATCACCCCATTGTGGCCTTGGCAGATCTGGTTCCCACTACTTCAGCGGTTGTCCTCTGAACCTCCAGTTCCACTGCCAATATGCTCACAGTTGCTGTCCCAGGATCGGAGCACACTGGTCCATCCAGATCTCAGGTCTTTGCACCTTCGTGCTTGGCTCCTGCAGACGTAGCAAAATCCAGGTATGTGGTCTCCCAGGAGGTGGCAGACATCCTCGTCTCAGCGAGGAAGCCCTCTACTCGCTCCACTTATGCTATGAAGTGGAAGCGTTTCTGCTTATGGGCATCGTCTCACCATCTGGACCCCCTTACATGTCTAGTCAGCATTGCAGTATCTCCTTTTCTTATACCAACAAGGCTTGAGCTACTCTTTGATAAAGGTGCACATGTGGGCCATTTCTGCATATCATATCCTCTTGGGGGATAGAACCATAGCCCAACTAGATGTGGTCCGCACCTTTTTACGGGGTATTCTGCATATGAGACCTCCCATTAGATATCCTATCCCTCTCTGGGACCTCCTGTTTGTGATGGAGAAGCTCACTCTCCTCACTTTTGAGCCAGCGGCGGATTGTGAGCTGAGTTATCTTTCATGGAAGGATTGTTTTTTAGTAGCTGTTAGCTCAGCTCGAAGAGTTTTCGAGCTCCAGGCTCTGGTGTGTAAAGAACCTTATTTGTTTTTTCACAGGGAAAGGGTTTCCTTTCGAACAAATCCTAAGTTCCTTCCTAAAGTGGTCTCAGAGTTGACCCTCAACCAGTCGGTTGACCTTCCAGTTTATTTTTCTTCTCCTTCCAATGGGGAGAAGCTGTCCTTCACACATTGGACGTTCACAGGGTGCTGAGGTACTACCTCAAGTGCACAGCTACACATAGTAAATCGGAGCAATTGTTTGTGGCCTTCGCGCCACAATACTTGGGCAAACCGGTGTCGCTTGTCCACTGTATTGTGTTTTGCTATGAGAAGCATAACAAACCCCTTCCGGGCCCAGTTAGGGGTCACTCCACCAGGGGAGTCTCTGCTTCTTTTGCCGCCTTGAAGAATGTCTCTGTAAGAGACATCTGTGCGGCAGCCACCTAGAATTCTGTGCACACATTTGTGAAGCACTATAGCCTGGACATTGCATCCAGACGCTGTGCCGGTTTTGGCTTGGCAGTCCTTTCTGGACTACTTTCCTGAGTTGCTGTGTTGCCAGGATTATTTAATCTTTCCTCCTCCCGGGTTTAGGCACCTCCTTGGCACGGACTGCTTGGGATTCAGTCCTAATGGTTATAGCCTGCTGCAAGACCTCCCACTCGAAGTAAGATAGTACAGTTAAGTAAGAGCTTACCGTAACAATAGATCTTCAAGAGGAGCTGTTGCAGCAGTTGCTGCTTTCCCGCCCTCCATCCCCCAAGTGAGGTGTTCAGCACATCATCTACAGGCTTTGCTTCTTTCTCTCGTTAGGGCCCGTTCGCGGGTCTTGGCGGGGGAACTGGGGTGGAGCCAGGATCCGCCCTCTTATGTACCGTGGCCGACGTCTGGGTGGAGCCGACGTCAGGGGACAGTCCCTGCAGGGTACTGCTAGCTAAGTATGTTTCCGAATGGGTCCTAAGGCCTGCGGCGTTAGTCCTAATGGTTATAGCCTGCTGCAGGAGCTCCTCTCGAAGATCTACTGTTACGGTAAGTTCTTACGTAACTGTACTGTACCAATATAGCAAAGTCATGGGATTTTTATCAAGAACTACTTTCATCTATCAGAGGAGCCTGTTTTGGTGGTTTCCCTACTCATTACAAACTTACTTATAGGCCATGCTGGCTGCCTTGCCGCACCTCAGCCTGCCACTGTTTTAGCTGTTCCACATAATAAGGTGGATCGTATGTACTCTGCTCCTCTGGTTTCTCCCTTCCTTCACTGCTTCCTGGAAGTGGACTCTGTTCTACCACTCATCACATGGGCTCCTTACCACCCCATAAGGAATCCCAAAGGCTTGATTTTCTGGAGACACTAGCATTTTCTTCTCCAGTTCCATGAATATCAGAATTCTACACTATATGGGTTATCTGCGTAATGTATGCTTGATACCGTTTGTCTTGTAAAACAACTACAGGTGGGCAATACCAGGTCACATAAAGCCAAGATACAATGTACCCATAGCAGGACACAAAGACGGCAAAGGTTCTTTATGCAAAGAGTGCCATTAATATGGAACTCTTTGCCTAGTTATATTGTAATGAGTGATAGTATTGAACAGTTTAAAAATACTTGGACTTGTATATGGGTTATAGGAAATATAATTATCACCATTGAATGAATGATGGCGAGTCCATAATGGGCCTCGGCCTCCATGATTTGTAATCAAACTGTGAAACTATCTCCACAACCCTTGGGTCATCTGCCACTGAGCTTATCACGCTCGCCTCCCCCTTTCACCTGCATGGGGAGTGCTTATTGGCTACTATATTAGTACTGCTACTTCCCGTCACGTACCAAGTTTGATGCTGCCGATACCTAGGCCTGCCTGTCAGCCATGGACATTTCTTTGCAATGTCATACCTGGCTCCACTTGCAGGACTTATACCTGATGTGCAATATGCACTACCTAAAGGCCCCTATTCTCGGGACCAGGTTCTCGGGCTAGGTACTCAAATTTTACTAGATGATTTACAAGCATCAGGCAGCACTCTACTTATGGTTCCAGGCATGTTCCATACTCTGCATACCACCTGCCGTACTTGATTCTCTTCCTACTAGACAGCCATTACTGGCAGCTCTGGAGGTCGTACTCAACCCACGAGGCAAAACACCTCTGCCGCCCGTGGCTCCCGCACCCATCCTCCCGGGGAGCTGGGCAACCCCATGCCTAGTCATTCACTAGGGGTTTCTTTCTCCCACCCTCCTCGACCCGACTTCAGAGGCTGTGGGTGTCTGTCTGCCCCCCATTTATGGGCAGATCACGAGATCATCTCACTGAATGGGTACTCTGGGTTATACAGACGGGTTATACTCTGGATTTTCTTTCCTGACCTACCCTCGTCCTCCCCGTCATATTTATTATTCCTCAGATCATATATCTATCCTTTCAGAGGGTTTGAGAGCTCTACTGGTGCAGCACGCCGTTTTCCCAGTATCCCCTCCCGTGGGGTTCTACTCCCACTTCTTTTGGGTACCCAGCTGACTTGGAGAGCTTTATCCGATACGAGACATCACCACTCTGAGCCTTGCTATCAAGTACGGACAATGTTGCATGATGTCCTTGATACCAGACATGCTAAGATTAACTTTGAACAAAAACCTAATGTGACTGGTGGCTACCTGCCTCCTTCCTGCACATTGCGGGTTTTTTCCTCTTATCTGCTAGTCTATTGCTATCAGTTTCAGTCACTCTGGTTTGGCTTTTCCTTGGCACGGAGTGTGCTCACCACATACCTGGAGGTAGTTGTACCAGCTCTAAGAAGCACAGTCCATTGGCCATTGTCCACCCTGACTGGCTCTGTCTCCAATACATTGGAGCTGCCCTAGATACAATCTCAGCCAGAACTCTCCGGCCTGCCACACCTTTGTCTCTGGCGTTACGCTTACAGACTTAGACTGTTGTCGAAAAGCTCAACAACTGCTCTGCCTTCTGTGTCCTGTGGTTGATGCCATCTCTACAGAGGCTCTTGCCTATCTTCATTTGAGATGACTTCAGTGAATCCTGCAGAATCAGTAGTCTCACAGACCAGGAAAAATGTAAAGGCTAATTCAGTATCGCTCCCTGTAATGGGATGGTCAATCAAACCCAATTTATGACAGGAATGCCTGTTCCGTTCCTCCCTACCACGCAGTCCTCCACCACGGCTGCTTCCCTGATGGGATGGAACGCATACCTGGGTCCTTGATGGCCGCAAAGCCACGTCTCTCCCTCGGCCTCTCCTCGGTCTCCTAGATATGAGGTCATTCCGTGTAGCCGTCTGGCATTTCAACCTCTTATGGCCCTGGACCGTTGCTGATCCAAAGTGGTGGTCTGCCTCAACAAGCAAGGAGGTGCTACAATCTTCAATCTCTTGACAGTACATTAAATAACCCTGTTACATCCCAACCTAGCGGTTCTATGCCTGCAAGCTGGACCCCCTGCTGGACACTTTCCTAAATAGTCTACCAGTGTCCTCACCTGTTGCCTATCTCTCCTGGCCTCCCATACACCTGTGTCCTGTGCAACATACCCTTCCAAATGGAAATACTTTTCCCACGGTTTATCTTTCGATCTTTGGCCCATTACTCTTGTCCACTGACCGAAGGTTCTGGCCTACCTGGTCTCATTATCAGAGTCTGATTTATGTTGTTATTCCTAACAGTAACACATCTCTGCCAAATAGTGTGGATGAACAGCATACCACTCCTAGAACTACTGTTACAGGTGAGTAACCTGTTTTTCCATTGTTGCTCAGAGAATCTTATACCTAGATCTAGTTCCCAGGCATTTTTCAGTGTCTTCAACTCCATGGCCATACCATCCCTGACTAGAGTATATGATTTTCCTATTAGTTTGTCTGAAGAGTTGATCATTGAAAGAAAAATGTTCGAGAGGGTACTGGAAGATTTAACGAACACCTAAGGAATTCAAACGTCATAAACTTCTTTTAAATGTTTTTTATAAACATAAAATTTTCCTTTAACCAACACTTTGGAATTGTGACTGGAAAGTGTGGATTAAAATCTGTGATGAATGTGATACTTTCTTATTGTGACCTAATAAATTTACTGGTTGCTGTGCTAACGTGGTGACTTTAGTAAAGGTGAATGTTTTTTGATGTAGCCCCTTCTTAAAATCAAGTTCTAGTATGGTGATTAAGGATTTGCAGGGAACTAGATGAGCTTCCTGCGTAATCCACAATGGCACTCTGTCTGTAGCCTTTAACTATAGATATACCACTTCGACTTGTGCAACTAAGTGGTACTAATATATGTTAGGTAGACTTAATCCTCCTTGTTCTTGTGATAAATACAACTTCTCTTAAGAAGGGCTGGGTCTGTTTCTCAGCCAGGGTAATTCTCAGAGTTTCTTTTCATATTCTTTAAATATTTTTTTTTTCTATTTCAATGGGAAGAGCTTGAAAGTAAGAGAATTCTTGGTAACACATTTGTTTTTATGATATTGACATGGCCCATTGTAGGCGTTGTGTTATTGTACTTAAATTATCAATTACAAATGAGACGAACGGAGACGAGACTGATGGCGGAAGAATTTAATGATTATAATAATGATCACAGCGAGAGATTACAACTGGTACATTCTTCATTCTTAAAAATAACAGTGTGTGCTGGTTTGCTTATATAGTGGAAGACAGCATCATCATTTCCTATGGTTGTCTATGATTGGTTCATAACAAGTACAAACATCAACTTACAAGGCAATTCTCCTTTTGGTATATGTATGAGCTCATCCTTAGTCAGCACAAATGTATAGATAGTGTACATTCTATTATATATGGCTAGTAGCAACTGTCACTATCAGTTACCAAGGTCTAGGAGGAAAAAATAGGTTTGGACTTAGGAATGTGCATACAAGCATTTTGGCCTGTCCTGATAATAATAAACACTAAAGATAGTCAGAAGGGATAATTTGAACACTATCCTGTATCTCTGCTTTGCAATCACATAAGACACCTGTTTGCTATTACTCACATGGTCAGCACAAATATCAAAAGGCACTTTAATATTGCAACTTGTGGCTTAGTTTGTCTTGTGGCTTTACAAGTTTTATATGATCCAATTATAAAGGCCAACATTAGTTACACAAACACATTATGTTTTAGACCAAAATGAGGTTTAGGCTGAAATATGGGGACAAACTTCTTTATCCCTTGTTACACCGATCAGAGAAAGCGGGAGTAAAGACCATTTATTTAATTACGCATGCATTTTTTCCAGTAGTGGACCAAAATTTAGTTTGAATAGTTTTCCTATATCATGGTTTAACGTAACCCCTAAATAATGCATGTTGGTTTGTGGTTTTCTAGTTGAATCATGGATTGACCTATTCATGTTTTAATCTGGATTCAGGGATATTGCTTCACACTACTGCCAATTCTGTTACCTGCAATTTTGCTAAAATTGTTAACTTCAGAAGGTTGGGTATAGAGTTTGCAATTTTTTTGAAAATGTAATAGAATATCATCTTCATATAGAGATACTGTATGGTTTATACCATTGATTACACCTTTTATAGCTTGTGATTGTCGAATTACAATAGTTAAAGGATCTATATAAATAACAAATAGCAGAGGCGATGGGGGACACCCCATCTCATCCCTCTCTAGATAACTGTATTTTACGTGGAAATTTGCCATTAGTCTTAATTCTGGCCTCTGGAGTGTTGTAAATATAGTCTTTCCATTCAGTAAATTGACCAGAAAAAACAATGCTTTAATGTTGTTTTCATAAATGTCCAACTTACTATATCAAAGGCTTTTTCTGCATTTAAGGCAAGGGCTATAATATCCTTAGGAGATGCCTGAAGTTTTATAGAATTCGGCAGTAAAGCAGTCAAGACCAGGAGATTTACTGTTGGACCGGTCCCGTATCGCCTCTGCTATCTCTGCTTCAGAGATTTCCTAATTTAACATAATCATATCTCCTTCTGTGATCCATGGAAGGTTATATTTTTTAAAAAATTGTTGTAGATCTATTTCTTCATTGTCTGTGTCTGTAGTGTATAGATCTTAAGTTAAAACCTCATCTATTTGTTTCAGATATTATATTTGTCCATTTCTATCTTTGATATTCTAGTTGAACTTTCTGTGTATGTATGTATGTGTATATATATATATATATATATATATATACACACACTAAAGTTGATACAGTATGTTACTAATTTGTCTGGTTTGTCACTGAAGAAAAGAACATAGACAATAATAGTTAGGCAACAGTGTGTTATGAATTTTTTTTTTTCCACACCCGAGGTGTGTGATGACCCATAAACTTAGAGAGCGAGAGGTTTATAAGGTCATCACACACCGAGGGTGTGTGAAAAAAATGCTTAAAAAACACAGTTTTGTTTTTTTATTTTTTATAATTACTGGTGCAGTTTGCTCAGTGTGTTATATACACACACACACACACACACACACACACACACACACAAAATCAAGCTCACAGACTGACACACACACACTTTCCCTTTCTCCCACTCTGCTCAGACTTAGTTTTTTTTTTTCTTTTAAGTGTCAGCCACGGCTCATGCTAGGTAGGGTCTGTCCTGGATTTTAGTTGGAGTCGGCGCGTCTACCGATTCGGGGGCATGGCGTAATCAACCAGATATTTATTTGCTGGTCGAAAGGCAGGATCAACCAGATAAAGATTTAAAAAAAAAAAATGTACAGAGAAATGGAGAGGCAACAAGTAAATAAAAGCGGCTCCTTGGTAAACGGAAAACCAAGCCACCATTTTTTGAAATACTGCTCAGCCCGCCCACAAGCAGAGCGCGAGCCAATAAAGTGGCTCAATATGCTTTAGTGAAAGACAAAGTACGCTAGCGGTGAAAAAAAGTTTAGTGAACGCCGTAATAACTTGATTTCGGGTTGTTATGGCTTTTTTAGTGTGCCTGAATTCAGGGTATTTTAGGAGGTTACCGGTAATTATAGTTACATACATACTGTAACAGTAGGTCTTCGAGAGAATCTGTTTCATCAGGTCACACCTATGGAACTTATAGCCACCAGGCATTAGGACCACATGTAAACTTTTTGCAAGTGGTCCACTAGTGGCTGCTCAAGATGACATCCTACGTTGGCTCTTCCTATGTAAAGGTGGGTGGCCCGTTCCATCTTCAGTTTCCTGCCAGAGCTCATGCTTGGGGGACCTTCCTCCAGGGCACCAGAAGAGAATCCATGACTCTGCCTACTAAGCAAGACAGGGAGCAGCAGGTAAACCTTTCTGGAGAAGGAGGTGGGAGTTACCGGGCTCTAAATCCTGAGGGGGATGGGGAAGGGATGACATGGCCTGATGAGAGATTCTGTTGAAGATCTGCTGTTATGGTAAGTATGTTAACTGTTCTATCTTCTTCAGGATATCTCTTTCATCAGGCCACACCTATGGAACAAGTACCAAGTAGTAGTGATGGTGAACAGTCTGGGTAGCTGGAGCCTAGAGGCTTAAGAAAGGAGGCCTTGAAGCACAGCTAAGCCAAAACTTACACTTTTTTGGGAGGCAGTTTCCAGACTGTGCTTAGTGAAGTTGTGGACAGTACTCCAGGTGGCAGCTGCACAGATCTCTGCAGCCAACACATTTTTGAAACATGCAGCAGATGTGGCCATACCTCTAGTGGAATGACCACAATGACCCCAGGACGTTCCTTACTGTACTTCTTGTAACAAAAAGTAATACAGTTTGCTAACCATTTGGACAGGCACTGTTTGGAAACTGGAGTGCCCTCTTTCCCAGGGGCAAATGAACCAAAATGCTGCAAGGACTTCCTACAGTTCTTCATAAGTACCCAAGTATTCTATGTACATCTAAAGTATGGAGCAGTGCTTTCCCAGGATTGGCATGCTCAGGAAAATAAACTGGCAGGTGGATGGTTTGATTCGAGGTGAACTCGTACACCACCTTAGGTAGAATCTTAGGATTGGTATGCCCTGTCTTTGTGGAAAATCAAATAAGAAGGCTCACACATTAGAGCCTGAAGCTCTGAAATCCTTTGAGCAGAAGTAATGCTTTCCAAGAACGTGTAGGCCACAAGTACGTTTTTCCAACACAAAATACAAATCCCAAGTTGGGACTGGATTGCAGATAGGAGGCTTCAGGTGTAGAATGCCTCTCAAAAAAGTACGGGCCACCTCCAGTTGAGCAACCTTATGACCTTCAGTAGGTACATGGAAAGTTGAAATGGCAGCTAAGTGCACTTTGATAGAAGAGTACTGCAGGGCCTGCATCTGATAAGGACAGCAAATACTCTAGGACCTGGTTTCTAGGGACATGGATATGTTGTTCATCCACACTGTCTGGCAGGTTTCTTGCCACTTTAAATCTTGCCAGAAGGTCTTCAAGCTGGCTCCTCCCACCCACCCACCCGGTAAAACCTCGGCTTACGCCCCATGACGCCAGATCTTCCTTACCGCTTTGAAGCTCAGGTTCCTCCTTAACACCCCGCGTGATAGATTGGATCCTAATTGCCCGCCTAAACTCATTTTAAAATTTTCAAGACTTCAGTCATCTTCTCCTCGCCGCGATGGACAAATCGACTCCTGGATTTCGACAGTGCCCTTGTGGGCAGAAGATGTCCAGGATGGACCCGCACTCCGTCGCTGCCTACTGCCTCGCCCAGAACACGCACCGAGCCAAGCGTAGTCATGCCGCTCGTTGTCGGCCAATGTTCTGCAGGACCGCGCTGCCCGATTACAGCTTGGGCACCCCGAGAAGTGCTATCCGCCGGTTAAGTCGGAGGAGGCCCGTTGGGCGGTTACCGCTGTGGCTGGCTCGGCTGAGCAACTCGAGCAGATGATCGCCCTCGAGGAGGAGGTGGCCCAGGCCGCATCATCCTCTTCCTCGGTCACGGCATTTATCCTGCTCTCTCTGGGTACCTCGTATTCAGCTTTGCCAATCCCTTTCCACGAAGGGAGAGGGGCCATCGGGACATTCCTCTCGGTCCAAAACGAAGGACTCAAAGGGTAAGTCCCATCGTCGGCGTTCGTGGGAGCGGGAGAGGTCTCCTTCCCTGGACAGCCGACTGTCAACTTTAGTCGAGGTTGCAGCTAAGGCTGCTGGCTTCACGGCGTCCCCGTCAGCCCAGCCAGCCGAGACACCCGTCGACGCGGTCGAGATTTTTCTCGACCCGTCGGACGGGCTGTCGACTGGTGAGGCCGACGACCCTTCTTCACCGGTTCCCCCGGTGGAGACCGAGGACCTGCCTATGCCCCCGGTGCCGCAGTCCCTGGTTAAGGCTTCCGAGCCGAGGGGAGAGCGGGTGTCCCCCGCTCCTTCCCAGACCCGTCCTTGGAAACACCGAGGATCTCGGTCTCGGACATTGACTCGGTCCAGCCAATCCCGCCATCGGCGGTCTCGTCAGCGAGGCAAGCGCCGCCGCGGCTCGTCCTTGTCTTCCTCCTGGGAAGAGGAGAAGCTTCGGCGCAAATTGCGTCGACGTTACAAGGACCTGATGTGGCAGCAGTTACTTCTGTCCGGGAACAAGTCGACGCTGTCGCCTTCCCTGGCCATCAAGTGGCTGTCACCAGCGGCCGAAACAACCCCTCGCTGTAGTCGAGGTGCCCAAGCCGGGGCCGGTTGTTCGGCTAAAACCTGCTGCCCCACCGATTGTGGTGGAACCTCCGCTTCCACAACCGAAATCGGGGGTGCTGACTAAGGACTCTCGGTCGGGTCAAGGCCTGCCCCACAGGTTGTCGGTCACCCTCACTCCCGACCGTCCTCGGCAGGTGGAGGGTGGCTCAGGCCCCAGGCAGCTCTTCGCGGACTCCGACGACGACTCCTCCCTGTTCTCCAGGCCCATTGACCTGGAGTCCTCCGGGGGCTAGTCGATGGACAAAAGCCCATCGTCCTTCATGGGTTTGCTTCGACTCATCTCGGAGTCCACCGGGATGCAGCTTAAGCCCGTATCCAAGCGGGCCAAGTATCCCCTGACGGAGATACTGGACCGAGGGGATTCGCCCACGGAGGCCTTTCCAGTAGCTGAAGCCATTGTTGGCTCCAGCCTTGGAGCTCTGGCAGCGGCCTGCTTCCTGTCCTGCGCCTTGCCAGGATGGCCAGGAAGTATGTGGTCCCACCACTTTGCCCGGTTTTCTGAACACCCTCTGCCGAGGGTTGGTCACAGACAGCTGCCTGCTTCCTGGAACGCTTAGGACGTATGGGCCTCCATAAGGAGTCCAAAAGCTGGACCACACCGGGCACGAGGTGTATGCTGCATCCTCCCTTGGCCTCCACCAGACCAGCTTGGCCGTGCTGATGGCACACTTCTCCCACGCCCTCATGGGCTTCCTGGATGAGATGATCCTTCATCTCCCGGCCGACCTGCAGACCATGATCTGGCAGGTGCGGGACCAGGGTAGGGCAGTGGCTAAGCAGCATCTCCAAACGGCTCTGGACATAGGAGATTCCTGTGCCAGATCAGCTGCGGCCGCGGTGGACGTGCGCCGCAGAGCATGGCTGAGGATATCCACCTTCACGGCGGATACCCAGCACAAATTGGCGGATGTCCCCTTCTTGGGGACCGACGTCTTCGGCCCTGGAGTGGAAGGTCACCTCCAGCAGATTGAAAAGTCCAATGCCACTCTGGACTCGGTCACCTCCGCCCAGAAGGGCGAAGGCCGCGACAGCAGCAGCACAAGTCCTTTCGTCCTTCTGCGCCTGTGGCGCGTCCAGCCCAACAGCACCAGAGCCAGTAGGCTCGCGCATGGCATCCCAAACCCAAGCCATCCAACAGGAAGCAGGGAGGTAAAGGCCCAGGAGGTCCCTCGGCCGGTCCCTCCTCCAAGCCTGCCCAGTGACGGGTTGAGGGGTGTCGCCCCCAGCCTCGTCACTCCCCCCTGGGTTCCCCTCGTGGGGGGACGGCTCCGCCACTTCCCTTCCGCCTGGTCCGCTATCACCACGGACTGGTGGGTGTTGGAGGTGGTAGGAAAGGGCCTGCCTCTGGAGTTCGAGCAGGCCCCACCCTTCCGAGCAGTCGCCCCGGGGCTATGGGGTCCCAGGCCTCTGTCGGCTCGCCGAGCCAATATTGCCCTGCTCCTCGAAAAGAGGTGATCAGAAGGTGGCGGATCCTCCTCCAGACCGGGGTTTGTGTCCAGGTACTTCCTGGTCCCAAAATGGACGGGGGGCTGGTGCCCCATTCTCGACCTGCATGACCTGAACAGGTTCCTAAGGTCTCGGACCTTCAGGATGATCACTCTGGCTCAGATAATCCCATCCTTGGAACTAGGCGTGTGGTTCTGTTCTCTGGACCTTCAGGACGCGTTCTTTCATGTCCCAATCCATCTGTCCCACTAGAGATTCCTCCGCTTCAGGGCATAGGGATCCCTTTACGAGTTCCGGGCCATGCCCTTCGGCCTTTCCCTAGCTCCCAGGGTCTTCACCAAATGCATGGCAGTGGTGACAGCATTCCTGCGGCACCGAAGGGTCCGGGTGTACCCCTACCTGGACGACTGACTGATTGCAGCCCCCTCCAGAGTGGAGGTGGAGCGGTCCAGAGATCTGGCCCTCCAGGTTTGCTCTCAGGTTGGCCTCCTCATCAGCGAGGCCAAGTCGGAACTCGTGCCAAAGCAGGTGATACAATTCATCGGGGCAGAGCTCGACTCTCTACAAGCCAGAGCACTGCTCCCGGCGGACAGGGCCGAGGTTCTTTCCTCCTTTGCCCAATCATTTCAGGTTGGGCAATCGTACCCTGCCCGGGACTTCCTGCACCTCCTGGGCCTCATGGCGGCCTGCACCAGCGTGGTCCGTTGGGCCCGCTGGTACATGCGTCCCCTCCAATGGGGGCTGGCCAGCCAATGGTCACAACACTTCGATCCGCTGGATCAGCTAGTGACAGTGACCCAGGGGATGTGGACCGTTCCAGCACATCTGCAGGAGGGCATCCCGTTTGTACGCCTCAAGCCGACGGTCTCGTTATCGACCGATGCCTCTCTGATGGGTTGGGGTGCCCATCTGGGGGAGCACAGAGCGCACGGCCTCTGGTCCCCTCAGTCCGGATGCCATATCAACCTGCTGGAGCTTGACGGTTTGTCTAGCCCTCCACATAGCCGCTCTGTTTATGCGGTCAAGTGGTTCAGGTCAGGCGGACAGTACCCGACCATGTACTACTAAACCGCCAGGGCGGGACGCGCTCCATGCCTCTGTGCAGGGAAACTCTCCGTATTTGGTCACTCGTGCGCAGCCTGGAGGCGGATCTCCTCGCCATTCACGTGGCAGGAGCCTCCAACACCCTAGCCGATGCCCTAAGCCGGATAGGGGCTGCGTCTCACGAGTGATCTCTCCTGCTGGAGGTAGTACAAGATCTCTTCTCCCACTGGGGCATGCCTCAGGTGGACCTGTTGCCTCCAGGGAGAATGCGAAGCTGAGACTGTTTCATGCCCACCCCCCTCAGCAGGGCTAACTGCAGGGGGATGCCTTCCCGAGGCCGTGGACCCGGGGCCTCTTCTACGCCTTTCCCCATTTCCCTTGACCCACAAGGTGCTTCTCAAGGCGAGGAGGGACAAGGCGCAGGTGATTCTGGTAGCCCCAGACTGGCCCTGCCAGTTCTGGTATCCAGATCTCCTCAGTCTCAGCTCCAGGCTCCCGAGGCGGCTTCCAGCCTGCCCGGACCTGATCTCAGTCAGCCAGGGGAAGGTATTCCATCCGGACCTTCAATCCCTGCACCTGACGGCCTGGTTCCTGAGCGGCTAGAGTTCCAGGCCTTGGGTCTTTCCGACGAGGTCCTGAACGTCGTTGAGGTGTCCCGTAAGGAGTCGACCAGAAAATGCTACGCCTTCAAATGGAAGAGATTCTCCATTTGGTGTCAGGGCAAGGGCCTGGACCCTTCCTCCTGCTCCATGGCAAGCATTCTGGACTACCTGTGGTCCCTTTCTCAGCTAGGGCTTCGGTTGACGACCCTTAAGGTGAGCCTGGCAGCCATCTTTGCTTACCGGGCGTGGGCCGGGAAGCAGTCGGTGGCGCAGGAGAAGGTGGTGGGGCGCTTTTTCAAAGGCCTTGATCACATATCCCCCTCTGGTGCGAGAACCTCCAGCTCTGTGGGATCTACTGGTATTGGCTAAGCTCATGGGCAAGACATTCGAACCGATGCACAGGTGTGAACTCTCACCTTTCGTGGGAGACCGCCTTCTTGGTGGCTGTCACATCAGCCAGAAGGATGGGAGAGCTCCAGGTGCTTTCCATCGAGTCTCCTTATCTGGTCTTCCACAGGGACAAGGTTGTCCTGCGCCCCAACCCGAAATTCCTTCCGAAAGTGGTGTCGGAGTTTCACCTTAACCAGGTGTTGACTCTGCCGGTGTTCTACCCCAGTCACACCTCGGAGGCCGAATATAGGCTCCATACTTTGGACCCTAGAAGAGCGCTTGCTTATTATAAGGAGCGGATGGCTGAAGTTCGGGGAGAGGTTCGCCAGCTGTCTGTCACCTACGCTGAAGCCGCACCTGGCAGACCTGCAGCCAAGCAGACGATAGGCAGGTGAGTCACCTCCTGCATAGTTCTCTGCTGTAGGTTGGCGGGCGTGGAGCCTCCCAGAGGGATAAGAGCTCATTCTACCCGCCATACCGCTGCATCGGTGGCTGCTTCTAGGGATGTCCCTATCCAGGAAATCTGCAGGGCTGCTACCTGGAAGTCAGCGCACACCTTCATCGCCCACTATCACATCGACCTTGAGTCACTCCGGGATGCTGGTTTTGGGGCCTCGGTTCTCCAGTCTTTATTTCCCAAGTAGGGGTGTGCGCCTTGCCTCCCTCCTCCCGGAGAACTGCTAGAAGTCTGCCAGACAGTGTGGATGAACAACATATCCATGTCCCTAGAAATACAGGTTACTCACCTGTAACAGGAGTTCTAGGAATGGTATATATTGTTCATCCCCACGACTCACCCGACCTCCCCGGCTTCGACTCACAACCTGGCTTCCAGCGGGCTAGATCTGGCGTCATGGGATGGAGCCGAGAGTTTTACGACTCGGGTGGGTGGGAGGAGCCAGCTTGAAGATCTTCCGCCAAGATTTAAAGCGGCAAGGGACCTGCCAGACAGTGTGGATGAACAACATATACCATTCCTAGAACTCCTGTTACAGGTGAGTAACTTGTATTTACCAGACAGGTGAAAGGGTCCAGTTTGGTGAAAAGTGGCCCACAAAGCGAACCACTTCCACTTGATAGAATAAGTGGCCCTGGTGGAAGGTTTTCTGGCAGCCATCAAGACATCAGCCACCCTTTGTGACACTGCAGATCGTGCACTGGCTATGTCTTCAGGAGCCATGCATGAAGGTGGAGCAACTTGAGGTCCTGATGGACCAGGGTTCCTTGTTCCTGTGATAATAGGGCCCGGCATTATGGCAGAGGTATCGGCAGTTCCACAGCCAATTGCTGCAGTAAGGGGAAACCAAATCTGACAAGGCCATAGGGGGCAATGAGTATCAGAGTTGCACCCTCTATTTGGAGCTTGAGTAGCACCCTCTGAATTAGAGGAAAGAGAGAGAAGGCATAGAGAAACCTCCCTTCCCAAGAGAGGGACATCACGTCTCACCAGAAAATTCCAGGCCCTGGAATGAGCAAGCAGAAAAGTGGCAGTTTTACATTGTGTGGGGACGCAGAAGGGTCCAACTCTAGACGGCTCCACCTGTCGAACAGGTCTTCTGCGACAGAGGTCGGCAGCTCCTACTCATGCATTCTGGACTGAGGCCTGCTTAGCTTGTTTGCGAGGATGTTTTGGGTTCTTGGAACATGCACTGCTGACATTTCTAGACTGTTCTAGAACCCAATACCAAACTCTAATTGCCTCCCTGCACAAGGGGTAGGAATGTGTTTCCCTCTTGCTTGTTGATGTAATGCATCACAATGATGTCAGTCTATACTAACAGAGGAGCTGGGGATAGATGGGCCTGGAAGGCCTGTAGGCCATACAAAACAGCTCTCATTTCTAGGATGTTTATGTGGAAGGTACTTTCCACATTGGTCCATGTACCCTGTGTTTTGATGTGGCCCCAGATGAGCTCTACCCCAGCTCATCCTTGAGGCATCTGTGGTTAAAATTTGATGAGGGGACTGGCCCAGTGATGCTGAGGGTTGAGACGCTGGGAACCTCACCTTGCGCCATGCCGGTGACCGGGGTTTGGGAGCGAACGCGGGCCACCAGGGTTCGGCAGGGGGAGGAGTGGATTGAGCGTCTGGAGGACTGCTCTCCTCGGGTGGGTTCCGGGGAATTCCCTGTATGCTGGCAGCTCCTAGCAGCAGCTGGGGGGCAATCCACAGCATACAGGGACAGCCAATGAGGATGGCAGCGGCAGGCGACTGTGGGAGGGGGTGGGATCACATCCTTCATGCGCTGTCACCATTGCACGGCCACACCATTGAGGCATAACAAAGAAAAATTCCCCTGCCTGCCAGTAGGCGAAGGCAGGACCAGTGGTCGGCCCCACATCCAATGCTGGGCTTCCCAGCCTCGGCATACAGTTCTCCCTCCAAGTCCCTGGTCGCTCTACTAGGATTATTATGCTGCCAGGAGGAGCTTATGGTCCCACTACGGGCTCAGCCGCTAAAAGCAGCGGCCAGGAGAGACAGAGAGGAGGAAGGGCCCAACTGGAGTGTCGGGGAGCTGGAGGCTTCAGGCGGACGGAGAAGCTGCACTGAGTGTCCACGCCAGAGAGAATCCGATAAGTGAAGTGCATAAACAGAGGTGACCAAAAAAAAAATGAATCTGAAGAGGGGAGGGTCTCCGGAAAGGAACCCACTCCAGCAAATGCCTGGGTTCCATACACCATTGAAGCACCCTGTGGGCAGGAGAAGTTACTAGAATCTTCTGTTCTAGGTTATCTGTAAGTTGTTCCCACTGGACTCTTAATGTCCATTGCGGGATTCTCGTGCAGTCTGGGCAGCGATACTGTAACAATGGCTGCTGCCATCAGGCCTAAGAGCCTCAGGAATGTCCTGGCTGTGACATACCTCATACCTGTTGTAGACTATTTGGGCATGTGCAATTAGGCGTTCTACTCTGTCCTGGATCAGGAAGGCTAAGCCTTGGGTTTTGTCCAGGATTCTCCCTATGTACTGTAGATGATGGCAAGGGGTCAGGACCGACTTCGGCACATTGACCATAATCCCTAGAGCCACAAACAGATGCCTGGTGTGTGCTAGGGTGTAAAAAAGCAGTTTCTTAGAGTGAGCTTTTTAGGAGCCAGTCACCCAGGTAAGGAAAGACGAGCAGGGCTTCCCTGCGGAGAGCTGCTGTCATCACTGCTAAGCATTTGGTAAAGACCCATGGTGCAGATAAGTCAAAGGGCAATACCCTGAACTGGTAATATTCCCCTTGAAACAGGAATCTTAGATATTTCCTGTGAGGGGGCAAATCTTGATATACAGGTAGGCATCCTGCATATCCAGGGAACAAATCCAGTCCCCTACTTGCAGTAGTGGGACAAAATCCAACAGTGCGCACGCGCTCTAGTGGAACCAGAGGGGGGTACTACTAGAGAGCGATTGACCTAAGTGAGAGACCTGATTCAGGAACAGTTGCACTGCAACGGAAGAACAAAGACAGTCTCACTTGCTGTGTTTAAACCACAAATTTAGTTTATTAAGCAACCTGCTCATAAAGGTGAGCCAATGCCAGCTACCTAAAGTGGAACACTACCCCATTTAAAGAAAATACTGCAGTGGAGAGTTTCAAGTAATAACTTGTTCAAACATAATGCATTCAGTTAGGACAATATAGCAAATAAGTACCAGAATACTTTATAACTCGCTTATCATTTCATATTTAAATTCTGCAGTTTTACGGATGGCTCTGTATTTACAACTGTGACACTGTAGCCAGAAAACAAATAAGATAAAATCCCATCAGCAGCTGAGCCCTGTGATCACCCTAAAAGTTTCAAGAGCAAATCCTGGGGATCAGCTGGCACTAAGCAGCAGGATAAATTAAATTCATCAAACCTCAGATTCTTGCTGAAGCATCCCAGGACCTAGAGAAAATGACCCAAATACAAACAATAATACCATGCCCATAGACAGTTTGCTGCACATTATTGCAAAATTTAATCTAAACAAAAGGTAATTTCAGTCTCGTCGTGGGGGGAGGGAGGAGTACTGTTCCACCTTGGGTGACTGGCAGTGATTCATCTTTATGAGCAGGTTGCTTAATAAACTAAACATAGCAAGTGAACCTGTCTTTGTTCTTCCGTTGCAGTAGTGGGGTAGGCCTTGCAAAGTGACCATTTGGAACTTTTTGTATCGGATGAAAAAGTTCAGGCGCCAGTTTCACAAAAAATCGCAAAGCACAGCGCAAATGTGTTTGGTGTGCTTTGCAGTTGCGTAGTTGTGTAAGTTTGCTGTTCACAGTCTGATAGCTCAATAGCTGCTTGCACAGAACGAACGGAGGTTGCGAGGGCTACTGAACCAACGCCCTCCCCCACCCCCCAAAGCATCCTAAAGCTGCTTGCATGGAACGAACGGAGGTCGCGAGGGCTACTGAACAGATACCCTCCCCCACCCCATCCTGAAACATCCTAAAGGTACGGCACTTGAGTCAGTTGGAGGCTGAGTTAGGCTTTGGAATTGAGACTCCGCCGACGCTACTGCGTCGGCTCCCCACCGCCCCCACCACCACCACCCTTAGTAGACTCTCCCTTTTATAAGGGATCCCCTTAGTGTGTGAACAAATCAGCCTGCTTCTCCATTAGCAGACTATACCATTTGTCCAGTAGAGGCAACTCTGCTTGTCGTCTCCTTTCTATATAGCCATGCCATTGCATCATCTGACCCTGCTGCTCTTGGTGCTCCTTCTCCACTATTCATTTCTCCCAGACTATCTACCTCCCTCTCCCCCTGACAGCTGTCTGCCTACGTGGCAGCTCTCCCATGATGCTCAGCCAACAACTCGCATGAAACTCCTCTGTTCAGTTGTGGCCACCTCTCTACCTACTCTCTCCACAAACTACAGCTACTGCCTCTATATCAGATGCACCCTATGCACTCCTCCTGTCCCTCGGCTCCAACCCTTACTGGCTCCTAGGATCCCTCCTCCCCTCTCCACTCACATACTTACCCTCCTCATTCCGACTTGGTCTATCACTCGGGGATCACTCAGATGCAAATCCCACTGCCTCAAAAAGCTGGCCTGGAAATCTATCCTCAGATCCCTCCTCCTCCTCCTCCTCCTGATGTCTGGCAATATCCACCCGAACCCAGGCCCGCCCGCTACAAACGCTCCCAGACTTAACCAGGCCTCTGGCCATCTCATTGCCTCCTTCAACGTCTGCAGCCTATTAAAAAAGTGGGACAACTATCAGGGATGGGTCCTTCAAAATCATCCTGACGTAATTGCTGTGAGTGAAACCTAGCTCTTCCCCCATATTCCAAACTCAACGATAACCTTCCCCGGGTACAACCTCTACAGAGCAAAAGAGGGGGAGGCTGCGCCATATGCGCTAAGGACACTTTGCATGGTCACCTACTCCCACCCCCACTGGATCCTGGCCCCCGAGCTCTTACACTCAAACTTACTCTGGGACGCTCCCAAACCCCCTTCCCGTCACGGCAGTTTACATTCCCCCTAGGAATCAGAGTGCTTCCTTTAACTCTGTCCTGTCCTACCTAGCACCCTCCCATCAGATAATGAAATTATAGCACTAGAGGACTTCAATACCAACTGGCTGGCCAGGACAGCCGCCCCACTCATTGACGCTGCTACTGCCCAAAACCTTACTCAAGTAGTCCTCACCCCCACATGCTTGAACCAACGCACTGGGTCCTCCTCCCTACTGGACCTGGTTTTCACAAACCGTCCACACAAGATCACAGGCACCACCGTACTCCCTAATGCCATAAGTGACCACTCCCCTGTCCTCTGTTCCTGGTCGGCAAAGCCCCTAACCCCCAAAAAAAAATTATACTGCAGCACAAACTAGGACCTGATAAACTTGCTCGCCTAAAATCCTACCTCCATACGTTGGACTAGTCCATCATAATTGACACCCTCGAGCTCTTTAGTCTTACTTTCAATGCTATGTGCGACTCCCTTGCCTCTTGGTCAAAGGCAATCCTGCCCCTTGGATCACCAACCGCCTTCTGACTCTGATACGTTCCTGGGACTCGCTATGGTTTAAATCCAACAAGACCGGCCAGCCATCTGACAGACAAAGGTACAGGGAGGCAGGAACAACTGCACGTGGGCCCTACGTAAAGCAAAAGCTGAGTATTATAAATCCTCCCTTACCTCTGCCTGGGGCTAAGGGCGCAAGTTTTGGAATAACATTAAGGACATCTGTGGCAAGACCCAGAATTCCCCCCTCCCAACCTGATTGAGGTTGACGGGTGCCTATCCTCAGACCCCACCCATGTTGCCTCGGCCTTAAATCGCTCCTTCACAAATCTCTCCCATGTCCTCCCTCCCACTTTCGCCCCCCACAGCCAAGGTCCCCTTTGACCCCCCCCCCACCTTCGATGTGTCACTCCTGCATCAGCCATACCTTATCTGGAGAAAGCCCTTAGCGACTCCAATTACAGTAGTGACTCCTTGGACATAAGGCTTCTCCGGCTCACGCTTCATGAGGTACTCCACCCTCTCACTCATATTCTGAACCGCTCACTCTGTCAAGGCAAAGTCTCCTCCCAGTGGAAATCTGCCTCCATTACCCCCATATTTAAAAGCGGGGACTGTACCTCCGCTAACAACTACTGCCCCATCTCTATCCCCCCCCCACATCGAAAGCGCTTGAACGTATTGTCGCCGACCAGCTCACTGAATATCTTAACAAACATGATCTACTCTGTTAACAGCAACATGGTTTTCGCAAAGAGCACAGCACCATGACTGCCCTCTTGGAGTTCACCTCCCACGTCCACTCCGCCTTAGACAAAGGTCACATCACAGGCACGGTATTTGTTGACCTCTCAAAAGCATTTGACACCGTCAATCACTCCCTTTTACTTAACACTCTCTCCAACATCAGCTTCTCCCTGGATGTTCTTAGCTGGTTCACAGACTACTTGTCGGATTGGTACCAGCAGGTCCAAATTGGTACCGCCCTATCTAGCAGGCTACTGGTCTGCTCTGGTGTGCCCCAGAGGTCCATCCTTGGTCCTCTACTCTTCAGTCTTTTCCTTAACTCCCTCCCCTCGTCCTGCTCGGGCAATCTAATACTTGTATGCCGACAATGCGGTCCTCTTTTCCTCCAACACTGACCCCACCCTACTACACAACTCCCTCCAATCCTCTTTCTCAGATGCGGAAACATGGTTTCTCACACAGCGACTTAAACTAAACTACATGAAGACTAAAGTCATGTACTTCTCCCATCCCCTGAACTCCCGGAAGGTGCTCTGCCCTCATATCCTTACCGTCAATCAAACCCCCCTAGAGCAAGTGGATACTTTCAAATACCTGGGCATAACGCTAGACCCAGCCCTCCACTTTCACCAGCATATCCATCACCTGTCTACCGCCTGTAGCGGGGTTGTGATAGGATAATAAATCAAGCAGACCCACAAACTTAGTGCATAAAAAGTGCCGGCAAGGCACTTATCATTTATTTTCTCTGAGAATGTTGACATCAGGTTTCACAGAATTCAGGAAAATAGTTAGTTCATTCACTTTCAGAATCTCAATAAAATAATAAACAGATGCAGTATGCTCAGGAAGGGCCACTACTCTGCCCAGCAGTGCCACCAGGCTATCTCCTCGCCTGTTTTACACAAACACATACACTTCAGAGGTCCACCACCTCTGGCAATCAGCTCCTACTGACTCCCCTGTCTGAATATAGCTTGATAAAGTAGGCTTTTTACCTGCCTACCGAAGTCATGTGACCTCGGCATCATCGGCTTATAAAACTTTGTTTAGGCCCTCGATTTATTTATTAAATTCTCGGATTACAAATACCTTTGAGCAGAAACTGCTTGTTTACAAAGGTTACACGTCAAAGGATGAGGGTCAACATACATACAGAGGTAGTAAAAGAATGCACAGTAAACAACCAAAACAACTAAAGGAAAAAATAGATACTCAGTTATAACATACTTGGAGATAATATTCATATAACGAGCAGTTTGAGTAGGCAGCTGGCTGCGTTAACGAGAAGAGATAGAGGTATAAGCGGTAAGAGATATTAAATTATGCAGTGCCAGAGGGCCTTCTAAACATGATAATTAACTAAGGAAACCATCATACAAGAAAAAGTCCTGCAAGAAAAGAGTATAACAGTAAGAGGAAGTGGAAAACTTTACACTGAACTGTGATTGACAACATCATTAGTATAAAAAGAGGACACTAGGGGCCGCTGTCACCCTATAGTGCACCTCATTTGGCATACCATTCTTGGAGCAGGCAAACCTACAGGCGGAAAGGCCTGCTATTTAATAATACAATATATTGTAAGTTTTTTTTTCTTTCTTTTATTTCAATGACTATTCACACCTTATTGCTTTTAAACCTCTCCAGCCTTGCCTTAAAGACATGAGGCCTGTCTGTTTTATCTGTTTTAAAAGAAACCACAGGCAGTCAACTAGTTTTCCTCCAGATAGATTTTTGTCAACCCCCTTCACTTGTGTACACTCATGCAGCAGGGCAGTGCTTAGAGAAACTGTGTGTGGGATTTTACAGAGACTTGGGGTGTCTTTTCAGTGTTATTATTTTATTTCATTTGTGCACTTTCATTTTTAAGACTTGTAGCCAACTCTTATACTGAAGGCTGCCGCCATTTTACACTTTGTGGTTTCACAGGGATATTCCTGTCCCTTTAAATCCTTAACTCCTTCAGGTTTGTAGCAAAGCAGCAGGCTCTCTAAATAGAAATTTAATTTGCCGCTCTGCTGTGGAGAACTGCAAACACTGGTAAGCCCCTTTTACATTTATGTATTTCAGAAAAGACCTGGAGTTCTTTATCAACCCCTCCTTTCCTATGGAATCCTTGTATGTATATAGCATAAGCCACTCAACTTGTGTTAATTTTTATTTATTTTATAACTAACATCTAGTACAACATGTTACATGGCAAGCACTGCTGTCTTTTACTTTCAAGACAAAAAGCATTTTATTATTTAAAGGCACAAACACACTTCAGTTTAAATCCAGTGAACATTTGTAAATGCCTCTCATGTACTATATTTAAACTTCAAAGTACTTTATTTAAACCATAAGCACCTTATTTTTCTTATAGGCACGTACTACTCTTTATAGACATTTTATATACTCTGTTTAAGCAACCTGCACCTTAATTACCTCGGCCAGCTGGCATGCTGGACCTACATACCTGGTGCTTTATACATAAGCACTTTATTTCTTGGGGGGGGATTGTTACTTATAAGTATATTAGGGCCTGCACTCATCACAGGGGGCACCCTGTGACACCACCCTTAACGTCCGGTCGGCCTCCTTTACCGCTTCAAGCACTGTCTTACTCCTGAAGCCCTTCGGCTTGCTGTCTCCTCTTCTGTCCTCTCCCTCATTGACTATGGTATTCTTATCTATGGAGCTGCAAACACCTCTGCCCTAGGCTGTCTCAGGCTCTCCCTGAACAAAGCCTGCTGTCTAGTCCTTGGCTGTGATCGTCTTACTCACAGATTCTGTCTATACACTGCCACAGACTGGCTGAGCCTTGACAATAGAATACGGTTCCACACATGTCTTATGGCAAAAAAGATTGCCCTGGGTCTCACACCCGCTGGTCTCACCCCTATTATCCAACCAGCCCCGACGCATAGAAACACCCGAAGTGCTGGCAAGATGCTCCTATCGGTTCCCAGGTGTCGAACCTCTCAATACCAACTTTCAGCCACAGGGCCCCTTCCCTGCTGAACTGCCTGCCTATTGCTCTTACTAACAAAACCAGAATTGGCCCCTTCAAAGTCGCTCTGGACCACCTACAGTCCTCTACCCCATGCGACTGTCCTTTGTACCCTGACCTCCCGGATAATGGCCTCTGCCTGCGTGCGGCTTTCTCGGCTACGGCCTGGAACCATCTACCAAGTGTTTGCTCTGTACAGCTTACTCTGGATCAGATTGTTAGCTATTTACTGAAACAAGTCTGTTTGAGTACTACTCTTGTAGTGTGTTTCACTGTTGTATTGTTCTACTAAATGTGGCGTGGAGCCTTTGTAAATGAGTCTTCGACTCAAAGGTACTTTCCGAACTGTGAAATAAATAGCTCACCAACTGTTTATAGGGCCAGGACGAAGTAGCGCTGACCCCGTACCACCATCTCCAACTCCACTAGTGCTGCCCCAACATGCATCTGGACAATGGCCCCGCAATTGAATAGCACAGGTGCGCTATTCGAAATTCATAAAAGCAGCCATGTAAATGAGCCCATTGGGCATGCAAGGCGCTATGTGGCTATTTGCATGCCTATTATGTCCCATGTACATCTGTCAGCAACATAGTTTAGCCCCCAAAAAAAATTCTGGTACTTTAGTGGTCTGAATTTCCAGAAGTTATTGAATGTGCTCTGGAAGTTAAGATCATTCCAGAAGTTCTAGAGCATGACCTTTTGCTATTTCCAGGACCCAAGCATGTGATGTCACCATCCTGCACTGGTTCAGGTGGAGGGATAGCCAACCCTTGACAACCACCCCTAGAGACATTGATGCCTGAGGGTTGTAGAAGGAGTCGGGGAGAGCAGGTAGCTGCAGCTGCTGCTGCACCACCTCCTCTAGGGGCTTTTGAGTAGGCACCTGGGATAGGCAACACTGCTCCTCCTCTACCCTTACCCTGTTGTCTGGTAGTGGAATGATGTCTGTTACTGGCCGGACGAAAAGGCACCCTCTGTCTACTTCTTGGCTAGGTGTGATAGAGGGAATGCATAGATTTCAGGATTCTGCCTGAGGCCTGCAGATTAGAGAGGATATCTTGCACATCTGCACCAAACAGTTTATATCCTCTAAATCGGGCATTGAAAATGAATTGTTGAACATCATTCACAAAGCCCACCACCCTTAGCCAGGAATGCCTTCTGAGGCATATTCTAGAATCTGCTGCCCTGGCAGAAGCATCAGAAATATAGGTGGAATGCAGATGTTTACCTACGTCTGCTCCTGTTGTTAAAACTTTCAGAAGTTCCTGCTTAAGTGTACCTTCTTGGAGGGCTTGGACAGCTGCTTTGGCCTTCCTCCAGAGGGTATTTTTGTATTTAATCATATGGGCCTGGTAATTTGCAATCCTCAGGCCCAAAGTGGCAGAAGCAAAGGTTCTCTTGCCCAGGACATCTAGCCTCCTGGATTCCTTATCAGGAGGGAGGGAACTAAGGTGTTTTGGTACCTTAGATCTGCCATGGGCAGCATTTATTACCACTGAATCAGCCGAAGTTAGCCTGCAAAAAGAAAAGGGCTTGTCTGAGGGGACCTGGTACAGTATTGTCGGTTTTCCTAGGTATGGTAGGTATTATGTTGGGCCTATGCTAGGTGCAAGGGTGTCATCCTCCAAGGCGGGTAAAAGATGAGGAATGATGATTTGGGGTTGGAGTGGGGGAACATGGCAATTCATGGACTCCACCAGGTTCTTCTTGGTGATATCCAGTTCCTCTGAATCAAATCTTATGGCAGTCTGAAGTTGCTGCATCATGGTGATGAAGGATAGGATCTTCAGGAGGGGACCTTGGTGTGTATACTTCTGAGTCCTCACTCCCTATAGATACAGTGTTACTGGACCTCTCATGGGAGATTTCTGCATACTCTTCCTCCTCTTCATCCTGCATGATAAGGTCAGGATTGTACTCCTGGTCCTCGTTAATGTGTTCAGTGGGACATAAGGAAGGAGCAGGTGAAGCAATCGATGCCCGAGAAGGGAGCTGGTGCGTTGGCTTAGCAGGCGTCAGCGCTGAGGTTTGTCATAAATGCCCCGTCGAGATATCTCCCATTACAGGAGAAGGGAGGTAGCAGGCATTTGAGTATGTCCATAAAGGGCAAGAGTACTGCCTGGACGTCCTTGCCCGTGCATTTGATGGGAACGCTGGATGGTGTCAGTGGGGGAGGCTCAGTCCCAGATGTTGATGTTGACACACGAGCCGTACTAGGCCTGGTGGTGCTTGCAACCTGCCCTGACCTGGAAGGGTCAACAGTCTGGGCGGCTGGCGATGTTGCCGCTGGACTGGTCGATGGTACTGAGGTGGTCATGCTGGAGTGGAGGGGCTATTGAGTGGACTGGGGAGGCCTTGTCTTGCTGTGCTTCTTCTGGTGCTTATGTTTATGCTGTCCTGAAGTCTTCTCCCAGGACTTTGAGGAATGAGCCCAAGGAGTGGGCCAGCGACATGGTGGAGCTCTTCTCCTGGAGCACTTTCTCCTTTCTGGCTACCTGCTGCTTCAGGAGGTGCATCTCCAAAGCGTTCTTTTGGCGTCGCCGGGTAGCATTGTTGAAGTTTCTAGAAATCTGGCAGGCCTTCATGTTGTAGACAGAGTCAGCATACGCAGACGTCGTTCAAGTTGCCTGAGTATACTACATTCGTAGTATCGAAAGAGTTTTGAAGACTCTTTAGTCAACATACACAATGTCGGAAATCACTTTTTAAAAGTGACTGCTAACTAGAGAGAGAAATAATATGAAAGTGGTCATCTGTAACAGCAGTGTTTCCATGCAGGGTCCGGTGAGTATGGTCGACGGTGGGAAAAGAACTGAGGCAGGAAGGGCCGCCCATGTTTATACGGTAAGAGCTCATATAGGACATTGTCATGGGTGGCCCCAAGATGACTGCTTGCAGAAAGTTTCCTTGTGGTCCTAGTGCCTGGCAGCTATAAATTCCACAGGTGTGGCCTGATGAGAGATACCTCAAAGAAGATGGCCCTGATCACCGACTTCTCAGCCTCCTCATCTGCTTCTTTATTATAAAGATCTCTAATATGTATATTAATTCCTTTTAATCATCCTGCATTTCGGAATTCATATGTTTTTCTTGTAAGTCATCCATTTTCTTACATTTCTTTTTAATATGAAGCCTGTGAGATAAAGCAGCCTCTAAGGTATGCGTTTAAAGTGTCCCATACCATATTAAGTGATACCACAGTTTACTTTTTGCATCCAAAACATCTGTATTTCTGCATTTGTTTTATCTATGAAAGATGTATCTCTAAGTAAAAAGTCAGTTTTGATCTGTGCTAATTCTGTTGATAAAATGGAACGTGATCCAATATTATAAAAGCATCATATTCTGCTCTCAACATTATATAAGAAGTTGTCCCTAATTAGCGCAAGATCAATTCTAGAGTAAGTATTGTATACTGGTGAGTAATGAATATTTTTCCAGATGCTGAAATTTTATACGAAAAGGGTCTCTCAGAGCTATATCCTCTGTTATGTTTACAGTTTTGATTTTCCATTCCTTACAATGAAGACAATCTGTATCTTTTAAAGTAACGTTAATGTCCCCAGTCACATCTCCTTTCCCTTTCCGTTCATATATTCTGCTAGAAGAAACAGGTCTCCTCCTTCTGAGCTCCTGTTAGAGAATTAGGCTTCTGCTAGTTTTCATGCTTTTTAGCGATTTTTCTCAAACTTTTGCTTTAGTTTTAGATTGCTTTCTGTACCCTCACTGTGGACTTCCTGCTCCATTAGCGTGATTTTCTATTGAATGGAAGAAGCAATGGAGGTTTAAGAGGTGCAGTTACTAGATGTCCATGATGGACACAGTGCCTGCTTGTACCATTTGGGACTGGATCACAACGTGGCTAAGTACAGCTGTTGTCAGGTGATGCACTTCGTCTGCACTTGAATTGCTGGCTGTGGTGCTCCAGGCAAATCCATGAAAACTTGGTTGCTGTCCACAGCTGTGGGGTTGGCTGTCTAGTTGATGGCCTAGAATGCGGAGGGTGCCAGTGAGGATATTCCGGTCCTGGATGTTCTGTCTGTGGAATAAATATTGTTTATTCCAACTCCTCAGAAAGATAAAGGTTTAAAGGTTTTCCTCAGTCTCTCCACTCCCTTGATGGTTAGTCCCTGTCTCAACACAAAAAGCAGAAGAGTTGACGTTGGTCATGGGATCACTGACACTCAGGGGACTGCTGGTGCTCCCCACAGCTGGAGGGTTCATAGGTTGGTTACCCTCAAGGGAATTTGAACCACCCTTGGAGCCATCTAGTCATGTCGATTCCAGTTGATCTGATGGTAGCTGGCACTCTGCCCAGCCCTTGCAGGGTGAGTCAGGTCCGACTGAGCTCCCAGTTGGGCCTCTGCTGATTCAGCAGCAGCTGGTCATCCTGGCACAGCCTCACATTTGGTCAGTACCCAGGGTCACTCCATTGAGTACCTGGACTTGGAGGCTACGGCACCAAGTTGATCCGTGAGTCAAAAGTCACACTCTTGTTCTGTGTATCAGTGTCAGCATCGTGGTCGACATTGATCTCTTCGTGGACTGGCTCCCACCACTGGTGCTGAGCCCATCGCAGATGGGAGAGAGCAGCTTAGCAATGGTGGGCCTACAGAGCGTTTGCTCAGGGTTGAGGTTGCCCAGTGATGCCAATCGACCTGTCCTGGCATTGCCTGCTGTGCCATAGCAACCAATACAGGTGGAGCCCTCACCTCCACACCCAGCGGAGGGCACCCCTACCAAGAACTCTAGGCCTGAGCCCTGTGGTGCTAACCCTGGCTTAGATGGATGTCCACACCCCGCTTTGGCAATCAGTCCTTTATCCTGATCCTAACTTTGATTCGGATGTGGTTTCGATTCTGTCAACTCCATGTCTGCTGCTGCCAGGAAACAGACAGGCTTTCTGTGGAGGACCAGTCCTCCATGGCCACACTCATGGAATACATGTTTGTAGTCCTGTACACGCCATTGGAGGAGGCCCAGAAGGAGGAGGAGGAGGCCAACCCCTTGTTGGACATTCACAAAGAAGACAGTTCACGGGGGGGTAGCCTTCCTTTCCATGCTGGGCCTGGCACTATTCGTCTGTCAGCAGCTGGCCTCGTGAAAGTCCCTACTACAGTATGGACTACAGGTATGTGGTCATCATGGGAGGAGTGTCAGAGTTTTTGGAACATCCAATGCCATCTTGGCTGGTGGTGCATGTGGTGTTCCACCAGGCAGGTTGGACAAGCCACCAGAGGAGTCCCAAGAAGCAAGACTCCCTTGTCCACAAGGTCTATACAGCTGCGCACCTTGGTGTCTGGCAGGCCAGCTATGCAGCGTTTATAGCGCAATATAGCCACAAACTCTTTGAGAGGCAGTCTGACTTTACTGAACTAATTCTTGAGAGCCAGCAAGATCTATGAGAGATCAGTGATCTTGGGTGAATGGTGAATGGTCACCAGTTTCAGGTTACCTGAGAGGTGGCCATGGAGGTATCCATATGCGGTTGTGCTTGGTGTGGTTTTAGTCTTTCACCCAGAAAAAACTGAAACTGGTGGCAGATCTGCTCTGCACAAGGACATGGGTATTGAGGATCATCTCACATGTATCAGTCAATTATGACCCTGGATTCGGTGATGTCTGTCACCAAACCCAGGCCACGCATCCCATCACCGCTACAACACCTGCTGCAACTCCTTGTCAGGGGCCCGACTGCACATCTACCACAGTGGCTCGCTGTTACTTTGGACAAGTGGGTCGTGTATGTGGTGATATCTGAGTAATTTTTGGAATTTGAGACCTTACTTCCTTGTCAATCCCAAGTGGCTTTTGAGAACACTTGTTCGCTGGAGTCTGCCCCACCTCATTTCAGAGTGAAGTTAATCTCCTTGAGCAGAATGCGATGGAGCCAGTCTCCAAAAATTAAGGTCATGAGGGGTTTGTATCACGTCTCATTCTGGTATCCAAATGGATAAAGGGTTGGCATCCCATTCTCGACCTGCAAATCCTGAACAAGTTCATTCACTGTCGAAAGCTTCACATGGTGACATTGCACCTGATAATTCTGTCCCTGGAGAAAGGTGCTTTTTTTGCACCCTGGACCTCCAGGATACATACCTTCACATCCCATTTGTACATCACACCGACGATTCCTACACTTCTCACTGGATAGAACCCTGTATCACTTCTTCATTGTCCCATTCAGCCTGTTATTTGCACCCAGGGTTTTCTTCAGGTACCTATCTGTCGGTGTGACTTAATTTGTGTGTAAGAAGGGCCTCATGAGAGGAACTAACTTTAATAATTTATTTTTTTAATTATTGGTAAGTTTTACTTAGGGCCTAGTTGATGGTTTTTAGCGAGTAAAGGTAGTTACCATGTTTTTGATGGGAATCTGAGACAAATTATATGGCTCATGAATTCTGCATGTGATTTGCCCATGTTCTAAATAAAACCGCCTGAAAGTTTTCCAACTGTGCATTTGTTGGGGATTTATACACAAGTCTTAAAACTTATTTAGCGTATCTGGGAGCAGGAAGTTTTCAACCTATTTTATAAACGTTAATGCAATGGGGCACTGTGAATAAATGTGTCCAGACAAATAAGGGATATGCAGTAGGCCGACTCGAAATACTTTATCTTCAGGTATGACTGGGCAGGACAAAAACTCATGAGTGTCAGAGCCACAAGTAAGTTATTTAAGACCTGCCCATGGTAGTTTACAAGTTATAGCTTTTAAACTCGCAGTTTGAAGATTTTGCCCTTTGACTTTGATTTTTGGCAACTGGCTTCAGTGGTGCTGTGTTAGTACATATGGTAAACAGCATAGGCTATGGAGACAGATTACAAAAGACCTTTGCTATGTTTGTTTATATTTTTACAGGGGGCAACAGAGTGTTATGAGTGCCAACCTAAACCAACTCAGAAAACTTTCCCTGGGTGTACAATTCGCAACACTCCATCAGAACCAATCCACTGTATCGTATGGGCCAAGTATCTGTTCAAGTAAGGAAAAGAAAGTCGTTATGTGCCTATAAGCGAAGCTCTTTCTTGCAATTCAGTTGGGTGCTTAAAACTACTTACTTTGATACAAATAATGACATAATTTTTAGCCAACCTAGATTTTTTTTATTTCTAAAGATTCCAGACACACTCGTATATGTTTATATGTACTGTGGCTGTTATAACAGTGACTTCTTGAGTTCTTTGGGCGAGTGTTCACACACACACACAAATGACGTGAGAAGACAGCCTAATAACCGTAGAATACACTGTGACTGTACATATAAACCTGTTTAACAAGCTCTATCTACATTTAAAATCAAAGTGTTTTACTTTGCAGATAATCAGTAAAAGCCTTGTTTGAGAAATGGCCTATGCCAACTGAACTTAGAACTTAAGAAATTTGGAGCTGTTTGCGTGAGACATCAACATTGTAAAATAATACTTGGAATGCTGACTAAAAATTATGATACGAGTTTAATATTACATATAAGCTTTCCAGTGATCTTGGAGACTACTGGCAGCATGCTCACATTTGTATCTTGCTAAGGGATAACTTGGAGGAGGATGATGATACAGAGTTAGATATGTTTGGGGTAGCTGGCCAGCCCAGAATGATCACTATGGAACAAGGTTGGAGTCTGTCGTGTTTACATGTACTGTTCTGGCATCTCTTAGGGCTATCGATTTATAAGTGTGTGTACTCAAGTCCCTTGTGTTTTCTCACCCAAACAACTCAAGAAGGCACTCTTATAACCTTAAGAGATGCCAAAACTATGTCAGATGTACAGTATATCCAAAGATCCTTAGAGAAAACATTACACAGTTGTCCTCGGAATATGTTTTCCGAAGCTTTTAGGGTAATGTATATTTGAAAGAAACATGCACTCTAGTTTGTATAGGACTTGACTTTATTGAGAGAAACACAAATATTCTTCGAGGGTGTCTCCAAAGAGGCATAGTACATTGTATTGTATGCTGTCAGCATCAGGACCTCGTGAGAAGCTTTTGTAATGACAAGGATGCCCGTAATGTATCTGTGTGCTTGTTCACCGGTGCACTGCTCCTCCTATATAATGTTGGAAAGCCCCATCCACTTCTTTCTAACTATGAGAGTGTTTTCATGTCATTTGTAATGACAAGGATGCCCGTAACGTGTCTATGTGCTTGTCACTGGTGCACTGCTCCCCCTATATAACGTAGGCTAGCCCCATCCACTTCATTTCTTTCTAGCAATGAGGGTGCATTTGTGATGTCATACAACTTGCATCCTCTTAGCCCAAAGGTGTTGCCCTGGAGATGAAACTCTATAATTTTAAAGCTCAAGCTCTGCAGCGTGGTTACCCCAATGGCAGATTTATTTCTGCATTGAAGAGGTGAGACAACGCAGTGTCCTGTCCCCAGTCAATAGAGCAATGTGTTCCTAGTTTTGACTATTTCATAATTTTGTAAAGTTACTGAATTTATTCAACATACTCTGTGTTTATCTTAGTCTGTTTTTTACAGTTTTCCTGGTTCAGGGTCCCAGGTTCCAAATTAAACAAAAGGAAATACATTTTGTTTAATTTGGGCTTTTCTTTTAACACAATTGTATCTTGTTCTGCTCTACAACCCTGAAAACAAATTCTTCTGTTGATTTTTGTCAGTCTGGCATAACAGGGAAGCCTAAAAAGAAAACTGAGCCTGCAGGATTTAAACTGCAAGCACTGTTTAACAAAAGCAGACAGTAACAAGCTTTGCTTGGATTGTTGGCTGTAGATCATGATTTTGAAACGTGTGAACTTTCAAACTGTTTTGCCCTACAACTAAGCAAAAAAAAGAACACCCAAAAAATTAAACATACATCTCTGTGTGTACCAGTTTACACAACTTCTTCATTGGAGTACTTGCCTGTATAGCATGCCATGTCAATGAATATGGAGAAAAGCACCACTGAAGGTAGAAAGTATGCTTCGGGTGATGCTTTCTCTCCTCCACACCCAAGGAGACTAAAAAAGCTGTAAAAGCATTCAGCAAAAAAAGAATAAGTGCATCAAGGCCAGCTTGTCGGCACAGCTGTAGGGCTTCCGCCTGTGACAATAACATCCTGGGTTTGGAACAGACCCGGGGGCTGAAGGATAGAGCGTCCAGGTGACAGCTGTCCTTCTCGGGGGTGACTGGTATAATACTGCTCCCTAGTGGAGACTGGTGATCAGTAACTACTGGTGCTGGCTCTGTGGGGAGGTGTGACAGATGTTGCACTTTATACACCCACGTCATTGCACGTTACATCTCCCGGGGGTCATCTGGGAACAATCTGAGGTTCCATCTCCCCTAAATGACGTCCGCCCCACGGAGCGCACTTCGCGCTGCTTGGGTTCATGGTCCAAAGCCACCCACCCATCTCTGGGGGGATAGGGGGACCTGACGGCAGCCCCACCCCTGGGATGGCAAACCAGGGGTCTTTGGGAGCCAGCAACTGTGGCGGTGGCAAAGGGCAGAGCAAGGTGGGAAACCAACAGATGGGTGCGGACGTGAAGCCCTAGTGTAAAAAAAAAAAAAACAGCTGTGTCTGGCACTTGGACTCAGAAAAAGCTGATGTGCCATCTTCCAGTAATGACCACAGGGCTCCCACCCAGGACTGAAATCTGAGAGTGTTGGACACTCACCTTTACCCATACACCTTTAGTTTTAATCTCTTAAAGTGATTGAAAGATCTTACTTCGAGGCCTGCTCTTGCAGCAGACCACACCGGTAGGACTAAGGCGTCAGGTGTAAGGACCACACAGAAAACTTCTAGCTAGCAGTCTACAACAGGGGACTGCCCACCACTGTCAGCCTATCCTATAAAGGAGGGCAGTCCCCCACACCTACCTCAGTTCTTTTCCTGCTGTCGACCAGTGCACGTTGGACCTTAGCAGACGCCGCAGCTACAGTCGACCAACATTTCTTGCGCTTGCTGTGCTTTTTTAGTTTCCTTTTTCTTGAGTGTTAAACATCGATTTTTCTGTGTTTTCGTTGACAAATTTCTTTTCCACCAGCCTTGTCTTCTGACCGCTCCACAAAGTGCCTGCGGCAAACAGATTCCTGAAAATACGGTCAGTCTGCGTGTCTTATTTGTCTAGGCCCCCAGCCACACCACCGAGACCTGCCAGATTTGCCAGAAATTCAATCAGGCCACTCGGAGACATCGTCTTAAGACTCTGGAGAGCCATCTTTTGAAGCAGAAGTTGGTTGCACTGGAAAAGGATCTGCAGGGCAGGAGCTCTTCAGCCTCATTGGCACAGTCCTCTGGGGCCTCCTCTTCTCAGAAACCCGTTGGAAAGCACAAGACCTGTCTGCTTCCCGCTCGTGGTCACCTCACAAACCCTTGACTGCTTCAGGGTCATCCTCCCATTGGGGGGGGTCGTCCCCGTCAGCCCTCTCTTCTTCTGGGCTTCTGGTGGCTCAGCCACCCACCCTCATTGCTATTTCGGACGGTGGCTCCTCAGGGCAGGAGACTTTGTCTCCTGACGCTCAGGCCTGTCTCTCCATGGGCTCTCGGCCAGTGCCGGTTTATTGGGCGTGTGTTCTTTCACTGTCACCCCCGGCCACGGCACTGTCCACATCGGTCCCCATCTCTGGGTCAATCTGTCCTTCAAGGCAGTGCCCATAGCAGGCTACTGCCGCTCCCTGTACTATGGTGTCGCCTCTGCCGGGGGTCTTCTCCCCCAGACGCCTGCTTCTCTGGCTCTGCCCTTCCCTTGGATGCTCCTGGCTGATGCCCGTAGGGCCACTGCCAGTACTGCTGCTGCCTCAGCCAGTGGGCCTGACACCAGTGTTGCCCCTTCTGCAGCCTGCACCGCAGCAGACTGTCCCTGGCCTGACGCCAGATCCTCAGCCAGTGCTGGGCACCCCTCTTCCTGGGTACTGTGCGCCCCTTCCTATCCCAATCTGCTTGTGTATAGTCTTCCACCCCCGGTGGACTATAATGCCTTGTTTTTTTTTTGTACTTTATTTTTGTCTTATCATAATACATAACAGATCATGTTACATATAACACACAGTCCACCTAAGATTTACACCACTGAGACAGATATTGTCTGATATACAGGATTACCATGCATGTGTCATATGGAGGTACAACATTCAGGGGAAACTACTTATTTTTGCTAAATTATATCTTAGTATGTGCTGTAAAAGGAAGTCCATGAGCCACATGGCAGTAAACTAGATGTTAAAGGATTGTCCAGCAAATCCATTCCTAATAACCCATAACCCCCTCTCATGAGGGATAAGTGGTGCCATGTCAATTGCTAGATGTAAAAATCCCAAATATTAAGTTCAGCAACATTAGCATTAACAATGACTTTAAACAAATTACTCTCCTCCAGAACCCCTACTCCATTTTTAATTTTCGAATATTATATAAGGTATAATGTTCTGTGACCCTAGTACACAAGAAATGAGCCCTAACTGTGAAAATGAGACGGACTAACAGAGTGCTTGTTTAGCTCAAGTATTATAATAAATGAGTAAACTTTACCCCACTTTAACATAGGATAACGCCCATCAGAAAACAAAGGGGAAAGTTAAATTCTTTCAGTAGAAAGTACCCACTGTAAAACAGTAATTCTAGTCCCTTTAGTCTCTCAAAGTTCAGGTAGGATGGAAAAATTCTTCTTCTTCTCCCAGGTCATCTGCACGAGAACAGAGCTCCATGGCCTTACGATCAGTCCATTTACCTGCTTCAACCGGATCCGAAAAGACAAAAACCTTACTCTGGCAAACAAGTCGGAGTCTGGCCAGAAATATCATGGTGTGAGGGATCTCCATTCCTCCAAGTTGTCGTCAGACACCATCAAAACGTTTACGCCTTTGGCGTGCAGCGTAGCTTATATCAGGAAAAAAGTGGATCTGTGCATTATCCTGATATAAAGGAGCTGCTTTCTTTGCAAGTTTCAGAATTTTCTCTCGTTCCCCCACGCCCACGGTGACAAGCATAAGCATGCGGGGTTCTTCAGAATTTACACCCCGGCCACGAGGGTTAACTCGGTAGACCTTCTGAATGTCCCACTTTTCCTCAGCCCCCTCGAGTAGTAATTTTTCTGACAGCCACTCTCTTATGTACATAGAAGGGTTATCACCGTCTGAGCCTTCAGGTAAACCGATAATTCGTATGTTTATTGCCCTTATTTGATTCTCGAGCATCTCGAGCCTAGCTCGAATATGTTGATTTTCTTTATCACCAATGTGGTAGCCCCCGTAAAAGCATCTGCTTGTTTTTTAATGTCCATTACTTCTCCTTTTAAACCATCAACCGCTTTTTCCATGTCCACGACTCTCCCGTTGAATTCATCCACCTTAGCATTCAGCGATGTAACAGATTGGATCAACATTTGTAGTTTGTGGCCCAGAGAATCGATAGTTTCTCCCAATACCAATGCCTCAACTGGCTATGTGGCGTCCTCTGAGTGCAAGGCCCCAGCAGTTCCCTTACTTTTCCCACCACCAGCGAACTGTCTGTCCTTTTTGGGATTACCCATTTCAAGTAAAGTAAGGTAGCTCGTTTCAAAAATCCGATCGAAAATTACCAAAAACTCCTCTAACGTAATATTTAGAGCTACGGAGGTAAGTTCTCTACAGAGCTCACTAAAAATGTTGCACGCTGCTCAGGCTCCACAGCACCCCCATAATGCCTTGTTTTTGACGTGGTGGTTTTTTGTCCAGAGGCAGACCCCTACTTTCCAAGGACCGACTCTGGAGTCCCCACAACCTTCGCTCCAGGATCTGGGCCTAGTGAACACCGAACATTGTGGTCTTCTCGATCTCGACCCGACTTCAGCTCTGGCTCTCACCAGGACGAGCACATGCCACTGGCATCGGACCCAAGCAGCGAGACCAATGAGGATGACTCCGATTGTTCCAGGTCTTCCTCCTCGGTTGGGGAGTCTTGGATGGGGAGGACCTTCCCGTGGAGCTTCCTAAACCACCCCCCCCCCAAACGTTCATGGACGTCATGCGAATCATCCAGTCCATTATGGGCTGGGAAATGGAGGAACAGGACCCAGAGCAGTGCCACCTGGCTATGTAGTTAAGGCAGAAGGATAGCCTCCTTATGGTAGTGCCACTCATGATTGACTCTTATGAGGATGTCACAAGGGTAGCATGGAATCGCCCCTCTTCCACCCCCTCTGTTACCCAAGAAGGTGGACAAGTCTTTACCATGCCCCTGTTGGTAAACCCTTCTTCGGGAGTCACCCCAAGGCTGATTCAGTGGTCATAAATGCGGTGCATGACCGTACCAAAAAACCCAAGCACCTTCGTGCCCCCCCCCCCATCTATTTCAGGCCTTGGGGATCACTGTCAGTCTGTCAAAGTACTGCCTTACTCCTTGCCAGCGCCTTCAATACATAGGGGTGATCCTGGACACCAGCCAGGGCAAGGCCTTTTTGCCCTCGGACAGGGTGGAGCAACTGATGGAACAGGCACGCCTGATTTCCTCCAGTCGTTGGGCCCCTGCCAGGGTTTTCCTATGCCTCCTGGGCCACATGGGGGCAGCCATTGCCATAGTTCCCTTGGCCCGCCTGCTTATGCGAGTCCCTCAGTGGACCTTGAGGGTTCAGTGAGACCAACATTGTGGATGACCTGGACCACTGGGTCATGGTCTCCGATCCGCTACAGAGAGTCCTGTCTTAGTGGCTGGAGCGGTCAACCTACTTGGGGGTCCTTTTCCAGCTTTCGACCCCAGGTCAGGTTCTCACACCGGATGCATCTGGCATGGACTGGGGTGTGGCCGACCACCAGACCCATGGTACTTGGATGAAATTGGAACAGGGTCTCCATATCAACGTCCTGGAGGTGCGAGCGGTCCTTTATGCTCTGCAGGCCTTTCAGACTTCTCTCCTTCCTGTTCTGCTGCTGGTGCAGATGGACAACATGTGCGTGGTGTATTACGTCAACAAGTGGGGCCGGGACACAATCTTACTCCCTGTATCGGAAAGTGATAAGAGTCTTTTATTGGGCCATCAAGCATGGTCTGGAGCTCTTGGCCGTACATGTTCCAGGTGTCCAAAACATCGTGGCCGACAGTCTCAACCGCTCCAGGTCGCAGGCTCAGGAGTGGGAGCTTCTAACCTCGGTGGTCAAAGATCTCTTCGAGAGGTGAGGTCGTCCAGAGCTGGACCTGTTTGTGTCCCCACTCAATGCAAAACTGCTGCTTTTCTGCTTGCTCGATCCCAGGCCTGGAGTTTTCTGGCGAGATGCATTGTCACTCTCCTGGAAGGGGAGGTTTCTGTACGCCTTTCCTCCCTTCCTGCTCTTACAGAGGGTTCTGCTCAAGCTCCAGTTGGAAGGGGTGCAGATGATTCTCATAGCTCCTTTCTGGCCGCATCAGATTTGGTTCCCCTTGTTGCAACAGCTGGCGGCGGAACCTCCGATACCCTTGCCCCTGTGCACCGGCTTGCTGTCCCAGGACCAGGGCACCCTGGTCATTCCGGACCTTAAGTCCCTGCATCTCCATGTATGGCTCCTGCAAACTTGGCTGTTGCCTGCTTCAGGGTGTTCTCTAGGGTCGTAGATTTCCTGGTGGCTGCTAGAAACCCTCTGCCAGGGCCAGTTACACTATGAAATGGAAGTGTTTCACCCTTTGGGCTGCCAGTTACCATTTGGATCCCTTCACCTGTCTGGTGAATCAGGTGTTAGAGTACCTTCTTTCCCTCTCTGACTCCGGCTTGGGGTACTCCTGTCTCGCATCTTTTTGCCATCTCTGCGTACCACGTACTTATCGAGGGCAAAGCTGTTGCCTAGCTCGAAGTGTCCCACACCTTCCTGTGGGGCATTCTGCATCTGAACCCCCCCATTCGGGACCCAGTCCCTCCTTGGGACCTCAATTTATGTTGGAGAAACTTACTTTACCTCTATTTGAACCAGCCATAAGTTGCAAGCTGCACTTTCTGCCATGGAAAGTGCAATTTGTAATTGCTGTTACTTCTGCTTGAAGGGTTTCCTAACTTCAGGTTCTTATGTGTAAGGAGCCTTATTTGTTTTTTCACAAAGACAGGGAGACTTTGTGTACTAATCCTAAGTTTCTACCCTAGGTGGTGTTGGAGTTTACTTTGAACCAATCTATCCACCTTCCAGTTTTTTTTCCTGAGTACTCTAATCAGAGGTAGGCTTTGCTCCGTACTTTTAATGTACATAAAATTTTGCAGTACTATACAAACCGCACCAAGCCTTTAAGGAAATCTGACTAGTTGTTTGTTTTATTCACCCCTAGGAGAGAGGGTGCTCCTGTTTCCAATCAGTGTTTGTCTAAATGGTTAGCCAATAGCATTGTTTATTGCTACCGCAAGTATAACAAGGCCCTTCTGGGAGTGGTTAAGGGTCATTCCACCAGGGGTATGGCTGCCTCCATGGCTGGTTTCAGAATCGTATCTGCTGCGGATATCTGTGCAGCTGTCACTTGGAGTTCTGTCCACACCTTCACCAAGCATTAGTCTGGACATCTCCTCTCGGCGCAGGGCCAGTTCCGGCCTAGCAGTACTTAAGGGCCTTCTCTCCTGAGCTCTTGGCTGCTGATTTGTCCTCCTCCTGGTGTTTTTCTCCTGGTCATACCCGGTACTGCTTGAGACTTAGTCCTACCGATGTGGCTGCTGCAGGCCTTCCTCAAAGTAAGATGGTATACAGTTCGTGGAAACCTTGCAACAGTAGATCTGCTTGAGAGCTCTTGCAATAGGTAATTACTATAGGACTGGACGCCAGAGGCTGCAGGAACCCCACGGAAAATTTCTAGCTAGCAGTCCTGGCGAGGGACCGCCCCACGCCAGGTGGCCGGCATCAGGAGACGCCGGTATAAGCAAGGGTCCTACCGCCTTCCAGTTCTTTCCCGCTGTTAGCTTGTGCAGCACCTCGCGGAAAAGTTTGTGCTTCGTCAGCCCTATCTTCATCGGTTTTTTACTGAAATTTGTGTTTTACGTCTAACGTCCGGTACCATCATCTGTGTATGTCGTCTCCTACACCCTGCGAGCACAAAAATAAGTGTGATACTTGCGGCACCCAACTACCGCACAAGGACGGCCATTCCCTATGCCTGTTCTGCCTAGGCCCCGATCACCCGGTCGAGAAGTGCCAGCACTGCCTCAGCTTCAATGCGGCTACCCGGAAAAGGCGGCAGCAATCCCTGGAAGCCCATATTCTGAAGAAGAAAATGAGTTCAATGGAAAGGGCCCAAAAACTGAGGCAGGCGTCCACTTCCCCATGGAAGAAGCCATCGGAGGCACGGGACAAGGGCTCCTCTACTGCGTCTCCCTCGGGAGTCGCTGGGACATGGGTAACCGCTCCTCGACGGCCGCCTTGGAGGTTTCCGAGGGGCATCGGCCCGCCCGTTTGGCTTGCGCTCGGGCCTTGCGGGCGCCTCCGGCCAATTGGAGGCCTCCGCCCCTGGTTCAGCTGCAGGCTTGTGGCCTACCACTGCGGGCGACTCCGGTAAGTCAGGCGTCATCTCCTCCGACGTCCGCCTGGAGAGGGCCGGTAAGACGCCCAACCTTTTGGGGCAGCGCGCGGCCTCCACTCCACCGGACGAGGCCGATCCCTCTACTCGAACTGACGACGGACCTCCCACGTCCATCGTACCCAGTTCCCTGCAGCTTTCGTTGCCGTCTGGGGACCCAGAGTCTCCCCAACCCGACCCCGGGGATTTCTCCCCTCCATCCCCGGGCGACGCTGGGGATCTTCCTCCTCCATCAGACCTTCCTCCACTTGGTGCACTGGATCTGACGTCGGCTCCCTGGACGCCGGCCCCTCCGATGTTGGTACCTCCGACGCCTGTTCTAACGACCCTGGGAGACATCCCACTCCCGTCGGGCCCTCCAATGTGGACCTGCTCGTGAGGCTGCCGGCCGGGCCGTCTGCTCCGGCAGCCCCTCCCCGGCTCCCAGCTACCCTCCGTCCTATCCGGCCGGGGCGTACTCCGGGACCGCAGTATCTGACGCGGGTTTGGATACACTCCATATGGGTATAACCTGTATCCTTATCCCCCTCCTCCTCCACCGCCTCACAGCCGCTGGTGGACCTGCAGGGAGACTCTGGGCCTCCTGGTGGGCTGAGGCCAAGGCTCAGCTCACCAAAGAGGTCGAGAGCCGCCCTCCGACTATGGTTCTGTCCCAGGTTCCTGTACATCCGGTGGCACCTCCACCACCTCCAGACTCCAGGGTTCTTCTCTGGATCCAGAGGGCGGACACACTTCCAGGGGCTTCCCAGGGGTCCATTCCTCCCGGGTTGGGAAGGAGTCTTTCCTCTTCATCCTCCTCTTCACCCTCGGACTCCTCGGTTTCTTCCGATGGTTGCTCCGAGAGAGACGACGAGCCACGCTCTCCGTCGAAGCCCAGGCCAAGGACTCCTCCGAAGTCTCCTCCGGAAGATCCTTCTTTTACGGAGTTGCTTAAGAAAATCCAGGAGGTTCATCAGTGGCACTCCCTGGAACCAGATCCTCAGCGTCTGAAACTCGCTGAACATCTGGATCTGCAACGTGATAGCTCCTACCTTGGTGCCACCCTGCATAGAGCCTCACACCGACCTCATTACCACCATATGGAAACAGCCGTCGGCTTTGGCCCTACTTCCTAGGAAGTCGAATAGGCTTTATCAGGCTCCGGAGGGTGTTGATTTCCTGGATTCCCACCCTTGTGCCGATTCAGTCATGATTAGCGCAGCTCACGGCCGGTCGGCCAACTCCAAACATCTTAGCTCGTCACCACCTGATAAGGAATTGCGCCTTCTGGACCAGTGTGGGAGAAAGATCTATGCTTTCTCCACGCTGGGGATGAGGGCCCTGAACTATGTCGGCCATATGGGGGACTACCAGAAGGTCATTCTGACCCAGGTGGAAGCCAAGTTGGACTCCCTGCCTGACTCCCAAGTCAAGCAGGAGTTGGCTGATCTTGTCCGCTCTGCTCGTTTGGCCAGTTGACACATGCTTCATGCGACATACGATGCAGTGGACACTGCTGGATGGAGCTCAGCTTTCGCTGTAGGCCTACGGCGTCATGCTTGGCTCCGTGTGTCAGGGTTGGTCCCGGAGGTGCAATCTGCTATCCAGGAAGCACCTTTCCGGGGGTGATGTCAAGGACATCATCACCGATTTGCAAGAGAAGGGGACGGCACTGAAATCAGTTGATTCCATGTACCATCCCCATCAGCAGCAGCGCCGTCCCTTTTGCAGACGGAATCGGCCCAAGGCGAAACCCCAGGGAAGGCGGGCCACAAAACGCCGTGCCTCCACAGCTGCTAAGCCCCGGTCCAAAAAAAGCAGCGGGTGCTTCAGCCGCGCGCTGCCCCACACCACCTAACTCCTCCCTCTCCCACAGCCTCCAGACTCCCTGGAGGAACCGGTAGGAGGGAGGTTTTCCCTCCACCTTCCGGGCTGGGAGAGGATAACCACAGATTCTTGCGTGCTCCAGCTCATAGCAGAAGGACACTCGATAGAGTTTCTTGAGAAACCACCTTGTCACCCCCCTCTGAAGTCGTTGTATTCAAGGAAACATCTTCTCTTGGTCCAGGAGGAAATTTCGACTCTCCTGCCGAAACAAGCAATAGAACCCGTCCCCCTTCATCTGCATGGAACGGGTTACTATTCTCATTTCTTCCTAGTACCAAAGAAGACAGGAGATCTCAGACCAATTTTGGATCTCAGTTCCCTGAATCTTTTCGTAGAATACAAAAGGTTCAGGATGCTCTCTTTGCAGAGCCTTCTGCCCCTCCTCCGGCCGGGCCAATGGCTGTGTGCTCTGGATATGCAGGATGCTTATCTGCACATTCCCATTTGCCCATCCCATCGCAGATACCTTCGTTTTGCGTTCCAGGGGGGCCACTACCAGTTCAAGGCGCTCCCGTTTGGTCTATCCTCGGCCCCCCGAGTGTTTACCAAATGCCTGGCAGTGGTGGCGGCCCACCTGCGTACCTAGGGAGTGCAGGTTTTTCTGTACCTGGATGACTGGCTCCTGGCGGCCTCGTCCAGGGAAGAACTCCTGCGTTGCCTCTCCCTTACTCAGCAGGTTTTTGCCTGCCTGGGTATTACCATCAACCATTCCAAGTCTCATCTGTTCCCATCCCAGAGACTACAGTTTATTTGGGCGATTCCCTATACGACCATGGGCAAGGCCTTCCTGCCTCAGGGCGTCCACCCTCCAGACCCAAATAAGTCTGCTGTCCGACCGCAGGACGGTCTCTGCGAGATCGGTCCTTCGCCTTCTCGGGCTTATGGCGGCTGCTATCCTGACGGTTCCTCGCGCTCGACTCCACATGAGAATTTCTCGGTGGACTCTATGCTCCCAATGGGACCAGCTAGAGGACGACCTAGATCTCCCAGTTCTGGTCTCCTCGCCGATGCTTCGAGACTTGCAATGGTGTATGGTTCGAGAGAACCCATTTCGGGGAGTTCCTTTCTTTCATCCTCCCCCCTCCCAGACTCTAACCACAGATGCCTCGGGCGAAGGTTGGGGAGCCCATCTAGGCCCTCAGACCCAGGGCTCTTGGTCCAAGCTAGAACAAGCTCTCCACATCAATGTGCTCGAGCTTCGGGCAGTGTTGTATGCTCTCCAGGCCCTTCACCAATACATCCTTCCCGGCCACCTAGCCGTCCAGACTGACAATATGTGCGTGGTGTGATACATCAACAAACGGGGAGGGACTCGGTCCTACCCTCTTTGCAGGGAGGCAGTGAGGGTTTGGGATTGGGCAACACAACACGACCTTCACCTCACGGCTATTCACGTTCCGGGAGTTGACAATACCCTGGCAGACAAGCTAAGTCACTCTTCTGCTCTGACTCACGAGTGGGAATTGGACCAAGGGGTCCTAGACAACATCTTCCGACTTTGGGGAACACCACAGGTCGACCTGTTCGCATCCCCTCTAAACGCAAAGCTTCCCATCTTCTGCTCGCTCGTTCCAGAGCGAGGCGCTTTCTGGAGGGACGCTCTGTCTCTAGACTGGAAGGACAGATTCGTCTGTCTTTCCCCCAATTTCACTTATCCCACGAGTCTTGCAGAAACTAGCTTCAGAAGGAGCACAAATGATTCTGATTGCTCCTTTCTGGCCCAGGCAAGTTTGGTTCTCTCTTCAACAATACTCAGAAAATCCTCCTCTTCCTCTTCCTCTATCTCGAGGTTTACTGACCCAGGATCAGGGGACCCTGGTCCATCCAGGCCTCAAATCCCTTCAGCTGCATGCCTGGCTCCTGCAGACTTAGCCCAATCCCGTTTTGGAGTGTCTTCCAAAGTGCGGAGATTTTGGTGGAGGCCAGAAAACCCTCTACCAGATTCACTTATACCATGAAGTGGAAAAGATTCACTATCTGGGCTGCTTCCAAGAACACGGAATCCTTCTCCTGTTCAGCGGGGCTTCTGCTGGAGTAGCTACGCCATCTGTTTGACCTGGGCCTCAGTCATTCTTCTCTGAAGGTACACATGGCAGCCATTTCGGCCTATCATGTTCCCTTCACAGACAAAACTTTCGCTCAATTGGAGGTCTCTAAGACCTTTCTCAGAGGGGTCCTCCATCTGAGGCCCCCCATTCGTACTCCTGCTCCCCCTTGGGACTTGAACTTTATTCTCGAGAAACTTACTCTCCCTCCCTTCGAACCTGCAGCTTCTGTGGATTTGAAGTTCCTTTCGTGGAAGACTCTCTTCCTGGTGGCCATTACTTCTGCTCGGAGAATTTCCCAGCTCCAGGCCCTGATGTGTAAAATCCCATACTTGATTTTTCACAAGGAACGGGTTGCTCTTCGCACGAATCCTAAGTTTCTCCCTAAAGTAGTAGCTGAGTCTACCCTAAATCAGTCCATAGAGTTGCCTGCCTTTTTTACGCAGTACTCTAATCAAGGGGAGTATTTACTCCATACTATGGATGTTCACCGGATTCTGAGATACTACACCAACCGGACGAAAGATCTCAGAAAGACTGATCAATTGTTCGTCTCTTTTGCTCATAAAAGGGAAGACAATGCTGTTTCAAAGCAATGCCTATCTAAGTGGTTGGCTCATTGCATCACTTTCTGTTATGACAAATATAACAAGAACCTCCCAGGTCAAGTAAGAGGCCACTCCACCAGAGGAGTAGCTGCCTCAGCGGCTTGTTCCAAAAATGTGTCTACAGCAGACATCTGTGCTGCTGCCACCTGGACTTCTGTCCATACTTTTACTAAACACTACAGTTTGGATGTTGCCTCTCGCCTTAGAGCAGGCTTCGGGCTGGCTGTTCTGCAAAGCCTCTTATCTTGAGGCTTGCACAGATAGAACTGCCTTTTGAGCAGTTTCCTCCTCCCGGTGCCTCTCTTTGTTACAGACTGCTTGGGATTCAGTCCTATATGTAATTACCTACTGCAAGAGCCCTCTTAAAGTAAGACAGTACAGTTACGTAAGAACTTACCATAACAGTAGATCTTTGAGAGAGGCTCTTGCAGTAGGTATTACCTTCCCGCCCTCCGTCCCCCTAGGCTTTTTCAGCTCTTTTTCCAATGAGGGGAAATATCTGCTCCTCTCCCGTCTGACCTTTCTGGACCGTGACGGGAAAGAACTGGAAGGCGGGCGTCGGGGACCGCCCCTTTATACCGACGTCTCCTGACGCCGGTCACCTGACGTGGGGGCGGTCCCTCACCAGGGACTGCTAGCTAGAAATGTTTCTGTGGGGTCCTGCCGCCTGCCGGCATCAGTCCTATATGTAATTACCTACTGCAAGAGCCCTCTCTCGAAAATCTACTGTTACGGTAAGTTCTTGCGTAACTGTACTATCTTCGAGGGACACTCTTGCAGCAGGCCCTGCTTTCCCTCTCTCCTTCCTCTTGCTGTTTTTTGTTTCTCCTTCTGCCATTCTTTTTGGCTTTCTGGAACCTCCTCGATTCTCCTTTCGCTGCCCACTTGGGCTCTCCGGCAGGAGAACTGAGGTAGATGTGGGGGCCGCCCACCTTTACAGGATAGTCTGATGTCAGCAGTGGGTGGTCCCCTGTGGTAGACTGCTAGCTAGAAGTTTTTCATGTGGTCCTGACGGCTTAGTCCTACCGGTGTGGCCTGCTGCAAGAGCTTCTCTCGAAGATCTACTGTTAGGGTAAGTTCTTACTTAACTGTACTATTCCTGCTCTGCAGAGAACCTTTTTGCATAGAAATGTTCTCAGATTTCATTTTTTGTTTGACTTCTCTGAGCAGCTCACTTCAGTCTGTGTACTTTATTGCAGGGAAACCCCGGGCTGCATTGCCTAGTACGGCTACGATTACTTGCTCTTCCTCTTGCCTCCTGGCACACTTCCCCTTCTTCCATTTTTAGCAATGTATGACTTGAAGCAATTTTTGTTTTCCATAGATACAGTATTTATAAAGCACTCCTTCCCAGGGGCTCAGAGTGCTGTACAATGTAAAACAGAATATGACAATAAAACATTTAGTAACATCATGTCAATTTACGAACATACGAATTTGCCAGCAGATAAATGCCTTATAGTCTATCGAGTGTGCAGCTAGCAACCCTTATACTGTAGCTGCCCCCTGCCTGCCCTGACCCTCCCTCATACCCTATCCCATCCCCTTTTGAAGCAGTCCACTGTTCTACAGGATATCACTTCCGCAGGTAAAACATTCCACCCAGACATCACTCTCTCCATAAAAAATAGCCTTCTCATTTCCTTCCTGAACCTCCCCCCCACCAATCTGAGATCATGACCTCGAGTGTCCCTACCCCGCCCTTAACTTGAATAGTCCCTCCGTGCCTGTCTTGTTTATTCCCTTCATTGTACTTGAAGGTTTCAATCATATCCCCTCTGTCTCTCCTCCAATGAGTACATGTTCAGCTTCCTCAGCCTGCTCACGTAGGGTATGTCCCCTAGTCCCTGGATCATCTTTGTTGCCCTGCGCTGCACCCCCTCCAGTAACTTAATGTCCCTCTTTAGGTATGGGCGCCAGTACTGCATGCAGTACTCCAGGTGTGGCCTAACCAGTGTCTTGTACAATGGCAGGATCATCTCCCCTCTCCCCCTCTCCTTGAAGATATACCTCTGGTAGTACAACCCAGCATTTTGTTGGCCTTTGCAGCTGTCTTCCTGCATTGTGCGGAATTGTTTACTGAGCCCATTATAATCATCCCCAGATCCTTCTCCTCCTCTGTCATGGCTAGCTGAACCCCCCACTGGTAGCTCCTTCTTGGCTTTTTTCCCCTGAAATGTAGCACCTTGCACTTTTTGGCGTTGAACCCCAACTGCCAGGTGTCCTACCAGGTCTCCAATTCAAACAACATGAAGTCTTGCTGTATTCAGAAATAATGCAGTTAGCCCCAGCACTTGAACTGCCCCAGAGAGGAAAGAGTTAACTCTATTGAGACACATAGAACGTTGAGCTCGAGCTCAGTTTTCAAACCTCTGTCTGTGGTACTTCCCAGTGTAACTGTCAGATTCTTTACTCCACCTAATAATGAAGAGATTTCCTCTACTTGGTTCAGTAAAAGTAAAGCGTTCAGTTTAAACCGCATATTTTTTTATTATTTTCGGATTTCCAGCCTCTGTCTATGGTACAGGTAGTGTGTAGATAGGTAGTGACTGTGTTTTATTTTGGTGAAAAAGTGGAAATTGTCCCTTTTCTTCGGTTTCTTCCCGGTCGGTCCGGTTTGGAACAGACTTTGTTAAATTTAATTTAATTTTTTCTGGGATAGTGTGGTGTTCCGGTACCGATCGGTTTCAAAAGAACTGGACTTTTTGCTGGTTCTTTTAAAAAGCCCATGACACGGTTTGTAATCGATTGGTTGTTATATTACCTGGCTTGAAAGCTGCAATAGGGTAATTTGTTAGGTTGGCTATGTCTGAGAAACCCAAGAAGAAAACCGGTCCCACTGGGTTTCAACACTGTACTGAGTGTGGGGAGGCCTTTGCTAAGGCCGACCCCCCCCCCCCCACCTCATCTGTGTTTATTGTCTGGGGTTTGATCACCTCAAGTCAGACTGCCAAATCTGTAAAACTTTCCTAAATCCACTCTAGATAAAAGACTGAGTAGGCTGAAGGAAAGGGAGGCCGAGAAGTCCATAGATCCGGATGGCCAGCCCGGTTCAGTTACGGGCTGAACCTGGAGGAGGTGCTCATTGACCCAGTGATACCTCCTTGGGCAAAAGGAGAGCCGACCCAGAGGGGTTGGTTCCATCAAAGAAAAAGCGCAAGTCTGCCGATTCGGATCCTGTATCCCACTCTCCAGCCACGGACGAAATAGCCAAAGCGATTAGTATTGTCCAGTCGCTTAGACCGGTTCTGTCCAAACCAGTACCGCCGGTTCGGTGGTCGGTTCAGTCGGATCCGTCTCCTCTGGATTATGACCCATATGCTTATTATGAGGAGTGGGAGGGAGACTGACTGTCCCGGTGATGATGGCGATGAGGCGGGTCTGGATGTGCCCATTGAACCGGACATCTCTCCAGACAGGCCCTCAGGTGTCTCTACTCCCAGGCTCTGAGTCCCCTTCACACTTTTTGTTCTACAAAAGATGGCACAAACCCTGCAGCTTCCCTTGGTTGAAGCCGCAGAGGAGGATGAAGAGTCTGATTTTTGTGGAAATGATGGACATCCCAGAGTCCAAAAAGCTGTCTGTCCCTCTTCATAAATCCTTGGGGAAATGGACACACAAAATTTTACAAACTCCTAATTCAATACCTCCTGTGGATAAGAGAATGGACAGGAGGTATTCGTTATCAAGCTCAGCTGCAGAGTTCCTTTACAGTCATTGCAGCCATGTTGGGGTAGTGCAGGCTGCAGCCTGTGACAGGACCAACATTCCTTTGGCTTCACACCCCCTGGATAAGGACTCCAGGAAAGTGGATGCCATGGCCAAAAAACAGTATTTGGCATCCTCTTTGGGACTCAGGCAGGCTACTTATATGACCAACACAGCCAGGTACCAGAAATCCGGATGGAATACGGTTCTGGAACTGGCTAAACAAGCCTCTTCCCAGCTAGCCAAGGAGCTGGAGGTGGTGGCTGCTGATGGAATTGAGGTATCGCAAATGCAATTTCATGCTGCTGTGGACTCCAATGATGTGGCTTCTAGAGTCATGGCTACATCTGTGTCTCTCAGAAGACATTTGGCTCAGATGTACTAGACTTTCACAGGATACCCAGACTAAGACCATGGATTTTCCTGTAGTAGGTAACTCTCTGTTTGGGGAGCAGACAGAGGCTTACATGAAGAAAATGGATGAATACAGGACCACGTACAGGAATGCACAGGCCATGGAAAGGCAGGCCACTCCGCACAAGCAGCAGTCTAGGGGCAGGCCCTTTCAAAGGCGTTTTTGACCAAGCCCAGGCCTCCTCTCCCTTCCCACAGAGGGGGTTCTTCAGAGGGAGGGGTAGGAGGGGGGGATGAGCAGGGCTGCTCCCTCCTCCTCTCAGTCTAAGGCTTCTGCCAAGCAGACACCCTGATGTGTCAGCCCGGGTCGACTCCCCATTTCCAGTAGGAGGCAGGCTGGCTTACTACTTCCAGGCCTGGAAGTCTGTGACCTCAGACAAGTGGGTCCTAGAAGTAGTAAGCCAGGGACTGGCCCTCAGCTTCAAAAAATTTCAAAAAAAGAGGGCCACCTGCATCAGTCTCGGAAACCCTTGCCTTAGAGGAAGAGGTTTCCTCTCATCTAGCTCTCAGAGCTACAGAGAAAGTTCCTACTCAGCACAAGGGAAAAGGACTGTATTCCAGCTACTTCCTTACCCCAAAGAAAACAGGGGAGTCGAGGTGACCCGTCCTAGACCTAAGGTATTTGAACAAACACATTTCAAAGCCCAAATTCAAAATGGTAACTCTGGGAATAATTCTTCCCTCTCTAAGGCCAGGGGATTGGCTAGCATCTCTGGACCTCAAGGATGCCTACTTCCATATTCCTATCAGGTGGTCCCTCAGAAAATACCTCAGGTTCGAGTCACCTTCAGGCCATTACCAATTCAGAGCCATGCCATTCGGCCTAACATCAGCTCCAGGGGTGTTCACAAAGTGCCTTGCAGTAGTGGTGTCTTACCTCAGAAGACAGGGTATCACCATCTTGCTGTATCTGAACGACTGGCTCTTAGTGGGTCAGTCACCTTTACAGGTCAGCTCTTCAAACTACCCAGGACCTACTCAGCTCCCTGGGGTTTCTTCTCAATCTTCCAAAGTCTGTACTCAAACCAGTTCAACTTCTCACCTTTATAGGCATAGAGTGGACACTGTACAAGCAAAAGCCTTCCTTCCCCTGGCAAGGTAAAGGCCCTAGTGGATCTCTCTTCCTCCTTTTGACCTCAGGTCTCCCGCCCAGCAAGACAGTTCCTCCAGCTCCTGGGCCACATGGCAGCTTTCACGGAAGTGGTGCAGGGAGCAAGGTTCCAGATAAGGGACATTCAGTTTCATCTGAGGTATTTTTGGTCTCTAAAGAAGGATTCACTTACCAAACTGATTCCAGTGACTTAGACTCTGGTCCAAGCTCTCTAGTGGTGGCTGGACCAGGGCAACCTCAGACAAGGGGTTCCATTTCTCCCTCAAGTCCCATCAATAGTTCTAACTACGGATGCTTCTCTCCTAGGGTGGGGAGCCCACCTGGGAGCACTGACAGCTCAAGGGCTCTGGTCTCCACAGGAGTCTCTCCTTCATATCAATCTCCTGGAACTTAGGGCAGTTTTCCTAGCCCTGCAGAGCTTCTCGAATTCAGTCAAGGGCAAGGTGGTCCAAGTCGGAACGGACAACACCACCACAATGTGGTACATCAACAAGCAGGGAGGCACTCAGTCCTCGGCCTTGTGCACAAAAACCATGAAGCTGTGGTCTCTGGCCTGTTCTCTTCAGACTTCTCTGGTATCAGTTCATCTTCCAGGGAAGGACAACGTACTAGCAGATGCTCAGAGCAGAATTTCACAGGGACACCACGAATGGTTCCTGGATCCTCACATCCTGAAGGTCATCTTCTCCTGGTGGGGCACTCCAGAGATAGATCTCTCTGCAGCACCGGACAATCATCAACTTCCTCTGTTTTGTTGCAGACCTCCAGTCCTGGGGACGGTTCCCCAGGATGCTCTCTATTTCGACTGGAAGGGCAGGTTTCTCTATGCCTTTCTTCCTTTCCCTCTGCTGTTCAGAGTTCTGATCAAGATCAGGACTCAACCCTGCACAGTGATACTGGTGGCGCCAGGTTGGGTCAGACAGCCTTGGCATCCTCTACTGCTGTCCTTGTCAGTGTCACGTCCCCTGTCTCTGCCCAGGACACACAATCTCCTGTCCTCCTCCCAGGGTCGGATCTGGCACCCCAATCTCCAGTCTCTCCATCTCAAGGCCTGGCTCTTGAAGAGTTAGAATATGCAGCTGTACATCTTTCTCGGGGAGTTCTGGATATTCTGAAGGTCTCCAGGAAACCTTCCATTAGAAAAACTTAAAACTCCAAATGGAAAAGGTTCAGTATTTGGTGCTCTCAGAAAGGCATCCTGCCCGATTCTGCAGACATTTCCACAACCTTAGACTATCTAGTTCATCTCAGTGGTTTAGGTCTTAGGCCTGCCACTCTGAAGGTTCATCTAGCAGCTGTCTCTGCACTCCTCTCAGCAGGGAAGGGCTCTCCCCTGGCATCTCATCCTGTTTTCAGAAAGTTTTTCAAAGGTCTAGTTCACATTAACCCTCCCTTTAGGGAGCCCACACCACCTTGGGATCTTAATGTCTGCATAGCTCCGCTAATGCAGCCATCCTTTGAACCTCTGGCTTTGGCTGAATTGAAGTACTTGACCTGGAAAACTGTGTTCCTGGTAGCTATTACTTCTGCCAGGCGGATTAGTGAGTTACAGGCTCTGTCAGTGGAACCTGACTTCATCTCCTTCCATAGGGTCAAAGTGGTCCTAAGAACCAGTAGGAGGTTCTTGCCCAAAGCGGTATCAGATTTTCATCTGAACCAGTCTATATCTCTCCCTGTGTTTTTCACTGACCATTCTTCTTCAGGAGAAAGAAGGTTACACAGTCTGGATGTTAAGAGGACCCTTAGCTACTACACTGAGCATACTAAGGCACATAGAAATGACCGTCTTCAATTGTTTCTCACTTATGGTGAAGTGGGGTAAGGTAAGCCTGCCACTAAATGAACTATTGCCAGGTGGATTGTTTCTTGTATACAGTTTTGTTATGACAAATTGGGTAGGATGCCCCCTTCAGGCCTGAGGGCTCACTCGACTAGGGGTACAGCTGCTTCTCTAGCTGCAGCCAGAGATGTACCCTTGTTAGAGATCTGTAAAGCAGCCACCTGGAAAACAGTACATACTTTCACCAAACATTACTCCCTGGACATCCAGGCTTGGAGTGATGCTAGGGTTGGTACAGCAGTACTGCAGAGCTTCTTCCCAAAGTAGGTTCTGCATTCCCTCCTCCATAGGGAACTGCTTGGTAGTCTGCATTATGTCTGAATACAGCAAGACTTCACGTTGTCTGAAGAAAAAATTACTCACCATAGTAATGTTGTTTCTTCTAATGGAGTCTTGCTGTATTCAGACCTTCCCCCCGCCTCCCCTCTCAGAACCTGGTTTTGGGAAGTTGGCTAGCAGGTACAGTGTTGCACCTCAGGGGTGTACCTTGTACCTTCCCTCTTGGGTGGGGTAGATGTTATTATTTTTCTGGTGTTTTACTTAAATATTGTCACTACCTTTCCTTCTTGGGTTCTCGACTTGAGTCTTTTGGGCCCAAAAGGAATCTTTTGCCCTTTGGCTATATTTTGAACAATTTCCATACCATAGTATATTAGTTAGTTTGCTCATGAGAATCTGACGGTTACACTGGGAAGTACCACAGACAGAGGTTTGAAAACAGAGCTCGAGCTCAACGTTCTATGCTTCTGCATAGAGTTAACTCTTTCCTCTCCGTGGCAGTTCAAGTGCTGGGGCTAACTGCATTATGTCTGAATACAGCAAGCCTCCATTAGAAGAAATAGCATTACTATGGTGAGTAATTTTTTCTTTTGACAGATCATCCTGCAACCCATGCCACCCTCCTAGATCATCCACTACTGCACCCATCTTGTTATCATTTGCAGACAAACTGATCTTGCTCTTGATGCCATTTAGATGTCTGATATGAACAACCCAAACAACACTGGTCCCAGCACTAAGCCCTGCGGTACTCCGCTTGTCACTGCCCTCAGAGATGTAAATGTATTGAATCCCTTCTTAAAGGCTTCCACCAAGGGGGCCTCTCTTAAATATCCCGGCAATGAATTCCACAGGACTGGTGTGGCAATACACGATCTCCTGATTGCCACAGCTTAGTCCTGGGGACCATCAAGAGGCCACCCTCGGAAGAACAGAGCAGGCAAGTTGAGCAGTGAAGGACCAGGAGGTCTTGCAGATAGTCTCGTCCCAGGCCGTGTAGGGAGTAATCCAACCTTGAAGGCAGTCCTCCATTTTACTGGCAACCAGTGTAGACCGCGGAAAACCAGCATACTATGTTCAAACCTAGATGCACCAGTTGAAAGCCTGGCCCTCTGCATTCTGCATCATCTGCTGATGGTGGAGATTGCCTCCCAAAAGCCTAAGGTATAAGCCATTACAGTACAAGACAAAAATCACGGCACTCCAGCTTGCACCTAAAAGAAACTGGGCTTACCAGCAATAGGATTAAAAAACTTTAATTCCACTGCCTAAAGCTGAAAAAAACAGCTACAGGGCACACGTGAACAAACATCTGACATTTCACCAATTCATTGGCTTTTACGAAGATAAAATCCCATTGGTACATACACCCCTTTTATAGTCAAAAGGCAGACACCATGTGACCAATCGTTAAGGAAACAGTACGTAAAAAAGTCACAAGGCAGTCTTATACCTTATGTGTACTAAAGTGCATAACAATATTTAACATGCACCACATACCAATTGGAGATTAAAAATTAATCACTGTGGTACCCCTTAGCCAGGATTACTATTTACTGAGTTTATTATTTGAATTCTCCCATTTAGATTTGTCCACAAGGACTTAAACAAGGAACTATAAGTTCTACTTAAATTAAATTGGGAGATAAAATTTTTCCAAAGCAAATCTCATCAAAGAACCCTGGAATTGGTAGCACATTGATTAATAAGAGACTAATAATCTATATCTCTGGTCAAAAACTTAGATTTCTTTGTTTCAGTTGTAAATATGTCCTAGTCATATTGCTGGATGTGGCAGGCTGCATACTACTGCTTCCAGCATGTCTTGTCTCTTTTTTTTTTTAATTGGCCATTTTTTACTTTGTTTCGAGGGGTGGGGGCATTGAGTATTACACAATGGATTTTGTTTTGCGTTAATATATGATTTTATTTTGTTTTCCTTTGTTTAGCCAACTATTTGGAGAGGAAGATGCTGATAAGGAGGTATCCCCTGACACTGCTGATCCTGAAGCAGCTTGTGAGTATAGTTTTGAGGTGCCTGCTGGTTTCTTGCTGTTCTTTATTAATATTGAATATTTCCTTTTACACGATCTGAGCTATACAGTATTAAATATTATAGAGAACATGAACCAGTTTGATAGCATAGCAGCCTCTCATACTGTCAACTAGGGGAAAGATCTGTGAGCAGATTTTGACATGCTGTCAGCCTCCATGGGAATGGTGTTACATACTACATACTAATTGCCAGCAGATTAGGCCTTACGGTCTATCAAGTCTGCTCGAACCTCAGATCCCTAGTTGGGTGCGAGGCCCCCGTGTTCCAGAAAGCCCTGTCATCCATCCCCACCCCCCTGGGCCAGACCATCATCTGATACATCCACTTTCTGTGTCTGTCCCACCCTCTCTTGAAGCTCTCCACTGTGGATCTCTGAACCAGCTCGCCAGACAGCGCATTCCAAGGGTCCACCACCCTCTCAGTGAAAAACCTCCTCCTCTTTTCCCCCTCAGCCTTCCAACTTTAAACCATGCCCTCTGGTGATACCTCCCTGCTTTAGTCTAAAGATCCCCTCCATGTTTACTCTATTTATTCCCTTGAGGTACTTGAAGACCTCAATCATGTCCCCCCCCGTCTCTCCTCTCCTCCAGTGAAAACAGGCAGAGCTCCTCAAGTCTGTCCTCATATGTCAAATCCCCTAGTCCTCGTATCATCTTAGTTGCCCTCCTCTGTACCCTCTCCAGGAGCTGTATGTCCCTCTTCAAGTGTGGTCTCCAGTACTGTACACAGTACTCAAGGTGTGGTCTAACCAGTCCACCGTACAGTGGCAGAATCACTTCCCTGCTGCTAGAGGTGATTTCCCCCTTACGATGCATCCCAACATCCTGTTTGGCTTGCTAGCCGCTCTCCTGCACTGCTCAGAGTTATTCATACATGCATCCACCATGACCCCTAGGTCTTTTTCTCCTGTTGAGGCCTCCAGCGCCTCCCCTCCCAGGGTGTACCTGTGTTTAGGGTTTCCCCGCCCAAGATATAACACCTTGCACTTGGTGATATTGAAATGTAATTTCCATGTGTGAGCCCAGCTTTCCAGAGTGGCCAGGTCCCCTTGCAGTGCCAACCTCCCCTCTTCCCCCTCAACTACTGCTCCCATCTTGGAGTCATCAGCAAAGAGATTCATTTCACACCCTATACCCTCCCGGATGTCTGATATGTATGCATTAAACAGGATTGGACCCAGGACCGAGCCCTGCGGTACCCCACTACCGACCTCTCTAGGGTTTGAGAGCTCCCCACCAACCACTACTCTCTGGGTGCGTCCAGCTAGCCAGTTTTCAATCCATCTGACCATCAAAGGGCCTACTCCCAACCCCGTCAGTTTCTCCACCAGACCATTATGGGGGACAGAGTCAAACGCCTTGCTGAAGTCCAAGAATAATACATCCACAGGGTTTGCCCTGTCCAGTTCTGATGTTACCCATTCGTAGAACTCCACAAGATTGGTTTGACTTGATCTACCTGGCACAAACCCATGTTGCTGACTATCCAGACACCCCCAGTCGTTCCTTTAGTATACTCTCCATTAATTTTCCCACCACCGAGGTCAAACTGATGGGTCTATAGTTACCTGGTACTTCCCTCGACCCCCCTTTATGGATTGGCACCACATGTGCCTCTTGCCAATCCTGGGTACCCTCCCTGTCTCAAGCGACCTGTTGAAGAGCTCCACAAGGGGTGCAGCCAGTATGTCCACCAATTCCCATAGTACTCTCGGATGAATGCCATCCGGCCCAGGAGATTTCTTTCTTTAGGGCCTTGAGGGCTAACCACACCCTTTCGGTGGAGATAGCATCATCCGTCCCCTCCACCTTACTGGCCTTTTTATCCTTATCCTGATGTGACACCCCTGGGGTACCTCTCCCTCCCTCCCTCTTGCTCCATTTCTGTTGCTCCCCTGATCCCACTCACTACCGCTTCTATCCCCATTGTGCCTTGCTTTGTAGATATCCCATCCCCCTCCCTAGTGAACACAGAGGTGAAGTACTCGTTTAATACCTCTGCCTGGTCCCTCGCCGCTTCCACCCACCCTCCTTCTGATCTCAGTCTGCCGAGATGGCCCTTAGTTTTTCTCTGCTCCCCAGTGTACTGGAAGAACCCCTTTTCCCCTCCATGTATCCCCTGTGCCAGCCGCTGGACTTTTCCCCCTTCACCATCCGGGTGACTTTTCTAGATGCAAGATGGTACATTTCCTTTTCCCTATCCCCTCTTGTTGTTTTATATTTTTTGTAGGCCACCTTCTTTTCTCTGACCGCTACCTGAACCTCACTGGACCACCAGCATGGTTTATGTGACCTTGCTCCCTTACGTTTCACCTTAGCTCAGGTCCTGACTGCCTCATGAAGTCCCCGTTCCCCTTTGGTTAGTGCAGGAACAACATTTGTATTGTAACTGTTGGAGGAGAGGGGAGGGTTGGATGGGCAGCTTTCCTCCTCTGCGCTTTACTGAAAGGCAGCCATGTTTTGCATGAGCTCCTGGCGCACAAGTGACTCGCAGCGGAGACTGAGTGTACACCAGCTGGGCCATGTACTGCAGGGGTGGAGACATGGCGAACATCTGTGTGCTTATGTCATTACACGTCTGTGCCTCCAGGGGAAACCACAGGGCAGAAGACCCTCTGCGACAGCAGTAGGATGACCCTCCATGGCATCCTCCCGAATGACACCCCAGGTATAAGCCTCAACTGAACTGGGGCCTCTGGTTGCTCATGGCCCCCCCCCCCGTAGGGGCAAGCTGCGAGCCATCCAGGCTTGGTGGATGGGGAGGATGCCAGGTGGGCTAGCTCAGGGTACTAAACAAGGGATACATGCCTGCCTGGCCGAGTGCCAAGCAGATTTTTTGGGGGGGGAGGGGGGACTTGTACTCTAATGTTTATCTAGTATGTAAATAGGTGGTCAGTGATGTGGGCGAAAACGAAAAAGCCGACACCTGGAATTGCGCTGCAAAAAGAGCAAAACCGGAATGGTGACAAAAGTTTTACCCCTTCCCCGAGGTGCTACATCCTCCGAGTTGGTTATATTAGTAAGGGGGAGTGCAACCCCCCTCCGCCCCCCCCAAAAAGTTGGCGTTCCGGTTTCTTCCTTATTGTAGCGCGCTCCTGGGTTTGCTCTTAAATTCACCCTTATCGCATAAAACTATGTAAAAAGTAAGCATTAGTATTCTGTTACCAGTTAGTTAAGGATGACTGGTGAGGTAGGTGGCCCAGGCTAAAGCTGAGTGTGCTTAAAAACATTTTCAGCTGAAAACTGTGGTGTGCATATTGTATGGAACACATACAAACAGAGGAGAGAAAGACGTGCCTCAGCTAGGACTTGAACACAGACCGCCCAGAATACCGTTCTGGATGTACTGCCATCTGTGACATCAAGGCAACTGGAAATTGGGCTGTTCTGGAGCACATTACTCTTTTTCCAGTGCACAGGGTGGTGCTGCACAGATAATTACATTTTCAGTCACAGTGTGGTGTGCATATTTTATGGTACATACACAAACAGCCAAGAAAGAAATAAGTGCCTCAGATGGGACTTTAACCCAGGCCAGCCGTAATACCGTTCCAGCCTGCTCCACCATGGCAACTGGAAACTGGGCTGTACTGGAGCACATTAGGAGGAGGATCAAGCATCCCAGCTGTCACTGTCCTCCTCCAAAGTGGGTGGGTTGTCTCCATCACTGTAGTACTGCCACCTGACTGATCATAGGTGGCAGTGCAGCTGAGGGCATTATGGGAAGGTTGGATGCAGGCCTTGGGTCTGTTGCAGCAGCACATCTTGACGTCCACACGTGCCTTGGATTTCTTATGCATGCCTGCATCCTTGGGCAGGGGAGAAAGTACAGAAAAAGACCGCTCTTCCAGGTAGACGAAGGCCCCAGCAGGCCAAATGAAGGACCGATTCTGCACCCTAACAGCTGCCAGCCTGATGAATGGAGGTAAAGGTAGGGGGGATTTCCTTCACTTTCCTCGTCCCTTGGGTGGGGACTGTAACCTCGGTAGCATGATGGTGGGTGGCTGGAGGGGCACAAAGGTAGGCAGAGCTAGACGCCTAGTGGACCCAAGGGGAAGCCGTGGCATTGGTGCAGAAGGGGACATAAACAAAGAGGCCGGGATAGTCAAAGGGGTTGCGCTGGCACAACAGAGTTGTGCGGTCATCCTCATTGTGCCTAGCGGGATATTGAGAGAGCTGCCAGCGCGGCGCAGATGCGGGGTGTGCCCATGCATGTCGCGGCTGTCAGATATTGACTGGATGTGTGGCGCATATGACAGTGCACCCCTGCATTGTGCCGTATAGGGGCTCAAAGTTGAGCCCGGTGAACAGTGGAACAACTCGGCACCACAGGCGGGCTGCTGTATTGCAGCAGGCAAATACAGCAGCCACCAGCCGTGAGTGGCCGCCCGCCCACCCAGAACACAGTCAGAAGCACCCACATACCCTGGTAGTCTAGTGGTACCCCATCCCGTGTCCCTGATCGGTGGGTACTGTAGATTGTATGATGCCCTGGTAGTCTAGTGGTACCCACCCCCGTTGCGCGATACGCTTCGTAAAAACACATGCTGTAATCCAGTGGCACCTCTCATCCACACAGAGCCCATGCCCACCACCCATCATCGGTGGCGGCTGCAACCCACCGCATACTGCCGGCCGCCTGCCGAATGACAGGTACAGTATGGACTATGGCATTGGCTTGCAGGAACACGCTTACTAGACAGACAAATATGTGAATGACTTCATTCACATATAGAGAATTATCTAGTACAATATGCCCTACAACACATACTATCTGTCATTCGGTGGCCGGCGGTATGGTAGGTTGCAGCCGTCAGTCATGGGGGTTCTGTGGAGGGTGGGAAGTGCCACTGGATCACCAGGGATGTGTTTCACGGAGCGATCGCGTAACGGGGGTTCCACTAGACTACAAGGTCATAATTAAATCAACTTTACCTGCCGATCGATGGGGGTACCACTAGACTACCAGGGAATTGTTGTACTGCCGTTTTACGCGATGCGTCTGAGGGGCGAGATGCCCTGGACCCCCAGTGTGTACAGGTCATTCTGTGCGGTGCCAGGTGCGCCGCCAGGATGCCTGGTGCAAGGCATGCAGAATGAGGGCCATAATGACATACACAAATGGCCCCTGTTGCATGCCATATATAACCTCATTGCATGCCCTCTGCTGAATATTGTGGTGTCCGCCCAGTGCAACTGTGTTTGCTGGCGCGTGCCACTGCGCCATCGCGTGGTATGTGCCGACGCTGCCATATTCAGCGATTATGCGCCATGGCGATTCACCGTTGAAGATTGCCTGGTCATACCCCAGCGCAGCCCAGTTGTGCTGCGCTCAGGCTTGCGGCACTGCCCTGGCGCAGTCTGAGGCTTTCCCTGGTCCCAGGGTCTTTAAAAAAAATTGTCCCTGTTAAGCTGAAGTTTTCAAATTGGTTAATTTGCTAGTTAACTCCCATGCCTACAGTGCCTAATTGGGGACCGCTAGCCATTTTCTGGGTGTTTTTTTTTAACTAGGTCTGTAAGAGATTTCTAGCTTGATGCCTTAAGTAAGTAGCGTCTCTTAGCTCAGCTGGCCCTCCCTTCTAGCAGAAGTGGATTTATACTAGTTTACTGGCAGTATTTAGTCCCTTTTTCTCTTTTTAGCAGGGGTTTGTGTTTAATCTGTAGTAGTGCCCGCTAGGCCATGCTGTGTGATTCCCCACTGCCGCCACCACCACCTAAATAGCACTGTCTGGTGGCGCTGATTGAGCTGTTTTGGAGAATCCTGGGAGTACCAGTCACTATTCAGTGCCTTTCCTTTTTTGCTCCAGCAGGAAAGTGCCCTTCTCCTTGGTCCGTTTGTACCATGGTAATTGGCACTCTTCCAAGCCATTTCCCTTGAGACCATTCTGGTCCATTCCTAATGTGGTAATTCACACCAGTTTTCAACTGTGCTGGCTTGTGTGCACGGTTTTTACTCCCCCCCCCAAAAAAAGCCACTTTTACGTGCCACATTTTGGGCAGTCACAATCTGCTATGCAGATGCTTGGGTGTTGCTGTTCTATGTCTGTTACTGCGCTCAGGTGGGGGTGGTACACATGGGATGTGCACAGCGGTGACGTCATCGTGTTTGAGCACCTGCTGTCAGCAGAAGGAATATCTTTTCCCCTCAGTATTGTTCTGGGACAGCGCTGCCCTCAAGGTAGCACTCTGCTAATGTCAGTGTGGCACTGGGGCTGTATGTGGACACCCAGTGGGTGACTGTCACAGATATGTTTGGCATCCAAGTGCTCAGTAGGATCTGCCCATTTTAGCATCTTCCTGTTCCACTGTGATACTTGCTCTGGTTGTTGCACTTCCATTACAGGGCTTTGCTTAACCCTTGAGGTGTGCCTTTTTTGTTTTGTTTTGGGCCTTGATTGGTCAGATGGATTGTGGCCATCAGGCTTTTGTGCATAAGGGGTCTTGCTTTATCATGCACGTAGATGAGGTAGTGTAGGTTTAAAGTGACCAGAGAAATATAGACAGCCAGAAGTTCCCTGTGTTTTCCTCTCAGAGCGATACAAAGGATGGAAGACATCTGCAGTTACTTTAGTCTGGTGAATAAGTTCCTGTGTTGAAAGTGACCGAGTCCAATCTCAGTGGAGTGCCTGCTTCCAGCATGCTCCTAGTGTCCTGGATTGGGAGGGCATAGGCTGTGGTGCATTTCTTTCAAACATTCAAGGTTCTGTGCAACTGATATTCAAAGTTCTGCTGTTCCAACTGTCAAGCGTGGAGTCCGTTGACTGGTAGTTTCAAGACGAAGCTAGTTGCTACCTGTATGGGTCATATGGAACAGTATTACAATTTCTAGGGATGTGAATATGATGATCTATCCACACCATCTGGCAGTGTCCTTTCCTTTTAAGGCTTGCCGGAAAGTCTTTAGGCTGGCTCCTCCCACCCACCTGGGTGGTAACTCCTTCGGCTCAGCCCCTAGACGCCATATCTTCTCTTTTGCTGGAAGAAGCAGGTTCCCTCCTTACCACTTCCACGTTGAGTAGGGCCTCGCGCATAAATCTTCAGATTTACTTTCTAAAATGGTAAACTCTTATGAGTTTTGTCTTCAGCTTGATCTCCGATTGCAACCATTTTGGACGACAAGTCCCCTTCCAGGTTCTGCCGCTGCCCTTGTGGGCAGAAGATGTCTAGAACTGACCCGCATGCCATGTTTGTCTACTGCCTGAGGCACGAGCACAATCCCCAGGCCTGAGACTTGCCATTCCTTTCACCTGAACGTTTTGGATGACCGTCTTGTCCAACTTAAACTGGCTGCCCTGTGCAACAGAACTCTCTGGTCCAATCCAAGGAAGCCATTGGGTAGTCTCTGTGGCTGCGAGGTCCGCCGAACAGTTTGCAGCCTTTGAAGAGGAGGTGGCCAAAGGCCGTGGCCCTCTCCTCTTCGGCTTCTGCCTTTGTGCGGTTTCAGCTGGGCTCAACTTTTATGGGTTTCTTCATGGAATTGTGCCTGCCTCTGCTGACACTTGGTCAAGGACCCTCCGGGCACAAATCCAAGAAGGAGTCCAAGAAGGATAGGACTCTCCATCAGTCGTGGGATTGGGAGTGCTCTCAGTCGAGAGCCTCTGATTCCCAAGCTTCTCCGGCAGTCTCCACGGTAACCCCATTGGGCCTGTTGGCCGAGATGCTGGTTGAGGTCCCAGCCAAGATTTTTCTCAAACCGATTGACCAGTTGTCAACAGAAGAGGCAGACACTTTTGTCCAGGACTCTGGTCCTGATGCAGACCGTTGGAGGTACGGATCAGTTCACTGACCCACCACCTCAGGTCCCAGACCCTGACCAGGGGGAGCATTGGCGTTCACCGACTGCCTCAGAGCCCCATCGCCATCCCCCTCCCGGCGGTCTCGGTCTTCCTCCCGTGGGTTGAATCGCTCCCGCCAGCATTGGTGCTCCTGCTCTTGGCACCACGGGAAGTGGCATCGCCGCTACTCTTCATTCTTGTCCTCAGGTGAGGAGAGGCTTCGGCACAAATTGCGTTGATGCTACGAGGATCTTATGTGGCAACAGTTGGTGCTTACTGGCATCAAGCCGACTCTGGCTTCTATGCCGGCCATCACCTGGCTGTTGCCTGAAAGGCAGACACTGTCTCAATCGACGGAGCCGACCAAAATGGTCCTGGCTCGGCCGACCCCGGTGTCTCCACTGATAGTGGTGAAACCGCCACCTAAACAGCCATCAACCAGCACTCTGACTAAGGAGTCTCAACCATCTAAGGGGCTTCCCCATCGGCTGTCTATCACAGTCACCCCTTACTGTCCATGGAGGGTCAGTGGGGACTCGGGCAGTTAACCACTCTTTGACATCTCCTCGAAGTCCAAGGGATCCTCCCTGCACTCCTGTCCGGTCGATGTGGAGTCCGTGGAGGATCTCTTGACAGGCGAAGGCCTATCTTCCTTCATGGGCCTTCTCCGCCTGATCTGAGTCGACGGGTATGAAAATGGAGCCTGTCCAGAAGCGGGCTTGTTACCAGTTGACTGAGATCCTCGACTGGGGAAGACAGTCCCATGGAGGATTTCTCGGCAGAGGCTATTCTTGGTCCTGCCCTGGAGCTTCATGCCCTGCACCTTCTGCCCGGAAGACCCATAAATATGCAGTACCCACCGGCTCCCTCTTGGGATTCACAGAGCACCCCTTAGCCGAGGGATTGGTGGCAGACTGTGTTTAGGCGCTCTGGAAACACTGGGGATGTTGACAAGCCGCCTGACGAGTCCAAGAAGTTGGACCTTGCGGCTAAGATAGTCTACGCTGCCTCCTTGCTTGGTCTCCGCCAGGCAAGCTCAGCCCACCTCATGGCCCACTTCTCTCATGCCCTGCTGGGCACCCTGGATGAGGTGCTTCCTTATCTGTCAGCAGACCTTTAGACCACGATCAGACATATCCGGGACCGGGGCCTGGCTGTAGCCAAACGGCTCTAGACAGGCATGGACATTGGGGTCTCCTGTGCCCGCTCCCTGGCGGCCTAAGTGGCCATCTGCTGCAGGGCTTAGCAGAGGATCTTGACCTTCATGGCGGACACTTGGCAGAATATGGCAGATGTCCCTTTTCTGGGCACTGACCTGTTGAGGCCTGGGGTCGAGAGCCACCTCACCCATATCGAGAAGTCCAGTGCCACCTTGGACTCCGTGACAGCTGCCCAGAAGGACCCTAAGGGCTCCAAGCAGCAGCAGAAGAGGAAGCCTTTTCGGTCCACCTCCACTCCTGTGGCCAAACTTGCCTAACCCCAGGCTGGCAGCAGGCTGAGGCGTAGCAGCCTCGGCCCAAGTCAGTGGCCTCGGTCATCCGCAGGCCTGGAGGGAGAGGCTCTGGTGGCGCCTCAGCTGGGCCCTCCTCCTCTAAGCCTGCCCAGTGTCTGGATGAGGGGTGCCGCCCTCATGCCTGTCACACCTCCCCTGGGTCCTCCAGTTGGGGGCCGGCTCTGCCACTTCCTTTCTGCTTGGTCTGCTGTCACCACAGACAGGTGGGTTCTTGGAGTGGTGGGTCAGGGTCTGCCTTTGGAATTCGAGCAGTACCCTCCTTGCTGGGCCCACGCCCCACGGGAGGACTTGGTTTCCGCAGACATGCTGTCAGCTCTCAGAGCCGACATAGCCCAGCTCCTCCGCAAGGAGGTCATGGATCCTGTCGCGGATCCTCCGGAACACCCAGGGTTTGTCTCCATGTACTTTCTGGTGCCAAAGCGGATGGGGGCTGGTGCCCCCTTCCAGATCTGCACAACCTGAACAAATTTCTTCAGTCACGCACCTTCAGGATGGTAACTCTGTCTCCGTTCATACCATCTCTAGAGCGAAACATGTGGTTTTCAATCAGTCAGTCAGAATCTTTATTTATTCAGGCGGGCACCATTGAGCAAGGCTCATTTGCAAGGTGAACCTGGTCATGAATACATCAAAGTACAGTACAGAAGCAGGTATATAAAAAGCAATAATATACAAGGAAGAAAAAGTATATACAGTACAGTATAAGGTTGAAATAAAAAAAAAAAAGTATTATTTTACAGTTGAAGAAGTCGGCAGATGTACAATCAACCATAGGCATACAGGGGTTATAAGCAGAGATCTTTTGAGTGAGGCAGCCGGCAACTACACATATAGGGAAAGGAGGCCATGTATGGGTAGCAGGTTAGAGAGGTAAAGAAGAGGAGGGATATATTACCGACGACTGGGGGGGGGAAATTGGGCTAAAACCACAGAAAGTGACGATGGGTCTTCAGGACGCGTTCTTCCATGTCCCAATCCGTCTGTCTCATTGAAGGTTCCTCTGCTTCTGAGCAGAGGGAACCCTCTATGAGTTCCAGGCCATGCCATTTGGCCTTTCCTCTGCCCCCAGGGTCTTCACTAAGTGCATTGCAGTGGTGGCAGCTTACCTGAGGCACTGAGGGGTCCGGGTTTACCCCTACATGGACGATTGGCTGATTGCATGTCCCTCCTGGCAGGATGTGGAGCGGTCCAGGGACCTGGCCCTGCAGACCTGCATCTCCCTTGGCCTCCTGGTCAGCGAGGCCAAGTCAGAACATGTGCCCTTGGAGGTGATCAACTTCATTGGGGCGGAGCTCGACTCTTGCAGAGCCAGAGCCTGGCTCCCAGTGGACAGGGCAGAGTCTCTCCTCCTGTGCCCAATCATTTCGGGTTGGGCAGTTGCGCCCTGCCCAGGACTTACTGTGCTTGCTGGGCTACATCGCAGCCTGCACCAGCGTGGTCCAATGGGCCTGCTGGAGAATGCGCTCCCTGCAGTGGGAGCTGGCTAACCAGTGGTCTCAGCATAAGGGTCACTTCGACTGACTGGTCACGGTGACCCAGCAGATGTGGGACGCCATCCAGTGGTGGTTAGTCCCAGCGCATCTGCAGGAAGGGATCCTATCTGTCTGCCCAGAGCCGAAGGTTATCCTGACGACCAATGCCTCTCTTACAGGCTAGGGTGCCCACGTGGGGGAACAGAGTCCACGGGCTCTGGACCCCCGAGGAGTCCCATTGCCACATCAACCTTCAAATGGAAGAGATTCTCCGTTTGGTGTCGGGGCAAGGGTTTGGACCCTTTGTGCTGTGGCTAGCATTTTTGATTATCTCTGGTCCCTCTCTGTCGGACCTTCGGTTGACCCTTAAGGTGCCCCTGGCAGCCATCTCTGCTTACCGGGTGCGGGCCGGTCAGCAGTCGGTGGTGCAGGAGAAGGTGGTCTGGTGCTTTTTCAAGGGCCTTGACCACATTTCCCCTCCGGTGCATGAACTGCCACCACCGTGGGACTTGTTGCTGGTTTTGACGGAGCTCATGGGCAAGACATTCGAACCGATTCACAGGTGTGAGATATTTCACCTGTCGTGGAAGACCACCTTCCTGGTGGCTATCATGTCAGTCAGAAGGATCAGTGAGCTCCAGGCGCTTTCAGTGGAGTCTCCTTACCTGGTCTTCAACAGGGACAAGGTTGTCCTGCGCCCCAAACTGAAGTTCCTCATGAAGGTTGTTGGATTTTCACCTTAACCAGGTGATTAATTTCCCAGTGTACTTCAGTCACACCTCGGAGGCAGAGCACATGCTCCATATTCTGGACCTGAGGCGAGCGCTCGCTTACTATAAGGAGCGCACGGCTGGAGTTCGAGGAGAGGTTTGCCAGCTATTTGTCACCTACACTGAAGCCGCACCTGGCAGACCTACAGCCCTAAGTAGTTGATCTCTGCTATAGGTTGGCAGGTTGGGAGCCTTCCGGAGGGCTAAGGGCTCATTCCACCCGCCATACCGCTGCGTCGGTGGCTGCTTCCAGGGACATCCCTATCCATGAAATCTGTAGGGCTGCTATCTGCAGATCAGCACACACCTTCATGTCCCATTACCACATTAATCTAGAGTCATGCCAGGATACTGGTTTTGGGGCCTGAGTTCTCCAGTCTCTGTTCGCGAAGTAGGGGGTGTGCGCCTTGCCTCCCTCCTCCTGGAGAACTGCTAGAAGTCTGGATAGTGTGGATAGAACATCATATCCATGTCCCTAGAAAAACAGGTTACTCACCTGTAACAGGAGATCTTCAACGGAGTGGCCTCTAGGTAATACTTTTGGGTATCCGGCAGAGGTCAGTGTGGCGCATGGCAGCTCTTCTAGCAGTTTTTCACCAGGGACTGCCCCCACATGACATCAGCTTCCTGTTTCCTATATAAGTGTGGGCGGTCCCTGCTATCCTCAGTTCATTTTCCCACCGTCTTCAGCTCGCGCAGCAGTTAGTACAACTTCTGTGTAGCAATCATTGACGAGAAATTTGGAACGAAGACGAATGTCTACAGATTCTTCAAAGAAATAAGCATTATTTTGTTCCTGCAGTTGTGGTAGGAAGATATACCGATTTGACAACCACACACGTTGTGTAAGGTGTCTGGGACCCACACACAACGCCAATTCCTGCAGTTTGTGTCAGGAATTTAATCGGGCCACTCGTTGATGATCGTTGCTTGAAATTCAACATCTTTTGACAGAACAGAAAATGTCTCTCTTAGAGAACCAGGGGGCTCATACCAAGAGCTCCCCTCTACTGGTTCTCGTTCCAGGCAAAAAAAGGAGAATCCCTCCTCACACGCCCTGCCTTGTTGCCCGTCGACGGCCACCATTTCAGATGTGTCTCCGTCGATGGTGCGTCCTTTAAACACTTCTTCATCGATGGGGGCTCATACCCTTTCGTCGACGGTGCTTTCCAGCGCTTTAAATGCAGTTCAAGTTGTAACTGCTCCGTCGATGGAGGCTTATACCCTCTCGTCAACTACGCTTTGCAGCACTTTACGTGCAGCTAAATATACTGCTGCTCCGTCGATGGGGGCTCCTCTCCCGTCGACAACATCTGACAATTTAAGTGAAATACCCCCTGGCCCCTCGACGAGACCCGCATTCGTCAGGGGAAACCTATGGCTTATGCCTTCATTGACTGCCCCTCCATCTTCACTGGTGACTTCCTATAAGGGTCAGGCAGACAGAGATCGGGACCCTGGTCAGATCTGCCTTAAAGACCTATCTTTTTAATTTTGCCTTTTGTGAGGTTTAATTCCTGCCAATTTTATATTTGATTTTAAATATTTGTTTGTATGATAGTGTGTTTAAACTGTGATCGTGTACAATGCCATGATCTTATGGAATGGCGTTTTATAAATAAACTTGCTTTGCTGGTGTTTACCACCCAGGGGTACTACCTGCTCATACTACGTGTCCCATCCCCTCTATGACCCCTCTTGTTTCCCAACATGCCCCCTTCTCACCCCCCCCAATCCCAGGAAAGGGACATCACCAATGTAGTCTGACAGGTCTTGCATGCCATGCGGCATTCTCAGCCCTCAGAGCTGGGTGATCCTTCCCAATCTCCTCCTTCCGCCGCCTAAAAGATTCCATGGTGACAGGGATACCATGCCGCCCTGGTCTCCTCCTCCTTTCATAAAGGACTATTTGTCAGATGAACAAGAATTGCTGCCTGATTTCCCTGGTGATCTTGAGGATGAAGAGTTTCAAGATTTGGATTTTCCAATCCTGAATCCTCCATTCAGAAATCTCTTCTCTGGATAAGGTTCTGCCTACCTTCAGCAGCCTCTTCCCCTAGATGACCTGACCTTTAGTGAAATGGTGTCTCAAGTCCAGAAGGTCAAGGGATTCTCCACTACTGAACATGACAAACAATGTAAGGATATTGCAGAATACCTTGAATTACCTGAGGAGCACATTTTAGTGGTTTCCCCACTAATACCAACCTACAAGAATGCCATGTTGGCTGCTTGGCGTCAGCCTTCAGCTATTATAGCTGTTCCCCACAAGGCGGATCGTCTATATCGGTCTCCTCTGGACCACCTCTTTCTGTCTAGTATTCCAGAGGCAGATTGTGTGGTCATTACTGCCGCTCATGACTGTACCAAAAAACCCAAGCATGTGAGCTCCTTACCCCCTGATGAGGAATCCCGAAGAATTGACTATCTTGGGGGGGAAAAAGGTATTTTCTTCAGGTGCTATGAATATCAGAATCTTGAACTATATGGGTCATATGATTAAATATCAGCGTACCTTTGGGTCCTCTGCCATTGAGCTTATCAATAAACTTTCTCCCTCACAGGAAAGGGATAAATTATTGGCTACAGTGACAACTAGTGATTCTATTTCCCGTCACCTTCTCAGGTTGGGATATGATGCCATAGATACCTCAGCCCGACTATCAGCCACTGGTATCGCTCTTCGTCGCCATGCCTGGTTGTGTGTTTCAGGCTTTGCACCTGATATACAACATGAAGTAGCTAATGCCCCCTTTAACGGGTCCAAGCTGTTCGGGCCAGGTACTCAAACTTTACTGGATGACTTACAGCCATCAGGTAGAACCCTCTGTATGGCCCATGGCATGTATCATACTCCAGCTACAACCACCATACTCAACACTCCTCTTATTCCAAAAGAGGTGGAAGATACAGAGGTAATAATAAAGGTGGCTTCAGAGGTCGTACTCAATCCACCAGAGGCAACACCTCTGCCGCCTGGGGTGCCCGCTCCCACCCTTCAGGTGGAGCTGCGCAGCCTGCCTCAGAGTGACCCATTAGGGCCCCCCCCCGCCTCCTCGACCAGGCCTCTGAAGCTGTGGGGGGGAGGGGGTGTCGTTTTGCCCTCCATCTGAAGGCCTGGCAAACTATCTCTTCAGACAGATGGGTACTTCAGATTATACAGAAGCGTTATACTCTGGAGTTCTTCTCAACCCCATGCCCTTGCCCTCCACGGAAGATTCATTATCCTCCAAGTCATATAGCCATCTTACAGGAGGAATTGAGGGCCCTTTTGACTAAAAAGGCCATGGTACCAGTGCCCCGTCTGGAACATCAAACAGGATTTTACTCCCACTTCTTTCTGGTGCCCAGACGAATGGGAGACCTCAGACCAATACTGGATCTCAGACAACTGAATCTTTATATTCAGTACAAATATTTTCGCATGATCACCCTACCTGCCATCATGCCAATCCTGAAACAGGGTTATTGACTTTGCGCCCTGGATATGAAGGATGCCTACTTACATATCCCCATCCACCGTGCCCACCACAAATGTTTGCGCTTCCACCTACTGGGTCAAAATTACCAGTTTCAGACACTCCCTTTCAGCCTCTCATCAGCCCCCAGAGTGTTCACCAAGTGCCTAGCAGTGGTGGCAGCAGCCTTACGAAGAGAAGGGCACTTTATCTTTCCATATCTAGATGATTGGATAATAAAAGCAGACTCCACAGTAGCTCTGCTTGCCTCCCTAGATGCTGCCCTGAAAATGTTCGCAGATCTGGGAATCCGTCAGTTGGCAAAAGTCCAGTCCAAATCCGACAGTTTCTCCAATACATTACTGCTGGCCTAGATACAGTTACAGCCAGGGCTTACCTCCCCTGCCCGGCAGGATATGCTCATATCTCTGTGTCACACATACAGACTCGGGGAAGACAGCCAGACAGATGTTGCGCCTTCTGGGTCACATGTCCGCTGCCATCCCTATGGTGGCATTCGCCAGTCTCCACATGAGACCTGTCCAGTGGACCCTCCAGAATCAGTGGTCCCAAAAAAACAGGACAGTTTGAAGACAAAATCAGGGTCAATCCCTCTCTGACGTCTACCCTGACATGGTGGACAATTAGAATCGGTCTGAATCGAGGAATGCCTTTCCGGTCCCCCTCTCCCATGCAGACGTTAACCACGGATGCTTCCCTACAGGGATGGGGTGTGCACTTCGGTCCTTATCAGACCCAAGGCCTGTGGCCTACTTCTCCCCATCAGTCTTCTGTCAGTCTCCTAGAGATGAAAGCAGTCCGTCTAGCCCTTCAGGCGTTCCGGCCCTACCTCACACCAGGATCATTACTGATCCAATCAGACAACGCTGCAGTAGTGTTCTACCTCAACAAGCAAGGGGGTACGAAATCTTGCACCCTATGCGTGGAGACCCTTGCAGTTTGGCAAGAAGTCATCCAGCAACAACTGATGCTAACAGCTGTCCTCCTACCGGGGACACTGCAACCAGTTAGCCGACCGGCTGAGTCTGCCAGTCCACAACTCACGAATGGATACTTCACGAGCAAGTGCTCCAAGAAATCTTCAACCTATGGGGCACTCCACAGATGGATCTGTTTGTCTTCCCAGTGAATTACCATCTTCCCAAGTATTTTTCCATTATCCTGAACAAAAAGGGATGGTGTATAGATGCCCTGTCCCAACCATGGACAGGACTCTTCTTATATGCCCCCGCCCCATCCCGTCCCTCTCCTGCAACGGACTTTACTGAAACTACAACTAGAACCAGCCACAAAGATACTTATAGCCCCAATGTGTCCTCGCCAGATGTCTTTTCCCCTACTCCTACAGCTGTCGGTACGGGACCCCGTTCCATTGCTGACCAGACCTTTTGACTCTGTGTCTAAGGTCTTTCCTACACCCCAACCTGAAGGTTTTACACCTTCATGCTTGGCTCCTGAGGACGCTTTCATAACTAGATTACAAGTGTTCTCCCCTGTTGTCAGTATTCTCCTGGCCTCCCGTAAGCCAGCAAGAAGAGCAACATACAATTCCAAATGGAAATGCTTTTCCATATGGTCAGCCTCTCGATCTTTGGACCCTTACTCTTGTCCACTGACAGTGTCCGGACTACCTGGCCTCACTTTCAGAGTCCGGTTTAAGTTACTCTTCCATCAAAGTCCACTTGGCCTCCATCTCGACTTTTCATGAACCTCTGGATGGCAGGCTACTGTACCAGCATCTAGCTAAGATGTTTTTGAAAAGAATGTTACATATTAAACTTCCTATTAGAAGACCCACTCCTCCGTGGGATCTCAATTTAATGATAGAAAAATTGACCCTTGAGCCTTTTGAGCCAGCAGCCACTTGTGAACTTTGTTTTCTTTCATGGAAAACCCTATTTCTGGTGGTTGTCACTTCCACTCGACGTATTTCCGAGCTTCATGCCCTCATGTATAGGGAACCTTACTTGATTTTCCACAAAGACAGGATGGTCCTTCATACCAGCCCTTCCTTTCTTCCTAAAGTAGTATCCGAACATGCTTTAAATCAGTCCTTGGAGCTTCTGGTCTACTATCCTGACTACTTCCGTCAGGGTGAACATCTACTACATACTTCAGATGTTCATCGTATATTATGCTACTATACTAATCGGACAAAATCGATTAGAAAGACGTCTCAACTGTTCGTCTTTTTTGCCACGGGTCGCAATAGCCTCCCGGTTGCTAAACATACTCTTTCATCCTGGTTGGCAAATTGTATTACATACTGTTACTCCTGGACCTGTCCAAGGCCACTCCACTAGAGCTGTGGCCACCACTGCGGCTTGCTTTAAAGGAGCCTCCATTTCAGATATCTGCAATGCAGCTACCTGGTTCACGATTCATATATTCACAAGGCACTACAATCTGGATATTGCCTCATGACGTAGATCGGCCTTCGGCCGTACAGTCCTACAAGGCCTTCTGTGATAACTGTCCTCCCACATGGGCGTTACTGCTTGGGATTCATCCCAAAAGTATTATCTACAGCAAGAGACCACTTTGTGGAAGATAGTACAGTTGTGTAAAGCAGATCTTAGGTTTGTTCCCACCCTCTGTGCGCCTCGGAGGCTCAATTCTGGTCTAGTGACTTTGGGTTGGGACTCCTTTGGTACCTCGGCTTCCCTCGGTCCTCGCCTTGCAAGCTGAATCCGGCAGGGAACTGAGGATACCAGGACCGCCCACACTTATTAGGAAACAGGAAACTGATGTCAGGTGTGGGCGGTCCCTGGTGAAAAACTGCTAGAAGAGCTGCCGTGTGCCACAGCAATTTCTGCTGGATACCCAGAAGTATTACCTACTGCAAGAGACACTCCTCAAAGATCTACTGTTATGGTACGTTTTTACGTAACTGTACTTTCTAGGAGTGGTGTATGATCATCCCCACGGACCCACCCGACCTCCCCTGGCTTTGGCGCACACCCTCTGCTTCCAGCAGACAAGATCTGGTGTCAGTGGGGTGGAATCGAGGGAGTTACCACTTGGGTGGGAGGAGCCAGCTTGAAGACTTTCCAGCAAGCCTTAAAGGGAAAGGACACTGCCAGATAGTGTGGATGAACATCATATACCACTCCTAGAACTACTGTTACAGGTGAGTAACCTGTTTATTCTCCTCACCCTACTTGAAATGGGTCATGCCTTTTAGAAGACATGCTCTGTCCATCTACGTAAGTGCAAGGCCCTGCTGGACCTGCATGTCCGTGCAGTGACACATGTCAAGAATTCATGCGGCTGTCTGGTGGGCTGCAGAATCGCAGGGCCGTCCCTGTGCTTCTATGCGGCTGCAGATACAGACACACAGGGCAGTGAGTCCATCTCTCAGCCAGTGCACAGGGCTGTCTGCCACCCTTAGAGTGCAGAGCCCTATGCCAGGAAAAGAGTTGTCTTTACTGCATGGTACCTGGGCCTGAGTGGGCAACCCTGCACCTTCACTAACCTGGCAGGAGGGAGGGTGTCATAACCGTGCCATTCCCCCATCCTCACTTCAGCCTGCTGGCCACTAGGCTCGCCAGTGAACTCAGCTCACTGGCATGGGATCACAATGCACTACCAGCTGGGTTACAGTCTAGCACTACACGCGTTTAATTATTTTTGTTTTTATTTTGTTCCCAGATTTTTAAGATACTCGTTTTATGACTTTGCTTATAAATATGACGTGGCATTTATAGTATATTGGACAAAACATTTCTAGGGGCATAGATATAGTTCACTATCCAGACACTGGCAGTTCCATTGAAAGTGCTGATTTGTTAGAACATCTTCAAGATAAGCTTCTCCCACCAGCCAGGTTGTGTATCCCTCATCTCTGCCCTATGACGTCAGAGCTTACTTTCCGCTGGAAGAGTTCGTCTTGTCCTTTGCAGCTCTGCGCATTGTAGGTTGCCAAGTGTGCCAGAGATGTTTTTTTTTCTTTTCTTTCAAATTCTGTGTTTTGGAGGTTCCTTGAGCCTTTCTTTTTGCGATCGGTCCGGCTTCAGCCTTGTCGACGGAAGATGGAAGACAAGGAGGTGAAGCCAGCTCCTGGCTTCAGATTGTGCGTCACATGCTACCAGAAGTTATCGCAGATGGACCCACACATGTCATGCCTCTACTGTTTGGGGGCTGCACACGATTTCTCGGGCTGTGGCCTGTGCCAGGCAATGATCCCTTCTTTTTATCTCAACTGTTTTTACTGCCTTGCCACAGCATGTACGGACTTGGGGCATCCAGCCGCCAGCCCTGCCCGCCTGGAGAGCTGGGTGGCTCGAACCGCACCCCGGAGGATCGGGACGGCTGTCTTGCCATCCTGCTGAAGGGCCCCATGCCTCTCTCAGCCAGGACACTTGAACCCTCTCGATGGGACTTGCAAGTCCTCTGGGCAGCGCGGGGGCGCAGCCATCAAGCTCTGCGATCGCGCCCAGCCCTTTTTTCCACCTTAGCTCCCACTGGAGCACGGACGTATAATAACATCCAGGCACAGGCGTGCTGACGCCTGCCACGCTTCTTCTTTCACCAACGCTCGCAGTATCCCCCGGCCCCAGAGGTCGCTACAGTAAGGCGTATGTTTTCCCAGCCTCTCCAGGACTAGGAGAGCAGTTCCACGGACACTTGATCTAGCTAACCCCAACGATCCCTCAGCCTGTTTCTGAACCTGGGTCGCCAGCATGGCGTGAGGGGTGGTGTCCACGGGCCGGCCAATGTTCCCTTCTTCCTTGGAGAATCATGCAGCCCAGCTTCTTCTTGGCCAGCCGATAGGGACCTGAAGCTTGGCCAAAGGCTGCAAGAAGGCCTCCGCTGCGGTGTGTTCTGTGGCCCGGCTTGTAGTTATGGAAGAGGCAGCTACTTCTGCAGTGGGCACCTCGTTGTCCTTAGCGCTGCCCCCGGCTAGGGCCAGCACTGGAGCATCCTTCACAGGAGAATTCCGGGAGATGTGTTTGGAACTCTAAGCCTTCAGGGAGAGCCCCGCCCACCATGGTGAGAAACACAGGTGGTGCCAGTTGTGGGACTGGCAGAGATTGCAGTCCTTCCACTCCCTCAGGTCCGTCAACCGCTTGACTCCAGTCGTGCTTTCTGTGGTTGAGTGCAGATTGAAAGCTTCATGGTTCCTCCGTCAGGCTTGTCGACTTCTATACTGGCCGATCAGCTGGTCAGGGTTATTCTCATCCCATTCGACCATTTGTCGGTGGAAATCTTTGCGGAATCCATCTCCCACACCCTGGTCTTCCCGGTCCTCACTCAGGAGGATGTGGTGTCCCCAGCCAGTTCCATTTGGGAACAGCCTCCACTGGCGGTTGTTCCATGGTATGTGGTCTATAATAGACCCCTGGTGGCTTCTCTTTGGGCCTACAGCTGAGGTTGAGATCTTGGTCGAGATCTTGGGAGGCATCGCTGTCAATGTTCCTTCGTCTCCTTGTCCTCAGATGAGGTGAGGCTTCACTGCCAGCTGCAGCAGATGCTGGTCCATCCTCGACAGATGTCCCCAGCATCTGTCTCACCACCCTTCCAGGTGGAGCTGCCTCCACCGCAGCCCTTGGTAGAGCTTCAACAGACTCCTGTGCTGCCGCCAGCTTGCCAGGCCGGCTGTTAATGGAAATCACCCAGTTGGATGAGTCTTGCGTGGTCTATAGTGGCAGATGGTCAAAGGCTGTTTTTGAAGACTCCTTTGACGGCTTATCCATGCTGTTGTCAAGGGCGCACACCTTCGACCATGTGTCTGTCGAGTAACTGACTGACTATGGACCAGGAGCTTGTGTCATTCCGGGCTCTACTTGGACTCATTTCGGAGTCCATGTCTGTCTCTCTGGAACCTATTTAGAAAAGTGCTAAGTACAGTGTCACAGACGTCCTAGATATGGAAGAATCCCCGAAAGTTGCCTTTCCCATGGCTTGGGCCATATTGGGACTTGCTCTGGAGTTTTGGCAGCATCTAGTATCCTGCTCGGCATCCTCTGCACATAAGGTACGTGCTCGCTACTGGGTCTCTTTCTGGGTTCTCTGACCATCCCTCTGCTGAGGGTCTGGTCTCCGACTTGGTTTTCCATGAGTTCGGATCCCAAGGGGACTTGGACAGGCTCCAGACAAGGAGTCAAAGAAGCTTGACCACGCAGTCAACAAGGTCTATGCTGCTTCCTCTCTGTCTCCATGAGCCGAGCTAGGCCATGGTAATGGCCAGCTTTGGTCATTCCCTGTTGGGATTGCTGGATGAATTCCTCCCTCAGCTACCTGCAGACAGGCAGCTGCTGGTGAAGATGGTCCAAGACCAGGGTCCAGCACTGGCTAAACACCAGCTCCAGACGGTGTTAGAGATGGGCGACTCCTGTGGCGTTCCATGGTGGCAGCCGTCATGATGTGTCACAGGGCCTGGTTGAGGCTCTCCACCTTCACAGTGGACACTCAGCACAAGCTGGCCGATGTCTCTTTCTTGGGCACCAATCTCTTTGGCTCGGGTGGAAGGTCATCTCACCAGGATTGAGAAGTCCAATGCCAACCCAGACTGTAGCTTTGTCCTAGAAGGACCCTAAGGCCCAGAATCTGAAAAAAGAAGGCCTTTCTTTTTTGGTCCTTTCAGCCACAGCAGCCTGGTAGTAGCCCCAGCAGGAGCAATACCAAGCTTGGCATCCCAAGGCCAAGTTCTCCAGCCAGCGGCCAAAAAGAGGTGGGGGGTAGGGAAGTGGTGCCCCTCCAGAAGCAGTTGCCAGTGCCACCTCCAAAGCTGCCCTGTGACAGGTCAGGGGTGTCCACTTTCCACCTGTTCACTCCCTGGCCCAACTTTTTTTTTTGGGGGTCGCCATTTCTGGCCACACTGCTCAGTCATTAGTTCTAGGAGTAGTAACATAGTTCACATCCATATCACCAACTGGCCTCCCCTCGCAAGTGGCACACAAATCCCTGCTTCCAGCATGCAAGATCTGATATCGCGGGGTGGAGCTGTGGTTATACTGCCCAGGTGGTGGGAGGAGCTTAGCTTGAAGATGTTCTGGCAAATCGGCACTCTCCATTGGAATTGCCAGTGTATGGATGTGAACTGTATACTACCACTTCTAGATGTGGTAACATGTCAGTAACCAATTTTTTAGGGACGTGGATACGGTGCACTTATGCACACTTCTGGTAGTCTTGCTTTCAAGGGTTAACTTGCTGGACATCTTTAGGCTAAGCTCCTTCCACCCACCTGGTCGGATTACTGCTTGGCTTCGCTCCGTGTCACCAGATCTTCTTTTCTGCTGGAATTGTCAGGTCTCCTCCTTTGCAGCTGTGTGCACGGTGTAGGCCTTTTCTAAGTGCGTCATTGGCAAACTTTGTTTTTTTCAAGTTTTGTGAGTATAGTCTCTGTTCCACTCAAGATCCAAGTCCGGTCCAGGCTTCAGGCATTGTGTTCAGTGCAAGCAGATGTCAAAGATGGATCCACCCACCTCATGCATTTACTGCCTGGTGGCAGAGCATGACCACCCTCTATAAAACCTTACTTCCCTCATCCCTAGAAGACAGTTAGCCCATCTTGTTGACTGACTAGCCAAACAAGACCCACCGGTGAGGTCTAAGGATGCCCGTAAGGTCATCTCCGTGGCTTGCAGGATCTTTGGACCAGCTTGCAGCGATGGAAGAAGTGGTGGCAAAAGCTGCGGTGAGTGCCTCGGAGTCAGCACTACTTCCAGCCGGGGCCAGTGTCAGCGTGTCATTGTCGGGAACTTTACACAGCATGTGCAGGTCCCTCCAGATCTTCGGGGAGAGCCCTCCTGACATAGCAAGAAGTTGAAGAAGTCTTGCCATTGGTTGTGGGACTGGGAAAGAGCACGCTCCTCCCACTCCTACTGCTCCCTCAACCGCTCGACCGTTGTCGAGTGCTTGGCTTCAACTGTGCCTCCCTAGGTCAGGCGTCAGGCCACTGGCTCCACTGTATCCCCCTCATACTTGTTGGCTTCAGCACAGGCTGACCAGGCAGTCGAGACTTTTCTCAAGCTGGTCAACCTTCTTGTCAGAAGGGATCGAAGACTATTCTTTCTCGCGGACCCTGGTCCTTTCAGCCCTCACTCAGGAGGGTCAGGAGCAGTTGGTGGACCTGGCTGTCTCCTCCCAGGAACTGCCTTCCTCTGGGGTTGTGCAGCAGGAGCCGGTCTGTCGCGTACATGGCCCCTTCACCTGTCTCTCCTCACAGTCGATGGTCATAAGGTCGGTCCAAGTTGTGGTCGAGATCCAGGTCCTTGTCCTCTTCGTCATCTGATGAAGAGAGGCTCTGTCGCAGGATGAGGTGGTGCTGCGAGAACATGCTGTGGCAACAGTGGGCCTTGTTTGCGCAAGGTAGGGCTCTACCCATGACCCCGACGATCCCCTGGTCATCACCATTCCAACCCATTACAATCCTGCCAAGACAAGCATTTCCAACACCCATCTCCCCCAGTCTGGGTGGAACTGCCCCCACAACAGTCATTTCAGGGAGCCCCTACCAAGGATCCCCTGTCCAGCTACCGGCTTGCTATGCCAGTTATCTATGGAGATCACACACTTGGATAAACCCCAAGTGGTGCATGCCGAGATATACCAAATTAATATCTGAGTCCATGGAAGTCCCTCTGAAACCAGTTTAAAAAAGGGCTAAATACCCCTTTACTGAAATTCTGGACAGAGATGAATCCCCGGGGTTAGCTTTCCCAATGTCAGAGGCCATCTTGGGACTGGCTGTGGAACTTTGGCAGCATCCAGCTTCCTGTGCTGCATCCTCGGTCCCTACTGGCACCTTGTCCAGTTTCTTGGACCACTCCTCAGCTGGGGGATTGGTGGCCGATTCGGTCTCCAGGATAACTGGCAATGTTGGGGACATGCAACAAGCCCCCTGACAAGGAATCCAAAAAGCTTGACCACACAGCGAAAAAGGTGTATACTGCATCCACCCTGGGTCTCCAGTGGGCAAGCTACACCCTGATGATGGCCAGCTTCGGTCACTCCCTGTTGGGAGTGCTAGACCATGTCCTCCCTGGCCTACCTGCTGCTATGCAGACACCAGTGATAATGATCATAGACTAGGGTCAAGTGCTGGCTAAACACCAGCTCCAAATGACCTTGGATATCGGTGACTCTTGCACGAGTTCCTTGGCAGCGTCCATCACAATGCATTGCAGGGCCTGGCTGCACATCTCCACCTTCACAGCAGATACCAAGCACAAATTGGCCAATGTTCCCTTCTTGGGCTCCGATCTCTTTGGCCCAGGGGTGGAGGGGCATCTTATAAGCATTCAGAAATCCAAAGCCACCTAAGATTCTGTGACTTTTTCGCAGAAAGGGCAGAAAAAGAATCCCTTTCAGTCACAGCAGCAGCCCCAGCAGCAGCAATCTCAAGCTTGGTCCCCTAAGACCAAGTTTGTCAGTGAGGGCCCCTAAAACAGCAGGGGTAGGGGCAGTAGTGCCCCTTCGGCAGACAGGTGCCAGTGCCTCTTCCAGAGCTGCCCAGTGAAGGGTCATGGGGGTGTGTATGACCTGCCCATCCAGTCCCTGCCTTAGCTCCCTGTGGGGGATCGGCTTCGCCATTTCTGGCACGGCTGGTCCATTATTAGTTTGGACAGATGGGTACTAGAAATAGTGGGCAGAGGGTTGCCTCTCGACTTTGAGACTCTACCGCTGTACCGACCCCATGCACGGGGGGGGTCTGTGGTATTGCAGGACACGCTGTACGCCCTCAAGGAAGACATTGCTCAGTTCTTCGAGAAAGGAGCCATAGCCCATGTCCCAGACTCCATGGCAGGTCAGAGTTTCGTATACAGGTACTTCCTGGTTCTGACATGAATGAAAAGCTGGTGCCCCATGCTGGATCTTCATGAGATGAACCAGTTTGTGAGGACGTGCATATTCAGGATGGTCACTCTGCAGCAGGGCATGTGGTTCTGCTCACTGGACCTCCAAGATGCATTCTTCTACATTCCAGTCCGTCCACTGGCAGTACCACCAGTTCCACGTAGAAGGGTATTCTATACCAGTTCCCGATCATGCCTTTCGGCCTCTCATCGGCTCCCAGGGTGTTCACCAAGTGCATGACTGTAGTGACTGCATTCCTGAGGCACTGAGGGGTCAGCGTCTACCCCTACCTGGACAACTGGCTGATGGCTGGACCATCCAAGGAGACTGTGGAGCAGTCCAGGGAACTGGCCCTCCAGACCTCCAGAGACTTGGGCTTTCTGGTCAGCCCAGCCAAGTCCACACTCAACCCCTCGCAGGTGATACAGTTCATTGGGGCAGAGCTAGACTCCCTATGGACATGGCATCACCTGATCATTTCAAGTTGGGTGCTTGCGTCCTGCCTGGTACTTTCTGCGGCTCCTGGGGTACGTGGCATCCTGCACCAACATGGTCAGATGGGCCCACTGGCAGATGTGCCATCTGCATTAGGAGCTGGACCGCCAGTGGTCTCAGTGCCTAGGTGACCTGGACCAGTCGATCACAGTGACCTTACCGATGTGGGATGCCATCCAGTGATGGCTCGTCCTAGAACATCTGGAGGAAGGAATCCAGTTTGTCTGCCCAGGGTTGACTTTCACTCTGTCAACCAGTGCATCCTTGGTGGGATGGGAAGTGCACCTGGGGAACCACAGGACCCATGGGATCCAGTCCCAGTTAGCACACATCTGCTGGAGCTCTGTGCAGTGCGGCTCACTCTGACAGAATTTGGTCCTTTTGCCCAGAGTCGTGTTATGCAGGTCCAGACGGACAGTGCCTCGACCATGTATTACCTAAACAAGCAAGGCAGTACACACTCCTTCCTCTGTGTAGGGGGGCTCTCCACACCTGGACCCTCATGCACAGCATGGATGCAGATCTCCTGGCGATCCATGTAGCAGGAGCCTCCAACCAGCTAGCAGACACCCTTACCCCGGGTGGGCGCGATGTCACACGAGTGGTCTCTGCCTCAGAAGATGTGAACCACCTCTTCTCCCTGTGTGGCACTCTTCTGGTCATTCTCTTTGCTTCCTGGGAGAACACAAAGCTGAGGCTGTTCTGTGCCCACCCCCATAGTGCGGGACACTGATGGGGGATGCCTTTGCCCCCCCCAGGCCTCCTTTACTCCATCCCTTCTTTTCCACTGATCCACAAGGTGTTGGTCAAGGTGCAGAGGGACAAGGCAAGGTATTCCTTTTAGCTCGAAACTGACCCTGCCAGTATTGGTACCTGGAGCTTGTCAGTCTCGGCAGCAGAACTCTGTGGCGATAGCCTCTGCGCCCGGATCTGCTCTCTCTTCACAAGGGGGAAGCTCCTGCACCTGGATCTTCAATCTCTGCATCTCACAGTCTGGTTCCTGAGTGGCTAAAGGCTCTAGGCTTCAAGTCTTTTGGAAGATGTGCTCCACATTGTGGAGGCTTCCTGAAAAGAGTCAACCTGCCAATGCTATACCGTTAAATGGAAACTGTTTTCTATTTGGTGCCAGGGCAGGTAGCTAGACCCCTTGGCCTGCCCTTTGGCTAACATTTTGGACTACTTGTGGTCTCTTTCCCATTTGGGACTGAGGTAGACTATCCTCATGGTGTACCTGAAAGCCATCTCTACAAACTGGACTGTGGCTGGTATGCAGACCGTACTGCAGGAGAAGGTGGGCTGGCACTTCTTCAAAGACCTTGACCACCTGTTCCTGCCAGTGATTGAACCACCACCACCACCTTGGGACTTGTTGCTGGTGTTGACAGTGGTCATGGGCAAGCTGTTTGAGTTAATGCACAGGTGTGAGATGTCACACCTGACGTGGAAAACTGCTGCCTTGGTGGCTTCCGCCGCCAGAAGAAGAATCAGCGAGCTTGAGGCACTCTCGGTGAAGTCTCCCTACTTGGTGTTCCGCAAGGACAAGGTAGTTCTTCATGCCAATCCAAAGTTCCTCCCGAAGGTTGTTTTGGAGTTTCACCTTAATCAAGTGATGAATGTCTCTGTATCATTCACCAGCCCAACCTTGGAGGCCAAACACAAGCTGCAGTTGTTGAATCTGAGACAAGTGCTCATTTACCTAAAGGAGCGCACGGCTGGGGTTTGGGGAGAGGTTTGCCAGCTCTTTGATATGTGCTGAAGGCGCACCTGGCAGACCCGGGAGCTAAGCAGAAAATTTGCAGGTGGGTAGCCTCCTGCATTGACCCCTGCTATAGTTTGGCTGGTAGGGAGCCTCCTGTAGGACTTGGGGCTCATTCCACCAGACATACCGCTGGCTCGGTGGCTGCTTCTTGGGATAGTCCCATCCAGGAGATCTGTAGGACTGCTACCTGGAAGTTGGCACACACCTTCATCTCCCATTACAGCATTGACCTTGAGTCATGTCGGGATGCTGGTTTTGAGACCTTGGTTCTCTAGTCTGCGTTTGCCAAGTAGGGGTGTGTCCTGGCCCCCTTCTCCCAGAGAACTGCTAGGAGTCTGCCAGAAGTGTGGATAAAGGCACCATATTCACATCCCTAGAAATTGAGGGTTCTAGGGACGTGGATATGATGTACTATGCACACTTCTGGCAGTGTTCCTTTCCCTTTAAGGCTTGCCAGAATGTTTTCAAGCTGGCTCCTCCCACCCAACCTCCTGGGTGGTAACACACTCTTCACTGCCTCGTGACGTCAGATCTTCCTTTACGCTGGAAGAATATTCCCTCCTTACCGCTCTCCGTGCTGAGTAGGCCCTTTGCTTCAAACCTTTACAAAACTTGCAGAATGCACTTTCGTTTTCAGGTCATTTGTGAATCTCCATTATGGGTGACTCTGTCAGCACCGGGATTTAAAAAATGCGACTGTGGGCAGAAGATGTCCCAGACGGCTCCGCCCACCTCGTGCATCTACTACCTAGGCCACAAGCACAATCCCCAGGCGTGTGGCCTCTCACCTTGCATCCTTCTACTTTAGAAGACCGGCATGCTCGGCTTCTTTTTGGGCGTTCAGATGAATGGGACCCACCCGCCCGTTTGCTCGAAGGACTCCAGTCGGGTGGTCTCTGCGGCTGCAGGGTCCGCTGAACAACTTGCAACATTTGAAGAGGCTGTGGCTCAGGCTGTGGAGCGTGCCTCTTCAGTTTGGACTTTCGTGCTGCTTTCCTTTGGCACCACATTCACTGGGATGTTTGAGATTTGTGCCAGTCCCTTCCCACTTTTGGGCAGGGCCCCTCTATGGGCATAACATCCAAATCTTCACAGAAAGAGACTAAAAATAAGTGTCTCTGTCGATCGTGAGATCGCAAATGCTCTTGGGCCTCGGATTCCCGTGCATCTCCTGGAGGTTTTGACTGTAGTCGATCTTAGGCTCAGGCTGCTGGCTCCACGGTCTCCCTGTTGGGCCAGTTGGTCGAGTCTCCCGTCGACCAATCTTTCAAGATTTTTCTGGAGCTAGTTGATGTGTTGTCGCCAGATGAAGCAGACACCTCTCTATCTAGGACTCTGGTCCTGCCTGTCACTTCTCGGGGTGGGTCTGACCAGCCTGCTAATCCGGTCCATACCTCTTGGGATCCGGTTACCCAGGAGGATCCTCGGCTTTCACCGGTTCCCTCTGAGACCCAACGTCTGGGTCAACAACGGTTGAGGTCTCGATCCTGAAACCTGGAGTAGAGTAGCCCATACTGGCATCGGCATTCCTATTCTCGTCATTCAGGCAAGCGGCGCCACTGCTACTCCTCCTCGGATGAGGAGTCTCTGCCTCAGCCCGGGTCTTCTGTGGCTCCCACCACCCAGGCTCCAGCCTACTCTTTTTCGGCCGATTCTGACCTCTCCACCCATCCAAGTGGAGCCGCGCTAAACAGCCATCAATGGGTATTCCCCCCATATGCCCATACCGCCTGGGCTTCCTTGATGGCTGTCTGTCACTGTGATTCCCGACAAACCCCATAGGGTCAGCAGGGACTCTGGCAGTCAACCGCTTTTTGACAGATCCTCGGAGTCTGGGGCTCCTCCGTACTCTCCCACCTGCTTGACACAGAGTCGGGAGAGAATTTTGTCGGTGGAGGATGGTCCCACCTCTTTCGAGGGCCTGCTCTGTTTGATCTTGGAATCTAAGGGCCTCTAGATGGAGCCCATCCAAAAATGGGCTAAGTACCCCTCGACCAAGATTCTCAACCAGGGTGACTCTCCTGGGGTGGCCTTCCTGGTCATCGAGGCTATTCTTGGCCCCGATCTGGAGCTTTGGCAGCACTCTGCCTCTTGACCAGCGCCGTCTGCCCAGATGGCCCACAAGTATGTGGTCCCTACCGGTTCCCTGTCAGGTTTCGCCTAACATCCTCGGCCGACAGTCTGGTAGCTGACTCGATCTTTCGGCATACCAGCAACATCTGGGACGTGGATAAGCCTCCGGACAGTGAATGCAAGAAATTGGATCATATGGGTAAAAAGATCTATGTGGCCTCTTCTCTCGGCCTTCGGCAGGTGAATTTGGCCCTTTTAATGGCCCAGTTTGCTCATGCCCTCTTAGGCACTCTTGATGAGGTGGTTCCCCAGCTCCCGGCTGACTTAAAGACCACAGTCAGGCAGATCCAGCACCAAATGGTGGCTAAGCAGCAGCTCCAGACAGCCATGGACATTGGCAGCTCCTGCGGCAGGTCTGTGACTGCCGCGGTGGCCATGCGCTACAAGGCTTGGCTGAGGATCTCTACCTTTACAGCAGATACCCAGCACAAGTTGGCAGATGTCCCCTTCTTGGGCACCAGCTTGTTCGAGCCGGGGGTGGAAAGACGCTACTCGCATTGAGAAGTCCAGTGCTACCCTGGACTCTTGTCACCTCTGCCCAGAGAGATCCCAAGGGCTCTGAACTCCAAAGAAAGAAGCCCTTTTAGCCCCTCTCTGCCCTTGTGACCAAGCTGTTCCAGCCTCCAGCTAGGTAGCAGGCCCAGGCTTTGGCATCCCTGACCAAAGTCTGTTGCTTCGGTCCTCAGAAAGCCAGGTGGTTGAGGCCCCACTACTGCCTCAGCCGGTCCCTCCTCCACCTCCAAGCCTGCCCAGTGACTGGATTGGGGGAGTGCCTCCCCATGGCCATCCTGACTCCCATGGATCCTCCTGTGGGGGGCCAGCTCTGCCACTTCCTTTCCACCTGGTCCGCTGTCACCATGGACAGGTGGGTCTTTGAAGTGGTTGGTCAAGGTCTGCCTCTAGAGTTCGAGGCTTACCCGTCCTGCCGAGCCTGTGCTCCACGGGAGGACATGGTGTCCACCGACATGCTGTCAGCCCTCCGTGAAGACTTCGCCCAACTCCTCCAGAAGGAGGTAGTGGCTCCAGTCCTGGACCCTCCAGTAAGCCCAGGGTTTGTCTCCAGGTACTTCCTGCTGTCAAAACGGATGGGGGACTGATGCCCCATCTTAGATCTGCACGAGCTGAACAAATTCCTTCGGTCGCGCACCTTCAGGATGATTTGTCTCTGATCATTCCATCTCTAGAGCAGAACATGTGGTTCTGCTCTCTGTATCTTCGGAACGCATTCTTCCACGTCCCCATCCGTCCAGTTCCTGCAGATCTTACTTTGAGAGGGTTACTGCAGTAGGTCTTCACTGATGGGACTGCACCCCCTGGCATCAGGACTGGACTGCAAACTTCTAGCTAGCAATCCATGGTGAAGGACTGTCCCCGGTGTCACATGATGGGACGTTGGCGTGACAGTATAGAGGGGGTGGTCCCCATGCCCGCCCTCCAGTTCTTTCCCGCAGTCTACCTGTATACGTCGGTCCTCGTGGTGAACTCTGCTACAGTCGACCACCATTTTACAACTATTTCTGTTCTTTTTTCCCCAAGTCCTTTTTCTATAGTTAATGCATGTCTTCATGTAAATCTAAGAAGTGCTCACAGGGTGGCGCTCAGATTCCGCACAAGGACGATCACTCCCGCTGAGTCCTTTGCTTAGGCCCAAAACATTGGGTTGATGACTGCTACATCTGCCAGTCCTTCAACCAGGCCACGCGTGTCAGGTGCCAGAAAGCCCTCAATGTCCACCTTTTGGAAAAATGCCTTGCATCGATGGAAAAGGAACTTCAGGAGCTGTGGAAACCTTCGTCCTCACCCACCTTAGAGCGCAAGAAGAAGCGCCGGGACTGTGACCTTCTACCCAGTGTCGCGGACAGCCAACGTTACTTCAGGTGGGGTGTCCACCTCGGTAAGTACTCCTTCACATTCGCCGTCCGCTCCGGTGGATAGGTCACAGATTCCCCCTCCCGCCTTGGTCAGTGGGCGACAGGGGTGTTCCTCCCAGGAGGCTTCTACTTTGTGGTCTGTCGACAGCTCTCAGGCCAATCAGTCACCCTCTGGCTCCGCCGCCGGGTGCATGGCCTCGGTCGGCAAGCCGGACTCCAGCTCCTCTGCTGTCTGCCTGACTGCGACTGATAAGTCTGACGCTGGCTCCTCCGACGTCCGCTCAGTCGAGACCGATCAGGCAGTCGCCGGCCTGTCCGACTGCTCCGCCGAAGCTCTCCCGTAGAGTCGGAGTCTACTACCCGATGTCGCGCAGAGCCAGCTTCCAGGCACCAATCTGTCCTGTGAGAGTTCTCCTTCCCGGGTCTCACTGACCCAGCCTGACCTCTCATTCTCCCCGGATCCCCAGGACACGAGTATTTCTGGCCAGGGGATTCCTTCCCTATCGAGGCCTGTCTGAGCTTCCCGCTTCCCGGCGGATCTGTCGCGGGGGTTTCTATCCTCTTCCCCCCTCGACGGCCTCGGATCAGACGTCAGGGCCTCTTAGATCCCCGATGCCAGGCCTCCCTCCCACCTACGTCCCTCCAGACTCAGGAATGGCCTCTGGATTTACCACTCTGATGCCAGAGCTCCCACCTGGCCCTTTGGGGAGTCCAACTGGGACCCCAGGCTTGCCGACGGAGCCTCATGCTCCCAGCGGTCCCTCAGCCCTGCCGCCTTCTGGGCCCTCGGCCCCTCCGTCATCCAGCCCTGTAGGCTTGAACCCCGTCTACCTACTGCCAGAGTTCCCCTATTATCCGGTGCCAGGTGGGCCATCGTCTGGTTACCCGTCACATGCGCCAACGCCAGGGTACCTGACTCCGGGCCATATGTACCAGGGGTTCCATCATCACTACCCTTATTGGTATCAGACTCCTGGTTATCCCCCATATTCTCACTCTGGGTTCCCAGGCTGCCAGCCCCCCCCCCCCGGCTGCATCCTCATCCAGAACCACAGGGTGTCTATTCGCCAAATTGCAGCACCTGCAGTAGCTGGGGCACCCCCATCCGGTCGTGGTTTCTACCCCGATCCATAGGGTAATTCCTAGAAGCCCATCCCCAGTCAACCATCAGTCGTTGGACAGGCACTCTGGCATGCGCACAGCAGGGACCCTATCGGGCATCAGGGTTACGGAGGAAGTCCCAGATATTTCTGTGCCCAGCAGACTGGAGTCTTCAGACTCAATGACTCCGACTCTGAAATTCATTCCAAGCCTCATTCCCCAATGGAACCTCAACCTAAGGAGTCTCCCAAATCTCCGTTGGAGGACCCATTTTTTTTTGCGGAACTCCTCAGATCCATCCAGCAGGCTTGAGGTTGGGCATCCCAGGAGATGGACCCAAAAAGGAAGACGCTAGCTGAGAACCCGGACTTAACCAGTGCGCATCCCCTACCCATTCCACCTTGGCCGGGCCGAACGAGGACCTTACGTCCACAATCTGGCAACAACCATCCTCCATTCCTGCGGTCTCTAAAAAGGCCAACAGGACCTATCATCCCCCGGAAGGGGCCAGCCACCTTACCAGCCAACCCAAGGCTGACTCTCATCACAGCAGCCCACAGTAGGTCGGCTCATCCAAGACATCTAAGTTCCTCACTTCCGAACGAAGAGTCCAAGCAGATGGACCAATACGGCTGTAATGTCTATGCTTCCTCCACCTGTGCTATCCAGTCTCTTAATTATGTAGCCCACATGATCTCTTTCCAGAAGTCAGCTCTGACTGACTTGGAGAAAGAGATTGTCTGTTCCTGATGAGGAACTTAGAACTAAGCTGATGGACAAGGTGAGACTGAACAAGTCTTCTTGCCACCACACATTGCGTGCCACCTATGTCTGAGTGGACTCTGTGGCCTGTTGCACAGCTTCGGGAATTTGCTTCAGACGTCTGGCATGGCTCCGTCTTCCAGACCATTCTACTGGACGCCTCTCCTTCAGTGGTTCCGTCCTGTTTGGAGGCGATGCAAATGGTATAACAGAACTACAGGAGAGCGGCAAATTCCTGCTCCATGTATCGCTCAGGCCAAAAACATCAGCCTTTTCGTCACCCCCAAAAGAGATGGAACAGACAGAACCAGAACAGACGCCAGGGTAAATGCTGCGCCACTGGTTCTGGTGCCCAGGCCCCTCAGGCAAAATCCCAGAAGGCTGCTGGAGGCAGTAAAGCGGCCCTCCCCTCTGCCTCCTGACTTGAGGGGACCCCCTCCACCTCCTCCTGTCTTCTCAGAGTAGCCCGTGGGGTGGGGGGAGGTTCGCCCTCCACCTGGACGGGTGGGAGGTGTTAACCGCTGATGCTTGGGTCCTTCGACTCATCGCAAGAAGGCACTCGAATCGAGTTCCTGGACAGACCCCCAGACAATCTGCCGGGCAGGTCTCGCTATCTGTCAGGTCACTGGATTCTCATTTAGCAGGAAATCCAGGCTGTATTAGACAAATCAGCCATAGAGCCAGTTCCTCCAGGGCAGATAGGAAGGTGTTATTACTCCCATTTCTTCCTGGTGCCCAAAAAGACTGTTGATCTGAGGCCTGTCCTGGACCCCAGCCTGTTTCAACCTCTTTGTAGAATACAAGAGGTTCCACATGCTTGCCCTCCAGGGATTCTTACCCCTGCTCCAACAGAACCAGTGGCTGTGCATGCTGGACATGCAGGATGCTAACCTGCATATCCCATCCTCCAGGCCCACCGCCATTTCTTTCGGTTCGCCTTTCAGGAGAGCCACTATCGAGTAAAGGCTCTTCCTTTTGGCCTCTCTTCGGCACACCTGTTTTTTACCAAGTGCCTGGCGGTGGTAGCTGCAGCCCTGCGCCGCAAGGGGATTTATGTGTTCCCATACCTGGAAGACTGGCTGCTGTCGGCCCCATCTCAGGACAGTCTGGAGGCACTCTCCACCACCCTGGACCTCTTTTCTCGGCTTGGAATCACTAAACTATCCCAAGTCTCAACTCTCACCCTCTCAGCGCCTCCAGTTCAATGGAGCAGTGCTCGATGTGGTCCAGGGCAGAGCCTTTTTACCTCGGGACAGGGCGGATACTCTGATTCAACAAGCTTTGTCTGTGTCCAACTTTCGCTGGACCACAGCACAGTCTGTCCTCCACCTTTTGGGTCTAATGGCGGCTGCCATACCCACAGTTTCTTTGACCAGACTGCATATGAAGGTGACCCAGCGGATCCTCAGGGTCCAGTGGGACCAGTGCTTGGACAACATGGACCACAGGGTCTTAATAATCCAGCAGCATTAAGAGTGATCTTCTCTGGTGGCAGGAGCCGTCCAGCCTCTCCTCTGGGGCCCCTTTCCATCCCCCATCTCTTCATGATCCTCACAACTGATGCCTCGGGTCAAGGTTGGGGAGCCCACCTGGGAGACCATCGAACCCAAGGGAGATAGTCCCCACAAGAGGAACATTTACATATCAATGTCCTGGAGATGAGAGCAGTGCTCTACGCTTTCCAGGCATTCCAGACCCTCTTGCAACCAGGAACACTCCTTATCCAGACCAACAGCTCTGCCTCGGTCTGGTACATAAACAAGCAGGGAGCCACCCAATCGTGCCCCCTCTGCAGGGAGGCAATGTGGGTGTGGTACTAGGCAGTCCAGCATGGCCTGTCTCTTACAGCAGTCAATGTCCCGGGAGTTCACAACATCCTGGCGGACAGTCTCAGCTACACCGTCGTGTGGGCACACGGGTGGGAACTAAAGCAGGAGTTAGTGGAAGATCTTTTTGATCAGTTGGGTCAGCTGGAAATATACCTGTTTGCCTCCTCATCCAACGCAAAACTACCCAACTTTTGCTCGCTTATTCCCAGGCATGGTGTTTTTTGGCGAGACGCCCCATCTCTTTGTTGGACGTGGCGGTTTCTGTACGTCTTCCTTCCCTTTCAAGTTATACAGAAGATTCTGCTGAAGCTCTAAGCAGAGGGCGCTCACATGATTCTCATAGCTCCCCTCTGGCCTCGGCAGATCTGGTTCCCCCTGCTACAACAGTTGGCAACAGAACCCCCAGTACCTCTTCCTCTCCTTTACGACCTTCTGTCTCAGGCAGCCTGTTCCATTCGAGCCTCAGATCTCTCCACCTGCATGCAAGGCACCTTTGCACATAGCGGTCTCACATTTGAGTCTCCGCACGAGTCGTTCAGGTCCAAGTGGAGGCCAGAAAACCATCCACTAGATCTATGTATACCGTGAAATAGAAGAGATTTACCATTTGGGCCACTGCCAAGGGCCTGGACCCATTCTCTTTCTCAGCGCCCCAGGTCCTTGAGTACCTCTTGCACCTATCTGATTTGGGCCTCAGCTACTCTTCCCTGCAGGTCCATCTTTCTGCGGTTTCCGCCTATCACCTTCCGGTAGATGGCAAAACCCTAGCACAGTTGGAGGTCTCTAAAACCTTTCTGAAAGGGATCCTCCACTTAAAACCTCTGGTCCGTAGTCTAGTTCCACCCTGGGATTTAAATTTTATTTTGAAGAAACTTACTCTGCCCCCCATTTGAGCCGGCAGCAAGTTGCGACATGCGTTATTTGTCCTGCCAAGTGCTCTTTTTGGTCGCTATTACCTCAGCTCAAAGAAATTTCAGAGCTCCAGGCCCTTATTTGCAAGGAGCCTTATTTAATTTTCCACAGAGACCGGGTGGCTCTGTGGACTAATCCTCCCTTTCTACTGAAAGTGGTTTCAGAATTTACTTTGAACTAAGATGTTCAACTTCCGGTTTATTGTCCTGAGTATTCCAACGGGGGGAATACTTTTTGCACACGTTGGACATACACAGAGTATTGAGATACTATATCTCTCGGACCAAGGAGGTGTGAAAATCTGACCAGTTGTTTGTGGCTTTCACACCCAGACATAAGAGTAAAGCAGTCTCTGAATCAGGCCTGTCCAAATGGTTGGCTAATTGCATCTCGTTCATCTATCAAAAGTATGAGAAACCCCTTCCGGGAGAAGTTAAGGGTCACTCAACCTGTGGCATGGCTGCTTCCATGGCCTTCCTACATAACGTGTCCGCCTCGGACATTTGTGCTGCGGCCACTTAGTCTTCAGTCCATACTTTCACCAAGCATTACAGTCTGGACATTGCCTCTAGGCTCAGAGCCGGTTTTGAACTTGCTATCCTGCAAGGCCTATTATCTTAACTGGCTCTCTAGTTGGTAGACATTCCACCTCCCGGACCGTAGTCTCAGACTTGCTTTTCTTGACTGCTTGGTATTCAGTCCTATCAGTGAAGACCTACTTTAGGAACCCTCTTGAAGTAAGATATGGCAGTTACGTAAGAACTTACCGTAACAGTAGATCCTCGAGAGAGGTTCCTGCAGTAGGTCATATTTTCCTTCCCACCTTCCCCCAGCTCATGTTTTTTTGCTATCCCTTTTCCGGGCTCTTACCAGCAGCTCCGGGCTCTAAGTGTCATGCTCCTTTCTCACGTCATCCTTACAGGGATATTCTGGCGGGAGAACTGGAGGGTGGGCGTGGGGACTGCCCGCCCTATACTGTCATGCTGACGTCCCGTCATGTGACGCCGGGGGCGGTCCCCCACCATGGATTGCTAGCTAGAAGTTTGCCATCCGGTCCTGACACCAGGGGGCGCAGTCCTATTAGTGAAGATCTACTACAGGAACCTCTCTTGAAGATCTAGTATTACGGTAAGTTCTTGCGTAACTGTTATTTCTGTGCAGAGGGGAGTTCCAGACCATGTCCTTTGGCCTATCCTCGACTCCCAGGGTCTTCACCAAGTGTATTGCAGTGATGGCAGCCTACCTGAGGTGCCCAAGGGTCTGGGTGTACCCCTGCCTGGATTACTGACTTATTGCAGGTCCCTCCAGGGAGGAGGTGGAGTGGTCCAGGGACCGGGCCCTCCAGATCTGCTTGTCCCTTGCCTCCTGGTCAACGAGGCCAAGTCAGAACTCATACCTTCTCAGGTGATGCACTTCATCGGGGCAGAGCTCGACTCTTGCAGAGCCAGTGCTCGGCTTCTGAAGGACTGGGTGAAGGCTCTCTTCTCCTTTGTCTGATCATTTTGGGATGGGCAGTTGTGCTGCTGGTCCTGTGACCCAGTCAATATGGGAGGCCCTTCAGTGGTGGTTAGTCTCAGAATATCTGCAGGAAGGGATCCCACTTGTCCACCCAGAGCTGATGGTCACCATTACAACCGATGCCTCCCTGATGGGCTTCCCGCCTGAGGGACCACAGAGTCCATGGACCCTGGACCCCCGAGGAGTCCCAATGGCATATCATCCTGCCGGAGCTTTGGGCAGTTTAGCTGACGCTGACAGCCTTTGCTACGCACATTCGGGGTGAGGTCATTCAGATCCAGATGGACAACACCATGGCCATGTACTACCTCAATAAACAGGGTGGGATGCACTCCTTTCCTCTGTGCATTGAAGCTCCCTGCATCTGGTTTCTCATGCTCAGCCTGGACGCCGATCTCCTGGCCATGCATATGGCCAGTGTCTCCATCCAGCTGACAAATGCCCTAGACATGTGGACGAAACATCTCACGAGTGGTCTCTTCATCCGGAGGTAGTTCACAGCCTGTTCTCCTACTGGGGCATCCTTCTGGTGGACCTGTTCACCTCCAGAGAGAATGACAAGCTGAGACTGTTTTGTGCCTGCCCCTTCAGCAGGGAACGCTGCAGGGGATGCCTTCTCGAGGCCCTTGATACCAGGCCTCCTCTGGGCATTCCCTCTGTTTCCTCTGATCCACAAAGTGCTGATCAAAGCCAGGAGGGGCAAGGCACGGATGATCCTGGTGGCTCCAGACTGGCCCCGCCAGTTCTGGTACCCTGATTTCCGCCGCTTCAGCTGCAGGCTCCTGTTGCGTCTTCCTCTCTGCTCAGACCTGCTCTTTTGCAGTCAGGGGAAGGTACTTCATCCCGACCTTCAATCCCTGCACCTGACAGCCTGGTTCTTGAGTGGCTAGAATTCCAGGCTTTGGGTCTTTCCGAAGATGTCCTCACCGTGGTCGAGATTTCTCTGTGGGAGTCGACCCAAATATGCTATGCCTCCAAATGGAAGAGGTTCGCCATTTGGTTCCAGGGCAAGGGGCTTGACCCTTTTTCCAGTCCGCTGGCAAGCATTCTCACCCCAGGAATATTCCAATATTCCTAACTCTTCTGCAGTGTGCCTTTAAGTCAGATCTACCCAGAGATAGAACATTATGCTAATGATGGAATCATTGGCATGAGCCACTTTTCAAATGCTGCCACCTATCAACTGCCTACATTCTAACCCTCAGATGTCTGTCTCCGCCTGTCAAGACCAGATGCTCTGAGATTTCCTCCTCTTCTCGTCAGAGAAGCCTTAAATAAATAAATACGCTTAAGTATCTTTTATTCATTTTCATTTGCTGCCTCTTAGTGTAATTTTAATAACCATTAGCTTAATTTAGTTAATTTCAGTTGTTTTCTCGGTTTCTCATGGTTCAGTATAACCGCTGAGGAACCGAGGCCCTTTTGGTTAATTATCGGGAATTTTTCCCCTTATTTACTGTTGTTTTTGTTTTTAAAAGTTTTAAAGTTTACTATTTTGGTAACCGATAACCTCGGTTACCGAACCGATAGTCTTGGTTCCCTTGTTCTTGGTTTTCAGATCGGTTTCTGAACCGACCGCAACAGATAAAGTTCTTGTCTTTTATCTTGAAAAATACTCTTAATTGTTTATTTGTTAGCAGTTGCGGTTTTTTAAACAAAATGTCAGAAAAACCGAAAAAGGGAACTGGAGAACCCGGTTTCAAAAACTGTACTGAATGTGGTGAAGTTTTTGCTAAGGCAGGTAAACACTCTTTGTGTTTTCTGCCTTGGTTTTGACCATCTTAAAACCACTTATGAAATTTGTCAAACTTTCCCTGAGAAGATGCTTGAAAAACATCTGGAAAGATTGAACAAAAGATTTAAGGATCCCTCTGGCCCTCTGGCTCTGACCAGCCGAAACCCTCAGGGTCTGTGGGTGAAACCACAACCTCTACTGTTACTACCCCTGATATGGGTAAAAAGAGACCTGCTGAACCAGCTAGCTCTCTGGTTCCAGGCAAGAAACAGGAAAAGACTAAGCACACTGAACCCCCTGCTGATAAGGGGACTTCTGTGGTGCCTGCAGCTGTACCTTCTCATCCTGAGATTGCACAAGCTATAAAGATAATGCAAACTTTACAGGGTCTGCTGCCTGTGGTTCCACAGTCCCCAGCTCTGACCACTGTACCCCCAATCCACCCTCTTTTCCAGAGGAGCATGGGGAGGGGGAAGAGGAAGAAGGTGAGCCTATAGAGCCTGAGGTCTCTCCTGAACAGGAGTTTGGCTCTCCTCCCAGGACTACAGAGGATTATTCCTCTCATTTTTCCTTTGTCAGGAAAATTGTAGATGCCTTGGACATCTCTACCTCTGAAGTGGTAGAGGAGGCTGAGTATCTCGAAATGATGGGTTTAACTCCCACTAAAAAGTTGTTACTTCTCATTAACAAATTCTTTAAAAAAGATGCTTTAAAACTCCTCCAGACTCCTGGGTCTGTCCCTCGTTTGGACAAAAGGTTGGATAGAAAGTATCAGCTTGACAGGACAGGGGCTGAATTTTTATTTTCACACCCTGACCACCAAGTGGTGGTGCAGGCTGCAGCATCTGACAAGGCAAAGGTCCCTCTGGCTTCCCACCCTCCAGAGAAGGACTCTCACAAGATTGATAGTATGGCCAAGAAAGGTTACTTATCTCAGCCTCTCTGGCTATCAGGCAGGCTAACTATCAAGTCTGTGCAGCCCAATACCAGAAGAATCTCTGGCAGTCTGTTCTGGCTATGGCTGAGAGAGTTCCTTCCTCTCTTTCTGCAGACCTAGCTGAAACTGCTAGGTTTGGCATGGAGGCTGTCAAATATCAGTTTCAAATGACAGCAGATAGTAATGACATTGCTGCTAGGTGGATAGCAAATACCATCTCCCAAAGAAGGCTTGCCTGGTTAAGCCACAAACCTTATACAGGATACCCAGAATAAAGCTCTGAATGTTCCTATGGGAAGGGTACCTTCTTATTTGGCAGCAATACAGAGGCCTGCATGAAGAAGGTGGATGAATATAAAGCCACCTTCTGCAGTAACTCTGCAAAAGAGAAACCCTCCACCTCCACTAGACCCTATAATAGGGGAGGCAGGGGTAGGCAGTTCCATTTCAGGTCTTTTTACCAGGCCATGGTGGTTCCTCAGGCACCCCAGTATCCCCAGTAAGGTTACTTTAGGGGTAGGGGAAGGAGAGGTACCAGGCGTGGTGCCCAACTTCAGCCCTAATCAAAACAGCATTCTTGACTTCCTAGATCAGGCTGCCTCTCCTTTACCAGTAGGGGGCAGACTGACCCATTATTTCCAGATTTGGAAAACCATCACCACAGACTAGTGGGTCAGGGACTGTCCTTAAGTTTCAAGTCCTTCCCCACCCTATAAACCAGGGTTTTCAAACCAGTCTCTCTTCTAGAGAGAAAACTGTTAGAAAAGGAGGTAAAACACCTGCTTTCATTAAAGGCAGTGGAACCTGTGCCTCCACAGCAAAGGGGAAAAGGACTATATTCAAGATATTTCCTTACACCAAATAAAAATGGAGAGTTGCGGCCTATCTTGGACCTGAGTCCTCAACAGGTTCCTAACAAAGCGAAAATTCAAAATGGTAACACTGTCTCTGATTCTGCCAGCACTCCAAAAAGGAAATTGTCATCATTGGACCTAAAAGATGCTTATTTCCACATCTCCATAAGGGAGTTTCACAGAAAGTACCTCAGGTTCAGACTCCCTTCAGGGCATTATCAGTTTTCACCTCTACGATTCAGTCTTACCTCAGCTCCAGGGGTGTTCACCAAGTGTATGGCTGTAGTGATGGCACACTTGCGGAGGCAAGGTGTCATAGTTTTTTCCTTATCTGGATGACTGGCTAGTGCCGGGAAAATCCCCACAGCAGTTAATAGAGCATTTTCAACTCAGCGACTCTTGGAATCTCTGGGGTTTCTTCTAAACATAGAGAAATCAGTTTTCTTCCCTTCTTAAATTCTGCAGTTCATAGGGGCAGAATTGAATGCCAAAGTGGGCAGAGCCTTCTTACCCAGGGACAGGGTAAAAAGCATCCTGCAGCTGGCAGGTTCTTTCAGACGAAATGTCCCAAGACCTGCGAGACAATTTCTTCAGCTCCTGGGGCAGATGGCAGCTGCCACAGGCACAGTCCTGGGCACCAGCTTTCAGATGAGGGCCATCCAATTTCATTTAAGGGCTCATTGGTGCCAAAGAAAGGATGCCCTCTCAAAGCACATCCCTGTAACAAAAACACTCATTCAGGCCCTCCAATGGTGGAAGGTGGAAGCCAACCTCAGACAAGGGGTCCCCTTTCAAAGGGAGCTTCCATCAGTGATTCTCACAACAGATGCATCCCTATTAGGATGGGGGGGCCCGTCTGGCAGAACACACTACCCAGGGCACTTGGTCAAGTGCAGAAACTCTCTTACATATCAATCTGTTAGAGCTCAGGGCAGTGTTTCTTGCAATGCAAGCCTTCAAATCACTGATACAGGGAAAGGTAGTACAGGTCAGAACAGACAACACTACCACCATGTACTACGTAAACAAGCAGGGAGAAACAAGGTCAAGCCTTCTTTGCACAGAAGCAATGCGAATCTGGACCTTGGCTTACTCTCTGGGATCCTCGCTGCAAGCCATTCACCTGCCAGGCAAGGACAATGTCCTGGCAGATGCCCTAAGCTGAATCAGTCAGGTCCATCACGAATGGTCACTGAACAAGCAGGTGGTGCAAACACTATTCAGGAGATGGGGCACTCTGGAGATGGATCTTTTTGCCTCACATCAAAGTCACCAGCTACCTCAGTACTGTTGCAGGCCTCCAGCAGTGGGATCAGTCCTGCTGGATGCTCTAATTTTGGATTGGTCAGGGAAATTCCTTTATGCATTTCCTCTAGAGTACAGGGTACTGTTGAAAATCAGGCTTCAGCTAGCCACAATGATTCTGATAGCACCAGACTGGGCAGACAGCCATGGTACCCTCTATTGCTATCCATGTCAGTGGACAGACCAATACACCTTCCCAGGAGGCACAATCTTTTGACCTCCAATCAAAGGAGGCTCCTATACCTAAACCTCAAGTCACTCAGACTCGAAGCTTGACTCTTGAGGACTTAGAATATGCTGGTTTACAGCTCTCTGAAGGAGTCATGGATGTTTTAAGGGGGTATAGGAAACCCTCTACCAAGAAAACTTATGCTACAAAGTGGAAGAGTTTTACTTCTTGGTGTTCCAACAGAGAGATAGTGCCAGCACAGGCAGGAGTGCCACTTGTGCTGGACTATTTGGTTTATCTGTATTCCCTAGGCTTGTAGCCTTCTACATTAAAGATTCATCTGGCAAGAGTCTCTGCTTACACTTCGGCAGGTAAGACTTTTTCTTTGGCATCGAACCCTGTTTCTAAGAGGTTCTTCAAAGGCCTATCCCATATGTACCCACCGGTTAGGGAACCGGTGCCAGCCTGGGATCTTAATATTTGTATTGCTCAACTTATGGCTCCTCCTTTTGAGTCCATGTTTTCAGCACCCTTGAAGTATATCACATGGAAAACAGTGTTTTTGGTTGCCATTACTTCAGCTAGAAGGATTAATGAGCTTCAAGCCTTATGCACTGAAAAGGACTATATTGCCTTTCACAGGGATAAGGTGGTCCTTCAGACCAACAGGAAATTCCTTCCCAGAGTAGTTTCAGACTTCCATCTGAATCAGTCCATCACTTTGCCAGTGTTTTTCACTGAGCATTCTTCTTCTGGTGAACGCAGGTTTCATAGTCTAGCCTGGATGTCAAGAGAGCTTTGAGCTACTACATGACAGCTACTAAGCCCCATAGATAGGACAGGACACAGCTGTTCCTCACTTATGGGGATGTGGGAAAGGGAAATCCAGCATCTAAAAGGTCCATTTCTCATTGGATTGTTCAGTGTATCCAGTTTTGCTATTCAAAGGTGGGTAAGGAAGCACCAGCAGGGCTTTGAGCCCACTCCACAAGGGGTACAGCTGCCACACTGGCAGCAGCAAGAGATGTTCCCTTGGTAGATATTTGCAAAGCAGTGAGCTGGTGAACAGTACATACATTTGTCAAACATTACAGCTTGGACATGCAGGCTAGATACGATGCCAGGTTTGGTACAGCTGTCCTGCAGAGCCTGTTTCCAAAATAGGTTCTCTCCGCCTCCAAAGGTACTGCTTCTTAGTCTGCAGAAGAGTTAGGAATATTGGAGTATTCCTGGGGTGAGAAGAAAGTTACTTACCATAGTAACCTTGTTTCTCCCAGGGGATACTCCAGTATTCATAACTCTCCCACCCTGCCTCCCCTATTAAGAACCAGTGGCCTTTGCATTCCATACTGTAATAGAGAGTATGTATGCCACATTCTATTTTTTATTGGAACTTATTGTTTGGTTTTTCTCCTTTTCAGGTGATTCTGACATAGGAGTTTGTGTGGTTTGTTCAGTTTATATTATTCCTCCAGTTGGAGGTTTGGGTGTGGGAATTTTAAATTTAATTCTTTATATTGTAAATATTGGGCCCTGTCTTTCCAGGCGTCCATGAAATCTGAAGGTTAGAATGTAAGCAGTTGATAGGTGGCAGCATCTGAAAAGTGGCTCATGCTAATGATTCCATCATTATCATAACGTTCTATCTCTGGGCAGATCTGAATTAGACACACTGCAGAAGAGTTATGAATATTGGAGTATCCCCTGGGAGAAGCAAGGTTACTATGGTAAGTAACTTTTTCTTCTCGACTACCTTTGGTCTCTCTCTGTTGGGCCTTCGGTCAATGACCCTTGAGGTGGTGCACCTGGCAGCCATCTCAGCATACTAGGCGCAGGCTGATATGCCGTTGGCACAGGAGAAGGTGGTCTGGTGCTTTTTCAAAGGCCTTGACCACATTTCTGCTCTGTTATGGGAACCACCACCTCCTTGGGACTTGCTACAGGTGTGGCAAAGTTCATGGGCAAGCCATTTGAACCGATGCACAGGTATATGTTTCACGTGCTGTGGAAAACCATCTTCCTGGTGGCTATCACGTCAGTCAGAAGGATCAGTGAGCTCCTGGCGCTCTTGGCGGAGTCTCCTTACCAGGTCTTCCACAGGGACAGGATTGTCCTTCACCCCATCCTGAAGTTCCTCCCGAAGATTGTGTCTGAGTGTCGCCTTAAGCAGATGATCAGTCTCCCGGTGTACTCACCAACCACACCTCGGAGGCTGAGCACAGGCTCCATACTTTGGACCTGTGGCGAGCGCTCACCTACTATAAGGAGCGCATGGCTGAAGTTCAGGCAGAGGTTCGCCAGCTATTTGTTACCTACACTGAAGCTGTATCTGGCAAACCAGCAGCTAAGCGGACGATTGGCAGGCGGATTGTATCCTGCATCGACCTCTGCGATAGGTTGGCGGATAGGGAGCCTCCCGTAGGGCTAAGGGCTCATTCCACTCGTTATATCGTTGCCTCCTCCCGGTGGCTGCTTCCAGGGATGTCCTTGTCCAGGAAATCTGCAGGGCTGCTACTTGGAAGTCGGCACACACCTTCATTTCCCACTACCATATCGACCTTGAGTCACACTGGGATGCTGGTTTTGTGGCCTCAGTTCTCCATTCTCTCTTTCCTAAATAGGGGTGTGCGCCTTGCCCCCTCCTCCCGGAGAACTGCTAGGAATAACCAGAAGTGTGGATAGTACATAATATCCACGTCCCTAGAAAAACAGGTTACTCACCTGTAACAGTAGTTCTAGGAGTGGCATATGATGTACATCTGCACTGACCCACTTGACCTCCCCTGGCAAGTGGCACACTTATTTCATGCTTCCAGCGGGTAAGGTCTGCCATCACGGCATGGTGCCAAGGGAGTTACCACCTGGGTGGGTGGGAGGAGCCAGCTTGAAGACATTCCAGCAAGCCTTAAAGGAAAAGGAATACTGCTAGAAGTGTGGATGTACATCATATACCACTCCTAGAACTGCTGTTACAGGTCTGTAACCTGTTTATAATCATCTGTAACTGTAGTTCTAGGAGTGGTATATGGTGCACATCCACACAATCCACCGACCTCTCCTGGCAAGTGGCAGAAGGATCCCTGCTTCCAGTGTGCAAGATCTTGCATCACGGGGTGGAGCGGAGAAGTAGACCACCTGGGTGGGAGTGAGTAGCGTAGCATAGAGACGTCCTGCAAGTTGACCCTTGAAAGTAAGACTGCCAGAAGTGTGGATGTGCACCATATACCACTCCTAGAACTACAGTTACAGGTGAGTAGCCCTCATTTCAAACAACATGAAGTCTTGCTGTATTCTGACATATTGCAGTGATGTCCAACCTTTGAACTGCCCCGGAGATGAAAGAGTTAACTTTACATGCCAGGCATGGAATGCTGAGCTCGAGCTCGGTTGAGACTCTGTCTGTTGCTGTTTGAACTCAAACCGTCAGATTCTTTACTCTGCCTCACTGAACAGTCGCTCCGGAGATTTCTCCTTTGCTCGGTTCAAGTTTGTCGGTTAAAGTGCCGTTTTTCTCGGTTTTCGACCGAATTTAATCCGTTAACCTGTCGGTTCAGTCTCTGTGGTATCGTGAGTGCTACAGTAGATAGGTTTATTTTCTTGTTCTTCTGTGTGGAACTTGTAAACGTGGGATCGGTTCGGTTTGAACCGAACAGGTTGTTCAAAAAGGTTTATTCTACTTTTAGAGTGTGGTAACCGGTCATCATTGGTTCTAAAAAAAAAAAAAAACGGATTTTCATTACGGTTTTTTCCACAACCCATAACACAGTCAGGAACCGATAAGGGTGTCTTGCCTGGCGGATTGCCGAAAAAAGGGTAAGTTTTGTTAGGACTGGCCATGTCTGAGAAACCCAAAAGAAAAACCAGGCCCACTGGGTTTCAACACTGTAGTGTGTGTGGGGAAGCCTTTGCTAAGGCTGATCCCCACACCACCTGTGTTTATTGTCTGGGGTTTGACCATCTTGATTCAGACTGCCAGATTTGCAAGAATTTTCCTGCAGCTACCCTGGGAAAGAGAGTTGGTAGGCTCAGGAAAGGAGGCAAGAAGTCCGCTGACCGGATGGCCAGCCGGTTCGGTTCCAACTGAACCAGAAGGAGTGCCTCTGACCAGGGCGCAAACTTTCAAGAAGGAGAACCACTCTGGAGGAGTCGGTTCCGTTAAAAGAAAAGAAGGGATAATCAGCCGGTGCGGATCCACAAATTCTTTCTCCGACCGCTGATGAAATAGCCAAAGCGATAAGGATTGTTCAGTCACTAATCTCGATTCCGACCGAACCGGCACCATCAGGAAGGGGCTCGGTTCAGTCGGTTCCCCTGGTTCCAGATTATAATTTAGAAGATTTTTATGAACCGGAGGAGGAGGAAGGAGAGTATGAGGATAGTGATGGTGATTACGAAAGTCTGGATGTGCCTATTGACCCGGACATCTCCCCAGACAGACCTTCAGGGTTTCTTCTCCTAGGCTTTCTGAGTCCCCTTCCCATTTTATGTTCTACAAAAAAGTGTCTGAAACTCTTCAGCTTCCTATGGAAGAAGCTGTGGACGACCAGGAGGAGCCTGACTATGTTGAAATGATGGATATCCCAGAGTCCAGGAGGCTGTCTATTCCCCTTCATAAGTCCTTTGGGAAACTGACAATAAAAATTTTAAAGACTCCTAATTCTATACCTCCTGTGGACAAGAGAATGGACAAGAGGTATACTCTCTCAGGCTCAGATACGGAGTTCCTTACCCAGCAATGCAGCCATGTTGGGGTAGTGCAGGCTGCTGCCTGTGATAAGGCAAATAAACCCTTGGCTTCACACCCCCCAGATAAGGACTCCAGGAGGACTGATGCCATGGCAAAGAAACAGTACATAGCAGCATCCTTGGGACTCGGGCAGGCTAATTATATGGCCTATACAGCTAGATATCAGAAATCTAGATGGGACACTGTAATGGCTTTAGCTAAACAGGTCCCTGGCCAGCTTGCCAAGGAGCTGGAGCAGGTGGCTGCGGATGGTATTGAGGCATCCAAGGTGCAATTCCATGCTGCAGTGGACTCCAGTGATGTTTCATCTAGAGTCATGGCTACATCTGTGGCCCTCGTAGGATGGCTTGGCTCAGATGTACTAGCCTGTCTCAGGATACCCAGACTAAGGCCATGGATTTTCCTGTTGTGGGTAATTCTCTGTTTGGGGGGCAAACAGAGAACTACATGAAGAAAATGGGTGAATATAGGACCACCTATAGGAGTGCTCAGGCCAAGGAAAGGCAAGCCACTCCCCAGAGGCAGCATTCCAGGGGCAGGCCTTTTCATAGGCCTTGCTACCAAGCCCAGGCCTCCTCTTCTGATTATGCTCAAAGGGGGTTCTTCAGAGGGAGAGGCAGATGGGGTACAAACAGGCCTGCTTCCACCCCTCAGCCTAAAGCCCCTGCCAAACAGGCACCCTGATGGGTTTGCCAGGGCCGATTCTCCACCACCTGTAGGGGACAGGCTGGCTCACTTTGTCCAGGACTGGATGTCTTTAACATCAGACAAATGGGTCCTGGAAGTAGTAAGCCAGGGACTGGTTCTCAGCTTTAAAAAATTTCCAAAGATGAGAACCAGATCCTTTCCACCTGCAAATCCTTCAGAGGCACTTGCCCTAGAGGCAGAGGTCTCTTCCCTCTTGGCTCTGAGAGCCATAGAGAGGGTTCCACCCACACAAAGGAAAAGGATTGTACTCCAGGTACTTCCTAACCCCCAAAAAGACAGGAGAATGGCGGCCCATCCTGGATCTCAGATATTTAAACAAGCACCTTTAAAGCCAAAGTTCAAAATGGTGACTCTGGGAATAATTCTACCTGTCTAAGGCCAGGGGACTGGCTAGTTTCCTGGACCTCAAGGATGCCTAGTTCCATATTCTCATCAGAAGCTCCCACGAAAGTACCTCAGGTTCTGAGCTGCCCTCAGGCCATTACCAATTCAGAGCAATGCCTGGCCTAACTTCTGCTCCAAGGGTGTTCACAAAATGCCTGGCAGTAGTAGTTGCCTTCCAAGGAGAAAAAGGATCTCCATCTTTCCATACCTGGACAACTGGCTCATAGTAGGCCAGTCTCCAGACCAAGTCAAGTTACACCTACAGATAACTCAGCAACTGCTCACTTCTCTAGGTTTCCTTCTGAATCTTTCAAAGTCCGTTCTAGAGCCTGTGCAGCTACTCACCTTCATAGGGGCAGAGCTGGATACAGTAAAGGCAAGAGCCTTCCTTCCCCTGGACAGGGCAAGGACCCTTATCTCACTGGTCTCTTCATTCACTCTCCAGGTGTCTCGACCAGCAAGGCATTTTCTGCAGCTCCTGGGACACATGGCTGCCTCTACAGCAGTGGTTCAGGGAGCAAGATTTCAAATGAGGGACATTCAGTTCCACTTGAGAGCCTTCTGGTCTCAGAAAAGGACCCTCTGACCAAACTAATCCCAGTGACTCGAACCTTGATCCAGGCGTTACAGTGGTGGCAGGATCAGGACAATCTAAGACAGGGAGTTCCTTTTGTCACTCAGTCTCATTCTCTAATCCTTACTACAGATGCCTCCCTCTTGGGGTGGGGAGCCCACTTGGGGGACCTGATCACCCAAGGGTTGTGGTCTCCTCAGGAATCTCTGCTTCACATGAATCTGTTAGAACTCAGAGCAGTGTTTCTAGCACTTCAAGCTTTTTCCAAGTCTGTTCGGAACAAAGTAGTTCAGATCAGGACAGACAATACCACCACAATGTGGTATATCAACAAGCAAGGGGCACTCGGTTCTGGCCTTGTGCACAGAGGCAATGAAGTTATGGTCTCTGGCCTATTCCTGAACACCTCTCTTACAGCAGTACACCTCCAGGCAAGGACAATGTCCTGGCAGATGCTGTCAGCAGGATATCTCAGGGCCATCACGAATGGTCCCTGGATCCCTGGTTTTGAAGGTGATCTCTCCAGATGGAGCACCCACAGATAGATCTTTTGCAGCCCCAGACAATCACCAACTTCCTCTCTTTTGCTGCAGGCCCCCAGTGTTGGGCTCAGTCCCCCTGAATGCCCTAGTTCTCAATTGGGAAGGGAAGTTCCGGTATGCTTTTCCCCCCTTCCCTCTCCTGTTCATGGTGCTAGTCAAAATCAGGTCTCAACCCTGCAAGGTGATTCTGATTGCTCCAGACTGGGCCAGACAGCCCTGGTACCCTCTCTTGTTGTCCTTAGCAGTCCACCTTCCCCTGTCTCTTCCCAGGAATTACAACCTGTTAACATGTGCTCAGGGGAGGTTTGGTATCCGAATCTCTCAATCTCAAGGCCTGGCTCTTGCAGAGTTAGAGTTTGCTGATTTGCACCTCTCTCAAGGTGTTCTGGATATCTTAAAGGCTTCTTGGAAGCCTTCCACCGGAAACACTTACAACTCCAAGTGGAAAAGATTTTCTGTATGGTGCTCTGGGAAGCATATTTCTCCAGAGTCTGCTGGCCTGCCCACAGTCCTTGACTATATGGTTCATCTTAATAGCTTGAGACTCAGACCAGCTACACTAAGAGTGCATCTGGCAGCTGTCTCTGCCTTCCTCTCAGCAGGCAAGCACTCTTCCCTTTCTGCTCATCCTGTATTTTCTAAATTTTTCAAGGGATTTCTTCATACCAATCCTCCCTTCAGGGACCCTGCTCCTGCTTGGGACCTTAATGTTTGCATTGCTCAGCTTATGCAACCCCTTTTGAGCCTTTGTCCTCAGCAGAGCTTAAGTACTTGACTTGGAAAACTGTTTTTTTGGTGGCCATCACTTCTGCCAGACGCATAAGTGAGTTACAGGCCCTGTCAGTGGAGCCTGATTTTATCTCTTTCCATAGAGATAATGTGGTCCTCAGGACTAATAGGAAGTTTTTGCCTAAGGTGGTTTCAGATTTCCACCTTAACCAGTCTGTCTCTTCCTGTTTTCTTCACTGACCATTCTTCCTCTGGGGAGAGGAGGCTACGCAGTTTGGATGTGAAAAGGGCCCTTAGTTACTACATAGAGCGCACCAAGGGTCACAGGTTTGACTCCCTCCAATTGTTCCTCACTTATGGTGAGGTTGGTAAGGGAAAACCTGCCACTAAGAGATCTATTGCCAGGTGGATTGTCTCTTGCATTCAATTTTGCTACGAAAAGCTAGGTAGGATCCCACCCTCAGGCCTGAGGGCTCGCTCTACCAGAGGTACAGCTGCTTCTCTGGCTGCTGCCAGGGATATTCCTATCTTAGAGATTTGTCAAGCAGCTACCTGCAAAACAGTACACACTTTTACCAAGCATTACTCTCTGGATATCCAGGCTAGGAGTGATGCTCTGTTTAGCACAGCAGTGCTTCAGAGCCTATTTCCTAAGTAGGTTCTGTCCCTCCTCCATGGAGGTACTGCTTGGTAGTCTGCAATATGTCAGAATACAGCAAGACTTCATGTTGTTTGAAGAAAAATTTACTCACCTTAGTAATGTTGTTTCTTCTAATGGAGTCTTGCTGTAGTCTATTCCCCGCCTTCCCTCTCAGAACCTTGGTTTTTGGGATGTGGGTGGGCAGTAGCAGTGTTGGCACTCGGGAGGTGCCCCCACCCCTTCTTTTCTCACCCCTTTAGTTTGAGTGTATGGGTGTTGTGTTTTGTTTTATGTTTTGGGTTTCCTGACTTGAGTCTTTGTTTTGGGACCAAAAAATCTTTTTATTATATTTAGTAGCCAGTTGGCTAGTGTAAATTTACAGTTTCCACACAGGACACCCAGTGAGTATAGCTCGTAAAAATCTGACGGTTTGAGTTCAAACAGCAACAGACAGAGTCTCAACCGAGCTCGAGCTCAGCGTTCCATGCCTGGCATGGAAAGTTAACGCTTTCATCTCCGGGGCCGTTCAAAGGTTGGGCATCACTGCAATATGTCAGAATACAGCAAGACTCCATTAGAAGAAACAACATTACTAAGGTGAGTAATTTTTTCTTCTGTAGCGCTCCACGTTGTCAGTGGGTAAATAATACATATGGGTAACGTGCACCCCCCTACTAGCGGTAGTGGTACAGCCAAAAGCTGTGAAGTAGCATAGAGCCTTGGGAAAATGAACATTTTGAATAGCAAAGACTCTCCAGTTTTTGCTGTACCACTAAGGGGTAAACAGCATAGAAGACGCTCTCCAATGAAACTTTTATAATTTTGGCGTTTCATTAAAAAGACAATCTGAGGAGCAGGTTGGGGCTGCCTGGTGACAGGGAACACCCCAAAATTTAGAAATCATGCCTGTTAAGCCGCGGCTTTCAAATTGAATAACCTGCCTAAAATCTTCCCCATTTTCCAGTGCCCTACATTCATGGATTGGGGCCACGTGCCACTGCCTCAATTTAGGGTGTTGTGGTCTCATTTTTATGTTCACCGTGTGCATGCACAGCGAACATTTTGTTATTAGGAGAGTGGGTTTTGAGAGATGTGACACTGTCAGTCCAGTGCAGAGCAGTGTGCAAGGGGCTCGTCCGTATCACACCAATTTTTTTTCCAGAAGTTACGGTTTTGTAATTATTATTATTATTAATATTATATATTATTAGGGAGGCAGTATAGCACAGTGGTTTAAGGCTCTGAGCTGCAAATCTGGTGACATCCAGCAGACCAGACCTGAGTTTGAATCCCACAGCTTCAACTTGCATACTGTGTGACCCTGAGCAAGTCACTTAACTTCCCTGTGCTCCCAGGTCACACCTGTAAAAAAAACAAACAAAAAAAAACTTTCAGCTTAGTGTGCTACTCCTGGCTAAACAACTAAAAAACAAACAAAACAAAACAAAAAATCCTATCCACATTTATCTGCCAAAGTAAGAACAGGTTACAGTTCACTGGATTACAGGCATGCAGTTTGACAGGTTGATATTTCTGAACATGAGGTGGTGCCTCCCTGTTACAGGTTAGTGCTTACACGGTTTCTCCAGTCATGCTTATGGTTACTGCGATGACTGTTGTTGTATGTCTTTGTTAGTGGTTTCTTCAGCAGCATACCATTAATGTGAAGAGCCCAGTGCGCAGGTGACATTGCTGTAGGAAGCCAGATTCAGGCAAGAACCTTGCATCATCCCGTTCTTTGTAGTGAGGTAGGGCATCAGTTTGTTGCACATATGCAATGTTAGTGTTTACTACAATGAGAGAATAAGTACTTTGGGTGTTTTTACAGATTTTTGCTCACATATGAGTATATAGGTACTGAGAGGACAAAGGTGATTGGAGAGTCTTTGCTATTCAGAATGTTCATTTGCCCAGTATGCTGTGCTGATTTACAGCTTTGGGCTGTACCACTACCCCTAGTACGGGTGCACATTACCCATATGTATTAATTACCCATTGATAATGCTGACCGAAAAGGAAATTATGCTAATTATGAAAGAATTTCCCCTGTTGTAATGTCCAAAGGCAGGGGAAAATGATGCCCTCACAGATAACCTTGTAGAGCCAAGGTGTATGTCTACACCCAAGTTGCCCATCCTGTGCTGCATGTAATGAGATTGTCACACATGCATGTAAGATGCGTGCACAGATCACCTACTGAACATGAGTCCGCTGTGGTTTAGGGCACTGAGCTGTGAACCTGGAGACCTGGGTTTGAATCCCACAGCCCCATGTGCATAATGTGTGACCCTGAGCAAGTCACTTAACTTCCTTATGCTCCCAGGTCACACCTGGAAACAAACTTAAGCTTAGTGTGCCTTTCTAACCCCAGGAATCACTCATTACGATTAAACTGATGCAGTTAGCCTCCTGTGTTGAACTGCCTGGAGAGATGGAATGCTATCCAAATGATGGAACTCTCAATTGTCCCGTGCTAATTTCAGACTGCTGCCCTAGTAACTGCTGCACTCTGAATGCTTCAGATTCTTTACTTCACCTGCCTAGTGAAGACGTCCCAGAGAGCTCTCCTTCAGCTTTCTTAAGACTCGTTATCTTGGCCGAAAAATAACATTTTAAGTTTAATTTTAAATTGCTACCCTTAGAGTTAGTTAATTTTGTAGTTTGTATTAATTTTTTTACGTTGTTCGCGGTTCCCTCACGGTTCCTTGGAACTGAGGGTTCCTCGGTTTTAGGTGAGGTTTTTTACCTCATTCTTTAAGATATTAAGTGATTTTGCAGTTGGTTCCTTTGACCGCTTTATAGTATTTATATTTATATTTATTTTCGGTTCCCTTTTTCTCTCAGGAACCAAGTAGCGCTTGGTTCCAGGAACCATTAGCGGTTGTTTATATTTAAAATCTCTGGTTCCAAGGATCCGATAAAAATTCTTTCATTTGATTTTACCACTTCCTGCGCAATGTCAGAGGTCCCTGTTGACAAACCTAAAAAACGCACAGGACCCAGTGGTTTTAAGTATTGTCTTATGGGCAGATTAGAACAAAAGCAGGCAGACATTCCCTCTGTGTTTTTTTGTCTGGGTACTAGCCATATTTTTGTCAAATGTGATGTTTGTAAAACTTTTTGTTGTAACACTTTGAGAAAAAGGGCCAAGACGTTAGAAGAAATGGCCTCTGCTTCTGCTACTACTGGGGAAAGTAGTTCCTCTGCCTCAGCTACTAAGAAGGATGGAGGTAAAGCTAAAGACCGTGACAAGGGGTTAGACAGGACTGAGCAAGGCAAGTCAAAAAGGACTGTGGAGACAGGCTGAAACTGTCCCACTTAAGAAAAAATGCAAGGAAAAGCATGTCACTGTGCTTCTGGCTGAGAAGGCTAAGGAGCTCCCAGCAGACAACACAATATGCCCTCGGCTGAGGACATTGCCAAGGCTTTACAGGTCTTACAAGCACTGCAGACTGCAGTCCCAGTTCCCACGCCGGCTGCACTAGTTCCTGGGCCAGTACCAGCTCCTCAGGAACTGCAGGCTATTTATGGTGAGGAGGATTTTGAAGAGGAACCAATAGCCCCGGAGGTTTCCCCAGAACAAGAGTTTGGATCTCCTCCCTGGGGACCAGAGGATTATTCCTCCCACTATACCTTTGTAAAAAACATGGTAGAGACCCTCAACCTTCTCTGCAGGAGGCGGGGGTGGAGGAAGCAAAGTTCCTTGACATGATGGTGCTAGCTCCCACAATGTGCCTTTTGCTACCTATGCATAAATCCTTAAAAAAGGCAGCATTGCAAATTTTTCAGACTCCAACTTCAATACCTGGAGTAGACAAAAAAGTTGATAAGCAATATCAGCTGGATAGAACCACAGCTGATTTCCTATTCAGCCATCCTGACCCTGAAGGGGTGGTTCAGGCTGCTGCCTGCAACAAGGCCAGGATACCTCTGGCTACCTGCCCTCTGGACAAAGATTCTTGGAAAATGGATATCACGGGAAAGAAGGGGTACATGGCTGCCTCCGTGATAGTTAGGCAAGCCAATTACATGGCTTATGCATTGCAGTACCAGAAGGCACTCTGGAATACAGGTCTAGCCCTGGCTGACAGGGTGCCAGGTGAAGTGGCAGTCGATTTGCAGAATACAGCAAGAGCTGCACTGGATGCCACTAAATACCAGTTCCATATGACGGTGGATGCAAATGACTGCAGCCAGGCTAATTACTTTAACTGTCTCACTCAGGAGATTTGCATGGCTCAGAGCCACCAATCTGACCTTGGATACTCAGGCAAAGGCAATGGATTTCCCATTTGAGAAAAATTAATTGTTTGGTGACAAAACAGAGGCCTGCATAAAAAAGGTAGAGGAATGCAAGGCTACCTATAGAAGTAACTCTAAGGATAGGCCTTCCACCTCCTATGGGGCCCAAACTAGGGGAGGCAGATGTAGGGGATCCTCTCCCAGACCTTTTTTCCAAGCACAGGCCTCTCGGCCGCAACAGCAGCCTAAAGGCAATTTTAGAGGAAGGGGCAGGAGAGCTATGAGAAGAGCTTCTCCCTCCCCACAAACTCAGTCCACACAGAACCCCTGATGGGCTTGTACAGGTCGCATCCCCTATTGTAGAACCACCAGTAGGTGGCAGGTTGGCTCACTACCTCCAGGCTTGGCATACCATCATCACAGACAAGTGGGTCCCGGAGGTAGTGAGCCAGGGCTGTCACTCCGCTTCAAATCATTCCACAATCTGAGAACAAGAACCTTTGCACCAATTACATCTGCAGACAGAATTTTACTGGAAGCAGGTTAAAACACCTTCTGGCAATCAAAGCAGTGGAGCCAGTGCCCCTAAACCAGAGGGGCAAAGGCTTCTACTCCAGATACTTCTTCACCAGGAAGTAAAATTGGGATTGGCGACCTATCCTGAATCTAAGACTTCTGAACAAACACATTCTGAAGCCAAAATTCAAAATGGTTACTCTCTCAATAATCATTCCCACATTACAGAAGGGATACTGGCTAGCTTCCCTAGACTTAAGGGATGCTTACTTCCACACCCCTGTCAGACCATCTCACAGAAAGTACCTGAGATTCAGGCTGGCTTCAGGCAGTTATCCGTTCACAGCACTCCCATTTGGCCTAACGTTTGCACCGAGGGCCTTCACAAAGTGCCTGGCCATAGTGGTAGAGTTTCTGAGAAACCGGGGTGACAGTCTTTCCCTACCTGGACGACTGGCTAGTAGTGGGTCAGTCCCTGTAACATGCAGAGCAATCCCTAGCACTAACAAAATCTACTCTGGAGTCCTTAGGTTTCCTCATAAACAAGCAGAACTCTCAAAAAATACCAGTACAGATACTAGAGTTCTTTGGAGCAGAACTGGACACCAGCCTAGGCAGAGCTTTTCTGCCCCAGGACAGGGTAGACAGCATTCTGCAGATTGCAAAGTCATTCGTACCAGGAAAACCCAGACCAGCCAGAGAATTCCTCAGGCTGCTGGGTCACATGGCAGCTGCCACCACAGTGGTGCTAGGCTCCAGATTCTAAATGAGAGACATCCAGTTTCACCTGAGGCAGTACTGGTCACAGAGGACACAGACCCACTGTCCAAACTGGTTCCAGTCACCCACAGCCTATTACAGGCACTACAGTGGTGGTTGGACGAGCACAACCTTCAGGAAGGCGTACCTTTTCTAAGAGAACAGCCTTCCCTAGTTCTCACAACAGATGCCGCCCTTCTGAGTTGAGGAGCACACATGCTGGACCACACAGCAAGTGGCACATGGTCTCCCCAAGAGTCCCTGTTGCACATAAATCTGCTGGAGCTCAGGGCAGTGTACCTAGCTCTACAGACGTTTGCCCCACATCTTCAAAACAAGGTGGTGCAGGTCAGAACAGACAACACCACTACTATGTACTACATCAACAAACAGGGAGGAACCAGGCCAACCCCACTGTGCACAGAGGCAATGAGGCTGTGGTCCTTGGCATACTCCATGAAAGTATCCCTATCAGCCATGCACCTTACAGGGAAGGACAATGTACTGGTAGATTACCTCAGCAGGATAAGTCAGGACCACTATGAGTGGAGTCTGAATCCCCAGATACTCAGTACAATTTTCAGGATGTGGGGCACTCCAGAAGTGGATTTAATTTTGCCTCTGTAGAAAATCACTAGATCTTACCTCGAGAGGGCTCTTGCAGTAGGTAATTACATATAGGCAGGGCCCCGATTTTTCTGCGGCACATGGGCAAGTTCTGCGGCCAGAGGTCTCTCATTTACGCAGAACTTCTAAGTCACTCACACTAATTCTGCAGCAATTCTATGGCACATTTACCCTTAATTTTTCCTTTTTTTTTTTTTTTTTGCCATATCTGACACAATGCACGCCGTAATAGTCATTTTATGGGTGTTTGTCACCAAATTTTCAACATAGCCAGTTTAAGACCTCTGCTCATGAACAGTATCACTGTGATTTTATTAATCTGTCCGGAACATTGATTTCAGAGACCGACCGTACTATTGTGCTGCATGTGAAAACACATTTGGGTGAGATGTGAAAATGACAGCTGTACTGCTCATAAGAAGGTGTGGAAAATGGCAATGTTGAAAATCTGGAGTGGAAATATTGAAAATCATAAACCTATGAGCGCGCAGGAACTGCGCAACGACGCCTCGTAGAAACAGTCATTTTTAGGAATTTTTTCACCAAATTTCAACATAGCCATTTCAAGACCTCTGCTCATGAACAGTGTCACTGTGATTTTCTTAATTTGTCCCACATATTGATTTCAAGATCGACCGCGCCATTCTCATGCTACAAGGGGAAACACATTTTGGGTGAGATGTGAAAATGACAGCTGTACTACTCATAAGACAGTGTGGTGAAATGGCAATGTTGAAACCTTGGAGTAAAATATTGAAATTTCCTAACTTACGGTATACATGAACTGCGCAACGATTGTTAACAGTCATTTTTTGATTTTATACTCACCAACATGGGGCTTCGCCCACTTCGCGAATGATAAACATTGTCATGGCGGATTTTGTCCCAAGGGTGATTTCGCAGTCACCGCGCCGAAATCACCCTTCGAGCCCGAATAACGCCATGAGAAGGGGTCCCAAAAACCCCATGTTGAAAATTTGCTGCAAAAATTCTCCAAAATGCCTGAGATATGCACTAAAGTTGAACCCCTCCTATCTAGCCCATTATACAGCTTACCGGCATTTCCTCAGTTCGCGGTCGGCTTTGAAGAGTGCAGACGTGTTCCCGGTCCACCGAAGATCGTCGCGCCGGAGTCCGGAGGTAAGTGTGGGGTGAGGGGGGGTGTGGGGAGGTGGGTACGAGAGGTGGGTGCGGGTTGGTGGAGGGGCAAAAGAAGCAACGATGGAAGGTTTTTTATTTCAGGTTTTATTTTTTTAATAACACACAGGAGGGACGGTGAAGCAGGCGAGGTTGGGCACCTGTCGGCAAGGGACGTTTTCACGCTGGGGTGGGCTCCCAGCATGGCATACAAGCATTTGGGGGACAGTGAAGCTGGACGGGGATTGGGCACCCCGTCGGCAAATGAAGAGGACGTTTGTTCCTCGGGTGGCCGCGGATTCCGGCGGGTGATGGCAAATTCTATGGATATTTCCGCTGGTTTGCTGCATCCGCGGAATCGCGGAAAACTCGGGGCCCTGCATATAGGACTGATGCCGGCAGGTGGCAGGAACTCACGAAAAATTTCTAGCTAGCAGTCCCTGGCGAGGACCGCCCATCGAGGTGACCGGCGCCAGGAGACGTCGGTATAAAGGCGGTCACTGACGCCTCACCTTCCAGTTCTCCTTCCCCGCCGCTAGTTCGTAGCGCTTTTAAAGTTCGTGCTTCATAGTCCTATCTTCGTCATTTTTTTACCGAAATAATTTGGTTTTTTTTAGACTAACATCGGCTACCATCGTCGGTGTATGTCGTCCCCTACACGGATTCTGAGATACTACACCAACAGGACGAAGGATCTCAGAAAGACTGATCAATTGTTCGTCTCTTTTGCTTATGAAAGGGAAGGCAATGCTGTTTCCAAGCAATGCCTGTCTAAGTGGTTGGCTCATTGTATCACTTTCTGTTATGACAAATACAAGACGACCCTCCCGGGTCAAGTAAGAGGCCACCCACAAGAGGAGTAGCTACCTCAGCTGCTTGTTTCAAGAATGTGTCTGCGGCAGACATCTGTGCTGCCGCCACCTGGACTTCCGCCCATACCTTACGAAACATTACAGTTTGATGTTGCCTCTCACGAGAGCAGGCTTTGGGCTGGCTGTTCTGCAAGGCCTCTATCTTGAGGCTTGCACAGCTAGAACTGCTTTTGGAGTACTTTTCCTCCTCGGTAGCCTCTCTTTGTTCCAGACTGCTTGGGATTCAGTTCTATATGATTATTTACTCAAGAGCCCTCTCAAGTAAGATAGTACAGTTACGTAAGAACTTACCGTAACAGTAGATCTTTGAGAGAGGCTCTTACAGTAGGTAATACCTTCCCGCCCTCCATCCCCCTAGGCTTTTTCAGCTCCTTTTCCAGTGAGGGAAATATCCGCTCCTCTCTCGTCCAGCCTTTCTGGCCCGTGGTGGGAAAGAACTGGAAGGCGTGCGTCAGGGACTGCCCCTTCATACCGATGTCTCCTGACGCCGGGGCGGTCCCTCGCCAGGGACTGCTAGCTAGAAATTTTTCCGTGGGGTCCTGCTGCCTGCCGGCGTCAGTCCTATATGTACCTACCTACTGCAAGAGCCTCTCTCGAAGAGCTACTGTTACGGTAAGTTCTTACGTAACTGTACTTTACCAATGTACTGTTGCAGGCCTCCTCTCAGGGGTACACTTCCCCTAGATGCGATGGCCCTGGACTGGTCAGGGACTTTTCTGTTTGCCTTCCCTCCTTTTCCAGTGATATTCAGGATCCTGCCGAAATTGATGTCCCAACCAGCAACAGTGATACTGGTGGCACTCGATTGGGCGAGGCAACATTAGTACTCGCTTCTGCTGACCCTGTCAGTGGCGCGCCCCAATTCACTTGTCCAGGAGGCACAACCTGCTGACCTCCTCTAAGGGCAGGATCCTGTATCCCAACCTCAAATCACTGAGACTCAAGGCCTGGCTCTTGAGGACTTAGAATTTGCTAACCTTAAACTGTCAGAACAGGTGCTGACAGTGCTTAGGAGTTCCAGGAAACCTTCCACTAGAAAAAACATATTCTTCTAAATGGAAGAGGTTTTCCATATGGTGTTCAGGTAAGGGTATTGACCCCTCCAGGGCTGACTTGGCTATTCTCCTAGATTACCCGACACATGTACACTCATTAGGCCTGAAGTCCCCGTCCCTCAAGGTTCACTTGGCTTCAGTCTCAGCTTACCTGTCAGCTGGTAAAGAGATCTTACTTCGAGAGGGCGCTTGCAGTGGGTATTCACGTATAGGACTGACCCGCCAGGCGTCAGGACCCCATGGAAAAATTTCTAGCTTGCGGTCTCTGGCGGGGGACCACCACCACATCAGGTGACCGGCGTCATACGACGTCGGCATAAAGGGGCGGTCCCCATGCCCGCTTCTTCTAATTCTGTCCTGCGTCGGTTTGTGAAAGTTCTTCATGTAGAACAGTGCTCATCAGTCCCTAAGTTTTCAAACTTTTCGACCTGTTTTCTCTATCTTTCGATTTTTTTTCAATGATTCGCTGTGTATGTCGTTCCTGACAGCCTCCGAATCGCATAAGAACAAGTGTGACTTGTGTAGTTCCCAACTTCCACACAAGGACGGCCACTCCTTATGCCTCTTCTGTCTGGGCCCAGACCACCCCTTGGAGAAGTGCCAGCACTGCCAGAAGTTTAACTCCGCTACCTGCAAAAGAAGGCAGCAGTCCCTGGAAGCCCATATTCTAAAGAAGAAAATGGTCTCCATGAAAAAAGAACTAAAGAAACTTACGCAGGCTTTCACTTCCCCTGAAGGTCACAAGAAAAGCGACAATGAGAAGCACGGGAGCGGGAACCGCTTCCACAGCAGCCGCGACTGGCCATCTTGGTGGTTACCAGGCGTCCCGGTTTGGTGCGCTTCTGGCCCTTTGGGGGCCTCCGGGGCAAAGGAGGCCTCCACTCCCATGAAGGGCGCTTCTTCCACGCGGCCTTCAGGTCAGAGTGGATCCGGTAAGTCTGACGTCAGTCCCGCCGACGCTCGCACGGACAAGGCTGCTAAGCTGATTACTCCTTTGGGAGAACGCCCAGCCAAAACTCCTCCTGACAAGGCCACATCTCCTGCGTGGCCTTCCTCTGGCAGGGAGGTCGGACGCTGGCTCCACCGATGCCTACCCAAGAAGCCTGCGCCGGACCCCACGGAACAGTCCACCCCAGGCTGTCCGTAACGTCTTACACGTTGCCTTCTGAGGTCCCCGCGTCTTCTTGACTAACCCCCAGGGATTATAATCCTCCTTCCCCAGTTGTCACCAAGGATACTGGGATGCTGCTGTCAGGGAACCCTCCTTCTGGGCCGGATCCCCTGACGCTGGATTGCCAGACGCCAGTCCCGAAGCTGGCCTACCCAATGCCATCCGGCGTCCCCTTACCTGGTGATAGGCCTATCCTTCCGCCAGGTCCTTCAGACCCTATCGAAGGTATACCCATGCCGGGCCCGACACCTGGGGGGCCAGCGTTACCACCGCCTGGCCCGCCAGCAGGGCCTCTGCCAGGACCCCATATTCCGTCTGAGCCCCTGGCATCCAGGTACTTGACACTGCAATACCCAGCTCTGCAGTATCTAGTGCCCCGGTACCCGATGCTGCAATATCCGGTGCCGCAGTACCAGACGCCGGGCTACCTGCCGTCGGGTTACGGATACCTTCAATATCCGTATCCCCCTCTTTCTCCACCTCTGCCTCCCACTTCCCAGCTGCCGGCAGATCTGAAGGAGACCTTGGCCTCCTGGTGGGCTGAGGCCAAGGCTCAGCTCACTTGGGAGGTCGAGAGTAGTCTACCGACACCGGACCTTATACAGGAGACCCCCTCCCTTTCCGACACCAGAGGAGAGCCCTCTGGCGCCAGAGAGGGGAGGATACGTGCCCCAGGGAACTCCCCAGAGGGGCTGTTCCTCCCCTCGCAGAGAGGAGTCTTCGTCATCTTCATCAGATACTTCTGACTCGGTCTCAGTTTCCGGCCACTCTGACCTCGAAGATGGGCCCCGTACTCCGGAACGCCGTAGGCCGAGGACTCCTCCGAAGTCGTCTCTGGAGGACCCCTCCTTTCTGGAGTTATTGAGGAAAATCCAGGAGGTACATCCGTGGCAATCGGTGTGGCCAGACCCACAGCATAAAAAACTCGCTGCTCATCTGGATCTGAGACCGCGCCTACGCTGATTCCACCCTCGATAGAGCCTCACGCGGATCTTGTTTTCACCATTTGGAAACAACCTTCTGCGTTAGCCCCCCCTTCACGAGTTAGGCAGACAGGCTGTATGGCTCCTGGGGTGTAGACTTTCTTAGCCTCCACCCCAAGGCGGACTCTGTCGTCATCAGCGTCGCACACGGCTGCTCCACCAATCCCAAACACCTCAGCTAGTCGCTGCCTGATAAGGAATCCCGGCTTCTGGACCAATACGGGAAGATGATCTATTCCTCGTCTACCCTTGGTATTAGAGCCCGTAACTGTGTGGCTCATATGGGGGATTTCCAGAAGACCATCCTTAGTCAGGTGGAATCTAAATTAGACTCCCTTCCTGAGTCGCAGACTAAGCAGGAAGTGGCGGATCTTGTCTGTTCTGCTTGTTCAGCCAGTCAGCACATGCTTCATGCCACTTACGACGCAGTGGACCCAGCTGGAAGGAGCTCGGCCTTCACTGTAGGCCTATGGCATCATGCCTGGCTCCACGTGTCAGGTTTGGTCCCTGAAGTGCAATCCACTATCCAGGATGCTCCCTTCAGGGGTTTGGTGCTGTTTCGGGGTGATTTCAAGGACATCATTACCGAACTGCAGGAGAAGGGCACAGAACTCAAGTCTGTGCACAGGTCCCTTTAAGGGCAACAGCGTCCTTTTCATCGACAAAATCAGCAGACAAAAACCACAGGGCAAACTGGCCAACAAACGTCTGGCCCCTCCAGCAACCAAGACTCCCAGCAAAAAGCCATGGGAGCACCTCCTGACTCCTGCCTCCCATTTGCCTCTGGAGGTCCCAGAGGAACCGGTAGGGGGGAGATTCTCCTCCCATCTGCTGGGTTGGGAGAGGATAATGTCAGATGCTTGGGTGCTCCAGTTGATATCAGCAGGACACTCAGTAGAGTTTCTGTAGAAACCAACCCGAAGACCACCCCCCAGTCGTCTTACTCCCTGCAACATCTTCCTCTGGTCCTAGAGGAAATCATCTCCCTTCTCTCGAAGGCGGTGATAGAGCCAGTCCCCACCCATCTTTGGGGGACAGGTTACTATTCCCATTTCTTCCTAGTTCCAAAGAAGACTGGTGATCTGAGGCCTATCCTAGACCTCAGCTCCCTGAACATGTTCGTGGAGTATAAACGCTTCCGAATGCTTTCTTTGCAGAGCCTTCTATCACTTCTTAGACAGGGACAGTGGCTATGTGCTCTGGACATGCATGATGCCTACCTGCATATCCCCATATGCCCTTCCCACCGCAAATTCCTTCATTTTTGTTTTCAGGGGACCACTATCAATTCAAGGCCCTTCCATTTGGTCTTTCCTTGGCTCCCCGAGTGTTTACCAAATGTCTGACTATGGTAGCGGCCCACCTGCATATCCAGGGAGTACAGGTATTCCCGTACCTGGACGACTGGCTCCTGGTGGCCTCGTCCAGGGAGGAACTCCTGCACTCCCTTTCCCTTACCCTGCAGGTTTTCACCACCCTGGGTATCACCATCAACCAAGCCAAGTCCCATTTGGTCCCTTGCCATGCCTCCAATTTATAGGGACAATTCTGGACATGACCACTGGCAAAGCCTTTTTGCTTCCGGACAGGGTAGACACCCTTCACACTCGCCCGTCTTCTGTCCAGTCTTAGGAGGGTCAGAGCCAGGTCAGTCCTCCGCCTCCTCGGGCTAATGGCAGCTGACATTCCGACAGTCCCACTCGCTCGGCTCCATATGAGGATCTCTCAGTGGACGCTTCGGTCGCAATGGGACCAGACCATGGACAGTCTAGACCAAGAGGTACTAGTTTCCAATCCCATGATCAGGGACTTGCAGTGGTGGATGGTTCAGGAGAACCTATGCCTGGGAGTTCATTTCTGCATCAAACCCCCGACGTTGACGACAGATGCATCAGGGGGAGGCTGGGGTGCCCATCTAGGATCTCACAGAACTCGGGGCAGCTGGTCCAAGTTTGAGAAAAAAGTCTGCACATAAATGTGCTCGAACTGAGGGCAGTCCTTTATGCCCTTCAGGCTCTACTCTCCTTCATCCTCCCCGGTCATCTCCTCATACAATCTGACAACATGTGCTTAGTCTGGTATCTCACCAAGCAGGGAGGAACACGTTCCTATCCTCTGTGCCAGGAAGCGATGAGAGTCTGGCATTGGGCAACCCAACATCACCTCACTTAACTGTGGTTCACATTCTGGGAGTGGAAAACACACTGGCAGACCAACTCAGTCGGTCCTCAGCCAGGTCCCACGAATGGGAGTTAGATCAACAAGTCGTAAAGGACATATTTCAGCGATGGGGAACACCTCAGATAGACCTTTGCTTCTCCCCAAAATGCAAAACATCCCGCCTTTTGCTCGCTCGCTCCAGGGCGAGAAATTTTTTGGTGGGACGCTCTGTCTCTCGCTTGAAGGGAGAGATTCATTTATGCCTTCCCTCCCATTCCTAGGATCCTGAACAAACTCTGATCGGAGGGAGGGCGAATGATTCTCATCGCTCCCTTCTGGCCCAGGCAAGTTTGGTTCTCTCTTAACAGTTTTCAGAGGAACCTTTACTTCCTCTTCCTCTGTTGCAACAGTTGACCCAGGATCAGGGGACCCTTGTTCATCCTGGTCTCAGATCCTTTCATTTACATGCGTGGCTCCTGCAGATGTAGCTAAAGCCCGCTTCGGAGTTTCTCCTCATGTAGCGGACATCGTGGTAGAGGCCAGGAAGCCTTCCACCAGGTCCACCTACACCATGAAGTGGAAACGATTTTCTATTTGGGCCAGTTCGAAGGACTTTGAACCTTTCTCGTGCTCAGCCAATAAAGTCCTGGACTACGTATGTCACCTCTTCGATCTGGGTCTCAGCCATTCCTCATTAAACGTCCGCATGGCTGATCTTCCCTTTGGAGACAGGACCTTTGCTCAGTTGGAAGTCTCCAAGACCTTCCTCAGAGGGATTCTCCATTTGAGACCCCCCATCCGCATTCCTGCCCCTCCTTGGGACTTGAATTTCATTCTGGAGAAGCTTACCCTGCCTCCCTTCGAGCCGGCAGCTACAGCTGATTTGAAGTTCCTTTCTTGGAAGACACTCTTCCTAGTGGCCATTACTTCTGCTCGGCGCATTTCTGAGCTTCAGGCCTTGATGTGCAAAATCTCGTATCTGATTCTTCACAAGTAACTTGTGGCTCTACACACCAACCCTAAGTTGCTCCCTTAGGTGGTGGCTGAATCTACGCTTATTCAATCCATTGAGCTACCCGCTTTCTTTACACATCACTCCAATCAAGGGGAGTACCTTTTGCATACTCTGGATGTTCACGGAATACTGAGATACTACACCACTCGGATCTCAGGAAAACTGATCAGCTTTTTGTCTCTTTTGCTTACAAGAGAGAAGACAATGCTGTCTCTAAGCAATGCCTATCTAAATGGTTGGCTCATTGTATCACTTTCTGTTACGACAAGTACAAGACCCTGCCGAGTCAAGTCAGAGGTCACTCCACCAGAGTCGCCGCTGCCTCTGTAGCTTGTTTCAAGAATGTGTCAGACGCAGACATCTGTGCAGCCGCAACTTGAATTTCGGTCCATACCTTTACGAAATACTACAGTTTGGACATTGCCTCTCGCCATAGAGCAGGCTTCGGATTGGCTGTTCTGCAGGGTCTCCTTTTATGAGATCTGTTCAGCCTGAGGTTCCATGCTATGGATGACAATCCTCCTCCCGAGTACTTTTCCTTGTTCAAGACTGCTTGGGACTCAGTCCTCTATGTGAATACCTATTGCAAGAGCCCTCTTGAAGTAAGATAGTACAGTTACGTAAGAACTTACTGTAATGGTAGATCTTCGAGAGAGGCTTGCAGTAGGTATTGCCTTCCTGCCCTCCGTCCCCCTAAGCTTTTTTGCTCCATTTCCATGGGGGGGAATATCCTCTTCTCTCTCGTCTTGCCTCTTTTGGCCTTTGGCGGAAAGAACTGGAAGAAGGGCATGGGGGACCGCCCCTTTATACCGATGTCGTATGACGCCGGTCACCTGACGTGGGGCCGGTCCCCTGCCAGAGACTGCTAGCTAGTAATTTTTCCGTGGAGTCATGACGCCTGGCAGGTCAGTCCTATATGTGAATACCTATTGCAAGAGCCTCTCTCGAAGATATACCGTTACAGTAAGTTCTTACGTAACTACTGTCCATGGCTTCTCACCCAGTCTTCTGGAAATATTTTAAAGGCCTCAACCTCCTGCACCTTCCCCTGAGGGAACCGGTCCTGGCCTGGAATCTGAATATCTGCATTGCCAAGCTAATGGATGCACCATTCAAACCCATGGCAACTGCAGATCTGAAGTATATCCCTTAAAAAACTGTTTCTGTTTGCTGTTACTTCAGCCAGAAGGATCAGTGAGTTACAAGCCCTGTGCAGAGATGTAGACTACTTCTCATTTCACAGGGACATGGTGGTCCTCAGGACCAATAGAAAATTCCTTCCCAAAGTGGTATCTGATTTTCATTTAAATCTGTCAATCACTCTTACCTGTTTTCTTTACAGAGAATTCCAGTTCTCCAGAAAGGAAACTTCACTCCCTTGATGTCAAAAGGGCACTTAGCCACTATATTGACAGAACCAAGTCTTACAGATCAAGTCAAACTCAGCTTTTCCTCACCTGTGGTGAAGTGGGTAAGGGCAGAGCTGCCACAGAACGTACAGTTGCTCGCTGGTTAGTGGCATGTATACAGTTTTATTACACTAAAGTGGGTAAACGGGCGCCCCTGGGCCTAAGGGCACATTCCACCAGGGGCACAGCTGCTCCAGTGGCAGTTTCCAAGAGAGAGATTCTATTACTAGAAGTCTGCAAAGAAGCTACATGGAAAACGGTGCACACTTTCACAAAGCACTACAGCCCGGACCTTCAATCCGGAAGTGATGCCAGGTTTGGTACAGCAGTTCTGCAGAACCTGTTTACCAAATAGGTACTCTGCCCAACCTCCAAAGATACTGCTTGGTAGTCTGCATCAGTTTAATCATAATGAGTGATTTCTGAGGTTAGAAGAAAAAATTACTCACCGTAGTAATCTTGTTTCTTCAAAGGGATCACTTATTATGATTAAACCATCCACCCTGCCTCCCCTACCAAAACTTAAAAAAAAGGGGGGGGGGTTCGTATAAAGGAGGGAAAGTTGTCCTGCATCTCTGCTTTAGGGTTTTTAGGTATATGAGCCAGGTTAGAGACTCACCCTTTAACCAGTTGGCTTCCTTGTCGTCTCGAGTTTTGGGCTTGTCTCTTAGGGATGTTATTGACCCGAGGGGACACAAATTATTTTGGTGATATGTCAGGTTTAGCTAGTGGGTCCTATACCCAGTTAGGCTAAGTAAGAATCTGAAGCACTCAGAGTGCAGCAGTTTGAAATTGGCACGGGCCAATTGAGAGTTCCATCATTTGCATAGTATTCCATCTCTCCGGGCAGTTCAACACAGGAGGCTGACTGTATCAGTTTAATCATAATGAGTGATACCTTTGAAGAAACAAGATTACTATGGTGAGTAATTTTTTTTTTCCTGGTTAAACAATTTCTCTTTCCCCTTTTCTTTAAAATGACAGTGTCTTTTGTTACAGTATTATTGGTTTTCATTGACATACACATTCACAGAAACAGAAAGTGAACACATTTCCAATGTTAACGTCATCATTATACATTTACAGATTACAGCATACCCCAGCATTAACATGAAAGAAGAACCTCCTCTTATGCGTCTTTACAAGTTCTTCCTCATAGTACCAAAAAAAAGGGAAAGTTTTATAGTAAGAGAAACAATCCCCATAGGATCTGCAATCATACTATGCCTATTTGTTGGCTATACCACTGTCCTTGTCCAACCAGAAGACCTGAAGGAACTCCCAGATACCTGTATCACCACCCTTCACCATGATCACCCCACCTCCCTTAAACCATATCCTCCTGTAATGGGAGAAGCTCTGCCACCAGTAGTAAACTCAGGAATGCGTCCCAGCTGTGCTGGAACACTCCTCTCTCCCCTTCAAGATGTATGACAGTCGCTGTAAAGCGAGTGCCTGAAGCGTGACTTCCAAGTCTCTACATCCAGAGTAGCACAGCCGTTTTTTTGTAGCTTAGCACAGGAGACCCACATATTCTGCACACACTGCCTTGCTAGACCCAGCAACACTCTTCTCCACCTCAGTGTGAGGCCCATTCATAATTTCCTGTGTCTTCCACCCCAAACAACATGTAAACCAGGGAACAGTATACTGGTCCACCAAACATCCTACCAAGCTCTTGTGACACTGCAGCCCAAAACATCTGAAGTTGAGTGCATTCCCAAAGTAAGGTATTTTGTTGTTGTACTTTACAGGTTTTAAGATTCATTTTTAAATCTACAGGGGAGCCTGCAGAGGCAGCAGCAAGAGCAGGAGCCTCTAATGAAGATGGCGACATTAAGCGCGTGTCCACCAAGGAATGGGCAAAATCGACTGGGTATGACCCAGTTAAATTGTTTCACAAGGTATCCATATTTAAGGCTAAATAGTAAAGAAATGACTTGTGGAAATTTTGAATGATTATTTAATTTTTTCCTTTATTTACTTTTTCTAGCTTTTTAAAGATGACATCAGATATCTGCTGACTATGGATAAACTGTGTCGAAAGAGAAAACCACCAGTGCCGTTGGAGTGGGCTGAGATACAAAACGGTGGTATGCATGTTTGTTCTAAACTGTTCATAAGTAATAACCCATTTAGTGTTGGGAGCATGTATATTCTGCCTTTTATAGTTAGATTGATTTGTGTGTACTGGATGTCCAGGGTTCATTTTAGATATTTATCTAGGTGGGACACTGCCCCACTGGATATAAAAGCAAGGGTCAGATGAACACAATTATGGGTCACATTGTTCAATCAAGTCCAGAATTATAAAGCAGCAGTTTAAAACTGTCAACAGTAAGCAAGTTATCCCCATGGGAGAAGAAAAGGTGAGTCTAAATTAAAAACTGTGTGGCAAATGTCCCACTCTGAAGTGAGCACTGGATGCCAGCACAGAAGGGATTTAAAGCAGTAGTATTCGTTAGTGAAAAAAATTCATCATAATGCGTTTTTAGCAAAAGTATTTTTCTGACAACCTGATTTATGCTCAGTATATATTTTTGTTTTCTCAAATGTTAAGACTTTTTTATAGCTGCTTTTATAATTAATGACTCATTAAATATGGCCACCATTTGCCATGTTAAAAATCTCTTCCCCTGGTGTTACTTGTTGAATGTACATGCTAAATTCATGCTGTAGTTGTATTAGGATGGTTCTTCTGCATGTTTCTAATAGTGAACAGCACAAAATATTTATTTTTTTTCATGGTGGGCGAGGCATGGGTATGGGAACATTTAAAACTTCAAGACCTCATATCTTGGTTCGGGAATGAAAGAAAACAAAAAGAAAAATGTGTATATTGATATTACTGCCAGTCAAATCTTATTACTGAAAAATGTATATGGTTACTAACATACTGCTGCTTTAAACTCTTGGGTGTGAATTTGATTAATACATTGTTACTTTTCCTGTCTTAAAACTGCATTGCTTCTTTTTGTAGTGTTCCACATTGTCAATGGGATTCGGTACTGATGGGTTGGTTATGTGCACCCCTACTAGGGGAAATGACACAGCCCAAGGCTGTAATCAGGATGGAATCATGGGCACCTGGACATTCTGGACAGCAGCAAGGGTCCAGTCTTTGCTGTGCCATCAAAGTGGAAATAACTTAGAAATTTCTCTGAGGAAGAAAACTACTTTCTGACTAACTTGCGGGGCTGCAGTTCTGTGTAGCAGGTTGGGGCTACCTGGTGACAAGGAGCACCCCTAAATTAAAACCGTGCCTGTTAAGCTGCGGGTTTCAAATTGGCTAAGTTGCCTTTTTCCCAATTTTCACTGCCTGTGCTAACATGGGGACCACGTCTGTCACAATAGTTCAGGGTGGTTTTGTTAGTGGTCTCCGATGTAATTAAAACAAAAAGGTGCCCCAGGTAGCACCTCTCCTCCATCTTTCGGTGTTGATCATCGTGCGTCGTCCTCCCCCTTCCCTAGGCTTAGAGTGACTGTTTTTGTCTTTTCTGGTGTTTTCATGTTTTTCACTGTTGCAGGGGCCGTTTCCCTTTAAATCTGTGCTCTCCTGTTTAAGGGGATGTTTCCCATTTAATTATTCCTCGGCTTTAAAAAAAAAAAAAAAAAAAAAAAAGTTCAAGCCAGTCAAGGAGGGTGAACTCTGAAAGATCAGACTTGGGGTTTTCTTTTTTGTGACTTTGGGGCATTGGCCACCACAGGTTGTGTCGGTTTTGTTATATACGTCTCCTTTGAGCCGCGCAGCTTCCAGCTGTTTTTCTTGCTAGTCCTGTCTGTTAGGCGCACATGCCTTTCCTTTAAGCAGCTTCCTTCAGTCTCTGGGCAGTTTTTGCGTGCCTGTGCTTGGGCCCCCAGCGATCATTTTCAGCCCGCCTGGCTAAGCACGTTCAGGCATCTCACAGCTGGCTCGGCTGGTAAGAGTGCTTATTCTGCCTTTGTTTTTGTTCCCCCCCCCCACAGTCAGAGGTGGGGATCGCGGTAGTAGTCCTTTTTATAGCCAGTATTGGTGAACTTAATTCTTGCTGTTTAGCATCGTGGCAGTAGTCTTTTTTAGCCTCTGTTGAGCAGCTTCATTTTATGCTGTTTTGGGCATCTGTATAACTAGATCTTCCTCAAGGGTATAGCCGTCAGGCATTAGGACCGCACGGAAACTTTTTTGCTAGCAGTCCACTAGGGGGCTCCCATGATGACGTCTGACATTGTCGTCCACTATATATAAACATGGGTGGCTCGTCTCCCTTGTCAGTTCTTTTCTCGCCAGACTCCACAGAGAGACTGCCGCTACAGTTGACTGCTAAATGTTAAACTTTTATTACTTTTTTTCTCAGCCTAGTAGCTATCCTTTTATTATATACCGTCACGATCTTTAAAGAATTGGTAGAAAATGAACTTGAGATTTTCTTCTATACCCCTCAAGCTTGTATGTTTAACAGTTAACAAAACAAGAAAGAGAAGCTATTCGAACTTTACAACAAGATTTAGATTCAGTTGTTAAACAGGCTGACAAGGGCGGGGCAGTGGTACTAATGGATAGAAATATGTATATGAAAGAGATTTATAGGCAGTTAAATGATGTACAGTTTTATATTAAATTGAGAGAAGATCCGACTATTGATTTTAAGTTTGGAATTGACGAAATAACAACTGATGCCTTCCAGAAGGGAGTTACTGATAAACAGACCAGAGGGTACCTCACGGTTTCTAATCCCACTAGAGCCACTTTGTACATGTTACCTAAGGTTCACAAAACTCTGGATAACCCACCAGGGCGACCTATAGTTAGTGGTATTGGTTCCCTAACTGAACCATTATCCAGATTTTGTGATTCTTTTCTTAAACCTTTAGTTCAGAATTTACCCTCTTATATTCAAGATACTAAAGAGGTTATTAAAAATGTGACAGTACAAAGTGAGACTCTGTTAGTTACGCTAGATATTGAATCATTATATACCAGTGTTCCCCATGAAGGAGCATTTGATGCTATAGCATTTTTTTTTTTAAAACAAGTCTTCTGGGAATGTTTCTGAATTTCGTACACCTCCACTGATTGACTTGGTGATAAAACTGTTAAGAGTGTGTTCTAAAATGTAATACCTTTTTATTTAATTAATAAATGTTTCTCCAAATCAAGGGGACAGCTATGGGGGCATCATGTGCTCCTTCCATAGCTAATCTTTATGTTGGCAAGTGGGAAAAAGACTATATTTATTGTAGTGAGACAAACATGTTTGAGTAATTTGTTGTTATGGAAATGCTATATTGATGACATTATTCTTTGGCAGGGAGACATTACTCGTTTCAATTCGTTTGTAGAATACTTATAGTACTGACCCCCACCTTAAGTTCACATCTACTATTTCCTAGGATTCTATTACTTTTCTTGATTTGATTATTCAAAAAACAGACTCTGGCACTTTGAAAATAAATATTTATTGGAAGGAAGTGGATGGCAACACAATTTTATTGATAAATAGTTGTCATCCAGCTCATATAGCTAGTAATATTCCATATGGTCAGTTTTTACGAACAAAACGGAACTGTTCTGATATAGAAGACTTTGAAAAGGGAGCAGAAAATATCACTGAGAGGTTAACAGAGAGGGGGTATGGTAGAACTTGTATACAGAGAGCTCATGAGAGAGCTAAAAATATTGGCAGAGAAACATTGCTCAATGATCGTGTAGATAAAAACAATTTAGAAGATAGTTTTAATTTTGTGACTGAATATTCAGTACAAGCCAAAGAATATAAGAAAATTGTAAAAAAAAACAAACAAAAAAAACCGCTGCCATGTTTTGGGAGTTGAGCCTGTTTTGAAAGGACAGGCTGAAAAGCCAGTTAGAATGTGTTATAAGAAGGCTCCTACATTAAGAGATTTACTTACACATAGCCATTTTAAACCCAAAGAATCTGAGTGTTGGTTGTCTAAAAATAAGGGAAATTTTCAGTGCAAAAAAATGTATGTATTGTCACTATGTAGTTCATGGTAAATATTTTTCCAGTATTAATAGTGATAGGTCCTTTGAAGTCAGTGCATCACATGTAGCACCAAATGCGTTATTTACTTAGCTACATGCAAATGCATTGCCTTCTATGTGGGTAAAACCACTGAAAGTTTCAAATCAGGGTGGGCGAGCATATTAAAGCCATCAAAAGGAAGGATGGTTCTTACACTACAGCGGCTCATATTTTAACAGCTAATGATAATTCCCTACATGAATTTAGATTTATGGCTATCGATAGGATATGCTGCAATCCAAGGGGAGGAGACTATAATAATCTTGTTTTACGAAGGGAAAACTATTGGATTCTAAGACTGCGGGCTAATACTAGCCCAGGATTGAACACCCCAATAGAAATCTATCCGTATTTGAAAAAATGACATATAGGCTATGGTAATAGTCTCTCAGGACCCAATTCGCAGTGTCAGTGGCTTAGTAGGTAGCACACTCGCCTCTGAGGCCGGGAGATCAGAGGGCTGTGGGTTCAGTTCCCACATCTGGCACTTGGGTTAATATCCCAGTACTGACACTGTAGTGCAGCATGAGAGGTTTGCTGCACTTCTGAGGTACTGTCTTTCGGATGAGACGTTAAACCGAGGTCCCATCTGCCTGGATTGGTGATAGTTCAGGTGGATGTTAAAGATCCTATGGCACTTATCGAAAAGAGAAGGGGAATTTTCCCTGGTCTCCAGACTACATACTAGTACTGCTAGAGGAAGTACGTACACTGTTGTGGAAGAGGGCCATAGAACCAGTTCCCTGGGAACAAAGGAACAAGGGTTTCTATTTTATTTTTCTCGTCCCTAGATACACAAGGGACTTCAGGCCCATTCTGGATCTGAGGACTCTGAACTTCTACATTCCGTACAAGAAGTTCAGAATGGTCACTCTACAAGGCCTGCAGCCACTTCTGGAAGAAAAAAAGGGGGGACTGGATATGCTTCCTTGACATGCAGGATGCCTATCTGCATATCAAGATTTGTCCCCCTCACAGGAGGTACCTCAGGTTCCTGTTTCAGAGGGAGCACTACCAGTTCAGGGTATAGCCCTTTGGTTTGTCATCTGTGTCACGGGTATTTACCGACTGCTTGGCAGTTGTGGCAGCAGTTCTCAGGAGAGAGGGACTCTACATCTTTCCCTGTCTAGACGACCGATGCCTGGTTGCTCAAAGCCCAGCCCCAGAGCAGCTGTCTCAGACCGTAGCGCGTACCAGACAGCTGTTAAGTACCTTAAGGATTACGGTCAATCTGCCCAAGTCTGTCTTGACTCATGCTTGCAGTACATAGGAGGCAGTACTGGACACTGCCCAAGGGTTAGCCTTCCTGTCCCAGGACAGGGAAGAGCACCTCATGGCGCAGGCCCAGTTGATTTCCATGAACAGGTATGGCACTGCCAGGACATTCCTGAGACTTTTGGACCTGATGGCAACAGCCATTGTTATGGTACCCATGGCCAGGCTGCACATGAGTATCCCTCAGTGGACTTTAAGGGTCCAGTGGGATCAGCGCATGGATGATCTTGAACAACAAGTTCTAGTACCTTCCTCTGTCCAGAAGGTGCTCCAGTGGTGGATGGAACCCAGCAACCTGCTGAGAAGGGTTCCCTTCATTGTTCCTTCCCCTCAGCAGATTCTCACCACAGACGTTTCGGGGTTGGGCTGGGATGTGGGCATGTCTTGGTCCTCATCAGACGCAAGGAACAAGGACCAAAGTTGAGACCTTCCTCAATATAAACATTCTAGAGATGAGGGCCGTTCTGTATGCACTGCAAGTGTTCCAGAACCATCTGTCCCCGGGGCCTCTGCTGGTGCAGACTGACAACATCAGTGTTGCACACTACATAAACGGGGGGGGGCCTCATTTTTACCCCCTGTGCAGGGAAACAATCAGTTTGGCACTGGGCTCTAGAACAGGGTCTAGAACTGTTGGCTGTACATGTTCCAGGTGTCCAAAACATCCTGGCAGACAGCCTAAGCAGGTCGTATCCAGAATGCTTGAGTGGGAGCTGCTGACCTCCATAGCAGAAGACTTGTTCGACAGGTGGGAGTTGTCCAGACTTGGATGTTTTTGCGTTCCCACTTAACGCAAAACTGCCACTTTTCTGCTTGCTCGATTCCGGGTCTGGAGTTTTCTGGCGAGATGCGTTGCCTCTCTCTTGGAAAGGAGGTTCCTTTACGCCTTTCTTCCCTCTGATTCAGAGGGTGCTAATCAAGCTCCAAATGGAGGGAGCTACTCTAGATCTTACTTGAGACACAGCTCTTGCAGCAGGTTACACCATTAGGACTGAAGCGCAGGCGTCAGGACCCGATGAAAAATTCTAGCTAGCTATCTTCGAGGACCTCCCCGGCCGTCGGTCCCGCCTCCGGCGTCAGGCGTGGTACAAGGGGTGGTCCCGCCAGATTCCCCAGTTTTTCCCGCGTCGACTGGCTTTCTCGATTCTTCAGTTACAGTCTAGCGCCAAGTAACGCGTGGTTTAGTGCTTCTCTTCGAGAAATTCGATTTTCTTCAAGACCTTTGCTGATGTCCTCTCCGACCTCTGGTCACTCCTCCAAGTGTGCTTGCGGGAAACAGATCCCCTTCAAGGACCCCCACACTGCCTGCGTTAGGTGCCTGGGCCCAGACCACGATACCCGGGCCTGCTCGTCCCGCCAGGGGTTCAACAGCCATACCAGAATCCGACATCAGAAGGCCCTTCAGGCTTTTTTGTTGGAGGAAAAGCTGAAGACCATGTCCTCCAAGGGGGAATCTTCTTCTCAAAAATCCCACAAGCACGCGGAGAAACGAAGGAAGAAGGCCCCTTCCAGGGCTTCAGAGTCACGCAGTTCCGGTTCTAGGTCCGACCGCTCTCCCTCCAGGGCCAGCTCTCAGCCTCCCCCGGCTGCGGTAAGGAAACCTTCTTCTCAGGCCAAGTCTGCCAGGCCGTCCTCGTCTTCCTCCAAGGCCTTGGCGAAGTCCGGGGAGCGCCGCCATCATCATAAGTCGGGTTCCCGCTCTTCGGTACCCGACGTCAGGTCTTCTTCTGTGCCTCCTCGCAAGACGCTGGAGCTCACACCCTTAAAGAGACCTGTGGACCCGACGCCGGCGCGACCGTCGTCTGCCGCGCGTCATACCTCCCTGGAGCCGCCATCGGCCAGACGACTGTCACCGGCCAAACCATCACCTCAGCGGATGCCGGTAGGGGGACCGACGTCCGCTCCTCCTGAGAAGAGGGCCCTGTCTCCTCCGACCGATGTCGGTCAGGAGACTTTAACTGAGGAGGACCTAACGCAGCCCGAGGACCAGATGGGCAACCGCGGTTTCGTCGAAACTCCCAGGGAACCCTCGCCATTACCAGAGCCTCCTGCAGAGCCGACGCCAGGACCCGACGACCGCCCACCGGCACCCGGGCCGTCGTCGGGCCTTTCTTTAGCGGAAGTGAAGGACCTCTTCACCTCCTGGTGGGACACCATAAAAAAGGACATGGTTCCCACTGTTCCTCCTCCTCCTCCGGTTCCTGCACCCCCTTCGCCATCGGGGTCGGTAGGCCATTTACCTTCTCCCTGGGAGCCTAGATCCTCTCCCAGGGGGAGACCAGAAAAATGGAGACCTCCGTCGAAATCTTCTTCTGGATCACCCAGCCCCAAGAGATCCAGGAGACACCAACGTTCGCCTTCGACGGAGGACACAGGATCAGACTACTCTGCCTCTAGATCCCCATCTCCACTCTCCATCCCTTCTCCGGACCCACGTGAGATTCCCAAATCTCCTCCGGATGATCCTTCGTTCCTTGATATTATGAGACATATACAAGAGAACATGGGATGGGATGCAGAAGACCTAGACCCCAAAAGGGTACGCCTCACCAAATATCTTCGGCAGAAGGACCCCAAGCCTGTGGTGGTACCACCCTTGGTGGACACTTTTGTGGATGTCACCAAGGCAGCGTGGAAGCGTCCACACTCGCTCCGCGATGCCGAAAAAAGCTGATCGTTTGTACAAGGCTCCTAAGGAACGACCAGTACTTGACGCAGCAGCCTCAGGCCGATTCTCTGGTCATCACAGCCTCACATGACCGGTCACAGAGGCCGCAACATTTGAGCACCCCACCGGACCCAGAGTCCAAGCAGTTGGACCAGCGTTGGGTAGGCGACGTATGCCTCCGCTACCTCGCCCATCAGATCCTTGAACTATTTAACCCACTGGTTCAGTTCCAGAACGCTTGTGGAAACAGGGTCTGAAACGGCTGAAAAATTGCCTGAAGGTGAGCAGAAGGAGGAGATGCTTCAGCTCCTCCGTACGGGTTCAGACGTGGGGACCCAAGTGCTACGAGCCGCGTACGACTCCGCGGACTCATCGGCCCGAGCAGCAGCTTCTGGCGTATGCCTCCGGAGACACTCCTGGTTATGCGTCTCTGGTTTTACCCCAGACGTCCAGAAGAATATTATGGACGCTCCTTTTGAGGGAGAAGTCTTGTTTGGTAATCCTTCGGAGAAGATCATTACCAGACTTCAGGAGGCCGGGAAGGCGGTAAGGTCGGTTCAGGCCATGTACCGACCCAAGCTTGGTTCCTTTCATAGGAACCAAAGCCGTTTTCGTGGGCGGATGCAGAGGCAGCAGCCCCGCTCCGCTGCACATCAGAGGGGCTTCGGCTTCCGTAGAGCCCAGGGGAAGCAGCCCGCCAGCCGAGGTCAGCGTTCTCCTAAGCCGGCCCAGCCAGCGGGCCCATCTGCCTCCACAGCCTGACTCCTTTCCGGCCCCCGCCCCTCAGGATCAACTGGAAATCATGGTCGGGGGTCGCATTGCGAACTTCTGCCGGGATGGCAAGCTATAACCACCGACAGGTGGGTTCTTCAGTTGGTCAGTCTAGGCCACTTTATAGAATTCGGAGAAAAGCCACCCTCGAGGCCTCCTTTGCTCTCCCGGTATCCGGGTCAGCACAAAGCTTTGATCTGGCAAGAAGTACTCGCGCTCCTGCGAAAGGGAGCGATAGAGTATGTCCCGGAGAACCAGAGAGGACAAGGATATTATTCCCACTTCTTCCTGGTTCCAAAGAAAACAGGGGACCTCCGTCCGATTCTGGACCTCAGCGACCTCAACTGTGTCGCTCATACAGAGATTCCGCATGGTGACTCTTCCGGTCTTATTCCCATGCTGAAACAGGACGCCTTTAGCTGCCTCTAGACATGCAGGACGATACCTGCATATCCTTATAGCTCAGGCGCACATGAGGTTCCTGCGCTCGAGGTTCCCGACCACCACTTTCAGTTCCGAGCCCTTCCGTTCGGACTGTCATCCGCACTAGGGTCTTTACCAAGTGCATGGCAGTCGTGGCAGCGTCTCTGAGGAGACAGGGCCATTATGTGTTCCCGACCTGGGCGACTGGCTTCTCATGGCCGCCCAGAGGCGTTGCTACATCTTGATTCAGACACCCAGGACCTGTTCGGTCTCTGGGCATCCTCATAAATTAAGAAGTCTCTCCTGGTACCGTCACAAGAAACTGCAGTTTATAGGCGCAGTACTGGACACTGTTCAGGGAAGAGCTTTTCTTCCGACGACAGAGCGGAGCGCATCAGATCCCCTCATAAGGGATTTATCGTCGAACAAGATCGCACTCTGCCAGGTCGGTCCTTCGCTTGCTCGGACACATGGCTGCGCCATTCTACTGTCCCTTCGCAAGGCTCCACATGCGGTAACTCGAGTGGATGCTCAAAGTGCAGTGGGACCAAAGGCAAGACCACTTGCAGCATCCGGTCAGAATCACGAATTCCGTGATTCGAGACTGGCAGTGGTGGCTAGTCCCAGGGTCGCTCTCCACAGGCGTCCCGTTCGTAGCGCCGTCCCCGGAGGTAACCCTCACCACGGACGCCTCAGGTCTTGGGTGGGGGGCACACCTGGACGGGGTAAAGTCCCAGGGTACGTGGACCCCGATGGAAGCTCATCTTCATATCAATGTCCTAGAGATGAGAGCGGTTCTCTATGCCCTACAGGCCTTTCAGTCAGTAATCCCACCTTGTACTCTTCTGCTTCAGACAGACAACACGGCGGTGATGTATTACCTCAACAAACAAGGAGGCGCACACTCTTACCCCCTTTGCAGGGAAGCCATGAGGGTGTGGAATTGGGTAATCGGACGCGGTGCAAATCTGATCACTGTGCACGTTCCCGGGGTGGACAACACAATTGCAGACGGCCTGAGTCGATCCCAGGCCAGAGTCCACGAGTGGGAACTTCTTCAAGAGGTAGCAGAGGATCTGTTTCTTCGATGGGAATTCAGAACTAGACTTGTTCGCATCCCCATCAATGCAAACTGCCCAATTTTTGCTCGCTAGATCCAGGGCCTGGTGTTTTCTGGCAGATGGCATTATCCCTCTCCTGGGCGAACAGATTCTCTCGCTTTCCCTCCTTCCCGTTGATCCAGAGGTTCTTCTCAAACTGCGCAGGGAGCACGCACTCATGATCCTGGTGGCCCCGTTCTGGCCCAGACAGATCTGGTTCCCTTTGTTGGTGCAACTATCTCGGGAACCCCCGCTCCCGTTGCCCAGCTCCCACCTCCTGTCTCAGGAGAAAGGTTCACTTGTCCATCCGGACTTACGTTCATTGAACCTGCATGCTTGGCCTAGAGACATAGCCATCTTATGCGCCACGGGGTCTCGCAAGAGGTTGCAGAGGTTCTTTCTGCAGCCAGAAAGCCGAACGATATGCGACGTCACGCCATGAAATGGCGCCCGCTTTTTGTTTATGGTCGCGAAACGCGATTTTCCCCTTCAGGTTGTCCTGTGGGAGTAATTTGGATTATCTGCCTCCCTCTTTCATTTGGGTCTAGCCTTCCTCTATTAAGGTGCACCTCTGTGCCATTTGGCCTATCACCTCCCGGTGGAGACATCATACAGTGGCTCAGTTGGGCGCCCTCTCGAAAATTTCTTGGGGAGTGTTACACCTTCAGGCCTCCTATTAGGGACCCTGTGCCTCCATGGGATCTGCTCTTTGTCCTGGAACAGCCTCCGCTCCCCCTTTGAACCTGCCAGGCGGATTGCGAGCTACGTTTTCTGTCGTGGAAAACGTTATTTTTAGTTGCTGTTACTTGTTGCGAAGAATATCTGAACTTCAAGCTCTTATGTGCAAAGAGCCTTATTTAGTTTTCCACCGGGACAGAGTATCCTGAGGACGAACCCTAAATTTTTGCCTAAGGTGGTCTCTTCCTCCTCTGAACCAGGATATTGACCTTCCGGTCTACTTCGAGTTACTCGAATAGAGGAGAGCTCTGCTTCACACCCTGGATGTTCACCGCAGCCTGAGGTATACCTCAACAGAACTAAATCTTTTCGTAGTTCTGAGCAGCTTTTCGTTTCCCTCTCTGAGAGAATGATGGGCCAACCCGTATCCAAACAGTCCCTTTCTCGCTGGCTTGTCCAGTGTATTTCTTACTGTTATGATATAAAAGAGAAGCCCTCCGGGCACAGTCCGGGTCATTCTACTAGAGGTGTGGCCACCTCCTTTGCAGCACTCAGAAACGTCTCCACCTCTGCTATATGTGCTGCAGCCACTTGGAGTTCTGTGCATACCTTTATCAGGCATTATAGCCTGGACATCGCGCCTCGGCGGAGGGCTGGTTTCGGCCTGGCGGTGCTACAGGGTCTCCTGTCCTAGGTTCAGGACCTGGAATTCCTTTCCTGTTTTCCTCCTCCCGGAATTTCTGGCAGCGTTACTGCTTGGGAATCAGTCCTAATGGTGTAACCTGCTGCAAGAGCTGTGTCTCGAGTAAGATGGTACAGTACGGCAGAACTTACGTAACAGTAGATCTTCGAGAACAGCTCTTGCAGCTGCATACCCTCCCGCCCACCTTCCCCTTGGAGAGGCATGGCTCAGTCTTTCTGAGCAGGGATTTATACCTTTCTGTCTTCTGACCCGTAATCCTCGGTCTCCCATTTCGTTGTCAGCCTGCGGCCGGAAGTCTCCGGCGGGAGAACTGGGGAATCTGGCGGGACCGCCCCCTTTTGTACCATGCCTGACGTCGGAGGCGGGACTGACGTCAGGGGCGGTCCCAGCTGAAGATAGCTAGCTAGAATTTTTCCGTGGGGTCCTGACGCCTGCCGGCTTCAGTCCTAATGGTGTAACCTGCTGCAAGAGCTGTTCTCGAAGATCTACTGTTACGGTAAGTTCTTACGTAACTGTACTTTCTTGTGGCTGCCTTCTGGCCTAGTCATGTATGGTTTCCTTTGCTGCAACAGTTAGCAGTGGAACCCTCACTGCCCTGCCCCTGTGCAAGGGCTTGCTGTCACAGGGACAGGGAACCCGGCTCCATCTGGACCTAGAGTCGCTCCATCTCCATGCCTGGCTCCCGAAGACATAGCCGTTGCGAGATATGGAGTGTCCCCAAAGGAGGCTTACGTCCTGGTGGCTTCCCCGGAAGCCCTCCACCAGGACTACTTACTCCGTGATGTGGAAGCGGTTTGCTCTGTGGGCCGCTTCTCACTACCTGGACCCTTTTACCTGTCCAGTAAGCTAGCGTCTAGAGTATTTGCTGTCTTTATCAGATGCAGGCCTGCAATACTCCTCTCTCAAAGTGCACATTACTGCCATTTCTACGTTCCATGTGCCTATTGACCATCATATGGTTGCCCAGCTGGAGATGACCCTAACGTATTTGAGGGGCATCCTGCATTTGAAGCCTCCTATCTGCAACCCTGTCCAGGCTTGGGATCTTTATTTATGACTTTGGTAACCGGGTAGGTGCACTGATCCAGAGGACTTTTTTTTTTTTTTTTGCAAGGTAAAGATAATGCTTTTATTAGGGTAGCAAAACATTAAAAGATACAAGATTTCAGTGCCTATAGTTTTGCATGTTGTTCTTGTATTGTACACATTGTAGGCTGAAGCACCTTCTGCAGGAGTTTGATTCCTGTTAGCAATGCAAATAAAAACAAGCATTTGTCAGTGTTGGATGTTTGCCCTTAGTACAGAAACCCTGGGGTACTAGATGCATTGTGGTGCACTTTGTGGGTTATGTATTACCAAAGTTAGGAGCCTGCATTTGTAAATTGCAACCCAGGCTCATATGTTTGCAATTTGTTAATATTTTTGTCCCAAATTGTCAACACAGCCCTCCCATGACCCCACGTGATGAACATGTGCACAGAAAACGTTCAGCTCCCGTCTGAAAGGTGATGTCACGCAGCGACTGCAAAACCACCTTACGGGATGAAAAAACACATTTTGGCCAGGAATTGAAAAATGACAGCTGTCACATTCATGAGGTTCTGTGAAGAAATGGCTATGTTGAAAAATTGGGGCAAAAATTTTGAAAATTACCAACGTTACAAGCCTGCATTTGCAAAATTCAGTGCAGGCTCCTACCTTTTTTTTTTTTTTTTTTTTTTTGTGAATAATATTTTTATTGGTTTTTCACAGATGGATAGAGATAGAAAAAACTACAGGTTACATACTTTCTCATCCTGCTTTTCAGTTTAAAACCATACAATTGATTACATGGATTTTTGCTAAAAAAAAGAAAGAAGCATTACGTATTATTCAATCCTTCCTGGTGCTGCCTTACTTTTTAGTCCAGTATTTCTTTCGAATGTCCTATGAGCTTCTATACTGACAGCCTGCAGGATTTGTGCTATACCACTCTATAACGTAGTCGAGGTCTGTAAAGCAACCTAAAGCTGCTACAAAAACAGAGCAGTAAAATCAAAAAAGTGGAAAGATGGAAAGTACAGTAAAAAGTTCATTCTGCCATATAATATATTTTAAATCATCCTCAGTATGCATATGATTCATATACCATGTGGTATGCTTGTATGGTGTTTTATTTACTGGAGTAGTATTTCAGGCCATCCATAAATCTGGGTTTTTCCTCTGCTAAAGCTGCCCTCATCCATTATTTTCTCGCCCCTTCTTGTAATATTTGTGACTCCACCAAAGAGAGAGATATAAAATGAACCCCACCCACTCTGTTAAAAACTTTTCTACCTTTCCTTTCAGGGCGTATGAAAGCCTGTCCGTGGCTAAGGTTGCTATCATTAAGGATCGCCACATTTGAGTCGTGGGTGAGATGCCTGAAACCCAGGTATTAAGAATTATTTGTCTAGCCACTACCAGGGCTACTGTCACCCACTTTGGATACATATCCCACTCTTCCTCCTCCCCCCCCCCCAACTCCAAACAGTAAAGAAAGTGGTGAAAAAATGTCCCCTCCTCCAAACTTGGGAGATTTCTGATGCAGTGTCTCTCCAGTATAAGTGTAACTTTGGATATGCCCAAAAATAATGAAAATATGTACCCCTGGCCGTTTTGCACCTCTCACATATATCTGAAATCCCTGGATGAAACATGCAACACACTTGGTGGGTAAAACAATCTGTGAATAAATTTGAATCGTTTCTCCTTGAATCTGTTGCAGAGCAACAAGCCCAATTGAGATGTCACAACTGTAAGCCAATTTTCCTCTGTTATAGGGATCCCCAAATCTACTTCCCATTGGGATCTGGTTTTACTGGAATGATCCGGGAAAACTGATCTGTCGAGCCTGGCTGCTCTTCCTGTTAGGCCTTTTCCTGTGTTCTTGCCCTGAAGCAGGTATGTTAGCGAGTTCCCAGTAGGTATTCTGTTAAGCCCTCCACAATAATTCCGTACTTGTAAATATCTGTAAAATTGTGGTACTAGGAGCCCCAGGGATTCTTTCACCACCGAGAGGACTGTTTTCAGTCAGTTTTGTGTTAGAGAAGCTTACTTCGGCTCCTTTTGAGCCGGCCACAACTTGCAGGCTACGTTTTCTGTTGTGGAAAGCATTATTTCTAGGGATGTGGATATGTTGTTCAATCCACACTTACTGGCAGGTTCCTTGCCACTTTAAATCTTGCTGGAAGGTCTTCAGGCTGGCTCCTCCCACCCACCCGGGTGGTAAAACTCTCGGCTGCGCCCCATGACTCCAGATCTTCCTTACCGCTTGGAAGCTCAGGTTCCCTCCTTAGCGCTCTGCGTTTTAGGCCTGGATCCACACTCTTCGGTCAATCCGAAACTTATTCTTAAATTCAGAAGACTTCGGTTTTCTCTTTCCCTCACGGCTGCGATGGACAAATCGACTCACGGATTTCGTTGGTGCCCCTGTGGGCAGAAGATGTCTCGGACCAATCCGCACTCCATGTGCGTTTATTGCCTTGGACTCTGCCATGACTCACAGGCTTGTGAGTTGTGCAAATCCTTTTCGGCTTCGGTCTTGGAGGACCGCGCTGCCCGATTGATGTTGGGGCGTCCCGAGAAACATTATCCTCCGGTCAAGTCGAAGGAGGCCCATTGGGAGGTGTCCGGCTGCGGGCTCGACTGAACAGCTGGAACAGATGATCACCCTCAAGGAGGAGGCGGCCCAGGCTGCATCATCATCTTCCTCAGTCACGGCATTTGTCCCGCTCTCCTTGGGCTCCTCCTACACAGCTTCTTTCAAGGAGCTTTGCCAATCCCTCTCCACCAAGGGAGAAGGGCCTTTGGGACATTCCTCTCTGTCTAAACAGAAGGACTCCAAAGGTAAGTCCCACCATCGACGTGAGTGGAAGAGGTCCCCTTCCCCGGATAGTCGACACTCGACTTCGGTTGAGGTTGCGGCTAAGGCCGCTGGCTTCACGGTGTCCCCATCAGGTCTGACAGTTTGTCGACTGGAGAAGCTGGCAACGCTTCTTCACCGCTTCCCCCGGTGGAAACCAAGGACTTGCCTGTGTTACCTGTGCCGGAGTCCCTGGTTAAGGTCCCTGAACCGAGGGAGGAGTGGGTTTCCCCCACCCCCTCTCAGACCCACCCGAAGGTCTCTGTCTTGGACCTCTTCCAGGTCCAGCTGGTCCCACCGACGCTGGCGGTCTTGGTCTCGGCACCATGGAAAGCGGCGCCGCTGCTCATCCTCGTCATCCTCTTTGGAGGATAGGCTCTGGCACAAGTTGCATCGGCGCTACGAAGATCTAATGTGGCAGCAGCTCTTATTGTCCGGGAATAAGCGGACACTGTTGCCTTCTCCGGCCATTAAGTGGCTGTCACCAGAGCGGCTGAAACAACCCCTAGTAGTAGTCGAGGAACCGAAGCCGGCACCGGTTGTTTGGCCGAAAACGGCTGCGCCACCCATTGTGGTGGAACCCCCACCTCCACAACCTAAAACTGGGGCCCGGACCAAGGATTCTCGGTCAGGTCGGGGCTTGCCCCATCGGTTGTCTGTCACCCTCACTCCCGATCGACCTCGGCAGGTGGAGGGTGGCTCAGGTGCTCGGCAGCTGTTAGCAGACTCCTCTGAGTCTGACGACGACGGCTCCTTGTTCTCCAGGCTGCTTGACCTGGGGTCCACTAGGGGTCAGTCGTGGACGAGAGCCCATCCTCGTTCCTTGGAATGCTTCGTCTTATCTCGGAGTCCACTGGGATGAAGCTCGAACCCGTTTCAAAATGGGCCAAGTATCCCCTCACAGAGATACTGGACCAAGGGGATTCTCCTACGGAGGCCTTCCCGGTGGCTGAAGCCATTATTGGCCCGGCCCTGGAGCTATGGCAGCAGCCAGCTTCTTGTCCAGCACCTTCGGCCAGGATGGCTCGGAAGTATTCTGTTCCCACCGGTTCACTCTCCGGTTCCTCGGAGCACCCCTCTGCGGAGGGGCTAGTGACCGACAGCATTTTCTGGCATTCCGGGAACGCTTGGGATGTGGACAAGCCACCTGATAAGGAGTCCAAGAAATTGGACTACTCCAGGCGGAAAGTCTATGCTGCTTCCTCCCTAGGCCTTCGTCAGGCCAGCTTGGCCGTCCTGATGGCACACTTTTCACATGTCCTTTTGGGCTCCCTGGATGAGGTGATTCCTCATCTCCTGGCTGACCTTCAAACTACGGTCAAGCAGGTGCGGGATCCGGGAAGGGTGGTGGCCAAACAGCAGCTCCAAACTTCCTTGGACATCGCTGACTCGTGTGCCCGGTCAGTAGCAGCCGCAGTGGCCATGCGCTGCAGAGCTTGGCTGCGGATCTCCACCTTTACTGTGGATACCCAGCACAAGCTGGCAGACGTTCCCTTCTTGGGTACTGACTTGTTCGGTCCCGGGGTGGAGGGTCATCTGTAACAGATTGAGAAGTCCAGCGCCACCTTGGACTCGGTCACGTCTGCCCAGAAGGACAAAGGCTGCCAGCAACAGCATAAGCCCTTTCGTCCTTCAGCCCCTGCAGCACTTCCAGCCCAGCAACACCTGCATCAGGGCCAGCAGGCTCGCACTTGGCACCCCAAAGCCAAGCCTGCTGCTTCCTCTAGCAGCAAGCCCGGGGGTCCAGGCGGCTCCTCGGCCGGCCCTTCCTCCAAGCCTGCCCAGTGACAGGTTGACATATCGCCCCCAACCTCGTCACTCCTCCCTGGGTTCCTGGTCCGATATCACCACGGACCGCTGGGTGTTGGAAGTGGTAGGCAGGGGTCTGCCTCTGGAATTCGAACACTCCCCACCCTATCGAACTGTCACCCCACGGTGGGGGGGGGCTACGGGTTCCGCAGCGCCTCTGTCGGCTTGTTGAGGCGACATTGCCCTGCTTCTTCAGAAGGAGGTGATCCTCCTCCTCCTGCAGACCCAGGGTTTGTGTCTAGGTACTTCCTGGTCCCAAAACGGACAGGGGGCTGGTGCCCCATTCCAGACCTACATGACCTGAACAAGTTCCTGAGGTCTCGTACGTTCAGGATGGTCACTCTGGCTCAGATCATCCCATCCTTGGAACAAGGCGTGTGGGTCTGTTCTCTGGACCTCCAGGACGTGTTCTTTCACGTCCCAATCCGTCTGTCTCACCAGTGATTCCTCCGCTTCAGGGCAGAGGGATCCCTTTCCGAGTTCCGGGCCATGCCCTTCGGCCTCTCTCCAGCTCCCAGGGTCTTCACCAAATGCATGGCAGTGGTGACAGCATTCCTGCGGCGCCGAAGGGTCCGGGTGTACCCTTACCTGGACGACTGGCTGATTGCAGCCCCCTCCAAGTTGGAGGTGGAGCGGTCCAGGGATCTGGCCCTCCAGGTCTGCTCTCAGATTGGCCTCCTCATCAACAAGGCCAACCGGAACTCGTGCAACGAGGTGATTCAGTTCATCGACAGAGCTCGATTTCTTCGGGCCAGAGCACAGCTCCTGGCGGACAGGGCTGAGGTCCTTTTCTCCTTTGCCTAGTCATTTCGGGTTGGCCAATTGCGCCTGCCCAGGACTTCCTGGGCCTCATGGCAGCCTGCACCAGCGTGCTCCGTTGGCACATGCGTCCCCTGCAATGGGGGCTGGCCTGCCAATGCTCACAGTGCTCCGGTCCTCTGGACCAGCCAGTGACGGTGACCCAGGAGATGTGGAACGGCCTCCAGTGGTGGCTCGTTCCAGCTCATCTGCAGGAGGGTATCCCGTTTGTCCGCCCAGAGCCGACGGTCACTCTGAAGACCACCTCTCTGATGAGTTGGGGTGCCCATCTGGGGGAGCTCAGAGCGCATGGCCTCTGGTCCCCTCAGGAAGTCTTGTTGCCACATCAACCTGCTGGAGCTTCGAGCGGTCCGACTAGCCCTCACCGCCTTAGCTCCATTTGTACAGGGTCAAGTGGTCCAGGTCCAGACGGACACCATGACCATGTACTGCCTAAACCGTCAGGGCAGGATGCACTCCTTGCCTTTGTGCAAGGAGGCTCTCCGCAGTTGGTCTCTCATGAGCAGACTGGAGGCAGATATCCTAGCCATCCACGTGGAATGAGCCTCCAACACTCTGGCCGATGCCCTCAGCCGGATAGGTGCTGCATCTCTCGAGTGGTGTCTCCTGCCGGAGGTAGTACAAGATCTGTTCTCCCACGGGGGCACTCCTCAGGTGGACCTGTTTGCCTCCAGGGAGAATGCGAAGCTGAGGCTGTTTCATGCCCGCCACCCACAGCAGGGCTCGCTGCAGGGGGATGCCTTCTCGAGGCCATGGACTCCAGGCCTCTTCTACGCCTTCCCTCCATTTCCCTTGATCCACAAGATGCTTCTCAAGGCAAAGAGGGACAAGGCACAGGTGATTCTGGTAGCCCCAGACTTACCCTGCCGGTTCAGGTATCCAAATCTCCTCAGCCTCTGTTCCAGACTCCCGAGGCGGCTTCCAGCCCGCCCAGACCTGATCTCAGTCAGCAAGGGGAAGGTACTCCACTCGGACCTTCAATCCCTGCATTTGACGGCCTGGTTCCTGAGCGGCTAGAGTTCCAGGCCTTGGGTCTTTCCGACGAAGTCCTCAACATTGTTGAGGCATCCCGTAAGGAGTCGACATGAAAATGCTATGCCTTCAGATGGAAGAGATTCTCCATTTGGTGTCAGGATAAGGGGCTGGACCCTTCCTCCTGTTCTTTGGCTAGCATTCTGGACTACCTGTGGTCCCTTTCTCAGCTAGGGCTTCGGTCGACGACCCTTAAGGTGCACCTGACAGCCATCTCTGCTTACCGGGCGCGGGCCGGGTAGCAGTCGGTGGTGCAGGAGAAGGTGGTCAGGCGCTTTTTCAAAGGCTTTGATCATATATCCCCTCCTGTGCGAGAACCTCCACCTCCGTGGGATCTACTGCTGGTATTGGCTAAGCTCATGGGCAAGCCATTAGAACCGATGCACAGCCTCTCACCTGTCGTGGAAGACCACCTTCTTGGTGGCTATCACATCAGCCAGAAGGATGGGAGAGCTCCAGGCGCTTTCCATCGAGTCTCCTTATCTGGTCTTCCACAGGGACAAGGTTGTCTTGCGCCCCCACCCGAAATTCCTTCTGAAGGTGGTGTCGGAGTTTCACCTTAACCAGGTGTTGACTCTGCCGGTGTTCTACCCCAGTCACACCTCGGAGGCCGAATATAGGCTCCATACTCTGGACCCTAGAAGAGCGCTCTCTTGTTATAAGCAGCGGATGGCTGAAGTTCAGGGAGAGGTTCGCTAGCTGTTTGTCACCTGTGCTGAAGCTGCACCTGGCAGACCTGCAGCCAAGCAGACGATAGGCAGGTGGGTCTCCTCCTGCATAGATCTCTGCTATAGGTTGGTGGGCATGGAGCCTCCCAAAGGGATAAGAGCTCATTCTACCCGCCATACTGCTGCTACGGTGGCTGCTTCCAGGGACGTCCCTATCCTGGAAATCTGCAGGGCTGCTTCCTGGAAGTCAGCACACACCTCATTACCCACTACCACATCGACCTTGAGTCACACCGGAATGCTGGTTTTGGGACCTCGGTTCTCCAGTCCTTATTTCCCAAGTAGGGGGTGCACGCCTTGCCTCCCTTCTCCTAGAGAACTGCTAGGAGTCTGCCAGTAAGTGTGGATTGAACAACATATCCACATCCCTAGAAATACAGGCTACTCACCTGTAACAGGAGTTCTAGGAGTGGTATATGTTGCTCATCCACACAACCCACCCGGCTTCAACACGCAACCTGGCTTCCAGCGGGCTAGATCTGGCGTCATGGGGCAGAGCCGAGAGTTTTGTCACCCAGTTGGGTGGGAGGAGCCAGCTTGAAGACCTTCCGGCAAGATTTAAAGCGGCAAGGAACCTGCCAGTAAGTGTGGATGAACAACATATACCACTCCTAGAACTCCTGTTACTGGTGAGTAACCTGTATTTTTAGTTGTCATTACTTCTGGTCAAAGGATTTCCCGAGCTACAGGCTCTAATGTGCGAGCCTCCTTGTTTGATTTTCCATAAAGACAGGGTGTCTTTTCGTACTAACCCTAAGTTTTTACCAAACGAGTGTGAGTTTACTTTAAATCGAACCATCCACCTGCCAGTTTATTTCCTGAGCATGCCAATCCAGGGGAAGCATTGCTCCATACCTTAGATCTACGTGGACCACTCTGGTCTTACTTCGAGAGGGTTCCTGCAGTAGGGCTTCACATATAGGACTGCTCCCCCTGGCGTCGGGGTCGAACAGCAAACTTGTAGCTAGCAGTCAGCGGGGACCCCCGGACGTCGGGTGACGCGACGTGAGCCCAACTATAAAAGGGGCGGTCCCGTGCCCGCCCTCCAGTTCTTTCCTACCGTCGCTTCAGTTCATTTGACAGACGTGGTAGAACAGCAATCACCTTCGATTTCTCCTTCCAGGAGAACCATTTCCAATTCAAGGCACTTCCCTTTGGCCTGTCCTCAGCACTCCGGGTTTTCATCAAGTTCCTAGCAGTGGTAGTAGCATTTCTCCGCCGCAGAGGCATATATTGTGTTCCCATACCTGGACGACTGGCTCTTTTCAGCCCCATCCCTGGACAGCCTGAAGGAGTCTCTCTTCTTCACTCTGGATCTGTTTGCCCAGCTGTGCATGTCAGTTAATCTCCCCAAGTCTCAGCTAGTACCCTCTCAGTGCCTCCAATTTATTGGAGCAGTACTGGATACAGTCCGGAGCAAGGCCTTCTTACCATTGGATCGAGCCAAGACCTTGGTTTCTCAGGCCACTTTGGTGGCCAAAGCTCAGTGGACCCCAGCGCACTCGGTGCTCCATCTTTTGGGTCTTATGGCAGCAGCCATTCCTACTGTCCCCCTGGCCAGACTGCACATGAAAGTTACCCAGTGGTCTCTTCGAATTCAGCGGGATCAACGATTGGACAACATGAACCAACGGTCATGATCCCCAACAGCCTTCAGACAGATCTCCTCTGGTGGCAGGACCTCCCTAACTTGTTGGTGGGAGCCCCCTTCCACACTCTGGCTCCCTCCCAGACCCTCACCCCGGATGCCTCCGAAATGGGTTGGGGATCCCATTTGGGGGATCACAGAACTCAAGGTTCATGGTGTCCTTAGGAGCAACATCTTCACATCAACATCCTGGAGACCAGTGCAGTCCTGTACGGTCTCCAGGTCTTCCAGTCGTTACTCCTCCTGGGAACACCTATGGTCCAAACAAACAACATGTCGACTGTTTGGTACCTCAACAAACAAGGAGGTACCTGGTCATACTCTCTTTGCAGGGAAGCAATGAGAGTATGATATTGGGCTGTTCAGCACAGCCTGTTTCTGACTGCAATCCATGTACCAGGCGTGCACAGTTTCCTGGCGGACAGTCTCAGCTGATCAGTAGCCAGGGATCATGAGTGGGTACTAAAGCAGGAGGTAGTCAAAGACCTGTTTCTTCGGTGGGGTCGGCCAGACCTAAATCTGTTCACCTCCCCATTCAACGCAAAACTACCCAACTTTTGCTCGCTTGTTCCCGGGCATGGTGCTTTTTGGCGAGACGCGCTGTCTCTCTCTTGGACAGGGAGGTTTCTATATGCATTTCTTCTCATTCAGAAGGTTCGGTTGAAACTCCAGGCAGAAGGGGCTCACTTGATTTTAATTGCCCCTCTGTGGACCCGGCAGATTTGGTTCCCGCTGTTAGAACTAGTTCTAGAACCGCCGGTCCTTCTGCCACTATCTCACAACCTTCTGTCTCGGGAGCAGGGCACCCTGGTCCATCAGAGTCTTCAGTCTCTCCATCTTCATGTGTGGCACCTCTCAAGTTGCTCTGGTCCTGGTGGAAGCCAGAAAATCCTCTGCCAGATCCACCTATGCCATGAAGTGGAAGAGATTTTCTGTCTGGGCCACAGCCAAATGCTTGGACCCTATTTCTTGCTCAGCCTCCCAGATGTTACAGTACTTTTTACAACTTTCTGAGTTGGGCCTTCGTTACTCCTCTATTAAAGTCCATCTTTCTGCGGTGTTGGCCTTCCACCTTCCGGTGGAGGGCAAAACCCTAGCACAACTAGAGGTTTCCAAAACTTTCTTAAAGGGTATCCGTCACATCAAACCTCCAGTCCGGAACCTGTGTCCTCCCTGGGATCTTAATTTTATGTTGGAGAAATTTACTTTGCCCCCTTTTTGAACCAGCAGCAAGTTGTGATATGTGCTTCCTGTCCTGGAAGACACTGTTTTTGGTTGCAGTTACTTCAGCTCGAAAGGTCTCAGAGCTTCAGGCCTTTGTTTGCAGAAAGCCTTATTTGATTTTCCACAAGGACTGGGTGGTCCTGAGGACTAATCCTTCTTTTCTTCCAGAAGTGGTTTCGGAGACAACTCTCAACCAGAGTCTTGAACTGCCAGTCTGTTTTCCTCAGAATTCCAACAGGGAGGAATATCTTTTGCACACCTTGGATGTGCATCAGATTTTGATGTACTATACCTCACGGACTAAGAGGTTGGAACGTTGAACCAACTCTTTGTGGCCTTTCCCTTCCAGTGCCAGGGCAAGGCCATCTCTAAATAGACTATTTCTAAGTGGCTGGCTAACTGTATTTGCTAAACTTACCAGAAATACGGAAAAACCCTTCCGGGGGTGGTTAAAGGCCACTCCACCAGAAGCATGGCAACTTCTACCACTTTTTTCAGGAATGTGTCCACTGCGGAGATCTGTGCAGTAGCCACTTGGTCTTCCGTCCACACCTTCACTAAGCACTACAGTTTGGACATTGCCTCTAGGCGTCAAGCTGGTTTCGGCCTTGCAGTTTTGCAAGGTCTTATGTCTTAAGGCAGATCCTTAATTGGCAGGCATCTTCCTTCTCCCGGAAACTTGTCTCCAACTCCTTCTTTTTGTTAGACTGCTTGGAATTCAGTCCTATATGTGAAGACCTACTGCAGGAACCCTCTCGAAGTAAGATATAGCATTTACGTAAGAACTTACCGTAACTGTAGCTCTTCGAGAGAGGTTCCTGCAATAGGTCTAGTTTCCCACCCACTTTCCCCCAGCTCCTGGAAATTTTCCTTTTCTAGGATTGTGGGTATGTTGTTCATTCACACTTATTGGCATATCCCTTTCCCCTTTAACAATCGCTGGAAGTCTTCAAGCAGGCTCCTCCCACCCACCCAGGTGGTATAACCCTCGGCTCCGCTCCATGACGCCAGATCTTCCTTTCCGCTGGAAGATTCAGGTTGCCTCCTTCGTGCTCCTGCATTTTGTAGGCCCTAGCTTCAAAATCTTCGGTTATTCCGAAAATTCGTCTAGTTCACATTAGCGATCGCGACTACTTATCTTCGATTATGGAAGACAAGTGTTCCCCCGGATTTCGCCGGTGTTCGTGCGGCCAGAAAATGTCATGCACCGATCCCCACACCACGTGCGTCTATTGCCTGGGTGTCGACCATGACACCTCGAAGTGTAATTTTTGTCTTGCATTTCACCCTGACGTCCTCAACTACCGTCTCGCACGCCTGAAGTTGGGGAGGCCGGAAAAATTGAACCCTCTGGTGAAATCAAAGGAGGCTCGGTGGGTAGTTTCTGTGGCCATGGGATCTGCCGAGCAATTGGAACGCATGCAAGCCTTCGAGGAAGAAGCGGCTCGTGCCGGGAAATCTTCCTCTCAGAGCTTCTTCGTTCCGCTCAACCTGGACTCCACCTTCTCTGGTTCCTTCCGAGAGTTGTGCCAGTCTCTCCCGACTAAGGGAGAGGGTCCTGCGGGCCCACACTCCTCTCAGTCCCCTAAGCAGGAAAAGGACCCGGGATCGTCTTCGTTTCGGCAAAGATGTTCTTGGGATCTGGAGAGAATTCGGTCCCAGGAACAGGCAGTCTCGACTTCGGTCGAAATTGCCTCTTTAGCTGCTGGCTTCTTGGCTTTGCAGTCTGGTCAGTCAACGAGGTTGAAATCATCGATTCGATCGACCCATTGTCGCAGACTCCGGTAGACAATTCTCTCAATTGGACTCAGGTCCTTTCTTTCCTCGACAAGGAAACCCAGCCCGCTGGGAATCCCATCGAGGAAGTGGTCCTTGACCCTGGGAAATCATCGGCCCTGCCGGTGTCTCCCGAGCGACCTGATCGGACCGTCCAATCTCGATCCAGGTTTAGGACCCCTTCGAATGACAGGTCAAGGAAGAGCCACAAGTGCTCAAAAAAGAGGGGATGCCATCAGTTGTCCTCGTCCTCATCGGATGAGGAGAGGCTCAGGCGCTACGAGGACCTCATGTAGCAACAGCTGATTTTGTGAGAGCACAAGCAGACCCCGGCTTCTACCTTGGCCATTACTTGGCTTTCTCGCCTCCCAGGCCGAAGAAGACTCCTTCCGAGCCGATTGTCGGTTCCCCTGCTCGCGGAGCCGGAGAGACCTCCAGTTCGACCTAAACCAGTCTCTCCACTGATCGTGGTGGAACCACCGCCTAAGCAGCCTGTGGGAGGGGCTCATTCTAAGGAAGATAGACCAGACACCGGGCTTCCCTGGCATCTTTCGGTCACTGTCACCCTAAACAACCCTCGGCGGATTGAAGGTGACCTGGGCAGTCGACCGTTGTATCCAGATTCCTTGGATTCGAATGAGACCAGCCTACATTCTCATCCCGGGGATGACGAATCGGCCGGTGGGTTAGAGATGGAGGAAGGACCTTTGTCCTCTGAGGGTATTCTTCGCCTCATCTCTGAGTCTACAGGGATGCCCCTGGAACCTATCCAGAAAAAGGCGGAGTACCCTCTCACGGACAGGGGATACCCCAATGGAGGCCTTTCCTGTGGCCAAGGCCATAGTTGGCCTGGCCTTAGAACTTTGGCAGCGCCCTGCCTCCTGTCCAGCTCTGTCTGTCCGCATGGCATGCAGACATGGTGCCCATGGGGTCCCTAGCGGAGTTCACAGAGCACCCTTTGGCCGAGAGCCTGGTGAACACCTCTGTGTTCAGGCGTACTGTCAGTTCTGCCGACACTGACCGACCTCCTGAAAAAGAATCCAAATTCTTGGATCATTCAGCTCAAAAGGTCTATGCGGCCTCCTGTTTAGGCCTTCGTCAGGCAAGTTCAGCCATCATCGTGGCACACTTCTCCCATGCCCTCTTGGTGTCTTTGGATGAAGTCCTCCCACACCTCCCCGCGGACATGCAGACCACGGTCAAGCAGGTCTGGGATCAGGGCCGGGCTGTTGCCAAACAGCTGCGTCAGACAGCTCTGGACATTGGGGATTCTTGTGCCCGCTCGATGTCAGCCGCAGTTACCTCTTGTTGCAGGGCTTGGCTGAGACGCTCCTCTTTTCTGGCAGATGCTGAGCACAAACTAGCTGAAGTGCCTTTCCTGGGCACCGACATTTTCTGCCCAGGTGTGGCTGGTCACCTTCAGCGTATTGAGCAGTCCAGTGGCACCTTAGACGCTACTTCTGCTAAAGGTTCTTAGGGCAAGAAACAGCAGAAGAAGAAGAAGCCTTTTCAGCACTCTTTCCCTGCGGCACAGCAACCCTCCTTTCAAGGAGGGCAGCAGTAGGCTCAAGCTTGGCATCCCCGGGCCCTCCCAGGCCCATAAAGGAGGCCGAGGTTCAGGTCCTGGATCCTCCTCCTCCAAGCCTGCTCAGTGACTAGGCGGGGGCTGCCACCCACTCTCCCATCACACCGGCTCCACCACTTTCTTTCCGCCTGGTCCGTTATTACCATGGACAGATGGGTTTTGGAAGTGGTCGGTCAGGGACTGCCTCTGGAATTTGAGCAGCACCCTTCAAGCTGAGCCCGCACCTCTCGGGAGGAAAGATTATCTGTTCATACTCAGTCGGCTCTCCGAGATGACATTGCTCAGGTCCTCCTCAAGGCAGTAGCTCCAGTGGCAGATTCTCTAGCAGACTCTGGCTTTCTCTCCAGGTACTTCCCGGTGCCCAAGTGGATGGGGGGGTGCTGGTGCCCCATTCTAGATCTGCACAACCTGAATCAGTATCTCAGGTCACACACCTTTCGGATGGTAACTCTGTCCCAGATCATACCATACTTGGAGCGAAACATGTGGTTCTGTTCACTGGATCTGCAGGATGAGTTCTTTCACATCCCACTCCGTCTGTCTCATTGGCGGTTCCTCCGCTTCAGAGTGGAAGGGACCCTATATGAGTTCCGAGCCATGCCGTTCGGCCTGTCATCGGCCCCACGGGTCTTCAGCAAATGCATCGCAGTGGTGGCAGCCCATCTCGGGGGGAGGGGGCAGAATTTACCCCACCTCGATGATTGGCTCTTAGCAGGTCCCACCTAGCAGGAGGTGGAGAGGTCCACGGACCTGGCCCTCCAGACCTGGTTCCAACTCTGCCTCTTCATCAACAAGGCCAGGTCGGAACTCGTGCCTTCTCAGGTGATGTGCTTCATTGGGGCAGAGCTCAACTCTCTTCAAGCCAGAGCTCGGCTCCTGGCGGACAGGGTGGAGGTGTTCTCCTCCTTTGCCCAATTATTTCTGGTTGGCCAGTTGTGCCCTGCCCAGGACTTTCTGGACCTTCTGGGTTACATGGCAGCGTGCATCTCCGTGGTTAGTTGGGCCAGGTGGCATATGCGCCCCCTCCAATGGGAGCTGGCCGCCCAGTAGACTCAGCACCACGGTCATTTCGACCAGCTGATCACTGTAACCCAGAAGGTGTCGGATGCTCTCCAGTGGTGGACCGCCCCAGACCAGTTGCAGGAAGGGATCCTGTTTGTCCACCCAGAGCCGACAGCCGTCCTCACAACTGATGCCTCTCTCATGGGCTGGGGAGCCCACGTGGGGGACAAAAGGGCCCATGGGTTCTGGACCCCCGAGGAGTCCCAATACCACATCAGCCTGTTGGAGCTCAGAGCAGTCAGACTGGCACTGTCAGCTTTCACTCCTCAGCTCCGGGGTCAAGTGGTTCAAGTCCAGACGGACAATACCACGACCATATACTACCTCAACAAACGGCGTCACGCACTCCCGTCTGCTTTGCAGGGAGGAGCTCTGCATCTGGACCCTCATCAGCCGTCTGGAGGTGGATCTCCTAGCCATTGATGTGGCACGAGCCTCAAACCATCTGGCAGATGCTCTCAGCCACTTAGGCGAGACATCCCGCAAGTGGTCTCTCCATTCAGAGGTAGCTTACAGCCTGTTCTCCCACTGGGGCAAACCGATGGTGAACCTGTTTGCCTCCAGGGCAAAACAGCAGCCTGAGGCTGTTTCATGCCCTCCCTTCTCAGAAGGGCTTGCTGCAGGGGGATGCCTTCTCAAGGCCGTGGACCCGAGGCCTCTTCTACGCCTTCCCTCCATATCCCTTGATCCACAGGATGCTCCTCGAGGTGAGGAGGGACAAGGCGAAGGTGATTCTGGTAGCCCCAGATTGGCTGCGCCAGTTCTGGTATCCAGTTCTCCTCAGCCTCGGCTGCAGGTCCCCGGAGTGGTTTCCAGCACATGCAGAGCTGATCTCTCTCAATCAGGGAAAGATACCATTTGGACCTTCAATCCCTGCACCTCACAGCCTGGTATGTGAGCGGCTAAAGTTCCAGGCTTTGGGTCTTTCCAAGGATGTTCTCACCGTGGTGGAGGCATCCAGAAAGGAATCGACCAGGAAATGTTATGCCTTCAAATGGAAAAGGTTTTCCGTTTGGTGTGGAGGCAAGGGCCTGGACCCTCTGGCTTGTCCGGTAGCTAACTTCTCGACTACCTTTGGTCTCTCTCCAAAGGGGGTCTTCAGTCATCGGCCCTTAGGGTGCACCTGGCAGCCATCTCTGCTTACCAGGCGTGGGCCAGTCAGCCGATGTTGGTGCAGGAGACAAAGGTCGGCCACTTTTTCAAAGGCCTGGATCACATATCCCCTCCGGTGCATGAACCTCCACCTCCATGGGATCTACTGCTGGTACTGGCAAAGCTCATGGGCAAGCCATTCGAACCAATGTGCAAGTGTGCTTTGTCACACTTGTCGTGGAAGACGGCCTTCCTGGTGGCTATCACATCTGCCAGAAGGACAGGGAAGCTCCAGGCGCTTTCGGTGGACTCCCCTTATCTGGTCTTCCACAGGGACAAGGTTGTCCTACGCCCTCACCTGAAATTCCTTCCGAAGGTGGTGTCAGTTTCACCTTAACCGGGTGTTAACTCTGCCAGTATACTACCCTAATTACACCTCGGAGGCCGAGTACAGGCTCCATACTTTGGACCTGAGACGAGCTCTCTCATATTATAAGGAGAGGACGGCGGAAATTCGGGGAGAGGTTCGCCAGCTGTTTGTCACGTACGCTGAAGCAGTTTCTGGCAGACCTGCAGCAAAACAGACTATTGCAAGGCAGATTAAATCTTGCATAAGTCTGTGCTATGAGTTGGTGGGCATGGAGCCTCCCAGAGGGATGAGAGCTCATTCTACCCGCCATACCGCTGCATCAGTGGCTGCTTCCAGGGACATCCCTATCCAGGAAATCTGTCGGGCTGCTCCCTGGAAGTCGGCAAACACCTTCATTACCCATTACCACATCGACCTTGAGTCACGCCGGGATGCTGGTTTTGCGGCCTCAGTTCTCTGATGTCTGTTTCCCAAGTGAGTATCGGGGGCCTTGCCTCCCTCCTCCCAGAGAACTGCTAGGAATCTGCCAGTAAGTGTGGGTGAACAACATATCCACGATCCTAGAAAAACAGGTTACTCACTTGTAACTAGTTCTAGGAGTGGTGTATGTTGTTCATCCTCACTGACCCATCCGACCTCCCTGGCTGCGGACGCACAAACTTGGCTTCCAGTGGGCTAAGATCTGGCGTCATGGGGCGGAATCGAGGGTTATACCACCTGGGTGGGTGGGAAAAGCCAGCTTGAAGACTTCGGCGATTCTTAAAGGGGAAAGGGACATGCCAATAAGTTTGGATGAACAACATATACAACTCCTAGAACTACTGTTACAGGTGAGTAGTCTGTTTTTTTTTTTTTTTTGTTTGTTTGTTTGTTTTTCTGTCTAGTCCCTGGGTCTAGCCAGGGCACAGGGTCCCAGGAGTTGCTACTCCTTTCTTTCTGCCACTCTCTCTCTCTAGGTCTCCGGTGGACAAGAACTGGAGGGCTGGTGCGGGACCGCCCCTTTTATAGTCGGACTGACGTTGTCACTTGACGGGGGGGGGGGGGCCGTCCCCGCTGATGATTGCTAGCTACAAGTTTGCTGTTCGAACCTGACGCCAGGGGGTTGCAGTCCTGTATGTGAAGTTCCACTGCAGGAATCTCTCTCGAAAATCTACTGTTCCGGTAAGTTTTTACCTAACTGCTATGTATGTTCACCATACGGAGGACTGCAGGAAGTCCTCGCAGGTTTTTGTTCATCCCGGGAAGGATGGTCTACCAGTTTCCAAACAGTGCCTATCCAAATAGCTGGCCCACTGTATTATTTTTTGTTATAGGAAGTACAGTAAGGAACTTCCTGGGGTTGTTAGTGGCCATACAACCAGAAGCATGGCCACGTCTGTTGCATGTTTCAGGAAGTGTCCACTGCAGAAATTTGTGCTGCTGCAACTTTGGATTCTGTTCACAGTTTCACAGAACACTACAGTCTGGACATTCCGTCTAGAAGAAGAGCAGGCTTCGGCTTGGCCGTGGTTCAAGGTCTCCTTTTTTAAGCCTGTAGCCTCCAGCCACTCAGACTGTGAGTACTGCTTGGGACTTGTTCCTTAGGTGTGGCTTGATGAAAGAGATCTCCTCAAAAGATAGAATAGTTACCTACTTACTGTAACAGTAGATCTTGGAGAGAATCTTTCATCAGACCATGCCATCCCACCATCTTCCCCCTTCCACTCAGACCTTCTTCGCTCCCATCTCTGTCCAGGATAGACTACTTGCTGTTCCAGCCTCACCTGGTAGCTGGAACCTTCAGCTCTCTCCTTGGTTCCCTAGAGGGTGGTTCTTTGAGCATGTTCTCTTGCAAGGAACTGAGGAGGGAGGGGGCTGCCGACGTTTATATACTGCGGACGATGACATCAGACATTGTTGTGGGTGGCCCCTAGTGCACTGCTAGCAAAAAATTTCCATGTGATCCTAGTGTCTGATGGCTATACTTCCATAGGTGTGACCTGATGAGAGATTCCCTCGAAGATCTACTGTTGAAGTACGTAACTGTTCTTTTTGGTACCATGGCTTATCAGAGACCACTGGTTTTAAAACTATATAAGATGTGCAAAAAGGTAATGCGACCTTGTCCTCTCTGTTCATACTGCTGTTATTGTGGTACTCAAGGTAATATGTCTCTTACGGTTCCCCCTCAATCTGCACTCTGAGCTGTGTGTTGTGGGGGGTGCACCTGGTGTACCAGCTGGCAGTGGCAAAGCAGAATTGTATACATCCCTGTGGTTGCTCTTAGGAGAGCTTTTGGGCCGCGGTGTTCCACAGAACATCCTATCAGACACCCCCAACCCCAAACCGGGCTGTTCAGGTCGGGGCACACAGGCACGTCCTGGTGCACCAGAGCAGGACAAGGTTGCTAATATAGATCTGCAGGCAGAACCTGACCCTGACCATGCAGAGGGTCAGGACTGGGATATTGGGGATCTTGGGGATAATCCTGACCCAAAGAAGTAACATTATGATAACAACGAACCCTCTGAGGAGGAGAAAGGGGAGTGAACGGAGCCGAGGAAGAGGAATAGATGGAGCCGAAGTGGAGGATTCTTGTGCCCTCCCGTTTGATGCCATACCTTTGTCCTATCTGTTAACTGAGGCTTGTAGGACACTGCAGCTGAAGGACGTGCAGTCCGTGGAGGCTTTAGATGCAAATCCTATGCTGTCCGCGTCCCCTTCCACTCCCAAGTGTTTTCCTAACTTATTCACTGTGACCAGATTATAGAACAAGAATGATTCGGGTGTGGACCAAAGAAACAATCTGCTGTGGCCTGATTTGTGGTGTTTTCCCTTTTTTGGAAGAAAATACCACAAGGCTGCTCATAATTGCATCAGAGACACTACTATTCCTATCGAGCCGAGTGGATGCTTCATGCAGAAGAGCCTTCACCTCCAACGGTGCAGTCCTGCGCACCTTGTATGCCTCATGCCAGAGCCTTAAAATTGTGGGTTGCGACCCTGTGCAGCTTCGTTCCCCCGGATCAGAAAGGGGCGAGCATTTTGTATTTGGTATCCATGACCTCCACCTTCTTAGGGAATGTCACAGTGGAGAATTTACCTCCACTTAACATATTGTGTCTGCTATGCAAGTCATATGACTTTGGCATTGGGTTGCTGATCAGGCTTCAAAGACCAAGCTGTTTAACTTAGCCTTTGAGGGAGGGTTACTTAGTTCTGGCTTGGATAGTATTTTGAATGATATCCAGGTTAAAAAGGGCTACCTTCCAGTGTCAAAACAGCAAAAGCCCAGTTCCATTCCAAAAGATGAAGGAGGCGGCTGACAGAGGCAGTATCAAGGGGGTTTTCAGCCCTTTTGGAACTTTGGAAGCCAGAGGAGTAAAGGATCCAATTCTGGTTTCTAGAGCAATAGTAGCAGAGGAACCCTTGCCCAAAGATGCAACAGAGGTCCAGGGTGAAAAGCGGGCACCTCGCAGTGAGGGTACAGGGGCCTGTCTCTGCCTCCTTTCCCTTGGTGCACAATTTTTACACAAGGTGGGCCCAGATAACATCAGAAGCTTGGGTTCTGGAAATTCTGGCTTCAAGTTATACAATAGACTTCTCAACCATTTCCTCAAAGGGGTATTCAAACAACATGAAGTCTTGCTGTATTCTGACTATTGCAGTTAGGTCCTGCCTTTCAACTGCCCCGGAGAACAAAGAGTTAAACTTTCCATGGCCAGCATGGAATGTTCACCGCGAGCTCGGTTGAAGCCCCTGTCTGCTGCTGTTTAAACTCCAACCGTTAAGTTCTTTACTCCGCCTCACTGAACAGTCGCTCCGGAGACTTCTCCTTTGCTTGGTTCAAAAAAGTCTGTTAAAGTGTCGTTTTTCACTCTGTTTCTACCGAATTTCTGCTACTGAATCTGTCAGTTTAGGTCTCTGTCTGTGGTACCGTGAGTACTAGATAGGTTTTGCATTTAGTTTCTGTGTGGAACTTGTAAATGTCGGATCGGTTCAGCTGAACCGATCAGTTTAGGTAAAAAAAAAAGTTTGTGAATTTACTTAGAGTGTGGTAACCAGTCCATATCGGTTCTAAAAAAAAAACGGATTTTATTATAGTTTTTTCCAAGACCCGTAACACGGTCAGGAACCGATAGGGGAGTCTTGCGTGTCGGATTGCTGAAAAAAGGGATAAGATTGGCCATGTCTGAGAAACCCAAGACAAAAACTGGCCCACTGGGTTTCAACACTGCAGCATGTGTGGGGAAGCCTTTGCTAAGGCTGATCCCCACACCACCTGTGTTTATTGTCTGGGGTTTGACCACCTTGATTCAGAATGCCAATTTGTAAGAATTTTCCCAAAGCTACCCTGGATAAGAGAGTAGGTATGTAACCCCTTTGTTACCCGGGGTTACTAGAATCCCAGTAAGACCTAGTGGTAGGCAGGGAAGGCAGCTTGTGAAACTCCAGTTAAATGGGTTTCACACTGTCTCACTCTGTCCTCAGTCACAGCTGAGACTAGAGGGATGACATCATAATAGAATTGTCACAGCTGCATGAGCCACATTTGGAATCTTCAGCTCAGAGTAAGTTTAGAATCTTGGGAATTCAAAGTCAGTCTTCAGTTTGTCCTTAAGCAAACAAGAAGGACAACAGTAGTTGTCTGTTTACCCCCCTCCCTCTGGGGGGGTGAGAAAAAGTTCTTTGTGGGTTCCAGGGCAATCCCTTCTCCCACCCTGGAAGAAAGCTGCCTGTTTTAATTTAAGTTCAGTCTGTTCATGTATAACAGCAAAGGTTACATTTCTTCGCCTGTGAGGGCACCTGCAACGAATGGGTGAGTGTTTGGCCCCATTGGAAGGAGCAAACAACTTCTTTTCTTCAGTTGTATTTCAAGTATTGGGGACTGCTATTTGGGAGGACTGTGTCAACTAGAACAAACAAATAGAGCAGTCATCTTTTTAAAGTGTTAAAGTTCATTGTAGAGGGGGTGCTTCAGGTCATCCACTGTCAATCTACATTTTAAAGTCTAAAGTTCTGTGTGTCCAGAGAAATGGCGGGTATGGGCTGTGGGAGCTGGAGGTGGAAACCCCATCTTTGGTAACCAGGTCCACCTCTACGGATTTCTTCTGTGTTTTTGCTACTTGCCTCATGCGCTTATGCAGTGATGGGGTGGGTACCCAGATGGGTCGCAACTTGAAAATCTCTAGACGTCGAGACTCTTAAGTGTGTGGGAGCACAGGATGGGAACATTACTCCTTGTTGGATGGGAGTCTCCTGTTTGATGGGAGTTTCAATTGGATGTCACGAAAACAAAATCTCTCTAGGAGTCGCAGACTTCAAGTGGTGTGGGGAGCCACAGTTTGGGAGCCTCCTTGTTTTATTGGATGTCTTTCCAAGTAGAGTTTGGGTTCATTCACCAAGTGGACCGTCAGTCGAGTGGCCGGCAGTGGAGCCGGGCCAGTCGGGCTGTGTATCCAATGCGCATGCAAAGTCCGGGCTGAGTGCCTGGTGGGTCCAAAGCCAGACAACTGTTGTATTGTGTTCATTCATCAAATGGACCGCTGTGTTTAACCTCTAATCTGCATTACAGTTACGTAGCCCTTGGGGGGACCATACAGAGCTTTGTTTATGTTCAGTGAGTTAATAAATAAAGCCACACTGAAAAATCCCAATTCTGGTTCTGGACATTACAGTTATTGCTTCCTGTAGTTGGATTTACTTGGGTGCCCCTGTGCAGAGTAGTCAAACCTAGGTCTCTTGTGCCAGGTAACCTCATCCTTCCCCGAACCCGTAGAGACACATATGTATATCCATGTTACAAAAATGGGCATATGCCTTACAGGTAGACTGAGGGAAAGGGAGGCTGAGAAATCCGCTGACCCGGATGGCCAGCCCGGTTCAGTTCCGACCGAACCAGAAGGAGTGCCTTCTGACCAGGGCAATACTTCTTCGGGCAAGAGGAGAGCCGATTCTGAGGAGTAGGTTCCGGTTAAAAGAAAAGATAAATCGTCTGGTTCAGATCCAGAAATTCATACTCCAACCACTGATGAGATAGCCAAGGCGATAAGAATAGTGCAATCGCTTACTTCGGTTCCGGCCGAACCGGCACCATCTGGCAGGGGTTCAGCTCGGTCAGTTCCCCTGGTTCTGGATTACACCTCAGAAGAATCTTATGAACCGGATGAAGAGGAGGGAGAGTATGATGATGGTGATTTATGTAAGTCTGGATGTGCCTATTGACCCGGACATCTCCCCAGACAGACCTTCAGGTGTTTCTCCTCCTAGGCTTTCTGAATCCCCTTCCCACTTTATGTTTTACAAAAAAGTGGCTGAAACCCTCCAGCTTCCAATGGAAGAAGCAGTAGAGGATCAGGAGGAGCCTGATTTTTTTTTTTTGAAATGATGGACATCCCAGAGTCCAGGAGACTGTCTATTCCCCTCCATAAATCTTTTGGGAAACAGACAAATAAAATTCTTAAGACTCCTAACTCCATACCTCCTATGGATAAGAGGTACACTCTTTCAGGCTCAGACACGGAGTTCCTTTCTCAGCAATGCAGCCATGTTGGGGTAGTGCAGGCTGCTGCCTGTGATAAGGCAAATATCCCCTTGGCATCACCCCCCCCCCCAGATAAGGACTCCAGGAGGATTGATGCCATGGCAAAGAAACAGTACATGGCAGCATCTTTGGGACTCAGGCAGGCTAACTATATGGCCTACACAGCTAGATACCAGAAGTCCAGATGGGACACTGTGCTGGCTCTGGCTAAACAGGCCCCTGACCAGCTTGCCAAGGAGCTGGAGTAGGTGGCTGAGATGGTATTGAGGCATCCAAGGTGCAGTTTCATGCTGCTGTGGACTGCATTGATGTTTCATCAAGAGTCATGGCTACATCTGTGGCCCTTCGGAGGATGGTTTGGCTCAGATGTACTAGCCTATCACAGGATACCCAGGCTAAGGCCTTGGATTTTCCTGTTATTGGTAATTCTCTGTCTGGGGAGCAGACAGAGAACTACATGAAAAAGATGGACGAGTATAGGACCACCTACAGGAGTGCTCAGGCCAAAGAAAGGCAAACCACTCCTCAAAGGCAGCCTTCCAGGGGCAGACCTTTTCACCAAGCCCAGGCCTCCTCCTCTTCTTTTTCTTCTTATTATGCTCAGAGGGGGTTCTTCAGAGGGAGAGGCAGACTGGGTATGAGCAGGCCTGCATCCACCCCTCAGCCTAAAACCCCTGCCAAGCAGAGACCCTGATGGGTCTGGCTGGGCCGATTCTCCAATACCTGTAGGGGGCAGGCTGGCTTACTTTGTCCAGGACTGTAAGTCTCTGACTTCAGACAAGTGGGTCCTGGAAGTAGTAAGCTAGGGACTGGTTCTCAGCTTCAAAGAATTTCCCAAGATGGGAACCAGATCCTTTCCACCTGCAAATCCATCAGAGACCCTTGCCCTAGAGGCAGAGGTTCTTCCCTCCTGGCTCTCAGAGCCATAGAGAGGGTTCCCACCCTACACAAGGGCAAATTATTGTACTCCAGGTACTTCCTAACCCCCAAAAAGACAGGAGAATGGCGGCCCATCCTGGACCTAAGATATCTGAACAAGCACCTTTTAAAACCAAAGTTCAAAAAGGCCAGGGGACTGGCTAGCCTCCCTGGACCTCAATGATACCTGTTTTCACATTCCCATCGGGTGCTCCCACAGAAAGTACCTCAGGTTCGAGTTGCCCTCAGGCCACTATCAATTCAGAGCAATGCCCTTTGGCCTAACCTCAGCCCCAAGGGTTTTCACAAAGTGCCTGGCAGTAGTGGTTGCTTTCCTAAGGAGAACAAAGATCTCCATCTTTCCATACTTGGACGACTGGCTCATAGTGGGTCAGTCTCCAGACTAAGTCAAGTCACATTTGCAAATAACTCACTTCCTTAGGATTCCTCCTCAACCTTCCAAAGTCAGTTCTCGAGCCAGTACAGCTCCTCATCTTCATAGGGGCGGAGCTGGATACAGTAAGGCCAAGAGCCTTCCTTCCCCTGGACAGGGCAAGGACCCTTATGGAACTGGCCTCTTCATTCACCCTACAGGTGTCTCGACCAGCAAGGCATTTCCTTCAGCTTCTGGGCCACATGGCAGCCTCCACAGCAGTGGTCCAGGGAGCAAGATTCCAGATGAGGGACTTTCAGTTCCACTTAAGAGCCTTCTGGTCCCAAAGAAAGGATTCCCTTACCAAACTAGTGCCAGTGACTTGAACCCTGATCCAGGCTTTGCAATGGTGGCAGGATCAGGACAATTTGAGACAAGGAGTTCCTTTTGTCACTCAGTCTCATTCAGTGATACTCACCACAGATGCCTCCCTGCTGAACTGGGGAGCCCACCTGGGGGATCTTACCACCCAAGGACTGTGGTCACCTCAAGAATCTCTGCTTCACATCAGTCTCTTGGAACTCAGAGCAGTGTTTCTGGCACTGCAAGCCTTTTCCAAATCTGTACAGAACAAGGTGGTCCAGATCAGAACAGACACCACCACCACCACCACCACCACCACCACCACAATGTGGTACATCAACAAGCAAGGGGACACTCTGTCTACGGCCTTGTGCACAGAAGCAATGAAGTTGTGGTCCCCGGCCTGTTCCCTGCAAACCTCTCTGATAGCATTTCACCTCCCAGGGAAGGACAGTGTCCTAGCAGATGCTCTCAGCAGGATATCACAGGGCCATCATGAATGGACCCTAGATCCCCTAGTTTTGAAAGTGATTTTCTCGAGATGGGGCACTCCACAGATAGATCTTTTTGCAGCCCCAGACAATCACCAACTTCCTCTCTTTTGTTGCAGACCCCCAGTCTTGGGCTCAGTCCCTCTGGATGCTCTGATTCTGAATTGGGAAGGGAAATTTCTGTATGCTTTTCCCCCCTTCCCTCTCCTGTTCAAGGTGCTAGTCAAGATAAGGTCACAACCATGCAAAGTGATTCTGATTGCTGCAGACTGAGCCAGCCAGCCCTGGTACCCCCTGTTGCTGTCCTTAGCAGTCCACCTTCCCCTGTCTCTTCCCAGGAATTGCAACCTGTTGACATCCTCTCAGGGGAGGATTTGGTACCCGAACCTGAGGTCTCTCAATCTCAAGGCATGGCTCTTGAAGAGTTAGTTTGCTGATCTGCATCTTTCTCAAGGGGCTCTGGATATCCTTAAGGCTTCTTGAAAGCCTTCCACTAGAAAGACTTACAATTCCAAATGGAAAAGGTTCACTATTTGGTGTTCTAATAAGGATATTTCTCCAGAATCTGCTGAGTTGCCTACGGTTCTGGACTATATGGGCCATCTCAATGGCCTAGGCCTTAGGCCAGCCACACTTAAAGTGCATTTGGCAGCTGTTTCTGCCTTCTTGTCAGTAGGCAAGCCCTCTCCTTTGTCCTCTGCAGAGCTTAAGTACTTGACTTGGAAAACTGTGTTTTTGGTAGCCATTACCTCTGCCAGGCATATCAGTGAATTGCAAGCCCTGTCAGTGGAGCCTGATTTCATCTATTTCCATAGAGATAAAGTGGTCCTAAGGTGGTTTCAGATTTCCACCTTAACCAGTCTGTCTCTCCCTGTTTTCTTCACTGACCATTCCTCCTCTGGAGAGAGGAGGCTGCACAGCTTGGATGTTAAAAGGGCCCTCAGCTACTACTTAGAGCGCACCAAGGGTCACAGGTTTGAGTCTGTCCAATTGTTCCTCACATATGGAGAGGTTGGTAAGGGCAAACCTGCCACTAAGAGATCTATTGCCAGGTGGATTGTTTCTTGTATACAATTCTGCTATGAAAAACAGGGTAAAACTTCACCCTCAGGCCTGAGGGCTCACTCTACTAGAGGTACAGCTGCTTCCCTGGCTGCAGCCAGGGATATTCCTATCTTAGAAATTTGTCAAGCAGCCACCTGGAAAACAGGCCATACATTCACCAAGCATTACTCTCTGGATATCCAGGCTAGGAGTGATGCTCGGTTTGGCACAGCAGTACTTCAGAGCCTGTTTCCAAAGTAGATTCTGTCCCTCCTCCATGGAGGTACTGCTTGGTAGTCTGCAATAGTCAGAATACAGCAAGACTTCATGTTGTTTGAAGAAAAAATTACTCACCTTAGTAATGTTGTTTCTTCAAATGGAGTCTTGCTGTATTCTGACCCCCCCCGCTTTCCCTCTCAGAACCTGGTTTTTGGGATGTGGGTGGGCAGGAGCAGTGTTGGCACCCTAGGGGTGTCCCTTTTTCACCCTCCTTTATTTTGGATGAGTGTTGTGTTGTTTTTTTGGGGGTTCCTGACTTGAGTCTTTGCTTTGAAACCAGAAAATCCTTTTATATAAATTTAGTTGCTAGTTGGCTAGTGTGAGTTTTACAGTTTCCACACAGAACTTCTAGTGAGTATTGCTTATAAAGATCTGACGGTTGGAGTTTAAACAACAGCAGACAGGGGCTTCAGCCGAGCTCGCAGTGAACATTCCATGCTGGCCGTGGAAAGTTTAACTCTTTGTTCTCCGGGGCAGTTGAAAGGCAGGACCTAACTGCAATAGTCAGAATACAGCAAGACTCCATTAGAAGAAACAACATTACTAAGGTGAGTAATTTTTTCTTTTCTGCTGTTCCCAGTACCAAAGGACCCCGTAAAGAGGCGAGCGATGTTGCAAGCACTGGACCTTTCATGCAGATCGGGGCGATTGTTCCAGTGCCACCCAAGTTGGGGAGGAGGGGGGGGTTCAGGCCCATTCTAGATCTGAAACACCTCACCACACAGCCTTCAGGATGGAGCCTTTACATTCACGTCATCTGTGATGTCCAGCCAGGGGATTATCTAGCATCAGTAGATTTGCAGGATGTGTATCTCCACATTCCCATCCAGCAGTCTCATCAGAGATTCCTCAGGTTCATGGTCCTGGGATAGCATTTCCAGTAGAGGGCACTCCCGTTTGGATTAGCAAAGGCCCTCAGGGTTTTATGGAAGGTTCTCATACTCGTGGTGGCTCAACTCCGGCAGGAGGGACATCATGTCTGTCCCTTCCTGGACGATCTGCTCATTCAAGCGCCGTCTGCACCGTTGGCAAGGGAGTAAGTTACCAGGACTCTGGAGGTTTGGGAGTACCACAGCTCGGTGGTGAATTAGTAGAAAAGGTCTCTTGAGCTGTCACAGAACCTGGAGCACCTGGGAGCGGTGTTGAAGATGAACAAGGGAAAGATCTTCCTTTTGTCAGTTAGGAAAGAGGTTCAGTGGCTGAGGAACCAATTGTCTGCTTCGTCTCACAGGCTTCTGCAGATTCTGATCTTTATGACGGTGACGACAGAACTGGTCCCGTGGGCTCTACTTCACATGTGGACCATTCAGATTGAGTTGCTGTCGGCCTGGGATCCTACCTCGGAGGACTATCAGGCCAAGATCCTAATTTCACCCCTCCTATGTCAGTCTCTGAGTTGGTGGGTGAGTTTGGACAATCTTGAGCAAGGTGTCTCCCTTGGAAGTCCCCCCAGAGTTGATGCTGACAGCCGACGCAAGCCTTTCGGGTTGGGGGGGCCCAGTGCTGAACCACATTCCCATTTGGGGGACTTGGTAAGCGCAGGAACAGCACCTACACATAAACATTCTGGAAATGAGGGCTGTGCACCTCGCTTTCCTTCATTTTCAAATTTGAGTCCAGTCAAAAGCCATGAAAATAAGGTTCGACAATGCTGTCACAGTGGCGGACATAAACAATCAAGGGGGCACAGAGCAGAGAGATACTAAAAGAAGCCACTGATCACCTACTGTGGGCAGCAGAGAACCTTGTCTCTGTCAGCAGTTGGGGGAGTTGAACATTCAGGCCAATTTGACTAAGCCGTGAGAATGTCCATCCAGAGGAGTGAATGTTGAACCCAGAGGTGTTCAACATTCTGTGTCAAAGATTTGATTGTCCACAGATCAACCTGCTCGCTTCCAGCCAGACTGCTCAAGTACAATGTTTTTTTCAGCCGCTATTGGTGTCCACAGGCGAAGGCAGTGGACGCCTTGTCACAAGCATGGAATTTTGGCAGAGCGTATGCCTTCCCTCCTCTGCCGCTCCTCCCCAAGGTCATTTGCAAAATTAGGCACTCAAGAGGAAGCTTTCTTCTGATAGTTCCGGAGTGGCCCAGAAGCCTGTGATTCTCAGACTTGGTGAACCTGGCTCTTCATACACCGTTTTGCCTTCTATTATAGGGGGACCTTCTCTCACAAGGTGCCATTCTACATCCAAATCTGGAAGCGTTGCAGCTCATGGTCTTGCTTCTGAAAGGAGGAGACTCCTAAAACAGGGTTTCTCTAAGAAGATAGTGGACACCCTGATGGCTGCCAGAAAGAGTTCCAATTCGGCAGCTTATGCTTGCATATGGACTACCTTTTCAGCTTGGGCCAGAGGAAAAGATATTCTGACCTTCTGAAGTCACTATTCTGCAGATTTTAGATTTTCGGCAGGAAAGAGTGGAGAAGGGTTTGACCTTGAGCACTATGAGAGGTCGGGTGTTGGCCCTTGGAGACTCCTTGGGATCATCCTTCAGGACTGTCCGGAAGGTTTTGTTTTCTGTGGGTTATCAGGAGGAGTCTACCTCTATTCCGATCTCTTGTTCTTCCATGGGATCTGAATCTGGTTCTGAATGCTCTTTGTACAGAGCCTTTCGAACCGCTTTCGTCAGTACCGTTGGATGTGCTGTCTTACAAGGTGTGTTTTTTTTTAGTTGCTGTGTGCTCAGCTAGGAGGATTGGTGAGCCCCAGGCTTTGTCCTACAAAGAACCTTACCGCATCATGCACAAGGACAAGTTGGTACTCAGAACAGGTCCGTCTTTCCTTCTGAAGGTCCCCATAGCCTTCCATGTGAACCAGGACATCGCTCCCATTTTGTGTGAGCAGGAGTAAAACTGTTTGCTGGAAGGTGGCTGAGTGTTTGAAATTGGCTGAGGTTTGTACCGTAACTGCAGGGATCACATTTGAATAGGGGATTAGTGAGGGTTGAAATTCAAGTGTGTGCCGAAATTCAAGTGTGTGCCTAACAGATATTTAGTTGGTGTCTCCATTTTGTGTGAGCAGGAGTAGGAGAAACTGTTTGCTGGTATGTTGAACTAGAGTTTTGTTTTTGCCCTGTGGTTTATGGAAGTGTGTCTTTTTGTACCTGACTGTTTTTGTAGACACCATGTACCAAAGGAGCGAGCACAGAAAAGATGGAGGAGGAGGAGAGCAGGTGGAGGCGCAATTGGAGGAGAAGGGGGGAAACGGGCAGGGTAGGAAAGCAGAGGACACTGAGGAAAAGGGGCTTATAGGAGGGAAAACCATGGGGGAAGTACAAGGGATGGGGGAGCGGGTACTTGTATTAGGGGATTCTGTGCTCAGTGGGGTGAGATGGGGAGGTAAGGGAGCAAAGAAGAGACGAACCTGGGTGGGGTGTATGCCAGGTATGACTGGGGAGAGTAGGGCAGTGCATTCAGAAATGTGTGGAGAAGGTAGGAGGGAAGCCTCATATTATAGTGCACCTAGGAGCAAACGACCTAGAGGGTAGTACAGTGGAAGAAGTGTAGGAGACGTTCAGGGAAGTGGGGGGTATCTGCAGTCTGGTGGGAAGCTCAGTGACGTTCTGAGGTACTCCCAGTACCTAGGTCAAGCACAGCGAGAAAGCTAAGAATACAGGAGTTTAATGGGTAGCTGAAGGGTTGGTGTGCAGAAATGGGGTACGGGGTAGTGGGGGGGCGAGACATGGAACAATAAGGGGTTTTATGCCAAGGATAGGCTGCATCTCAACATTGAGGATACAAGGGCATTTACACAGTGGCTGGAGAAGTACATTAAAAACAACAGATTTAAACTGAGAAGGGGGAGGGGCAGAATCGAATAGCAAGGAGGAGTCACCTTCCAGGGGAGACTGGAAGACCTCACTCCCCAGAGAGGGAGGAGGAGAATGAGGGGAAGTTACCAAGACAAAAGTGGAGGGGGGAGAGACGGGAAGAGGAGGGGCAGGACACAAGGTGGACTGTAGTATCCTTGAATGCAAGGAGCTTAGCAAACGAGGTGGCAGAGTTCCAGGCAATGATGGTGGAGGGGGAGGTAGATATTGTCACCATCTCAGAAACCTGGGACACCCAATACCATGACTGGGATCTCCCGATCCTGGGATACAAGGTGTTCTGCAGGGACTAGGAGGGAGAGGTGGCTATTTATGTAGGAAATGGTATACTGTGTACCAGAGAGGAAGGGGACAAGAGGAGGCCAGAAGCCATTTGGATATTGCTTCAAAGCCCTAAAGGTAAGAAGCTCAGGATAGGGGTGGTGTGCAGGCCACCCTCACAGAGCGATAAGGTGGATAGGGAGCTGGGGGGAGCAAATCAGGAAGGTCAGTGGCAAAGGGAATACAGTTACTGTGGGAGACTTCAGTCTACCTAGGGTTGACTGGCAGACAGTAACTACAGTACACGCCAAGGAACAGGTGCTGCTGGAGGTTATCCAAGACAGTTACCTACCTAATGCAAGGGGTGATGGATCCTACTAGGGAAGGGAACATACTGGACTTGGTGCTAACAAATGGAGACCAAGTCCAGGATGTGGTAGTACAAGACCCTCTAGCAGGACGCAACCACCGCTCAGTGTGGTTCCTCCTCAACACAGGAAGGGAGTCGACTAAGACCAGGACAAGAGTGTTGGATTTCAGGAAGGCATATTTTGCCAGAATGGGCAGAATCCTAGAAGGGTATTTAGCTGAAATTAACCAAGTGATGGATACTGAACAGAAGTGGGCAGTCATTAGGAAGGGGATAACTGAGGCCACAAACACGTGTACCAAATCTCAGAGTAAGCAGTCCAGGTCAAAAAAACCTAGCTGGCTTAGCAAGGAGGTGGAAGGGAAAGTGAGGGGAAACAAGATTGGCCTTCATTAAGTTTAAAAAATCTTGGCGTGAGGAGGATAGAGAAGTGTTCTCAGACATCTAGGGAGGTGACCAGGTCAGTCAGGGCAGCAAAGGAGCTGAAGTTGGCTCAGGGGATCAGAGAGGGGGAAAAGGGATTCTTTAAATACATAAGGGAGAAGAGGAGTTGTAGGGATGACATTGGTGGAGTCGAGAGAGAGAGAGAGAGGATGGGCAGAACAAGGGGGGGAGATCAGGCAGAAGCACTCAATGAGTATTTCTGCTCGATATTCACAAAAGAAAGGGATGGCCCAATACCACAGGGGAAAGGAGGCATGGGTGGAGGGGAGGGCAGAGATAAAAGATGAGGCATCCAAGAGGATAGAGTTCTGAAGGGCCTCAAAGCCTTGCGGGTGGACAAGGCACCAGGACCAGATGGTGTATACCCAAGGGTCCTGAAGGAACTGGCAGAGTTGTTGGCAGGCCCTCTGATGGACCTGTTCAACACCTCCTTGGAGACGGGGAATGTACCCAGGCACTGGAGGATGGCTCACGTGGTGCCCCATCACAAGAGTGGATCCAAGGACCAACTGGCTAACTACAGACTGGTGAGCTTGACTTCCGAAATGGGGAAGTTGATGGAGACCATTCTGAAAGAGAGGTTGATAACCTTTCTTGATAGCAGTGGGCTGCAGGATGAGAGTGTGCATGGGTTTATGACGAGAAGATCTTGCCAAACTAACCTGATCGACTTCTTCGACTGAGTCACTAGGGCGGTTGACGAAGGCCACGCTGTGGATGTCCTATATCTGGACTTCAGCAAGGCTTTCGTCTCTGTGCCGCACAGGAAATTAATGAGCAAGTTGAGGGACATGGGGGCAGGGGAAAAACTGGTGGTGTGGGTTGAGAGCTGGCTACAGGGCAGACAACAGAGGGTAGTTGTAAGGGGAGACATCTCAGCCACGGCCAGTAACGAGTGGAGTACCGCAGGATTCAGTGCTGGGTTCTGTTTTGTTCAGTGTCTTCATTGCAGAGGGGATCAAGAGTAAGATCTGCCTGTTTGCAGACGACACTAAGATTTGTGTAGAAGTGGACAATGAGGAAAAGAGGCAGGCATTCAGAGAGGATCTAGCTCATCTCGAACACTGGTGTAGGGAGTGGCAGTTGGGGTTTAATGCTAAGAAGTGTAAGGTCATGCACCTTGGAACCAGAAATCCCAGGACCAGCTACTGGCTTGGGGAGGTGCAGGTAATGGCTTCAGAGGTGGAAAGGGACCTGGGGGTAATAGTCACGGGGACATGAAGGTATCAGCACAGTGTAGGAGGGCGGCAACAAGGGCAAATAGGATGCTGGGGTGCATTGCCAGAGGGATCACCTCTCGAAAGGGGAGGTCATCTTCCCATTGTACAGATCACTGATGAGGCCACACTTGGAGTACTGTGTACAGTACTGGTGCCCATACCTCAAAAAGGATGCGAGATTACTGGAGGGGGTGCAGCACAGGGCTACAAAAATTATCATGGGACTGGGGGAGTTGCCATACGAGGAAAGGCTGAAGGAGCGCAACATGTACTCGCTGGAAGACAGAAGGGTAAGAGGGGACATGATAGACCTTTAAGTACTTGAAAGGCATAAACAAAGTCAGGGAGGGAGATTGTTCCACTTAAAGGGGGGAGGGTCACTAGGGGCACAGTCTGAAGTTGGAAAGGGGAAGGTTTAGGAGGAGATGAGGAGGCACTACTTCAGAGAATGGGGGCGGGTTGGAACGCACTGCCAGAAGAGTTAATTGCTTAAAGGACAGTGGATAGCTTTAAGAGGGGTTGGGATAGAGTCAAGGGCAGGGTTAGTACAGACAAAAACACAAAAGGGGGGAAGGATCGGGAAAGAGGAAGAAGGGAGGAGTTTGGGTGGGGGTGTGGGGCAGCTGTAGTGATATGAAACTAAGAGCTGCACAATTGGGCAGACTTGATAGACCTGTGGGCCTTTTTCTGATGGTAATTTCATATGTTCGTATGCATCTGTCCGCAGCCTACTCACCCAAAGGAGAAGTTGCACAAGTTATATTTGTGGTGGGCCGTTAGGACATAACTTAGACGAACTGCTGAGTTCTGGAAGTTGGATGGGTTGTTTGTTCCTTTTGGAGTGGCCAAAAAAGGACAAAAAGCCTCCAAGGCTGCCTTGACTAGGTGTGTTGAAGGCATGCATTGTCAAGGCTTACATCACAGAAAAAGGACCTCTGTTCTCATCAAGGCTCACTCCACCAGGGCTATGGCCACCTCCTAGGCGGAGATAGGCAAGACATCTCTCTTAGAACTGTGTAGGGCAGCTTCATGGTCCTCCGTCCACACATTCACCAAACCCTACAGACTGGATGTTCAAATTCAGGCCCCAGGAAATCTTACTGTATTTTGACATATACAGTATTGTCCTTCCATTATACTGCCCGCAGCCAAAATGGTTAACCGAACCTGTGCTAATGATGGAACGTTAGGCTTGAGCTCGGTTTTCAAATCACTGTCCCTGGTTAACACTCTGCAACCGTCAGATTCTTAACTCCGCTTGACTAGTACTGACGCCTCTGAGAACCTTCCTTCGTCTGTCTTGAAAAGTTTAATTTTTTATGGTTTTCTGAAGTTAATTTATTTCTGTTCGTTTTGAAAAGCACTGTCCTTGGTTTACAGGTAGATTTGTCTAGATTTAGTTGTATTTTGGTAAGTTTTCTTGGTTGTTTCTTGGTTCTTTTAACCAGGAGGGAACCGGGTTTCTTTATCTTTTATTTACTCTTTAAAAAAAAAAAAAAGCCTGTTTGGGTCCCTTTGGTTTAATTTTGCGAAAACCGGGGTAATTCCTGGGTTTTCTTTGGTTGCTAAACCGACCATTAAAAAAAAAAAAAAAATAGTTTTCTATGTGGGTTTAAGTTGTTTTAACCCACTGCTGGTGGTTATGTCGCTGCCTAAAAGGAGAACTGGCCCAGTGGGTTTTCAACATTGCACAGAGTGTGGGGAACTGTTTGACAAAGCGGATCCCAATTTAATTTGTGTCCTGTGTTTGGGTTTCGACCATTTAAAGGCCGATCGTGATATCTGTAAGAATTTTCCTCAGTCGACACTGAATAAGTGCTTTAATCGACTGAAGGAAATGATGTCTGAAAAAGCTGCTGACCCAGTAACGGACAAGGCCTCCACTTCTCAGAAAGAGAAGTCCTTTGAACTGAGTGAGCTGCCCTCTGACCAGGGTGGTGGTTCCTCTAACAGAAAAAGATCTGCTGAACTGGCAAGTTCTGCGAAAAAGAAGAGAAGCAGTCAGCTAAGGAACTGCAACCAACTTTTCCAGCAGTTTCTACCGCTGAAGCTATCGTGAGTGCCATTAGTATTTTACAGGTGTTGCAAACTGGTACCACGGTATCAGTTCAGCGCCCTGGTTCACAGTTGTCAGTTCTGGACTCTGGTTCACTTTCGGTTCCCGGTTCCTTGGAACAATCAACTGACATATTCCCGGAGGAAGATGATTTTGATGAGGATGAATTTGGAGAGCCTGTAGAACCTGAAGTTTCTCAAAATTCTCTTGGGGCTGATTCCCCCAGAAAAGGCAACAGATGATTTTTCTTTCCACTTTGCCTTTACAAGTGGCACAGACCACCCAGAAATCCACAGAGGAGGAAGAGGAACAAGATTATATGGAGATGATGGATGTCCTAGCAACAAAAAGGCTTCTGTTGCCCATCCATAAATCTTAAATGAGGCAAACCACACATTTTTAAAGACACCTACATCTCTCCCCAGTGGACAAGAGGATGGACAGAAAATACTGGTAGCCAAATCAGGGCTGAATTCCTGTTTGCACATCCCAGCCATGAAGGGGTGGTGCAGGCTGCTGCCTGTGACAGGGCAGGGATTCCCTTGCCTTCACACCCACCTGAAAAAGATTCCAGAAGGATGGAGTCCATAGCAAAACAGTCATACCTGGGAGCTTCCCTAGCTATTAGGCAAGCTGCTTACATAGCTAGGTATCTAGAGGAGTATGTGGAACACAGTGTTGGAAATATGGCATCTGATCTTTCAGATGCAGCAAAAAAGGGGCATTGAAGCTTTTAAGTTAGTTTCGTATGGCAATAGATGCTAACGACATTGCTGCTAGGCAGATGGCTACCTCAGTGCCCCTGAGGAGGTTTACTTGGTTGAGGACAACAAATTTGTCTCAAGATACCCAGACAAAAGCTCTTGACTTTCCTTGTGAGCCTGCTTCCCTGTTTGGGGGAACAAACCAAAGCCTTCATGAAACAAATGGACGACTACGAGGTCGCCTACAAGGGTGCTGCAGCTAAGGAGAAGGCAACAACTCCACAAAAGTTCCAGGGAAGAGGCAGAGGTAGAATCCATTACAGGCCTTTCTTCCAGACACAAGCTTTGCCTTCTCATCAGCCCCAGAGGGGATATTTTAGAGGCAGGGGGCAGCAACAGGGTTGCACCCAGTACCCAGCCTGCTGCCCAGGCAAAACAGACTCCCTGATAATCCTGTCAGGGTCACCTCCCTACTTCCAGTAGGAGGCAGGCTGGCTTACTACATCCAGACTTGGAATTCCATCACCACAGACAAGTGGGTCCTTGAGGTAGTGAGCCAAGGCCTTGTTCTCAGCTTCAGATTCTTTCCCAAGTTGAAAGAGACTATTCAGACATGCCAATCCATCAGAAATCTCTCTGCTGGAAGAGAAAGTAGCCAAGCTCATGCAGGAGCAGGCAGTAGAAGCTGTCCTCTTGTCTCGAAGGGAAAAGGGTCTTTACTCAAGATGCCTCCTCTCTCAAAAGAAAACGGGGGAGTGGCAACCCATTTTGGATCTGAGACACTTGAACAAACATTTGTTAAAGCCAAAGTTCAAGATGGTTACTCTGAAACATAGAAACATAGAATTTGACGGCAGATAAGGACTGCTTGGCCCACCCAGTCTGCCCATTTCCCTACCTACTGGATAAGCTGCAGATCCTAGTTAACCAGCAGCCTACTTCTTCCTACTCCCACCCCCCAGAATTGCCTTATGACTATCCCATGCATGCTTGAATTCCACCACTGATTTTGACTCCACAACCTCCTCTGGCTATCATTCTCCATTCTGTAAGGAGAGGAGAGGAGACTGGCTGGCATCCCCAGACCTAAAGGACACATACTTCCATGTCACTGTCAGACTGGCACACAGGTAGTACCTCAGGTTCAGGTTGCTATCAGGGCACTACCAGTTTAAGGCCATGCCCTCAGTCTGTTGTCTGCCTCTAGTATTCACCAAGTGCTTAGCAGTGATGGTGGCACATCTTCGAAAATGGGGTTACAGTCTTCCCATACCTGGATGACTAGTTGGTGGTTGGTCAGTCCCCACAGCAGGTGGAGAGGGCATTGATCATCACTCAGGATACACTAAGTTTGCTAGGTTTCCTGGTAAACTAGTAAAAGTCAGTACTCTCACCAGTTCAGCTCCTGGAGTTTATAGGGGCAGAATTGGACACCGTGAATGGAAGAGCATTCCGCCCTCAGTTCAGGGTAGACAGCCTGGTGCAACTAACAAATTCCTTTCAGCTGCATACCCCTAGACCAGCACAGCGTTTCCTTCAGTTGCTGGGCCACATGGCGGCTTCAACAGCAACAGTGTCAGGGTCGAGATTCCTGATGAGGGACATCCAGTTCCATCTTAGTGCTCACTAGTCTCAGAGAAGAGATTCCCTGTCAAAGATGGTACCAGTCACAGGAACCCTGCTTCAAGCTCTGCAGTGGTGGCAGGAAAAGGACAACCTCAGGGAAGGCGTGCCTTTCCTCCAGATGCCACTAGCAGCAGTTCTGACAACAGGTGCCTCCCTCCTAGGATGGGGTGCCCACCTAGGGGAGCACAGTGCCCACAGTACTTTGTCTCAGCAGGAATCCCTGCTTCACATAAACCTGCTGGAGCTCAGGGCAGTTTATCTCGGCATTCAGTCCTTCGCCCCATGTTGCAGGGCAAGGCAGTTCAGGTCAGGACAGACAATACGACAACAATGTATTACATCAACAAGCAAGGGGGCACAAGGTCCTCATCTCTCTGTACAGAAGCCATGAAGCTATGGAACATGGCTTACACCCTGGGGATTCACTTCCGACAGTCCACCTGCCAAGGAAAGACCATGTCCTGGTGGATGCCCTTAGCAGAATCGACCAGAATCTACACGAATGGTCACTAAACAGACAGATCCTTCAGGTGGTGTTCAGAAGATGGGGCACTCCAGAGGTGGACCTCTTTGCAGCCCCAGACAATCAGCTTCCTCTGTTCTGTTGCAGGCCTCCAGCAGTGGGCACAGTACCACTAGATGCACACGTGATGGACTGGACAGGGAAGTTCCTGTATGCCTTCCCACCATTTCCCTTGCTACTCAGAGTACCGAACAAGCTCAGGGTCCAGTCAGCAACCATGATCCTTGTTGCTCCAGACTGGGCCAGGCGGCCGTGGTACTCTATGCTACTGACCTTGGCAATCTCCAAACCAATCTCCCTACCCAGGAAACAATATCTAACATCCTTCCAGGGCGGGGTCCTGTACCCCAACTTTCAGTCCCTCAGACTTGAAGCTTGGCTCTTGAGGACCTAGAATATGCCAACCTACACCTCTCAGAAGGGGTGTTAGATGTTTTGAGGGTGTCTAGGAAACCTTCCACCAGAAAAAATTTCTCTTGGTGGAAGAGATTTTCTGTTTGGTGCAGGCAGAGACACATAGACCACCTTCAGGCCAATCTGCCAATCGTCCTGGACTATCTAGCACATTTATAAACTCTGGTACTTCGGCCCACCACCCTGAAAATGCACTTGGCAGCTGTCTGTGCTTACCTCTCTGCTGGAAAGGGAGCATCTCTGGCTGCTAACCAGGTATTCAGAAAGTTCTTCAAAGGGCTACTGCACTTGCATCCCCCTCATAGGGAACACACTCCTACCTGGGACCTTAACATATGTATTGGCCAGTTGATGCAGCCACCATTTGAACCCCTGTCATCAGCTGATCTTAAGTATGCGACATGGAAAACGGTATTCCTAATGGCCATTACTTCAGCCAGAAGGATCAGTGAGCTACATGCCTTGTCCACAGAGCCAGACTGTATAGCAGTCCACGGGGACAGGGTGGTTTTGAGGATCAATATGAGATCCTCCCTAAGGTGGTATCAGACTTCAACCTTAAGCAGTCCATGGCCCTGCCAGTCTTTTTTACTGACCATTCCACCTCTGAAGAGAGGAGGTTACATAGTCTGGATGTTAAGGAAGCTATAATCTACTACTTGGATCACACAAAAGGGCACAGGCAGGATAGGACACAGCTTTTCCTGACCTATGGGGAGGTGGGCAAAGGCAAATCCACCTCAAAAAGAACCATTGCCCACTGGATTGTTGCCTCTATCCAATTTTTCTATAGTAAAGTGGGCAAAGAGCCTCCAGTCGGCCTCAGTACCCACTCTGCAAGAGGTACGGCTGCTTCTACAGCGGCTGCAAGATATATTCCTCTTTTGGAAATCTGTAAAACAGCTACCTGGAAAACTTTTCACACTTTCACCAAACACTACATCCTGGATACTTAGGCCAGAAGTGATGCCAGGTTTGGCACAGCAGTACTGCAGAGTTTGTTTCCTAAATAGGTTCTTTACCCTCCTCCAAAGATACTTCTTGGGTAGTCTGCATATATCAGAATACAATAATATTTCCTGGGGCTTGAAGAAAAAAATTATCACAGTAATCTTGTTACTTCCAAGGGAATCTTACTTTATTCTGAGCTCCCACCCTTCCTCCCTTGCTAGAACCTATGGTTACTGCAACATGACTGTTGTGCAGCCCTATGGGCAATTTCTATTTTTGGGGCTTAGTGACTTGAGTCTTTACCAACCCACACTGTTGACTAGAGAAAGAAAAGGGGAACAGATATTAGAGGGTTACTAATTGTTACTTTATTATTATTATTATTAATATAGCTTATCATTAGTTTTTGCTCCGTAAGAATCTGACGGTTGGAGAATGCAGATCAGGGACAGTGGTTTGAAAACCAAGCTCAAGCCTAACGTTCCATCATTAGCATAGGTTCGGTTAACCATTTCAGCTCCGGGGCAGTACAATGGAAGGACAATACTGCATATATCAGAATACAGTAAGATTGCCTTGGAAGAAGCAAGATTACTGTGGTAAGTCATTTTTTCATTCTGCTGATGTGGCCTTTGGTCACAAGAGTTTTACAGACAGCAGTTAGCAGGTAAATTCCTTCCTGTATGTGGTTGACGTATGGGACAGTATTCTGCCCCACTCAGTTGTTTATAAGTAGTGCTTCTTAGAACCCATCAGTACTGAATCCCATTGACAATGTGGAGTGCTACAGAAAGAAAAAAATTCTTCTTTCTTACTGTAATTTCCTTTCCTGTTGGCTCCTGCATTGTCATTTGGGCCCACCCGGGAGCCTTGCTTCTCTGGGAGAATGTTGTCTGGTATATCGGCACTGGGATGTTGGTCGTTTTGTTCTAAAACTGATTGTAAGACTGTCTGGACATCCCTCTATAGTTTACCCGCTTGCTTGTAATTATATAGATAAAAAAAAAAGTTGGCAGTTCCGCATTAGAATGTTGGTTACTAGCACGCAGATTTAACGGGTTCAAATTTGATAACTAAGAGTGCCTAGTTTGTTATAGGTGAGTACTTACACCGTTTGCAGTCTTTTTCCCAGTGTTACCTGTTTGCATCAATTCCTTAGACAAGTCTATTCTAGTTGATTGGACGGTACAAAGATCTTCCACGTCATTAGAGAACTGGAAGATAAGCCTTGATTTCATACCTTCACCATCTAACAAGGTAGGCGACTGTTTACTGTATTTTGTCTGGCTAAAGGCCTACCTGTGTAGGCAGCTGACATGTGTGCTTTAGTGTCAAGACTGCTGGTATGATCTGTGCGGTTATATTTTTTCCGTATTTAGAGGCACTGTGTGGACAGTAGTGACTGGAGAGTTGCTGTTGTCCGGAATGTTCAGATGCCCAGAATTCCATCCTGATTACAGCCTTGGGCTGTGTCATTTCTCCTAGTAGGGGTGCATGCAACCTATCAGTACTGAATCCGTTTGACAATGTAGGTGCTAACAGGAAAGGAAATCACCGTAAGTATGAAGAGATTTCTTCTTTACTTAGTCTTAAAGCAGCAGTAATAGTTACCCTAATATAATTCAGAAGGCAGTTTTAGCAAACACCTCAGCATACTGTACCAGTGTTCCTTTATTTCAATCTCAAGGTAATGTGTTTCTGAAATTTTTAAAACTCCCTGTTGCTTTACCACATTTCACCTGGCCCCATGTAGAACTGGTTTGAACACTGATTTATTCTGAAACTGGTAATGCACAGGAACCCCATACTATCCTAATACTGTTTAAGAATGGAGAGATTTTTTTTTAATGCTCTGATGTAGCTAAGAGTTCATGTGAACTAGTTGCAGGCTGAGATGCATAATCTTCTACATGACTTCAGAAATGCTAAACTTTTGCTGCTGTTGGGTGTGACATTGAAAAAACTGTTCCTACTGGGTCTTCACAGCTTTCTAGAGGATTAAACACACAATATAGTTTGCAGGATTTCAGCTGCAGTTTTGTATCCAGTAGCATGTTTAATTCCCACCAAATCTTTTCAGCCAAGTGGCAAAACTCTTATCCAGACAATGCAAGTAAACAGGATTGCCTGTCAAACTGCCATAGGTATTAGTGATTTGAGGCATGCATATACATATATATTAGTGATTTTGTCATGTATATACAGAACTGCTGAGCAAATAGCAATTTGGTGAGTGGCAGCTTAGACACTATCTGGCAAAGCACGGGTTAAACTTGGCACCACTAGCTAAATTCTAATAAATTTTGTATTGGACTAGTAAAAATGTTCCTTTAAAGACCAAGTATACTGCCTAAATTAACATTAACTTTTAAAAGTAGTTAACTGAAATGACAGCCCAGTGGCTTGACAGTACTACTACCATCCACCTTGCCAGTGACCCAGGTTCAGGACGGACATAGGCCGCTAGGATTGGCTGGGGAGGGAGAGGATCAGGCAACCCAAGGACTGCGCTGCTCTCCTGGGGAGGGGAGGCATGCCAGCTTGGCTTCTGACTGCCACCTGGTAAAGGCCTGGTGGTAGTGCAGATGTGAGCGACATAGCTGCAAGGGGCCGCGGTCTTGTAGTGTCTGTGTGCCTCCATATACATGTGCGTATGTGCCACCGTGGCAGTGGTGAAGGAGAGAACAAGAAAAAGGGACTATGCGGGTACATAAAGGTGTGCCTGCTTTCCCCCAAACTGTGCTGTCACACGATCATCAGAAATTGTGGATTGGCTTCAGTGGACCGGGTGAGATGGATGCCAGGTGGTGGGCTTAGGGAGGGGGGGTGCTGGAACACTGACAGAAGCCTGTGTGGTGGACCTAAGGACAAAAATGCTTAATAGAAAGAAAGAAAAAATTAGTCAACTGTTACTACTTATATTTGAAATAATTTTGTTTCCCTTTTGCTAATTAGATTTTTATTTAGGGGCGTGGATATGGTGCACTATCCACACTCTGGTAGTCTTCCTTCACCTTTGAATCTTGCCAGATGTCTTCAAGCTAAACTCCTTCCACCCACTGGATGATGTACTCCTCAGCTGCGCGCCATGACACCAGATCTTTCCGCTTGAAGAGTTGGGTCTCCTTCACAGCTCCATGTGCGATGTAGGCCTTTCTAAAGTGCGCCATTGGTAGACTTGCTTTTCTAAACTTTGTGAGCATTACTTCTCAGTTCCCCGTTGTCGACTCCGCTGTGGAACATGAAGAATCCATAACGCATCCAGGCTTAAAATCGCCTCGGAGATGTTGTGAGACAGTATGGGTTGGGCTTCCACTGTTATGCAGATGATACCCAACTGTACCTGTCCTTCGCACCTGACCAGGAAGGAGCTGTCTCGGTATTTAATAGCTGTCTGGAGGAAATCCAGGATTGGACGAGGTCGAGCTGGTTGAAGTTGAATTCTGGGAAGACAGAGGTGTTGGTTTTGGATCCGGATCACCGGCTAGGGGTTCCTATGGCCGGCTCCCCTTCTGGAGTGTTTTGTGGGGATGTCGAGTTACTGGTCTCTGAATGGGTGCGAGATCTGGGGGTGATCCTAGATGATGGGCTGACCTTAAGATCTCAAGTGCCAGTAGTGGTAAAATCTTCGTTTTATCATCTGAGAAACATCACCAGAATTGAGCACCTCGTTCCATCCGGCGATCTGCCAACTTTGATCCATGCCTTTGTGACCTCACGCCTGGGCTACTGGAATTCGCTTTACCTTGGGCTTCCGGGGGTTGATATCCGCTGCCTGCAACTAGTGCAGAATTCCACAGCTCGACTACTTACAGGTACTCCTAGAACACCACATATTACCCTGGTGCTGCAGGATCTGCATTGGCTACCAGTTCAGTGGCAGATCACTTCAAAGTTGGATTACTGACTTTTAAAGCCCTACACGATCTGGGCCCTAACTACCTGAAAGAACTTCTGACTCCTTATCTCCCGGTGAGGTCGCTCCGCTCAGCCGATGAGGGGTTGCTAGAGATCCCTAGGGTCACACTGAAATCAGCTGGTGCCCAGGCTTTTATGTTCGTGGCACCAACCCTTTGGAATTCTCTACCTCGTCGGTTAAGGGAGTGTTCACCATGGGGAGCTTTAAACAGGCGCTTAAATCATTTTTATGGAATAAGGCATATGGCCTTTATTAATGTTTACTTGTTCTTAATAGTTTTTATATTACTGTCTGTTTGCTATGTTTGTATTTAATCTTTTTGGAATGCGCCTTGGTTTTGGAAAGGTGCAATATAAAGTTTATTATTATTATTATTTATTATTAAAATGTTGCATTCAATGCAACCAGAAAATGTCGCGGAAGTACCCGCACACCTCGTGTATTTACTGCTTCAGGGCAGAGAATGACGTCACTGCCTGCGGCCTTTCTAAGACCTTGTTACTGTCATTCCTCAAGTACCACTACGCCCATTTTCTTGTCTGCTGGCTGAAAAGGACCCTCCAGTTCACTTCAAGGACGTCTGCGAAGCAATCACCGCAGCTGCAGGATCTTTGGCCCAGTTCACAGCAATGGAAGAGGTGGTGGCAAAAGCTGCGGTGAGGGCGGCCTCCATCTAAGCACTGCTTCCAACCGGAACCACTGTTGCGGGTTCGTTCTCTGGTACGTTCCAGGACATGTGTAAGTCCCTTCAGGGAGGGCCCCTCCTGCCACAGCAGCAAGAAAAAAAATCCATGAAGTCCCGCCGTTGGTCGTTCGTCCAGGAAAGAGCACGTTCTTCCCGCTCCTGCAAGTCCCTCGACCGCTCGATGGCTGTTGAGCACTCTGCTTTGGCCGAGACTGTCTTAGTCACATGCAGACTGCTAGCGTCACAGTACCCCTGTCAAGCTTGTTGACCCCGGCACAGGCTGACCAGGCAGTTGAGATTTTTCTTGAGCCGGTCAACCTGTTGTCAAAAGGGAACAAGGGAGACTCAGTCTGTAGAACCCTGGTCCTTTTGACCCTTTCTCAGGAGGGCCAGGACCCAGCTGTCTCCCTCCTGGGTTGTGCAGCAGGAGTTTGTCTGTGTGATCTACATGGTCCCTCTGCCTGCTTCTCCTCGGCGGTAGAGGTCAAGGTCGCTGTCAAGGGACTCCTCATACTCCCAATCTCAGTCATCTGGGTGGTGCCGCTGCAGATGATCCTCTTCCTCGTCGATAGACAGAGGCTCTGTCATAGACTGCGACGGTGCTATGAGGACATGCTGTGGCAACAGTGGGCCTTGGTTGGGCAGGTTGCAGCCCTTCCCTCGACCCTGGTAATTCCTTGGTCACCTCGGGTCCAGCCCATTCCAGTCCTGCCAAGACAAGTGTCACTGACACCATTCTCTTCCCCAGATCCTAGTGGAACCATTGCCACAGCAGCTGTTACGGGGATCCCCCAATAAAGACTCTTGTCCAGCTACTGGCTTGCCAGGCCGGTTGTTAATAGAGATTACACATACTGATGAATCCTGAGTGGTGCACGGCATGAAGTGGCCATGGACTGTGTTTAGTCTTCTTATGACTCCAATGGGTCCTCTGTGCAGTCCTCGAGGACTTATGGGCTCAACCGTGAATTGGTCGCAGAACCGACCACAGGCCGATGTCTGTTGGGGCTATGATCAGACTGATTCCCGAGTCCATGAAAATCCTTCTGGATCCAGTTCAGAAGAGGACTAAATTACTCCCTCAGTGAAACTTTGGACATAGATGAATTCCTGGGGGTCACCTTCCCAATGGCCGAGGCCATCCTGGGGCCGGCTGTAGAACTTTGGCAGCATCCAGCCTTCTGTGCAGCACCTTCAGCCTGTATGATCCGCAAGTATGCAGTCACTACTGGCACCTTGTCAGATTTTGCGGACCACTTCTCAGCTGAGGGTTTGGTGGTCGATAGTCTTCCAGAAAACTGGCAATATTGGCGATGTGGACAAGCACCCTAACAAGGAGTCCGAAAAGCTCAGCCACGCAGCAAAGAAGGTATATGCTGCATCTTCCCTGGGTCTCTGTCAGGTGAGTTACTCTCTGATAGGAGTCCTAGACCATGTTCTGTCTCGCCTCTCTTCTGATGTGCAGATAGTGGTCAGGATAATCAGAGATCAGGGTCAAATGCTGCCAAAACTTCAGCTCCAGACGGTCTTGGACATCGGCGACTCTTGCGCCTGATTCATGGCAGCGGCTGTTGCAATGCGTCACAGGGCCTGTCTGTGGATCCCCACCTTCACGGCGGACTCCCAGCAGAAATTGGCCAATGTTCCCTTCTTGGGCACCGACCTCTTTGGTTCGGGTGGAGGGGCATCTCTCTAGGACTGAGAAGTCCAACGGCACCTCTGATTTTATGATCTCCTCAGAGAAGGACCAGAAAGGGCAGAAGCCAGAAAAGAAGCCCATTCAGTTACAACAGCCAAAGGCAGCAGCAGCAGCTGCTGCCCCAGCTGGGGCAAGCTCAAGCTTCGTGACTCAAGAACAGGTTCACTGGTCAGGGCACCAAAAAGAGCAGAGGTGGGGTGGTGATGCCTGTCTGTCAGGAAGTGCTGGTGCCTCCTCCAAAACTGCCCAATGATGTATCGGGAAGGGGGTGTCTGCCTCCCGCCTACCAACTCCATGCCTCAGCGCTCCACGGAGAGTTGGCTTCACCATTTCTGTCACACCTGCTTTGCCATTACTTTGGACAATTGGGTGCTAGATGTGGAAAGCAGAGTGTTTGCCTCTTGACTTCGAGGCTCTTCTACCATACCGACCCCACACACCAAAGGAGACTGTGTTGTCACAGGACTGTCCTCAGGGAGGACATTGCTCAGCTCCTTGGGAAAGCAGCTATAACCCATGTCCCAGATGCAACGGCAGGTCAGGGTTTTGTGTCCAGGTACTTCTGGTTCCAAAACGGACAGGGGGCTGGCGCCCCATACTGGAGCTTCACGATCTAAACCAGTTTCTAAAGAAGCACAAGTTCAGAATGATCATTCTGAACCAGATATTACCATCTTTGGAGGAGGGCATGTAGTTTTGCCTCCTGGACCTCCAGGATGCCTTCTTCCACATTCCAATCTGTCCATCCCATTGGCGGAAGCTTCGGTTCTGTGCAGAAGGGGTCCTTTTCGAGTTTCAGCCTTTCTTCATCTCCCAGGGTTTTCACCAAGTGCATGGCAGTGGTGGCTGCATTCCTGAGACGCAGAGGGATCAGAGTCTACCCCTACCTGGATGACTGGCTGATAGCCAGACTGTCCAGGGAGGTTGTGGAGCGATCCTGGCACAGGGCCCTCCAAACCTACAGAGACTTGGGCCTTTTGATCAACCTAGACAAGTCTGCAAGTCCGAACTCAACCCCTCGTGAGTGATTCACTTAATCGGGGCAGAACTAGACTTCTTTCAGGCCAAGGTCCGACTCTCTGTGGGCAGGGCATCAAATCTTAACTCATTTGTCGGATCATTTTAAGTTGGGCACACTTGCCCTCTCTGGGACTTCCTGTGGCTGCTGGGGTACATGGCATCCTGCACCAGCATGGTCAGACGGGCCTGCTGGCAGTTGTGCCATCTGAAACTGGGCCGCCAGTGGTATCAGTGCTTAGATCGCGGTGACCCAGCCGATGTGGGATGCTGTTCAGTGGTGGCTCATCCCAGAACGTCTGGAGGAAGGAATCCCATTTGTCTGCCCAGAATCGACAGTTACCTTGACAATCGATGAGTCTCTTGTGGGATGGGGAGCACACCTGGGGAACCACAGGACCCATGGGTACTGTATACCCAGGCAGTCCCGTCACTACATCAACCAGTTGAGCTCCATGCTTTGCACCTTGCTGTGCTGGAATTAGCTCCATTTGTCCTGCTTTAGGTTGTGCAGGTCTGGTCGGAAAATATCACAACCATGCACAACCTGAACAAGCAGGGCAGCATGCACTCCCTTCACCTGTGTCGGGAGGCTGTCCACATGTGGCTACTTGTGTGCAGCTTGGATGCAGATGATCGGGCCATCCCTGTAGCAGGAGCCTCCAACCAGCTAGCGGACACCCTCAGCCAGGTGTATGAGGTGGCATTCGAATAGTCTCTGCATCAGGAGGTGGGGAACCACCTGTTCAGTCTGTGGGGCACACCTCTGGTTGACCTGTTTGCCTCGTGGGAGAACGCAAAGCATAGGCTGTTCTGTGCCCACTCCCTGTAGTGTGGGACACTAATGGGGGGAATGCCTTCGCAAGGCCCTGAATCCCAGGCCTCTTTCATGCCTTTCCTCCGTTTTCACTGATCCACATGACGTTGGTCAAGGTACGGATGGACAGTGTGTGGAAGATCCTGGTAGCCCTGGACTGGCCTTGCCTGTTTTGGTACCCAGATCTCCTCAGCCTCAGCAGTAGGCCTCCATGGTGGTTACCTCTGCACCCGGATCTGCTCTCTTGTCACAGGGGAATGGTCTTGCACCCGGATCTTCAATCTCTGCACCTCACAGCCTGGTTCATGAGCAGCTAGAGTTCCAGGTTTTGGGTTTTTTGGAATATGTGCTCCACGTTGTGGAGGCTTCCTACAAAGAGTTGACCCGCCAGCGCTATGCCATTAAATGGAAAAGGTTTTCCATTTGGTACCAGGGCAGGGAGCCTGACCTGCCCTTTGGCTGGCATTTTGTGCTACTTGTCCCTTTTTCAGCTGGGACTGAGGTTGATTACTCTCAAAGTGCACCTGGCAGCCATCTCTGCATACTAGGTGTGGGCTGGTATGCCGATGGTGGTGCAGGAGAAGGTGGTCGGGCACTTCTTCAAGGGCCTGTACCACCTGTCCCTGCTGGTTCTTGAACTACCAGCACCTTGGGACTTGTTGCTGATGTTGGCAGTACTCAAGGGCAAGCCATTTGAACCGATGCACAGATGTGAGATGTCACGTCTGTCATGGAAGACCGCCTTCTTGGGGCTGTCACCTCCATCAGAAGGATCAGTGAGCTCCAGGTGCTCTCTGTGGAATCTCCGTACCGGGTGTTCCACAAGGACAAGGTAATCCTCTGCCTCTACCAAAGTTCTTTCTGTAGGTTGTGTCCGAGTTTCACCTTAATCAGGTGATTAACCTTCTAGTATACTTCAGTAATCCAGCCCTGGAGGACGAGCACAGGCTCCACTCTTTAGACCTAAGGCAGGCGCTCGCTTGTTATAAGTAGCATATGGCTGGAGTTCAGGGAGAGGTTTCCAGCTCCTTGTGACATACACTGAAGCCGCACCTGGCAGACTGGCAGCTAAGCAAACAATTGGCCGGTGGATAGTCCCCCATCGACTTCTGATATAGGTTGGCTGGTATGGAGGCTCTTGTAGGGCTTAGAACTTATTTCACTACACATACTGCTGTCTCTGTGGCTACTTCCAGGGATACCCGTATCCAGGACATCTGCAGAGCTGCTACATGTAAGTCAGCACATATCCTCTCGCATTACAGTATCAACCTTGAGTCACGTTGGGATGCTTCTTTTGCGACCCCAGTCCTTGTTTGCCAAGTAGGGATGCGTGCCTTGCCCACTTCTATTCGAGAACTGCTAGCAATCTGCCAGAGTGTGCATATAGTGCACCATATCCTTGTTCCTAGAAAGGAGAGTTACTCACGTGTAACTGTAGATCTTACTTCGAGGACGCTCTTGCAGCAGGTAACACATATAGGACTGACGCCACCTGGCGGTAGATCTCGACAATTCTTTTCTCCAGCAGAACAGACGTGGGACCGCCCACCCGATGTCAGCTCCACCCCCGACGTCACCCAGTATAAAGGCAGAAGGCAGTCCTCATGTGCTCCAGTTCTTTCCCACTGCGGCAACGTGTTAGTCAGCTCTCGACTCTCTAACCAGTTCCTCAGCTTTAAAACCGTTATTTCTCTGTGTCGCTTCAGCGATTCTTCGATGCATGTCCTCCCCACCGACCAGGCACTGTAATAATACTCTTGTGGGAAGCGGATCCCTTCCAAGGACGGACATTCGGCCTGCCTCTTTTGCCTAGGCCCAGAGCACGACACCAGCGCCTGTACCTGTTGCCAGGCCTTCAACAGCCGGACCAGGATTCGGAGACAGAAGTCTCTCCAGGCTTACCTAGCCCAGCAACATTTGACCCGGATGCAGCAGGAGACGTCCTCCGGTAGGGAATCTCGTTTCCGCTCTCCACCCAAGAAACATAGAAAGGAGAAGCGCCACCACCGGGACCAGGATCACTCGCCCTTCAGACCCAGGTCTTCCAGCTCCCTGTCCGCTGGTTGCTCCATCTTCTCCAGTCATAAGGCCCAGCTTACCTCCCTTAAGCCTCCCACCTCAGCTTCTCTCGCCAGAGGGACTTCTCTTCAGCCTATCAAGATCAGGCCCCCGTACTCCGGTTCCACAGTGGCTAAAGGGCCCTCTGACACCGGTTCTGCAGTGGCAAAAAGGTCCTCGGACTCTGGCTCTTCGGTGCCTAAGAGGCCCTCCGACGCAGGCTCCGTAGCGGCGAAGGGTTAAGTCCTCCTCCCGGTCGGCCTCGGTCGATCCCTGGGAGTCCAAGCAAACAGCGGGGCACTCTTCTTCCAGGGCTTCGTCCCTGCCGCCAAAGCACAAGTCTGACTGGCGCCCATCCGCAGATTCCAACAGATGCCCCTCGGACAAGCCCCACAAGTCTTCTGATATGCCGGCCAAGGCCTCTTCGCGCTCCGACCATCCCCACCCTTCTCCTGTCAAGCGACATCCGTCGGACGAGGCTTCTGGCCCAATGTCAGAGAAGCGTCCTTCTGTTTTTCCTCCGGCGCCAGATAAGCCACCCACCATACCACGGCCATCATCAGCCCCCGAATGTCCCTGTCAGCAGCCCGCTCTCCCAAGGGACCATACTCTGGTCCACCCGATGGCGGTACCACGCGAAGGTACCACCGGCGTAGCCCATTAGACAGCGCCGGATCCAACTGGCCTTGATTCGGGGAGGCGGCCGACTGACATCACCTCCAAACCTGAGTCACTAAGGCTGGGCATGTCTCAGGTTAAAGAACTTTTTACCTATTGGTGGGAGACTGTTGAGCAGGATTTGGTGTCTCCTCCTGTCACCCCTGAGCCAGATGTTCAGGTCACCCCTGTTCCATCTGGGAATGAGGAGGATAAAACACCCACTAGCCCCAGGAAGCACAAAACTAAGCGCAGGAGGACCAGATCTTCTTCCTCCTCCCGTTCTCCTTCACCCAGAAGATCCAGACATAGGAAGAGGAGATGACGTTCCTCCTCCTCCTCCTCTTCTTCAGAAGCCTGTGGAGAATCTGAGCCTTCCTACTCTGATTCTGACCCTGGTTCGCTTCCTGGAGACAGAGGACCAGCCAAAGTCTCCGCCCGATTACCCCAGCTTTATGGAGGTCATGAGGCACATACAGGAGAACATGGGATGGGATACAGAGGCCCTGGACCCCGAACGCTTGTGTCTGGCAAAGTATTTGTGCCAGAAGGACCCCAAGCCGGTGGTTATCCCCCCATCAGTGGATACCTTCCAAGACGTCACCCCTGCCACTTGGAAGCATCCACATGCTTCCTTTGTGGTGCCCAAAAAGGCAAATCATTTGTACTGGGCCCCCAAGGACCACTCTTACTTAGCCGAACATCCCACAGTCGATTTTGTGGTTATATCGGCTGCACATGATCGTTCGCAGAGGCTGAAGCACCTAAGTACCCAGCCGCCAGACAGGGAGTCTAAGCAGCTGGATTCTTTAGGGCGTAGGGTGTACTCGTCTGCAACCTGCAGCATACATAGCCTCAATTTTTTGACACACATGGTCCAGTTCCAGAACGCCCTTTGGGACCAAGGACTGGACATCCTGCAAGGCATGCCCGACTGCCCTCAAAAGACAGAGCTTGCAAAGCTTTTGCAGACTGGCTTGTTTGTGGGTACTCAAGACCTCAGAGCAGCTTATGACTATGCAGACACCTCAGCGAGGGCGGCTGCAACCGGAATTTGTCTTCGGCACCATTCCTGGCTCCGGGTCTCAGGGTTCGACCCAGAGGTTCAAACTACCCTTCTAGGTGCCCCTTTCAGAGGCTCTATGCTCTTCAGTGAAGACACAGAGAAGGTCATTGTTAAACAGCAGGACTCCAGCAAGGCCGTCCGTTCCGTGCAGTCTATGTACCACCCGAAACGGGAGCATTTTCGCTGGCCCCGTTTTCGTGGCAGAGGGGGACATCAGCCTCAGCAGCTCCGTGTTCAGTCTCGCATGCAGCAGGGAGGCTTTGGTTGAAGAGGTGGGTCTAGAGGTGCTGCCTCGACCTCCTCTAGACAGGCTAGACCTTCTGCTGCCGCCCTCCCTCTCCTTCAACGTGACTATCTGAGCGACCCCCCCTCTCCCAGATCTGTCGTCAGGAGAGCCAGTGGAAGGTTGTTTTTCTCTTTATGCCCAGGACTGGAGAGAAGTGTGACCTCCGATCAGTGAGTCCTTGATCTCTTGGAGTTCGGGCACTCCATAGAGTTCGAGTCTTTACCCCCAGACAGACCACCACCCCATCTCACTACTCGAGAGACCACAGGGCTCTTATCAGACAGGAGATCCAGCCTCTCCTGGCCAAGGACGCCATTGAACGTGTCCCAGAGGCAGAGGTAGACTCTGGTCTTTACTCCCGCATCTTCCTGATTCCCAAGAAGTCGGAGGACCTAAGGCATATCCTGGATCTCAGCAACCTCAACTGGTGGGTCTCCTATCGGAGATTCTGCATGGTGTCTCTTCCAGATCTCCTCCCCTTCCTTGCGGTCAGGGATCGGCTGGCGTCCATTGACATGCAGGATGCATATCTGCATATTCCCATCTGCCAAAATTATCGGAGATTCCTGAGATTCAGGTTCGAAGGTCGGTTCTACCAGTTCAAGGTCCTTCCTTTCGGCCTTTCCTCTGCCCCCAGGGTCTTCACAAAATACCTTGCCATCATCTCTGTGGCACTGCGCAGAAATGGACATTTCCTGTTCCCCTATCTAGACGATTGGCTTCTGCTGGCCTCATCCAGGTCTCGTCTCTGGGAGACGATCCTGGACACACTCTCCCTCTGTCGGCTCCTAGGGATCACAGTGAACCCAGAAAAGTCACAGCTCCTTCCCTCCCAGCGTGTACAATTTATAGGAGCCTTACTGGATACCTCCTTGGGGAAGGCCTTCCTACTTTCCGACAGCAGAGCACCTTAGGGCACTAGCAATCCAGACTTGTTAAGCATCAGTCGTCCCCGCCAGATCCATCCTTCGGCTTCTGAGACACATGGCGGCCGCCATAGTTTCGGTCCTCTTTGCCAGGCTACGTATGCATACACCATTCAGTGGATGCTTCGCGTCCAGTGGGACCAAACCAGGGACGACTTGGATTTACCCATCCGGATCACAGAACCAATTCATCGGGAACTCCGCTGGTGGGGTTCCTCTCAGAATCTCTGCAGAGGCCTCCCCTTCCAGCCAGATACACCTACCCAGACTCACTACAGATGCGTCTGGACAGGATGGGGGGCTCATCTGGGGAGTCACAGGACTCAAGAACTGTGGTTCCCGTTAGAGGAGAACCTGCATATCAATGCACTCGCACTAAGAGCTGTCCTGTACTCTCTACGGGCACTGACTCCATTCCTACTGCCCGGTCACCTTCGAGTTCAGACGGACAACACCTATGTGGTTTTCTACGTCAACAAGCAGAGAGGCACACACTCTTGCCCCCTTTGTCGGGAAGCCATGAGAGTGTGGGACTGGGTGATGGAGCATTAGCTCAGTCTATCGGCAGTCCACGTTCCAGGTTCTCTGAATGTGGTTGCAGATGCTCTCAGCCGGGCCAAACCATTAACTCACGAGTGGTCCCTGCTACAGTTGGTAGCAGACACCCTGTTCACCAGGTGGGGGATGCCAGAGTTGGACCTTTTTGCATCCCAGTGCAACTCAAAACTGCCCAATTTCTGCTCGCTCGGTCCCGAGCCTGGAGCTTTTTGGCAAGACGCATTGTCCCTATCCTGTAAAGGGAGGTTCCTTTATACATTTCCTCCCTTCCCCCTCTTGCAGCGGATTCTACTCAAAGCCCAATCAGAGAGGGTGGTCATGATCCTGATAGACCCTCTGTGGCCCAGACAGATTTGGTTCCCACTGCTCAGGTTTGACAGTGGAGCCTCTGTGGCCCCTTCCACTTTCGGGTCAGCTACACTCTCGGCAATAGGGAGCTTTGGTCCATCCCAACTTATGCTTACTCCACCTGCATGCTTGGCTCCTCAGGACCTAGCGAAGCTCAGATTTGGAGTATCAGACGAAGTAGCTCAAATCTTGGTTGAGGCGCAGAAGCCCACTACCAGGGACATTTACGCCTTGAAATGGAAACACTTTTGTCTATGGGCCACAGCCAGGAGATTGGACCCTCTGGTCTGTCCGGTCAGCTCTTATCTTACAATACCTGTTATCCCTTTCAGAGTCAGGTCTCGGTTTCTCCTCCATAAAAGTGCACCTGGCTGCTGTTTCTGCCTATTATCACTGCATCCATGACAGGACAGTGGCTCAATTGGAGGTAGTTTAAACCTTCCTTAAGGGGATCCTGCATCTCCGTCCCCCTGTTCGGGATCCTGTTTCTCCTTGGGACTTATTGTTTGTACTGGAAAGGCTTATGCTTCCCTCATTTGAACTGGCCATGAGTTGCGAGCTTCGTTACCTCTCCTGAAAGATGTTGCTTTTGGTAGCAGTCACTTCTGCTAGACGCATTTCTGAGCTTCATGCTTTGATGTATAGAGAACCTTATCTGATTTTTCATAAGGATAGGGTGGCTCTCCACACCAATCCAAAATTCCTTCCTAAGGTAGTCTCAGAGCTTACTCTTAATCATTTGGTTCAGCTTCCGGTTTATTACCTGGAACTTTCCAACAGGGTTGAGGCGCTTCTGCACACCGTAGATGTGCATAGAGCTTTGCGCTGTTACCTGTCCAGAACTAAGGAAGCCAGGTAATCGGATCAGCTTTTTGTGTCCTTTGCGGACAGGTCCTTGGGGCTCCCAGTTACCAAACAAACGCTTTCGCGTTGGTTGGTCAACTGCATATCCTTCTGTTATGAGAAGGGTAAGAAAACTCTTCTGGGTGCGGTCAGGGCACATTCCACCAGAGCGGTCGCTACTCCTTGTGCAGCACTCAAGAGTGTCGGTGGCTGGCATTTGTGCTGCCGCCACTTGGCACTCTGTTCACAATTTCATCAGGCACTACAGCCTGGATATAGTTTCCAGACGTCGATCAGGTTTTGGCCCTGCGGTTCTCCAGGGCCTTCTCATGAGAGGTCTCTCTCCCGATGTGTGGCTTCCACTTCTTTCCCCCTCCCAATGATTATCTTAAGCTTTATATTGCTTGGGAGTGTGTCTGTATGTTTACTTCCCCTTCCCAAGGGTTGTCTTTAGTTTTATATTGCTTGGGAATCAGTCCTATATGCGTTACCTGCTGCAAGAGCTTCCTCTCGAAGTAAGATAGTACAGTTAGTAAGAACTTACCGTAACAGTAGATCTTCGAGAGAAGCTCTTGCAGCAGGTATGATTTTCCCTCCCTACTTCCCCCGAGAGTAAGTCACTCTGCTCTGATCCAACTTTCATTCTTTCAGTTGCAGGCTTTGTTTGCTCTTGTTTGTTCTGTGGAGTTTGTTTGATCCACAGCTGTTCGTTTTTGGCCTGTCATTGGTGTACAAGAACTGGAGCACGTGGGGACCGCCTCCTGCCTTTATTCTGGGTGACGTCAGGGGTGGAGCTGACGTCGGGTGGGCGGTTCCACATTGGTACTGCTGGAGAAAAGAATTGCCGAGATCTGCCGCCAGGTGACGCAAGTCCTATATGTGTTACCTGCTGCAGGATCTTCTCTCGAAGATCTACTGTTACGGTAAGTTCTTGCGTAACTGTACTTTCTAGGAGTGGTATATGGTGCACATCCACACAACCCATCCGACCTCCCCTGGCAAGTGGCACATGGATCCCTGCTTTCAGAGTGGAAGATCTGATGTCGTTGTGTGGCGCCAAAAAGTTTACCACCTGGGTGGGTGGGAGGAGCTTAGCTTGAAGATGGCAATATTTAAATGGGGAGGAAGACTGGCAGAGTGTGGATGTGCACGATTCACCACTCCTAGAACTACGGTTACAGGTGCATAACCCTCATTTACCTGATAGCAGTAAGTATGATGTGTGGAACACTACTCTGGGAGTCTGACATCTTGTTCTGTTCCTCTTCATACCTCGTCATCCATGTGACATCACAACTGACTAAGACAGAGGTGTTTTCGGTCCTGTTCTGCATCCTACCTCATCATCCCTGTGACATCACGACTGACTAAGAAAAGCCAGTCATCTGCTACGAGATCTGTCTCTTGCAATCTCACAGTCGGTGAGATTACAATGCTGGTGACGCATGAAGAGGCCCAGAACTAGATATAGCAGTCTCCAGATAAAGTACTGCTCTTAACATATATCTAATACTGTCTGGTAGAAAACCTAATTAGCAAATAAAAAAGAAAAATACACCCTAAATAAAAAGTAGCAACTTACTGCTGGCCTTTATTGGAGAAAGTAAGATTTGAATAAGTACCAGCAGTTGGGCCAGTGGAAAAGTCTGTGGGACCAGTGGATTTTCCCAGGCACTGCCCCTCCTGGCTAGTGGTTGCAAAACTTAATTTCAACACCTACAAAATGAATGTTGGCATTTAACTCCCCTTCAGTTTATGAAGGCTAAAGTAGTCCTTGAGAAGGTTATAGTGCTTTAAAGCTGAAAGAGATGTCGTTGTGTTTCTGACAGCAAAATCATTTTTTCTGTTTATAAGAGAAGAGTACCTCCCATCAATCAAGTGGAACGTCCCAGGATGGCCTGAAAGACCAGGAGGTTTTGGATTTAAAGAGCTATGCACAACTATTTAAAACAAGTGTAGAGACTCTGAGAGGCCAGCTGGCTGAAAAAGGTGACGGAGCGGAGCTTGTGTGGGATAAGGTTAGTTCATTGACTTTGCAATACTCAGCCTTTCACCTGCAGTACTGGGCAATAAGCACTGCAGTTTGTACAGAAAAACAGGAGTGAAGTAAAGAACTTATCTATTAGAAAATGGTCTAGGAAAATCCTGTCTAGCTGATAACATTCAAAAGGCTTATGTTTGTCAGCCAACAGAGCCCTTTCTTTAACAAAACAAGAAAACCTGGAAATGTACTTGCTTAAGCACTATTTTACGTATAAAAACCTTTTCCTTAAATGTTTGAACATTTTCCTAAACATAGTGAGACTCTTCAGCGTGTTAGGGGTGACCTGCATTTTCAAGGACCATAAAGCTCTCTGCCTGCTGTGTCCAGGCCTCTCTGTGCCCTGGGTGTGCAGGTATCCCCCAGCACCCTGTTGGGTCTCATCGCTTATGTGTCTAGTAAAAGCTACTGAATTACAAAAAATTTAAACCTGTGTCATAAATGAAGGCTCGGCATCCCTAGGTTTATAGACTGAAGTTTTTTCATACTTCTAGATTCTATTCTTCAGATTGGCTAGTCAGTAGTCCAAGTATGGAATCTTTAAAAAGATCTTTGGATTCATACATGGGGTTTGAAAATACCAGATGTTTCCACTGAATAGTGGCAAGTCATATTAATGGCAAATTGCTAAGTGACTTGTATCTGTTTCTATGATTCTTTGATTAAAAAGGCTAATTATGTTGACTTGACAGGGCAGTGGCAGCAAGTTTATTTTCTATCTGGGCAGCTTGGGTCATTTCCAGCTTTGAGACGTCTGCCTTTTGGAGCAGATCACTTAGAATAATTAAGGTGCTGGAAGGCTGGCTCAAGAGAATAAAATCAGGACTTGTGTGTTGGCTCCTATGAGCAGGCAGAAAGGTATGGGTCTGTCTTCCCATCTCAGCTGGGACAGACAGAAAAGTCGGAAAGTATGAGGACTTGTCCTAATCCCATAACTTTGTCTGTTGTATTTGCCCTAGCTGGTGACAGTTCCCTGCTCCAGCTACTGGAGACTCTGGAGCCCAGTGCTGCATTTACAGAATGGACTGCCACCCTGTGCTGTACCAGGAGGCACTTTTGGCCACAATGGCAGGAAGGGCAAAACCTGCTGCTCTTATGTTTGTCCAGAGGAAAACCGTGATCCCCACCACACTGGCAGTTTATTCTGTCCAACCCCTGAGACCTGCTCTCTAGACAAGGTCCCCCCAATGGCTCTGTCTTACCGCCACCTCCTTGAGTAACAATTAAGCCCTCAACTCTGTCCCAGCCATACTTAAAACTGTTAATGGTTTTGGCACCCACCACCACTAGTGGCAGACTTTTGTATGGCTCACCCACTCTCTCTGTAAAATACTTTCCCACATCCCTCCTGGTACTCTCAGAAAATCTTAGTAAATAAATGCCCCACCCTCCCCAGCTTCTGCTTATCTCCCTGCGGTTTTGACTCACTGTCCCTGCAAAAGGTCTGTCATATTGTTAGTCTCCCTTCTGGCCTCCAGTGAGTACCTGTTCAGTTCCCTAAGCCAGTCCTCGAAGGATCTGCTCTGTTGGCCCCTGAATCATTTTGGTTACCCTACTGTGCACTTTCTCCAGACTGTCTCTTTCCTTAGCTGGGGATTCCAGGACTAGGCACAGTATCTCAGATATGGCCTTATCAGTGATCTGTAGAGAGGTAGTATTACCTCCATCTTGATTTCAGAACCCCTCCAGATATACCCCAGCTCTAAAATTCTATCCTGGGGTTCTTCTTTCCGACAGCTGCAACAGACTCGAAAGGGAATGTAACTGCAGTGTAGTTTATAAAAAAAAAAAAAAACAAAAAAAACGCAGTAAGTATATTGTGGCAGGACAGACTGTGCAAATCACCCTAGAGCTTCAAATCCTTGTAATTCTTTATTAGAAGGACCTCACCTACCTGTCCCATTGGGGTCTTCTCCGACTCCGTCACCTCTCCCATGTGCCTGGTTCTGGTCACCTGGTTCCTGCTGGTAACATACCCTCTGAACTTGTTTCTGGCAGATGAATGATCAGAGATATGGGGCCCTATGATGTGCCTTCATTGTGATCTGCCACAGCTAGCAAAAGTTGTCATGTGGTCCTAATGCCTATGGCTTACAGTTGTAAAGATGTTGCTCTGTTACAGTAAGTAACTGAACTTTGGAGAGAGACCGGAGGCCCCTTAACACGTTCACCTGGGAGAAAAGGAGATTGTGAAGATATAACCTCAGGTTTCCGCATACTGAAGGGCATAGACAAGATAGAACAAATGAAAATGTTAGATTGTGCTACCTCAGTGTGCAGGGTACAACCTGAAACCCAAAGTTGGTAAATTAAGGATCATGTTAGGAGGCACAGGGGTGGCGAACCTATGGAACAAGAGCAGAGACAGTGGAAATCTAGACAGTACTGGCCTTCAAGGTAAGCATGGATACATTTCTGCTTATTAAAGGAGTTAGAGTACCCTGATAACAGATTAACCTGAGTAATATGTAGGGTGTTGGGCAGACTTAATAAATGAATACATGTTTGCACAGTATACTTGTTGGTCCCTTCTTATGAAGCGGGGGGAGTGGACTTGATGGCTCTAGAGTCCCTGCTGACCTTAAATTACTATGTAAAGTATCTTTGGAAAGAATGTGACACTTGTGTATTTCCTAATTATTAAGAAATCAGTTTATAACACTTGTTTCTAGGATGATCATCCTGCGATGGACTTTGTCACAGGTGCTGCTAATCTCAGAATGCACATCTTCAGCATGAACATGAAGAGCAGATTTGACATAAAATGTAAGCAACGTTTTTATTGAAGTTTCTTTTTAATAGCTGTCACATATTATTATATCTAACACATCATTTGTATGTTTTTCATTCTAAGCGATGGCAGGAAATATAATCCCTGCCATAGCTACTACCAATGCAGTGATAGCTGGCCTGATCGTGCTAGAAGGAATAAAGGTGTTATCAGGGAATCTGCAACTTTGTAGAACAGTAAGTGCGTGTTTAAACATATGTAAAGCAAAACAAGGATTGCTCTTGTACATCAATGCAGATTATTACAATAGTATTCTTTTTTTCCAAGATATTCCTGAACAAGCAACCAAATCCGAGGAAGAAGTTGCTGGTTCCTTGTACTCTTGATCCTCCAAACTCCAATTGTTATGTATGTGCAAGCAAGCCAGAGGCGACAGTGAAACTAAATGTACACAAAGTGACACTGCAGACGTTACAAGACAAGGTGGGAGCATGCTTGTATGCGGTATAGACTTTTAGTGTGTACACTTCCATTCGAATGTTGTGTGTGACTTGTTTTATGTACAGACGTGTTGTTGGCAAGTGATGCAGTAGTGATTATTCTAGAAAACAGATAGAAGTTTGACGGGGGACCTGGAGAAGAAGGCCACATAATCTAATAACACTTGTCACTTATGTTAATTCAAACCCACACCTTTTTGTCCTGTAATTGACCGCCCTTTTAGTGCTCTGCCACTAAGCAGAGAAGGTATTTTATATCATCATTTATTGTCATGTTAGATAAATTACTACTTCTGTCTGGTACAGTTAGGATATAGACACACATTGGGACAGTCCCTGAATGGATACTATTTAATATGGTGCAAATTCAGTCCATCCCATGTGACATAGATGTAAAGGGCAAAGTTTAAACATATTTACTTAGTTTTTCTTGAATCTTTTTCATGAGATTCCTTCGAAACTCAACGCATGTTCAGCTGTTAGTAATTCTGTATCACACTAAAAAATCAGGCACTTGTGGTCTTAGATGTTGGTCATAATCGTCAGATGTTTTCATTTTCTTCAGTTTTAACATACTAACGTACTAGACACCAGCAGAGTAGGCCTGTTGGTTTATCAAGTCAGCTCGTGCTTCAGCACCCTGATTGGGTACTGTAGCCCTCTATCTGTCTCCTTCCACTGTTACTCCATCCCCCAGTCCTGCCCCCCCCCGGGGGGGGGCAAACCAGCCTCTGCTTCACCCTTTGCCTATACCTGTCCCACCCTCTCTTGAATCCCTCCACTGTAGCTGCCTGTACCAGCTCCTCGGGCAGCGCATTCCACGGTTCCACCACTGTCTCGGTGAATTACCACCTCCTTTTCCACCCTCCTTCAGTCGAAAGATCCTATCTCGGCTTACCTTATTTCTAGGATCGTGGATATGTTGTTCATCCACACTTATTGGGATATCCCTTTCCCCTTTAAGAATCGGCAGAAGTCTTCAAGCTGGCTCCTTCCACCCACCCGGGTAGTATAACCCTCGGCTTCGCCCCTTGACGCCAGATCTTCCTTTCCGCTGGAAGATTAAGGTTGCCTCCTTCATGCTCCTACATTTTGTAGGCCCTGGCTTCAAAACCTTCGGTTATTCCGAAAATTCGTCTAGTTCGCATTAGCGATCACGACTACTTATCTTCGATTACGGAAGACAAGTCTTCCCCCAGATTTCACCGGTGTTCGTGTGGCCAGAAATTGTCGCGCACCGATGCCCACACCACGTGCGTCTATTGTCTGGGTGTCGACCATGACACCTCGAAGTGCGATGTTTGTCTTGCATTTCACTCTAATATCCTCAATGACAGTCTTGCACGCCTGAAGTTGGGGAGGCCGGAAAAAACGGAACCCTCTGGTGAAATCAAAGGAGGCTCCGCTGAGCAATTGGAACACGTGCAAGCCTTCGAGGAGGAAGTGGCTTGTGCCAGGGAATCTTCCTCTCAGAGCTTCTTCGTTCCACTCAACCTGGGCTCCACCTTCTCTGGTTCCTTCTGAGAGTTGTGCCAGTCTCTTCCGACTAAGGGAGAGGGTCCTGCAGGCACGTACTCCTCTCGGTCCCGTAAGCAGGAAAAGGATCCAGGAGACAAAAACGTTCTTGGGATCGGGAGAGATCTCGGTCCCAGGAACCGACAGTCTCAACTTGGGTTGAAATTGCCTCTTTGGCCACTGGCTTCTCGGCTTTGCTGTATGGCCAGTCAACCGAAGTGTTGATCGATGAGGTTGAAATAATCATCAACCCATTGACTCCGACTCTGGTCGACTATTCTCTCAGTCGGACTCCGGTCCTTTCTTTCCCTGACAAGGAGACCCAGCCCACTGGGAATCCCATCGAGGAAGTAGTCCCCGACCCTGGGAAATCACTGGTCCCACCGGTGTTTCCCGAGCGACCAAATCATCCCATCCAATCTCAATCGAGGTCTACGACCCCCTCGACCGACATGCCAAGGAAAAGCCACAAGCACTCAAAAAAGAGGCAACTCCATTGGTTGTCGTAGTCCTCCTCGGATGAGGAGAGGCTTCGCCAGAAACTCCGGCGCTATGAGGACCTCATGTGGAAACAGCTGTTCTAGGGACATGGATATGTTGTTCAATCCACACTTATTGACAGGTTCCTTGCCGCTTTAAATCTTGCCGGAAGGTCTTCAAGCTGGCTCCTCCCACCCACCCGGGTGGTAAAACTCTCGGCTCCGCCCCATGGCCCAGATCTTCCTTACCGCTTGGAAGCTCAGGTTCCCTCCTTAGCGCTCTGCGTTTTAGACTGGATCCTAACTCTTCGGTTCGTCCGAAATTGGTTTTGAAGTTTTCTAAACTTTAGTCTTCATCTTCCCTCGCGGCTGCGATGGACAAATCTATTCCCAGCTTTCGGAGGTGCCCTTGCGGGCAAAAAATGTCCAGGACGGATCCGCACTCCACATGCGTCTACTGCCTAGGCCTAGATCACGACCCGCAGGCCTGCGAGTTGTGCCGCTCTTTCTCGGCCAATGTCCTGGATGATCGCACTGCCCGATTGAAGCTCTGGCGCCCCGAGAAACGTTTCCCGCCGGTAAAATAAAGAGGCTCGTTGGGCGGTGTCCGGCGGCTGGCTCAGCTGAGCAGCTCGAGCAGATGATCGCCCTTGAGGAGGAGGTGGCCCAGGCCGCATCTTCCTCCTCCTCGGCCGTGGCATTTATCCTGCTCTCTCTGAGTTCCTCGTATACGGCTTTGTTCAAGGAGCTGTCAGTCCCTTTCCCACGAAGGAGAGGGCCATCGGGACATTCTTCTGTTGAAGAAGAAGGAGTCGAAAGGTAAGTCCCACCGATAAAGGCGTTAGGTAGAGCGGAGAGGTCCTTCCCCGGACAGCCGACCGTCGACTTCGGTCGAGGTTGCGGCTGAGGCCGCTGGCTTCACGGTGCCCCCATCAGGCCAGCCTGCCGAGACTCCAGTCGACGAAGTCGAGATTTTTCTCGATCCGTTAGACGGGCTGTCGACTGGAGAAGCAGACAACCCTCCTCACCGGTTCCCCTGGTGGATACCGAGGATCTGCCTGTGCCTTCCAGGCCGCAGTCCCTGGTTAAAGTGCCCGAGCCGAGGGAAGAGTGGTTGTCCCCCGCCCCTTCCTGTACCCACCCTCGGTCCCGCCGAGGGTCTCGGTCTCGGACCTCTTCTTGGTCTAGCCCGTTCCGCCCGACGACTGGCAGTCTCGGTCCTCGATGCGGAAGTAGCGGTGACACCTTCCTCCTCTTCCTCGGATGAGGGGAAGTCCGAAATTACGCCGCGGCACTGAGGAGCTTATGTGGCAGCAGTTGCTGTTGTCCGGCCTAGCTCGACCCCGGTCCACACCCTGGCCATCAAGTGGCTGTCGCCTGAACGACTGAAGCAACCACTCGCCCCAGTCGAGTTGCCCGCTCCAGGGCCGGTTACTCGGCCAAAACTAGCTGCTCCACCGATTGTGGTGGAACTTCCGCCTCCACAACCGAAGTCGGGGGGCACCGACCAAGGATTCTCGGTCGGGTCACGGCCTGCCCCACGGGTTGTCGGTCACCCTCACTCCCGACCGTCCTCGGCAGGTGGAGGGTGGCTCAGGGCCGAGGCAGCTCTTCGCAGACTCTTCAGAATCCGGCGACAACTCCTCCCTGTTCTCCAGGCAGGTCGACCTGGAGTCTTCCGGGGGCCAGTCATTGGACGATAGCCCATCGTCCTTCTTGGGTCTGCTTCGACTCATCTCTGAGTCAACCGGGATGTAGCTCGAGCCCGTGTCCAAACGGGCCAAGTATCCCCTGACGTAGATACTGGACCAAGGGGATTCCCCCACGGTGGCTGAGGCCATTGTCAGCTCAGCCTTGGAGCTTTAGCAGCGGCCTGCTTCCTGTCCTGCGCCCTCGGCCAGGATGGCCAGGAAGTATGCGGTCCCTACTGGCTCTTTGCCCGGGTTTTCGGAACACCCCTCTACTGAGGGGTTGGTCACTGACAGCGTTTTCCGGTGTTCCGGGAACGCTAGGGACGTGGACAAACCCCCCGACCAAAGAGTCCAAAAAGCTGGACTTTGCTGGGCGCAAGGTGTACGCTGCGTCCTCCCTCGGCCTCCGACAGGCCAGCTCGGCCGTGCTGATGGCACACTTCTCCCACGCCCTCTTGGGCTCCCTGGATGAGGTTGTTCCTAATCTCCCGACTGACCTGCAGACCACGGTCTGCCAGGTGTGGGACCAGGGTAGGGCGGTGGCGAAGCAGCAGCTTCAGACTGCTCTGGACATAGGTGATTCCTGTGCCAGGTCAGTAGCGGTCGTGGTGGCCATGCGCCACAGGGCGTGGCTGAGGATATCCACCTTCACGGCGGATACCCAGCACAAGTTGGCGGATGGTCCCCTTCTCGGGGACTGACCTCTTTGGCTCGGTCGCCGCTGTCAGCAGCAGAAGTCCTTTCGTCCTTCGGCCCCTGCATCTCGACCGGCCCAGCAGCACCAGCAGCAGGGCCAGCAGGCTCACGCTTGGCATCCCAAACCCAAGCCGGTGGCTTCCTCTAACAGGAAGCAAGGAGGTAAAGGCCCAGGAGGTCCCTCTGCCAGTTCCTCCACCAAGCCTGCCCAGTGACGGGTTGAGGGGTGCCGCCCCCAGCCTCGTCACTCCCCCCTGGGTTCCCCCCATGGGGGAACGGCTCCGCCACTTCCTTTCTGCCTGGTCTGCTATCACCATGGACTGCTGGGTGTTGGAGGTGGTAGGAAAAGGCCTGCCTCTGGAGTTCGAGCAGGCTCCACCCTTTCGAGCCGTCGCCTCTCAGGAGGCCACGGGGCCCGCAGCCTCACTGTCGGCCCGCCGAGCCGATATTGCCCTGCTCCTCGAAAAAGAGGTGATCAGGAAGGTGGCGGATCCTCCTCCAGACCTGGGGTTTGTGTCCAGGTACTTCCTGGTCCCAAAGCGGACGGGGGCTGGCGCCCATTCTTGACCTGCATGACCTGAACAGGTTCCTAAGGTCTCAGACCTTCAGGATGGTCACTCTAGCTCAGATAATCCCATCCTTGGAGCAGGCGTGTGGTCTGTTCCCTGGATCTCAGGACGCATTCTTTCACATCCCAATCCGTCCGTCCCATCAGAGATTCCTCCGCTTCAGGCGGAGGATCCCTCTGACTCGGGCCATGCCCTTCGGCCTCTCCCTAGCTCCCAGGGTCTTCACCAAATGCATGGCAGTGGTGACAGCCCTCCTGCGGCACCGAAGGTTCCGGGTGTACCCCTACCTGGACGACTGGCTGATTGCAGCCCCCTCGAGAGCGGGGACAGAGCGGTCCAGAGATCTGGCCCTCCAGGTTTGCTCTCAGACTGGCCTCCTCATCAACGAGGCCAAGTTGGAACTCGTGCCAAAGCAGGTGATACAATTCATCGGGGCAGAGCTCCACTCTCTACGAGCCAGAGCACGGCTCCCGGCGGACAGGGCCAAGGTTCTTTTCTCCTTTGCCCAATCATTTCTGGTTGGGCAGTTGCGCCCTGCCCAGGACTTCCTGCGCCTCCTGGGCCTCATGGCGGCCTGCACCAGCGTGGTCTGTTGGGCCCGTTGGTACATGCGTCCCCTTCAGTGGGGGCTGGCCAGCCAGTGGTCACAACGCTGCGATCTGTTGGACCAGTCCGTGACACTGACCCAGGAGATGTGGAACGCTCTCCAATGGTGGATCGTTCTGGCACATCTGCAGGAGGGCATCCCGTTCATCCGCCCCGAGCCGACAGTCTGTCTATTGACCAATTGCATCTCTGATGGGTTGGGATGCCCATCTGGGGGACCACCGAGCTCACGGCCTCTGGTCCCCTCGGGAGTCCTGATGCCATATCAACCTGCTGGAGCTCCAAGCGGTCCGTCTAGCTCTCACCGCCTTTGCTCCATTTCTGCGGGGTCAGGTGGTTCAGGTCCAGACAGACAATACCACGACCATGTACTATCTGAACCGCCAGGGCAGGATGCGCTCCATGCTGTTATGCAAGGAAGTTCTCTGCATATGGTCCCTCGTGCGCAGCCTGGAGGCGGATCTCCTAGCCATTCACGTGGCAGGAGCCTCCAACACCCTGGCCGATGCCCTAAGCCGGATAGGGGCTGCGTCTCACGAGTGGTCTCTCCTGCCGGAGGTAGTACAAGACCTGTTCTCCTACTGGGGCACACCTCAGGTGGACCTGTTTGCCTCCAGGGAGAATGCGAAGCTGAGTCTGTTCCATGCCGGCCCCCCTCAGCAGGGCTCGCTGCAGGGGGATGCCTTCTCGAGGCCGTGGATACCGGGCCTCTTCTACACCTTTCCCCTTGATCCACAAGGTGCTTCTCAAGGCGAGGAGTAACAAGGCGTAGGTGATTCTGGTAGCCCCAGACTGGCCCCGCCAGTTCTGGTATCCAGATCTCCTCAGCCTCAGCTCCAGGCTCCCAAGGCGGCTTCCAGCCCGCCTGGACCTGATCTCAGTCAACCAGGGAAAGGTATTCCATCTGGACCTTCAATCCCTGCACCTGACGGCCTGGTTCCAGAGCGGCTAGAGTTCCAGGCCTTGGGTCTTTCCAACGAGGTCCTCAGCGTCATTGAGGCATCCCTTAAGGAGTCGACCAGGAAATGCTATGCCTTCAAATGGAAGAGATTATCCATTTAGTGTCAGGGCAAGGGCTTGGACCCTTCCGCCTGTCCCTTGGCAAGCATTCTGGACTACCTGTGGTCCCTTTCTCAGCAAGGGCTTCGGTCGACGACCCTTAAGGTGCACCTGGCAGCCATCTCTGCTACCGAGGCGCGGGCCGGGAAGCAGTCGGTGGCGCAGGAGAAGGTGGTGGCGCTTTTCAAGGCCTTGACCCCATTCCCTCCAGTGCGAGAACCTTCACCTCCGTGGGATCTACTGCTGGTATTGGCCAAGCTCATGGGCAAGCTATTCGAACGATGCACAGGTGCGATATTTCCCACCTGTCGTGGAAGACCGCCTTCTTGGTGGCTATCCGTCAGCCAGAAGGATGGAGAGCTGGTGCTTTCCATCGAGTCTCCTTATCTGGTCTTCCACAGGGGACAAGGTTGTCCTCGCTTTAACCGAAATTCCTTCGAGGTGGTGTGGAGTTTCACCCAACCAAGTGTTGACTCTGCGGTGTTCTGCCCAGTCACACCTCGGAGGCGAATATAGGCTCCATACTTTGGACCCTAGGCAGCGCTCACTTATTATAAGGAGGCGGACGGCTGGAGTCGAGAGAGGTTCGCCAGCTGTTTGTCACCCACGCTGAAGCCGCACCTGGCAGAACTGCAGCCAAGTGGACGATAAGCAGGTGGGTCACCTCCTGCATAGAGCTCTGCTATAGGTTGGTGGGCATGGAGCCTCCCAGAGGGATAAGAGCTCATTCTACCCGCCATACCGCTGCATCGGTAGCTGCTTTCAGGGATGTCCCTATCCAGGATATCTGCAGGGCTGCTACCTGGAAGTCGGCACATACCTTTATTACCCACTACCATGTCGACCTTGAGTCACGCCGGGATGCTGGTTTTGGGGCCTCGGTTCTCCAGTCTCTTTTCCCAAGTAAGTATGGGGTGTGCCTTGCCTTCCTCCTCCCGGAGAACTGCTGAGGTCTGCCAATAAGTGTGGATTGAACAACATATCCATGTCCTAAAATACAGGTTACTCACCTGTAACAGGAGTTCTAGGAATGGTATATGTTGTTCATCCTACACTCCGACCTCCCGGCTTGCGCTTTGTACAGGCTTCCAGCGTGCCTAGATCTGGCGTCATGGGGCGGAGCCGAGGTTTTACCACCCGGGTGGGTGGGAGGAGCCAGCTTGAAGACCTTCCGGCAAGATTTAAAGCGGCAAGGAACCTGCCAATAAGTGTGGATGAACAACATATACCATTCCTAGAACTCCTGTTACAGGTGAGTAACCTGTATATTTTGTCAGGGCACAAGCCAACCCCAACTTCTACCTGGCCATGACTTGGCTTTCGCCTCCCAGGCTGAAGCAGACTCCTTCTGAGCCGATTAAGTCAGCTCCCCAGCCCGCGGGGCCGGTGAAATCTCCTGTTCGGCCTAAACCAGTCTCTCCACCGATCGTGGTGGAACCACCGCCCAATCAGCCTGTGGGAGGGGCTCCTTCTAAGGAAGATAGACCAGACACTGGGCTTCCCCGGCGTCTTTCGGTCACTGTCACCCCAGACTGCCCTCAGCGGGTTGAAGGTGACCTGGGCGGTCGACCATTGTATCCGGATTCCTCGGATTTGGATGAGACCGGCCAACATTCTCATCCTGGGGATGACGAATCGGCCAGTGGGTTACAGACTGAGGAAGGTCCTTCATCCTTTCAGGGCATTCTTTGCCTCATCTCGGAGTCTACAGGGATGCCCCTGGAACCTATCCAGAAAAGGGCGAAGTACTCTCTCACGGACATCCTCAAGAGAGGGGTTACCCCGATGGAGGCCTTTCCTATGGCTGAGGCCATAGTTGGCCCAGCCTTAGAACTTTGGCAGCCCTGCCTCCTGTCCAGCTCCATCTGCCCACATGGCCTGCAAGTATGCGATGCCCATGGGGTCCCTTGCGGGGTTCACAGAGCACCCTTCGGCCGAGAGCCTGGTGACCGCCTCTGTGTTCAGGCGTACTGGCAGTTCTGACGACACTGCCTGACCTCCCGAAAAAGAATCCAAACTCTTGGATCATTCAGCTCGAAAGGTTTGTGCGGCCTCATCTTTAGACCTTCGTCAGGCAAGTTAGGCTGTCATCGTGGCACACTTCTCCCATGCCCTCTTGGGGTCTTTGGATGAAGTCCTCCCACACCTCCCTGCAGACATGCAGACCATGGTCAAGCAGGTCCATGATCAGGGCCGGGCTGTTGCCAAACAGCAGCATCAGACAGCCCTGGACATTGGGGATTCTTGTGCCCACTCGATGGCAGCCGCAGTTGCCTCTTGTCGCAGGGCTTGGCTGAGACTCTCCTCTTTTCTGGCAGATACTCAGCACAAACTAACTGATGTGCCTTTCCTGGGCACCAACCTTTTCAGCCCAGGTGTGGCTGGTCACCTTCAGCGTATTGAGCAGTCCAGTGCCACCTTGGACGCTACTTCTGCTAAAGGTTCTTCGGGCAAGAAACAGCAGAAGAAGAAGCCTTTTTGGCACTCTTTCCCTGCGGCACAGCAACCCTCCTTTCAAGGAGGACAGCAGCAGCAGGCTCAAGCTTGGTGCTCCCGGCCCTCCCAGGCCCGTAAAGGAGGCTGAGGTTCAGGTCCTGGATCCTCCTCCAAGCCTGCTCAGTGACTGGGTGGGGGCTGCCACCCCCTCTCCCATTACACCAGCTCTGGGTCTTCCCGTGGGGGGACGGCTCCGCCACTTTCTTTCCGCCTAGTCTGTTATTACCACGGACAGGTGGGTTTTGGAAGTGGTCGGTCAGGGACTGCTGCTGGAATTTGAGTAGCACCCTCCAAGCCAAGCCCGCGCCCCTCGGATGGAAAGAGTATCTGTCCATACTCAGTTGGCTCTCTGAGACAATATCGCTCAGCTCGTCCTCAAGGAGGCAGTAGCTCCAGTGGTGGATTCTCCAGCAGACCCAGGCTTTTTCTCCAGGTACTTCATGGTGCCCAAGCGAACGGGGGGCTGGTGCCCCATTCTAGATCTGCATGACCTGAGTCAGTATCTTAGGTCACCCACCTTTCGAATGGTCACTCTGTCCCAGATCATGCTATCCTTGGAGTGAAACATGTGGTTCTGTTCACTGGACCTGCAGGACACGTTCTTTCACGTCCCAATCTGTCTGTCTGTCTCATTGGTGGTTCCTCCGCTTCAGAGCTGAAGGGACCCTATATGAGTTCCAAGCCATGCAGCTCAGCCTGTCATTGGCCCCAAGGGTCTTCACCAATTGCATCACAGTGGTGGCAGCCCATCTCGGGGGGGGGGTCACTCCTACCTCGGTGATTGGCTCTTAGCAGGTCCCACCCAGCAGGAGGAGGAGAGGTCCAGGGACCTGGCCCTCCAGACCTGCTCCCAGCTCAGCCTCTTTATCAACAAGGCCAAGTCGGAACTTGTGCCTTCTCAGGTGATATTCTTCATCGGGGCAGAGCTCGACTCTTGTCAAGCCAGAGCTCGGCTCCCGGCGGACAGGACGGAGGTTCTCTCCTCCTTTGCCCAGTCATTTCTGGTTGGGCAATTGTGCCCTGCCCGGGACTTTCTGAGCCTTCTGGGTTATATGGCGCATGCACTTCTGTGGTCCGTTGGGCCCGGTGGCACATGCACCCCCTCCAGTGGGAGATGGACGCCCAGTGGACTCAGCACCACGGTCATTTTGACCAGCTGATCGCTGTAACCCAGAAGATGTGGGACGCTCTGCAATGGTGGACCGCCCCAGACCGGTTGCAGGAAGGGATCCTGGTGGGAGAGGAGACCACTAGACCACCAGGGATGGTCATGGATTTTATTCCTCTGGGAATCTGGGATGGGGCGCGGGGGCATTAGACTACCAGGCTGTGTTGTAACACATACCATTAATCGAGGGTGGGGTGGGTTCCACTAGACCACCAGGGTTGTGTGTGCTTGGGGACGGTGTTCCGGGTGGTGGGTGGCCACCCACAGCGGGCGGCTGCTGTGTTCCGCCTTGTAATACAGCAGCCCGCCTGTGGGTGGCCAGGATTTAATTCTACTTTTCCGGGGCTCAACTTTGAGACCCCCTGTGCCCCGCAATGCAGGGTTGCACCAGCATATGCGCCGCATATCTCAGGCTAAATATCAGGATGTGCATACGATTACACATTGTGCCCGCTCATCGGGATTTGCGCGCCGGGCAGCTCCTTTTCAATATTCCGCCAGCACAACATCGGGTTGCGCCCAGGTGCAACACCTTTGAATACCCAGGCCAATGTGTAAAGAATAGTATCTTATCTGTGTCAATCTTCACCATTCATCACATTTGGGTTCTGGTTGGAGGTCACAACCCCACGGGAGCTTCTTTTTTTTTTTTTTTGTGCGGAGTCAACGCACTGACTGCGCCACCCTCGAGGCCAATGCACTGCATGGCGCTCGTGGGGTTGGCTGTTGCCATAGAGGTCGCACCTCTTGTGGCGCTGCTGTCAAGGTCTTCGCGTTTTTTTGACTCTGAGTCAATGCCAAAAAAGGTACCTGCCGGTTCCGTTTCACCGTACTCGACGCCACTGTGGTAAGACACGTTCATGTTTTAATTTTCAGCAATGTAGAGTCTTTGTTTGAATTGTTTTTCCATCGAGCATATCTCGGTCGGAGGGCAAGAAATCACTGAAAGTAGGGCGGCCCCTTATGCGTCGGTGCCCGTGCGACCGCAAGTACTCCATTACCGACCAGCATGATCATTGTCTTGCGTGTCTTGGCCCGCTTCACAACATAGATTCGTGTGACGCCTGCTTCTCCATGGACCGTTGTGTCATCGAGCAACATGCGTGGAAAGTTGGGCGAGCTCCGCAGACTTTCGGGGGACGGGCGTGCACTCGTCGGGCCAAGCCGCGGTCTCTTGGCCTTTCCTCCAGGTCCCCTCCTGGTTCTGTACGGACCATGGAAGAGGGGGCTTCTGCTTCTGGTAGCCTCGCCATCGCAGAAGCCCCTTCCGCGGTGCAGGAGGCCCAGTTCCTTCCCCCTGGGTTGGGCAGGAGGCACTGCTCTGGCAAGCACCCCTATGGGGGCGAAGGCTCCCCCGGTGTCATTTCTTCAAGTTGGGAAGCCTGGGTCGGCATCGTCTTCGACACCGTCCGTCAGACCAGTCTTGGGTCTCAGCGCCGTTCGCAGCGCCGTGGGCCCTGATGGCGCCGTAGTCTGCACCTCTACAGCACCGTCTTCGACTGTTTCTCGCTTCAGCACCGTTTGCAGTGCCGAGGCTGGGGACGGCGCTGTGTCTAGCTCTGGTGCCACTTGCGGCGCCGAGCAAGGACACGGCACCATGGGATGTGTCTACCTCAGCGCAGAGGGAGGTGTCTCTGTCAGCGCCGTCCTTGACTTCGGTGCCGTGGGATGGGACAGCGCCGTGGCAGACATCGACTCTGGCTCTGCTGCCGTTCTCGGCGCCATCTCTTCGGGCACCATTCGTGGGGGAGCTCGGCGCCAGCTCTGGTGCGGACACCCGGACTGACGCCTACTGCGGTCTGGCACCGGACTTTGGTCTCTACCTCTTCGGAGATGGACTCGGAGTCTGGTTCGGACCAGCTGTCCAACTTTTTGGAGTTGGCGGCTCATGTGGACATCCTGGTAGTTGCCTCAGCTGACCGGAGCCAGCCTCCCTCTGAGGAGTGGGCGGTAGTTCACGAGTCTAGGGTCAGGGGTGCTGACCAGCAGGCGGTAGTGCAGGCCACTATTGCCCTGCAGTCTGGGCTCAGCGGGTTTTCTGCCCCCTCAGTTGGGTTACCCCCTCAGGTGGTGAGCCTGGATCACCCAACTTTAGGGCCAACTGGAGAACCCACAGGAGGGAAGGGTGCTACTCCCTGGGTGATCCCCTCGGGGACTGACCAGGGTTGTTGGCTAGCTAGGCTGGTGTTTGCGAGGAGGAGGGCTCTTTCGGATTTCGAGGAGTTGGGGTTCGAAGCAGTGACCCTTTTCCGGGACCCACCCGGGTTCGGGAAGGAGTCATAGCATGGACCCCTGTCCTTCCTTCTCTGTCTTCTCGAGAGGGCCCTGGTCTTTGGAGAGAAGGGACCGTCCTTTTGGAATTCCACGGTCCTGGTCACCTCACAGGAGGTATTCTTTGGGGCACAGCCTAGGCAGTTCCAGCATGGTTGATCGGCTGTCGGGTTTTCCGGAGCTCCTCTTTCCCTTGGGGCTCCTGGTGCACTCTCTTGCCTGGACAGAGGACGGTCGCCTTCTGTTGTTGACTTAGCCCCCACTCCTCTGTCACCATCTCCTGCTCTCCCATGCATTCTTGGTCCTAGGGGACCTCTCTCCTTGTAGCAATTCAGGGATGCGGCTGCTCACTTCCCTTTGTACATCAGGGCTGTGGACAATCGGGTGTTCCACCCGCCCCCTGAGCAGCCAACCTCTGGATCTCTGAGGTCTTCCGCTTCCTCATCCTCCTCTTCGGGAGGAGAGGAGCTCTCTGGCCACATCTTCCCAGCTGCTGATCTTGCCGAGTATCAGCATTTCCTCGAGAAGATGATGGAAGACCTGCATGTCACCCCACCCACTCGGCACAATCATGAGCATTTGACGCATGCCTCCTAGGCGATTTCAGTGTGGACACCCTTGTGGTGCCCACCTGGCCTGCTCCTTTCCAGTAGGCGTCATTGCGGTTCTGGCAGAGACCCTTTTACGGAGTCCCAGCCCCTAGGGATCCGAGCCAGAGGTATTGTGCTCCCGAGTCTCAGGTCGTGTGCCTCATCCTCAGGACTGACGCAGCTGGACACTCCCGCTGGGCTTCGCGCCCTCCACCGTAACCGGCCCCCAGATCAAGATTCCATGGATTTTGACTTCTGTGGGAGGAGGACCTTCTACTCTGCACGGTTGCTTCTTTCTATTTCTGCTTATCAGGCCCACTATGCTACTACCTATGATAGGTTTCTGTGGTCCAGGCTAGGTCAACTCGTAGCCTCTATGCCTGATTCGGAGGTTACCAGACAAGCCATTGCACTCTCAGCACGTGGCCTGGAGCTAGCAAGGCATCAAGCGTGGGCATCTTACGACACCAGCGACGTAGCTTCCTGGGTCATAGGGACAGTGATCTGCACTAGGCTGACGGCATGGCTGCGTCTTTCCCGGTTGTCACCCTTGGCCTGGCATAGGGTGATTTGCTCCGTGTACTGGAGAACCCACCTTTTCTCCCATAGGGTGAGGCAGTGTCAGTCGGGGCAACCTCCTGCCCCCTCCAGGGTGTCTCCCCCACTCTCCCCAGTCTTGGGCCTCGCCAGGCCCATAAAGGTTCTCCCTCTCAGTGTTTTTCCCCCCACTGGGAGCTAAGGGACTTAGTCCTTTAGGGTCTAGGGCCCCCTTCGGGATGGCTCGGTACTCACCCAAATGTGATGAATGATGAAGATTGACACAGATAAGATATGAAAATTATGTGCCTACCATAATTCCTGATCTTTCTGTGTACCTTCATTCATCACAAATCCCACCCACCATCCCCCTTGGGCCTCGGTCTCTGGGTCCCCCTCCCTCTGTGTGCCTTTTTTTCCCCCCTCCACTTCCGCAGGTCAGGAGCGGGGTGACCTTGGGCACACAGGGGGATTTTTATCTTCTGACAGGAGGGGTGAGAGATCGGGGGAGAGGGCACTTCTCTCCTCAGTGCCTTGGCTCCACCCTTTTGGGGTGAGGGTTGGTAGTTGCCCTCTCTTCTTTTCTGTCTCTCTCTCTTCCTCTATCCTCCTCCATTCTTGTCCTTAGGGACTCATCCCTCAATTTAATTTAGGAGACTCATTGTTCTCTCCTTCCAGATGTGTGGTTTCGTCGAGGGAGGACAACCCTGTTCCCGTCCCTTTCTTCCAGAACAGCTGCTTCTGCCCATGCTGGAGTTCTTGCCAGTGATTCAAACAACATGAAGTCTTGCTGAATTCTGGCAACTCAACCTTCTGGCTACTCCTTCGCAGTTCCTATACAATCTGGAGACAGTCAACAGTCAAGGGTATGTCCTCCCCCTTCCCCATTTCTTGTTTTTCCCTCCCTCTCCTTTTTCTGCTTCCAGAGATTGGGGCCCCTTCCCAATCCCCTTAGTTTTTCTCAATCTCCTTCTGTCCTCTCCGTCGTTTATTTCTCCTTTTAGTTTGTATATATTTTCCTTTGACCCTTGGACTTCCTTGTCCTCCTCCCAACCCTTTCTTACTCGCGGCAGCTCAGAACTGGAGGGAGGCGGGGTTGACGACACCTAATGGCCAACTCCGCGAAAGGCCCCTTTGAGGGCTGCGCCGCTGGTGCGCCGACTCCGCCATCCCAAAAAAGCTCCCGCAGGGTCATGACCTCCGGCCAGAACCCAAATGTGATGAATAGTGAAGATACACAGAAAGATCAGGAATGACAGTAGGTACGTAATTTTCATATTTGTGGTGTGGGTAGTGCAGCTTAATGCCTTCCCTTTTTATTGCCCCAATGGATGTCAGGCAGTCGGATGTACTGGAAGAAAAAGGGGTCTGAGGCCAGTGGAACAGAGAAAGGGAGTAAAGGAGTATTTTACTACTATGTTTGCATTATTTCCTCCCATTTTCTGATTTTAGGAATTTGTTTCCCGCCCTGCACATTACCTCTCAACCTTTTGCTTTGTAAATCAGGGTTGAACCAAAATCAGGCACACATCTTAGCAACTGGTGATATCCACGCAGGAGTCTGGTAGAATAAGGGGAGGAGTGTAAAAAACATTTTCTGAAGAAAAATAAATCTGTAACTTTAATGTCTGGCATTATTCTTTGTTTCTAGACTTCTGTTTAGTCACAGAAATATAAATTTTAGGAGGGATAGAGGAACATTTTGAGGCAAAATCAGGGAGATCCGTGAAAATCAGGAACAGTTGAGAGGTGTGCTATATTGGTACATATGCTCACATTTAGCAGCACCATGCAATGCCACCAACTATGTATCCGCAGACTAACAGTGTGTAAGCAGTAGAGGTTGGGGCAGAAACAGCATCAGCATCAGTTGTGAACAGTGCTGGAGACCCGTTTCAGGAGTGGCACAATGGCTGGCCAGGAGGGCAGTTGCAACATGGAAAAAATGTTAAACTAGGGTCACAGCAGTACATTGCAGTAAGTAGGGAAGTATGTCAAGACCTCACAGCAGTATCAGACAGTCATTGACTGCAGGCATCCAGTGAGTTTGAGACTTGGTGAAGAGGGGTTGGGGGTGAGACAGGTCAATGGATGGTATTACTACTGTTTAGTAGAAAATAACTACAAATTGGAAGAAGTTGGAAGTAAATACTTCCCATGCCGAAAAAAATATCTGGACCACTGGCTGAGACTTATTGGATGACATCCCTGTGCCTCACTTCTCCTGTTGAGTGACCCTGAGTATCCAGCATCACGGTCTCCGAATTTGTGCTGCATGCCCCATAGGTACTTTAGGGGAGGCTGACGCCAGTGGGGGCAAGCTTTAGCAACATCTGTTGTTTACATCAGCGAGGGAAGCAAGAGATTTGCACTCAGGTGAGTGAAAGCTGGCTGCAGGGTAGGATCATAAAAATATGTATTTAAAAAAAAAAAAAAAAAAAAAATGTTTCAGGCAAAATTCTAATTAGGCTATTTCTTCCAAAAAGCTTGATCTTCCACGAATCAGTCTTCATCATTGATTCCCACTTTTGGGTATGGGCTGAAGGTACTAGGACCCCATGGGTGCAAGGCTTTGTCCAGGTATCTAGCAATGGCTACTGGGCATGGTGCCTGCACACACCCACGGGGTGCTGCGCCCTGGCCAATAACAGTTGCCAGCTCTCTCACTAATCTTAGTTCTGTTCTTCCTGCCATTGAGGGCACATCATGGAAGTGCTCTTCAGTTCTCCTCATTGCCACCAAAGTTTCAAACTGCTTCACTGTATTGTTTTTGGTTTACTGTGCCCTTCTTTCTTGTTTTCTTCACAATGCCGAGACCCAAGAAAAAAGGGCCATGTTGAAAAAGGATCCAAAGCTGTCCATCATTCATCAGTGCCCCTGTGGGTACAAGATGCATTTGTCAGTGCCCTTGTGGGTATAAGATACATTTATCGGTGCCTCTGTGGGTACAAGATGGTTATAACGGACTGACATCAAACCTGTGCAGCCTGCCTTGGACAAGAGCACTATATGGATGCCTGCAATATAGTCTTTTCTATGGATCGTCATACATTGGAGAACCAGACATTGAAGTGGGGTTGTCCAATCCCCACCTTTGGAGACAGGCATCGCATGCGTACATCCAAAGCTGAATCTTTAGGCCTTTCCCCTTGGCCTCTTCCTGGAACCTCTGGTTCCATGGAAGTAGGGCATTCTTGACCTCACTGAGCTGAGGTGTCTGAGACTCCTATGGATGAGTCTGGCAGACAGCCGACTCCTTCTGGATGGTGGGCTGTGAACCTTCCACAGTCTGTCCTGAACAGCAGACGTCTCTGGTGGTGAGGGTAAAGCTATTTGTTTGGTCTACACTGGTGGACACCTTATGTTGTCCTTTGGTGTTGTCTCAGTTCATGGTGATGACATGGCAGGTAACTCGCTAAGGATGACATTGCCCCTACCCCCAAATACTGTTCGTGGGTTCAGAGGAGGAACTGACACAGAGGCTGTAGCCCGTTCTGGCACCAGTCCGAAGACTTTCCCTTTCCGTAGTGTTGCTAGCGACACCAAGAATGAGGATAGCTCAGGACATGGTGGAAGCTGCGGTCTGATGTTGATTCCGGACCCAGCTTCGAGTGAGGTCTTGGAGGTCTCTCCAAATCTGGTGTCGCCTGTGACATCAAGGAGGGTGCCGGCACGAAGAACAATGTCAAGGTCGGCACTGAACGAGTGTTGAAGTCTGTCGATCACAGTGATGGGGTGAAGCTTGTTTCCAAGAATGTCTCCTGATCTGGGCATGGTGCTGGAGGTGGTGCCAAATTGGTGTCTGGTGATATCTGGAGGCGGAATTTTCCCCGGAGCTGATGGATGACAGTCATCTGTGAGCACTAGGGTCACCCCATGGGACCTCTGGCTCCAGTCTCCTCACTTGGAGATATAGGACACCCTTTGGGTGATTCTGCGAGGCCCCCAGTGCAGTTCAGCAGGCCAGGCTGAGGCCCCAGGGACCTGGAGTCTCGAATCCTTCTGTTGGGGGTCTTGCCAGTTTCTGTAAAGGATGCCCTCATTGGCAGCTCCTGAGGTGCCTCTAACGTGGGAGTAACACCGGGCGTGGGTCAGTGCCTTAGATGATTGGTATAGGGAGCCTTATAGGGCCCAGTACAGGTCCTTCTCTCCGGTACTGACCCTGCCTGCAGGTGACACCTCGGCTCAAATCTGTGTCCTCCTCAGAGGACAGCAAATCATTTATCCATGTTCTTCTGCTGCAGCGTATGCCCTGTACCAGCAATTCCTGGTGGAGATGATCCAGGCACTTGATCTTGAGGCCTGTACAAGCCACCATCCGACAGCTCTGCCATTGGGACTCCTCAGTGTTCCAGTGTTGACACTATGGTCGTTCCTCCTTGACCTAGGGCCATGAAGGAAGCATCTAGGGTAGTGTGAAGGCATCCCCTCTCCAATGCAGCCATCCCTAGGGGCAACGTCATGCGATATCGCACACCCGCAGGATCTGAAGGCAAGGTGCTTCACCCACTTTGGTGCTTCAAACACTGCGGACCCCATCAGGGCCATGGATTCTCACTTGTGACTGACTTCCAGATGCAGACTCTGTACGCACAGATGTTCTTGTAAGGAAGTCTTTTACCTCTGCACATGCCCTAATGTGCATCTGTGCACATCAGTCATAAATGGCAACCTGTGATTGTCTCACCTATGGTTGCAGCTGCAGTCTGTCAGGCAGGCCATCATCCTTTCTGCCTACTCACAGAGCAACACAATGACTCCTTGTGAGACCCCACTCTCCTCCAGTGGAGTCAGTGAGGGAAGTTGTAGGGGGTCGCTTCTCCCTCTATCTCGAGGGTTGGTGCAAAATAACTACAGTCCTCTGCGTTCTACAGCTCATAGAGAGTGGTCATACTTCAGAGTTCGAACAAGTGCTTCTGGAAACTCCACCAGAGTCCTCCCACTATCCTCCTCCTCATGTCCCCTTGAACGAAGGAGAAATTCAGGCCCTCCTACAAAAGCGGGCTATAGAGCCAGTTCCCCCGGCTCAAAGGGGAAAGGGATTTTAATTCCCACTTTTTCCTAGTTCCCAAAAAGACCAGGGACATGTGGCCCATCCTGGATCTCAATTCCCTGAACAAATTCATTGAGTACAAGAGGTTCAGAAACATAGAATTTGACGGCAGATAAGGACCGCTTGGCCCACCCAGTCTGCCCATTTTCCTACCTAACAGATAAGCTGCAAATCCTAGTTAACCAACAGCGTACTTCCTCCTACCCCCCACTAGGACTGCCTTATGCCTGTCCCATGCATTCTTGAAGTCCCCCACTGTTCTTGACTCCACGACCACCTCAGGGAGGCTGTTCCATGCATCCACAACCCTCTCAGTGAAAAAATACTTCCTCACATTACCTCTGAGCTGTCCCCCCATTATCTTCAAATTGTGCCCCCTTGTTCTTGCACATCTCTTTTTCTGGAAGATGCTACCCTCTTGGACTTTAATTCCCTTGAGGTACTTGAAAGTTTCTATCATGTCCCCTCTCTCCCTCCTACGCATACCTGCACTTCATATTGTTCCAGCCTCACAGGAGGTTCCTATGCTTCCTCTTCCAGGGCCGACATTTATCAGTTTTGAGCCTTGCCATTCGGCCTTTCCTCTGCTCCCAGAGTCTTCACCAAGTGCCTAGCGGTGGTGGCTGCGGCTCTACGTCAGCGGGGCCATTACGTCTTTCTCTACTTGGATGATTGGCTCCTGGAGGCTCCCACGCAAGAAGAGCTGGTTCACTCTCTCTGAGACACCTTTACACTCTTCCAAGGATTGGGGATCACCCTGAATTTACCAAAGTCAGACCCATGGCCCAGCCAGAGACTCCAGTTCCTAGAAGCAGTACTTGACACAGAACATGGCCTTCCTCCCACCAGACAGGGCGGATTGCCTTCAGGATCAGGCCCAACTGGTATCCTCGGCTGCTCATGACCCGGCCCGAGTCTGTCTGAGACTCCTCGGTCATATGGTGGCAGCCATCCCTACGGTTCCCATGGCTCGCCTCCATATAAGGGTCCCTCAGTGGACGCTCAAGGTACAGTGGGACCAGAGGACGACCTAGAGCAACCGGTCTTGGTCTCCGACCCAGTCTGCAGGACTCTAACCTGGTGGTTGAACCCTCTCAATCTACTGCAGGGGTCCTCTTCCAACAGGAGCCCCCGAGACGAGTTCTGACTACAGATGCCTTGGGTCTTGGTTGGGGTGCTCACCTGGAGACCAGGCGAACTCAGGGGACCTGGTCAGTAGATGAGCACTCTATTCACATCAGCGTTCTAGAGATGTGAGCAGTCCTGAATGCCTTGCAGGAATTTCAAGCGGACTTGCCTCCGGGCTCTTTTTATTCAGATGGACATGTCCGTCGTCTTGTACATCAGCAAGCAGGGGGAGACTCACTCCTACCCCCCTCCTCGGGGAGGCAATGAGGGTCTGGTATTGGGCACTGGAACACCACCTTGAGCTCACGGCTGTTCATGTTCCTGGCGTCCAAAGAGTCTTAGCCGACAGCCTAAGCAGGTCTTGGTCCAAGGATCATGAGTGGGAGCTCCTTCAGTGTAGCAGACCAGCTATTTGTCAGATGGGGTGGGCCAGAGTTGGACCTTTTTGTGTCCCTGCTCAATGCCAAACTGCCCAGTTTCTGCTTGCTACATTCATTGCCTGGAGTTTTCTGGTGAGACGCATTGTCCCTCTGGACAGGGAGGTTCCTCTACGAGTTCTCTCCCTTTGTTCAGAGGGTGCTTCTGAAGTTACAGGCGGAGGGAGCAGAGATGATTCTCCTAGCCCCCCGTTTGGCCTTGGCAGGTCTGGTTCCCACTGCTTCAGCAGCTGGCAATGGAACCTCCCAATTCTCCTGCCTCTGAGCTCACACTTGCTCGCTCAGGATCAGGGCACCTTGGTCCACCCGGGGCTCTTGCAGATCAAGCTAAGGTAGATATGGGGTCTCCCCCCAAGGTAGCGGATGATCTTACTTTGAGAGGGCTCTTGCATTAAGTAATTACATATAGGACTGATGCCGGCAGGCGTCGGGACCCCACGGAAAAATTTCTAGCTAGCAGTCTCTGGCGGGGGACCTCCCCCACGTCAAGTGACCGACATCATGCGCCGTCAGTATAAAGGGGCAGTTCCCCACGCCCGCCTTCCAGTTCTTTCCCGCCGTTAGCTCGTGTAAGCGCCTTGCGGTTAAGTTCACTGCTTCGTCAGTCAATCGTCGGTATTATTACCATTAATTTCCTCCAATTTTTTTTCGATATTCTCGTCAGATTTTCTTCAGATTCTGACATGTATGTCGTCCCCTACTCCATCTGAGCACAAGAATAAGTGCGATTCCTGCTTCGCCCAGCTCCCGCACAAAGACAGACACTCCCAGTGCCTCTTCTGCCTAGGCACGGATCACCCCATGGAGAAGTGCTAGCACTGCCTGAAATTCAACGCCGCCACCCGCAAACAGAGGCAGCAGTCCCTGGAGGCCCACATTTTGAAAAAGATGTCCTCCATGGGGAAAGACTGAGGAAGCTTGACGAGCCTCTACTTCCCCTGAGGGTCACGCCAAAGGGAAGCACCGGGACTCCTCTTCCACAGCCACCCGCAACCGACCGGGTGGCGGTACTGAAGGTGACATCCTCCAGGGACCGTTTGTGACAGCCGTATTGGAGGTTTCCAAGGCGGCATCGACCCTCCCGTCAGGCTCGCGCTGAGGCCCATCGGGAGCCTCTGGGTCAAAGGAGGCAGCCACTCCCAGTAAGCCCACCACTGTGCGGCCTTCTGGTTCGAGTGGCTCTGGTAAGCCGGACATCGGTCCCTCCGACACCTGCACGGGCAAGGCCGATAAGTTGCCTGACCCTTTGGGGCAGCACACAGCCTCCAAAGCGCCAACCAAGGCCACTCCTCCCTCACGGCCTTCGTCGAGCGTTGGGTCTTTGGGTCTGATACATCGGACGCCGGCTCCTCTGATGCCTGGCTAGACCCCACCGGTAAGGCGGACGTTGGCCGCACGGCATTGGAGCCGACGCCGGACCCTACGGATCAGTCCATCGGCTACAGCTTGCCACAGCATTCACCGTTGCATTCTGAGGTTCCAGCGTCTCCCTTGTTGGACCCCGGGGATTTAGTCTTCTTCCCAAGGTGATACCGAGGACGCGCAGTTCTCTACCGCTGGTCTCCCTCCCGCTGGGCCGGACGACCTGACGTTGGACCCTCAGATGCCGGCTCCAACGCTGGCCTACCCGGCGCCGGGTAACATTCCCTTGCCAGATGCTGTCCCTATGCCGGACCCAACGCCTGCCAGGGCTCCCATTCCGGGCCCGCCCGCTGGGCCTCTCCCAGGGCCTTCTGCTCCGTTGGAACCCCTTGGGGCCCGGGTATCTGACCCTGCCGTATCCAATGCCATCCTACCCTGTACCACAGTATCCTGCTCCGCAGTACCCGATGCCGGCCTATCAGGTGCCCCAGTACCCGGCGGGCTTCCCGCCGTCGGGTTACGCACACTCGCCATACGGATATCCCCAATATCCGTATCCCCCTCCTCCTCCACTGCCCCCTCAGCCACCGGTGGGCCTGAAGGAGACTCTGGCTTCCTGGTGGGCTGAGGCCAAGGCTCAGCTCACCAGGGAGGTGGAGAGCCACCTTCCAATGCCGGACCCGGTTCCAGACTCCCGTCATCTGAGGTGAGAGACTCCCTCCCCTTCTGACACCGGAGCGAGCCCTCCGGTACCAGGGCAGGGGAGGACAGGCTTCCCCGAGGGCTGCCCAAGGGGTCCGTTCCTCCCCCGTTCTTGAGTACCTCCTCTCTCTTTCTGAGCAGGGCCTGAGCTACTCCTCCATCAAGGTGCACCTTTCCACCGTTTCAGTGTACCATGCACCAGTGGAGGGTAAGACTCGTATGCAACTGGACGTGTCCCGTACTTTTTTGTGGGACATTTTGCATCTAAAGCTTCCTATCTGAGATCCTGTCTCTCTATGGCATCTCCTATTTATGCTGGAGAAGCCCGTGCCCCCTCCGAACCAGCTGCGGATTGCGAGCTACACTTTCTGTCATGGAAAGCATTATTTTTGGTTGCATTTACTTCTGCTCGAAGAATTTCAGAGCTTCAGGCTCTGATGTGTAAAGAGCCTTATTTAGTTTTCCATAAGGACAGGGGTAGCCTTGCATACAAACCCTAAGTTTTTGCCTAAGGTGGTGTCGGAATTCACCCTTAATCAAGACACCCACCTGCTTGTTTACTACCCTGAGTATTCTAATGGGGAAGCACTGTTGCACACTCTAGTTGTCCATTGGATGCTTTGCTTTTACCTGAACCGCACTGCTCCCCTCTGAAAGACGGATCAGTTGTTTTTCATTCACTCCCAAGACTCAGAGTGCACCAGTTACCAGACAAACCTTGTCTAAGTGGCTGATTAATTGTATCATTTTTTGCTACAACAAGTACAGTAAGCCTTTACCGGGTTCGGCAAGATGCCATTCCACCAGGGGCGTTGCGATGACTTTTGCCTCCTTGAGGAACGTTTCCTCAGCAGCTACCTGGAGCTCTGTTCACTCCTTCGTCAAGCAGTACAGCTTGGACGTAGCTTCCAGACACAGGACTGGCTTTATTTTATTTGAGTTCTTGGACTACAATACCTATCTCAAAGACTCCTTTACACAGGTTCCACTTCAAATTCCAACAATACAGAACATACAGAGAACAAAATAGAGTTCCAGTAACCTAATTACAGCATGCAAGTTACAGTAGGAGTGTTAACAGTAAGCAGAATGGGTAGATACAAATTAATACGAACCCATTGGTGCCCCTGTTCATTCGGATTTGAGACTGGCTGACCTGCAGGTTAGAACGGGCAGCCAGTGGCTTGCTTTGTCAGTTAGGCAGAAACAGCCAGAGTTGGCTTAGTCGAGCAAGGGGCAGACTTTGGAATTGCAGGGCAGGCAGAGAATACAAGGCTTTGGCCTGGCATTTCTGCAAGGCCTACTTTCTTGAGCCTCTAGCTGGTTCTTTTCAGTCTCCTCCCGGACTTTCCTGTTCCTTATCCATTGACTGCTTGGGACTTGTTCCTTACGGTTATTGCCTGCTGCAAGAGCTCTCACTTGAAGTAAAGTAGTACAGTTACGTAAGAACTTACCGTAACAGTAGATCTTCAAGAAGGGCTCTTGCAGCAGGCGCTGCTTTCCCTCCCTCCTTCCCCCTGGCTTTCTCACTGGTGTTTAAATTTTTAGGCAAGAACCTTCCCGGTTCTCCTTCATCCTAGACTCCGGATCTCCAGTGGGAAAATTGAGGTGGGGCTGGGACCGCCCCCTTTATACCATTGGCTGACGTTGGGGTGGAGCAGACATCTGGGGCAGTCCCCAGCTGAAGGCTGCTAGCTAGAAGGTTTCTGTGAGGTCTCCTGGTATCTAGCGGCTTAGTCCTTACAGTCATTGCCTGCTGCAGGAGCTCTTCTCAAAGAGCGAACATGTGAAAGTTGCCAGCAGCAAAAGGCCATCCTGGTCTTTAGGCTGCTCTAGATTGCAGCTAGCTCCCTATTCAGCAGCTGCCCCACTCCCCTCCCTTTCCCTTCTCTCCCTTTACTCTCCTCTTTGCCCTGTCCAACCCCTTCTTGAAGCATTCCACTGTGTTGCATGCTACCACCTCAACCAGTAGTGCATTCCACTTTGCCACCACCCTCTCTGTAAAGAAATGCCTCCTCTCCTCCCTCCTGAATCTACCCCCTCCAATCTCATGTCATGGCCCCTAGTGTCGTTTTCCGCCTTCCTCCAGGATAGGCCCTCTGTCTGTTTTGATTGTCCCCTTCATGTATTTGAAGGTCTGTCATGTTCCTCCTGTCCCTCCTCTCCTCCAGTGTGTACGTGTTTAATTCCTAATCTGACCTCATATGACAGTTCCCCCCCAGGCCCTGAATCATCTTCGTTGCCCTGCACTGCACCCTCTCCAGCAGCCTAATGTCCTTTTGTAGGTACGGGCGCCAGTACTGCACGCAGTATTCCAGGTGGGGTCTATCCAACGATCTGTATAACTGTAGAATAACCTCCCTTCTTATCGAGGTAATGCCCCTTGCAGTGCACCCCAGCATTTTATTGGCCATTGCTGCTGCCTTTCTGCATTGTCCGGAATTGTTCATTGTTTCTGTGATGCGTACACCCAGATCCTTCTCTTCTGTTACCTCCAGCCGCACCCCCCCCCCAAGATGGTAGCTTCTCCTCTGATTTTTTGTTGTGAAGTGCAGTACCTTGCATTTTTTTGCATTGAACCCCAGCTGCCATCTGTCAGACCATGCCTCTAGCCTTGCCAGATCCTCCTGTAGCCCCCGTCACCCAACCTGGTTGCCCCACCACCACTCCCATCTTGGTGTCATCTGCAAATAGGCTGATTTTGCTGCTGATGCCCTCCTAGATGTCTGCAGTAAATATGCCAAACAGCACTGGGCCCAGCACCGACCCCTGTGGAACACCACTTGTCACAGGCTTAGGGGATGAGTATTCCCCACCTAGCACTATCCTCTGCTGCCTGTCTTTTAGCCAGTTCTCCACCTATCTCACCAGTTTTGCTTCTGCCCCTGTGCCCAGTAGCTTGCTTCCAAGTCTCCATGTGGTACTAAATCAAAGGCCTTACTGAAGTATAGGTACAGGACATCCACCGCATGGCCCCCGTCAATCTTCCTAGTCACCCAGTCATAGTAGTCCACCAGGTTGGTCTGACATGACCTGCCCTTGACGAAGTCATGCTTCCTCCTGTCCTGCACCCTGTTCACCTCCAGTAGTGCCACTACCCTGTCCTTTAGAATGGTCTCCGTTAGCTTCCCAACTATGGATCTACTGTTACAGTAAGTTCTTAAGTAACTGTACTTCTAAACCTATCAGACAACTGGCTTCGCCTCTCCAGACTGGCATCTTTGACCTGGCGTATGTGCATAACTTGCATTTCAAGCAGACTCATTTCCTCTCCCCTAGGGTCAGACGGGAACTGTCGGGAACCCTCCTCCTGTACCATAGAAGCCTTTGTCCGGCCTGATAAATCTTGGGTCTCACCAGACCTGTAAGGAGCCCCTGCCCTCAGATGTTCTCCACAGAGAAGGCTAAAGGTATATCTTTACCCTCATGGTGATCCAGCTCCTTCTTTTGAATTAGGAAGCTTGGTACTCTGACCATTAAGTGGGAATAAGTGGTGAAGATTGATTCTTGAAAGATATGAAAGTTACATACTTCCCATTGATCATCCAGAATATCTTCACCATCAGTTACCACACCCTTCCACCATCCGCTGCTCTAGAAGAGCCAGAGCCTCTGGGTAGCTTGCCCTGTTTATGATGGCTGGTACCTCTAGTGTTGCATACCTTTCCACGGCTACTGCCCTTGCTGTAAGAACAGCCTGTTTAAAAAAAAAAAAAAAAATTAATTACACAAATAATGTAAACCCTTGGGTGAGGGCCCTCTTAAGGGCTCGGGGGGGGGGTGCTTCCTCCTTTTGTCTTTCTACTTATCCTCCCCAGGATATATTCCAGTTGGTTGCAAAATGCAGCTTGTGCATAGTGAGTACTATCCAAATCTAACTCCACTTGGCAGTAGCCCTGCCTGTGGATACATACTGTGCACAAAATGAGGTCAACCTGTATTAGCCTTCTCACAAGGTACATCACTTGTTGCAGGAAAATCTGGTCATTTTTTTTTCTCTCCATTTATTTTCTTCTCTCTGTGCCAGTCAGTTTTCCAATCTTGGTTGGTATGACTTTTTTTCCCTATGCTGTTGCTTGCAGAGTCCAACAGGCTCAGGGATACTTGGGGAAATTGACACATCTTGACTCCCTTGCACTGAGCAGCTTTGCAGGCCAGCATGCGCCAGATGCTTTTCCTTGCCCCACTCACCTTGGAGGTGCATAACTTAACTTTTTTTTTAATTAACAGCTCTCCATCTTCTTTAGGGGTATCTTGGTCATCAGGTCACACCGTAGGAACTTCACCATTGGTGAAGCAGGATCCTCAAGGAAGATTTTCAGCAGTATAATGGGGCCGTCCACGCTGTTGACGTCATTAACCATATAAAGGTGTGAATGACTCCGCTTCCTCCTCATTTCTTTCCCGCCATCACCATGTTCGCACAGGTCTCCACGGATGCTCCAACGCAGTTTCGAGCCATTTTCACGTATGGCTTTTTCCTATTCTGTACTTTTAGAATAATTTTTTTTTTTTTAATATGAGATTCATTTATTTTGTACATATCGAGAGTTCACCCTTCTACCTCTCTTCTGTCGCTGCCACTGTGGAACGAAGATTGCTGCCACAGCGAACACTCTCTCTGTGTCTGCTGTCTTGGGCCTGACCACGTGCTAGAAGTTTAATCAAACAACCCTTAGGCGACTCAAAAAGACTTTAAAAATATCCTAATGGCGCAACAGGTAGGCAGTTCTGGGCAGGCATCCACCAGGGTCCTGGCCTCTTAAGGCTCAAGACAAGTCCTTGGGGAAAAGTCATAAAAAGGATCGATATTGCGGCTGCTTGCTCCCCCCACCCGGCAGTCTCGTTCCCCAACCTCCTCTCCTCCTTCATCTGGGAGTTCCTCATCGGCTGTGACTGTACTGACGCATAAAGTCACTGTCCGGGTCTCTGTGCTCTCCAGACCCATACCGACAGCGCATCTACTCGATTCACAGGGCAGCCAGTCATTGACCTCTGGGTCGACTGGCCTCCCGTTGAGGCCTGAACCCTCCTACCCAGGCTGCAGGCTCTTCAGGTTCGCAGGACCTATTAGGTGGGTCATCAATCCCTGTACTGTTAACCACCCCCCCCACGCAAATTCCAGTCGTCAACCCGAACGAAATACTCACCAAGTTTACCTCTGTGATTGTTCATCAGTTGGGTGCATATAGGCCCACATCACTGGTGCCATCGATGCCTCCTCGCAGGCTGGGGGAAGCTCCGCACAAGCAGTCTCCGGCGTCGGACCTGGACTTAGTTGGTAGACATTGAGGGGTACCACCCTGACCTCATTCTTCCTGATGAGGAAGAGGAGGTTTTTACCTCAGCCAGGTCCACAGCCTCCTCTGTTAGTTAGGATTCTGTTAAGCACACATCTAGGTCTCCTCCTGGGGACCCCCACATTTTTCAGTGTGATGAAACAGTTGTCCTCGGCCATGGGCAAGGCCCCTAGAATTCTGCGGCCGCAGAATTTTGCGCAGAACTTGCAATCTACCACAGAACTTCTGCAGTGCCTCAGAATTCACTCTTCTTGGTGATTTGTTAATAATATTTCTGTTGATACATAGAATCTGGTTCCCTTCCCCTCTTTTTATATCCAAACTCCCCCCTATGTGTTCAGAACGTGATGTTATCATTGCTATAACATCATACATTAGGTAATGAAATGGTTGCATTTTGCAACAGAAATGAACAGTCACTTATCTACCACAGCTCCCACTGCCAGAGACGGTGGCACAGCACATCATGCATGGTGATTATGTGCTCAACCTGCACTACAGCCTAATACAATTTTCAGTCTTACATTGTTGCATTAGGGCCAACTTAAACAAAACCTTGTCAATAGCACAGACCTGTTAAGTCCATACCTCACTTTGTACAAACCTATTAGCGTCTTTATACCTTAAAGACACAATCTGCAATGAATAACTGGTAAAATAAATTTAACTGTCTAAATTTGTAAGAAAAATAAAGTAATTATGCCCAGAAAAGTGAAATATAATAATAATGTGTAGACCTGTTGAAAGAATAGACCTGTTAAATAATTGCACTGTACGCATTTTTGACAGGGTTATTCATTACATATTGTCATTGGTTGCTAGAATCACCTAAAAGTTATTGAGAAATGTTGTGTGCAGGGACAGCTGTTGGGCCGGAGGGTAGCATGCTGTGTTTCCGTGCCGGCAACTCAGGCTCAGAGATTAGCTCTGGGAGCTGGCTGGGCAGCACAAGGATTTGTGGAACACATCACTGCTCGGAGCCTGGGAAGGTATGGTGCAGTGTTCTGTCACATGGTGGACACATTGTGATGGGCCGGAGAGCTCTATCTCACAATTGGTTCACATGCATGTCATGGCCTGATGGTGTTAAGCAGTGTGTCAGGGAAAGCAGGCTGACATGAAAAATGAGTTTTGCAATAACTCCTCTATTCCATTTCCAATGGGATCTGTGTGAATGAGGATGCAAGTTCATGGAAATTAAAAAAATATGTGTGTGTGTGTGTATGTATATATATATACACACACACACAGTATCTCTGTCTCTCTCCACACACGCATATTTGCATGTATGTTACAGATTGCATATAAATATATGTGATACACAGTGGGAACCTCATGAGTGGTGTAGAAAGCACATACAAATATATAAGTGATAGACAGTGGAAACCTCATTAGTGGGATAGATAGCATATAGAAATACCTTATTTATCACATATGTCATTTATGCAACAGGCTAGGACCTTAAGGGAGAGACATTTGTTTTGCTTTTTTAGGCATAAAATTATTTTTATAAGTCTGTTATTTTTTGAACTAGTGTTAGTGTGCTTTCCACCATCCTGATTGCTGTAGCCACTGCCATGAAAGTGATGTCAGGATGACAAGCTGACACTGTGATGTGGTAGTTTGTTAGTGCCGCAGAACTTCCGCAGAAATTACAAACCACCGCTGCATAAGTTCTGCGGCAAATGGCAGTCTTGCAGCAGAACTTGGTCCCACTGTGCCGCAGAAAAGTAGGGGCCCTGGCCATGGGTTTCCATACTAAGGAGGAGGATGTCACCAGAAAGGATCTGGTGGCTTTTCTGGAGATCCCAGTCTCCCCCAAAAATCATTCCTCCTATTTTACCTGCCTTAATGAATGCTGCTACTGCAGCCTGGCGTAGGCCAGACATGGTGACAGCTATGCCCCGCAGGACGGATGAGCTCTACCATGCCCCCAAGGGGTTTCCTTATTATGCTGCCCTGCCAGAAACCGATTCAATGGTCATTAAGGCAGCTTATGAGAGGTCTAAGGCACCTAAGCACCTTAGATCTCTTCCCCCTGACAAGAGTCTCGTAGAATTGACCTTTGGGGCAAGAGGTTTTATACCGCCTCCACCCTTGGGATGAGGATTGCTAATTGCCTGTCTCATATGGTAAAATACCAGAACTTGAACTGGAAGAAGGGCAAAGCTGCTGCTCAGGCCCTCCCAGATGGCACTCAGAAACAGGAGGATCTTACTTCGAGGGGGCTCTTGCAGCAGGCAGTAACCATTAGGACTGAGCTGCCAGGCACTAGGACCACAGAAAACTTCAAGCACGCAGTATATAGTGGGGAACCACCCCTGACGTCGGTGTGCCGGCGTCAGCCAATAGTACAAGAGGTGCGGTCCTCCAGCTCATTCCTAGTTCTCTCGCCAGAGACCCCAGCATGTGTAGAAACTGGAGAACCGAGGAGGTTCCTCCTGAACAAGGAAAGGAGAATGGCTGTGATGGAGAAACAGCAATCAGGCAGAAGGAGGAAGGGATGCAGTGCCTGCTGCAAGAGCTCCTCTTGAAGATCTACTGTTACAGTACGTTCTTGCGTAATTGTATTGTCTTACTTCGAGGGGGCTCTTGCAGCAGGTAATAACCATTAGGACTGAATCCCAAGCAGTAGAGGAACAGACTCACTCAGATGGGAGGAGGACAGTTGCAGTCATAGGAACATTAGGACAGGAGGCCCTGGAGGACTGCAAGGCCGAAACTGTCTCTGCGCCTAGAGACAGTGTCCAAACTGTAATGCTTGACAAAAGTGTGGACAGAACTTCAAGTGGCAGCTGCGCAGATGTCTGCAGCAGACACATTTCTAAAGGAGGCAGTGGAGGCAGCCATGCCCCTGGTAGAATGACCTTTGACCTGGCCTGGCAAAGGCTTGTCATACTTGCGGTAGCAGTAAATGCAATTAGCTAACCACTTAGATAAACACTGTTGTGAAACAGGAGCCCTGTTTTTCTTGAGGCAGACAAAACACAACTGGTCAGATTTCTGAAAGGGCAGGTGCAGTCCAGATAAAAACGCAGCACCTGATGAACATCTGGAGTATGAAGTAAAGCCTCCCCCCGGTTCAAATACTCAGGAAAATAAACAGTAAGGTGGTTGGATTGATTCAAAGTAAACTGACACCACCTTTGGCAAAAACTTTAGATTGGTCCACAAAGATACACTGTCTTTGTGGAAGACCAAGTAAGTCTCTTTACACATCTGAGCCTGAAGCTCGGAAATCTTCTGAGCTAAGGTAATGGCAACTAAAAACAACGCTTTCTACAACAGAAAGTACTGCTCGCAGGTTCAAAGGGAGGAAGAGTGAGCTTCTCCTTAACAAATCCCAAGGTGGGACTACGTCCCTAATGGGAGGTTTCAAATGAAGAATGCCCTGCAAGAAGGTGCAGGAGAGAGATCCAGTTGGGCAATATTTTTGCCGTCAATGTGTGCATGGTATGCAGAGATGGCGGACAGGTGCACCTTGATAAAGGAGTAGCCCAGACCGGAGTCTGAAATCACGTGACATCAGGTGGGCGGTCCCCCGCCAGATACTGCTAGCTAGTTTTCTGTGTGATCCTAGTGCCTGACGACCCAAGTCCTTATGTTGTACCTACTGCAAGAGTTCCTCTTGAAGATCTGCTGTTACGGTAAGTTCTTGCGTAACTGTACTTTCTCAAGTGATTGCAGACTGCTGAGGATGTTAGCAAGCACCTCCTCAGGGCCTCTGATATCTAGGACACTATTGCCAGGGTTGCTGCCACTGGCATCTGCCTAGGTAGGCACTCCTGGCTGAGGGTCTCTGGCTTTGCTGCTGATGTATCAGCAAAAGGTGCTTAATGCCCCTTTCAATGGCAATAAGCTGTTTGGGCCTGATGTCCAGGACATCATTAATGATTTGTCGGCATCTGGCAGGGCTGTAAAATCTGTCCACTCCCTCTACCAAATGTAGCCCAAGGGTAGACAGTGCCCTCCCTTTAGCAAGGCGTCCAGTAGACCTGGTGCAGCCTCTCGGCCCCAAGGCAAACGAAGAGCCTCCACTGCCTGCCCACCCCCTTCAATGCAGGAGCCACGACCAAGCATCCAGGAAGTGATGGATCAGCCCCAGCGGCTGGATCCACCTCTGCCTTATTCCTTTCCAGACCCCCTCTTCCAATCCCCGACCAAGAGGTGGTGGTTGGAGGTCGGTTCTCCCTCTACTCAAATCATAGAAAGAGGTCACACACTGGGATTCCTCGAGCAGCCTCCAGAAACCCTTCCCCTGCCTTCCACTTACCCCCCTCCCCTAGCTCACTTGTCTGTTCTCTGGGAGGAGGTACAGTCCCTTCTGAGCAAGTAGGACATCGAGCCAGTACCCAGGCACCAGAGAAATGAAGGGTTCTATTCCGGGTTTTTCCTGGTCCCCAAAAAGACCTGCGACCTGAGGTCCATCATAGACTTAAAGGACCTCAATCTGTACATCCAGTACCAAAAGTTCCAAGTGGTAACTTTGCCAGGCTTGATGCCCCCAAGACAGGCGACTGGCTCTGTTTACTGGACATGCAGGATGCCTACCTGCACATCTCGATCTTCCTTCCTCACAGGAGGTTTCTTCATTTTCTGTTTCAGGGCAAACATTACCAGTTCATGGTGCTGCCCTTTGGATTGTCCTCTGCACCGTGGGTGTTTACCAAGTGCTTAGCAGCAGTAGCTGCAGCCCTCAGAAGGGAGGGACTGTACGGTTTCCCTTACCTGGATGATTGCCTCCTAAAGGCCCTGTCCAGGGAGCAGCTTCTGCAGACTCTGGAGAGAACTCTCGCTGTTCCTCTCCTTGGGCATTACTGTCAACCTGCCCAAGTCTGTTCTGGTGCAGTCCCAAAGACTGCAATACATAGGGGTGGTCCTAGACTCGACGCATGGGAAAGCTTTCCTGCCCTAGAACAGGGCAAGAGTGTCTTATAGCCCAGGCTCATGAGGTGGCCCAGAGCCATTTTATTCCTGCCAGGGTGTACCTGAGACTGTTGGGTCTAATGGCAGCTGCTAGTTCCCATTGTTCCACTGGCCAAACTCCATATGCACATCCTCCAGTGGACTCTCCGAGTACAATGGGAACAATGCATGGACGAGTTAAATCAGTTGGTGCTGGTCTTTTTTTTTTTTTTTTTATAATTTAATATACCTTATTAGCGAGGTGCTGATCTCCTCCCCAGTTTGCAAGGTGCTTCAGTGGTGGATGGACCCCTTAAACCTGCTACAAGGAGTCCCATTCCAGATCTCTTTTCCACAGCAGATCCTCACTACTGATGCTTCCGGTTCAGGTTGGGGAGCTCATCTGGGTCCCTTTCAAACCCAGGGCTCCTGGTCTCTGACTGAGACCTCCCTGCATATCAGTGTCCTGTAAATGAGGGCGGTGCTGTACGCCATGCAGGCCTTTCAGAACCACCTTGCTCCGGGTCAGCTGCTGGTGCAGTCAGTCTGTTTAGTGTACAACATCAACAACTCATTCGTGCCCCCTAAGCAGGGAGGCCATGAGAGTGTGGTATTGGGTGTTAAATCATGATCTGACACTCTCAGCGGTCCATGTCCCAGGTGTGCTAAACATTATGGCAGACAGCCTCAGCAGGACACAGTCTAGGATGCATGAGTGGGAGCTTCTCTCATCTGTTGCAGAAGAGTTGTTCAACCAATGGGGTCATCCAGAGTTGGACCTTTTTGCATCACCACTCAACGCAAAACTGCCCAATTTTTGCTCGCTTGATCCAAGGCCTGGAGTTTTCTGATGAGACGCATTCCTCTCCTGGAGCAGGAGGTTTCTTTACGTATTTCCTCCGTTCCCCTCTAATTCAAAGGGTCCTCATCAAACTGCAGATGGAGGGGGCCAGCATGATTCTGGTAGCTCCATTTTGGCCTTGCCTGATATGGTTTCCCCTGCTACAGTAGCTGGCAGAGGAATCTCTGGTTCCGCTCCCCCTTTGCAGGAACCTGCCAACCCAGGCTCAGGACACCTTGGTCAATCCCAACCTCATGTCCCTCCATCTGCATGCTTGACTCCTGAGGACATAGCCATCGCCAGGTTAGGAGTCTCCAACTGAGTGGCAGACATCATGGTGGCTGACCGTAAGCCTTCCACTCGAGCCACATATGCCATGAAGTGGGAAGCGGTTTGCCATCTGGGCTATCAGACAGATATAATCTGGACCCTTTCATCTGTCCAGTGAGCCAGATCCTGGACTACCTGATCTCTCTGACTCAGGTCTCCAGTGCTTCTCTCAGGGTGCACCTGTCATCTATTTCGGCCTTTCATGAGCCCATGGGTGACCATATCATAGCTCAGCTGGATGTCTCCCCATGCTTTTTTAAGGGGCATCCTGCATCTGAATCCTCTAATCCGTTCTGTCCCAGCTTGGGATTTGAAATGTTTTTGAGAAGTTGACTCTGTCTCCTTTTGAGCTAGCTGCAACTTGTGAGCTACGCTTTCTGTCTTGGAAAGTGTTTTTTTTTTTTTTTTTTTAGTTGCTGTTATTTCTGCTCAAAGAATTTCCGAACTTCAGGCCTTGTGGTGCGAGGAGCCTTATCTGATTTTTCACAGACAGGGAGTCTTTGTGCACAAATCCTAAGTTTCTCCCTAAGATGATCTCTGAGTTTACACTTAACCAGTCTATCCACCTTCCTGTTTATTTTCCCAAGCATGCCAACCCAGGGGAAATACTGGGCCGTAAGTTGGATGTGCGCAGAACTTTGAAGTACTACCTGCTTCGCACCAAGGAATGTAGAAAGTCTAAGCAGTTGTTTCCTTCACCCCAGGTAGAGGAGCGTGTAAGTTTCTAAGCAGTGTTTATCCAAATGGTTGGCAAATTGCACTGTGTTCTGCTACAACAAGTACAGCAAAGAATTGTCTGGAGCACTTAAAGCTCATTCCGCAAGAGGCGTGGCTACCTCTGTGGCTTGTTTCCGAGAGGTCTCAGCTACTGACATCTGTGTGGCTGCCACTTGGAGTACCATCCATACTTTCACCAAGCACTACAGTCTGGACATTGCCTCAAGAGCCCATGCAAGTTTTGACAGAGCTGTGCAGCAGGGCCTCCTATCTTAAGTTTATGGTTGGCCTTCCTCCCAGACTGACTGTTTGCACCTGTAACTGCTTGAGACTCATTCCTTCGGTGTGCCCTGATGACTGAGATGACCCCGAAGAAGATAGAACAGTTGCGTAAGATCTTACCGTAACAGTAAATCTTCGAGGGGATCTGTCATTGGGTCTACTTTCCCTCCTACCATCCTCCTTCTTGGGGCTCTTTACTGGAACTGGCTATCTGGTGTATCCAGCCTTTCATATAGGCATGAGCACCTCTCTCTCTTTGGTCCCCCATGGCTAAAGCTATGCTCCCTTTCTCTCTGGGGGAAAGAATTGAGGAGGGAGCCCAGGCGCTCATGCCTTCATACAGTTGACGCCGATGTGGTCGTCCCCAGTTGTACTGCTGAACATCTTCACCGAAGGTGAAGTTCCATATATGTGACCTGATGACTGAGATCCCCTTGAAGATCTACTGTTATGGTAAGTTCTTCCATAACTGTTCTTTCTGGTGTCATGCTGGTTGCTTTTTAGGGGTCATTTGCAGCTTTTTCTGCAGTTTTGCACATCTCATTTATTAGGGGTCCTAACTTTTTTTTTATACTCCTCTTGTCTGCTGGAGCCACATGCCTGCAGGACTGCTGCTTTAGCACCACCATCCCTCTGTTATCTGGCAAGTGGTGTTGAGACTCTGTCTTCATACCCAGTGTGACAGGGTTGAATAAGGCCCTGCCCCATTTGGTATGCAGAAAGAGTTTAAATGCAAGGGTCTGTTCTATCCTCTCCTTTTATGTCTCTTGTCTGTCTGGTTGCGCAACCAATGATCTTTGTGTGGAAGCTCTTGCAGCAGGCTATTACAATTAGGACTATGCCACAAGCACTAGGACCCATCGGAAACCTTTAGCTAGCAGTCTCCAGCATGGGCCGACTGCTCTGCCCTGTCACCCAATGGTATATCAGGGGGCAGTCCCCAGCCCCACCTCAGTTCTTTTCCCGCCACAGAACCGCTTCCATCGGCTCTTCGGTTGCCTTTAGAACGAGGTCTAGTAGTTTCTAGCAAAGTTTGTCTTGGTTTTCTTGTTTTATTTCTCAAAAAGTCCCCTTTTCGTTTTCTTCATGCCTACTACTGCATGTCTACCTCACCGTCATCTGTCTCTACATCTGAAAAAAAGAGGACAAAGTGCGCCTGTGGCCGCCAGCTCTCAGCGAAGGACACCCATGAGGCCCGCGTCTTTTGCCTCGGTTCGGACCATGACACCAAGGCCTGCTCAAATTGCAGCGGCTTTACAGGCAGGACCGGAATCGCCTCCTTAAGGCTCTCAAGGCCCATCTACTGGAACAACAGGTGGCCGTGATGCAATGCTAGCCAGTGGAGAAGTCCTTTTCCTCTTCCCAGTCCACTAAACATGAAGAAAAGGAACGGGACTCTGACCAGCGTTATTCCTGTGAAAAGGGCCGGGGCTGGTCAGAGGGGCGTTCGCGGTCCCAGTCACCCCATAAGAAAAAGTCCTCCTCTGGGTAGGGCGGTTCGGATCATTCTTGCCACTCCCAGCACTCCACAGGGTGGCAAGACACTACCACTTCTGCCAAGCCACTGATGTCAGGCAGCGGTAGTCAGAGCCCAGTCTCCGTGCCGGCCTCTTCCACCCTGAAGGTGAAGGCAGCACCTTTGCGGCCACCCTCCACCTCTGGAGTCTGACCTCTGGTTCTTCTTCCGGGGCTTCAGCCCTGCTGAGAAAAATCCCGACTTTGGTCATTCCTGGGGCTCTGGGCAAGACCTCTGAAGACAGGGAGCGGGAGCCAGGTTCAAAGCCGGCATTGGCCCACCGCCCCTCTACAGCTCAGCCTTCCAAACCGAAGCCAACAGTTTCCAAGCCGGACGGCTCCAAAAAAACAACGGCACAAGGAAAGGAACAGACGTCAGCCAAGGCGTCGCCGGTCACCGAACGTTTGCTGGGCTGTAGGGCCTCCACTCCTGAGGATCAGGAAGATGAATCCTCTCCCAGAGACCTACCTGACCTTCCATCCTCACCTACAGCTCCTCACACACCGGACAAACCCGACCTTCCGGCGGGGTCTGCTGTCACCTAGTTTACCAAGGAGGAGCTCACATAACTTTTCCTGTTCTGGTGGGGTCAGGTTAAAAAGGATGTACTCCAACCGCAGCCAGACCCAACTCGGACTTCAGAGGAGGTAAGGAACAAAGGCCGGGTCGAAAAACCATCGTCTCCCGTGCCTAAAAATTCCTCTCCTAAGCCAAAGCACAAGTCTGTCACGCACTCCAGCGGATACCCATGGCTGGACTTTACATAAGGAACATCTGCACCAGTGACGCTCCAGATCTCGTAGCACCACCCACTGTCGCTTCCCTAGCAGGAGACTGTCCCAAAGCTGACACCGGTCCGAAAACCATCCTCGGCTCTCGACCAGTCGTCGCTGGTCCCATAGCAGTCATCTGTCCCATAACTGGCATCGGTCTGCCAGCAGGCAACGTTATATGAGAGGAGCAGATCCCCCACTCATTCAAGATCAGCCTCCTACTCCTCTGAAGCCACGGTTCACATCCCAGTTCCTCTTGGTACAACCATTCTCTGTCACAGGAAAGGCCAGTGTCCCCGGATGAGGACACTCCCAGATGATCTCCTGATGATCCGACCTTCATGGATGTCATGAGGCACATCCAGTCCTCCAACGGATGGGAGATGGAGGACTTGGATCCGGAGCACCGGAGGTTGGCCAGATACCTGAGGCAGAAGGAGCCAAAGCCTTTGGTAGCTCCTCTTCTTGTGGATACCTTCCAGAATTTTACTAGGATCACTTGGAAGCATCCCTCCACCCCAATCCCCTGGCAGTTCCCAAGAAATCTGACAGACTGTATTGAGCCCCAAGGGAGGAGCCTTTTGTGGCAGAACAACCTCAGGTGGACTCTATGGTGATCACGGCTGCCCATGATAAATCTAAAAAACCTAAACACCTCAGCTCCCAGCTTCCCGATGTTGAGTCCAGATTCTTGGATCAGGTGGGCAAGAAGGTTTATTCTGCCTCCACCTGTTCATCCGTTCTCTGAACTTCCTCACGCATATGGTCCAGTACCAGAATGCTATGTGGGAGAAGGGCCTAGAAGTGGCTCAAGCCTTACCAGACTCTGCACAAAAGACTGAACTTCTGGACCTATTGATGTCGGGTTCAGACGTAGGCACTCATGTTTTGAGAGCCTTGTATGACACTGCAGATACAGGCTCGAGGGCAGCGGCTTCTGGTGTTTGCCTTTGGCACCACGCCTGGCTTAGAGTCTCGGGATTCTCCTAGGATCTGCAGTCCGGAATCCTGGACCTTCCATTCCAGGGTTCCATCCTTTTTGGGGAGGAGACGGAGAAACTCATCTCTTGCCTCCAAGATTCCAGGAAGTCCATCTGGTCTGTCCGAAAGCTGTATAAGGGGGAACAGAAACCTTTCCTCAAACGGCCATTTTGTGATCCCTATAGGAAGAATACCCGTGGCCAATTCCCACAGAGAGGTGGTTTTAAGAGAGAGGCTACAACCCAAGCTTCTGGGAGCGCGACCTCTAGAAGCCCCAAGTCCTCCCAGCGGGGTTCCAGATCTACCCAGTGACTCACTACCAACCCCATTCTCCTCCGGCAGGGGCGCAGGGGGAAGGCAGTAGGGGGTCGCTTCTCCCTCTACCAAGAGGGATGGCGCAGTGTCACAACAGACCTCTGGGTTCTAGACCTAATGAGGAGAGGACATACTCTCAAGTTCATCCAGATCCCTCCAGAAAAAACACCAGGGTCCTCCCGTTATCCTCCTTAGCACATTCCTCTGATGGGAGAGATCCAGGCCCTTTTGCTGAAACAGGCAATAGAGCCAGTCCCCCAGGGACAACAGGGATGGGGCTATTGTTCCAATTTTTTCCTGGTTCCAAAAAGACCAGGGACCTTCGGCCCATCTTGGACCTCAGTTCCCCAATCTTTTCATAGAGTGCAAATGGCTCAGGATGGTCACTCTGCCAGGCCTCATTCCACTCTTGCAGCAAGGGGATTGGCTGTGCTCCCTGGATATGCAGGACGCCTATATGCACATAAGGGTCTTCCCTCCCCATCGGAAGTTTCTGAGGTTCTAATTCCAGGGGAGACATTCAGTTTCGAGCCTTACCGTTCGGCCTCTCCTCCGCTCCTCGAGTCTTCACCAAATACCTAGCAGTGGTGGCTGCGGCTCTTGGGCACCAGAACCATTCGTCTTCCCCTATCTAGATGACTTGCTTCCTATGGCGCCTTCAGGGGTCAGCTACTTCCACCTCCTAGAACACCTTTACCCTCTTCCCTAGAGCTTGGAATCACCCTGAATCTGTCAGTCTTCCCCAGAGCTCAGTCAGCGACTCCTAGTCATCGGAGTGGTCCTCGACACAATTCAAGGCATGGCCTTCCTCCCGCAGGATTGGGGGGGGGGGGGATTCGTCTAAGGGCCGTAGTCCGGACGGTAGCCATGGGTCTACAGGTCTCAGCCAGGACCTTCCTCAGACTTCTGGGGCACATGGCAGCAGCCATTCCCACAGTCCCTTTGGCCCGCCTCCACATGAGTCTCACAGTGGATGCTCAGGGTGCAGTGGGACCAGAGGTCAGACGATCTGGACCAGCTGGTCAGGATCTCTGACCCAGTAAAGATGCTTTCTTGGTGGTTGGACCACTCTAACCTGGAACGAGGAGTCCCCTTTCGGCAGGAACCCCCGAGACGAATCCTAACGACAGACACCTCCTTTCTCGGTTTGGGCGCTCATCTGAGAGACAGTCAGACCAAGAGGACATGGTCCCCAGACGAGCAACAGCTCCATATCAACATTCTCGAGATGCGAGTGGTCCTGAACTCCTTGCGGGTGTTTCAGACGGACCTTCTGCCAGGCCCTCTTCTCATCTAGACAGACAACACCGTCGGTAGTGTTTTACGTCAAGCAAGGGGGCACACATTCCTACTTCCCTATGCCAGGAGGCGATGAGAGTCTGGTATGGGACACTGGAACACCGCCTAGATCTCACTGCTGTTCATGTTCTAGGCGTCCAGAATGTCTTGGCCAACAGCCTAAGCTGATCTCTGTCGAAGGCTCACGAGTTGGAGCGCCTCCAGTCGATGGTAGATCAACTGTGCGACAGGTGGGGCCATCCAGAGTTGCACCTCTTTGCTCAACGCCAAACTGCCTAGTTTCTGCTCACGAGAGCCCGTGTCTAGTGTTTTCTGGCCAGACGCGTTGTCCGTCTGTTGGACAGGGAGGTTTCTCTATGCCTTCCCTCCCTTCCCCGTTATTCAGAGGGTTCTCCTGAAGCTTCAGGCCGAAGGAGCAGAGATGATCATCATCGCCCCGTTCTGGCCTCGGCAGATTTGGTTCCCACTACTTCAGCAGCTGGTAGTGGAACTTCCAATTCAGCTGCCACTGAGTTCGCACTTGCTGTCCCAGGATCAGGGAACATTGGTCCACCTGGATCTCAAGTCCCTGCATCTTCATGCTTGGCTCCTGCAGACTTAGTCAAATCCAGGTTTGGGGTCTCCCAGGAGGTGGCGAACATTCTCTTAGCAGCGAGAAAGCCCTCAACTAGATCCACTTATGCCATGAAGTGGAAGCAGTTCTGTCTGTGGGCTTCGCCACTTCACTTGGACCCTCTCACCTGCCCAGTGAACTCTATATTAGAATATCTTCTCTCCTTGTTGAATTAAGGCTTGAGCTACTCCTCCATAAAGATACATTTGTCAGCAATCTTTGCCTACCACATACCAATGGAAGGGAAAACACTCGCCCAACTGGACGTGTCCCATACTTTTTTGAAGGGCATTTTACATATTAAGCCTCCCATCCAAGATCCAGTACCCACTTTGGATCTCCTGGTTATGCTGGAGAAGCTTACCCTTCCCCCTTTCGAGCCTGCTGTGGATTGCGAGCTTCGCTTTCTTTCATGAAAGTGTTATTTTTGGTTGCAGTTACTTCTGCTCGGAGAGTTTCTGAGCTTCAGGCCCTGTTGTGTAAGGAGCCTTATTTAATTTTTCATGGGGACAGGGTGTCCTTAAGAACCAATCCAAAGTTTTTGTCCAAAGTAGTGTCCAAACTTGCGTTGAATCAGGATGTCAGTCTTCCAGTATATTATCACTCGAACAGAGGGGAAAGCGCTCCTGCATACTTTGGACGTCCACAGGGCGCTGAAGTACTACCTGAAACACACTGCTTCACACCGTAAGACGGAGCAATTGTTCATGGCCTTTTCGCCTCGATGCCAAGGCGCTCCAGTGTCGCAGAAAATTCTATCAAAATGGCTGGTCAATTGCATTGTTTTCTGTTACAGCAAGTACAACAAAACCCTACCAGGCTTGGTTAGGGGTCATTCTACCAGAGGAATGGCTACTCCATTCGCATTCTTGCAAAATGTCTCCATCGGAGACATCTGTGCAGCGGCTACCTGGAGCTCAGTGCACACCTTCATTAAGCACTATAGCCTGGACATTGCTTCTAGGCAGAGAGCAGGCTTTGGCATAGTGGTCCTTCAGGGCCTCCTTTCTTAAAAGTGCCCTGTTAGCACTGGTGTATCCTTTCCCTGTCTTTTTAGGCTAGGACAATTCTAATTAGTTAGGGAACCAGCAACGGTTATTGGCTATTGGCTGATTGTCACTCACTGTGGGTGTGTAGGCATTGTGCCCAGTAGCTGTTGCTGGTCCCCTGGCCAAAGCTTTGCTTTGGCTGGATCCTAGTGCCTCTGGCTCAGATTAAGTGATAGTGGTGAACATATTCTGGAAGATCAAAAGTTACAGTAAGTATGCAACTTTCATTTCGGAGTACCTAGATTCAGTTCACTGGCTAACTAAATCTTCCACTGAGCATGCTAAATCACCAAAACTGTATTCAGCTTGGTTCTTCTTGCTGCCCAAACATGTGGTCCTACAGCTCTGCGCTTTTGCAGCCATCTTTTCTTGCGCTGGAAAAATGAGACTCCTCCTTCATAGCTCCTGTTAGTGACTTTGGATTCTACTAGTTTAGAGATATTTTCCCCCAATGTTTTTTTTTTTTTGTTGTTGTTGACTGTTGCTGTACTGTTGTGTCTTTCTAATCCCTTTTGCGATTCGCCATGGTACGGAAGAACCCAAAGTTCAAGAGATGTGTTTTGTGCAGGTACACAGTGTCAGTGACTGGACACAATGCCTGTGTGTTACAGTTTGGGACAAGGGCATGACGTGGCACAGTGCTACTGTTAAGTTATGCACATGCCAGCCCTTTATGTGTGTCAGCAGTGGTTGATATAGGGCAAACCAGCAAATGTGCACGTCATCCATGTTGTGTCAGTAGTGTAGTTAGAGGTGCAGGAGGCATCTGAAAATGTTCTGGTCCTGGATTTTCATTTTGGTTGCGGAGCAAGAGTTCACACTGGATCTGCGAACTCCACATGAAGACTAGGATTTTAAAACTTTCTTCTCTGTTTTAACTCCTTCAAAGGCAAGTCTCTATCCTGTTGACAAAAATACAGGAGTTGATGCTGCTCAGTGTCAGTCAAGGGACTGTTTCAGTCACTGGTTGATCCCCTATGAGCGCGTTTGTGCGTTCACGGAGTGTGACAGTCTGCACACAGAGTTCATCTGCACAGCTGACTCTGTCAAAGTGGTCATTCTGACGGTCAACCCTGTTAAGGACGTGTATGTCAAGTGGAAGATTCCTGTCTCTCCTCCTGGAACCCTGTACTGACTGTGACCCAGGCTGGAAGAAGTGAGTACAACGGAGCTCTCTGTCAGGCTTCAAGGATTATGCACCAGCTGGTTGTCCCAGCATGCCGCCTGTTCGTGCAATAACCAGGGTTGTTCTGCTGGAGTATCTATACCCACTGCCTCACAGAGATCGCAGTCCTGCACTCACTCTGTGCATCGTTGCTGATGTTGGCTGTCTGTGTTGGGTTCTTGCTCATCACCTGGCCCCCCCGCCCCCACCAATTCTGAGCCCACTGCAGATGGGAAAGAGCAGCATTGGGCCTGCGGAGCATTGGCCCAGGGTGGATCTTGACCGGTGATGCCGATAGACCCGTCCATGGCTTGGCTCTCTCTCCTGGTGCTTACTCTGGTCAGGCACCCAGCAGCTTCCTCTCCAGCATTGCTTGCCCCTGCTGCAGCAACCTATTCAGGTGGCGCTCCTACCTCCATGGCCAGTAAAATGCGCTTTTACCAAAGTTTCTAGGCCTAGGTCCAGGCTTCATTCTATATCTATAGTGGTTACCCTGTCTGAGAGGGTCAGCCACACCCCATTTTGTTAGTCACTCTTTTATGCAGACTGTGATTCAAAAGTGCCATCCATCCCTTCGATTCTGTGTCATCTGGGGGTAGTCTGCTTACAAACTGGCAGCCTGAAAGGGACCACTCCTCATTTGCTGTCCTTATGGAACAGATGTCTGTAGCTCTGGACACTTAGTGTAGTTGTAGGAGGCTCATAAGAAAGTGACCTACCCACTAATAGACATACTCGTGCGATACTTCTGTGAGGGCTATGGGCATGCAGCTGCTGTTACAGAAAATGTCTGCTTTATTTTCACAACTCCTTTCACAGGTTCTATGGTCAGTTCTCATTCCATCTGTACCTGGTAGCCCGTCGATGTAGTCAACGCCACCTGCAGCTCCCAGTCTTTTGCCACAGATGGGCCTCGGGCCTCCTCCGTCTACCTATTCACCATTGGCATTGGCTTCCCTCTAAGGGATCCTGCTCCTCCTGTTCACTTGCTGCCAGAATCTGTTGAGGAGAAGGAACTGGAATATGGTCCAGACTTAATGGAGAAGAACTGTGAAGAGGAGGAGGATGAGCTGCACCCTCTTGATGTGGAGGACTTCAGCTCTACCTTGTCCTCCTACTATTAGGATAGTGTTCAGTACACTCCTTGCCCTCCCACTGAGGATGCTTTCATTCAAGTATTCCTCATGTGACTGCAGTCCACATTGAGATTTACAGCTGAGGAGGATTCCTCCTCCAAGAAACACTTATGAGTTTCTGGAAATACCTTCCTTGCCCACTGTTGTCATTCCTTCAATTCTGCATTACAGGATGCCACAGTCACTGCATGCCACAGAACCAGTGCCCTGTCTGCTGTGCCTTGGAAGTGTGACTGGTTTGAATAAGGCCCTTTCCCATTTGTTATGCAGAAAGACTTAAATGCAAGGATCTGTTCTGTCCTCTCCATTTCTATCTCTTGTCTGATTGTGCAACCAAACTTTTACTCTGAGCATCTCATGATTCTCTGCCTCCCACTATCTCCCCGCCTTCATTTGCTGTTTCCATCTTTTCTTCCCCCACCCCACCCCCAGTGCATATTTGTGGCTGTAAAACTATGTTGAAATGAATGCAAAAAACTATTTGGAACATAAGGGGTTAACCTACACAAACCCTTTTGCAGAGTTGTCAATAGGAGATTAGTTCTGGGACAGCAATGTTCCATTTTGTTGCATCTGCAAGGGAATTGACAAAGTTCTGATATATTTTGAGAGAAACAGGATGCATCTTAACGAGATGAGGTTGCAGAAGTTAATTGCTAGGAAAAGATTTATTATAAAAAGAGCAGCAGTTTTTTTGTTAGAGGGAGAGACTGAAAAATACAGATATCCTCAGGCAAAGGACTTTTTCTCTGTATTGCCTTTGTAAATAGTTATACGGAACATTTTTTTATTTTACTGTTATTGATAATAAAACACTACTTACAAATTTTATAGTTGCTTGTGGTTTTTCCTATGCTTCCTGACCTGTGCCTTGACGAAAGATGGTGTCAGACTTCAGTGGGATTTACGCCGTGCATACTCTAAGCCAGGAGTTTTGTGCGTGGGTACTAGACCTGGTACCAGGGAAGCATAGAAGAAAGGAATGGATCCAGCAACAGCAAGCCCAGGAGTGATTACCAGAAGAATGGCAGCCAAACTAGCAGAGACAAAGTCCAAACTGAGGCTGAACAGCCGGCACCAGTGATGGAAGAACAGGCAGGGACAGAACCCGAAAGCCTGTCTGCATTCTTCAAATCGTGGGCTATACAACAAAGAGAGACAGACAGAGAAGCAGAGAAAAGAGATGCAGTGACAGGAGTAGCAGAGAAGAGATGCAGTGATGGCTGGATGCCTTGCAAGCTATCAAAGCTGGAGGATCTTGCACAGGTCAAGCAGAGCAACAAAACATAAACAGCTTAAAAGACAAGCTTACAAAGCTGTGTCCCTCGGATGATATCGAAGCATACCTGACAACTTTTGAAAGGGCTGTCGCGACCTTCCAGTGGCCAAAGCAGCAGTGGGCAATCAGGCTGGTACTGTACCTAACAAATAAAGCCCAACTTGTCTACAGTAGTATGGACACTGCACGATCAGAAAACTATGACCTGGTGAAAAGAGAAATCCTGAAAAGAGATGACATCTCAGGAGAGACCTACAGGCAAAGATTCTGGTCCCTGAAGTACCACTCAGTCGACAGTCGTTGAGAAGCCTTCACTCGACTTTGAGAGCTCTGTCTTAAATAGCTCCATCCAGAGGGCAAGATCGTCCCACAGATCAGCATATTTGCAATGAAGCAATTCATCAACATCCTTCCCACAGACATGTAGCTTTGAGTAAATTAACACCAACCAGAAACTGGGGAAGAGGCCGTTTCTTTGGCCGAGGACTATCAGATGGCCAGATAGACACCGCAGCAACGAAGTAACAGCCAAGGACTGGTAAGGCCCTCCTTTTCCTGATTTTATGCCAGATCAGATAAGAACTCTGGGGGTGACAAATCTGCACCCAAAGACTTTATTTGCTGTAACTGTAACAAGCCAGGTGATATCGCAAGAAACTGCCATAAATATAATGAGGGTAGCGCTGGAGCAGATTTAGCCTTAGCAAATTGGGGCAAGTATTTAACATATGTCAGGGTAGGATACAAGACACTGAAGGGACTTATTGAGTCAGGAAGCAGACAGACCCTAGTGCATGTTGAAGTGCTGGGAAAACAGTGTGTGAAAGGACCAGGTACTGGTGTCATCTGCATCCACGGGGACACTCAGTAGTATCCCACCACCCAAGTGACTCTGTATATTAATGGGGTGTCTCACCAGATGAAAGCAGGGTGCTATATGATCAGTCGGAAGATAGAAATCATGGCTTCTCCATAGTACAGGGTCCGCTTCCTTCTAGCCTACTGTGACTCTGTCTCAATCCCAGATTCCTGTACAAATAACTATGTAAGTTCACGGGGTCAGATTATCTGCTGGAGCCTGTTGAGGAATCAGTCTGTATGTCTTTTCAATTGAAAAGGTTCTTCCATCAGCTGTAAGCCCAAGAATGTTTGGCTGCAGCATCTTTGCGAACCCCAAGGGACCCTCACCCTCGGCTGGTTCAAGAAGTCCCACAACTTGCAGGTTATGTTCCCAAGCTTGATTTCTAGGGTTTCCAATCGTTGTTTTAACTGCAGGTGTTCTTTAACGAGAGTTGCTGCCATGTATTGCGACTTCAGGGAGGTTGTCTCAGCCCATTGAACCATTTGCTGAACAGAATCCAGGCGTGTCTCTGGTGTGGCCACCCTGGGAGTTGGTGTCTAACTTGCGATCCATATCGTGGACCATCTTGATTAGTTGGCTCAGGGTGACACTAATGGTGAGGAGAATCACCTCACTGCTGGAAACCAGTTGAGCCCAATGCTGCCTCATGTTGAGTAGGCCTTCCCTCCTTCCTAGGATTTTTGGGCGCAAAAACGTCTCCAGGCAGAGCAGCGCCACAAGTTTTACCCATCTTACGCACTGAGGTTAAATCTGTTGAATCAGTGTATTGGTGCCGAAATCTAGTATAAGATAGTTTAATTTGATGAAATACAGGCTGTCTCTCAGGAGCTGGTAAAAGGAATGTCTGTCCCTGTCTGAAGCTAAGACACGCTCCCTCTATCTGATTGCAAAATCAAATTTTCTTATGAGACCTAGGAACTGATCACTGTGACGGTCTCACGATTCTCCGCCTCCTTCTATCTCCCTGCCTTCACTTGCTGGTCTGTCTTTTCTCCCCCCTTGTGTATCTGTGGTTATAAAAATATATATGAAACTGGCATCCCTTTGTTTGCCAGTGTATCTAATTGTACTGTTGAAATGAATGCCAAAGCAGTTTGGAACTTGGGTTAACCTACACAAGCTTTGGTGGCCTTGTAAGGAGATTAGTTCTGGGACACCATGTTCTATTTTGTTGCACCGGCAAGGAAATTGACAAAGTTCTAATACATTATATGAGAAACAAGGTGCCCCTTAACGAGATGAAGTTGCAGAAGTTAATTGCCAGGCAAAGACTAATTATAAAAAGAGCAGCAATCTTTTGTTAGGAGAGATTGAAACTTAGAATTAGAGATACCCTCAGACGAAGGGCTTTGTTTTCTCTTTTTGTATTGCCTTTGTAAATAGTTATACTAAACAGTGTTATTTTTTATTTTACTGTTATTGATGATGATAAAACGCTACTTTTTAATTTAATAACTGCTCCTGGTTTTTCCTATGCTTCCTGGCCTGTGCCTCGACAACAGGAAGGTGGATAAATGGTATTTTACCCTTTCTGCCACGCCATAAGCCTGAGACAGACTCAGTAGAGATTAGGGATGCTCATGACAGGGCATAAGCACCTCATCATAAGAGCTCTCATCCACCAGATAAAAAAGTCCAGAAAATTGTAAGTGATGGGCAAGGGGACCTATACTTCAGAGTCCTTTTGCCCTAGAGTTGCAAACTATCAGGCTTGTAGAGGGATCTGGGATAACCAATGGACCAGGCACAGAACTTCTGGTTCAACACACAGTCTGTGTAATGTTTATTTAAGATTCAGGGGGTAACCTTAGCAATGGCATGTCCCTTCTTCAATACATCAGTTTGCAGCAACAGACTATACGTGTCCTTCCTCTGCACTTATTCAGCACCTACTGATCTATCTCTTCAGTGGAAATTATCTCATTCCCTATGTTGGTCTTGTGTGTTTGAGTGATAGGGAGCTCAAAAAAGAAAAACCTGAAAACACGCTAAAGACAAAGAACCTCAGTGCAGTAGCACTGAAGCAAGGATTACCCCAAAGGGCATTGGCACTAAAGCCAAGTTTCAAAGAGAAACAGCATCACACATACCCCCATAATACAAAACATCATGGGATGTATATGCAAATCACCATGACATTTTAGGCTGGTTCAGCTTAAAGCAGGAATGCATGGTGCCAAAGGGCTCTGACAATCTGTAGTTTACATGTATTTAAATAACACAATGGGGGTTTTCTGATATCTCTACCCCGGTAACTTAATTTTTATAATAGTCTCCTACTAACTTTTTACCTTTATCAAAAACACAGAGTGCTGTGATATTTTCAACATTTACAGGTTTTATACACATAAGGTATATACATCAAGGTATTTTATGACATAGTCCCCGGATGGCCTTGACCCTAAGCTACTATCCCTCTCAGCCCCAGCCATCGCCTACCCACTCTCTGTTATCCTAAACCTCTTTCTCAACTGCCGTGGTCCTTCCCTTCCCCTCCCCAAAGGTGAAGACCCCACCTCCCCTAGCAACTACCGCCCCATCTCTCTTCTCCCTACCCATGCCAAACTTCAGAAACACCTAGCCCTCTCCCAGCTCACCGTTTACCTCAATGACTCCTCTTTCTTCACCCCTTATCAATCTGGCTTCAGGAAAAATCACTCCACCACCACCTCCCTTCTTCGGCTCACTGATTCTATCCTCACGGGAATGGACAGTGGCCAAATCACCTCAGCCATTTCTGTTGATCTGGCCAAAGTCTTCAACACAGTCTCCCACTTCCTTCTCCTTGACACTCTGTCAACAGCCGTGCTATCCCCCTTAGCCTCAGACTGGTTCAAGGCATACCTCACTGGCAGAACCCAGTCAGTCAAGCTCTCTGACGCAATTTCCCCACCCCTCCCGATAAGAACTGGCATCCCCCAGGGATCAGTGTTAAGCCCCATACTATTCTCTTTTTCTGAACGATCTCCCATCCACCTGCTCTCCATTCTCCTCCATTCACATGTACGCTGATGATACAGTCTTATATGCATCTGGCTCATGCCCCACTGAGGTTGCATCAAATTTGCAGCATGACTTCAACAAAGTTCAGCGTTGGTTTGCAAGCCAGCAACTATCTCTCAACGCCAAAAGAACAGTCTCCATGACCTTCGGTACCAGGCAGAGACTTACCAGGTTTCTCCTCTCTACCCTACTTCCACACCCTTGATGAGACTTTACTCGAGGACACATCCTCCTTCAGGTATTTAGGTGTCTGGCTGACCAACACCTGAACTTCTCTGGTCATATCGACGCCATTCAGAAAAAAATTGCATTCCAAGCTCAACGCCTTGTTCAGGAACCATGCCTGCATCCCACTTACGGCTTGGCGTGAGATTGTCCTGAAGATGATCCTACCTACTATATTCAACTATTGTGATGTAGTCTACGGTGCTGCCCCCAAGTCCTCCCTGGCCAGACTAGATAACCCTCTTCAACTCCTTTTGCTGTTCTGCCCTTGACGCCCCCCTCCACACTCATCATTGTGATCTCTACCAGGCCCTATCCTTTCCTTCCCTGACAAACCAATATCTCTCTCACTGCACAAAGTTCATCTCCAAGCACTGGCTGGGTGAACTTCCCTCCTATCTCTCCCTTGCCTTTACAACCGCCTCCCCTTCCCACTCCCCAAGATCTACCGACTCAAACCCTGGTGTTCCCACTCTGCTCCACCCTTATTGGCCAATCGGGTTTTTCATATCGCCTTCCAAAAATCTGGAATTCATTTCCCCATCAACTTCGCCACTCATCCTCTTGCTACTCCATTAACTCTGCCCTCAAGAACTTCCTTGCCCCTCCCTAATTCCTCCGGCCATCTCCCCTAAGCCCATATTACCATATGCCTGTTCCCCACCACTCCTACTTTCCTCTGATCATGCTCCTTCTAGTCCCCTACTCTCCCTCCTACTAAAGTGTTCCTCCCCCTTCTTTCTCTACCCTTAATCTATCTCCCTCCTGTGAGCTCGATCACTGCCTTGTGCAGGCAGGCTCAATAGCACATGGTGGGCAACAGCTTTACCCCTTTTCCCCTATTTCTGCACCCCCTCAGTCACTGCTAGATTACTGCCTTGTGTAGGCAGGGTCACCCAGCACACTGGTGGGGTACTAACCACCCCATTACTATAGCTGACTTCTGCTACCCCCTCCCACAACACCCCCCCCTCGCATCATTATATATAAATAACTCTCATCGCCTATAACCTGTGTCCTACCAGTAGGGCTGTCCTCTGCCCTGCTCAGATAGGGATAACAGGACACTGTTGAATTTCAACTCTCCCCCGATAACCCCCACCTACAATTCCTCTCTCTCCTCACCCTGCCACACTCTACCTCTCCTCCCTACCCCCTTCCGGTTAACTTAGCCTAACACTGGCCTACCCATACACTCAATTAAGCACTTATAATCTACTCCTATACCCCTCTTATATGCACTTTAGTCGACCCTGTTGTCTCTGTTTGCCTCGAAAATCGTGTTCTGCCTGCTTCGCTCCGTAAATTTTCTTTCCTTTCTTCCATTCTGCCCTCCACAATATTTCGTTCCATTCTTCCTGTCTTTATTCCAATCACTGGAAATCTTGAATATCTATGTTACACTAATGGCTACCAATTACTATTGTGTCACCTTACCATCTAGTGCTGCATACTGTTGCTAAGTTATTGTATGTGTTACAGTGTTACCAACTGTTGCTAAATTGCTATATGTGTCCTCATCTGTACTATAGCTAACTGTTGCATTGTTAGCCAACATGATCCACCTGTGAATTCCCCCATTGTATGCAAGTAAGCAAATTGTATTCCAACATTGTAACATTTCTCTGTATTTTATCCCATTGTTCCCTATCCCCGGTCGCACCGGGGGAGACGAGCAACTTGTTGCTCAGCGTGCCTTCCTGGTGAAACACTTCAATAAATAAACAAAAAAAAAAAAAATAGTGCTGTTGCATACTAAATGCAACAACAAGGAACACAGCCTGTTATTTTACATCACCTCGGAAGTCCCCACAATAACTTCCCTGTATGAGGACCTGAGAGAAAAGGAAAAACTAGAGGACACTATAGCATAGTCAAGAAGGGGCGCGCATAGGTGGCCAACCTTATGGACTAGAAATTGTAAAGGATAAATTAGGCTAAGAAATAGACCTGTTGCAATAGATTTAAGAAAAGGTTGGTCCTCAAGAGCGGCAGGATCTTCATGTTAAAAGGCTTATATGACTGAATGTCAAAATAGCCTGTAGAAGTCAATGACAGTCATGGCTGACAAGCTGCCTGATGGACCAGCCAAAACTGAGGTCCAGCAAACTGTTGCCCATGGCCTGGAGGCAGGTAAGCACCTGCTGCGATTGGTTCGTGGTGCCTCTGGCATTTGCCTTCACTGGCACTCGGGGCTGTGTGTAGCTGGTTTTGCAGCATATATACAGCAGTCAGTCATTAATGCTCCCATTAGAGAAAAGTGGCTTTTTAGTACCAATGTGGAATCTGCTGCTGGAACTGTAGACCTCAAAAATGAGACTCTGTTCCCTGCACACTTGAATCCAAAGCCTTGAGGTTGTGGTAAAAGTTCCTTTCTTGGGCCCTGTGCCCACCATGGTAGAAGCTACTCCTGTGGTCCTGGCCATATGTTTCAGTGGGTGCCTGACACCCCTCAGGTCCCTTCATCTCCCAGTGCCCATAACCGGGTCACCAAACTGACCCGCCGCCTCCTCCAGGGGATCCTTGTGGAAGGGTGCATCATCTTCCTTCTTCCAAAGTGGAGAGAGATACAAAAGATGCTTGGGTGTTGAAGGTGGTTCATGAGGACGGGCCTTAGAATGTCTCTCCATCCCTCTGGTACATCCTTCCTTACCCAAACAGATATCCTCTGGGACATCTCGCCCTCTTACTGGAGGAGGTTCAAACCTTCCTCTGCACGAGGGCTATAGAATCAGTCGCGACTTAGGAACAGAATCAGGGATGTTAGTCCTGATACAGCCTGGTACCAAAGTGGACAGGGGACTTATACCCCATATTAGAACTTAGGGGCTTCAGCCTGTTTATAGAATGCAAAAGATTTTGATTGTTTTCCCTCCTGTCCCTTCTTCAGTTGCTACCAGGGGATTGGCTGTGCACCTTGGACATGAAGGATGTTTGCCTTCATATCACGGTCTGAAGGAGCCACAGAAAATACCTCTGATTTATGCTTCAGGGCTTTCACTATAAGTTTCATGTATTGCCATTTGGCTTATAGTCTGCACCTTGAGCTAATCCCCTTTTGGAGGCAGTATAGTGCAGTGGTTTAAAACTCTGAGCTGCAAACCTGGAGACCTGGGTTTTAATCCCCCAGCCCCCACTTGCATAGTATGTGACCCTGAGCAAGTCACTTAACTTCCTTGTGCTACCAGGTCGCACCTGGAAACAGGCTTCAGCTTAGTGTGCCTCTCCTGTTTAAACAATTTCCCCTTTCCCTTTGTGTGTTTACCAAATGTTTTGCAGCAGTTGCCATTGCTTTCCGCAGGGAAGACCTGTATGGTTTCCCATATATCAGTAATTGGCTGCTGAAGGCCCTGTCACAGGAGGCAGTTACATACACACTGTTCTCTTCAGGCAGTTGGGCATTCTAGTAAACGACCCAAAATCGGTCCTTGTTCCGTGCCAGTGGCTCTGATTACATAGTAGCTGTTCTAGATATGGAGGGTGGTGGGCAGGATATTTTTTTTCCCATGGACAGTGCAGCAGTGTTGCCTGCCCAGGTTCACTTAATATGCATCATCCAGCGATTAATTTATGTCTTGGCCAAGTGCCTACTACAGCTGATTGGCCTCATTGCTGCTACAATCCTGACAGCTTTGCTGGCTTGACTGCCTATGAGGGTTCCACAACAGTTCATCCTCGTTTAGTGGGCTCAACACACAGACGACCTGGAGCGCCTCATACAGCCGACTCCTCCTCTTCAGTCTCTTCTAGGGTAGTTGGACCACTCCAGCCTAGAGATGGGGTCTCTGTTTCTTCATCCCTCGCCACTGTTAATGATGATAATGGACACCTCGGGCTCTGGATAGGCTGCTCATCTTGATCCCTTTTGGACACAAGGCCTATGGTCCTCCTTGGATCACACTCTACTGCAGTATTCTGGAGATGAAGGTCACTCTTGGCTTACAGAACTTCTCTGTTCCTCTCTAGGGTCAGACTCCGTTGGTCCAAATGGACAACATTTCTGTGATATCCTATGTAAACCATCAAGGCTCGGTTCATTCATACCCTCTTTGCTGGAAGGTTAAGTGGGGATCTGCCATTGAGACGTGGAACATAATGTTTTCTCACAGCCGTATTTCTGCCCTGCACCCTCATTGCCCAAGTGGATCATCTTAGCATGTCCCGGGCACTGTTCTGTGAGTAGAAACTTATGTATGACCTCTTGGAAGAGTGGGGTCGCCCAAATATTGCCCTTTTTTTGCATCAGCTATACGTAAACTGCCGTGATTTCTGCCTCGCTCACTCAGGGCCTTGAGTTTTCTGGTGATACGCATTGTCCTCCTCCTGAAAAGGGAGGTCCGTGTATGCATTTCCCTTGTTCTTTCTTATCCAGAGGGACTGGTCTAGCTGTGGCGGAGTCGGCCAGTTTGATTCTGGTGGCCCCGTTGTGGCCAGAGAAATTTGGTTCCCTCTGCTACAACAGTTGGCAGTGAAACATCCAGTCCTGCTCTCTCTCTGAGCAGGGCTCTCTGGTGCACCCAAATCCCCTTCACCTCTTTGTCTAGCTCCTGAGGATGTGAACTCTCCTGCTTTGGGGGCGTCCCCTGTGTTTGGTGTGATACTTCAGAAGCCTCCTACATAGTGCACCTACTCCCAGAAATGGAAATGCTTCATCGTCTGGTATACCCTTGTATATGTCCAGTCGTTAATGTTCTGGTTTACCTCTTGTCTCTTTGGGCACAGGCCTCTGATACATCTGCGAAGGTGCATTTGGCTGCAGTGTCTGCTTGTCATGCCTTCACTGATGGTAAAACGTTTTCCCAGCATAAGATGCCTCACAAGTTCCTTAAAGGGATCCTGCTGTTACACCACCAGGTCTGTGACCTAGTGCCAGTGTGGGACCTTAACATGGTTTTGGAGACCCTTTCTGCTCCTTCCTTTGAACCTGGTGCTATTTGAGAGATGTGCTCTTTTTGTTGGAAGATGATGTGTCCAGTCATTCTAGTTGCCATTACTTCTATGAGAAGAATTTCAGAACTGCAAGCTCTGATTGCGGAGACCCCTTATCTTTTATTTTTCCCCCACAAGGATTGGGTTACCTTAAAGATCAGTCCTCGTTTTCTGCAGAAGGTGTTTTCTATTTGCACACTGAATCAGACTTTGCTCTGGTTTACTTCTCAACTCCCACAAATAGTGCAGAACATTGACTCCATACACTGGACAAGCGTGATAAATTGTGTTGGTGTCTTGACTGTACTAAGGATTGTGGAAAATACTCTCAACTCTGTGTCTGGCTCCCCTATCTCTAAGCAATGCCTTTCCAGATGGTTGGCTTACTGAATTACTTTCCATTATCGGAAGTGCAGTAAGCAGCTTCTTGGTCCTGCTCTAACCCAGTCCACTAATGGCATGGGCACTTAAGTGACTTGTTTTTAAAACGTGTCCTTTGCCAACATCTGTGCTGCTGCCACTTGAAGTACTGTTCACACATTCACTAAACATTACTGTCTAGACCTCGTCTCTAATCGTGCTGGCTTTGACCGTGCTGTTTTACAAGGACTCCTGTCTTGGGGTCATTTGATCCTTCCTGCCTACCTTAGTGCTGTGGTACTGCTTTAGAATTTGTTCCATGATGTGGCTTAATGGAGGGAGATGTCCTCAAAGAAGCTAAAATAAAACTTCAGGCCCTGGAGTGATCGAATAAAAACACAACAATTTTGCATTGTGTGGAGTTGCAAATGGGTCCAACTCTGGATGACTCCACCTTCCGAAGAGCTTGCCTACCCCTGAGGTCAACAGTTCCCATTCGTGTATCTTGGACTGCGACCTGCTTAGCTTATCTGCTAAAACATTTTGGACACCTGGGACGTGCACGGCTGACAGTTGTTCCAGCGACCAGTGCCACACTCTTAATTGCTGTCTGAAACAAGGGATAGGATTGAGGGCCACCCCACCCCCGTTTATGTAATGCATGACACTGACGTTGTTCATATATATCAACTGAGGACTCTGTGTCATATGCTGCTGAAAAGCCTGGAGACTGTATAACAGCTCTCATCTCCAGGACATTTGTATGCAATTTGGTTTTCACCTGGGTCCAAGAACCTTGATTTCGATATGGGCCCAGGTGTGAATTCCACTCCCCGCCCCCTGGATCTGGATGCATCCAAGGTGAGAATCCAAGTTGGAGTTGGTATTAGAAATGTAATGCCCCTTAAAAGGTTGCGGCGTTCCAGCCACCACATCAATGTTTTGAGTAAGTGGAACATGACAAGCACCTTCTGGTCCATGTCATCTGTGGCTTGGTCCCATTGCACTGTGTGTCCATTGCAGCATCTGCATGTATAAGTGGGCTAATGGCACAGTAACAGTGGCTGCTGCCATGAGTCCAAGGAGACATAGAAATGTTCTGGCTGGGACGTGAACACTGCTGTATACCAGTTGTGCTTGAGAAATGAATCTGTCTTCAAGGATGTCTCTTTCATCAGGCCACACCAGTGGAACTTATAGCTGCCAGGCACTAGGACCACATGGAAAACTTTTGCGAGCAGTCCACTAGGGACTGCCTAAGACTACATCAGATGTAAGCTACTGGATAAACGTGGGCGGCCCCTTTCTTCCTCAGTTCTTTTCCCACCATCGACCATACTTGTCTGACCATGCATGGAATCAGTATGCTGACCAAAAGTCGACACCCCGACAGCAAAATCCCCCACAGTGACAATTTTGACAAGTTTCAAAATTGTCACTGTCGGGGACCTGCAGGCGAAATTTTGCCCTTTCGCCCACTCGAAGTTAACTCCGACTGAGTTAATCCTTAGAAAGGGGACGCAGGGCAGAGCCCCTGATAGAAAAAACCCAATGTTGACAGGCAGAATTTTGCTTGTCGACAACGGGGAGCACTCTGCGCTGAACCTTGACAATGCTGCTGTTAAGTCAGCATAGTTAAATCCATGGAAACGACACTGCTACAGTCACTGCTTTCTTTTTGTTTGTTTTTCTTCTCACAATAGTAAGCAGTCATTTTCAGTGCCTTGTATGTAATCCAAGGAGCCATAGAAACTGTTCAGTTATTGTAAATGTGTGCGTTTGTTGCCTTGGCCTGAACCATAAAGTGCAGGCATGCCCGATTTGCAAAGGGTTCAACACAGCCAAATCCAAAATTAGCATGCTCAGACCTTTTATGTTTGAGTTTTAGGAGTCTGTGGCACTCTTCCTTAGCATGCTCCCTTTGAACACCTGTGTAAAATCCTTGATGGGAGCACAGTGTATAAAAGAAGCCAATTAGACACATTAGCCATTGAGGCATTGGAAAGTTAGGGACTAAATCAAGGGTCCCACCTTGACGGTGATTTAGCTTGCTCACATTAAAATTCCAGTCTGAAACTAAGAGGACCCACTCCTCACATGGAGCTTAAAGTAAATATAGGCAATTTGGGCAGTGGAAAGTTTAAATGTGCTATGTTGTGTGTGGGAGGTGGGGGTGTGGACTGGTTCTTTTGGATGGTTCAACACAACCACCTGGTGACATCGAAAAAGAACTTTGGAGAAGCATCTTTTAAAACGGGTAGCCTGAATGGAGAAGACACTCCAGCAAAAGAGTTCCACTGCATTGCCGACTCACTCCTCAAGTTCCAAGTCATCAGAATCCCAGGAGTAATCTCCTGGGACTCACAATCATAAGTACTGCGAGAGGGAACAAGAGAAGGAGAAAAACCTCCCCAATACGCTCACGATCACCCCTTCATACAGTTATGACCACTACAGTGCCGTAGACCACTTTGGCAGTGATGCTTCCCAGACTGTGGACCTAACTTCCAGCTCAGGGCAGGCCATAGGCACCACCAGGCCTATCTACTTTTGGTGCCTTGCCTCCTCTGTTGATCTCTGGCATACCTGTTGATTACACGGGCGACAAGGTCCAGGCAGTGCTATTGGCCTTCACGGACACGCTTAGGCACCTGTTAACCTTCTCCTGCACCAGGAGGTCTGTTGACGGGGCCTATAATTCAACCCCCCCCCCCCGCGACGATGCCTCCTAGGGCTGTGTTGCACTGCAGCCCCCTCCTTGAGCACCGACGGCCTTGTCAGCGCTCTCCCTTTGACCCGTCGACCAGACTGACGACATCAAGTACAGTCTTGATGTCACGATGCAGGATGATGAGGAGGAGGCTGAAGACTGTGGAAAGTCCTTATGAAAAGACTAGTTCCACTGTATCTACATGCGGTGAGAACTCCGTGGTTTACACCCCATAGTCCTCTCATGGGATTTGATTTGGAGGAATAGGGTATAATCATGAAAAACCTTATTGATTTCGTGAAATTACCTGATGTTCCTCCTATAGTAATACCACCCCTCCTCACTGCCCTGGAGGGATGCCACCTTTGCTGCCTGGCATAGGCCGAATGTGATTCCTGTCGTACCAAGAAAAGCAGATAAGATGTATATGGCCCCCCTCAGGGAAAACTTTTTTTGATAGTCAACCTGAGGCTGAATCTGTGATAATCAGTGCTGCCCATGATGGATCCAGGGCACCAAAACACCTCAGCTCACTTCTTTCTAATAAGGAATCCAGGAGGTTGGATATGCTGGGTAAAAGAACCTACGCCTCAGCCTCCCTGGGCCTTAGAATTGCAGTTTATCAGGCCCATATGGTCAAATATTGGAATAGACTCTGGAGAAGAAAGGCTAAAGCAGCTGCTCAAGCCTTGCTAGAAGTGCACCCAAACAGGAGCTTCTCAGAGCTCTCAGAGCGAGGGCTGATGTAGGAAAACACCTACTACATATGGCCTGTGATATATCTGATGCTTCAGCTAGGGCATCTACCTCAGGAATATGCCTAAGGAGGTACTTCTGATTCAGGGTGGCAGGCTTTACGAATGATGTACAACAGTCCATTCTCAATGCCCCCTTTAGAGGATGCAAGTTATTTGGCTCAGATTTACAAGATATCCGCTCTAACCTCTAAGCTTCAGGTAGGACCTTGAAGTCAGAACACTCCCTCTATCATACCAACCAAGGGGTAGGCAGAGGATACCTTCTCACTGCAGGAATTCTTTAGCATCTATTGACAGAAGCAGTATGCCAGCTGGGTTCAGCTGCCCCAGAGAGGAGTAGTCAATGCAAATGAGGAAGGCATTGGCCAATCAGGATACAGTTAGAGTAGATTGCTGCCTGCAGTCAGCCTGAAGAACCTCAGAACTTTTTCTCTGCTGAACTGGCAACACTGCCCTGGAGCGCTTCTCTTCAGAGATCTTTCTGAGCCATTTTCTTTCTTTTTGAGTGCTGCTTTAAGGTATTTTGTATATTTTCTTCATTTTATCTATTTTTACCGCATCTGCGCTGGGTTCCGCGTAGTTGTTGGATTTTTTCGTATTGTCCCGCTTAGGCGTTTTTTTTCTGAAGTAAATTTTGCCCGCATGCACGATAAATTGCGCCATTTTTATTTAATTTGTTACTTTTTAGTATTTATCGGTGGTTTTTAACGCTTTTGCGATAAAATCATTAATTTGTTTTTTTGCGCGCGTACGCATTTTTTCCATTGCGCACCAATACAAATTCTTGGAACCCTTTTTTTTCTCTGTTTAAATTCAAAATGATCAATATTTGAAGGGTAACCCCCTCTCTTTTGGGGTGAGACTCTCTTGTTTGATGTGCAGTGGGCTTTGTTAACAAGAGGTGTGGAGATGGTTCTGTTTTTTTCCTTTGTGGGGAAAAAAAAAATCTCAAAGTTGATTTTGATTTGTTTGAGCCTTGGCCTAACTATTATTATCTGAGCTTTTAGTCTACCTCCCCCTCCTCTAAAAGCGCTGAGGAGGGTACCCCAAGTTAACACAAAATAAATGACAAGTCCCCTTGGGACTTCTATTATTACAAGTCTGGTTCTGTAGTAGTTGTTTCTCTGTCCAAGCCTTTAATTTGAAAATAAGCAGGGTGTCCTCTTCCCTGCACAAATATAGAGATTAATCTCCTCTGACCCTCCCTTCTGACGGACTTAGGGGGACATCAGGGGTTGATAAAATTATGCCCTCTGCAACTAAATTTCTGAGAGCTTTGCAATTATTTCAAACTTTTTTTTTTTCTGGGCATTTCTCGGCTCCTTCGGGTCGGAGTATTCCTCTCCTTGTTAATCCTTATGCCCAAGGATATTATTGTTATGATTACAGTATTATTAGTAATTTATGAGAGGATTTTCCTTCTTGAACTCCTCTCGGGGCCCACTAATTCCAGTCGGTCACCCTGAGGTTTATTTATTTATTTGCTTTTGTTAACCAGGTAAGCACTTTAGACATCAAGTGCCTATTTTCAGGTGCGACCCAGGAGGATTACAGAGTACATAAGAAACATAATACAGAGTCAAGGTAACATACAGGCCCACGAACAAGTGGGTGGAACAGCAAACGGTACAACAGGCTTTAAAATGGTTAAGTTGGCAGTATGTCAACAAGATACATAACAGCATTGAGAGATAGAATAACAGGTAACATCATGAAAGAGAATACATCAAAGTAAATTAAAGTACGAGTATGTATTTGCATGACATGAGCGCCTATCATGAGAGAGAATGAACATCAGATAGTGCAGCTAGAAGCAGGTACTGATATGACAAGAGCACCCACCAACAGGAGGGCGGAAAGTGCCTTATGCTGGTTCTCAGCAGAGATTAACAGCGGCTGGTGTGTCAGCTCGCAGACTCCCATAGTGAATCGGGGGTGAGGGAGAGACTACTCAAGGTCATATATAGTACATAGACAGGTAGAGGCAGTTTCGAGGAAGTTCCATAGGGATGTTTTGAGGTAGGGGTGGAAGGGAGAGGCATGAACTAGGGCGGGAAGGGAGTTCCACAGTCTTGGCGCATGTACAGAGAAGGCCCGGTCTCCTGCAAGGGTGCGGGTCTTAGTCCAAAGGCCATTTAGTTAGATATCCATGCCCTGTATTACACTAACTAGTATTTGGGACACTGGGCTTCCAATCTCTCCGCACTAACTATGAGTTGTTGTCTCTAGCTGGCTTCTTTGGAGGTGTCTTAGTCTCTCATCCATCTGTCGGGCAAGGACAAAACTTTGGCAGGGCCACCACAAGTGGGCCCTTTAGCAGATCCTCTAAGCCACAATACTCAGGACCACTGCAAGTGAGCCCTCAGCACACAAGTCCTAGCCACATCATTCAGGGGAAAGGTCAGGTCCAGATCTGAATTTTCACCTCCAGCCCGAACCCCCAGTTTTTTCCTTTTTTCCTGTTGCAGGCCCCAGCTCGGGGTGCCATCCAACGGATTTTCTTATCTCAAAATTGGCCTGAGAAGTTTTCTCTCTCTCCTTGTATCCCTTGTTTCCTAAGTACCTCTCTAGTCAATGTATCAGCCACCACGATCCCGGCGGCTCGGGACAACCTTGGTACTTTCTGAAAAATCAGGAGGAGTGTTTTTCTCAGCTCCCAGTCTTTTCTTTGTAAGGCCTGGTTCCTGAGAGGCTAGATCTCTTAGAGTCCCTGTAGCCAAACAAGGCCTGGAACGTCTATGGGGGAAAAAAAAAGGTTTTAGTATCACGAAAACCTCAGTTTTTCTAGGGGAAGTGGCTTTTCCTCTGGGTACAAGGACAAGAGCCTAGAGTTTTTCAATCCTCTTTCCTCTCATGACTAGATTATTTAGTTCATTTCCAGGCATTACAATCTTGGACTTTGAACTAGTTTGGTCTTTGTTACTTGTTTCCTGTAAAAGTATAAAGGTTTTTATTTTCTTTCCAACAGTAGGACAGTAGGCCTTTTTTCTTTGGGAGTACACCTAATGGTTACTCGGATTCTTTTTCCGTCAGGCAAGAGAAATCTGTCTTTTCTCAGACCATTTCAAAGAATTTCCGCAAAGGGCCATCTTCACTTCCAGACCGTTCTAGGGGCTGGAGATTTTTCCTATGGCACACAAACCTCTGTAAGTTAAGTTTCATGGGGTGTCCCTTTGAATCTGTGGCAATTATGTCCTGAAGCGAGTAACATCGAAGACAATTTGTCTGCTTGTTTTCCTCTGTCAGACTTTTTCAGAGCTTCAGGTTGTTCTTAGGCCTTATCCTCTCAGTGCCTTTATGAACAAATTAGTCTTCTGGATGGATAGAAAATCTTTTTCCCAAGTGTTCTACCATTTCCTTCATCAATCCCTTTTCTCTGCCTGTACTGCTCTCAGGCAAGTCCTGTCTAGGCTATTTCAACCTGCTTGGAAGGGGCATGAATTAGTCCTGCCAGTCTGCGTCCGCAGTCCTAGCAGTTCAGGTTCTGTCATTATTATATTTTTCCTTTCCTGCATTTTGCAGAAAAGGAGAAACCAGTGACCAAGAGTATTTTCCCACAGGACTGTTTTCAGGTATTCCAGGTCTGCTTCAGTAAAGCTGACATTCAGCCCTTCTTGTGCTTAGGGCCTACTTACTGGAGACCAGCTGTCTCCTGGGCAGCGTTCAAGACTATATCCTCACCTGAAGTGTGCAAACCACTTATTTGAAATTTGCTTTTCACATTCAATAAGATCTTCTTGGATGTGTAGTATGCTAGGATGCCAATTTTGGCAGGATGGTACTTCAGAGCCTCTTCTTAAAATAGGTTTCTGTGCCCTCCTCCCAACTACACTGCTTTGAAGTTTGCTTCTGTCAGTAGATGCTAAAGAATTCCTGGGGTGAGAAGAAACAATTACTCACGTAAGTAATATTACTTCTTCCAGGGTATTCTTTAGCATTATTGACACTCCCACCCTTCCTCCCCTGGAAACCTTGTCTAAAGGCTCTGCTAGGGGATTTAGCCAAATTTGACGACTGTCATTCGTTCGTGTGATTTTCAAAAAAAAACAAACAATTTTTTTCATAATAGTGGGTTATTGCTAACAGGTTTTTTTCCCCTACTGGGCACAGTTTTTGCTCTTTTTCAGCTTCGAAATGCGTACTGAGGTCCTTCAGGCTGACTGCAGGCAGCACTCTACTTTAACTGTATCCTGATTGGCCAGTGCCTTCCTTATTTGCATTGACTCCTCCTCTCCGGGGCAGCTGAACCCAGCTGGCACACTGCTTCTGTCAATAATGCTAAAGAATACCCTGGAAGAAGTAATATTACTTCCGTGAGTAATTGTTTATTTTGTCCGACTGGTACTAGACACCGTGCCACTACCAGAAAACAAGGTAAGGGCAAAGGAGCAGGAGCCTTTCCCACTCCAGGAACTGCTCCAGGTGCCCATTCAAAAGCCCCTAGAAGTGGTGATGTGGCAGGAGCCACCACACCTGGCTCTGCCTGACTACTGCTACACCCCCCAACCACCATTGCCACCTGGGGTGATTGTTGGGGGTCGTCTCTTCCCACCACCTAAATCAGTGGAAGGAGGTGACCTCAGACACCTGGATCCTGGAAATAGTAGCACAAGGCCATGCTCTGGAACTTGTAGAACTACCTCCAGATCACCTACCAGTGCTTATGCACTATCCCCCAGAACATACACCTCTGCTCCTGGAGGAAGTCCATACTGTACTTGTGACAGGGTTGAATATGACCCTGTCCCAGTTGTTATGGAGAGTTTGAATGCAGGGATCTGTTCGGTTTCTTTCCTGTCCCTTGTATGTCTGGTTGCGCAACCAAATTCTCCTGTGAGACCGAGGATTTGATCACTCCAACAGTCTCGTAATTCTTTGCCTCTCGTTATCTCTCAACCCTCACTTGCTGTTTGTCTCTTCCTCCCTTACATATCTGCTGGTATGGAAATATATGCAAATCATTATGTGGAAATGCAACTGATATTGGGATCCCTTTGTTTAGAAATTATATAGTGTTGTTATTGAAATGTATATAATTATAGTTTGATTGCAGAAAGCTATTTAGAACTCAAGGGATTAACCTGAAATGCAATTTTTAAGCCTTTTGCAGAAGCTGTGGAGAAGGGGCCTCAGTTCTGGGACATTGTGTTTTTGCTGCACCTGCCTAAAACATACAAGAACATTTTAGGAAAAAAACATGATGCTTCTTAGGAAGGGATGTTGCAAGGACTTATAAGAGAGAAGGCTGCAATGTTTTGAGACACAGAGATTGAAAGAATACTCAGATGGATCACCTCTGTTTGTTCTGCCTTTGTAAATAGTTATTCTGAACAATTTTATTTTTTTATGTTACTGCTAGTACTAATAAATACTTTTTTCGAATTCTACAACTGCTCTTGGTTTTTCTTACGCTTCCTGACCTGTGCCTCAATGACAGTACTTCAGAAAAGGGCCATAGAACCAGTGCCCTTGGAAGAGAAACACAGGGTTCTACTCTCTGTATTTCCTTTTCCCAAAATGGACAGAAGACTTGAGGCCTGTTCTGGATCTCGGGGACAATGAACTTTTTTACAGAATACAAAAAGTTCAGGATGGTCACCCTACAGGGCCTGCTCCCACAACTACAAGTAGGGGATTGGATCTATTCCTTCGACATGAAAGATGCCTGCCTTCATATCAAAATTCGCGAATCACAGAAAATATTTCAGGTTCCTATTTCAGGGGAACACTACCAATTCAGAGTATTGCCCTTTGGCTAGTCATCTGCACCATAGGTCTTAACTAAATGCTTGGCAGTGGTGGCAGCAGGCCTTCGCAGGGAAGGCCTTTGTGTTACTACCGGGTCAATGTGTCATACGCTAACCCCGAAACTGCAACAGTGCAGTATAGGACAGCGAGATGGTGCAATACCACGAGAGGTTCTGTGCACAGTACTGCACCCTTTCACTGACGCAGGCAGAGGATAATACCTCTGTTGGGACGGGCTTCCGCCGAGCAGCTGCTTGGCTCAAAGGGATGAGCCCACTGGCAGGAAAGGAAGCAGGCAGAGCTTTTGGGACTGGGTTCGATTCTCGGTCCAAGACCCATGAACATTTTCTTTTTTCCCAGTATTGACTGAACCCCGAGTTAGATATTTTAGTTGAGTGGGGTTTGGGGAGCAGAGCCCCCCCCCACACATAAAACAAGTTATGCTGCATGCAGTATATCATGCTATATTGGCAGCGCGATATATGCATGCGGCATAATGTTTTGCGATGTTATGACCCTGTGCCCTTTGTGTTTCCTTACCTGGATGTCTGGCTACTGAAAGCTTATTCCAAGGAGCAGCTCATGCACACCCTAGCTCAAACAAGGCAGATGTTTGTTGCCCTGGGGGGTTACTGTCAGCATACCCAAGTCTGTCTTGGCACCTTGTCAGTGCCTAGAGTACATAGTGGCAGTTTTGGACACAGCTCAAGGCTCAGCCTTCCTGCCTCTAGACAGAGCCGAACGTCTGATTGCACAGGCCCAAATGTTCTACAACAGCTGGTATGTGACAGCCAGGACATTCCTTCGACTCCTGGGTCTGATAGCAGCCATTGTCATGGTACCTCTGACCAGATTACATGTGAGGATCCCTCAGTGGGTCCTAAGAGTCCAGTGGGTCCAACTCACAGATGATCTAGAACAAAGGGTTCTAGTAACCTCTCCTGTACGCAGAGTGCTCAAGTGGTGGATGGAACCCAGTAACCTGTTAAAGAAGGTTCCCTTCCTTATCCCGTCCCCAGATTTTCACTACAGATGTCTCTGGGACGGGCTGCTTCTTACCCTCTGTGCAGGGAAGCCATGAGTCTTTTATTGGGCTCTAGGTCATAGTCCAGAATGCATGAGTGGGAACTGCTGACTTAATAATATAAGATGTGTTTGACAGATGGGGTCGTCACGTGATGCAAAACTGCCGCTCTGCTCACTCGCTGCAGGGTCTGGAGTTTTCTGGCAAGACATGTCCCTTTCTTAGAAGGGGAGGTTCCTGTATGCCTTCCCTCGCTTCCCTTTCATTCAGAGGGTGCTACTCAAGCACCAGATGGAGGGGGCAACTGTAATTCTCTTTGCTTCCCTATGGCCTCGCCAGATCTGGTTCCCATTACTGCAGCAGCTGGCAGTGGAACCACCAGTACCCCTGCCCTTATGCCAAGAACTTCTGTCACAGGAACAGGAAACCCTGGTCCATCCGGGCCCCATATTTCTTCACCTTTATGCATGGCTCCTGAAAACATAGCTTGCTAGATTTGGAGATTTTCAAAAGGTGGCTGATGTCCTAGTGGCTGCCAGAAATCCTTCCACCAGGGCCACTTAGTCCATGAAGTGGAAGCGGTTTGCTTTGTGGGCCGCTTCTCCTCACTTAAATCCATTTACCTGTCCAGTAAATCAGGATCTCACTTCGAGTTAGAGCTCTTGCAGCAGGCTATTACCATTAGGACGATACTGCCAGGCACTAGGATCCCACGGAAAAAATTCTAGCTAGCAGTCTGTGGGGGACCACCCCCAATGTCGCCAATGCTATAAAGGGGCGGTCCCCTGGCACCACCTTGTCCCCCCCATCAACCCGTGCATCTCGTCTCCGTGGACATCTCCTGCTTCTAGTCAACTGTCATTTTTCACGCTTCGCACAGTTGCTGCTCTTTTCTCAAATTTACAACTGAATTCGTCATGTATGTCTACCCAGCCAGTTTCATCTACAGAGCGGTGGAAATCAAAGTGCACGTACAGGAAGCAGATCCCAGCAAAAGACGGCCATTCAGCCTTTCTGTACCTATGCCCTAACCATAAGCTGGACACCTGCCCGTATTGCCTCAGCTTCAGTAGGAGGACCCACATCTGCCGTCTGAAGACTTTAAAAGCATACCTTCTTGAACAACAAGTGGCCGCCATGCAGAAGACTCACTCAGGGCACATCTCATTTTCCTCCTCGGCCAAGGCCTCTCTCCCCTAGAGAGAAGAAATCGAACGGGAAGCACCATCATTGAGACAGGGATAGGTCCAGGTCAGAATCCCATCAAAGGTCTCCACATAAGGCTTCCAGAAATCCTTCCTCCAGCGTATGGTCAGACTCAGCTCCTCCAGTTTCCCTGGCTCTCCTTGGGTTACCGTTGAGAAGGCCAGCCGCCTCCTCTCAGACATCCAGTGGGGAGTCTTCTGGGCTGGGGCCTTCCCAGGCCCCCGTTTCCCTGGCTGTCACGCCCCACAAGCTCTTGCTAGGGTGTCAGCTGGAAGGATCGTCCCACACTTTGTTGGGCAGCAGGTCTGAACCTGCCATCTGCAAGGCCGTGCTCTGGTCTTCAGACAGGACGACACCCGGAGACATCAGGAACATGAGCAGCACAAGAAACTGCGCTCGTCTTCCAAGCCGTCGTCGGCCGGGGCTCCAGACAGACGACAGTCCACTATGGAGTCGGAGTAAACACCACCATCCAAACCGGCATCTGATCTACAGGGCTCTAAAAAGTGTCTGACCACGGTCCCGATGTCTGGGGACCTGACGCCTGCCTCTGAGAGAACCAGGCACCACTCCCTCAGTCACTACCTCCCCCTCGGGAGCCTGATGACCAGACGCCAGGGCGCCCAACACCCGGGAATGAGACACCACCAGACCTGATGTCCGATGCAGTGGCATCGTGAGACCTGGTGCCAGGGGGCACTAAACTGAAAGGTCTGACGCCAGGCTTCTCGGATGCCCCTACCCAGAAGCCAGACCCACAGCTGGGCCCCATGGTCCCTGTGGCTGAAGTCGGTGCTCTATCCACCAGCTGGTGGAACACCATTAAAGTGGATCTATTGCCCAGACCGCCGAAGCTGAACCCCACCCCTACAGGTCCACCTAGGCAACCGACCCCTCCGCCACGCATATCGCCTTCGCCTCTCCAGACGCCAGTCCGCCCGGCTCCAGGGGGTGATGAACAAGACTCTCCCGGATGATGGAAGCAGGTAGTCACCCATTCAGATCCTCCTCCAGATGCCGGGGTCGCTCTAGTGGATGCCGGTCTACATCTTCGGAGGAGTCCATTGGAGGCGAATGACAACTTGCCTCTTCCATCTTCTGATCCAAGGAGGGATTCCCCAAGGTCTCCTCCAGACGATCCCTCTTCCTAGATGTGATGAGATGCGTTCAGTTCCTTAACCAGTGGGAGATGGAAGATTTGGACCCCAAGAGACTCCACCTGGCGAAATTCTTAGGGGCCACTGACCCTAAACCTTTAGTCATTCCATCATTAGTGGAGCCCTTCCAGGATGTTACAAAACTAGCTTGGACGCACCTTTCCACAACCTCTGTGGTTCCTAAGAAAGGTGACTGCTTATATAGGACCCCTAGGGAGGAACCATGTTTGAGCGAGCAACCCAAAATGGACTCTATGATCCTTATGGCCGCACATAGTAGGATTCAACAACCAAAACATATGAGCTCCCAAGCACTGGATAAGGAGTCCAGAAAGATGAACCAGTTTGGCCAGAAGGTGTATTCTTCGGCCACTTGTAGGGTCTGGTCATTAAATTTTCTGGCACACATGGTGATGTATCAGAAGTCTCTCTGGAACAAGGCTATGGACCTGGCTTGATCACAACCTGACTCCTCTAATAAGTCTGAGCTCTTAGCCATCCTCCAGTCGGGTGCTGACACTGGCAAGCACATCCTCAGGTGCTCATATGTCTCGGCAGACACTGCTACCAGAGCAGCTGCCATGGGGATATGCCTCTGGCGCTACTCCTGGTTGAGGGTCTCTGGCTTCTGCCAGGATTTGCAGGATACTATCCTGGATGCCTCTTTTCAAGGATCAGTTCTTTTCGTCCAGGAGGCAGAAAAGATGATCACAGGCTTGTAGGACTCTTTGGGGGCAGGGCAGTTTTGAGGTCCACAAAATGTATAAGCTAATCCAGGCGCCTGCCCTTTACAGGCAACAAGGCCAGCAGTGGAAATGACAGCAGCAAAGAGGACGTTAAAAAGAAAAGGTGCCCCCCAATCTTCGGGGCACAGGGACCAAGGAATGCCAAAAATGCTACAGCTCCCTTGCCCACTCCAACAACGCCTGCATGACTCCCTGCCTGCTCTGCCCCCAAAAATCCTCTGGTGGAGCTACAGGGGAGGTAGTAGGAGGCCAGTTCTCCCTTTACCTTACAGTTTGGTTCAACATTATGACACATCAGTGGGTACTCCAAATTATAGAAAGGGGTTACACTCTGGAGTTCACCCAAATACCTCCAGACAACCCATCCATTCCCAGTCATTGCTCCCCATCCCATGCAGGCCTCATTTAGGCAGAAATCGAAGCCCTCCTGAGCAAAAAGGTAATCCAGGTGGTCCCACTGAGTCAGAGGAAGGGGTTATTGCTCTCACTTCTTAGTTCAAAAAAAGTCAGGGGACCTTCGTCCCATCCTGGATCTCAGTCAGCGGAACCATTTTATCAAATACAAAAGGTTCAGGATGGTGACACTGCCAGGATTGCTGCCCATGCTACACCAAGGGGACTGGCTGTGCTCCCTTGACATGCAGGACGTATACATGCACATAAAACTCCTGCCGTCCCACAGAAGGTTACTTCTCTTTACCTTCCAGGGCGAGCATTATTAGTTTTGGGTGCTGCCGTTTGGCCTCTCCTCGCCACCTCGAGTCTTTACCAGGTGCGTGGCGGTGGTGGCAGCGGCTCTCTGGAGGCAGAGACATAACATCTACCCCTACCTCGACGACTGGCTTCTGACCGCTCCCACAAGGGATCAGTTTCGGCACACACTGGAAAGTACTTTGCAACTGTTCCAAGCCCTGGGGATCGCCTTAAATCTTCTCAAGTCATTCCCCTGGCCCAGTCAGAGGTTACAGTGCATAGGGACCATCTTGGACACTGCCCAAGGGAAGGCCTTCCTCCCCCTCAGGGCAGATTGCAGTGGGTGCTGGAGCGGAAAATCGCCTCCTCAGGTCAGATATCAGCCAGAATGCTTCTGCAACTCCTAGGCCACATGGCAGCTGCCATCATGACAGTGCCCTTAGCTTGTCTCCACGAGAGTACTTCAGAGGAACTTCAGGGTACAGTGGGATCGGCGTTCAGACGATCTTCCTAGACATAAAGTCTCCACCACTTATTCACACTAGTGGGACTATGCTGAAGGTGCTAGAGCCTAGTGGGAGCCAAAAATCTTCAGGAGGGCTGGTGCTGAGGTAGGACCGCACGTGTGTGGCACCGTGAGGCTGGCTCACGCCGTATAGGCTATCTCGGCATCGACCCTCCAACCGCCTCAGTTCCCTTTTTTCTGCCGTCATGTGTTCTTCAGTAACAACATTGCTCACTTGCCTGGAGTCAGATCTTCATGTCTGTACAATAGCAGCATAATCGTTCAGTATTTGATAAAATTTTAATATATTTATTTATTTTTTAAAAAAAAGTTTTATTTAGTCAACGACGAAGAAAAGAAGTCTTCTTCAGCCCGTCTTCGACAGAGTCGACCATGAACGGGGCCGGTGACGCTAGGGAGGAAGGGCGGTCCTCCCGAAAGCACAAAAAGAAGCGGGGCCTGTTCCCGATAGAGGGCGGGGACCCGGCGCCCCTCGGCCTCAAGCTCGTCTTCATCCCACCAGTCAAAGAAGCGGTACCGCTTGAAGTAGCCCTCTGGTACGTCTGCACGGAGATCGTCGGTAGTGAGGGACAGGACGCCGACCCCATCTCCGAGGTCGCCTGCGGCTTCGATTCCTAGCGGCCGTGGTCCTCGACTCCAGAGTCCCTCCTTGCCCCCTGGGGGTCCTCTGGTGAGCAGTTTCATCATTGGGCCGCTCTTCTGGAGCAGTTGGTCCGGCAGTTGTCCCGACTGCCTGTGCCTGCGGATCCGACCCTGGGGCCTTCGGGCTTGGGGGCCGTGGATCCGCGGGTGGAGCGGTTGGGTCAGCCTACTCACGCAACACCTTCTGTGCCGTCGACGCCACGCTCTTGTGCTTTTCCCCCTCACATGGCTGCAGCGCAGGGGACAGCACAGGTACTGCTTTCTCCTACTCCTTCTCGTACTTTCAGGTCTCCAGCTTTGGGTGCCCCATTGTTGGGTTTGGGGACCCCTGGTGCTTGTCTGGCACCGGTTGCAGCACCACTCTCGGTGCCGGCGCCACCTCAGGCGCCGGAGTTTTTGACTCTGTTTCAGGGAGCGCCTCCTCCTGCTCTTCTTCCTCCCTTTCCCTTCTATACTATTCCTTCTGGGTTAGTAGGAGACTGTATTGAGTCTGATCCTGATTTACGATTAGGGGACGATCTGGATGAGGATTCATCCTTTGGAGTGGAAAGTAAGCCCTCCACTTCAGCAGAGCCTTTGGTCAAGGAGCTTTCTTTTAAGTCTGTTCTGAAGAATATAAATTCCACGCTTTCTCTTCAGACTTCTGAGGTGGTTCCTGGGAAACTTTTGCGCCTTCAGTATCTGCATGTTCCTGAAATTCCTGTGGAATTAACACCTCCAGTGCAACCCTCTTTTGATACTCTCTCACAAATGGTGTGGGACAGACCAGAGCTCATTTTTTCGGTGGCTAAGTCCATAGACAGGAAATACGCTCCCCCTAAGGGTAGGCCAATCCTTGCCTCAAGCCTTTGCAGACGCCATAATGGTCTTACCAGAAAATGACAAAACCGTTCTTCCTCCGAAATCCATGGCTCATCCAGTGAATAAAGAATCCCGTAAAATTGACACTCTGGGGAAGCGAGTGTTCACTACTGCTGCCCTCGGCCTGCGTATTGCTAGCTATCAGGGCTAGTTCTCTCAGTATGAGTATACCCTCTGGCATTCGCTCAGAGAAACAGTGAAGGCTCTTCCGAAGTCGAACGTTAGCTTGGAGCTTCTTCAGACCATTACTTGGGGGCATTGAGTCCAACAATCAGTAACTTAAAGCTGCTATGGACACCTTTGACACTGCTTCTAGAGCAGCAGCGGCCGGGATTTGCACCCGGCGTCACTCATGGCTAAGGACTTAGAGGTCCACAAATGATGTTCAAAAAAGCGTCATGAATTTTCGATTTGATGGGGTTTATCTGTTTGGCCCACAGGTGGAGCAGGCACTGGAGGCCACTCAGAAAACTAGGACCGCTATTAAGATGGCCAGACTGGCCCCTGACACCCCTCAGCAGGGTGGAAACCGCCTGCAGTTTCATAACCGTCGATCCTTTTGTGGTTAAGGCTGAGGGGCTTTTTACAAAATCCAAGCCCCTCAGCTGCAAAAGAAAACGCGGTAAAAGGCACAGGGCCCGAAGGTGCCTAGTGCCACCCTGAGACACCCCATCCATGTCCCACCTCAACTGCCCGAGGGGAGTCCTCTTTGGAAGTAAGGGGGCATTTGACTCAATTTTACAACCACTGTAAGTCCATCACAATGGACAAATCGATCCTCGGGATAATTCAAGAGGGATACTCTCTAAATGTTTCAGAGACCCTCCAGATCATCTACCCAAACTGTTTACCACTCAGTCAGACCTCCTTGCTTCCGAGATTCAGGACCTTCTGAACAACATGGCAGTAGAAGTGGTTCCGCAAGCAGAACTGAACACAGGTTTCTAATCTCGCTACTTCCTAGTTCCAAAGAAAACAGGCGGTATGTGTCATACTCTAGACCTAAGGAAGTTAAACAAATACCTATTCAAAGAGAAATTCAAGATGATATTGCCAGGAATGCTCCTACCTGTGATTCATCAAAATGATTGGTTGGCTCCTCTGGACATGCAGAACGCCTACCAACACGTCCCAGTACACCTAAGCCACCACAAGTACCTACGCTTTGTGACCCTGGGCCAGCACTACCAATTCAGAGTCCTGCCCTTTGGGCTGTCCTCAGCACCTTGAGTCTTTACAAGGTGCTTTGCAGTACTCACGGCGCATCTCAGAAAACTCTGAATTCAAGTGATCTTCCTGGACATAAAGTCTCCGCCACTCATTCACACTAATGGAACTGCGCCGGAGGCACTAGGACCCAGCGGGAGCAAACTTTTTGCTAGAGGGTCGGCGCCAGAGATGGAGCCACGAGGAGCGGCACCGCGAGCCTCAGCTCGTACAGTAATGACTATCGTGGCGTCGACCCTCCAAACGCCTCGGTTCCTTTTTTCCCGCTGTCGAGTGCACTTCAGTGACGACGTCGCTCGCCCCCCGGGAGTCAAACTTCAAATTAGCAGCATAGTTTTCAGTTTTATTGTTTTGTAATAATATCCCAAATAAAGTACCGCTTAGTTTATTTATTCTTATTAAAGGAAAAAGTCAGCCTACAATGACAGAGTCGACCATGAGTGGGTCAGGTGACGGTAGGGAGACTTCGTATGAAAGCTGTTCAGTCAGCCAGGCTGGGTCCGGTCTGCCGCCTTCTCCTGGGGGGGAGGTCTGACAACAGATAGCCCAATGCCCAAGGGAGTGGGCGGTCCCTCGAAAGCATAAAGTAAGCAGTGCGCTACTAAACACCGTTGGAAAGCCTCAAACTCTTCTTGACCCCTGGTCAAAAAGAGAGCATCACTCAAGGTCGCCCCCTGATATGTCTGCGCATAGACGGTCAGTTATTGGGGCTAGTTGCCGGTCTCATCCTTCGGAGTCGCCGGTTTGTTTCTGGTCACCGACGTCTTCGCCATCGGAGCACTACCCCGCCCTCTGGTAGGTCTTCAGATGAGCAGTTTCATCAGTGTGCTGCTCTTATGGAGCAGTGGGCTCGGAGGTTGGTCCAGCTGCCTGGCCCTGTCACTCAGGGGCCTTCGGCCTTTTCGAGAAATCAGGTAGGGCGGTTGACCCTCCCTAGTCGCGCGGTGCCGTCTTCGGTGCCGTCGACTCCATGCTAAGGTGTGTTTCCCCCTCACATGGCTGCGGCGCAGGGGGCCACACCGATGCCTCTATCTCCTGGTATTCATCCTTCTTTCTCCTCAAATCCTGTTTTTTGGAGCCTTGGGATGTTTTCAACGTCTCTGACGTCGATGGCATGCTTGGTGCCGTCTTCGGTTCCGATGCATCTGTCGACGCCATTGGTGTTGTCAGAGCTGTGTGCCTCGTCTGCGCCATCCTCGTCGCCGTGCAGCTTCTCGGAACTGTCCTCGGCGCCATGCGGACTTCTTGGCACCGTCCTCCCTCCGTGCGTCAGGCTTCTCAGCGGCGTCCCTGCGGCGCCCGCTCTTCTTCGGCGCCGAGGCCTGTTAGGGCGTCATCCAGTCTTCAGGGCTCCTCCTCTTTGAATCCTTTCCCTTCCTCATTTCCTTCTGATTTTCACTCCTTTCCTGTCCATACAGTCCCTCCTGGGCTGTCAGAAGATGACATTGAGCCTGACCCAGACCTTAGGCTGGGTGATGATGTGGAAGGAACAGGATCTAATCCTGCTGCAGAGCCTGTGGTCGAGGACCTGTCATTTAAGTCTCTGCTGAAGAACTTGAATTCCACTCTTTCTCTCCGGACTACAGATATCAATCCTGGGAAACTGTAAGACTCCAATACCTCCATGTTCCAGAGATCCCTATGGATTTGACTCCTCCGGTACAGCCCTCCTTTGAGACACTTTCTCAAATGGTATGGAATAATCCTGCTCTCATTCCTTCTGTGGCTAAGTCCATAGATAGGAAATATGCTGCTCCCAAGGATCGACCCATTTTGGCATCCCAAGCCTTTGCGGATCCTATTGTAGTCTCGGCAGAGAATGATAAGGTCGTCCTTCCCCAGACTACTACAGCTCGACATATTAACAAAGAATCTCGTAAGATAGACACTTTAGGTAAGAGAGTCTTTGCTGCTTCCACCCTAGGTATGCGTATTGCCAGTTACCAAGGCTATTTCTCTCAATTATGAGTATATTCTTTGGCATTCACTCAGACAAATGGTTGAAGCTCTACCGGAGTCGGACACTAATTCAGAGCTTCTTCAAACCATAACCAGGGGTATCGAGTCCAACAACCAGCAGGTTAAAGCAACTATAGACGCCTTCAGTACTGCCTCCCGAGCGGCGGCGGGCATTTGTACCCACCGTCATTCCTGGCTGCGCACTTCAGGTTTCACGAATGATGCCCAGCAACAGGTCATGGTGTTGCCTTTCGATGGTGTGCATCTCTTCGGCCCTCAAGTAGAACAGACTGTAGAGGCCACACTAAAGACTAGGTCAGCCATTAAATTGGCTTGACCTCCTCGCACTCCCTTTCGAGGGAATGTTAACAAACACCAGTTTCATAACCATCAGTCCTTTCAAGGCAAAGGCAGGGGAGGTTTTAATAAAAACCAAGCCCCTCAGCCTCAAAAGAAAATGCAGCAGAAGGCGCAAGGACCCAAAGCGCCCAGTGCCGCCTTCTGAGTTGTTGGCCCAAGTCCCACCTCAGCTGCCCGAGGGGTACTCTTCCTCAGTGGTGGGAGGTCATCTGACTCACTTCTACAACCAATGGAATTCCATAACCTCGGACAAATGGGTCCTCCGGATAATCCGCGAGGGGTATTCCCTCAATCTTTTAGAGACCTCTCCGGATCGTCTCTCCAGATGACAGCCCAGGCTGTCAGTTCTTCAGTCAGAACTTCTTGCCTCAGAGATACAAGGCCTTCTGAACAACAGGGCAGTGGAAGTAGTGCCACTGGATCAACGGAACACAGGGTTCTACTCCCATTACTTTCTGGTACCAAAGAAAACCAGGGGCATGCGCCCCATTTTGGACCTCAGAAAATTAAACAAATTTCTTCCGAAAGAGAAATTCAAAATGATATCGCTAGGAACCCTGTTACCTTTGCTTCATCAACACGACTAGTTAGCCTCCCTGGACATGCAGGATGCTTACCAACACATTCCTATTCACCCAAAGCATCACAAATACCTAAGGTTCGTAGCTTTGGGACAGCATTATCAGTTCAGAGTCCTGCCCTTTGGGCTATCCTCGGTGCCGTGAGTTTTTACAATGTTGTGCAATTCTTGCAACGCATCTCAGAAAAATCGGAATACAGGTGTTCCCATATCTGGACGATTGGCTTCTAGCAAGTCCTTCCAGGCAGGGAACTCTTGACGCTGTAGCGCGGCTTCACACTTTCTCACATCCATGGGAGTCCTGCTAAACCTCAAAAAATCGCAGCTGCAGCCCTCTCAGAAGCTCCTTTTCATAAGAACTCTTCTGGACACCTCCTGTGCGAAAGCATTTCTTCCAGAGGACAGGAGGAGCGATATCCTTCAGATGGCCCAATACATCGGAGAGAGCAGCTCTGTTTCAGCTCTCTCGATGCAATGGATGCTAGGTCTCATGGCATCCTCGGTGTTCACTGTACCCCTAGCACGCCTCCACATGAGAACCTCTCAATGGATGCTCAGTACTCAGTGGTCCCCGACCACTCACAGTCGGTCCTTTCTCATCAAGGTGACAGAACCTCTGAAGAGATCACTCACCTGGTGGCCTCAAGAGGACAGTCTTCTGGAAAGGTATCCCTTTGCTCCTCTGGATCATCAGATTTCCATTACCACGGATGTGTTTCTGACGGATTGGGGAGCTCACTGTCAGACTCTTCACACTCAAGGTACATGGACTCAGGACGAGTCCCAACTTCACATAAATGTCTTACAAATGAGCCGTCCTTTATGCAGTCTGGGCTTTGAAGGACATTCTCTGTCACAAGAACATTCTCCTTCAAATGGACAACAAAGCAGTGATGTATTGCATCAACAAGCGGGGCGGTGCTCACTCTTACCTCTTTTGCAGGGAAGCGATGAGGGTGTGGGAATGGTGCTTGGAGCACAAGGCTCTAATTCATGGGCTCTACCTGCCGGGGGTGCAGAACGAACTGGCAGACCATCTCAGCAGAATAGAGACAGATCCTCATGAATGGTCTCTCAACTCAGCCATAGCTAAGTCACTATTCGCAGAGTAGGGAACTCCAGACCTGGACCTTTTTGCATCCCCACTCAACACAAAACTGCCTCTCTTCTGCTCCAGAAATCCAGGGCCTGGCATTTTCTGTCAGGATGCATTCAGGCTGCGGTGGACAAAACTCTTTCTATACGCCTTTCCGCCTCTTCCTCTAATTCAGAGAGTACTTCTCAAATTCGAGTCCCAGTGGGACAAAATGATCCTCATTGCTCCCTTCTGGCCTCGACAGATATGGTTTCCACTACTCAACAGTATGTCGGAAACTCCTTCGAAACTGCTTCCCCTTCAGACGAACCTTCTGACTCGGGCCTGTGGGCCATCCCAATCTGAGGTCGCTTCACCTTCATGCTTGGCTCCTGAAGAGATAGAAGTGAACAGGTTCAGTGTCACTCGCAGGGTTTCAGATATTCTTCTGGCTGCGCGCAAGCCCCACTAGGAAAACTTACACAGCCAATTGGAAGTTGCCGTTTCTGGTGTGCAAAATCCTCTTGAATCCTTTTCCTGCCCACCAGATAAAGTTCTACAGTACCTTTAGACCTCTCAAATTCAGGTATGCAATACTCTACAGTCAAGGTTCACCTTTGTGCCATTTCAACTTATCATGAGCCAGTACTTTCCTTGTCACTGGCTCAGTTACCTGTGGTTAAGAGGTTTCTTAGGGAATTCTGCATACCAGACCTCCTATAAGACGTCCAGTCGCAGCCTGGGACATTAATCTTGTGCTAGACATGCTCACTCGAAAAATTTTCGAGCCTCTAGCTACCTGCGAGTTAAAATTTCTCACTTGGAAAACGGCCTTCCTGGTGACCATTACCTCAGCCTGCAGGGTCTGTGAGATACATGCCTTGGTCACAGACCCTCCGTATACTGTGTTTTATAAAAACAAAGTCGTTCTTAGGACCCATCCTAAGTTTCTCCCTAAGGTTGTTTCAGAATTCCATCTAAACCAACCTTTGATCCTTCTTACTTACTTTGCGAACTTCCACAATGAAGGAGAGCGTTCTCTTCATTCCTTGGACATCAAAAGAGCTTTGCTTTTCTATCTAGATAGAACAAAAGACTTTCGCAAAGCTCAACAACTGTTTGTTTCCTTCAGCGAGACCTGGCTGGGTCAACCTTTCGCTATCAGATGTATTTCAGCATGGCTGGTGGCATGCCTTCGCCACTGTTATTCCATGGCGCAGGTTAAGCTGGAAGGCAGAGTGCACGCTCACTCTACTAGAGTGGTCGCAGCATCCCTAGCGGAAATCCGCAACGTGCCCATTGCAGATATTTGCAATGCGGCCACCTGGAGCTCGGTGCATACTTTCATCAAACACTATGCCCTGGATGTCCATGCCAGACATCTTTCTTTTGGCAGAACTATCCTTAATGGACTCCTTTCCTGAAACTGTGAGCTCTTGGTCTCTCCTGCCGCCCTCTCGGGGATTATTAGCTTGGTACTCTCCCATTAGTGTGAATGAGTGGTGGAGACTTTATGTCCAGGAAGATATGGAAATTACGTTCCTACCATAATTCTTGATCTTCTTGGACGAGTTTCCACCACTCATTCACATGCCCACCCATCATCCCCTGAGATCACCTCTGTTGTTGGTCTTCACTCCCTCAATCTTTAGGCTGTGAAGACTTATTTGTTGACCCTTCTTATACGGGTCGTCCGGACTACCTTATGTCGGGTTTTTGGTTAGGCTGTCCTTCTAGGTTAGTTACGCTGCACCTTCTCGGGGGGGGGGGGGGAGGTACTGAGGCGGTTGGAGGGTCGACACCGAGATAGTCCTTACCGCACGAGCTGAGACAGTGTCGCTCCTCGCGGCTCAGTGTCTGGTGCCGACCCTCTAGCAAAAAGTTTGCTCTCACTGGGTCCTAGTGCCTCCGGCGCAGTTCCGTTAGCGTGAATGAGTGGTGGAGACTCGTTCAAGAAGATCAAGAATTATGGTAGATACGTAATTTCCATTTCTAGGGACATGGATATGTTGTTCATCCACACTGTCTGGCAGGTATCCTTGCCGCTTTAAATCTTGCCGGAAGGTCTTCAAGCTGGCTCCTCCCACCCACCCGGGTGGTAAAACTCTCGGCTCCGCCCCATGACGCCAGATCTTCCTTACTGCTTGGAAGATCAGGTTCCCTCCTTAACGCTCTGCGTATAAGACTGGTTCCTAATTCTTCGGTTTTCCGAATGTAAAAGTTTTTTGCTTAAAAGACTTCGGTCTTCTATCCCTCGCGGCTGCGATGGACAAATCGACTCCCGGTTTTCGGCGGTGCCCTTGTGGGCAGAAGATGTCTCGGACGGATCCGCACTCCACGTGTGTGTACTGTTTAGGCCTCAAGCACGACCCGCAGGCTTGCGACCTGTGCTCTTCCTTCTCAGCCTACGTCCTCGAAGACCGTGCCGCCCGTTTACAACTAGGGCGCCCTGAGAAACGTTTTCCTCCGGTTAAGTCAAAAGAGGCCCGGTCGGCGGTTTCTGCGGCGGCGGGCTCGTCGGATCAGCTAGAGCAGATGATCGCCCTCGAAGAGGAGGTGGCACGGGCCGCATCTTCCTCGACCGCAGCTTTTATTCCGCTTTCCCTGGGTTCCTCTTACACAGCTTCCTTTAAGGAGCTTTGTCTGTCCCTCTCCACTAGGGGAGAGGGACCAACGTCTGCTGGACCTTCTTCTTCTCGGTCCAAGAAGAAAGACAAGGGTAAGTCTCTGCGTCGACGCTCTTGGGAGTGGGAAAGGTCGCTCTCCCTGAGTTGTTGGCCATCGACTTTGGTCGATCGTTCGGCTCCGGCCACTGGTCTCACGGTGTCCCCGTCAGGTCAGTTGACCGAGACTCCCGTCGACGCAGTCGAGATCTTTCTCGACCCGTTGGGCGGTTGTAGGCCGTAAAATCCCTCTCCAGTCCCCGGTGGGAGTTGAGGATCCTGGCTTGCCATTGCCTCGGTTCCGGAGCCCTTGGTGTTCCTCTGAGCCGAGGGAGGGGCCGGTTCCACCCGTCCCCTCTCCGCACCGTCCTTGGAAAAGCCGAGGTTCTCGGTCTCGGACTTCTTCGCGGTCCAGCTGATCCCGCCATCATAGGCGGTCTCGGCGCCGCTGCTCTTCCTCGGATGAGGGGAGGCTTCGACGCAAGTTGCGTCGACGATACGAGGATCTCATGTGGCAACAGCTCCTTCTGACCGGGAATAAGCCGACGCCGTCGCCTTTCCCGGCCATTAAGTGGCTGTCACCGAGCGACTAAAACCCGTTTACCTGAGGAGCCTGTTGTCAGGACGGTTGTTCGGCCAAACCAGCTGCTCCACGATTCGGTGGAACCTCCGCCTCCACAGTCAGGGTTTGGGGCTCCGACCAAGAATTCTCGTGTCGGCTCAGGGTCTGCCCCATAGGCTGTCGGTCACCCTCACTCCCGACGCCCTCGGCAGGTGGAGGTGGCTCAGGCCGAGGAGCTCTTTGCGGACTCTTCCGAGTCCCAAGACGATTCCTCCTTTTTCTCCAAGCGAGTGGACTTGGAGTCCTCTGGAGTCAGTCGCCTGGACGACAGCCCTTCGTCCTTCCTGGGTTGCCAGACTCATCTCGAATCCACCGGGATGCAGCTCGAGCTCAGATCCAAGCGGGCCAAGTATCCCTCACGGAGATATTGGACCGGGGATTCCCCTACGAGGCCTTCCTGTGGCTGAGTCTATTGTGGGCCCGGCCTTGGGCTCTGGCAGCGTCCTGCTTCCTGCCCTCGCGCCCGGCCAGGATGGCCAGGAAGTATGCGATCCTCCGGTTCCTGTCGGTTTTCGGAACATCCCTCGGCCGAGGGTTAGTTACCCAAGCGTTTTTGGCATGCTGGAAACGCTAGGGACATGGACAAACCTCCCGACAAGGAGTCCAAGAAATTGGACTATGCCGGGCGAAAAGTCTACACTGCGTCCTCCCTTGGCCTTCGTCAGGCCAGCTCGGCCGTACTGATGGCACATTTTTCTCACGCCCTGTTGGGCTCCCTGGACGAGGTGGTCCCTCATCTCCCGGCTGACCTGCAGACCACGGTTAAGCAGGTGCGGGACCAGGGCAGGGCAGTGGCCAAGCAGCAACTTCAGACTGCTTTGGACATCAGTGATTCATGCGCCAGGTCAGTAGCGGCTGCAGTGGCTATGCGCCATCGGGCATGGCTGGAGGATATCCACCTTCACAGCGGATACCCAGCACAATTGGCGGATGTCCCTCTTGGGGACCGACTCTTCGGCCCTGGGTGGAAGGCCACCTCGAGGATCGAAAAGTCCAATGCCACCTTGGACTCTGTATCATCCGCTCAGAGGGACAAGGGCCGCAGACCTCAACCCAAGCCCTCTGTCGTCTGCCTCCAGCCTCGCCCGCCCAGCAACACCAGGGCCAGCAGGCTCGCGCTTGGCGTCCCAAACCCAAGCCTGCGGCTTCCTCCTCCAGGAAGCAGGGAGGTAAAGGCCCTGGCGGTCCCTCGGCCGGTCCCTCCTCCAGGCCTGCACAGTGACGGGTTGAGGGGTGTCGCCCCCAACCTCATCACCTCACCCCAGGTTCCCCCCGTTGGGGGACGGCTCCGGTACTTCCTTTCCGCTTGGTCTGCTATTACCACAGACAGGTGGGTGTTGGAGGTGGTAGGAAAGGGCCTGCCTCTGGAGTTCGAGCAGGCCCCACCCTTCAGAGCCGTCGCACCGGGGCCTCGGGGTCCAAAGCCTCGCTGTCAGCTCGCCGAGCCGACATCGCTCTCCTCCTCGAGAAGGAGGTGATAAGAGAGGTGGCGGACCCTCCCTCAAACCCGGGGTTCGTGTCCAGGTACTTCCTGGTTCCGAAACGGACGGGGGGCTGGCGCCCCATTCTCGACCTACACGACCTGAACAAGTTCCTAAGGTCTCGAACCTTCAGGATGGTCACTCTGGCTCAGATAATCCCATCCTTGGAACACGGCGTGTGGTTCTGCTCTCTGGACCTACAGGACGTGTTCTTTCACGTCCTTATCCATCCGTCTCATCAAAGGTTCCTTCGCTTTGACGGAAGGTTCCCTTTCGAGTTCCAAGCCATGCCCTTCAGCTTATCTCCAGCTCCCAGGGTCTTCACCAAATGCATGGCAGTGGTGACAGCATTCCTGCTGGCCCGAGGGTCCAGGTTTACCCTTACCTGGACGATTGGCTGATAGCAGCCCCTCAGACAGGAGGTGGAGCGGTCCAGAGACCTGGCCTCCAGGTTTTGCTCTCAGGTCGGCCTCCTCATCAACGAGAGGCAGTTGGAATTGAGTCAAGGTGATTCTTTTCATTGGGGCAGAGCTCGACTCCGCGGACAGGGCCGAGGTTCTTTCCTCCTTTGCCCAGTCATTTCTGGTTGGGCAATTGCGCCTGCCGGGACTTCCTGCACCTCCTGGGTCTCATGGCGGCCTGTACCAGTGTGGTCCGTTGGGCCCGCTGGAACATGCGCCCCCTTCAGTGGGGGCTGGCCAGCCAGTGGTCCCAATGCTGCGATCCATTGGACCAGCTAGTGACGGTGACCCAGGGGATGTGGAACGCTCTCCAGTGGTGGACCGTTCCAGTTCATCTGCAGGAGGGCATCCCGTTTGTCCGCCCCGAGCCGACGGTCTCTCTATCGACCGACGCTTCTCTGGTGGGTTGGGATGCCCATCTGGGGGAACACCGAGCGCACGGCCTCTGGTCCCCGCGGGAGTCCCGATGCCGCATCAACCTGCTGGAGCTCTGAGCGGTCCGCCTAGCTCTCACCGCCTTTGCTCCGTTTCTTCGGGGTCAAGTGGTCCGGGTCCAGACGGACAATACCACGACTATGTACTATCTAAACCGCCAGGGCGGGACGCGCTCCATGCTCCTATGCAAGGAAGCTCTCTGCATCTGGTCACTCGTGCGCAGCCTGGAGGCGGATCTCCTAGCCATTCATGTGGCAGGAGCCTCCATCACCCTGGCTGATGCCCTAAGCCAGATAGGGGCTGCCTCCCATGAGTGGTCTCTCTTGCCGTAGGTAGTACGAGATCTATTCTCCCATTGGAGCACACCTCAGGTGGACCTGTTTGCCTCCAGGGAGAATGCGGAGTTGAGGCTGTTCCATGCCCGCCCCTCTCAGCAGTGCTCTCTGCAGGGGGATGCCTTCTTGAGGCCGTGGACCCTGGGACTCTTCTACGCCTTTCCCCCGTTCCCCTTGATGCACAAGGTGCTGCTCAAAGCGAGGAGGGACAAGGCGCAGGTGATTCTGATAGCCCCAGACTGGCCCCGCCAGTACTGGTACCCAGATCTCCTCAGCCTCAGCTCCAGGCTTCCGAGGCAGCTTCCAGCTCGCCCGGACCTGCTCTGAGTCAATCAGGGAAGGTATTCCATCCGGACCTTCAATCCCTGCACCTGACTGGCCTGGTTCTGGCGACTAGAGTTCCAGGCCTTGGGTCTTTCAACGAGGTCCTCAACATAGTTGAGGCGTCCCGTAAGGAGTCGACCAGAAAATGTTCGCCTTCAAATGGAAAAGGTTTTCCATTTGGTGTCAGGAAGGCCTGGACCCTTCCTCCTGTTCCTTGGTGAGCATATTGGACTACCTGTGGTCCCTTTTCTCAGCAAGGGCTTAGGTCGCATTACCCTTAAGGTGCACCTGGCAGCCTACTCCCTGCTTACCGGGCGCTGGCCGGGAAGCAGTCGGTGGCGCAGGAGAAGGTGGTCTGGCGCTTTTTCAAAGGCCTTGATCACATTTCCCCTCCGGTGCGTAGAACCTCCACCTCCATGGGATCTACTGCTGGTACTGGCAAAGCTCATGGGCAAGCCATTTCTAACCAATGCACAGGTGTGAACTCTCTCACCTGTCGTGGAAGACCGCCTTCTTGGTGGCTATCACGTCAGCCAGAAGGATTTGAGAGCTCCAGGCGCCTCTGCATCGAGTCTCCTACCTGGTCTTCCACAGGGACAAGGTTGTCCTGCGCCCCCACCGAAATTCTTCCAAGGTGGTGTCAGAGTTTCACCTTAACCAGGTGTTGACTCTGCCGTGTTCTACCCCAATCACACCTCAGAGGCCGAATATAGGCTCCACTTTGGACCCTAGAAGGCTAAACACTATAAGGAGCGCACGGCTGAAATTCGGGGAGAGGTTCGCCAGCTGTTTGTCACCTACGCTGAAGCCGCATCTGGCAGACCTGCAGCCAAGCGGACGATAGGCAGGTGGGTCACTTCCTGCATAGATCTCTGCTATAAGTTGGCGGGCATGGAGCCTCCCAGAGGGATAAGAGCTGATTCTACCCTGCCATACTGCTGCATCAGTGGCTGCTTCCAGGAACGTCCCTATCCAGGAAATCTGCAGGGCTGCTACCTGGAAGTCAGCACACACCTTCATCACCTATTACCACATCGACCTTGAGTCACGCCGGGATGCTGGTTTTGGGGCCTCGGTTCTCCAGTCTCTCTTTCCCAAGTAAGTATCGGGGGTGTGCGCCTTGCCTCCCTCCTCCCGGAGAACTGCTAGGAGTCTGCCAGACAGTGGGATGAACAACATATCCATGTCCTTAGAAATACAGGTTACTCACCTGTAACAGGAGTTCTAGGAATGGTATATGTTGTTCATCCACACGACCCACCCGACCGGCTTCGACGCACAACCTGAGCTTCCTGCGGGCCAGATCTGGCATCATGGAGCGGAGCCGAGAGTTTTACCACCCGGGTGGGTGGGAGGAGCCAGCTTGAAGACCTTCCGGCAAGATTTAAAGCGGCAAGGATACCTGCCAGACAGTGTGGATGAACAACATATACCATTCCTAGAACTCCTGTTACAGGTGAGTAACCTGTATTTTCCGTACCTGAACGATTGGCTCCTAGTGAGCTCCTCCAGACAAGGGACACAGAAAGCAGTTGCCAAGGCTTCCAAGTTCTTCACATCCATGGGGGGAGTCCTGAACCTGGAAAAATTGCAGCTTCAACCCTCCCAACAACTTCGCTTCATGGCTCTCCTGGAGAGCTTTCCTCCCAGAAGACAGGAGAAATTACGTTCTCCAGATGGCTTGCTTCATCAAGGAGCGACTCAGTTTGAGCTCTCTTGATGCAGCGGATGCTGGGTCTCATGGCGTCATCTGTGTTCATGGTGCCCCTGGCCCGTCTGCACATAAGAACCACACAATGGATGCTCAGCACTCAGTGGTCTTCAGCCACGCACGCGCAGTCATTCCACATCAAGGTGACGGAGCCCTTAATGAGGTCACTCACTTGGTGGACTAAGGAGTACAACCTTCTTCAAGGTTTTCCCTTTGCCCCACTGGAGAGACAGATCACCATCACCACGGATGCATCTCTGACCAGTTTTGGAGCTCACTGTTCAGACCTCCACACAAAGGGCCTGTGGAGTCAGGACGAGTCCCAGCTGCACATAAATGTCCAGGAAATGAGAGCTGTCCTATACGCTGTCCGAGCCCTGGATGACAGAGGATGTCCTCTGTCTCAATGTACTTCTCCTACAAAGGGACAACAAACATCAACAAACAGGGTGGAGCACACTCTTACCCTCTGTGCAGGGAAGCCATGAGAGTGTGGGAATGGTGCCTCAAGCACGAAGCCCTGATTCAGGCGACCTACCTGCCAGGAATCCAGAACAATCTGGTGGATCGCCTTAGCAGAACAGAGCATGGATCCACAAACGGTTCTCGACTAAAACGCTAGCAGACACTATTCAAGAGTGGGGCACTCTTGGACCCGGACCTTTTGTATCCCCGCTAAGTGCAAAACCGCCTCTATTCTGCTCCAGAAATCCAGAACCTGGCGTTTTCTGTCAGGATGCATTCAGACTGCGGTGGATAAGACACTTTCTGTTAACATTTCCTCCTCTTCCCATAATTCAGAGGGTGCTGCTCAAGTTGGAGGCACAGGGAGCAGCATGATCCTCATCGCTCCATCCTAGCCTCGTGAGATATGGAATGGTTTCCGTTAATTAACAGATTGTTGGAGGTTCCACCAAGACAACTTCCACTTCAAATGGACCTCCTGACCCAGGGTCCGGTGGCTCATCCCAACCTGCGGTCCCTTCATCTCCATGCCTGGGTCCTGAGGAGATGGAAGTGGGTAGGTTCAACATCTCCTGGAGAATCTTAGACATACTCCTAGCAACGCGCAAGCCATCCACTAGGAAGACCTACACGGCAAAGTGGAAACGATTCTCCATTTTGTGTGCGGAGTCCTCCCTGAACCCCTTTACTTGCTCACCAAACAAAGTGTTGGGAGTACCTTCTAAAGCTGTCAAATGCAGGACTGCAATACTCCACAGTAAAAGTACATCTTTGTGCGATTTCAGCCTACCATGAGGCTGTCCACAATATGTCGATGGCTCAGCTTCCCTTGGTTGAGATTCCTTAAAGGTATACTGCACACTAGCCCACCAGTCGGAAGCCCACTAGCCACTTGGGATATCAACCTTGTGCTAGACATTCTCACTCATAAACCCTTTGAGCCTCTAGCAACCTGAGACTTGAAGATCTCACTTCGATGGGGAGCTCTTGCAGCAGGTAATACCATTAGGACTAAGGCCGCCAGGCGTTAGGACCCCACGGAAAAATCTTATAGCTAGCAGCCTGTGGCAGGGGACTGCCCCTGACATCGGCGCCAACAGATGTGGTATAAAGGGGGCATTAACCCGGTGTCGCCTCAGTTCTTTTCCCACCATCAACCCGCTAACATCGGATCCACAGAAACCATGGTCTCAGTCGACCGCCTTTTTCTCGCGCATCATTCAGTTTTCACTCTAAAATCATATTTTTCTTTGACAGTTTTTCAGCAGTTTATGTGCATGCCTTTATTGACACAGCGGCGAAAATCTAAGTATGCGTGCGGGAAGCAGATCCCAGCAAAAGATGGCCACTCTGCCTTCCTGATCTGCCTAGGCCTAGACCAGCGGCCTGACGATTGCTCGCATTGCCAGACATTCAACAAAATGGGGATTCACCTCGCCAGCACTCTGAAGGCCTGTATACTCGAGCAGCAAGTAGCCGCCATGCAGAAGGACCCATCGGGACATACTTCATCCTTCTCAGCCAGGGAGTCTGTCTCTTCTCCCCCACCACCACAAGGAGAAGGGATCGGGAGGGAAACACCACCACCGTGAGAAGGAGAGAGCCAGATCGGAGCCCTACCCAAAGTCCCCTCACCAGGCGTCTACTACCTCCACCTCCGGCGGGAGGTCAGAGTCTGTTCCCCCAGGTACCAAGGCAGCTTCATGGGAGACCCACAAGAAGTCAACCACTTCAACATATGCTAAAGGTAGGGAGTCTTCTTCCCAGCGGTAGCCATCCGCCCAGGTCCCCTTGGCCCACCGACCCCACAAACATGGGTTGACCCTTGAGGGACAAGCATTCGCCTCAGGCAATCCACAGAGTCTGGTGCTCGCAGGCACTCTGGGTCATCCGAGAAGCATAAGAAACTAGACAATTCCACAAAACGCCAGGAGGTCGTCGGGCACCAGACGTCTCCCCCACCCGAAGAATGGGTGTCGTCTGCCTCTGATGGAAGGCAGACCACCAGACACTCTAACTCTGTGTCAGAGATGGAGCGGGCGCCACTGGCCAAAGAACGGCCGTCTGCCCCAAAAGACGGGCTGTTGGCACCGAAGGACTGGCCGTCTGCCCCAGCGACTGAAACCCTGAACACAGGGATACCGGACGCACAGCAGCCTCCTCCAAAGGAACTGGACGCCAGACCATCGGACAATGCGGATCGGGTGCCGGAAGCACCTATAGAGAAGGTCTCAGAGGCCCAGACATCAGTGCCTCCAGATCAGACGCCTGGGCCCTCCGGCGCTTCAAACCAGACACCCCCACACCTGTCATTCCACTGGCCAAGGTGGGAGCACTCTAATGCGTGGTGGAACACCATTAAAGGGGATATTCTTCCCAGACATAGGAATCCATCCCTGGTACAGCCACCGCCTAGGGATCTAGCTCATCAACGGCCTTTACCGCCGAAGGAACTTCTGCCACTAGAGAAAGAAGACAGGCAGACTCCTGGGTCGGGCTTCCGATAAAGGTACTCGTCGTTCATCCCATCCTCGAGCAGATGCCCGCCGTCGTCTTTGGGGACGATGCCGGAGACTCGTCTTCAGGCTACTCCTCAGAGGACAAGCTACCCATCCCGTCTCCTAATCCAAGGGACTCGCTGAGGTCACCCCTGGATGATCCGTCCTTTTTGGATATTATGTGGCACATTCAGGCACTATACCAGTGGGACACAGAAGAACTGGACCCTGAAAGAAGCAGATTGGTGAAATTTTGGGGGGCCACTGACCCTAAACCCTTGGTCAGTCCCCCATTGGTAGAGCCTTTTCAGGATGTAAGCAGGTCAACATGGAGACATCCAGTCACTATAGCCGCAGTGCCACGCAAGGCCAGTGGGCTCTACAAGACTTCAAAAGGGGAGCCTTTCCTGGGCGAACACCCGAAGGCAGACTCTATGGTCCTGATGGCTGCCCATGGCAGAGCACAACAACCGCGCCACATGAGTGTCCAGCCACCAGACCCCAAATCCAAAACCTGGACCAGATGGGTTGTAAGGTGTACTCATCGGCAACTTGCACTGTTCGGTCACTGAACTTCCTTGCCCACATGGTCATGTACCAGAAGTCCCTTTGGGTAAAGGTGATGTACCTGGCCAAAGCCCAGCCAGAGTTGGAGGGTAAGGCGGAACTCCTTGCAGTCATATAGTCTGGCATGGACGTGGACAAACATGTCCTGAGGAGTTCATATGACTCCGCAGATACAGGAGCAAGAGCAGTGGCCACCGGCATTTGCAAGCGGAGGCATGCTTTGCTCAGGGTTTCTGGCTTCCGACAGGATCTTCAGGATGCTATCCTGGTTGCTTTTTTTTTTTTTTTTTTTTTTTAAGGGACCAGTCCTGTTCGGCCAGGACAGTAAGAAGCTGATTACTGGACTTCAAGATTCGGGCAAAGCAGTATCTGAAGTCCACAAGATTTACAGGTCGGAGCCACAGCTCACACGTTGCCGTCCCTTTCGGAAAAATCAGGGACAGCAAGGAAGACGCCATACACAACACAAGGGAGGTTTTAAAAGAAAAGGCCACCCTGTCCCTTCAGGCGCCCAGGGCCCCAAAAATCCCAAGGCACCCAGACCTCCCCTGCCTACCCCCTCCAATACAGCATGACTCCCTACCAACCCCTCCACCGCAGGAAGTGCAGGGGGAGGCGGTAGGAGGGAGATTCTCCCTCTACCTGTCCATGGTCTAGTATAACATCGGACCAATGGGTCCTCCAGGTAGTGGAAAGGGGATACTTCCTAGAATTTACCCAGATCCCACCGGACAACCCACCAGTCCCCTCCCACTGCTCACCCTCCCATGTGCTCTTCCTGAGAGCAGAGATACAGGCCTTATTGGACAAAAGAGCCATACAAGAGGTTCCTTTTGCTCAGCGAGGCAAGGGATGTTATTCCCATTTCTTCCTTGTCCCAAAAAAGATGGGAGACCTCCATCCCATTCTGGATCTGAGTCAACTGAACACTTTTATTGAATACAAACGGTTCAGAATGGTGACCTTGGTGAGCACGTTACCAGTGCTCCACCAAGGAGACTAGCTTTGCTCTCTGGACATGCATGGTGCCTGCATGCATATTAAGATCTTGCCGTTCCACAGGAAGTACCTCGGCTTTACCTTCCAAGGCAGACACTACCAGTTCAGGGTACTGCCATTCGGCCTATCATCGGCACCAAGGGTTTTTGCTAAGTGCCTAGCAGTGGTGGCAGCAGCTCTCAGGAGAGGGGGTCACTTTGTATACCCTTACCTGGATGATTGGCTTCTTACTGCTCCAGCTGAAGACCAATTGAACAGAACCTTGGAGGAGACATTTAGTCTATTCTAGACTCTGGGCATTACCCTAAATCTGCCCAAGTCGCAACCATGTTCAACTCAAAGGCTACAATACATAGGAGCAATCCTGGACACAGTCCAAGGGAAAGCCTTTCTGCCCACAGACAGGGCATCAAGGCTAACAGACGTTGCTTGCTGGGTACAGGACTCTGACTTGATTCCCACAAGGGTAGTTCTACAACTTCTAGGTCACATGGCTGCAGCCATAGTCACAGTTCCGCTCACGCATCTGAACCTGAGGATCCTGCAGTGGCACCTCAGGGTTCAATGGGATAAAAGCGCAGACGAGCTAGAGGAGGCCATTTGGATCTCCAGTGCAGTCCGACAGTCCATGACCTGGTGGCTCACCCTGGCCCACTTGAGCATCGGGATTCCCTTCCAGCATCCCAGCCCACAGCAGACCCTTACTACCAACCCCTCAGGACGGGGCACACAACTTGCTTCTCATCAAATGAGAGGTTTATGGAACTCAACGGAACAAACTCTCCACATAATCATTTTGGAGGTGAGAGCCATACTGTATGCCCTTCAAGCCTTCCAAGGGGTTCTCCTTCCTGGACCTCTGCTGGTTCAGTCGGACAATACCCCAGTAGTCTTTCATCTCAACAAGCAAGGGGGCACACATTTGTATCCCTGATGCAGAGAGGCGATGAGAGTATGGTCTTGGGCAGTGGATCACAGCCTGGACATTATGGCAGTCCACGTTCCAGGGATTCACAACGTCCTTGGAGATGGCCTAAGTCGCTCTCGGTCTCAGAACCATGAGTGAGAACTACAGCAAGCGGTTGTAGACTACCTCTTCGAAAGGTGGGGTCAGCCAGAACTGGACCTCTTTGCGTCCCCACACAATGCCAAACTGCCCAATTTCTGCTCGCTAGATCCAGGGCCTGGTGTTTTTTGGCGAGACGCATTGTCCCTCTCTTGGACAGGGAGGTTTCTGTATGCCTTCCCTCCTCTTCAGAGGATCCTGCTCAGGTTGCAGGCAGAAGGAGCCAGGATGATACTGGTAGCTCCTTTCTGGCCTTGACAGATGTGGTTCCTGCTGTTTCAACAGCTGGCATTGGAACTGCTGGTTCCATTGCCCCTCTCCACTCACTTGCTCTCCCAGGAACAAGGGACATTGGTCCATCCGGTCCCTGCATCTGCATGCTTGGCTCCTGCGGACTTAGCTAGTGATAGATTTGGAGTATCCCTCAGTGGCAGAGGTGCTCATGGCAGCGAGAAGACCCTCTAGCAGGGCTACATACGCCATGAAATGGAAGCATTTCTGCTTATGGGTGATTCCCTGGTCTCTCTATCGGTTGTCCCATGGAATCTGTGCTGGAGTATCTTCTCCACCTGTCGGACTTGGGCCTCAGTTACTCGTCCATTAAGGTGCATCTCTGTCGGCTTACCATGCACCAATGAATGGGAAGACACTAGCACAGCTGGACATCTGCAAGACCTTTTTAAGAGGCATCTGGCATATTAAACTTCCCAGGAGAAACCCAGTGCCACCTTGGGATTTCCTGTTTGTTTTAGAAAAACTCACTTTGCCTCCCTTTGAACCAGCCGTAAGTTTCGAGCTCCGCCTTCTCTTGGAAGGCGTTATTTTTAGTTGCCATTACCTCATCCCAGAGGATTTCCGAGCTGCAGGCTCTGATGTGTAAAGAGACTTATCTTATTTTTCACAGAGATGGAGAAGCCCTGCATACAAACCCCTTAGTTCCTACCAAAGGTAGTGTCTGAGTTCATGTTGAACCTGGACATCCAACTACCAGTTTATTACCCAGAGTACTCAAACAAAGGGGAGGCATTGTTGCACACTCTGGATGTACGTAGAATAGCATTACTACTTGGCCAGGTCCAGTTCTTCCAGAAAGATGGACCAGTTGTTTGTCTCCTTTGCCCACAGGAAACTTGGAACACCAGTCACAAAGCAAACACTAACCAAGTGGCTTGTGCATTGCATCACTTTCTGCTATCAGCACCACAATAAACCTCTACTGGGACCGGTTAGGGGGTCACTCCAGCAGAGGAACAGCGACATCCTTTGCTTCCCTTCAGAATGTTTAATCAGCGGACCTCTGTGCAGCCACTACTTGGAGTTAAGTGCACACCTTTGTGAGGCACTACAGTATGGACATTGCTTCCAGGAGGAGAGCAGGTTTCAGCCTAGCAGTCCTTCAGGGACTTCTCTCCTAATTTCCTACAGCCTTTTGTCCTCCACCTTTCCGACCTTGGTCTCTTCTTGGGCATTGCTCGGGAATCACTCCTAATGGTATAACCTGCTGCAAGAGCTCCCCCTCGAAGTGAGGTAGTACAGATCTTACTTCGAGATACAGCTCTTGCAGCAGGTTACACCATGAGGATTGATGCCGGCAGGCAGCAGGACCCCACTGAAAACTTCTAGCTAGTTATACCAAGCGGGGTAATGCCCCCGACGTCCGATACATCATAAAAAGGGCAGGCCCCAGCAAACCTCAGTTTTTTTTCCCCATCATCAACTCGCGTGCATCGGCTCCACGGATGCCTTCTGCAGAAGAACGATGACAGAAAGAATTTTCTTTATTTTTCACCGATTTCACAGCAAAAACTGTCAAATAAGTCTTCTTTCCCCGACTCCTCCTACAGAAGGACACCCCTCTAAGTGTGCTTGTGGCAAGCAGATCCTCTTCAAAGACAGGCATTTGGCCTGTGAGAGGTGCCTAGGCCCAGACCACGATGCTCAGGCCTGCTCCATCTGCTAGCAGTTCAATAGAACCAGGATCCGCCACCACAAAGCATTTCAGAGATTTCTCTTGAAAGAGAAACTTAAGGCCACAGAAAAAAACCATCCTCTCTAGGGGAACCTTCACATAAATCAGGGAAGCACAAGGATAAGCACCGGGACAAGGATAGGGATAGATCCCCCAACCAGGCCTCAGACTCCTGGGCCAGCTCCAGCTCCGCCCAGTCGGTCCGATCTCCATCCGGGCCAGATCTGGGCCCCGGTTAAGAGTAGGACCTCTGGGGGCTCTGGCTCTGTTTCCAGGCAACCGCTGAGAGCCAAGTCCAGGGACAGCTGTCCCTCAGGATCGGCCGCCAGGTCGGAGACTTCCGACCACCACAAGCACAAGTTGGTGACTAGACCTAGCACCGACGCTAAGGACTGATGCTGGGACACCGAACGTTCAGTCTCCCAACCTCCAAAGACTTCAGACATACCTCCGAGAAAAAACTTCAGAGCTCGCGTCCCTTAAGCGGATGTCAGAGGCTAAGCGGACGCTGGATTCATCATCCGCTAAACGCCCAAGGAAACCGACACCACCCCTGCCTCCGCCACCAGACACCGGTCACAGGGGGACGTCTGACGAAGGATGTTGGAAGTCACACCACCAAAAACCAGAGGTCTGGGGAAACCGAAAACGTCAGCCTGCCTGACGTTGTTCTACCAAAGGACCCGACAACTCCTCAACCTCCGATGCCAGGCCCTTCGTCCGGCCTTAATTTACAAGAGGTCAAAGATCTTTTCACCTTTTGGTGGGACACCATCAAAAAAAAGATGTGGTACCCACCAAACCTCCCGGAAGGACTCCAACACCCGTGGCACCTCCCAGAGCAGTAATGCCTGAACCTCAGGACTCTATACCACCTCCCAGTGGTAGGTCCAGGGACAGAAAGGCAAAGGCCAAGAGACCTTCACACTCCAGGACTCCTTCAGGGTCCCCTAGTGATAGTGGGCGCAAGAGACCCTGACGAAGATCTTGCTCTTCATCGGGCAACGACTCACACCCTGATACCTTCAGATCTCCCTCCCTCCCCCTTTGGTACCCCATGCCCAGATCCTCATAACCTTCCGAGGTCACCACCTGATGACCCATCATTCTCCGACATTATGAGGCACATCCAGATCATGGGAGATGGAGGATTTAGACCCCAAACGGCAACTCCTGGCACGCTACTTGAGGCAGAAAGACCCCATAGCCTGTGGTGGTTCCACCCTTGATGGATACTTTTCTGGACGCTACCAAGGCTGCATGGAAGCGCCCACATTCAACCCCAGCAGTCCCCAAGAAGGCCGACAGACTTTACAGGGCCCCGCTGGACGCTCCTTATTTGGCTCAGCAACCAGTGCAGACTCTGTCATCATTACAGCTTTGCATGACCGCTCTCAGAGGCCACAACACCTCAGCATCCAGCCACCAGACCAGGAATCCAAACAACTGGACTCTCTGGGCCGCCGCATGTATGCGGCTTCCACTTGCTTTCTTAGGTCCCTCAATTACTTGACGCACATGGTGCAATTTCAGAGTGCACTGTGGGACCAGGGGCAAAACCTATTAAAGGACTTTCCCGATGGTGAGAAGGAGGAGCTACTTAACCTCCTACATACGGGCTCGGATGTTCTCCTGGTTGAGGGTCTCCAGATTTACTCCAAACGTCCAGAAAGGGATCCTGGATGTCCCCTACAACGGCTCTGTGTTATTTGGTGACGACTCAGAGAGGGTCATCACCAGACTCCAAGATACTGGGAAGGCGGTCAGAACAGTTCAGGCCATGTATAAATCAAGGCCTGGTTCCTTTCGCAGACAACAGATACGTTTCCCTGGCTGGCAGAGCAAACAACTTCTGTCAGGCCAGCAGCAATACAGGGGCAACTTTGGCTGTAAAAATCAGCAGAGATTCTCCGGAGGTCAGGGTCAGAGACGCACCAAACCTGCCCAACCTGCCAGAGCCAGTACCTCCACAGCATGACTCCTTACCGGCCCTCGCCCCTCCCCCACCTCTGGATCAAAGGGAAGAAAGGGTCGGGGGTCGACTCACTTACCACCTGTCAGGGTGGCAGAGGATCACCTCCGACCAGTGGGTTCTTCAGCTTATCAGTCGGACACGCTATAGAGTTCCTCAGCCACCCACCGTCAAGACCTCCTCTGCTAAGGATACGATTCCTCCTTAGGAACTTCTTTTCGTTTTTGAGCAGCTTACGCTGCCTCTCTTTGAACCAGCTTTCGAGCTTCTCCTCTCTCGCTCCTGGAAGGCATTATTTTTTGCTGCCATTACTCGCACGGAGGATTTCTGAGCTTCAGGTGCTCATGTGTAAAGAGCCTGCCTTGATTTTCCATAAGGACAGGGTGTCCTTGAGGACCAATTCTAAATTCCTTCCCAAGGTGGTTTCAGTCTTAACCTTAAACCAGGACATTGACCTTCCAGTATACTTCCCCAACTATACGAACAGAGGGGAAGCCCTCTTGCACACTCTAGATGTGCATAAGATTTTGAGGTTCTACTTGGCCAGAACCCGTTCACACAGACAATCTGACCAACTGTTCTTATCCTTCGCTAGAAGGATGTCGGGTGCACCCGTATTGAAACAAACGCTCTCCAAGTGGCTTGTTAGCTGCATTGTCTTTTGTTACCAGAAATGCAATAAACCCTTGCCGGGACTGATAAAGGGCTATTCTACAAGGGGTGGCTGCCTCCTTCACTGCCTTGAAAATGTGGCGACAGCCGCCATCTGTCATGACGCTCGCACTGAGTGCACACTTTCATGACACTACAGTTTCGACATCGCCTCCAGGCGTAGAGCGGGCTTTGGCCTGGCAGTACTCCGGGGACTTTTGTCCTGAGAGGTTCCTTTCTACCTCGGTCTCGCTCCTATCCTCCTCCCGACTGGGTTAGCATTACACTCTTACTGCTTGGGAATCAATCCTTGTGGTGTAACCTGCTGCAAGAGCTGTATCTTGAAGTAAGATAGTACAGTTACATAAGAACTTACCGTAACAGTAGATCTTCAAGAACAGCTCTTGCAGCAGATAGTTTGCCTCCCACCTTCCCCTCAGGAGGTTTGGTTCTATTTCATAGCGTCTGACACATCAGAATTATTAGTCTTCCTCTGGAAGAGGATCCTCAGTCTCCCCTTCTGAATCGCATCTTTACGCCGGGAGTCTCTGGTGGGAGAACTGAGGTATGCTGGGGGACTGTCCCTTTTATGATGTATCTGACGTCGGGGGCGTTCCCCCTCTTAGTATAACTAGCTAGAAGTTTTCCATGGGGTCCTGCTGCCTGCTGGCTTCAGTCCTTATGGTGTAACCTGCTGCAAGAGCTGTTCACGATGATCTACTGTTACGGTAAGTTCTTAGTAACTGTACTTTACGTAAGAACTTACCGTAATGGTAGGTCTTCCAGAGGAGCTCGTGCAGCAGGTGGCTTTCCCACCCACCTGCCCCCGGGGACATATTTCATATCTTCTCTTTGGGGATGTGAGATCCTCCTCGGTTCTCCATCTGTTTTTTCAGCTGGATCTCCGGCAGGAGAACTGAGGTGGTGCCAGGCGACCGCCCCCATTATACCACGTCTGACTTCGGGGGGGCAGTCCCCCACCACAGACTGCTAGCTAGAAGATTTTTCCTTTGGGTCCTAATACCTGGTAGTCTTAGTCCGAATGGTATTACCTGCTGCAAGAGCTCCTCTCGAAGATCTACTGTTACGGCAAGTTCTTACATAACTGTACTTTCCTGACCTAGAAGGCTGTCTTCCTCTTGGCCATTGCTTCCGCACGCAGGACCTCTGAAATACATGCCCTGGCCACAGACACCCCATACACAGTATTTCACAAGGACAAGGTGGTTCTCAGAACTCACTCCAAATTCCTTACTAAAGTAGTCTTGGAATTCCACCTGAACCAGCCCCTGGTCCTTCAAACCTACTTTGCAAAAATTCAAAATGAAGGGGAGCGTACCCTACATTCTTTGGATATAAAGAGGGTTCTGTGATTCTACATTGACAGAACAAAAGAGATTCGCAAATCCAAGTATCTGTTTGCCTCATTCAGTATGGCCCAGCTGGGTCAGCCTATTGCCATCAGGTGCATTTCAGCATGGCTGGTAGCATGTCTCCGCCATTGCTATTCAATGACACAGGTCAAGCTGGAAGGCAAGGTGTATGCCCACTCTACTAGAGCGGTCACGGCATCTCTGGCAGAGATTCAGAACATGCCCATTGCAGACATCTGCAGTGTGGCCACTTGGAGCTCTGGGCACACTTTTGTGAATGAAGCACTACGCCTTGGATGTCCATGCCAGACGGCATCCTTCCTTTGGCAGGACAATCATTAATGGGCTTCAGTCCTGAGTGAGCTCTTCTCTCCTGCTGCTCTTCTTGGGGGATTATTTTAGTTTGGTACTCTCCCACTAGTGTGAGTGAGTGGTGGAGACTTTGTCTAGGAAGTTATGAAAATTGCATACCTACCGTTATTCTTGATCTTCTTGGATGAAGTCTCTACCACTCATTCACACACCTACCCACCATCCCCCCAAGCTCACTTACTCTGTTCTGGTCTTCACTCCCTCGTGGACCTAGGCTGTGAAGACACTGTCAAGTTTGACCCTTTTTACACGGGTCATATGGACTATCTTATTTCCGAAATAGGTTTGTTTTCCTATGTTAGTTTACGCTGCACCTCCTCGGTAAAAAAGGTACTGAGTATGTTGGAGGGCCGATGTCAGATAGCCTGTATGGCGCAAGCCAGCCTCGTGGAGCTGCGCATGCACAGTCATACTTTGGCGCTGGACCTCATGAAGATATTTGGCTCCTGTTCGGTCCCAGCACCTCCGGCATAGTCCCACTAGTGTGAATGAGTGGTGGAGACTTCGTCCAAGAAGATCAAGAATTACGGTAGGTACGTAATTTTCATATCTTGAGCAGCAAGTTCGGATTTCCAGTGCTGTGCATCAGACTTTGAAATGGTGGCTTACCCCCCTCTCGATTAGAGCCAGGGGCTCCATTTCGAAGTCCCAGTCCTCAGCAGATCTTGACAACGGATGCCTCGGGACTGGGGTGGAGCGTCCATTTCAAAGAAAATCAGACAAGAGGGACGTGGACGCCTTTGAAACGCAGCCTCCACATCACTGTGTCGGAGATGAGAGCTGTTCTGTATGCCTTACAGGTGTTTCAGACAGACCTCCTCCCAGGCCCCTTATTGATCTAGACGAGCAACATGTCAGTGGTCTTCTACATCAACAAGCAAGGGGGCACTCACTCCTACTCCCTCTGCAGGGAGGCTATGAGGGTATGGTACTGGGCAGTGGAGCACAGTCAGGAACTCACAGCGGTGCACATTCCAGGAGTACAAAACACATAAGCCGACAGCCTAAGCTGCTCCCGGTCTTAGGCCCACGAGTGGGAACTACTACAGGAGGTAGTAGACGATCTAGTAGAAAGATGGGGAATTCTAGAACTGGACCTCTTTGCATCCCCGCTCAATGCCAGACTGCCCAGGGCCTGGTGTTTTCTGGCAAAATGCGTTGTCCCTCTCTTGGACAGGGAGGTTTCTTTATGCCTTCCCTTCCTTCCCACTACTCCAGAGAGTACTGCTCAAATGCAAGTGGAACGAGCAGGCATGATTCTCATAGCATCGTTCAGGCCTTGGCAGATTTGGTTCCCATTGCTCCAACAATTGGCAATAGAACCTCCGATTCCTCTGCCCCTGTCCTCACTTGCTCTCCCAGGAGCAAGGGACTCTTGAGCACCCGAATTTCAAGTCTCTGCAACTGCATGTATGGCTTCTGCAGACTTATGGACCGGTATGGGGTGTCAGCAGGAGTAGTAGAGGTTCTAGTGGAGGCGAGAAAACCCTCAACCAGGGCCACCTACGCCGTGAAATGGAAGTTCTTCTGCCTTTGAGCTTGTGCCCGTTGTCTAGACCCGTTCACCTGTTCAGTGAATCCTGTCTTGGAGTATCTCCTTTCCCTGTCCAATGCAGGTCTTAGCTACTTGTCCATAAAGGTACACCTTTCAGCTCTGTCTGCTCATGTACCAGTGGATGGCAGGAACCTGGCACAAATGGATCTGTCTCGCACCTTCCTGCGAGATATTGTGCACATTAAGCTACCCATTCGGGACCTTATTCCCCTATGGGATCTCTTATTTTTGTTAGAGAAGCTTAGGTTGCCTCCTTCTGAGCCATCTACAAGTTGTGAGCTACGCTTCCTGTCTTGGAAAGCGCTATTTTTAGTTGCCATCACATCAGCTCACAGGATTTCCGAGCTTCAGGCTCTGATGTGTAAAGAGCCCTATTTGATTTTCCACAGGACAGGGTATTCCCTACGTACTAATCCTAAATTCCTTCCTAAGGTGGTGTCCGAGTTTACCCTCAACCAGGACATCCATCTACCTGTTTGTTATCCAGAGTATTCCAATTGGGGGGAGGCCCTGTTGCATACTCTGGATGTACATAGAGGTCTTCGTTTTTAAGTTGACCGTACTCTGTCTTTCAGGAAAACTGACCAGTTATTTGTCTCCTTCGCTTGAGAACGATAAGGGTGCCAGTGACAAAGCAGACGTTGTCCAAATGGTTGGTCAACTGCATAGCGTTCTGTTACAAAAAGTATGGTAAACCTTTACCGGGCTTAGTTAAAGGTCATGCCACTAGGGGTGTTGCTACTTCGTTTGCATCCCTGCGAAACGTGTCAGCAGCAGATCTATGTGCTACAGCCACATGGAGTTCTGTCCATACATTCATCAAACACTACAGTTTGGACATTGCTTCCAGAAAAAGGGCAGGCTTTGGCCTAGTTGTTCTTCAGGGACTGCTTTCTTAAGAGCCTCTGTAATTCTCTGTATCCTCCACCCATCTGACCTGGTTCATATCCTTGAACTGCTTGGGACTCAGTCCTATTGGTAATAGCCTGCTGCAAGAGCTCTATCTTGAAGTGAGATAGTACAATTACGTAAGAACTTACTGTAACGGTAGATCTTCGAGAAGAGCTCTTGCAGCAGGCATGCTTTCCCTCCCTCCTTCCCCTCATTAGGAAGGTTTCATTTCATCTCCCTTTTGAGAATGTAAGAACCTTCTCGGTTCCCCATCCTTCATGCAGCCATGTCTCCAGTGGGCAAACTGAGGTGGTGCTGGGGGACCGCCCCTTTATACCATGGGCAGCATCTGGGGCAGGGCCAATGTCAGGGGGTGGTCCCCCACCTTAGACTGCTAGCTAGAATTTTTCCGTGGAGTGCTAGTGCCTGGCGACAGTCCTGATGGTAATAGCCTGCTGCAAGAGCTCTTCTCGAAGATCTGTTGATCTTATCTGTGTCAATCTTCACCATTCATCACATATGGGTACTGGCGGAGGTCAGGACCCTGCGAGAACTTTTTTTTTTAGGGGTAGGCGGGCCGACACACACCATCGGCGCGCCTCGGGGGCCGGCCGTGCTGCGTGGCGCTCGAGGCTGGCCGTTAGGCTGTGTCGACCGCCACCTACCAGTTCTTCGTCTCCGCCATCGAGGTCACCTCGAGGAAGCTTCTTCAAGAATTTTAGGCCTTCAGTCGTTTGAAATCGACGTTTACAGTCCGTCCGTCACCTGCCGGTTCTGTGTTCTGCCTCCACTCGACGTCGCCCGGTAAGATCTTTCCTTTTTATTTGAATTCTGCGACGTCGAGTCTGTTTTGGTGTTTTTTTCTCCGTAGGTCATGTCTCGGTCGGAGGGCAAAAAGTCTTCGACGACAGGTCAGCCCCCATGCGTCGGTGCCCCTGCTGCTGAAAGTTTTCCGTCGCCGACCAGCACGACCGGTGTCTTGCGTGTCTTATCCCGCTTCACGACATGGACTCGTGCGATGCCTGCTTCTCCATGGACCGCCGGGTCCTCGAACAGCACTCGTTGAAAGTGGGGCGAGCTCCGCCGACTTTCGGGGGTAGGATTCGCACTCGGGACAAGCCGCGCTCTCTCGGCCCTTCCTCCGGGTCCCCTCCTGGTTCTATACGGACTGAGGAGGAGGGAGCCTCGGCTACTTGTAGCCTGGCCATCGCCGAGGCTCCTCCAGCGGCGCAGGAGGCCCGTCCCTTCCTCCTGGGAGGCGGGCAGGAGCGCCGCCACGGCAATCGCCCTTCGGGTGAAGGCTCCCCCGGTGTCGCTCCCGCGGCTCGGAGGGCCCAGGTCAGCGCCATTTGTGGTGCCGTGGGCCCTGTCGACACCATTCGCGGCGCCATGGGACAGGATCTGGCGTCTTCCTTTGCTATGTTGAGCACGGCACCGTGCCTTCACGGCTCGGCGCTGTAGGGCCTTCGACTTTGGCTGTCAGTGCCATCCTCGGTGCCGTCCATGCTCTCGGCGCCGTTTGCGGCGCCGAGGGGCCGGTCGGTGCCGGGTCCGCCTTCGGGGCCGTCCTCGGCGCCGCTTTGGTCCTCGGTGCCGCTCACAGCGCCGTGGAGCCGGGCGGTGTCGTCGGCGCCGAGGATGCTGCTAGGGCTGCCGTCGGTGTCCCTGGTACCGCCCCCGGTGCTGGTGGACTCGATGGCGCTGTGTCTAGCCCTAGCTCTGGACCTTTGGCCCGAGCTGCCCCGGTGCCTCCTGCGGATCCCGCTCGCGGGGTTGCGGAGGGCATGGGTGCCCACTCTGCCACAACTCGGACTGTCTGGCCCAGTGGCAAGGTTGGTACTGCCCGCCCTCCTACGGTTTGGCTTAGCGCTTCGGACTCTACCTCTTCGGAGTCAGAGTCGAGCTTGGAGTCGGACGAGCAGTCACTCTCCTCGGGGTGGCTGTGGAGGAGGGCAGCACTGTGGTCTCGTCGACGAGTCGGAGCCAGCCCCCTACTGAGGAGAGTCAGGTGGCCCCCGAGACTGGGGTAAGTGGTGCTGACCAGCAGGCAGTGGTGCGAGCCACCATAGCTCTGCAACCTGGTCTTGGGGGTTTCATCGACCCCTCGGTGGTGGTACCCCCTCCAGTGTGTGTCTTGATCGCCCAACTTTGGGGCCCATCGAGAAGCCTACAGGAGGGAAGGGTACTGTCTCCTGGGTCTCCCCTACGGGGGCTGCCCAGAGATGCCAGCTACCTAGGCTGGCCCTCTCGAGGAGGAGGACTGTCTCGGACTCTGAGGGGTCGAGGGGTGTGGGGTCGGCGCGTCGGCCCTTCTCTGGGGTCCACTGAGGCCATGGACGGAGCCGTAGTGCGGATTTCCACCCTTCCCCCTCGGGTTCCTTGAGGGAGTCCCATTCTTTTGAGGCAGGAGACCATCCTTCCGGACCTTTACGGCCCCGGTGGCCTCACTGGGGGGATTCTTCTGGGCGCAGCCAAGGCAGTACCAACGTGGTTGTACAGCTGTCGGCTGTGGAGTCATCCGGGCACCCTCCTCGGGTGCTCACGGTCCGCTCCCTAGCCCTGGCGGAGGTCAGCCAACTTCTTTTCTTGGCTCTGCCCCTACCCTCTGCCACATTCTCCTGCGCTCCCAGGCATTCTTGGTCCTAGCGGCCCTCTCACCTGGGAGCAGTTCAGAGTGGTGGCTGCCCAGTTCCCTGCTTATGTTAGGGCTATGGACAGCCAGGTTTTTCAACCTCCCCCCGTGCAGCCACCCTCGGAACATATGGTGACCTCCAGCTCCTCATCCCCCTCTTCTGGGGGAGAGGAACCTTCTGTCCACATCTCTCCGGCTGCTGATCTCTCGGAGTATCAGCGTTTCCTCGTGAGGATGTTGGAGGACTTGCACCTTTCACCCTCTACTGGCAGCAATCCTGAGCATGCGGCGCACGCCTTTCTAGGCAATTTTGGCGAGACCATCCTTGTGGTGCCACCCTGGCCTGTTCCCTTTCGGGAGGCGTCCTTGCGTTTCTGGCAGAGGCCCTTCTCTGGAGTTCCTACCCCAAGGGACCTCAGCCAGAGGTATTGCGCTCCCCCGGAGTTTCCAGGTTCCATGCCTCATCCGCAGTCTGGCTTGACGCATCTGGACACTCCTGATGGGCTTCGCGCCCTCCACCGTGACGGGCCCCCAAATCAAGACTCCTCGGATTTTGATTTTTGGGGGAGGAGGACCTTCTACTCGGCACGGTTGCTCCTTTCTCTTTCTGCTCACCAGGCCCACTATGCAGCCTACAACAGGTTCTTGTGGTCCGAGCTAGGTCAGATCCTAGCCTCGTTGTCTGACTCTGAGCAAACCAGACAAGCCATCGCGCTCTCTGCACGTGGCCTGGAGCTAGCAAGGCACCAAGCGAGGGCATCTTATGATGCCAACGAGGTAGCTACCAGGGTCGTAGGGATAGCGATCTGCACTAGGAGATCGGCATGGCTATGTCTTTCCCGGTTGTTACCCTTGGCCAGGGTGATTTGCTCCGCCCACCAGGGAACCTACCTTTTCTCCCGTAGAGCGAGACGGCACTTGTCAGGGCAGCCTCCTTCCCCCTCCGGGGGGACCCCATCTCTCTCTCCCCACTCTCGGGCCTCCCCAGGCCCTGAAGGTTCCCCTTAGTGTGTCACCCACTGAGGGCTAAGGGACCCTGTCCCTTAGGGTGTAATGAAATAACCCCCTTCGGGGGGGCTTGGTACTCACCCATATGTGATGAATGGTGAAGATTGACACAGATAAGATATGAAAATTACGTACCTACCATAATTCTGATCTTTCTGTGTATCTTCACCATTCATCACACACCCACCATCCCCCTGGGGCCTCAGTCTCTGGTTCCCCCTCCCTCTCTGTGGCTCCCCCTCTCTTTAGGAGGCGGGTAAAGTAAGGACACACAGGGGGGTATTCTCCTATGAAGGGTAGACAGCTCGAGCGGCACTCCTTCTCTACTACATGTCTCCACCCCGATGGGGTGGGAGTTGGTGGGTGCCCTCCTCCTGTTCTCCTTCTGGTTTCCATCCAACTATTTCAAAAAAAAAAAAAACCCCTTTTTTCACCAAACATTTTTCCTGAGAGAGTACTAAATCCCTGTACCCTGTCCTTCCTCCAGAATAGCCGACTCTGCTTCTGGGGTATTTGCCAGTTATTCTGTGCCTTAAATTCTGGCAGAGAGCTTTGCTACTCCTTGCAGTTCCTATACAATCTGGTGACGGCCAAGGGTCTCGGATACCTTGATACCTCTCACTCTCTCCTAAATTCTCTCCCCTCCATACCCTCCCTTCTTCCACTTCCAGAGATTGGGGCCCCTACCCAATCCCCTTAGTCTAATCTCTTCTTTGCTGTCCTCTCAGTTGTTATTTCTCGTATTAGTTCAGTTATCCTTTCCTTTTTCTGTCCCTTGGACTCTCTTGTCCCACCCTCCATCCCTTCCTCTTACCTCTCCAGTGACTCAGAACTGGTAGGCAGGCGGAGTCGACACAGCCGAACGGCCAACCCTGGAGCACCACGCAGTACGTCGGCCTCGAGGGCGGCGCCGATAAAAATGTCTCACCACCCCTTTTAAAAAAAAAAACGAAGCTCCCAGGTCCTGACCTCCGGCCAATACCCATATGTGATGAATGGTGAAGATACACAGAAAGATCAGAATTACGGTAGGTACGTAATTTTCATTTTCGGTATGTTCTTACATAACTGTACTTTCTAGAGTACCTGCTGTCCTTGTCCGATGCATTTCTGCTATATTCCTTTATCAAAGAGCACCTGGCTGCCATTTCAGCTATTCATATGCCTATTGAGGGACTTACGGTTGCACAGCTGGAGGTGGACCATCGTTCTTGAGAGGGCATTCTGCACTTGAAGGCCCCCCCCGCCTTTTCCCCGATCTACAGTCCAGTCCTGATTTGCTACCTGAATTTTGTTTTGGAAAAACTTACTTGGCTCCTTTTGATCCAGTCACAACTTGTGGCTTTTGCTTTCTTTCCTGGAAAGCATTGTTTCTAGGAGCATGGATATTTTGTTCATCTACACTCTTTGGCATGTCCCCTTCCGCTTTAAATCTGACCGGAAGTCTTGAAGCTGGCTCCTCCCACCCACCCGGGTGGTATATTCCTCAGCTCCGCCCAATGATGCCAGATCTTCCTTTCCACTAGAAGATTCAGGTTGCCTCCCTCTTGCTCTCGCATTTTGTAGGCCCTGGTTTTCAAACATTCGGTTATTCTGAAAATTCGCATTGTTCGCGTTAGCGATTGCAAGTTTGCGGCTTCGATTATGGAAGAGAAGTCTTCCCCCAGATTTTGTCGGTGCCTTTTCGGCTTGAAAATGTCACGCACCGATCCCCACACCGCATGCGTCTGTTGCCTCGGTGTTGACCATGACACCTCGAAATGCGATCTGTCTCTCACCTTTCATCCCAACGTCCTCGACGACCATCTCGCACACCTGAAGCTGGGGAGGATGGAGGAGAAGAACCCTCCAGTGAAATCCAAGGAGGCTCAGTGGGTGGTTTCTGCAGCTGCAGGATCCGCCGAGCAACTGGAACGCATGCGAGCGTTCGAGGAGGAAGCGAGTCGTTCTGCAGACACTTCTCGAACCTTCTTCGTTCCGTTCAGACTGGGCTTCACCTTCTCGGGTTCCTTCCAAGAGTTGTGCCAGTCTCTCTGACCAAGGGAGACGTGCCTGCGGGCTCGCACTCCTCTCGATCCCATAAGTGGGAGAAGGATTTGGGATCGCCTTCGTCTCGACGGAGACGTTCTTGGGAGTGGGAGAGATCTCGATCCCAGGAACATGCGGTCGAGGTCGCTTCTTCGGCAGCTGGCTTTTCAGCTTTGCCATCTGGTCAGTCAACCAAATTGTTGATTGACGATGTTGAAATAGTGATCGATCCAGTATCGGCGACTCCAGCCGACAATTCCCTCGATCGAACCCCTAATCTGGTCTTTCCAGATGATGAGACCCAGCCTGCTGGGACTCCCATTGAAGAAGTGGTCCCTGATCCCGGGGAAATCACCGGCCCCACCGGTGTCTCCCAAGTGACTGAGTCAGCCTATCCGATCTCAGTCGAGGTCTCGGACCCCTTGACTGACAGGCCGAGAAAAAGCCATAAACGCTCTAAAAAGAGGCAACGCCATCGGTCGTTCTCGTCCTTCTCAGATGAGGAGAGGCTGCGGCAGAAACTTCGGTGCTACGAGGGCCTCATGTGGCAACAGCTAATTTTGACCGGGCACAAGCCGACTCTGGCTTCTTCACTGGCCGTTACTTGGCTTTCACCTCCTAGGCCGGAGTCGACTCCTTCGCAGCTGATTAAATCAGCCCCTCAGCCCGCGGAGCTGGCAAAACCGCGGGTTTGGCCCAAAATGGTCTCTCCACCGATTGTGGTGGAACCACCACCAAAACAGCCTGTGGGAGGGGCTCCTTCCAAGGAGGATAGACCAGACACTGGGCTTCCCCAGCGATTGTCGGTCACGGTCACCCCGGACCGCCCTTGGCGAGTAGAAGGTGACCTGTTTGGTTGGCTATTATACCCGGATTCCTCAGATTTGGACGTCACCAGCTTGCATTCTCATCCAGGGGATTATGAATCCACCGTTGGTCTTCTAACGGAGAAAGGTCCCTCGTCTTTTCAAGGGATTCTTCGCCTCATCTCCGAATCCACAGGGATGCCCCTGGAGCCAATCCAGAAAAAGGCGGAGTACCCTCTTATGGACATCCTTGAGAGGGGATACCCTGACGGAGGCTTTTCCTGTGGCTGAGGCTATTGTCGGCCGGGCCCTAGAACTTTAGTGCCCTGCCTCTTGTCAGCTCGTCTGCCCTATATGGCCCGCAGGATGCGGTGCCCATGGGGTCCCTTGCGGGATTCGCAGCGCACTCTTCGGCCGAGAGCCTGGTGACTGCCTTTGTGTTCAGGTGTACTGGAGGTCTGCCGACACTGACCGACCTCCTGATAGTCCAAGCTTTTGGACCATTCATATGGGCCTCCTCCTTGGGCCTTCGTAGGGCAAGTTCGGCTGTCGTCATGGCACACTTCTGTCACACCCTTTCAGTGTTGATGGATGAAGTCCTCCCACATCCCCACGCGGACATGCAGACCATGGTCAAGCAGGTCCAGGATCAGGGCTGAGCTGTTGCCAAACAGCAGCTTCAGACAGCCCTGGACATTGGGGATTCTTGTGCCCGCTCGATGGCTGCCACAGTTGCCTCTCGTCGCAGGGCTTGGCTGAGGCCCTCCTTCTTCCCGGCGGATACCCAGCACAGACTAGCTGATGTGCCCTTCCTAGGGACCGGCCTGTTCGGCCCAGGCATGGCCGGTCACCTTCAGCGCTTTGAGCAATCCAGTGCCACCTTGGACACTACTGGGGTTCTTCAGGTAAGAACCAGCAGCATAAAAAGAAGCCTTTTTAGCATTCTTCCCCTGCTGTTCAGCAGTCCTTCTTCCAAGGTGGACGGCAGCAGGCTCAAGCTTGGCGCCACCGGCCTAAGCCCAGGCCCTCAAAGGAGGCCGAGGTTCAGGTCCTGGAGTCGCCTCCAAACCTGCTTAGTGACATGGCCCTTGACGTATTTATATAACAAGTATATTCAACAGGGTACTACACTAAAAGACTGAGGAATGGCAGAAGTTATACCAATTTTTAAATGGGGAAACAGGACGGTGGTCAGTAATTATCGTCCAATAATTCTGACATGAGTAATAGGCAAACTGATGGAAAAATTGCTACAAAAACATATTACCACTCATTTACAAAACACTGGTAATATTGATCCAGTTCAGCATGGTTTTATTCCTGGAAGATCCTGTCTATCAAATTTGATAAGCTTGTTTGTACCAGTTAGTGCAGCCCTAGATAAGAACATCTCTGTGGACATTATTTTTCTAGATTACTCTTAAAGCTTTTGATAAGGTCTCCCACACAACCTTATTAAGACAACTTGTTAAAATAGAACTTAAGGTAATCAAGTGGATCTCTTCATGGCTAAGTAACAGGCTACAACGCGTGGCCATTAAAGACCACTCTTCAGAGTGGGGAGGAATCGCCAGTGGTGTTCCTCAAGGATCCATATTGGGTCCAACACACTTTAATATGCTGATTTCATCCCTTCCTAGCACAAACAGAGTCTGGATCAGCAAATATGCCAATGACTGCAAACTAAGCGGGCTGGTACAAAATCAAGAGGACGCTAGTGTAATACAAGAACATTTAAATAACATAGCAAAATGGGCAAATGAAAATGAAATGTATTTCAATTTAGATAAATGTTAGGTGTTGCACTTAAGGAAAAGAACCCCTATGTACTCTTATCAAATAAATAACACCATATTGAAGACAGTAAAGAAAGAAAAAGATCTCGGAGTAATTATAACAGAGGATTTAAAATTTAGAAACATAGAAGTTGATGGCAGATAAGGACCGCTTGGCCCACCTAGTCTGCCCATTTCCCTACCTGATGGATAAGCTGCAGATTCTAGTTAAACAGCTTACTTCCTCCTACCCCCGCACTAGAATTGTCTTATACCTGTCCCATGCATTCTTCAATTCTCCCACTGTTCCTGACTCCACAACCTTCTCTGTGAAAAAATACTTTCCAGCATTATCTCTGAGCCGTCCCCTCTCTATCTTCAAATTGTGCCCCCTTGTTCTTGCACATCTCTTCTTCTGAAAGATGCTACCCTCTTGTACTTTAATTCCCTTGAGATACTTGAAAGTTTCTATCATGTCCCCCTATCCCTCCTTTCCTCAAGGGTACACACATTAAGCTGCTATAGTCTCTCCTCATATGTTCTTGGTGCAGACCCTGCACCATTTTGGTTGCCCTCCTCCAAACAGCCTCCACTCTGTCTTTGCAGAGATGGGGTCTTCAGAATTGCATGCAGTACTCCAGATGGGGTCTCACTAACTGTCTGTACAGAGGGATGACAACTTCCTGTTTTCTACTGTTGATGCCTCTCCCTATGCATCCCAGTATCCCTCCAGGCCTCCTTACTGCCTTCTCACATTGCTTGCCCACCTTTAGGTCATCTGATATAATTACTCCTAGGCCACTTTCAGTTTTTTTTTATTAACTCACCCTCTATTGTGTACTCTTCCCCTGGGTTTTTGTTTCCCAGATGCATTACCTTGCACTTCTTTGCATTGAATCTGAGCTGCCACATATTTGACCATTTTTCCAACCTGCCAAGTCCTTTTTCATCCTTTCACCCCACCTTGTGTATCAACCCTGTTGCAAATCTTTGTGTCATATGCAAAGAGACATACCTTTCCTTCCAGGTGCTCTCCAAGTCACTTATAAAGACATTAAAGAGGATTGGTCCCAGTACCAGACTCTACGGTACCCCGCTAGTTACCCTTCTTTCTTCACTGTGGAATCCGTTTACTATTACCCTTTGCGTCATGTTGTCCAGCCAATTTTTTATCCAGGCTACCACCTTGGGACCCACTCCAAGGCTGGCTGACTTGTGTATTAATCTTGTGTGAGACTGTGTCATATGTCTTGCTAAAATCTTGGTAGGCTATATCCGCAGCCCCTCCTTGGTCTACGACTTTGGTCACCCAGTCAAAAGAAATCTATTAGGTTCGTCTGACATGACTTTCCTGCTGTGAACCCATGCTGCCTTGAGTCCTGTGCCCCACTGGCCTCTAGGTACTCAACAGCTGGATACCGATGCACTTGTAATTGCAAAAAAATGTCAAAAACAAATGGGATGTATACTAGGTAACATCAAAAGTAGAGAAGCGGTGATAATCCCCCTGTACACTGCGTTGGTGAGACCCCATGTGGAGCACTGCTCGCAGTTCTGTGCTCCTACATTTAAAAGGACACAAACTTTATATGAAAAAATACAGAGGAAAATAACTAGGGCAATAAGACGGACTAAGAATATGAGCTATAGAGATAGGTTGTAAAACTTAAATATCTACTCTACAAAGTATAGGCAGGAGAGGGGAGACTTTTGTCTGGTTTATAAAACCTTACAAGACCCATACATGAAAGAGATTCTTGGCTTTAGAAGCAATCCAGGAAAAGCTGTAAGAAGATCTCGCAAGCAGAAATTATTGGGAGAACCAAACAACACAATTAAAAGAAGTAAATGTTACACTCAGAGGTTAAAAACAGAATAGAACAAGCTGCCAAGACACGTTGTAGAAAGTCCTGACATGAGAACTTTCAAATTAAACCTAGATGATTATATGGGAGATATGAAATTTGTATTCCACCAATAAATTGGTGGCAAGTTCATCAAAGAGCCAAGCGCTCACTGAACTTGTAAACCTACTATGAAACTATCTCCAGGATACATTCGTCTGTGGTACTTACCCTCCATTGTGTCAGATGAAAGGAAGAAATTACCCCCTCACTCTACCACGACCACGTCTGGTGGCATTAGTGGATACTTGATGACCTTGCTGGCGACCCCAGAGGCCGTTACTCAGGAGGCATTTGCTGTGAGCCAGTCGATGATGTAGATAGGACTGCGATGCAGGAACAACCATCGACAGCAGTACAGGCTGTGTAGTAAGCCTGGAAACATGCACTTATCATATCTGAAACCGACGCTAGCAGTGCCTGAATGTCAAACTCCCTGGCCAGGGGCCATGACTGCTTGATTCAACAACAGGCCTGGACCCATCAACAGTGGCACCATCCATAGCAGGTACAGTAGTGCCTGAGCCAAGTCCCAACCTTGGTGTCTGGGTGGTCGAGGCGGGAAGCTAACATCACCACCACCAAGGCGAACGATGACAATGAAGGTAAAGTACCTGCAGGCCGCAGTGGCAACCTAGACCTCACCGAGGAAGCAGATCTGTCCTTATCCTTATGTTTATGTCCAGACAACTGGGCTTGTTCGCAGCCTCTCAACTTTGCAAGTTGGTCGATGGGGCTGGCAATGCTGCTTTTTTGACCCTGGGCTTTTTTTCATGGTCGCTAGAGTTTTTCCAATAAAGACTCCTCCAGCGCCTTTCTTCTGCATCACCTGGACACTTGATTGAAGCCCTGGCAAATCTTATAAGTCCTGATATTGTGAGAGGCACCTGAACAGCAGGCACATACTTTGTGTGCGTCATCCTTAGAAATCTTATCCCCACACTCGCAGTACCAGAACAGTGTCATTGGTTTGGTGGCACACTGAGGCAGCGATATCACTGAAAAAAAAATCAGTGATTAGATTTAAAATGACTGTGTAGCCTAGAGGTTAAAGTAGCAAGCTGTACATGAGCTTTGTACATCCAGCAGACTTGGGTTTGATTCCCACAACCTCCACTTGCATATTGTGTGACTCTGAACCAGTCACTTAACCTCCCCAGTGCTCCTGGGTCTCCCCCTAAACTAGGCACTTACTGCCTAGTGGGCCTTACCTGTTACCAAAAGAATAAAAATAAATATTAAACAGCAGCAGCTAGTTGGTTGACATCTCTGTGGGAGGTTCAACGAGTACGATCAGTGGGAAGAGAACTGAGAAGAGATGGAGGCTGCCCATGTTTACATAGAAGCCAATGCACATCACTGTTGTAGTGGCTTTTGGCTAGCAAATGCTTCCGTGTTGCCCTAGCGTTTACATGGGTATAATTCCAAAGTAGCCTAAGGGAAGAGAGATCCTCAAAGAGCTTACTGTTTGAAACATTCAGTTGCATCCTCTGGGGGAACTGAACTTCAGTTTCTTTGAGTTTGTGAAAAAAAAGGTCTCTCTTTAGCTTTAAAAAGTGTGCATGCAGTTTTGCAACTATATAGTGAAAGTGTAAAGCAGAAGGGAGAGTTGCATCAGTGTTAGCAGAGTAGCTTAGATCCATAGTCTGATATTGTGCCAGCAGGAGGAGGAAGCGGCCTCCTCTAGGGTGTTTTCCCCTTCTGAATGAGTGCAGTCTGCCATGGCACTGCTGCTGGTGTTCCACCGAGCTTAATGCTAGTGGAACAGAAGGGAGCACTGAGAATCATGAGCTGGGTGGAACCAGTAACTGCTTTAAGAGGAGGTTATAGTAGGAGAATAACACAAAGCGGGAAAGAAAGAGCAACTGGGTGGATGATACAGCCACACTTTCCCTGCAAATTGCTTCTGCAACAACTTGTAGAGCTCTAGAACCCACTGGTTCCATGTGCACATTGTCAGGGAGGTGAAGCCACTACATAGTTGAAAGTAGGAGGAAACTTGTCGAGCAGTGCACATATAGCAAATAAGCCAAAAGAGTACCAGAACAAATTTGTAGAAGTTTATTGCTTAATAGAAACAAGGACACAGCAAAAACACCCTGGTGCTTCTAGTCTGCCACATGACTCTTCACAGAGGACCCCTGTGTGAGTTTTAAGGCACCATAATTTTAACTGATATCATGCCATACATTGGTTGCACACTTCGCTTGCTGATATCCTTGTTGCATCCATACCCATGTACTTTGTTCACTTCCTACATTGTGTTTTTTTTTTTTTTCCCCCCCACTGTGGGGCGCCCCACCCCCCCAACACACAATTTTAGTTTCCCCAGCATGACCTGTTGTTGGGTTGATGTGCCTTTTAAACCACTGCTGATGTCACAGGGGAAACTATGAAACATACCATTTTTAGAAAGTCATCTTATTTTCTGTATTTAGCTATCCCCCTTTAATAAGAATCATATACATTAACATGAGGAAGTGCCATGTAATAGCCAAGTACATCCTTGGGAACCACGAGACCCAGAAGCAGATTCCACCTCAGCCATTTCATGTGAGCATTAATCCAGTAAGGTGCCAGAAGGCCTCACAGACCATCTGTAAGTGCTGTAAACCACAAATCAAAGACAGGAGTTTTGTCCTTATTAGGTCTCGTCACAGTTTCTTAGCTGTTACTTCCACCCAGGAGTGGGGTGGAACAGCCAAATGTTGGCCGTGGCTTGGGTCATTTTTATCCAAATGTGGAAAGTTAGTTTCCAAACCAAGAAGCTCAATGCAAAAGCAACGAAGGAAGTGGTATGCTAGAAGCACTCTGACTGTGAGAACACATTTAGGGTGGCTAGGCTAATAGTGTGTGTGTGTACCTGCCAAAGTGTGTTTGATGTACTAACAAGATTTTCTCTCCATCCCAGATATTGAAAGAAAAGTTTGGCATGGTTGCACCAGATGTCCAGATTGAAGATGGTAAAGGAACTATCCTTATATCATCAGAGGAAGGAGAAACAGAAGGTACAGAACATGATTATTCTTTGAAACCAGAATTCTTCAGCACTAGTATAAAAATTGGAAATTCTATCTGTTCTCTTTGTAGGCAGTTCCCAAATGTGTTGTCTTGTTGGCCTTAATGTCATCAAGAAGAACCGATTTTGAGATTGTTGCACTGTAACAAAAACTAAAACCAAAAGGAATTCATGGGTTCGTCCACACTGTAGCAACACATTTGCAGAACCCCGGCTCAAGGAGCTGGATTTTGGAAGTGTAGAATATATTTTAACAGCAAGCTGTGCTCTGCACCCAAACCTCTTACCACCTGACTCCCTGCAGCCATCAGATAGTACAGTTACGCAAGAGCTTACCGTAACAGCAGATCTGCAAGAGGAGCTCTTGCAGCAGGGTATTGCCTTTAGGACTATGCCGCCAGGCACTAGGACCTCACGGCAAACTTCTAGCTAGCAGTCTTCCCCTGACACCGGCTCTGCTCCGATGTCTGCCAATGGTATGTCAGGGGGTGGTCCCCAGCCCCACCTCAGTTTGCCTGCCGGAGACCCAGTGAAAGAACCAGCAGGCATACCGGGAGGGAGCATGCCATAGACAGAGAGATGCAGAACTCACCAGGGGGAAGGAGGGAGGGAAAGTAGCACCTGCTGCAAGAGCTCCTCTAGAGGATCTGCTGTTACAGTAAGTTCTTACATAACTGTACTGTCTTACTTTGAGTGGGAGCTCTTGCAGCAGGCTATTACCATTAGGACCGAGTCCCAAGCAATCCTGAGAAAGGGAGAGGAGGTAACTCTGGGAGGAGGCTATAAGCGCTGTAGCCTTAAGGAGGCAGTTTTGACAGAAGGCCTTGGAGGACCGCAAGGCCGAAATCTGCCTTTTCCTAGAGGCGGTATCCAGGCTATGGTGCTTGATGAAACTATGCACTGCGCTCCAGGACGTTACGTAGAGGCAAATGAAGTAGCCACTCCCCTGGTAGAATGACCCATAACCGGACCTGGTAGGGGCTTGTTACACTTGTAACAGAAAACAATACAGTTGACAAGCCACTTAGAAAGGGTCTGCTTAGACACAGAGGTGCCTTTGCAGCATGGTACAAAGGCCACAAACAATTGCTCCGATTTATGATGCAGTGTGGGTAAGGTAATAGCGTAGCACCCCTGTGAACATCCAAGGTATGCAGGATTGCATCCCCTCTGTTTGAACGATCTGGGTAGTAAACTAGCAGGTTGATGTCCTGGTTTAACGTAAGCTCGGACACCACCTTTAGCAAAAACTTAGGATTCGTTCTCAAGGACACCCTGTCCTTATGACAAATCAGATAAGGCTCCTTACACATCAGGGCCTGAAGCGCGAAAACTCTCCGGGCTGAAGTAACTGCAACTAAAAACAATGCTTTCCAAGAAAGAAAGCACAACTCACAATCCGCAGCAGGCTCAAACAGGGGAAGGGTTAACTTCTGCAGCATGAAAAGGAGACCCCAGGGTGGAATCGGATCTCTAATGGGAGGTTTGATATGCAATATGCCCCGCAAGAAAGTACGGGACACGTTCAGTTGCACAAGGGTTTTCCCTTCCACAGGTACATGATAAGCAGAGATTGCAGAAACATGTACCTTTATAGAAAAGTAGCTCAGGCCTTGATTCAACAAGGAGAGGAGGTACTCTAAGATCAAGTTCACTGGACAAGTAAGCAGGTCCAGGTGATGGGGTGAAGCCCATAAACAAAAATGCTTCCACTTCATTACGTAAGTGGATCTGGCTAAGGGCTTTGTCGCTGCCACGAAAATGTCCACCACCTCCTGGGAGGCCCCATACCTAGTTCTGGTTAAGTGTGCAGCAGCCAGACATAAAGATGTAGGGATTTGAGGTCTGGATGGACCAGCATTCCCTAATCTTGAGACAAGAAGTGCGAGCTCAGCGGCAGCTGTATCGAAGGCTCCACTGCCAGCTGCTGAAGTAGTGGGAAACAAATCTGCTGAGGCCACAAAGGAGCAATGAAAATCTTTTCTGCTCCTTCTGCCTGAAGCTTCAGCAGGACCCTCTGAAGAATGGGAAAGGGAGGGAAGGCATACAGAAACCTCCCTGTCCAACAGAGGGACAAAGTGTCTCGCCAGAAAACACTAGGCTCGGGTTCTAGCGAGCAGAAACTAGGCAGTTTGGCATTGAGTGGAGACACAAAGAGGTCCAACTCTGGACGGCCCCACCTGTCAAAAAGCTAATCTACCAACTGGAGGAGCTCCCACTCATGAGCCTTGGTCCAAGACAGGCTTAGGCCGTCGGCCAAGACGTTTTGGACGCCTGGAACATGAATAGCAGTGAGGTCTAATCGATGTTCCAGCATCCAGTACCAGACTCTCATCACCTCCTTGCAACGGGGGTATGAGTGTGTGCCCCCTTCCTTGTTAATATAAAACACCACTGATGTGTTGTCTGTCTGGATAAAAAGAGGGCCTGGTGATAGATCCATCTGAAACGCCCTGAAGGTGTTCAGGACAGCTCACATCTCTAGAATACTGATACAGAGTAGTTGCTCATCTGGACACCAAATTCCCTGGGTCTCATCATCTCCCAGATGAGTCCCCCAACCGAAACCGGAGGCATCCGTAGTGAGGATCTTTCTCGGTGGCTCCTGTCTGAAAGGGACCCCTGGTACCCAGTTGGAGGGGTCTAGCTACCAGGAAAGTGTCCTCCTGACCGGGTTGGAAATCCGGACCAGTTGGTCTCTAAATCTTCACCTTTGTTCCCACTGCACCCTGAGCATCCATTGTGGGACTGTCATATGCAGGCGAACCAAAGGAACTGTGGGAATGGCTGCCGCCATGTGCCCCAGAAGACTGAGGAAGGTCTTGGCTAGGACTTGAGGAGCCATCTCTACTGCTTGGGCCACGCTCCTTAGACGATTCCCCACGCGTTGGAGGATGGCCATGCCCTGAACTGTATCAAGGACTGTTCCGATAAAGAGGAGTCACTGGCTGGGCTCTGGGGATGACTTTGGAAGATTCAGGGTGATCCCCAGCTCTCAGAAGAGAGTAAAGGTGTCTCCGAGAGTGCAAATGAGTTGAGCTCTGGAAGGAGCTGCCAGGAACCAATCATCTAGATCGGGAAAGACGTAGTGGCTTTGGCATCTGAGAGCTGCAGCCACCACTGCTAGACATTTTATGAAGGCTGGAGAAGCAGAGAAGAGGCCAAAACGTAAGTCTCGAAACTGGTCATGTCTCCTATGGAAGCGGAACCTCAGGAACTTCCGATGGGGAGGAAGAAAAAATTACTCACCTTAGTAATTGCTTTTCTTTTCATGGAGTCTTGCTATATTATAACAATAGCAGTCAGCCACTGCAGCTGAACTGCCCCGGAGAGGAAGGAGTTAACTCCAGAAGATCTGGAGTTCTACAGCGCGAGGGCGCTGTGCCAAAGCTCTATCTGGCAGTTTCAAATGAAACTGTCAGATCTTTACGAACTAACATCAAAGAGCCGGAAAGTCTGTGTGGAAAAACTACACTAGCCCATGGCTACCTACTAGTAGTAACAACAACAATATAAAGAACAAAGAAACACTCCAGAGCCATAACAACAAAATTGATGGTATTATGGTTGGTTTACCACCCTGACAAGCACATATGAACCCCCCTTCCCCAAAGACTCAAGTCCAGGAAGGGGCAATATAAATAACCTAAATGAAACAATCTAGATCCTAACCCAAAGGAAAAGAGGGTAGGGAAAAACTACAATGGCATGACACAGTGCTTGCACCAATTCGCCACCCCTACCCAAGTAGAAGTTCTGAGAGGGTAGGAGGGGTGGTTATAATATAGCAAGACTCCATGAGAAGAAAAAGCAATTACTAAGGTGAGTAATTTTTCTTCAAACACCATGAAGTCTTGCTATATTATAACAATAGCAGATTACACAGCAGTACCTCCATGGAGGAAGGTCAGAACCTACTTAGGAAATAGGCTCTAAGCACAGCTGTGCCAAACCGAGCATCTCTTCTGGACTGGACATCCAGGGAATAATGCTTGGTAAAGGTGTGAACTGTCTTCCAGGTAGCAGCTTGACAAATCTCCAGAATGGGATGTCTCTAGCCGGCGCCAGAGACGCAGCTGTACCCCTGGTGGGAGTGGGCCCTCAATCCTGAGGGGGGTACTCTACCCAGTTTCTGGATAACAGAATTGACACGAGAAACAATCCACCTTGCAATTGTTCTCTTAGTGGCAGGTTTCCTTTGCCAACCTCGCCATAGGTAAGAAAGAGTTGGAGGGATTAGAACCTATGACCTCTGGTCTGCTAAAAGAAAATGACTTAGGCTCTTTTGACATCCAAGCTGTGCAGTCTCCTCTCACCTGAGGAAGAATGCTCAGTGAAAAATACTGGGAGAGAGATAGATTGATTCAGGTGGAAATCAGAAACCACCTTAGGCAAAAACTTTCTATTAGTCCTAAGGACTACCTTATCTCTGTGGAAAGAGATAAAATCTTCTTCCACTGAAAGGGCCTGTAGCTCACTTATGCGTCTGGCAGAGGTGATAGCTACTAGGAAAACAGTTTTCCAAGTTAAATACTTGAGCTCTGCAGAAGACAGAGGCTCAAAGGGGGGTTGCATTAACTGAGCAATGCAAATATTCAGGTCCCAGGCGGGAGCTGGTTCCCAAAAGGAGGTTAGTATGAAGTAACCTTTAAAAACTGGAGAACACCGGGTGAGAAGAAAGGAGGCAGGCTTCCTGCTGACACAAAAGCAGAGACAGCTGCCAGATGAACCTTCAGGGTAGCTGGTCTAAGGCCTAGGGAATTCAGATGGACCAAATAGTCCAGTAGAATGGGAAGATCAGCAGATTCTGGGATAATCTGCCTCTCAGAGCACCAGATGGAAAACCTCTTCCACTTAGAATTATAAGTGGCTCCTAGTGGAAAGGCTTCCTTGAAGCCTTTAAAATATCCATGACACCTTGAGAAAGGTGTAAGTCAACAAATTCTAGCTCCTCAAGAGCCAAGCCTTGAGGTGGAGGGATTTGAGGTCCGGATACACTACTCCTGTGCACAGGCCAGTAAGTCGTGGACTCTGGGCAGGCTCAGGGCAGGGTGGACTGCCAAGGACAGGAGCAGAGGGTACCAGGGCTGTCTGGCCCAATCTGGGGCAATCAGAATCACTCTGCAAGGTTGAGATTTGATTTTTACTAGTACCCTGAAAAGAGGAGAGGAAAGGGGAAAGGCATACAGGAACTTCCCTTTCCAGTCCAACAGAAAGGCGTCCAGAGGGACTGAGCCCAGAACTGGAGGCCTGCAACAGAAAAGAGGAAGTTGGTGGTTGTCTGGGGCTGCAAAAGATCTATCTGAGGAGTGCCCCATCTGGCAAAGACAGACCCCAGCACTTGTGGATTCAGAGCCCATTCGTGATGGCCCTGAGAAATTCTGCTGAGGGTGTCCGCCAGGACATTGTCCTTCCCTGGGAGATGAACCGCTATCAGGGAGGTGTTCATGGAGTAAGCCAGAGACCACAACTTCATTGCTTCGGTGCACAAGGCTGAAGACCGAGTGCCCCCTTGCTTGTTGATGTACCACATTGTGGTGGTATTGTCTGTCCTGACTTGAACCACTTTGTTCTGGACAGAATCTGAAAACACCCGAAGAGCTAAAAAGACAGCTCTGAGTTCCAAAGATTGATGTGAGCAGAGACTCCTGAGGAGACCATACCCCTGAGTGGCAAGGTCGCCAGGTGAGCCCCCACCCCAACAGGGAGGCATCCGTGGTGAGGGTGAGGGAGTGAGAAATGGGAATGAAGGAACCCCTGTCTTAAATTGCTCTGGACCTGCCACCAGTGGAGGGCTAGGATCAGAGTTTGAGTAACTGGGACCAACTGGTAGGGGTCCTTCCTTTGAGACCAATAGGCCCTCAAATGGAACTGAATGTCCCTCATCTGGAATCTTGCTCCTGCACGACAGCTGTGGAAGCAGCCATGTGCCCGAGGAGTTGCAGAAAATGCCTTGCTGGTCGAGACCCAGGGGTAAAGAGGGATGCCAGGGCGATGAGTCTGTCCACCCTTTCCGAGGGAAGAAAAGCCCTGGCTAACCTTGTGTTCAATTCTGCGCCTATGAAAGTTAGGACCTGAACTGGTTCCAGAACTGACTTTGGTAAGTTTAGCAGGAATCCCAGGGAAGTGAGAAGCTGCTGGGTGACTTGCAAGTGGGATTTCACTTGACCTGAAGACTGACCCACAATGAGCCAGTCGTCCAGGTAGGGAAACACAGCAACCCCTTGCCTTCTTAAGTGAGCCACTACTACAGCGAGACATTTTGTGAATACCCTTGGCGCAGAGGTAAGGCCGAAGGGCATTGCCCTGAACTGGTAGTGGCCTGAGGGCAGTTCGAACCTGAGGTACTTTCGGTGAGAAGGCCTGATCAGAACATGAAAATAGGCATCCTTGAGGTCCAGGGAAGCTAGCCAGTCCCCTGGCCTTAGGGAAGGCAATATCATTGCCAGAGTCAACATTTTGAACTTTGGTTTCAACAGATGCTTGTTCAAGTATCTTAAATCTAGAATGGGCCGCCATTCTCCTGTCTTTTGGGGTAAGAAAGTATCTTGAATAAAGCCCTTGCCCTGATGGCAAGGAGGAACCCTTCCACTGCTTTGCAGTCCAGCAGAGAGAAACCTCTGCTTCCAAAGCAAGGGCTTCTGAAGGATTTGCAGGTGGAAATGCCTGGCTCTCATCTTTGGAAAGTGTTTGAAGCTGAGAATCAGACCCTGGCCTATTACCTCCAGAACCCATCTGTCCGTAGTTTAGGGACAGCCAGTTCCGGCTGAAATAGGCCAACCTGCCCCCCGTACAGGAGAATCGGCCCTGGACACCCATCAGGGTGCCTGCTAGCAGCAGCCTTAGGCTGAGGAGGATGGTCTACTGTGCCACGCCTACCCCTGCCTCTGAAGAAACCCTCTGCGAGACAGCAGAGGAGGCTTGAAATTGGTAAAAGGCCTGGAAAAGGGCCTGCCCCTACCTCTGGGAGCATGCCTTTGTGGCATGGCATGCTTCTCCTTAGCCTGGGCACTTTTGTAGGTAGTTCTGTATTCATCCATCTTTTCATATAGTTTTCTGTTTGCTCCCCAAAAGAATTTCCACTACAGGAAAATCCATAGCCTTTGACTGGGTATCTTGGGACAGATTAGTGCATCTGAGCCATGCCAACCTACGGGAAGCTACAGAAGTGGCCATGACCCTAGAAGAAACATCATAAACATCAACAGCAGTATGAAATTGAACTTTAGAGGCTTCAATGCCATCAACAGCCACCTGTTCCAACTCACTAGCCAGCTGGCCATGGGCCTGCTTGGCTAACTGCAATACTGTGAACCACCTAGATTTCTGATATCTAGCTACATAAGCCATATAATTTGCCTGCCTGAGTCCCAAAGAAGCTGCCATATACTGTTTCTTCGCCATGGCATCAATCTTCCTGGAATCCTTATCAGGAGGATGTGAGGCCAGAGGAATATTAGCCTTGTCACAGGCTGCAGCTTGTACCACACCTACATGACTACACTGCTCAGTAAGGAAGTCTGTATCCGAGCCTGACAAAGTATACCTTCTGTCCATTTTTTTATCTACAGGAGGGACAGAATGAGGATTTTTAAAATCTTTGTTGTTTGCTTCCTAAATGACTTATGCAAAGGAATAGACAACCTCCTAGACTCTGGAATATCCATCATTTCCACATAATCAGGCTCCTCTTGCTCATCCACAGCCTCCTCTAAAGGAAGCTGGAGGGTTTCTGTAACCTTTTGTAAAAATAAAGAAAGAAGGAGACTCAGACAGAATAGGAGGAGATTCTAAAGGTCTGTCTGGAGAGATGTCCGTTCAATGGGCACGTCAGACCCCCAGCCACACATATATTGATCAAATTCCTCCTCCCCTCCTGTGGTTCATAAAATCCTCAACTTCAAAATCCTGAACCACTGGGACTGAACGAACCAACCTTTTACCAGCTGTTGGTGGTTCTACAGATCCCTGAGACAGTGACTGGACAATCTGAATGGCTTTAGCTATCTCTGCAGCAGTTGGAGACACAATTTGGACTCCAGACCTACTGATTTCCTTGTCTTTTTACTTGGGACTGGTTCCTCTGAACCAGCCTTCCTTTGCCCGAGAAGTCTAGCCCTGGTCAGAGGGCACTCCCTCTGGTCCAGTGGATACTGGACCGGGCTGGCCATCTGGGTCAGCGGACTTTTTGGCCTCTCGTTCCCTGAGCTGGCCCAATCTCTTCTCCAGGGTGGCTGCAGGGAAATTTTTACACACCTGGCAGTCTGACAGGAGGTGGTCAGCCCCCAGACAATAAACACAAGTGGTGTGTGGGTCAGCCTTGGCAAAGGCGTCCCCACAGACATTACAGTGTTGAAACCCAGTGGGCCCGGTTTTTCTTTTGGGTTTCTCAGACATAATGCCAGCCTAACCAAAACTTGCTGTTTTGATGGCAGTGCCAGGCAAGACACCCTTATCGGTTCCTAACCATGTCACGGGTATTTGAAAAAAAGCGTTATAATTCCGTTTTTTTAGAGACGATAAGAACGGAACCGCACTCTAAAACCACTGTACACTTTTAAAATGCAGAAAAAACCAACCGATCGGTTCAAAACCGAACCGATAATTAATTTTCCACACAGACTTAAATTTTAGTACTTACGGTTACCAGATAGAGCTTTAAAACCGAAATGCGGTAAAAATAATAACTTTTGCCGGTTCAAATGAACCGAAAAATACTCGCTTGAACCGAGAATGAACCGAGCTGAAGGAGCTGATCTCCGGAGCGACTGTTCAGTGAAGCGGAGTAAAGAATCTGACAGTTTCATTTGAAACTGCCAGATAGAGCTTTGGGCACAGCGCCCTCGTGCTGTAGAACTCCAGATCTTCTGGAGTTAACTCCTTCCTCTCCGGGGCAGTTCAGCTGCAGTGGCTGACTGCTATTGTTATAATATAGCAAGACTTCATGGTGTTTGAAAGACCCTGATGTGCATATAGGCGTCCTGCAGAGCCAGTCCCCTTGATGCTAGAGGGGGGCATAAGGCCTGGCCGGGTAATCATCCTGAACCTTTTCTACTCTATAAAGAGATTTAGCAAACTGAGGCCCAGAATGGGCCAAAGGTCTACTGTCTTTTTTTTGAGACCAGAAAAAAGTGAAGATAAAAGCCCTGCCCCTGTTGTCCCGAGGGGACTGGCTCTACCACCCACTTTTACAACAGGGCTTGAATCTCTCCTTCGATAAAGGGAATGTGCGAAGGAGGTTAACTCGAGAGCATATCCTCTCCTTTACGTGGTCCAAGACACAGCTGTCCGATGGGATGTTTCTCCAACCCTTTGACGTAAAGGGAGAAGCGACCCCCTACTGCCTCCCCAATCGCCTCCACTGGAAGGAGCTGGTAAGGAGTCATTGTGTGTAGATCCGGCATTGGGCAGAGAGGGCTGGGAGGACTTAGGGCCTCTAGAGGCAAAGCTCACAGAGGTCTGGGGTGGTGCCTTGCTTTTGAGGCAGCCCTTCTGCGGAAACTGACTGTGGGTATTCTGCCCTGGTTCTTACAAAATGGGCGTCTACGAAAGGGTTTCAGGTCCCCCTTGTACATTTTTCGGATGGACCATATTGACTTCCCAGAGTCTTGGAGATGTGAGATCTATTTCTCGGTCTCCTCTCCAAAGAGAACAGATCCCTGGAACGGGAGGTCCAGGATCCCAGACTGCAGATCCTGGGAGAAGCCTGAGACTCTAAGCCAAGTGTGGCGTCTAAGGCAAACGCCGGATGCCGCTGCCCTAGATGCCGTATCCACAGTGTCATATGAGGCCCTCAGAACATGAGACCTATGTCTGAACCTGATTTTAAAACGTCCAGGAGCTCTGTCTTTTATGCCAAGTCTGGCAAGGCCTGAGCAACCTCTAATCCCTTCTCCCATAATGCATTCTGGTACTGCACCATATGCGTAAGGACATTCAGGGACCGGATAGAGCAGGTGGAGGCAGAATAGATTTTCTTGCCCCACCTGATCTAAATATGTGGACTCCATGCCAGGAGGCTAGGAATTAAGGTGCTTCAGCTATTGTGACTTATCATGGGCAACCGTGATCACCATGGAGTCTGCCTGAGGGTGTTCCACCAGGAAAGGCTCATCCCTCAGTGCCTTGTATTGTTTCTGACTTTTTCGAGACTGCCGGAGTGGTGTAAGGATGCTTCCAAGTGATCCGCGTAAGATCCTGGAAAGTATCCACAAGAGGAGGGACTACCAAGGGTTTGGCTCCTTCTGCCTCAGTTACTTTGATAGTCCCCGGCACTTGGGATCCAGATCCTCTGTCTCCCACCCGTTGGAGGACTGGATATGCCTCATGACGTCCATGAATGTGGGATTGTCAGGAGGTGCCCTGGGAATGTCCTCCTCGTCCGGGGACACTGGCCTGTCTCGAGAAAGGAAACAGTCAAGGCCCGAGCTGGGCTGCGAACCCCGGCCCCTAGAGGAAGGGGAAGCTGATCCTGAGGTGGATCTGTGCCTTCCAAGAGAACACCACCCACTGTTGGACCAACAACGGCTAGATGACTAGCAACGGAAGTGGGACCGGTGATGGCTTGATGACCGCCCCCAAGTGTAGGAGCGACGGCGGTCAGAACTAAGTGACCATGAGTGACGTTGGTGTCTCCTCTTTTTGTGTAAAGTTCACCCACGAGAGTCCTTGGAGCTGTGTGAGCGAGACTTTGTTTTCGGCTTAGGAGAAGATGGCTTAGGCACAGGAGCTGAAGGCTTCTCGGCCAGGCTTTTGTCCTCTTCTTTATCTGGAGCCTGTTCTGGGTCCGGCTGCAGTGGAACAACATCCTTTTTGACCTATCCCCACCAGAACTGAAATAGTTCAGTCAGTTCTTCCTTTGTGAACTGCACCGCGGCCGAACTGCCTCAAGGTGAAGGTCAGTCTGATGTGGGAGGCGCAATAGGTGATGAGGCAACGTCCGATGGGTCCTTAGGCAAGGGTGTTGACTTGATCCTCCTTGTCCTCTGGCGTGGATGCCCTGTGGACCGTCGAATGTTTGGGCATTGAGGAGGCATTGCCTGATGGACACTCTTTTTCTTGGACCGAAGACGTCCTGGAGCCGGTGGGTTTGGAGGCCGACGTCTGTTTAGAAACAGCAGCCAACGTCGCTGAGGATCAATGAGTCGTGACCAGTCTAGTGACCGACTCCCAATCCTTGGAAGCCAAGGCCTTACGGGGGTGGGTGCTGATGTTGGGACCTTGCACGGTGGGACAGGAGTCCCCGCGGACAAAGTAGAGGTCCAGACCCCTGTAGTGGAGGACGTCCGGAAGGGAATAACCTTCACCTTCAGGGAAGTTTGGGCTGGAGATCTGGAGCCTTGCTTGCCATTCCCTGACGCTGGTGTTTTGGTGGGAATGGAAGCTTATTTCCACTTTGTAGAGTGCTGAGTGGTGCAGAAAGAATTGGACCCTCCCGAGTTTGACGCCAAGGAGGGGCTTTTTAGGGGAGGGGACCGGGAGCCTTGAGCGCCTTGGACCGACCTAGGTTCTTCTCTCGGGACGTCCGATCTGAGTCTTTTTTTGTCCTTATGTTTGCGAGAAGTAGAAGAGGATTTTTCTGCTGGTGAGGCCTGCATCACTGCCACCTGCTGCTCTAGGAGATGGTCTTTGAGTGCCTTCAGGCGACGAATTCTAGTCCGACCGGTAAAGCCTCTGCACACCGAGCAGGCCTTGGTGTCGTGGTCGGGCCCCAGGCAGAAGACTCAGGCCTCATGTTTATCCTTCGCCAGTATCTGGCGACCACAGGCGCACTTTGTCCTCTTATTCTCGGTGGACAAGCTAGACGATGGTGAAGATGACGTATAGCAATGGAGGAGATGAAAAGTGGACTTTTCGACCGAGGAAATAAGGCAAAAAAATAGGAGACAAATGCTAGTTCTTCCAGAAGTTCACCAAAGAGCCTAAGTCAGTGGGTCTGCGGCGGGAAAGAACTGGGGTGGAGCTGGGGACTGCCCCCTGATATACCATTGGCTGACGTCGGGGCAGAGCGGTCCCCACTGGAGACTGCTAGCTAGAAGTTTGCCTTGGGGTCCTACTGTCTGGCAGCATAGTCCTAATGGTAATAGCCTGCTGCAAGAGATCCCACTTGAAGTAAGACTGGTCTTTTCTGCCAGAGAGTGATCATTGCCAAATCCTTTATGGACTGGGTTTGTTTTTTCGCTGTAGTTATTGCCACTATAGGGTTCCATTACTGCTGCTTACTGTTTCCATTATTTTTGAGCATTTTTTCATTAAATTACATGCTTCCTCTGGTGCCATATCTTCCCTGAAAGATAAGCCATCTGAAGGCTTTAAGACCTGTTAGTCCTTGCATGTGGTTAATGGCACAGCAAGTGCCTGAATGCCATCGCCCAGAGCATGTGCTGGTCAAGCAGTGTCCCCTTTACAAGGCATTGAGTAGAAAATCTTGGAGTCCAAAAAGACCAAGTTTGAGTAAAAGGCTTCATTGTCTACTTCAGGTATGTCCTCCCTCAGTGTTGTTGCCTCGTCCTCCGACCCGAAGACTGATTCACTAACTGATTTCATTAATCTCAAATGTTTTGCCAGGAAAGCCATAACAGACATCCTGAGGCACACACTTTCTCTAATGCACAACCTGGTGCTGCACAGATAATTGCATTTTCAATCACACCGCACTCCTGTGATTGAAAATGTAATTATCTGTGCAAGCCGAGGTTGTACATTAGAGAAAGAGTAAAGTGCCTCGGGTCATCCCATTTTCCAGTTGCCTGTGGTGGTGCAGCTGGTAGCGCAACCAGAACAGTATTCCGGGTGGACTGAGGTCAAGTCCCAGTTAAGGCACTCCTTTCTTTTGTCTTCTGCTTGTACTTCAGTTGCTTCTGCAGGTTCCTTCAACTCCCTCTGATCGACGATGGAGCAGCAGAAACCAGATCAGGGTTTCAATTTTGTTTGCAGTGCTGGCAGAGGATGTTGGTCACCGACCTGCACGTTCTGTGTGTACTGTCTGGACAAGCAACATGACATGATCATGTGTGAGCTCTGTTTAAGCATGGTTCCTGAGCAGTGTTCCCATTTACCCCCATCTGTACTTGATTCAAGTACAAATTATGAAATTCAAGTACATTTTTGTGTGAAGGGGTTACACTGTACCCCCATAATTCTGTTTGAAGTATATGTACCCCACAGAAGTGTTGTACAAATGGTAGAATGAACCCTTATAATTTATTTTGTACCCCTGGAAATTGTTGGAGAGGGTGCAGTGCACCCCCAGATCTGCAGCCTTAATGGGAACACTGTTCCTGAGTCCCTTAAGAACCAGAAGCTCCAGCTGTTGTTTGGTCTGCCCTCTGAGCAGGATCTGAAGGACTTCAGTAAGGACCGCAAGAAGACCTTGGCTGCAGCTGGGTTGGCTGAACAACTTGTGGCCTTTAAGGCGGACGTGGTGGCGGGCACTTCTTCTGTCTCGGCACTGTTTACTGGGGCCAACATCAGAGGAACATTCACCAGAGAGTTCCAGAGATGTGTCTGGCTCTTCAGACCTTGGAGAACAGACCTGCCATCCGTGGTACTAAGAGCAACTGCCTATCATGGGACTGGAAGAGAGGGAGGTCCTCAAAGTCCTTCGTCTCACCCGACGGCTGTCGAGCGCCCCTCGGCGGAGGGGCAGGGTGAGTGCATTTAGATACCCCCATTGATCCAGTCGACTTCAACTCCGTGCAGACCACCAAGATCTTTCTCGAGCCTGTTCACCATTTGTCGGACAGGGTCAAGGATTCGATCTCACAAACCCTGGTGCTCCTTTTCTTCACCCAGGAGGACGTGGTCCAGTCAGTGTCCCCATCTAGCCCTTGACAGGAGCAACCTGCACTGGAGGTTGGGTCTTCCACGCCCATGTTGCTGAACATGGGTAGGCACGTGATGATCTGCAACCGCCAGAAAGCCCTTCTCACCGTTAACTGGCTGGTTGAGGTCACAGTCAAGATTGCAGCCAAGGCACTCCCACTCAATCAGGAGGTGCCGCCATCAACACTCCTCATCATCCTCCTTGGGTGAGGAGAGACACTGCCGTAAGATGCGCTGGTGCTGTGAGGGAGCACCTGCAACAGCATGCTATTGCAGGGCAAGGTAGGGCTCTACCCCTGGACTTTTGGTCTCCTGGCCATCATTAGTGGTACCAGCAGCTGCTTCTCCACCTCTTCGGGTTGGGCCACCACCATCGCAGCCGAAGGTAGGCACTCTGTGGAGGCCAGCTACTCAACCACTGGTTAGTTAGGCCAGTTGTCAGAGAGGATACCCTGCAGGTCCATGGTGAGAAACCAATAAGGTCAGTCGTTGAGGAGTGCGTGGACAACTTGGATCTTGAGTCCATGGCCTCCTCTGGAACTCCCCTCAGCAGTTGCGGCTTGGTCAAGGAACTTTCTGCTGAGTATGGCCCGGTGGCCTTTGGGGCGCTTCTCCAGTTCGTCATGTAGTCCATGATGGTCCCACTTGAGTCAGTCTAGAAGAGGGCTAAGTACGCCCTCATAGACGTTGACAAATCCCCCTGGGGTTGCCTTACCTGTGGCTGAAGCCATTTTGGACTTAACCTGGAGCTTTGGCAACATCCTGCCCGGCACCCTCTGCCCGCACGGTCTGCAAGTATGAGATCTCCATGGTTTCCCTTTTGGGGTTTTTGGTCCACCCTTCATGGAGGGGTTGGTCACAGATTTGGTGTTCCACACATCCGGATACGGGGGGGGGGGTTGTACAAGCAGTACCCTCCCAGCCGAGCCTGGGCCCCCTCGGGAAGAACGGATTTCTGCATGCACCCAGTCGGCTCTTCGAGACAACATCGCTCAGCTCCTCCTCAAGGAGGCAATAGCTGTCGTGGCAGATCCGTCTACAGACCCAGACTTTGTCTTCAGGTACTTCCTGGTGCCCAAGCGGATGGGGTCTGGTGCCCCATTCTAGATCTCCACGACCTGAATCAATATCTCAGGTCACACACCTTTCGAATGGTCACTCTGTCCCAGATCATACCATCCTTGGAACGAAACATGTGGCTGTGTTCACTGGATCTGCAGGATGCGTTCTTTCACATCCCAATCGGTCCGTCCCATCAGCGGTTCCTCTGCTTCAGGGTCAAAGGGACTCTGTACGAGTTCCAAGATATGCCATTCGGCCTGTCATCGGCCCCACGGGTCTTCACCAAATGCACTGCAGTGGTGGCGGCCCATCTCCGGCGTCGGGTTGGTCAGAATTTATCCCTACCTCAACGATTGGCTCCTTGCAGGTTCCACCCAACAGGAGGTGGAGAGGTCCGGGGATCTGGCCCTCCAAACCGGTTCCCAGCTCGGCCTCCTGATCCACGAGGCCAAGTCAGAACTCGTGCCTTCTCAGGTGATGGGCTTCATCGGGGCAGAGCTCAACTCTTGTCAAGCCAGAGCTCGGCTCCCTACGGACACTACGAACATACGAAATTTGCCAGCAGATAAAGGCCTAGAGGTCTATCAAGTCTGCTCGAATGTGCAGCTAGCACCCTATTCTGCAGCTGCCCCTCCCTTCCACCCTTCCCTTCATTAACCCTCCCCTTGTCCTGTCCCAGCCTCGTTTCAAGCAGTCCACTGTTCTACTGCATACCACTTCAGGAGGTAACGCATTCCACCCAGCCACCACCCTCTGTAAAAAAGTGTCTCCTCGTCTCCCTCCTGAACCTTCCTCGCTCCAGTCTCATCATGGCCCCTGGTGTCCCTCCCCTCCCTTACTTGAACAGCCCTCTGTACTTGTCTTGTTTATTCCTTTCATGTATTTAAAGGTTTCAATCATGTCACCCCTGTCTCTCCTCTCTTCCAGTGAGTACATGTTCAACTCCTTCAACCTCCTCTCGTATGATAAGTCCCCCAGCCCCTTGATCATCTTTGTCGCTCTGCGCTGCACCCCCTCCAGTAACTTAATGTCCCTCTTCAGATACAGGCGCCAGTACTGCGCGCAGTACTCCAGGTGTGGTCTAACTAATGACCTATACAGTGGCAGAATCACCTCCTCCCTCCTCGAGGATATACCCCTTGCAATACAACCCAGCATTTTGTTGGCCTTTGCAGCTGCCTTCCTACATTGTGTCGAGTTGTTCATTGACCCTGTAATGAGCACACCCAGATCCTTCTCCTCCTCTGTCTGGGCTAGCTGCACTCCCCCTAGCTGGTAACTCCTCCTTGGGTTCTTCATCCCAAAATGCAGCACCTTGCACTTTTTGGCATTAAAGCTCAGTTGCCAGGTGTCTGACTGCGGAGGTTCTCTCCTCCTTTGCCCTATCATTTCTGGTTGGGCACTTGTGGCCTGCCTGGTACTTTCTGCGCCTTCTGGGTTACATGGCTGCATGCACCTCAGTGGTCTGTTGGGCTCGGTTTCACATGCGCCCCCTCCAATGAGAGCTGGCAGCCCAGTGGACTCAGCACCATGGTCATTTCGATCAGTTGATCGCTATAACCCAGAAGATGTGGGACACTCTCCAATGGTGGACTGCCCCAGACCGGTTGCAGGAAGGGATCCAGTTTGTCCTCCTCGAGCCGACTGTCGTCCTCACAACCGATGCGCCTCTCATGGGCTGGGGATACCACATGGGGGACAACAGGGCCCACGGGCTCTGGACCCCCAAGGAGTCCCGATGCCACATCAACCTGTTGGAGCTCATAACAGTCAGCCTGGCACTGTCAGCTTTCACTCCTCAGCTCTGGGGTCAAGTGGTTCAAGTCCAGACGGACAATGCAGGGTTTTATTTAACTCTAAAAATTGATTAGCGTTTTGCTCATAAAAGTTCTAAAAGATTGTAAAAATGCATAGCACTTGCCTCACTGTGTTTAACAAACATAACACTTAAAGAAAACCTATATAAATGCTTTCTGTACAGTTAGTATTGTCCCAAGAAGAAAACTGCTAATCAATTATTTAAAACCCTGCAATACCACGACCATGTACTACCTCAACAAACAGGGTGACACGCACTCCCATCTGCTGTGCAAGGAGGCGCTCCGGATCTGGACCCTCATGAGCCGGTTGGAGGCAGATCTCCTAGCCATCCATGTGACAGGAGCTTCGAACCAGCTGGCGGATGCTCTCAGCCGCTTAGGCCAGACATCCCACGAGTGGTCTCTCCATCCAGAGGTAGCTTACAGCCTGTTCTCCCGTTGGGGCAAACCGATGGTGGACCTGTTTGCCTCCAGGGAAACACAAAGCTGAGGCTGTACCATGCCTGCCTCCCTCAGCATGGCTCACTGCAGGGGGATGCCTTCTCGAGGCCATGGACTCCAGGCCTCCTCTACACCTTCCATGCATTTCCCTTGATCCACAAGGTGTTACTCAAGGTGAGGAGGGACATGGTGAAGGTGATTCTGGTAGCCCCAGACTGGCCGCGCCAGTTCTGGTATCCAGATCTCCTCAGCCTCAGCTGCAGGCCCCCAGAGCGACTTTGTACACGCCTGGACCTGATGATATTGAACCAGGGGAAGGTATTCCACCCCGACCTTCAATCCCTGCACCTCACAGCCTGGTTCCTGAGCGGCTAGAGTTCCAGGCTTTGTGTCTTTCCTAAAATGTCTACACTGTGGTGGAGGCATCTCGTAAGGAATCGACCAGGAGAGGTTATGCCTTCCAAGTGGAAAAGGTTTTCCATTTGGTGTCAGGGTGAGAGTCTGGACCCCTTATCCTGTTCTGTGGCTAACATTCTCTACTATCTTTGGTCTCTCTCCAAAGGGGGTCTACGGTCATCGACTCTTAAGGTGTACCTGGCAGCCATTTCTGTACAGGCATGAGCCGATAGCCCATTATGGATCAGGAGACAGTGGTTGGGCGCTTTTTCAGAGGCTTGGATCACATATCCCCTCCTGTGCGTGAACCTCCACCTCCAAGGGATCCACTGCTGGTATTGGCAGAGCTCATTGGCAAGCCATTCGAACCCATGCACAAGTGTGAACTGTCACACTTGTCGTGGAAGACGGCCTTTCTGGTGGCTGTCACGTCTGCCAGGAGGACAGGGGAGCTCCAGGCGCTCTCGGTGGACTCCCCTTATCTGGTCTTCCACAGGGACAAAGTTGTCCTGCGCCCCCACCCAAAATTCCTTCCAACGGTGGTGTCAGAGTTTCACCTTAACCAGGTGTTGACTCTGCCGGCATATTACCTTCATTACACCTCGGAGGCCGAGTACAGGCTCCATACCCTGGACCTTAGACGTGCTCTCTCCTGTTACAAGCAGAGGACGGCGGAAGTTTGTGGAGAGGTTCGGCAGCTGTTTGTCACCTATGCTGAAGCCGCTTCTGGCAGACCTGCAGCAAAGCAGACTTTTGCAAGATGGATTACATCATGTATAGGTCTGTGCTATGAGTTGGTGGGCAAGGAGCCTCCCAGAGGGATAAGAGCTCATTCTACCCACCATACTGCTGCGTCGGTGACTCCTTCCAGGGACATCCCTATCCAGGAAATCTGTCGGGCTGCTATCTGAAAGTCAGCAAACCCCTTCATCACCCACTACCACATCGACCTTGAGTCACGCTGGGATGCCTGTTTTGGGACCTCAGTTCTCCTATCTCTGTTCCCTAAGTAGGGGGTATGCGCCTTTCCTCCCTCCTTCCAGAGAACTGCTAGGAGTCTGCCAATAAGTGTGGATGAACAACATATCCACGATTCTAGAAAAACTGGTTACTCACCTGTAACAGTAGTTCTAGGAGTGGTATATGTTATTCATCCATACACACCCACCCGACCTCCCCAGCTTTAGGCGCACCACGTTGCTTCCAGCGGGCTAAGATCTGGCGTCATGGGGCGGGGCCGAGGTATATACCACACTGGTGGGTGGGAGGAGCCAGCTTGAAGACTTCCGGCAAGATTTAAAGGGGAAGTCTCCCATAGTTTCACACCAGTATTTTCCCAACTCCTTGTGTAACTGTTGTGTGCCTTCTCCAGTTGCCAGCAGTCCTACTGCTGTCCAAATCTAGATTATAAATAAAAATTTACAGCCCCCAGAAGTTAATGTGTTTGTCCTCCATGTTACCATCAATGTTGCTGGAAGATGATGTCATCAGAGCAACAGATAATGGTGCTGCAATAAATGCAGTTCCACCAGTAAACCAAACCCACAATGTTTGGTTCCACACTTGAGTAATGGAGGAACCCATTTAAGTGTTGTGCACATCCTGAAGTGCAGGTCTAATAGGGACTAGGACCACGTGAGTGTGATGCAGCACTGATTTGAGGTAAATACAGTATTCATATAAGGAAGTGCCTGTATGTGTTGTGTTACTGTTCCTGTTAGCAAAAACAGTTTACCCAATAAATGACTCTGGGTGCAACAAGAGGTTTAAGTGGTATTATACAGCCATTGTATTATGTTCTGTGTGTGTTAGCATTCTCTGTTTTGATTGACACCAGCAGTGAGAAGTAATCTTGTAAATATGCGCGCCTTTCCCTTTGTAACTAGGCAGTCTGTGATTGGATGGCTGCCATAAGGCAATAAAGAGTTCAGCTGTAACAAGGAATAGGTTACCAGGGAAGCATCAGCTGCAGCATATGGAAGAAGGATAATCTAGTGGTTAAAGCACAGGCACAAGAACTGGGAGACTTGGGCTCAAATCCTACTAGTCCCTTACTCTATAACCCTTAACAAGCTCCCCTAACCTCCTTGGGAACTGTGATGGCCCCTCGTGTCCATGACTTTAAAAGTGCCCCCATTCCCATTACAAATCATTAGCAGTGATGTGAGAGCTACAGCACTTCACTTTGAAGTTACTGAGGACAAGCTGTGGCAGATCTTTCCTTGTCAATCTTCACCATTCATTACTGCTTGATTTGGGTATGCAGAGGCGCCGCACCTGCTAAGGAGGTTTTTTTTTTTTTGTCTGCTCTAACGGCGCCGCCCCCAGCTGCCAATGACTGCGCCATGCCAGGTGGCTGTTAGGTGTCAGACTCCTCCTCTGTCTCAGTTCTGTTTCTCCCGCCGTCAAGGCTGCACCTGCTGCGCAGTAGTTCCAGTGTTTCTGTGTCAAGACTCCTCGTTTTTCTCCAGTGGCTCTTGCTCGACGCCGTCTCCCGGTAAGACCGTTCCTTTATTTTCTGTCGACAGCGCCGAGTGCTTTATTGCTGTTTTTTGTCTTATTTAGTTCGCATCATGTCAGGTTCGGGGGCAAAACGTAAGTCGCAGGCAGGTCGTGCCCCTACGCGTCGGTGCTCCTGTGGCCGGCATTTCTCCGTCTCGGACCGGCATGATGTCTGTCTCCATTGCCTGGGACCCAACCATGATATGGACGCGTGCGATGCCTGTTTCTCCATGGACCGTCGTGTCCTCGAAGTCCGCGCATTCTAGATCGGCAAGGCCCCGCCGACCTTCGGGGGACGGCGTCGCTCCAGGGATTCCCAGGTAAGGTCTCTAGGCCCTTCCTCTGGGTCCCGATTCGGGCCTATATGGTCCGTGGAGGAGGAGGCTTCCTCCTCTTCTGTTGCCGAAGAGGAAGCTTCTTTTGCGGTGTCGGAGGAACATCGTGGTCCCCCCCCCGGGGCCATGGCGGGGACACCGCCTCGGCAGTCACCTCCTCAGAGGTGCAGGCTCCCCACAGTGTCGAGGCCCGCGCCTGCTGGGCCGGCACGGTGGACCCTCGATGCCGCCCTCCGGCGCCATTTGAATCGGCACCGCTTGTGCGGTGATTGACGAATAAACGCTCGTCCGCCGCAGCGCCAGTCAGTTCGCTCTCTCGGCGCGGAGGTTGGTGTTCGGGGCCGGGCCTGGTGAGTGAGGTTGGGCCAAGGTCGTCCGGCGCCGTTCGCGGCGCCGTTTCTCCAGGGACCCCCGGGGTTGCTAGTTTTGTGGTCCAGCTGGTCTCTTCCTCTTCGGAGGTCAATGACTCAGACATGGACCCGTCCTGCAACCTGACTCTTAGTCGGGGTCCCGGTAGCTGCGTGGTGCTAAGGCGGCACTGTGAGGCCTCTCCGCTGTCCCGCTACTGTCCTCCCTGAGGGCCCTCGGGCTAGGGGTGGTCCTGGGTCCCTGGGGGCAATGGAGTGGGGACGGAGGGAGAGGCTCTCCCTCCTGGGGGGCTCATGACAGATACCTTCTCTGGTGCTGTTGCAGCCACTCGGGGTGGGAGAATGCTGGAGTCGAGGAGGAGGGCGCTCTTGGAGTCTGAGGGGTCGAGGGGCGGGGTGCAGTCATCGCGGTCTCTGCCGGCCACCCCTCAGGGGTGGCTAGAGACCACTCGCGCTGGGCCGCCTTTCCCTCTTGGACCCCGGGGTCCCCTCCGGTGGCGTTCCTGCGGACTGCCCTTCTGGATCCATGCAGTCCCAGGTTCGTCACAGGGTAGGATCCCCTTCTGGGCTCTTCCAGGTTTCGCATCCCCAGGGTTCCGTTTTGCGACCTGGTATGTCGTCCAGGAATCCGCCAGCTCAGGCTCCATTCTCCGGATTTCAGAGCCCTAGCAGAGGACAGTTGCCTCTTCGTAGGTGCCCTTCTCCCGTTCCTCTGCAGCCACCCCCCGCTCTTCCAGGCCATGTTGGTCCTACGGGCCTGTTATCCTGGGAGCAGTTCAGAGGTTCTGCGGTGGCCTTCCCCTCATATGTCAGGTGTATGAATGAGCGGGTCTTTCGCCTATCCCCACCGCCGCAAGAATCTTCTGGACACTTGAGCTCTCCATCATCCTCGTCTCCCTCCTCTGAAGGGAGAGGAACCCTCTGCTCATATCTCCTCCGATGCTGATTTCACTGAATATCAGCGATTCCTTTCGAGGATGGTGAGGGATCTTCGAATCTCCTACGTTAGGCGAGACAATACCGAACGGGAGACGCGTGAATTCCTTGGAGAATTCAGTGCCCAGCACCTGGTGGTACCTTCCTGGCCTATCCCCTTCCAGGAGGCGTCTATCCGTTCCTGGCAGTCGCCAGCCGCCCCTTCTCCAGCCCCGGCAGACTGTCGACGAAGGTATTGTGCCCCTTCGGAATCCCTGGGTACTCTCCCCAACCCGCCCTCGGGTTTGGTATACCTGGAGACTCCCTCCAGGTGCCGCCGCCTGGCGCACGACCGTCCACCGGATTCGGATTCCCTACAATTCGACCGGTGGGGGCGAAGAGTGTTCTTTTCCTCTCGTGCGATGGCTTGCATTGCGTCTCATCAGGCTCATCACGTTGCCTACAGTAGGCATTTGTGGTCGATGCTCTCTCAGATCTTAGCATTAATGCCTGATACGGAGCAAACCAGACAAGCTATTGCCCTCTCTGCTATAGGCCTGGAGCTGGCAAGACACCAAGCAAGGGCATCTTATGACGCCAGTGAGGTGGCTTCCAGGCTTGCGGGGACAGCGATCTGCATTAGGCGGACGGCATGGCTTCGTCTATCAAGGTTGTCACCCCTGGCCCGGCATAGGGTGATTTGCTCCACTTTCCGGGGGACCCGTCTCTTTTCCTCCAGAGCTAGGAGATTACTGCAGGGGCTTCCTCTGTCTCTCCGTCCTCGGGGGAGCACCCCCTAGCTTTCCTCCCCCATAGGCTTCTCTTTTGATTAGCCCAGGGTCTTCCCCTTCTGTTTCTCACCAGCAGGAGGCTGGGGGTCTTGTTCCCTCAGGGTTCTACCCTTCCCCCTTTTTCTAAGGGGGGGAGGCTTGGTACTCACCCAAGCAGTAATGAATGGTGAAGATTGACAGGGAAGATATGAAGGTGCATGCCTACCGTAATTCTTGATCTTCTCTTGTATCTTCACCATTCATTACTGATCCCTACCCACCTTCCCCTCAGTGGCCTCCTTCTGTGGCGTCTCCCCCTCCCGTCTCGTTCCTCTTCCTTCCTTTGGCCTTTATGCCAAGAAAAAAAAAAAAGTTCTTTTCCATTCTTAATGAATGGTTCCTTTTTTCCTCAAGGTAAAGAGGAACGAGCACGGTTGTACTTTTCTCTAAATTCTGAGGGAACTCTTTCTGACCGCCCTTAGGGTGCGATTCCTAAATACCTTCTTCAAGTTATGCAGTTTCACAGCCCAAGAGGCCATGCTCTGACTTGGCCTCGGCAAAGTCTAGAATCCTCCTGGCAGGTATTATTTTGAGCTCTTCTAGCTGCTGATTGAACTTGTCAGCTCTGACGTCTGCTTGCCTTGCCTTAGGGAGTCTGATTGAGTTCCTCTATCTTTCATACAAAACTGCCTTCGAGAAGGCATAGTCTTTCCCATACACTACTGTGTTAGCACTTAACAAGGTGCTAAGGGACTTAGTCCCCTTCCTGGGTGGGCGCTCTACCCGGAACAGGTTCTGCCCTGGCAGTCTAGGAGCCCTCAGCTAGGATGAAGGGACTTGGCATGTTGAGAGTTCAGAGAGTCTGCCCTCATTCGGATCTGTTCAGGTGGTTCGGTTGAACCTCCCCTCAGTCCTAGCAACTGGGATTCTTGCTCCCTTGTTAGTTTCGAGCCTATAAGCCTCTCAACCAATGCTCGATGGGCACTGTTCTCCCTCTCAACATGCCTCTTTTTCTTCTTCTTCTACTTTCTCTTCCTTCTCTCCCTTCTCTCTCCCCCCCCCCAGAGCCGCCCCGGAGAAGAGGCCCTGCGGTCCCTTAGGGTAGGAATTCTCTCTCCTCTGTCTATTCTCTACCGGCTTATTCCTTATTCAGTTTATATCCTTTCCTTTTTCTGTCCCTCGGCTCTCTTACCTCGCTTTCCTCTTTTCTTACCTTTTATTTTCACCTCTCCGACTACCAGAACTGAGATAGAGGAGGAGTCTACGGCACCGAACGGCCGCCCCTCGCGCATGACGCAGTACGTCGCGCTCGAAGGCGGCGCCGTTGGAGCTGACTCAAAAAAAACTCCGTGAGTGAGTGCGCGCCTCCGCACTAACACAAGCAGTAATGAATGGTGAAGATACAAGAGAAGATCAAGAATTACGGTAGGTACGTAATTTTCTTTTCCCCCCTCCCCCTGCTTTGCAATGCCAGCATTTGAAGTAGGATGTCCCTCACAAATCAGATGCTACACTTCAGCTGTTGTAGGTAAAGAAACTAATCAGTCTCAGTATTTGTAGTGCTCTGTATTTGCGTAGCTCATTCGTGCCATGTCATATGCATTCTGTGTCTTGGTATTTCCAGTCAGAAACTCAGATTTAAGGAGCATTTGAAATCTAAAACAATACACTTTATAAAGTAAGTGATCTAGCTCTCCACTTTCAGGCTGCTGAAAGGGGTGTATATGTATAATTTGTGCAAAGGAGGAATTAAGTCTTGTGTGTTTCTTTGGGAAACTGCTCAGGCCCACCTTGTACATGAATCTTCTCAAGGGTGTTCACCTGGTTCTTCTCAAAGGTGTTCACCTGGTTCAATACAGATTGACTGCTTGATTGACTGATTCAGTCTACTGCTCTCCACAGCATGTTACAACTGCCTCACAGAGACATGAGCAATACAAGGAAACAGAGTTTGTTTCCTGTGAATGAAATACTATTAGATGTATTATTTGCTCTACACATACAGTATTAAGGCTACAAGTACTACTCCGTATGTGAGTTGCATGACATAACTGTCTTAAGGCATTGCAAACAAACTAAAATCAGGATAGACAGCATTGATACCCTTGTGTTTTCTTCTGCACTGTTGCTGCAGTGACATCAAGGAATGGGAGGGTCTGTATTACAAATGACTCATTTGCATGTAAGTGGAGGCTTGCTTGACACTTTACTAACTTGTGTCAGAGCTTCAGACTCTAGATATGTGTTGCAACAGAAGAAATGACTGATCTTTTATTGACATATGTACAGTGATTGATGTAATGTATAATAAATACATCAGACATTTCCAAATCAGAAATATACAGGAGTCTTCTCCTTTAAAGGGGAAAGGGACATGCCAGAATGTGTGGATGAACAACATATACCACTCCTAGAACTACTGTTACAGGTGAGTAACCTATTTTTTCTGCTCGCTAGAGCCTGCGCTTGGTGTTTTCTGGCGAGACGCTTTGTCTCTCTCTTGGACAGGGAAGTTTCTGTATGGCTTCCCTCCCTTTTCCATTCTTCAGAGGGTCATGCTGAAGCTTCAGGCAGAAGGAGCAGAGATGATTCTCATCGTTCCTTTGTAGCCTCGGCAGATTTGGTTCCTCCTGCTTCAGCAGCTGGCAGTGGAATATCCGATACAGCTGCTGCTGAGCTCACACTTGTTTCAAGATTAGGGAACGCTGGTCCATTTGGACCTTAAATTCCTACATCTTCATGCCTGGTTCCTGCAGACTTAGCCAGGAAGTAGGTATGGGGTCTTCCAGGAGGTGGCGGACATTCTCATGGCAGCGAGAAAGCCCTCAGCCAGATCCACTTATGCAATAAAGTGGAAGCGTTTTTGCTTATGGGCTTCACCCCATCACTTGGACCCGCTTACCTGTCCAGTGAACTTGATCTTAGAGTATCTCCTCTCCTTGTCGAATCAAGGCCTGAGCTACTCTTCCATAAAGGTACATCTTTCTGCAATCTCTGCTTATCACGTACCTGTGGAAGGGAAAACATTTGTGTAACTGGACGTTTCCTCTACTTTCTTGCAGGGCATATTGGATATCAATCCTCCCATTAGAGATCTGATTCCACCCCGGGATCTCCTTTTAATGCCAGAGAAGTTAACCCTTCCCCCATTTGAGCCTGCTGCGGATTGCGAGCTGCGTTTTCTTTCTTGGAAAGCGTTGTTTTTAGTTGCAGTTACTTCAGTCCGGAGCGTTTCCGAGCTTCAGGCCCTGATGTGTAAGGAGCCTTATCTGATTTTTCATAAGGACAGGGTGTCCTTGAGAATGAATCCTAAGTTTTTGCCAGAGGTGTTGTCCGAGCTTACGTTAAACCAGGACATCAGCCTCCCTGTTTAGTACCCAGATTGCTCAAACGGAAGGGAAGGGAAGCAATCCTGCATACCTTGGACATCCACAGGGTGCTACCTTACCCACGCCACAGCACATCGTAAATTGGAGCAGTTATTTGTGGCCTTTGCACCACGCTGCAATGGCACCTCTCTGTCTAAGCAGACGCTTTCTAAGTGGCTGGTCAACTGTATTGTTTTCTGTTACAAGTATAACAAGCCCCTTCCAGGCCCGGTTAGGGGTCATTCTGCCAGGGAGTGGCTACTTCATTTGCTTCTCTATGCAACGTCTCCATCGAAGACATCTGTGCAGCGGCTGCCTGGAGCTTGTGCATACTTTCATCAAGCACTACAGCCTGGATATTGCCTCTAGGAAATGGAGGGTAATAAGTACCAATGCCCGTAGTCTGGGCAACAAGCTCCCTGAGCTGATGGCCTTAATGGAAGAGGGATGCCTGGATATCGTAGCAGTCACAGAAACATGGTACACAGAGAACCATGACTGGGATGTTAACATACCAGGGTACGTAACCTACAGGAGAGACAGGCAGGGGAGAAGAGGGGGAGGAGTAGCTCTCTATGTAAAGGAAGGGATAAAAGCAACTGAACAAAAGAGTAAACAGGGAGGAGAGGAGGCACTGTGGGTCACCTTGGAGACTGGAAAGGGCACCACAGTCCGCACAGGGGTTGTGTACAGACCCCCATGTCAGGGGGAAGAAATGGACAAGGATATGATAGAAGGCATTCTTAGAATGGCAGAGAAAGGGGAGATACTGTTGATGGGAGACCTGAATATGCCAGATGTTAACTGGAGCACATTTGCTGCAGCCACATCCAAGAGCAGGGCCATTCTTGATGCCCTACAGGTGGCAGGCATCAGACAGCTAGTTTCGGAACCCACTTGTGAGGGAGCAATCTTAGACCTCGTAGACTCTCAAGCGGGGGCAGAGAGGATCTCAGACCTAGAAGTGGGCTGCCATCTGGGGACAAGTGACCATCAAACAGTGTGGTTCACGTTAAACTCAGCTACAAGTCACAAGCTACACAAGTGAGGGGTACTGGACTCTTAGGAGGGCTGACTTAGTAAGATGGGAAAGTGCTCAGAAAAAGCACTAGCAAAACAGGCTAGAAGGAGATGTGGAGCAACAATGGGGAATTATCAAAACTGCCATCACAGAGGCAACAAGCCTTTGTGTGAAGCAAATAAACAAATGAAAACGAAAGAAAAAGCCACTATGGTTCTCAAAAGAGGTGGCTGTGAAAGTCAGGAAGAAAAAGATAGCATTCCGGAAGTATAAGGAAACAGAGAGCTGTACCAGTTAAGGCAGAAGGAAGCAGGGAGGGAAGTCAGAATAGCAAAGGCCCAAACTGAGGAAAAGATAGCCAACTCAGTTAAGAAGGGGGATAAAACCTTTTATAGGTACATCAGCGAGCGTAGAAAGACAAAGGGAGGGATAGTGAGGCTGAATAGAATGAACGGTGGGTGGGCAAAGGGGGACAGTGAAAAAGCAGGAATACTGAACGAATATTTCTGCTCAGTATTCACAAAAGAGGAGGGGGAAGTGCCTAATCCAATTAACAGAAGCACTCTTGATAGGGGGGTCGATCCCAGTCCTTTCACAGAAGAAAGGGTTCTGCAAGAACTCCTAAAAATGAAGGTGGACAAAGCAATGGGTCCTGATGGAATTCACCCCAGAATTCTAAAAGAATTAAGGGAGGAACTAGTGAAACCACTGGCTACTCTTTTTAATAAATCATGGGAGGATGGTGTGGTACCCGAGGACTGGAGGAAGGCGGATGTGATTCTCCTTCACAAAAGTGGGACCAAGACAGAGGCAGGAAACTACAGACCTGTCAGTCTGACCTCTGTGATAGGGAAAGTGATGGAGTCACTTCTGAAGGAAAGAATAGTTGAGTACCTAGAGGCCAGTGGAGCACAGGACCCAAGACAGCATGGGTTCACAGCGGGAAGGTCATGTCAGACAAATCTAATAGATTTCTTTGACTGGGTGACCAAAGTAGTAGACCAGGGAGGGGCTGTGGACATGGCCTACCTAGACTTTAGCAAGGCATTTGACACAGTCCCACACAAAAGATTAATAGTCAAATTAACCAGCCTGGGAGTGGGACCCAGGGTGGTAGCCTGGGTAAAACATTGGCTGGACAACAGGACACAGAGGGTAATTGTAAATGGAGTCCACTCTGAAGAAAGGGGGGTTACTAGTGGGGTACCACAGGGTTCAGTATTGGGTCCAGTCCTTTTTAATGTCTTCATCAGTGACATTGCAGAGGGAATGGAAGGAAAAGTATGCCTTTTTGCAGATGACACAAAGATCTGCAACAGGGTTGATACACAAGGAGGCGTGAAAAGGATGAAAAGGGACTTGGCAAGGTTGGAGGAACGGTCAGAAGTATGGCAGCTAGGATTCAATGCAAAAGTGCAAATAATACCTGGAAACAAGAACCCAGGGGAAGAATACACAATGGGTGGGGAGGTAGTAACAACAACAAAAAAGGAAAGGGACCTGGGGTAATCATATCAGATGACCTTAAGGTTAGCAAGCAATGTGAGAAGGCAGTAGGGAGGGCTGGGGGTATACTGGGATGTATAGGGAGAGGTATCATCAGCAGAAAACAGGAAGTTGTTATCCCTCTGTACAGACAGTTGGTGAGACCCCATCTGGAGTACTGTGTCCAGTTCTGGAGACCCCATCTCCGCAAGGACATAGACAGGATAGAGGCAGTCCAGAGGAGGGCAACTAAAATGGTGCAGGGTCTGCAAGAGAAGCCGTATGAGGAGAGACTAAAGGAGCTTAATATGTATACCCTTGAGGAAAGAAGGGAGAGGGGGGACATGATAGAAACTTTTAAGTACCTCAGTGGAATCAACAAAGTCCAAGAGGGTAGCATCTTTCAGAAAAAGAGACTTGCAAGAACAAGGGGACACAATTTAAAGATAGAAGGAGGGCGGTTCAGGGGCAATGTGAGGAAGTATTATTTCACAGATAGGGTAGTGGATGCATGGAACAGCCTTCCTGAGGAGGTTGTGGGGGTCTAAAACTGTGGGAGAATTCAAGAATGCATGGGACAGACATAAGGCAATTCTTGTGGGGGGTAGGAAGAAATAGGCTGTTGGTTAACTAGGATCTGCGGCCTATCCTGTAGGTAGGGAAATGGGCAGACTAGATGGGCCTAGCGGTCCTTATCTGCCGTCAGTCTGTGTTTCTAGGGGGAAGGGCAGGTTTCAGCCTTGTGATCCTCCAACGTCTTCTGTCATAACTGCCTCCTTAGGTTTTGCATTTATTGAATCTGTGTCTATTTTATTGTTTTTATGTGAAGTTGCTGTTCAGGTGCCTTGGTTTTAAGAAAGGCGCAGTAAAAATAAAGAATTATTATTATTAGGCTACAGCGCTTCTCAGACTTACCGCTCTCCCTTTCTCGGGATTGCTTGGGACTCAGTCCTAATGGTAATACCCTTCTTCGAAAGCTCCCACTCTAAGTAAGATAGTATAGTTACATAAGAATTTACCATAAAAGTAGATTTTTGAGAGGAGCTCTTGCACCAGTCGCTACTTTCCCTCCCCCTGGTGAGTTCTGCATCACTCCCTCTATGGCATGCTCTCCCATCTGGTACGCCTGCTGGTCCTTTCACTGGGTCTCCAGCAGGCTAACGCAGGGCTGGGGACCCGCTCTGATATACCATCAGCAGATGCCGGGGCAGAGCCGGGAAGGCTTTTGGGGACTGCTTAATTCCTTTAAGACAGCACTAGCCCAAATCGACTGGACGCCACTGGTCAATCTCCAGGACATTGAACTTGCACTGCAGTACTTTGTAGACAAGTTCAGTGCAACTTGTGACTTATTTGCCCCAATTAGAAGAAGACAAACCCGGGGATCTTGTAGTTTCTGGATTACCAAGGAGCTGCTTGATCTAATGAAGAACTAAGACAACCTGTGGTGCAGGGCCAAGGACTCTGGCAAGAACGATGATTATCAGAGATACAGGGCAGCAAGGAACAAGTATACAAACCAAGTAAGACTTGCCAAAGCTAAGTTCTACAAGGACCAGCTGGAGAGGTCCTGGGGAGACTGCAGGAGATTTTGGGGGACCTTGAAGGAGCTTCTAGGGATGGAAGACAAAAAGCATCTTACAATGCTCCACATAAATGGAACTTCCACCCAAGATTTGCTCACTATTGCCAACTCCTTTAATACAGCTTTTACAGACGTCAGCGCTGTACTCCCACTGGGTTGTTTTACTGCTTCTGAGCAACCTCAACCCACCCCCAACAAAAACAACAAACACTCTAACTTCTATTTCAAATGCCCATTAAGGAGGCTAGGAAATATGTCAGTAAGGTGCTCGGCAAAACCAGACAGGGCAGTGATCAATTGGAAATGAAGATGGTAGCACTCACCCTGGGTGAAGTGATTGCCCCCATCACATTAATATTTAATAAATCGCTCACTCGCATTAGCTAAATTCCCATCAGTTTGGAAACTAGCTCTAGTCACCCCATTCATAAAAGTGGGGACTGCCTAAATACTGCTAACTATAGGCCTATCTCGATCCTCTTCTCCCCCAAAGCTCTGGAGAGAATAGTGGCTGACCAAATCTCAGATTATTTGCAAAAGTACAACCTTCAATGTCTCCAGCAGCATGGCTTTTTTTAGGAAGAGCCATAGCATGACAACTGCCTTGGTCGAATTCATGGATTATGTGCACAAGGCTTTAGATGGAGTCAAGCTAGTGGGGTCAGTTTTTATTGACCTAATAAAAGCATTCAATATGGTCATCCACGCTCTTATCCAGCAGCTGCAGTCCCTTGGCCTCTCAACCACCTTGATTGGCTGGTTCCATGACTATCTCTTCCACAGATCATAGTGCGTTAAAATAGGGGCTGCAATCTCCTCAGCTAGGGAGGTTGCCCTGTGAGTCCCCCAAGGCGTCGTACTCAAGCTGCTGCTTTTTTAGCCTATTTCTGAATGCCCTTCCTGAAGCCTGTCCTAGCAAAATTATACTGTACGCCGATGATGCAGTCATGATGATGCTGACTCTGAGCAAGGAAGGAGGAGGCTACTTAAGATTACAGGAAGTTGCTGTCCCAGAATATGAAGCGTGAGAGTTATAAGGAGAGGAGCGAGTAAGCACACAGAGAAACAGGAGAGGGGACACTAAATAAGACATGATGGTAGTGGTGCAGTGCAATGGCTGTGGGGCGGCAGTGTTCCGGGAGACATTCTAGAGGCTGCGATGCTGCCCTAATTGTAGGCACCTCTCTGGTCTGAGGGAGGAGGTTGCCCGTCTTCAGGCTGACCTGGCTAGGATTCGTGAAACTTCTTCCCCCACCCAGGCACCACCAGGGCCACTGCTGCTACCTGAGAGGTTGCCAAGAAAGAGGAGAGGCTGGATCAAGGTGGGCTAAGGGAGGAAGGGGGTGGTGGAACAGAGGTGCATCCCTCCAGCTGTACCTCTCTACAGTTCTTACGCTGTTCTGGTGGATAGTGGTTCCTCTATGGAGGCACCTGCAGTGGAGATCAAGGAGGATGCTGGGAACCTCCACAAAGGAGACCCACAGGAGAGTGGCACGGGACCCTACAGGGGAAGGAAACAACTCCTGGTGGGGGACTCTATCATTAGGGGGGTAGAAGAGGGGGAGGAAGGGGAGAGGGAGGTAAGGTGCCTGCCTGGCACCACGGCTTAGAGGGACAGGAAGCGAATCCTCAGGATTGTGGGAGCACCTACACGAGGGAATGGAGCTGGATGTCATTGTCCACCTAGGGACAAATGACCTGGCTAGGAATGGGATCAGTGCAGTTCAAGAGGAGCTTGTAGAGTTGGGGAGGGGCCTTAGACAAGTATCGCATACAGCAACCTTCTCGGAGGTGCTGCCTGTCTATGGCAAGGGTGTTGCTAGGGTACTCCTCACCATGGAATTCAATGAATGGTTGAAAAACTGGTGTGGAGCTGTGGGTTTTGGCTTCACTGGGGACTGGGGAGCCACCTGGAGGGATGCAGGCCTATACTGACGTGATGGTCTGCATCTGTCCGAGGGATCCAGGATCCTAAGTGATGAGTTTAAATGCTTCGTGGCAACCATTAAACTAGCCAAGGGAAACACTGAAAAGGAGAAGGGGAAATCCCAGCTTCCCCCCACAAAACATGGTAATTAGTGAGGTAAACACCAAGGTAGAGAAGTCACTAAGGAGCAGGACAGAGGTAAATGCAAAAAAAGGCAAAGGGAGTAAGGGCAGAGATGGAGCAGAAAAAGGTAAGGCCATCAAAAATTGGAGCGTGATGAGTATCAATGCCCGTAGACTGTGTAACATGCTCCCTGAACTAGTGGCCTTGATGGAAGAGGGATGCCTGGATATTGTGGCAGTCACAGAAACATGGCACACAGAGAACCATGACTGGGATGTCAGCATACCAGGATACACAATCTACAGGAGGGACAGGGAGGGTAAAAGAGGAGGAGGAGTAGCTCTCTATGTAAGGGAAGGGATCAAAGCAACAGAACTAAAGAGCAAACAGGGAGCAGATGAGACACACTGGATGACCCTGGAGACAAGAAATGGCACCACAGTCCGCCTGGGGGTTGTCTACAGACCCCCATCTCAGGGGGAGGGAATGGACAAGGAAATTATAGAAGGCATCCTTAGAATGGCAGAGCAAGGGGTGGGTGGGAGGAGCCAGCTTGAAGACCTTCCAGCAAGATTTAAAGCGGCAAGGAACCTGCCAGACAGTGTGGATGAACAACATATACCATTCCTAGAACTCCTGTTACAGGTGAGTAACCTGTTCTTTTGCATCCTCTACCCTTGCTATCCAGGCTAACTATCTGGCACATATGGTCCAGTACCAGAATGTCCTTTGGGACCAAGCCCGGGATCTGGTTCAGACCTTACCGGAGGATCCCACTAAGACGCAGCTTGTTCAGCTCTTGAAGTTGGGCGTGGATGTGGGCAGTCACGTCCTCAGAGTGGCCTATGATGCTGTGGATGCCTCTGGTAGGGGGAAGCGGTGGGGGGTTGCCTCCTCTGCCATTCTTGGCTTCTAGTTTCTGGCATTGCCCCGAGATGTGCAATCCAGCATCCTGTATGCTCCCTTTCGGGGTGCCGTCCTTTTTGGTGAGGATATTCAGGACTTGATCTCCACCCTGCAAAAGTCTGGTAGAGCTCCCAAGATGGTTCATTCTCTTTATCCTACATAACCTAGAACTGGACAGTGGTCGTCCTCACGCCATTCCTTCCGCAAGCAATTCTGCCAGTCCACTAAAGGTCAGGGCAAGCACGAGGCGGCGTCCGTTCCCACAGCTGCTGCCTGGGCCCCCAGAGCACCCGCGGCTGCCCTCCTGGCATCCACTCCTGACTCCTTAGCCGATCCCCCTAATCAAGGGATCTGAGAGAGGCTGTTGGAGATTGGTTCTCCCTCCACCTCGACGGGTGACTGGAGATAACCACGGACAATTGGGTGCTTCAGATCATAAAACACTGTCACACTCTAGAATTCCTGGAGTGGCCTCCAGAAAACCCTCTGGTACACTCTTCTTATCCCCCAGCCCACTTATCTCTGGTCTGGGAGGAAATTCAGGCCCTTCTTGAATAAGAAGCCATAGAGCCTGTCCCTGAGAACTGTATCTGGAAAAGCAGAGGGAGGCGGGGGAAATCAATCAGGAGTGCAAAGGCAGAAACTGAGGAAAAAATAGCCTAGGCAATTAAGAAAGGAGACAAGACCTTTTTTAGGTACATTACTGATAGAAAGAAAACCGGGTTGGGATTGTGAGGTTAAAAAGGGAAGAAGGGGGTGTACGTAGGGGGACCTAGAAAAAGCAACAATACTGAACAAATATTTTTGTTCAGTATTCACAGAAGAAGGACCACTATTGGGGCATGGGAGCACCAGTGTGAAAGGCGGACACCAGCCCATTTACGGAGGAAAGAGTCCTAAAGGAACTCAAAAATCTGAAAGGGGACACGGCTGTGTGGCCAGATGGGATACATCCCAGAATATTACAAGAACTTAGGTGCTGGCAGCGCTAACAGCCCTATTCAACAAATCTATAGAGACAGGGGTGGATCTTCTTCGAGATACAGCTCTTGCAGCAGGTTACACCATTAGGACTGAAGCTGTCAGGCCCCAACGGAAATTTTCTAGCTAGCAGTCTTCAGCAGGGACCGCCTCAGACGTCAGTCCGGCCCCCGTCAGGCGTAGTACATAAGGAGGCGGTCCCGCCACAATCCCCAGATCTTCCCTTTTTTAATCTTCACCATTCATTACTTCCTGGGTGTTAGCCGGAGGCGCGCACCCGTCACGGGAGCTTTTTTTTTTTTAAACTTTGGCTAATGGCACCGCCCTCGAGAGTGACGTCATGCGTGATGCGCGAGGGGCAGCCGTTAGTAGCGACCGACTCCTCCTCCAACTCAGTTCTGTTTCTCCCGCCGTCGAGGCAGCACCTGCTTGCGTGTGTAGCGTCCAGTAAACTGCGTAGTAGTGTTCCGACTCCTGTTTTTTCTCTTCGCACTCGACGCCAATCCGGTAAGACTGTTCCTTTTCTATCTAACAGCGCCGGGTGTGTTTCCTACTGTGTTTTAGCCTTAATAGTTTCGCGTTATGTCGGTTCGGGAGCTGGCGCTTTTCTAAAGCAGGCGCCCCTATCGTCGGTGCTCCTGTGGCGGCATTTCTCTGTCTCGGACCGGCATGGCGTTTGCCTTCGTTGCCTGGGACCCAACCATGATATGGATTAAGTCGCGCGCCTGTTTCTCCATGGACCGTCGGCGTCCTTGAAATCCAGGCGTTTAAGCTCGGCAGGCCCCGCCGACCTTGAGCGGCCGTCGCTCTCGGGATTCTCGGGCAAGGTCGTTAGGCCCTTCCCGGGTCCCCTCCGGGCCTATATGGTCCGAGGAAGGGTCTCCTAGTCTAATCTTGCGAGGAGGCCCCTTCTGCGGTGTTGGGGGGCGTCGTAGTCCCTCCCGGGCAGGCCGACACCGCCTCAGCAGTCACCTCTTGGTGCAGGCTCCCCGATGTCGAGGCCCTTGGCTTTTGGGCCTGGCTGGGTCAGACCTCATGCCGCCTCTCGGCGCCATTTCGGATCGGGCGCGCTTTTGGATCCCAGCGCGTTAGCAGGCGCCCGGTGGTCGGGCACCGTTCGCGATGCCGATGGACATGGCGGCGCCGTCGGCGGTGCCGCCTCGCCTTCCAACGCCAGCGCCGTGGGCCTTCTCCTTCCTCCAGGCGGTGCCGGGCCTGCCGGAGCCGTTGGGGGTATGGAGTTAGGCCTGGCTGCTACCGGCGTGGGGGGGCGAGCGGCGTCTCCCTTGGTACTGGGGCGTTCGGCCCGTGGCCTCGAGGCCCCTGGGGTGGCCAGCATTGAGGTCCTACTGGTCTGTCCTCCTCGGAGGCGATGACTCGGTGGACCATCCTGGCACCCCACTCTTCAGGGTCTGGGTCCCGGTGGCTAGGGTACCAGGCGCAGCGGGCCCTCCCTCTGTCCCCCTACCGTCGTCTCCTGGGGTTCCCCGGCTGGGGGTGGCAGGAGCCCGGGGGCAGGCGTGGGGGTGACGGAGGAGCTCCCTCTCTAGAGGCCCGGTGACAGCTACCCGAGGTGCTGTTGCCCCTCTAGGGACAGGGGCCTGCGTTGGGAGGAGGACCTCTCGGGAGTCCGAGGGTTGAGGGCAGGGGTCTGCTGCTGGTCTTCTTTAGCCACCCCAGGGGTGGCCAGGGCTCAGCAGTGCAGAGCCTCGCTCCTTCCTCCAGGGTTCCCTGGGTGTCCTCCGGCGGCGTTTGTGCGGACTGCCCTTCTGGATCCATACGGTCGGTGTCGTCACAGGAGGTTCTCCCCAGGGCTCTTCAGGCTCCGCTTCCCCAGAGTTCCGTTCTGCGGCCTGGTCTGATATCCGGGATCCTCCTACTAGGGCTCCTTTCCCGGTTCAGAGCCCTCGCGAAACAGTTGCCTCCTCGGAGGTGCCCCTCTCCCATCTCTGCCTTCACCACCCCGCTCCCAGGCCATGTCGAGTCCCTCTGGTCCGTTATCCTGGGAGCAGTTCAGGGTTCTGTGGTGGCCTTCCCTCATATGTTAGATACATGCATGGCGGGTCTTTCGACTCTCCCACCGCCACAGGAATCCTCTGGACATTCCAGCTCCATCATCCTCATCTCCCTCCTCTGAGGAGAGGAACCCCTGCTCATCTGTCCTCCGATGCTGATTTCACTGAATATCAGCGTTTCCTCCGAGGATGGTGAGGGATCTTGGATTTCCTATGTTGGGAGACAATACCGAGCAGGAGCGTAATTCCTTGGTGAATTCAGTGCCCAGCATTTGGTGGTACCTTCCTGGCCTATCCCCTTCAGGAGGCGTCTATCCGGTCCTGGCAGTCCCCTGCCGCTTCTTCTCCAGCCCCGGCCGACTGTCAGCGTAGGTATTGTGCCCCCTCTGGGTCTCTAGGTTCCCTTCCCAACCCGCCCTCTGGTTTGGTTTACCTAGATACTCCTTCTGGGCGCCGCTGCCTGGCGCACGACCGCCCACCGGATCCGGACTCTCTCCAGTTCGACCATTGGGGGCGAAGAGTGTTCTCTTCTTCTCGTGTGAGTGCCTGTATTGCATCACATCAGGCTCCTGCGCTGCCTACAACCGGCATTTGTAGTCGATGATGTCCAGCTGCTGGCATCAATGCCTGACGAGACAAACCAGACAAGCCGTTGCCCTCTCTGCGGTAGGCCTGGAGCTGGCAAGACACCAAACAAGGGCATCTTATGCGCCAATGAGGTGGCTTCCAGGCTTGCGGGGACAGCGATCTGCATCAGGCGGACGGCATGGCTTCGTCTTTCCAGATTGTCACCCCTGGCCCGGCGTAGGGTGATTCGCTCCGCCTTCCGGGGGACCCGTCTTTTCTCCTCTAGAGCTAGGACACTTTTACAGGGGCTCCCTCCGTCTCCTCGTCCTCAGGAGGCACCTCCTAGCTCTTCCCCACTTAGGCTTTCTGAATAAGCCAGGGTCTTCTCCTTCTGTTTCTCACCAGCAGAAGGCTGGGGTCTTGTTCCCTCAGGGTGTGGCCTCTTCCCCTTCCGGAAGAGGAGCTTAATACTCACCAGGAAGTAATGAATGGTGAAGATTGACAAGGAAGATATGAAAATTACGTACCTACCATAATTCTTGATCTTCTCTTGTGTCTTCACCATTCATTACTCCTCTCCCTACCATCCCCTCAGTGGCCTCTTCTTGTGGCTTCTCCACCTCCCGTCTCCTCCTCTCTCTGCAAATAAAAAAAAAAAAAATCTATTCTTTTTGAGGGGGTTCTTATTTCTCCAGAAAAAATTATTTACTCTTAAGATTATGGGCCATCTCATGGATTTGCATTGGCGATCAAACTGCACAACTACCTCTTGCCATTTCTGATGGAGATACCTCTGGGGTTATAGCCTGGCTCAGGCTATTCAGTTTTGATCCTGCAATCGTGCTCTAGCTTTAGCCCTAGAATCAAAACCCCTCCCCTCTATTCTTGCCTTGCAGAGCAGAGGGCAGGCACGTCTGTTCTTTTCTTTTCTAAAAAAAAAAAAGAAAAGGAAAAAATGCTGAGGAACTCTCTTCGACTGCTATAGGCATCCTTGGTATTGAGGTCATGCTCTAGCCTGCAAATTATTATCTGGAAAAAAAAAAAAAAAAACAAACAAGAGGGAGATGAGAGGAGGCAACCCTTCTCGTGAGATTGTATAATTGGTTTTCCTTTTAAGTGTCCTCCTGGACAGTTTTACAGAAGAGCAGTGCTGACCATATCCAATCCCCCCAGCCTAAGCCTCTGCCCTGCCTTAGCCAGGTCCGACTGAGTCCCACTTCTATGCTTGAAGCGCCTGAAAGGCACATTTCCATTCTAAACCCCTGAGCAGCCCTCTTGCTGCCTGGGGTTTATTCTTCCCTCCTCGGGTGTCCTCCGATTCAAGGCCTTGACGGCCAGGGCCGAGAGTGGTATCAACAACAATGGCATGTTGAAGATAAGGACTATGCCCTCCTGAGTCTGTCTAAGCGGGTTTGGTGAACCTTCTCTTCAGCTCTATCTCCGAGGATTCTTGCTTCCCTGTTAGTGAGCCTTCAGCCATAAGCTAACTATGCTGCGTTGGGCATTCTGGTCCTTCAACATCCCTCTCTCTCTTCTCTTCTTCTTCTTCTTCTTCTTTCTCATTTCCTTCCTTTCTCTCCTCCTAGAGTCGCCCAGGTAAGGAGGCCTGCAGTCCCTAGGTTGGGATACTCTTATCTCCTCTGTCCTTCCTCCATCGGCTTATTCCTTTTTCAGTTCATTCTTCCTTGCTTTGCTATCCCTTGGCTATCTTGCCTCGCTATTTCTATTCTCTGCTTTCGCTTTTGCCTCTCCGGCTCACAGAACTGAGTTGGAGGAGGAGTCGGTCGCTACTAACGGCCGCCCCTCGCGCATGACGCATGACGTCACTCTCGAGGGCGGTGCCGTTAGCAAAGTTTAAAAAAAAAAAAAAAAAAGCTCCCGTGACGGGTGCGCGCCTCCGGCTAACACCCAGTAAGTAATGAATGGTGAAGATATAAGAGAAGATCAAGAATTACGGTAGGTACGTAATTTTCATTTCTTTTCCCGCCGTCGACATCGGAGCATCGACCTCTCTGTCATCTTCTAGCACGCAATGACTAGGAAAAATTCACTGTTTCTTCTCTACAGGATTTCGTCTGATGTCCTCTCCAACTTCTTTGGAGGGCCATTCATCGAAGTGTGCCTGCGGCAAACAGATCCCTTTCAAGGATCCTCACTCTGCCTGTGTACGCTGCCTGGGCCCAGACCACGACACCCAGGCCTGCTCCTTCTGCCAGGGCTTCAACAGCCGTACAGGATCCACACCAGAAGGCCCTCAAGCTTTCCTCCTCGGGAAAAACTTAAGAGCAATGATTGAGACCCTTCCTCCAAAGGGAGTCTTGGAAGTCCCATAAACACAGGCCAACACCGGGAGAAGAAACCCAGATTCCCTTCCAGGGCCTCGGACTCCCACAGCTCTGGCTCCAGGTTGGACCGCTCTCCTTCGAGGGCTCGCTCTCAGCCTCCCCCAGTTCTCGTCAGATTGGCTAGTGGTTCCTCCTCTTTGCGGTCTGTCAAGACCTCCAGGCCTGTATCTTCGTCCACTAAGTCTAAGACCTCGTCTCGGTCTGGGGAGTGCCATAAGTCTTCCTCCCGTCATCCGGACTCCATCAGGTCTGTCTCCCAACCGCCGCCACCCCAGCGCAGAACTAAGGAGCTGACCTCTCTGAAGCGGATGTCGGACCAGATGTCAGCCCACCTGACGTTGGCCAAGCTACATAGGCACTCCCGGGAACCTGCTATTGTTCATCACCCGTCGCCGGTCGGGCGTTTGCCCTCAAGGATGTCGGCCGGGGGACCGGCGTCGGCTACTGCAGAAAGGAGGACCACACCACCGCCTACGGCGTCGGTTGGGGCGTCATCTGAGAGGACTCTACCCAGCCTGAAGACCAGGCAGGCGACCCGAACCCCCGAGCTCCCACGGGAACCCTCCCGGAATGGGAGACCCCGAGGGACCGAAGACAGGCTACGGTGCCGGTCCGTCGTCGAGCCTAAATTTGTCGGGGTGAAGGAGCTCTTCACCTTCTGGTGGGACACCATCAAGAAGGATATGGTCACCACCCAACCTCCTCCTGCGCCTGCGCCCCCTCCACCACCCAGGGGGTCAGCAGGACGGGCATCGACTCCCAAGGGGCCAGCATCCTTTCCTAGGGGCAGATCTTTGGAGAGGAGAAGTCCTCCTTCAAGATCCACTTCAGGGTCACCCAGACGGCGTCGGTATACCCCGTACGTGGAGGACTCCGGATCTGACACCTCTGCGTGCTCCACATCTCCTCCTCCAATCAGCGTCCCTTCTCCGGACCCACGCGACCTTCCCAGGTCCCCTCCGGATGACCCCTCGTTCTCCGAGATAATGAGGCACATTCAGGAGAACATGGGGTTTGACGCTGAAGAGCTGGACCCCGAGAGACTACGCCTTGCCCGCTACCTTCGACAAAAAGATCCCAAGCCTGTGGTAGTGCCACCCTTGGTGGACACCTTCGTGGACATCACCAAGATTGCGTGGAAGCGTCCACATTCAACTCCGGCAATGTCAAAGAAGGCTGACCGCCTGTACAAGGCCCCAAGGGAGGACCAGTACCTGGCGAACCATCCTCTGGCCGACTCCCTGGTCATTACAGCCTCACATGACCAGTCTCAGAAACCGCAGCACTTGAGCACGCAGCCACCGGACCCGGAGTCCAAGCAGTTGGACGTCCTGGGCAGGCGCACATACGCGGCCGCGACTTGCACCATTAGGTCGTTAAATTACCTCACCCACATGGTTCAGTTCCAGAATGCATTGTGGGAGCAGGGACAAGACATAGTTGAAAAATTGCCAGATGGTGACCAAAAAGAGGAGCTGTTGCAACTCCTCTGTACAGGTTCGGACGGGGGACCCAGGTGCTTAGAGCCGTATACAACTCTGCGGACTCTTCGGCCAGAGCTGCAGCCTCAGGCGTGTGTCTCCGGAGACACTCATGGCTCCGTGTCTCCGGTTTTACCCCGGACGTCCAAAAGAACATCATGGATGCCCCTTACCATGGCGAAGTTTTGTTTGGTGAAGCCTCAGAGAAGGTGATCACCAAATTGCAGGAAGCCGGGAAGGCGATTAGATCTGTCCACGCTATGTACAGGTCTCGACTTAGTTCCTTTCGCAGGAACCAGAGTCGCCTTCGCAGCGGATCCAAAGGCAACAACCACGTTCCGGCCGGCAACAGAGGGGCTCCTTCACCCAGAAAGCCCAGGCTAAGACATCCTCAGGCAGAGGCCAACAAGCCACAAAGTCGGCCCAGCCTGCAGGATCCAATGCTGCCACAGCATGACTCCTTCACGGCCCCCTCCCCTCCTCAGGATCAATGGGAAATGAAGGTCGGGGGTCGCATCGCGGACCACCTGCCAGGGTGGCGGTCGATCATCACCGACAGGTGGGTGCTACAGTTGGTTGAAAAAGGCTATTATATAGAATTTATAGACAACTCGCCCACAAGGCCTCCTCTGCTTTCCCGCAAATCAGGTCAGCATGCCCTGCTTATACAGCAGGAGGTGCTCACACTTCTAGAGAAGGAAGCTCTGGAGCACGTTCCAGGGGACCAGAGAGGAGCAGGATACTATTCACACTTCTTCCTGGTTCCAAAGAAAACAGGGGACCTCTGTCCAATTTTTGGACCTCAGCGACCTCAATCTGTGGTGGGTCTGGCGCTTCCCATGATGACCCTGCGGGCTAATCCCCATGCTGAAGGGCTTTCTTGGCGTCCCTGGACATGGGGCGCTGCACATCCCTATTGCTCAAGCGCACAGGAGGTTCCTGCGCTTCGAGTTTCTCGGCTGCCATTATCAGTTCCAGGCGCTTCCCCTCGGGCTGTCATTAGCACCTCAGGTATTTACCAAGTGCATGGCAGTTGTGGCAGCGTCTCTGAGGAGACAGGGCCACTACATGTTTCCGTATCTGGACGATTGGCTTCTCATGGCCCTTTCCAAGGAGGCACTACTGATAGCCATTCGGTGTACCCAGACCCTTTTTCAGTCTCTGGGCATCCTCATCAACTACGAGAAGTCTCTCCTGGTACCGTCCCAGAAACTGCAGTTTATAGGGGCAGTTCTGGACACCGTCAAGGGAAAAGCCTTTCTTCCCGAGAACAGAGCGGAATGCTTTCGATCCCTCATCAAGGATCTGTCAGTGAAGAAGACAGTCTCAGCCAGGCTGGTCCTTCGCCTGCTCGAACACATGGCTGCGGCCATTCCTACAGTCCTGATGGCAAGACTCCACATACGGGTAACCCAGTGGATGTTAAAGGTGCAGTGGGACCAAAGGCAAGACCGTCCGCAGCATCCAGTCAGAATCACAAAGGCTGTGGTTCGGGACTGGCAGTGGTGGCTAGATCCGGGAACCCTTTCCGTGGGGGTTCCCTTCTCAGCGCCGTCCCCGATGATAACTCTCTCCACAGACGCCTCAGGGCTGGGGTGGGATCCACTTGAGCGGGTGAGGTCTCAGGAACATGGACAACAGGAATCTCATCTCCATATCAACATATTGGAGATGAGGCGGTCACTTATGCCCTCAAAGCCTTTCAGTCGGAGATTCCACAGAGTACTCTCCTGTTGCAAACAGACAATACTACCGATGTATTACCTCAACAAACAGAGAGCACACACACACCCCTTTGCAGGGAGGCCATGAGAGGTGTGGGAATGGGTAGTCATTACAGGCGCAAAACCTTATTGCAGTTCCGTCCCGGGGTGGACAATACAGTGCATGAGCCGGCTGAGCCGTTCCCAGGCCAGAGGTCCACGAGTGGGAGCTTCTAAAGGAGGTGGCAGAGGATCTGTTCCACAGGTGGGGCACTCCAGAATTAGATCTATTCGCGTCCCCATCCAACGCAAAACTGCCCAGTTTTTGCTTGCTAGATCCAGGGCCTGGTGTTTTCTGGCGAGATGCGTTGTCCCTCTCCTGGGCAGACAGATTACTCTATGCCTTCCCTCCTTTCCCGTTGATCCAGAGAGTTCTTCTCAAACTTTGCAGGGAGCATGCGACACTTATCCCGATAGCATCCTTCTGGCCCAGGCAAATCTGGTTCCCGCTACTGCATCAGCTATCTCAGGAACCTCCGCTTCCTTTGCCAATCAGCTCCCATCTGTTTTCTCAGGAGGAGGGTTCATTAGTCCACCCGGACTTAAATTCATTGAACCTACATGCCTGGCTCCTAGAGACATAGCCATGATGCGGCACAGGGTCTCGCAAGAGGTGGCAGACGTTCATTCTGCCGCTAGAAACTGACAACACACGCAACATCGCCGTGAAGTGCGCAGGTTTGCCTGTGGGCTAAAGCGCGGCTTCTTGCCCCTAGACTGTCCTGAGAAGCTGGTTCTGGAGTACCTGCTTTCCCTTTTTCAATCTGGGCTAGCTTACTCCTTGATTAAAGTGCACCTTTGTGCAATCTCGGCTTATCGTGCCCCCATAGGCCATCATATGGTGGCTCAATTGGATACTACTCGGGCCTTTTTAAGGTGGGTCCTCCACCTTAGGCCGCCCATCAAGGATCCGGTTCCTCCTCGGGACTTGCCCATCGTCCTGGAGCAGCTTATGGTGCCACCCTTTGAACCAGCCGCAGATTGCGAGCTACATTTTCTGTCCTGGAAAACGCTGATCTTCCCTTGTCAATCTTCACCATTCATTGCTTCCTGGGTGTAAGCGGGCGACGCGCCCGTCACAGAAGCTTTTTTTTTTAAACTTTGGCTAATGGCACCGCCCTCGAGGTGGCGTCATGGCGGCGGCCGTTAGTAGCGACCGACTCCTCCTCCAACTCAGTTCTGTTTCTCCGCCGTCGAGGCAGCACCTGCTTCGCGTGTGAGGCGTCCTTAACTGCGTGGTAGTGTACCGACTCCTGGTTTTTCTTACCCTCTCGCGCCCGATCCGGTAAGACTGTTCCTTTTTCTATCTACGGCGAGCGGTGTTTCCTACTGTGTTTAGTCTTATTAATTTCGCGTTATGTCGGTTCGGGAGCTAAGCGCTTTTCAAGGCAGGCGCGCCCCCTATCCGTCGGTGCTCCTGTGGCGGCATTTCTCCGTCTCGGACCCGGCATGGCGTTTAACCGTTGCCTGGGACCACCATGATATGGATTAGATGCGGCGCCTGTTTCTCCATGGACCGTCGCATCCTTGAAATCAGCGGCGTTTAAGCTCGGCAGGCCCGCCGACCTTGAGGGGCGTCGCGTCTCGGGATTTTCGGGCAAGGTCGTTAGGCCTTCCCGGGTCCCCTCCCGGGCCTCTGATCCGAGGAGGGTCTCCTCGTCTTTTCTTGCCAAGGAGGAGGCCTCTTCTGCGGTGTTGAGGGGCGTCGTAGTCCCTCCCGGGGCGCGCCGACACACCGCCTCGGCAGTCACCTCTTCGGTGCAGGCTCCCCGTGTCGAGGCCCTCGACTTTTGGGCCCTGGCTCGCGTGGACCTCGGCGCGCCTTTGGCGCCGTTCGGATCGGCACACGTTCGCGGTGCGGTGATCGAACAGCGCCGTTCGGCGCCGTTTTGGATCATGGCGCGGTGATCAGCGGCGCCCGCTTTGGATCATGGCGCGGTGATCAAGCGGCGCCGTTGGCAAGTGCCGCTTTGAGCCTCGGGCGCGCCGACATCCGTCAGGCCTTGTCCCTTCCTCGGCGGTGCGGGCCTGCAGCGCCGTTGAGATAAGATTGAGCCTGGCTGCTACGGCGTGGGGGCGGCGGCGTCACCCCTGATACCGGGGCGTTCGTGGCCTCGGGGACCCCTGGGGTGGCCAGCATGCGGTCGCTGGTCTCGTCCTCCTCGGGAGGCGGTGACTCGAGCGTGGACCCATCCTGGCACCCCCACTCTTGAGGTCTGGGTCCCCGGTGGCTAGGGTTGCCAGGTGGCGCAGCGGGCCCTCCTCATCCCCCCCCACCATCGTCTCCTAGGGGTGGCGGGGAGCCAGGGGCAGGCGTGGGGGGGGCGGAGGGGCTCCCCTCTGGAGGCCGGTGACAGCTACCCCGGTGTGCTGTTGCCCCTCTAGGGACAGGGGCGCTGTGGTTGAGGAGGAGGGCCTCTCGAGTCGAGGGTTGAGGTGCAGGGGTCTGCCACTCGGTCTTCTTTGGCCACCTCAGGGGTGGCCAGGAGCCGTAGTGCAGAGCCTCGCCCCTCCCTCCAGGGTTCTAGGTGTCCTCCGGCGTTTGTCGCGGACTGCCCTTCTGGATCCATACGGTCAGGCGACAGAGGAGGTTCTCCCAGGGCTCTTCCAGGCTCCACTTCCCCAGAGTTCCGTTCTGCTGGCCTGGTCTGATATCCGGGATCCCTCCTACTAGGGCTCCTTTCCCCGGATTCCAGAGCCCTCGCGAAGCAGTTGCCTCCTCGGGAGTGCCCCTCTCCCATCTCTCGCCTTCACCACCCCGCTCCCAGGCCATGTCGGTCCTCGGGTCCGTTATCCTGGGAGCAGTTCAAGGGTTTCTGGCGGCCTCCCTCATATTGTTGGATACATGCATGAGCGGGTCTTTCGACTCTCCACCACCGCAGGAATCCTCTGGACATTCCAGCTCCCCATCATCCTCGTCTCCCTCCTCTGAGGAGAGGAACCCCTGCTCATCTTTCCTCCGATGCTGATTTCACAGAATATCAGCGTTTTCTCGAGGATGGTGAGGGATCTTCGATTTCCTATGTTAGGAGACAATACCCAGCAGGAGGCGAGAATTCCTTGGTGAATTCAGTGCCCAGCATTTGGTGGTACCTTCCTGGCCTATCCCCTTCCAGGAGGCGTCTATCCGGTCCTAGCAGTCTCCCTGCTTCTTCTCCAGCCCCGGCTGACTGTCAGCGTAGGTATTGTGCCCCCTCAGAGTCTCTAGGTTCCCTTCCCAACCCGCCCTCTGGTTTGGTTTACCTAGATACTCCTTCTGGGCGCCGCTGCCTGGCGCACGACCGCCCACCGGATCGGACTCTCTCCAGTTCGACCGTTGGGGGCGAAGAGTGTTCTCTTCTTCTCGTGCGAGTGCCTGTATTGCATCTCATCAGGCTCACCACGCTGCCTACAACCGGCATTTGTGGTCGATGATGTCCCAGCTGTTGGCATCAATGCCTGACATGGAGCAAACCAGACAAGCCGTTGCCCTCTCCGCGGTAGGCCTGGAGCTGGCAAGACACCAAGCAAGGGCATCTTATGACGCCAATGAGGTGGCTTCCAGGCTAGCGAGGACAGCGATCTGCATCAGGCGGACGGCATGGCTTCGTCTTTCCAGGTTGTCACCCCTGGCCCGGCGTAGGGTGATTCGCTCCGCCTTCCGGGGGACCCGTCTTTTCTCCTCTAGAGCTAGGAGACTTTTACAGGGGCTCCCTCTGTCTCCTCGTCCTCGGAGGCACCTCTAGCTCTTCCCCACTTAGGGTTTCTGAATAAGCCAGGGTCTTCTCCTTCTGTTTCTCACCAGCAGAAGGCTGGGGGTCTTGTTCCCTCAGGGTATGGCCTCTCTCCCCCTCCGGGAAGAGGAGCTAGTACTACCAGGAAGTAATGAATGGTGAAGATTGACAAGGAAGATATGAAAATTACGTACCTACCGTAATCTTGATCTTCTCTTGTATCTTCACCATTCATTACTACCCCCTCCATCCTCCAGTGGCCTCTTCCGTGGCTTCTCCACCTCCCGTCTCCTTCCTCTCTCGCAAAATAAATATATAAAAAAAAAACTATAAAAGATAGGAAGAGTTGCTCAATTTTTCCAAAAAAAAAAAAAATCTATATCTTGGGGGTTCTTATTCTCAGAAAATTATTTACTCTAAGATTCTTGGGCCATCTCATTAGATTTGCATTGGCGATCAAACTGCACAGCTATATCTTGCCATCCCTCGGCGAGATACCTCTGGGGTTTTAGCCTGGCTCAGGCTATTCAGTTTTGATCCTGCAATCCCGTGCTCCAGCTGTTGCGCCTAGAATCAAAACCCCTCCTTCTTCTCTAATTCTTGCCTGCGGAGAGCGGAGGCACGTCTGTTTTCTTTTTTTCTTTTTTTTTTTTCAAAAAAAAAGAAAAAATGCTGAGGAACTCTCTTCGACTGCTATAGGCATTCTTGGGATTGATGCTCTAGCCTGCAAATGATTATCTGTATAAAAAAAAAAAAGAAAACAAACAAGAAGGGAGATGAGAGGGCAGGCAACCCTTCTCGTGAGATTTTATGATTGGTTTTCCTTTCAAGTGTCCTCCTGGACAGTTTACAGAAGAGCAGTGCTGACCATAACCAATCCCAGCCAGCCTAAGCCTCTGGCCTGCCTTGGCGAGTCTGTCTGAGTCCCACTTCTATGCTTAAAACGCCTGAAAGGCTTACATTTTCCATTTCTAAACCCCTGAGCAGTGCTCTCATGCTGCCTGGGGTTTATTCTTCCCTCCTCGGTGTCCTCCGGTTAAAGGCCTTGGCGGCAGGAGCCGAAGGGTATCAACAACAATGGCATGTTGAAGATGAGGACTATGCCCTTCTGAGTCTGTCTACGGGTTTGGTGAACCTTCTCTTCAGCTCTATCTCCGGGGATTCTTGCTTCCCTGTTAGTCGAGCCTTCAGCTATAAGCTAACTATGCTCGTTGGGCATTCTGGTCCCTTCAACATCCCATCTCTCTCTTCTCTTCTTCTTCTTCATCTTTCTCATTTCCTTCCTTTTCTCTCCTCCTAGAGTCGCCCAGGTAAGGAGGTCCTGCAGTCCCTAGGTTAGGGATACTCTTATCTCCTCTGTCCTTCCTCCATCGGCTTATTCCTTTTCAGTTCATTCTTCCTTGCTTTGCTATCCCTTGGCTATCTTGCCTCGCTATCTCTAGTCTCTGCTTTCGCTTTTGCCTCTCCGGCTCACAGAACTGAGTTGGAGGAGGAGTCGGTCGCTACTAACGGCCGCCCCTCGCGCATGACGTCACTCTCGAGGGCGGTGCCGTTAGCCAAAGTTTAAAAAAAAAAAAATCCCGTGACGGGTGCGCGCCTCCAGCTTACACCCAGGAAGTAATGAATGGTGAAGATACAAGAGATCAAGAATTACGGTAGGTACGTAATTTTCATTTTTTAGTTGCAGTTACTTCGGTGAGAAGAATCTCCGAATTACACGCACTCATGTGCAAAGAGCCTTATTTAATTTTCCACCAGGATAGGGTATCCCTGAGGACAAATCCGAAGTTTCTGCCTAACATGGTTTCAGCACTTACCCTTAATCAGGATATCGACTTACCAGTGTACTTTCCCAAGTACACCAATCGAGGAGAAGCACTGCTTCACACCCTGGATGTTCACAGGTGTCTTGGATATTACCTGACCAGAACCAAACAGCACTGGAAAGCGGATCAGCCGTTTATATCCTTTGCCGAGAGGATGAAAGGGGCCCCTGTTTCGAAGCAGACCCTTTCACGTTGGCTCATTCAGTATATCTCTTTTTGTTATGACAAGCGCAGCAAACCCTTGCCAGGTGTGGTTAAGGGCCATTCTACCAGAGGAGTGGCCACCTCCTTTGCAGCGCTGAAGAATGTTTCCACTTCAGCTATTTGTGCTGCAGCTACCTGGAGCACAGTGCATACCTTTATTAGGCATTACAGCCTGGACATCGCCTCAAGGCGAAGGGCAGGTTTCGGCCTAGCCGTCCTTCAAGGACTTCTGTCCTAGGCTCGAGCTGGGTTGTACTCTCTGTTCTCCCTCTTCCCATTAGCATTTGATCGTCACTATTGCTTGGAAATCAGTCCTAATGGTGTAACCTGCTGCAAGAGCTGTATCTCGAAGAAGATAGTACAGTTACGTAAGAACTTACCGTAACAGTAGATCTTCGAGAACAGCTCTTGCAGCAGGTACCTTCCCGCCCACCATTCCCCCTTGGAGGAGGTAGGTTATAGCCTAACATCCATCTTCTGGGATGGGACGTTTTGTGTCTTAGTCTTGGCCATCTGATGGCGGATCCTCGGTCTCCTCTTTTGATGTCATCCAGCGGCAGGGAGTCTCCGGCGGGAGAACTGGGGATTGTGGCGGGACCGCCTCCTTATACTCGCCTGACGTCGGGGACGGACGGTCGGAGGGGCGGTCCCTGCTGAAGACTGATAGCTAGAAAATTTCCTGTGGGGTCCTGGCTCTGACGGCTTCAGTCCTAATGGTGTAACCTGCTGCAAGAGCTGTTCTTCTAAGATCTACTGTTACGGTAAGTTCTTATGTAACTGTACTTTTCAGGGGACTGGAAGAGGGCAAATGTAGTCCCTCTCCACAAAAGTGAGAACAGGGAGGAGGCTGACAACTACAGGCCAGTCAGCCTGACCTCAGTGGTGGGGAAATTAATGGAGTCGCTGCTAAAGGAAAGGAATTTGATATTTCTTGAATCCAGCAGGGCATAGGATCCAGGGCAACATGGATTCACAGCGGGAAGGTCTTTTCAGACAAATCTAATCGATTTCTTTGACTGGGTGACCAGGGAGGTAGATAGGGGAGTGGCAGTGGATGTGGCCTACCTAGATTTCAGCAAGGCCTTCAACACCATCCCACATAGGAGGTTGATAAATAGGTTGGGAAGCCTGGGAGTGGGCCTCAAGATGGTAAACTGGATCAGAAACTGGTTGAGGGATAGGACACAGAAGGTGGTGGTAAATGGCGTTTAATCCGAGTAGAGGGGGTGATTAGTGGGGTGCCACAGGGATCTGTGCTGGGGCCAGTCCTCTTTAATGTCTTCATAAGCAACATTTCATAGGGGTTGGAAGGGAAGTTATGCCTCCTTGCAGATGACACCAAGATCTACAACAGGGTCGAAACTCCAGTGGGTGTGAAAAAAATGAGGAAGGACCTAAACATGCTTGAGGAGTGGTCAAGAGTGTGGCAGCTAAGATTCAATGCAAAGAAATGCAAAATCATGCACTTGGGGTGCAGAAATCCAAGGGAGGATTACAAGATTGGGGGGGAGGGTTACTGATGGACACCAGTCAAGAAAGGGACTTGGAGGTAATCATATTTTATGATCTAAAGGTAACCAAACAATGTGAGGAGGCTGTGGGGAGTGCCATTGAGATGCTAGGGTGCATAAGGATAGGTATCAACAGCAGAAAAAAGGAGGTGGTTATGCCACTGTACAGATCACTAGTGAGACCTGATCTGGAGTACTGTGTCCAGTTCTGGAGGCCGCATCTCCAAAATGACAGACAAAATAGAGGCAGTCCAGAGAAGGGCAACAAAAATGGTGCAACGACTGCACCAAAAGTCATATGAGGAAAGACTAGAGGACCTCAGTAGTATGTATTCCCTGGAAGGGGGTGGGGATATGATAGACATTCAAGTACATCAGGGGTATAACAAGGTAACAGGAGGGTAGCGTCTTTCAGAAAAGGTGTACAAGAACAAGGGGGGCATGATATGAGGTTAGAGGGGGACAGGCTCAGGGGCAACATGAGGAAGTACCTTTTCATAGAAAAAGTAGTGGATGCTTGGAATAGTCTCCTTGCGTAGGTGGTGGGGGCAAAAACAGTATGAGAACTCAAGAATGTATGGGATAGACACGAGTACTCTAGCAATAGGGAAGAGATGGTAAGCTGAAGAACAGCTAGGGTCTGCAGTTATGCATTAGGTATGGAAAAGGGGCAGACTAGGTGGGCCACACCCTTATCTGCCCTCACCTTCTGTGCATCTCTGTGTCTGTCTCAGAGAAGAAAGGGGTTCTACTCCCACTTCTTCCTCTTCCCCAAAAAGACCGGGGATCTTCGTCCCGTCCTCGACCTGAGCCATCTGAACCTGTACATCGAGTACAGATGTTTCCGGATGGTGACTCTTCAATCGGCTGTTACCCCTTCTGCAACTGGGGGATTGGCTCTGCTCCCTGGGTGTACAGAAAACCTACCTACATGTTCAGGGTTTTCCTGCCCATCACCATTTTCAGTTCTGGGCCCTCCCTTTTGGCCTGTCCTTGGCACCCACAGTTTTTACCTAGTGCCTGGCGGTGGTGGCAGCCAGTCTGAGGAAGCAGGCCTTCTACGTGTTCCCCTATCTGGACAACTGACTGTTAGCAGCCCCCTCCAGGGATTCTCTCATTCACACCCTGGACTACACTCTGTATTTTTCAGACTTTGGGAATCATCATCAGTATGCCAAAATCCTGCCTCTCTCCATGCCATCGCTTTCAATACATAGGGGCAGTTCTGGACACCGCCCAAGGGATGGGCTTTCTGCCCCAGACAAGGCAGACAGCTAGATGGAGCAGATTCGTATGGTTTCCTCCAGTCGCTGGGTTCCTGCCAGGGCAGTCCTGCGACTCTTGGGCCACATGGTAGTAGCCATTGCCCCGGTCCATCTTGCCCACCTCCATATGAGGGTTCTTCAGTGGACCTTACGGGTCCAGTAGGGTCAGTGTATGGATGACCTAGACCAGCTGGTGTTGGTCATCGACCCTGACCAGAAAGTCCTGTCATTGTGACTGGAGCCAGCCAACCTCCTTTGGGGTGTCTCTTTTCCAGCTTTCGACTCCCCATCAGATTCTCATGACAGATGCTTCCGGCTGGGGTGGGGTGCTCATCTGGTAGATCATCAGACCCAGGGCAGCTGGACAGACGTGGAGCAGGGTCTCCATATCAATGTACTGGAGATGTGAGTGGTTCTGTATGCTTTGCAGGCCTTCCAGACTGATCTCCTCCTTGGTCCCCTGCTGGTGCAGATGGACAATGTGTGTTTGGTGTATTACATCAACAAGCAGGGGGGACCCATTCATACCCACTGTGTCTGGAGGCAATGAAGATCTGGTATTGAGCCAATGAGCAAGTGCTGGAGCTCTTGGCCATACATGTTCCAGACATCCAAAACGTCCTGGCAGACAGTCTCAGCCGGTCACGGGCTCATGAGTTGAAGCTTCTGACCTCAGTAGTCGAAGATCTCTTCGACAGGTGGGATCGTCCAAGGTTGGACCTCTTTGCGTCTCCACTCAATGCAAAACTGCCCCTTTTCTGTTCGCTTGATACTGGGCCTGGAGTATTCTGGCGAGATGCACTGTCCCTCTGCTGGAAGGGGTGGTTTTCTATACGCCTTTCCTCCCTTCCCACTCCTACAGAGGATTCTGCTCAAGCTCCAGTTGGAAGGGGCAGAGATGATTCTCATAGCTCCCTTCTGGATGCATCAGATTTGATTCCCCTTGCTGGAGCAGCTGGCGGTGGAACCTCCCATGCCCCTGTGCACTGGCTTGCTCTCCCAGGACCAGGACACCCTAGTCCATCTGGATCTAAAGTCCCTGCATCTCCATGCGTGGCTCCTGCGGACATGGCTATTGCCCGCTTTGGGGTGTCTTCCAAGTTGCAGATGTCTTGGTGGCTGCTCAGAAACCCTCCACCAGGTCCACTTATGCCATGAAATGGAAGCGTTTCTCCCTTTGGACTGCTTCTCATCACTTGGATCCCTTCACCTGCCTGGTGAGTTAAGTGCTGGGGTACCTTCTCTCCCTTTCAGAGTCGGGCTCAGTATACTCGTTCCTCAAGGGGCATCTTTCTGCCATCTCTGCGTACCATGCACCTATTGAGGGCAGATTTGAGGCTCAGCTTGAGGAGTTTCGCACCTTTCTGTGGGGCATCTTGCACCTGAAACCTCCCATTCGGGACCCAGTCCCTCCATGGGACCTCACTTTTATGTTGGAGAGACTCACTTTCTAGGGACATAGATATGTTGTTCATCCACACTGTCTGGCAGGTTTCTTGCCGCTTTAAATCTTGCCAGAAGGTCTTCAAGCTGGCTCCTCCCACCCACCCGGGTGGTAAAACTCTCGGCTCCGCCCCATGACGCCAGATCTTCCTTACCGCTTGGAAGCTTAGGTTCTAGGGACATGGATATGTTTTTCATCCACACTGTCTGGCAGGTATCCTTGCCGCTTTAAATCTTGCCGGAAGGTCTTCAAGCTGGCTCCTCCCAACCACCCGGGTGGTAAAACTCTCGGCTCCGCCCCATGACGCCAGATCTTCCTTACTGCTTGGAAGCTCGGGTTCCCTCCTTAACGCTCTGCGTATAAGGCTGGTTCCTAATTCTTCGGTTTTCCGAATTTAAAAGTTTTTTGCTTATAGACTTCGGTCTTCTATCCCTCGTGGCTCGATGGATAATCGACTCGGTTTTGGCGGTGCCCTGCGGGCAGAAGATGTCTCGGACGGATCCGCACTCCCGTGTGTGTACTGTTTAGGCCTTGAGCACGACCTGCAGGCTTGCGACCTGTGCTCTTCCTTCTCAGCCTACGTCCTCGAAGACCGTGCTGCCTGTTTACAGCTGGGGCGCCCCGAGAAACGTTTTCCTCCGGTAAAGTCTAAAGAGGCCCGGTCGGCGGTTTCCTCGTCGGCGGGCTCGGCGGATCAGCTAGAACAGATGATCGCCCTTGAAGAGGAAGCGGCGCGGGCCGCATCTTCCTCGACCGCGGCATTTATCCCGCTCTCCCTGGGTTCCTCTTACACAGCTTCCTTTAAGGAGCTTTGTCTGTCCCTCTCCACTAGGGGAGAGGGACCAACGTCTGCTGGACCTTCTTCTCGGTCCAAGAAGAAAGACAAGGGTAAGTCTCTTCGTCAACGCTCTTGGGAGCGGGAAAGGTCCCTCTCCCCGAGTTGTCGGCCATCGACTTCGGTTGATCATTCGGCTTCGGCCACTGGTCTCACAGTGTCCCCGTCAGGTCAGTTGACCGAGACTCCCGTCGACGCAGTCGAGATCTTTCTCGACCGTTGGGCCGGGTTGTCGACAATGACAATCCCCTCTCCCGGTTCCCCGGTGGAGTTGAGGATCCCGTGGGCTTGCCAGTGCCTCGGTTCCAGAGCCCTTGGTGTTCCCTCGAGCCGAGGGAGGGAGTCGGTTCCACCGTCCCCTCCCGCGCCGTCCTCGGAAAAGCCGAGGTCTCAGTCTCGGACTTCTTGGCCAGCCGATCCACGCCGTCATAGGTGGTCATAGGCACCACGGTAAGCGGCACCGCCACTCATCCTCCTCCTCGGATGAGGGAAGCGCGCGTAGATTAACTCCAACGATATGAGGACCTCATGTGGCAACAGCTCCTTCTGACTGGGAACAAGCCTATGCCGTCGCCTTCCCCGGCCATTACCTGCAGACCACGGTTAAGCAGGTGCGGGACCAGGGCAGGGCAGTGGCCAAGCAGCAACTTCAGACTGCTTTGGACATCGGTGATTAGTGCGCCAAGTCAGTAGCGGCCGCAGTGGCTATGCGCCGTTGGTCATGGCTGAGGATATCCACCTTCACAGCAGATACCCAGCACAAATTGGCGGATGTCCCCTTCCTGGGGACCAACCTCTTCGGCCCTGGAGTGGAAGGCCACCTCCAGAGGATCGAAAAGTCCAATGTCACCTTGGACTCGGTCTCATCCGCTCAGAGGGACAAGGGCCGCAGACCGCAACCCAAGCCCTTTCGTCCGTCTGCGCCCCCGGCACGTCCGGCCCAGCAACACCAGGGCCAGCAGGCTCGCGTTTGGCATCCCAAACCCAAGCCTGCGGCTTCCTCCTCCAGGAAGCAGGGAGGTAAAGGCCCAGGTGGTCCCTCGTCCGGTCCCTCCTCCAAGCCTGCACAGTGACGGGTTGAGGGGTGTCGCCCCCAACCTCGTCACCTCACCCCAGGTTCCCCCCGTTGGGGGGACGGCTCCGGTACTTCCTTTCCGCCTGGTCTGCTATTACCACAGACAGGTGGGTGTTGGAGGTGGTAGGAAAGGGCCTGCCTCTGGAGTTCGAGCAGGCCCCACCCTTCAGAGCCGTCGCACCTCGGGGGGCCTCGGGGTCTGAAGCCTCGCTGTCAGCTCGCCGAGCCGACATCGCACTCCTCCTCGAGAAGGAGGTGATGAGAGGTGGCGGACCTTCCCTCAAACCCGGGGTTCGTGTCCAGGTACTTCCTGGTTCCGAAACGGACAGGGGGCTGGCGCCAGCATTCTCAACCTACACGACCTAAACAAGTTCCTAAGGTCTCGAACCTTCAGGATGGTCACTCTGGCTCAGATAATACCATCCTTGGAACACGGCGTGTGGTTCTGCTCTCTGGACCTACAGGGCGCTTCTCCGTCCCTATCCGTCCGTCCATCAAAGGTTCCTTACGCTTTGGTGGAGGATCCCTTTTCGATTCCAAGCCATGCCCTTGGCTTATCTCCAGCTCCCAGGGTCGTCACCAAATGCATGGCAGTGGTGACAGCATTCCTGCGGCGCAGAGGGGTCCGGGTTTACCCTTACCTGGACGATTGTCTGATAGCAGCCCCCTCCAGACAGGAGGTGGAGCGGTCCAGAGATCTGGCCCTCCAGGTTTGCTCTCAGGTCGGCCTCCTCATCAACGAGGCCAAGTCGGAACTCGAGCCGAAGCAGGTGATTCTTTTCATCGGGGCAGAGCTCGACTCTCTTCGAGCCAGAGCATGGCTCCCGGCGGACAGGGCCGAGGTTCTTTCCTCCTTTGCCCAATCATTTCTGGTTGGGCAATTGCGCCCTGCCCGGGACTTCCTGCGCCTCCTGGGTCTCGTGGCGGCCTGTACCAGCGTGGTCCGTTGGGCCCGCTGGAACATGCGCCCTCTTCAGTGGGGGCTGGCCAGCCAGTGGTCCCAACGCTGCGATCCATTGGACCAGCTAGTGACGGTGACCCAGGGGATGTGGAACACTCTCCAGTGGTGGACCGTTCCAGTTCATCTGCAGGAGGGCATCCCGTTTGTCCGCCCCAAGCCGACGGTCTCTCTATCGACTTATGCCTCTCTGGGTTGGGGTGCCCATCTGGGGGAACACCGAGCGCACGGCCTCTGGTCCCCGCGGGAGTCCCGATGCCACATCAACCTGCTGGAGCTCCGAGCGGTCCGCCTAGCTCTCACCGTCTTTGCTCCGTTTCTTCGGGGTCAATTGGTCCGGGTCCAGACGGACAATACCACGACCATGTACTATCTAAACCGCCAGGGCGGGACGCGCTCCATGCTTCTATGCAAGGAAGCTCTCCGCATCTGGTCACTCGTGCGCAGCCTGGAGGCGGATCTCCTAGCCATTCATGTGGCAGGAGCCTCCAACACCCTGGCCGATGCCCTAAGCCGGATAGGGGCTGTGTCCCACGAGTGGTCTCTCCTGCCGGAGGTAGTACAAGATCTATTCTCCCATTGGGGCACACCTCAGGTGGACCTGTTTGCCTCCAGGGAGAATGCGAAGCTGAGGCTGTTCCATGCCCGCCCCCCTCAGCAGGGCTCTCTGCAGGGGGATGCCTTCTCGAGGCCGTGGACCCCGGGCCTCTTCGCCTTTCCCCGTTCCCTTGATGCACAAGGTGCTGCTCAAAGCAAGGAGGGACAAGGCGAGGTGATTCTGATAGCCCCAGACTGGCCCGCCAGTACTGGTACCAGATCTCCTCAACCTCAGCTCCAGGCTTCCGAGGCAGCTTCCAGCTGCCCGGACCTGCTTTCAGTCAATCAGGAAGGTATTCCATCCGGACCTTCAATCCCTGCACCTGACGGCCTGGTTCTTGGCGCTAGAGTTCCAGGCCTTGGGTCTTTCGCGAGGGTCCTCAATGTAGTTGAGGCGTCCCGTGAGGAGTCGACCAGAAAATGCTATGCCTTCAAATGGAAAAGATTTTCCATTTGGTGTCAGGCAAGGGCCTGGACCCTTCCTCCTGTTCCTGCGAGCATATTGGACTACCTGTGGTCCTTTTCAGCAAGGGCTTAGGTCGACGACCCTTAAGGTGCACCTGGTAGCATCTCTGCTTCCGGCTGCGGGCGGGAAGCAGTCGGTGGTACAGGAGAAGGTGGTCTGGTGCTTTTCAAAGGCCTTGATCACATTTCCCTCCAGTGCGAGAACCTCCACCTCCATGGGATCTACTGCTGGTACTGGCAAGCTCATGGGTAAGCCATTTGAACCAATGCACAGGTGTGAACCTCTCACCTGTCGTGGAAGACCGCTTTTGGTGGCTATCACGTCAGCCAGAAGGATGGGAGAGCTCCAGGCGCCTGCATCGAGTCTCCTTACCTGGTCTTCCACAGGGACAAGGTTGTCCTGCGCCTCACGAAATTCCTTCCGAAGGTGGTGTCGGAGTTTCACCTTAACCAGGTGTTGACTCTGCTGGTGTTCTACTAATCACACCTGGGAGGCCGAATATAGGCTCCATACTCTGGACCCTAGAGGCTAACTTACTATAAGGCTGCGGCTGAAATTAGGAGAGGTTAGCCAGCTGTTTGTCACCTGCAGCCAAGTGGACGATAGGCAGGTGGGTCACCTCCTGCATAGATCTCCTATAAGTTGGCGGGCATGGAGCCTCCCAGAGGATAAGAGCTCATTCTACCCGCCATACTGCTGCATCGGTGGCTGCTTCCAGGGACGTCCCTATCCAGGAAATCTGCAGGCTGCTACCTGGAAGTCAGGACACCTTCATCACCATTACCACATCGACCTTGAGTCACACCGGGTGCTGGTTTTGGGGCCTCGGTTCTCCAGTCTCTTTCCCAAGTAAGTATCGGGGTGTGCGCTTGCCTCCCTCCTCCCAGAGAACTGCTAGAGTCTGCCAGACAGTGTGGATGAACAACATATCCATGTCCTTGAAATACAGGTTACTACCTGTAACAGGAGTTCTAGGAATGGTATATGTTGTTCATCCACACGACCACCGACCTCCCGGCTCGACGCACAACCTGAGCTTCCAGCGGGCCAGATCTGGCGTCATGGGGCGGAGCCGAGAGTTTTACCACCCGGTTGGGTGGGAGGAGCCAGCTTGAAGACCTTCTGGCAAGATTTAAAGCGGCAAGGAAACCTGCCAGACAGTGTGGATGAACAACATATACCATTCCTAGAACTCCTGTTACAGGTGAGTAACCTGTATTTCCCTCCTTAACGTTCTGCATATAGACTGGATCCTAACTCTTCGGTTCACCCGAAAATAATTTTAAAATTCTCAAGACTTCGGTCAAATTCTTCTCTCGTGGTTGCGATGGACAAATCGACCCCCGGTTTTCGGTGGTGCCCATGCGGGCAGAAGATGTCCAGGACAGATGCGCACTCCATGTGCGTCTACTGCCTCGGCCTTGACCACGACCCGCAGTCCTGTGAGTTGTGTAGATCTTTGTCGGCCAACATCCTTGAAGACCGCGCTGCCCGGCTACAACTTGGGCGCCCCGAGAAACGTTATCCGCCGGTGAAGTCCAAGGAGGCCTGTTGGGCAGTGTCTGCGGCGGCTGGCTCGGCTGAGCAACTCGAGCAGATGATCGCCCTAGAGGAGCAGGCGGCCCAGGCCGCATCCTCATCTTCCTCGGTCGCGGTATTTATCTCGTTCTCTCTGGGATCTTCCTACACAGCTTCTTTTAAGGAGCTTTGCCAATCCCTCTCCACGAAGGGAGAGGGGCCATCGGGACACTCTTCTCGGTCAAAAAAGAAGGACTCGAAGGGTAAGTCCCACCGTCGACATTCGTGGGAGCAGGAGAGGTTCCCTTCCCCGGACAGTCGACACTCGACTTCGCTCGAGGTTGCAGCTAAGGCTGCTGGCTTCTCGGTGTCCCCATCAGGTCAGCCGGCCGAGACACCCGTTGACGCGGTCGAAATTTTTCTCAACCCGTCAGACGGGCTGTCGATTGGTGAAGCCGACAGCCCTTCATCACCGGTTCCCCCGGTGGAAACCGAGGACTTTCCTGCGCCTCCTGTGCCGGAGTCCCCGGTCAAGGTCCCCAAGCCGAGGGAGGAGTGGGTGTTCCCCGCTTCCTCCCAGACCCACCCTCGGAAACACCGATGGTCTCGGACCTGGTCTCGGCACTGAGGTAAGCGGCGGCGCCGCTTGTCCTCGTCCTCGATTTCCTCCTCGGAAGAGGAGAGGCTTCGGCGCAAATTTCATCGACGCTACAAGGACTTAATGTGGCAGCAGCTCCTTTTGTCTGGGAACAAGCCGACTCCATCACCTTCCCCGGCCATTAAGGGGCTGTCACCCAAAAGGCCGAAACAACCCCTCATGGTGGTCGAGGTGCCCAAGCCTGGGCCGGTTGTTCGGCCAGAACCAGCTGCCCCACCGATTGTGGTGGAAGCTCCGCCTCCACAACCGAAATTGGGAGCTCCGACCAAGGACTTTTAGTTGGGTCAGGGTCTGCCCCACCGGTTGTCGGTCACCCTCACTCCCGACCGTCCTCGGCAGGTAGAGGGTGGCTCAGGCCCCAGGCAGCTCTTCGCAGACTCCTCGAAGTCTGACGATGACTCCTCCCTGTTTTCCAGGCCCCTTGACCTGGAGTCCTCGGGGGCAGTCGATGGATGAGGCCCATCATCGTTCATGGGTCTGCTTCGGCTCATCTCGGAGTCTACCGGGATGCAGCTCGAGCCCGTATCCAAGCGGGCCAAGTATTCCCTCGCGGAGATACTGGACCGAGGGGATTCTCCCACGAAGGACTTTTTGGTGGCTGAAGCCATTGTTGTCCCAGCCTTGGAGCTTTGGCAGCGGCCGGCTTCCTGTCCTGCACCTTCAGCCAGGATATCCAGGAAGTATGCGGTCCCTACTGGCTCTTTGTCCGGTTTTTCAGAACACCCCTCTTCGGAGGGGTTGGTCACCGATAGTGTTTTCCGGTGCTCCAGGAATGCTAGGGATGTGGATAAGCCCCCTGACAAGGAGTCCAAAAAGCTGGACTATGCCGGGCGCAAGGTGTACGCTGCATCCTCCCTCGGCCTCCGTCAGGCCAGCTCGGCCGTACTGATGGCGCACTTCTCCCACGCCCTCATGGGCTCCCTGGATGAGGTGATCCTTCATCTCCCGACTGACCTGCAGACTACGGTCAAGCAGGTGCGGGATCAGGGAAGGGCAGTGGTGAAACAGCATCTCCAAACAGCTCTAGACATTGGAGACTCCTGTGCCCGATCAGGAGCGGCCGCAGTGGCCATGCGCCGCAGAGCCTGCCTGAGGATATCCACCTTTATGGCGGATACTCAGCACAAATTGGCGGACGTCCCCTTCTTGGGGACTGACCTGTGTAAGGCCACCTCCAGAGGATTGAAAAGTCCAACGCTACCCTGGACTCGGTCACCTCCACTTGGAAGGACAAGGGCCGTCGTCGGCAACATAAGTCATTTCGACCTTCTGCCCCTGCGGCACGTCCGGCCCAGCAACACCAGCATCAGAGCCAGCAGGCTCGCGCTTGGCACCCCAAAGCCAAACCTGCGGCTTCCTCCAACAGGAAGCAGGGAGGGAAAGGCCCAGGAGGTCCCTCGGCCGGTCCTTCCTCCAAGCCTGCCCAGTGACGGGTTGAGGGGTGTTGCCCCCAGCCTCGTTGCTCCCCCCTGGGTTCCCCCCCTTGGGGGGACGGCTCCGCCACTTCCTTTCCACCTTGTCCACTATCACCATGGACCGCTGGGTGTTGTAGGTGGTAGGAAAGGGTCTGCCTCTGGAGTTCGAGCAGGTCCCACCCTTCCGAGCTGTCACCCCACGGGAGGCTACAGGGTCCGCAGCGTCCCTGTCGGCTCATCGAGCTGACATTGCCCTGCTCCTCAAAAAGGAGGTGACCAGGAAGGTGGCGGATCCTCCACCAAGCCTAGGGTTTGTGTCCAGGTATTTCCTGGTCCTGAAACGGACGGGGGGCTGGCACCCTATTCTAGACCTGCACGACCTGAACAGGTTCCTAAGGTCTCGAACCTTCAGGATGGTCACTCTGGCTCAGATCATTCCATCCTTGGAACGAGGCATGTGATTCTGTTCTCTGGACCTCCAAAACGCATTCTTCCACGTCCCAATCCGTCCATCCTAACAGAGATTCCTTCGCTTCAGGGCAGAGGGGTCCCTCTACGAGTTCCGGGCCATGCCCTTCGTCCTTTCTCTAGCTCCCAGGGTCTTCATCTCTGCGGATGATACAATTTTGTACACCATGAGTGATGATGTGGATACGGCAATGGTTGTTTTGCAACAAGATTTTAATAAAATAGAGAGGGAACTTGTTAATTTGAGATTGCTTTTGAATGAGAAAAAAACAATGGATGATGTTTGGTAGAAAAGATTTTAAAGATTCAACTATAAAGGAGCTTAGATCGTTATCAGCAATCGACATAGAAAGAGTAAACTCCTATAAATATTTAGGAGTTATACTAGATAAAAATTTGACTTTTGAATTGCATATAATGTCTATGTCAGTGAGACTGAAGAGACTTCTGAGTTTCTTTTATAGGGATAGAACTCGTTTTAGTTTAAAGATTCGGACATTATTGGTTTCTGCGTTATTTTTACCAATATTAGATTATGGTGATATAATTTACAAAAATGCAAAAAAATCATTGCTGTGTTCCTTGGATGTTCTCTTTTAATAGTGCGTTGAGATTTATAACAAATCTTCCTTTTAGAACTCGTTGTGTGCTATATCAAAATTCTGGTCTTCTTTCATTATTTGATAGGAGAGATTATCATTGGAATTTATTTGTGTATAAGTTCGTACAACGGTCATTGCCTATTTTTTGTTAAATATATTGCAAGTAAGAATACAGAGTCAATATAATTTAAGATCTTCTGTCCGGAAAGGTTTTATTAGATCTAGAACCAGAACAAAATTTGGTGATAAAACAATCTCAAATTTAGTGCCTAAAACTTGGGAACTAATATCCAAAAGGTGGAAATGCACAGTATTGCTACCATTTAATAGTTTTAAATCTTTTTTTAATGACTTTATATAGCAAACACTGTAATTGTTATGGATAAATTATTGATATTTAGGTTTGTGTATAACTAAAATTAATCTATTATATTGAAACTGAAATTATGTATGTATGTCTATGTAATGTTATGTTAAATGTGGATTCAATTGCAAAAGAGATAACTTAATCTCAATTTGAAATCCAATAAAGTTTGAAAGTTCATCAAATGCATGGCAGTGGTGACAGCATTCCTGCGGCACCGAAGGGTCCGGGTGTACCCCTGCCTGGATGACTGGCTGATTGCGGCTTCCTCCAGAATGGAGGTGGAGCGGTCCAGGCATCTGGCCCTCCAGGTTTGCTCTCAAGTTGGCCTCCTTATCAACAAGGCCAAGTCGGAACTCGTGCCAGAGCAGGTGATACAATTCATCGGGGCAGAGCTCGACTCTCTGCAAGCCAGAGCACGGCTCCCGGCGGACAGGGCCGAGGTTCTTTCCTCCTTTGCCCAATCATTTCAGGTTGGGCAATTGCACCCTGCCTGGGAATTCCTGCACCTCCTGGCGGCCTGCACCAGCGTGGTCCGTTGGGCCCGTTGGCACATGCGTCCCCTACAGTGGGGACTGGCCAGCCAATGGTCACAGCGCTCTGATCCTTTGGATCAGCTAGTGTCAGTGACCCAGGAGATGTGGAATGCTCTCCAGTGGTGGACCGTTCCAGCTCATCTGCAGAAGGGCATCCCATTTGTCCACCTGAGCCGACAGTCTCTCTATCAACCGATGCGCCTCTGATGGGTTGGGGTGCCCATCTGGGGGAGCACAGAGCGCATGGACTCTGGTCCCCTCAGGAGTCCCGATGCCACATCAACCTGCTGGAGCTTGGAGCGGTTAGTCTAGCCCTCACCGCCTTCGCTCCGTTTGTCCGGGGTCAAGTGGTCCAGGTCCAGACGGACAATACCACAACCATGTACTACCTAAACCGCCAGGGCAGGATGCGCTCCATGCCTCTGTGCAGGGAAGCTCTTCACATTTGGTCCCTCGTGCGCAGCCTGGAGGCGGATCTACTTGCCATCCATGTGGAAGGAGCCTCCAACATTCTGGCCGATGCCCTAAGCCGGATAGGGGCTGCGTCCCATGAGTGGTCTCTCCTGCCGGAGGTAGTACTAGATCTTACTTCGAGATACAGCTCTTGCAGCAGGTAACACCATTAGGACTGAAGCCGGCAGGCGTCAGGACCCCATGGAATTTTTCTAGCTAGCTATCTTCAGCGGGGACCGCCCCCGACGTCGGTCCCGCCTCCGACGTCAGGCGTAGTACATAAGGGTGCGGTCCCGCCAGATTCCCCAGTTCTTTCCCACCGTCTACTTGCATGTCTCGACCCTTCGGTTCAGTTTCTAGTGCGCGACGCGTGGTAAAGTGTTTTGCTACGGGAAATTCGTTCTCTTCGTTCAGCTTTTTGTCTGATGTCCTCTCCAACCTCCGGTCACTCCTCGAAGTGCGCCTGTGGGAAGCAGATCCCATTCAAGGATCCGCACTTGGCCTGTGTCCGGTGCCTAGGCCCAGACCACGACACCTGGTCCTGCACCTTTTGCCAGGGTTTCAACAGCAGAACCCGAATCCGTCGCCAGAAGGCCCTACTGGCATTCCTGCTCGAGGAACAACTCAAGACCATGGCTTCCAGGGGGGATTCTTCGGAGAAGGCCCGTAAGCATTCTGAGAAGCATAGAGAGAAGGCCCCTTCCAGGTCCCCGTCTAGGGCCTCCGACTCGCGCAGCTCCGGCTCCAGGTCTGACCGCTCTCCTTCCCGGGCCAGCTCTCAGCCTCCCCCCGCTGCGGTGAGAAAATCTTCAGGCTCCTCTTCTCAGGCCAAGACTGCCAGGCCTTCCTCTTCCTCCAAGGCCCTGGCTAAGTCGGGGGATCGTCACCATCACCACAAGTCGGGTTCCCGCCATTCCGAACCAGATGTCAGGTCCACCTCCTTGCCTCCTCCTCCCCAGCGGAAGACCAAGGAGCTCACCTCACTTAAGCAGCCATTGGACCTTACGCCGGTTCGCCCGACGTCTGCCTCTCACCACAGGTCCCCAGAGCTGTCATCCGTCAGAAGACCGTTGCCGGCCAAGCCTACTCATCCCCGGACGCCGGTAGGGGAACCGGCGCCCGCACCAATCGAGAAGAGGACCCCGACGCCTCCGACCGACGTCGGTCAGGAGACCATCACTGAGGAGGAGTTGACACAACCCGAGGATCAGACGGGCGACCCCGGTCCTGTTGAGACTCCCAGGGAACCCTCCCCGCAACCCGAGGCCCCTGTGGAGCCGACGCCAGGACGACCGACCGACCACTGGCGCCCGGTCCGTCGTTGGGCCTTTCTTTTTCAGAGGTGAAGGAGCTTTTCACTTGCTGGTGGGATACCATCAAAAAGGACATGGTCCCCACTCCATCTCCTCTCCCACTTCCTCCTCCTCCTACTCCGGTTACTCCTCCGGTTCCTGCGCCCCCTTCTCCATCTGGGTCTGCAGGCCGGTTACCTCCTCCCCGGGAGCCCAGGATCCCTCCAAGGGGGAGACCAGATAAAAGGAGACCTCCGTCCAGATCCTCTTCTGGGTCACCCAGCCCTAAGAGACCCAGAAGAGCTGCCCGCCGGTCGCCGCCGACGAGGACACGGGATCAGAGTTTTCAACAGGATCCAGATCCCCATCTCCTCTCTCCATCCCTTCTCCGGACCCACGTGAGCTTCCAAAGTCTCCTCCGGATGACCCTTCGTTCTCGGATATCATGAGACACATCCAAGAGAACATGGGATGGGATGCGGAAGAGTTAGACCCCAAAAGGCTACGCCTTGCGAAATATCTTCGGCAGAAGGACCCCAAGCCTGTGGTGGTGCCACCCTTGGTAGACACTTTCGTGGACGTCACCAAGGCAGCGTGGAAGCGTCCACATTCACTCCCGGCGATGCCGAAGAAAGCTGACCGCCTGTACAAGGCTCCAAGGAAGACCAGTACTTGGCTCAGCATCCTCAGGCCGACTCTCTGGTCATAACAGCCTCTCATGACCGGTCCCAGAGACCGCGAACATTTGAGCACCCTGCCACCGACCCAGAGTCCAAGCAGCTGGACGCCATGTAGGCGACGATGCTTCCACTACTCATGCCATCAGATCCCTGAATTATTTGACCCACATGGTGCAGTTCCAAAATGCCCTGTGGGAGCAGGGTCTGGATGCGGCTGAGAAATTGCCAGAAGGTGAGCAGAAGGAGGAGATGTTGCAGCTCCTCCGTACGGGTTCGGACGTGGGAACCCAAGTGCTACGAGCCGCGTACGACTCCGCGGACTCCTCGGCCCGAGCAGCAGCTTCAGGCGTATGCCTCCGGAGGCACTCTTGGCTCCATGTCTCCGGTTTTACCCCGGACGTCCAGAAAAACATCATGGACGCCCCATTCGAGGGAGAAGTTTTATTTGGTCAACCCTCCGAGAAGGTAATCACCAAACTCCAAGAGGCCGGGAAGGCGGTGAGGTCGGTTCAAGCCATGTACCGACCGAAGCTTAGTTCCTTTCGTCGGAACCAAAGCCGATTTCGTGGATGGACGCAGAGACAACAGTCCCCACCTTCCCACAACAGAGGGGCTCCGCTCCCAGAGCCCAGGAAAACAACCCGCAGGTCGAGGCCAGTGCTCTCCTAAGTCGGCCCAGCCAGCGGCCCTCAGCCGCCATAGCCTGACTCCTTTCCGCCCCTCGCCTCAGGATCAACGGATTTCATGGTCAGGTCGTGATTATGAATTTCCTGCCAGGATGGTAGTCTATAACAATCCGACAGGTGGGTTCTCCAGATTGTCGGAAGAGGCCACTTTATAGAATTGCAGAAAGGCCACCTCGAGGCCTCCTTGCTCTCGGTACTCTGGTCAGCACAAGTCATTGATCAGACAAAGGTACTGGCGGCTCCTGCAAAGGCGATGGAGTACGTCCCAGAGAACCAGCGAGGACACAGATACTATTCCCACTTCTTCCTGGTTCCAAAGAAACAGGGACCTCCGTCCGATTCTGGACCTCAGCAGCCTCAACATGTCCGATTGCATACACAAAGATTCCGCAGGGTGACTCTTCCGGGTCTTATTCCCATGCTAAAGCAGGACGCCTTCTTAGCGTCTCTAGACATGCAGGACGCATACCTGCACATCCCTATAGCTCAAGCGCACAGGAGGATCTTCCTGGACATAAGTCTCCACCACTCATTCACACTAGTGGGATTAGCGCCGGAGGCACTAGGACCCATCGGGAGCAAACTTTTTGCTGGAGGGTCGGCGCGAGAGATGGCGCCGCGAGGCATGGCGCCACGAGCAGCGGCTCGAGCGGCAATGACCATCTCGCCATCACCCTCCAACCGCCTCAGTTCCTTTTTTCCCGCTGAGTGCGCTTCAGTGACAACGCCGTCACTGTCGGGAGTCAAACTTCAAACTAGCGATAGTTTTCAGTTTATTTTTTGTAACATTATCTCGATAGTAGTATCGCTTAATTTTATTCTATTTTCGTTTAAATTTTAATATTTTAAATTTAACTTGCGAAAGTCTCGGCCTACTGGACGGATCGACCATGAGCAGGTCAGGTGGACGGTAGGGAGACTTCGTGTAAAGCTGTTCAGTCAGCGGGCTGGGTCGGTCAGCCTCCTTCTCCTCAGCGGGGGTTCTGACAGCGGTCAGTCGATGCCGAGAGGATAAGCGGTCCCCGTGGCATAAAAATAACGATCGCATTCGGCACCGTTCGGCCTCGGCCTTCTTGACCCACAGGTCAAAAAGAGAAGGCATCTTTCGAGTCGCCCTCTGAGTATGTCGCGGCGTCGGCGGTGGGTTATAAGTAGCTGGTGCCGCTCTCCTGCCGAGTCGCCAACGCTGGTGACCTTCGTCCTCGACGCCATCGAGCCCCTCCTCGCCTGTAGGTAGGGCTCCAGATGAGCAGTTTCATCAGTGGGCCGCTCTTATGGAGCGATGGGCTCGGAGGTTGGTTTCTCCTGCCACAAGCTCGGTTGCCACGGAGGCCCAGGCTCCTCCAGCGATCGGGTAGAGGCGGTTGGACCTTCCTAGTCGCGCCGCCAGGTGCCGGTGACTCCAGCGCAGGTGTCCCCCCACTCACGATGGCTGCGGAGAGGCCACACGATGCCCTTATCTCCTGGTTTTCTTTCTCTCTAGCTTTCCAGGTTCCGGGGCGTTTCCGGCGCCTTCCATGAGGTCGCCCGGCTTGTCGGTGCCGTTTCGGTGCCGCTTGGCCTTGGCGCCCGTCCGTGGCCGCTTGATGGTCTCGCCAGCGCCCGCTTGGTCAGACGGCGCGCTGCAGTGCCGTGTGCCTCTTGGCGCTGTGCCCTCTGCGGTGCCGTTTCAACCGTTTTGCCTATCGGCGCCCGGGCCCTCGGGACTCTCATTTCTCTACTGTTCCTCCTCTCCTAATTTCACTCCTTTCCCTGTCAATCAGTCCTTTCTGGACCATCAGAATGATATTGAGCCCCACCCACCAGACCTTGGTTGGGTGATGAAGTGGAGAAACAGGATCTTCTTGCTACAGAGCCTGTGGTGAGGACCTGTCCTTTAAGTCTGTTGAAGAACCTGAGATCCACTCTTTCTCTCCAGACTACAGACATTGATCCTGGGAAGATAAGGAACTCAGTACCTTCAAGCCTTGGAGATCCCTAAGTTTAGACTCCTCCGATCCAGCCTTCCTTGAGGCAGCTGTCTCAAATGGTATGGAATAATCTTGCTCTTATTCCTCAGTGGCTAAATCCATTGATAAAAAGTATTCAGCTCAGAGGATCGTCCCATTTAGCATCCCAAGACTGCGGATCCTATTGTAGTCCTGAGAGAGAATGATAAGGTGGTTCTTCCTCAAACTACTACAGCTCGACCTATTAACAGAGTCTCGTAAGATTGATACATTAGGTAAGAGAGTCTTTGCTGCCTCCTCTAAGTATGCGTGTGTACTTGATTATCAAGGCTATTTTCTCAGTATGTTATATCCTGTAGCACTCTTGAAAAGAATGGTTAGCTCTTCCGATTAGGACTCAAGTCAGAGCTTCTTCTGACCGTTACTAGAAATTGTGGGTCAATAACCAACAGGTCAAAAGCCGCTATGGGCGCTTTCGACACTGCTTCTCGCTCAGCAGCCCGGGTATTTGTACTTGGCGCCATTCCGCAACTCGTACTTCTGGCTTCACGAATGATGCTCAGCAGCAGGTAATGGCGCTGCCCAATCAAGCTCCTTTCTTTTCGGCCCTCCGTTGGAACAAGCCTTAGAGGCCACTCAGAAGACTAAATCGGCCATTGATTGGCAGACCTCCACTTCTCCTCTCGGGGCATGTGAACGAACGTCAGTTTCACTGAGTCATCAGTCCTTTGAGGCAGAGGCGGGAAGCTTCCATAAGCCAGCCTGCCCAACCTCAAAGAAAGCGCCCAGCAAGCGCGAGGGCCTAAAGCCCCCAGCGCTACCTTATAATTGCTGGCCCAAGTTCCATCCATTGCCTGAGGTGGACTTCTCCTCCGGTGGAGGTGTTTGATGTACTTCTACAACCGGTGGAAGTCCATAACCAGACAAATGGGTGCCATGATGATTCCATGAGGTTATTCTCTCAATTTTTTGGAAACCCCGAATTGTCCCCCAGACTGACAACCCAGGTTGTCGGCCTCTCAGTCGAACCTCACCCCGAGATCCAGGGCCTTCTAAGCAGCAGGGCAATAGAACTGGTGCCCCGCATCTGCGAGCAGGGTTTCTCCATTGCTTCCTGGTTCCAAAAAGTCGGGGAATGCTTTATTCTAGACCTAAGAAAGTTAAACAAATTTCTCCCAGGAGAAATTCAAAATAATCCTAAATTTACCTGTTACCTTGCTGCATCAACACGACTGGCTGGCCTCCCTGGATATAGGGCAACTTACCAGCATATCCCATCACCCGACCCACACATAGTTCCTCAGGTTTGTAGCTCTGGGTCCAGCATTATCCAGTTCAGAGTCCTGCCTTTTGGGCTATCCTCAGCGCCGTGAGTCTTTACAAAGTGTTGTGCAGTTCTCGCAGCACATCTCAGGAAGATCGGACTCCGGTGTTTCCCTACCTGGACGATTGGCTTCTAGCAACCCTTCCAGCCAAGGGACTTTGGAAGCCATGCAAAAGCGACTTCTCGTCTTCTGCATCCATGGGAATTCTGCTGAATTTGAAAAATCACAACTGCAGCCCTCAGAAGGCTCCTTTTCATAGGGGCCTTTGGAGCACCTCTTCATGACTTTCCTTCCAGAGGACAAGACTCGACATCGCCGGATGGCCGTTACAACTCTCTCGATACAGCGCATGTTGGGTCTCATAAGCGTCCTCGGTGTTCACTGTACCCCTGGCCCGGTTGCACATGAGAACCACCCAATGGATGCTCTCCACTCAGTGGTCTCCGACCTCTCACCCCCAGTCTTATCCCATCAAGGTGGCGGAGCCTTGAAGGTCTCTCACTGGTGGACTCAAGAAACAATCTCCTGGAAGGTTCCCCTTTGCTCCCGGATCATCAGATCTCCATCACCACAGGCAGCATCGCTAATGGGATGGGAGCTCACTGTCGCTCCCTCACACTCAAGGTGTATGGACTCAGTTGAAACTCTTCTCCACATAAGTGTCCTGGAATGAGGAGGCGGTCCTCTCTGTGATCCGAGCTCTGAAGGATATCCTTTGTCACAGAACATTCTCCTTCAAGCGGACAACAAAGCTGTGATGTATTACATCAACAAGCAAGGCGGTCTCATTCTTACCCCTTTGCAGGAAGCAATTGAGGGTGTGGGAGTGGTGCTTGGGCACAAGTCTCGTATTCAGGCGGTTTATCTGCCAGGTATACAAAAGCGATCTGAGCAGATCACCTCAGCGGAAGAAAGGCAGACCCTCACGAGTGGTCTCGATCCAACCGTAGCTCGGTCACTATTAGAGTGGGGGACTCCAGACCTGGACCTTTTGCATCCTCAGCATAAAACTGCCTCTCTTCTGCTCCAGAAATCCAGGGCCTGGCATTTTCTGTCAGGATGCGTTCAGGCTGCGGTGGACAAGCGTTTTCTTTCGCCTTTCACGATCCCTCTAATCCAGAGAGTTCTCCTCAAGTTCGAGTCTCAGGACCAAAATGATTCTCATTGCTCCCTCCTGGCCTCGTAACTATAGTTTTCCTCTGCTCAACAGTATGTTGGCAGCCTCTCGAGACCTCTTCCCTTACAAATCAACCTTTTGACTCAGGATTCGTTGGTCCATCCCAACCGAAATCCTTCACCTTCATGCTTGGCTCCTGAAGAGGTAAGTAGATCGATTCAACGTCTCTCGTAGAGTCTCTGACATCCTTCTGGCTCGTGAAGCCAACCACCCAACATCTTGCTTCCAAATGGAAAGCTTTTCTCTCTAGTGTGCAAAGTCCTCTAGGAATCCCTTTTCCTGTCCTCCTGACAAGGTTCTGGAGTATCTTTTGGACCTATCAAACTCAGGTCTCCAGTACTCCACAGTTAAAGTTCACCTTAGTGCCATCTCAGCGTTCCATGAGCAGTTTCTTCCTTGACTCTGGCTCAGCTTCCTATGTTGAAGAGATTTCTTAAGGGATTCTTCATACCAGACCCCTGATAAGCGTCAGTTGCAACCTGGGACATTAACCTGGTGCTGGACATGCTCACTCGGAAGCCTTTGAACCCTTAGCCTGTGAGCTAAATTTCTTACCTGGAAGACTGCCTTCCTGGTGGCCATTACCTCAGCCACCAGAATCTCTGAGATTCATGCCTTGGTGACGGACCCTCTGTATATGCTGTATTCCATAAAGACAAAGTAGTTCTCCATTACTCATCTAATTTCTCCCAAGGTTGTGTCAGAATTCCATCTAAACCAACCTCTGGTACTTCCCTCTTACTTAGCTAATTTCCAAAATGAAGGGGAATGATCTCTTAGTTCCTTGGATGTTGAAGAGGCTTGCGGTTCTATTTAGATAGAACCAAGAATTTTCATAAGACTCAGCAACTGTTTGTTTCTTTCAGCGACACCCGGCTGGGTCAACCCGTCGCTATTAGATGCATCTCATCATGGTTGAGTGGCATGCCTTCGACATTGCTACTCCATGGCTCAAGTTAAATTGGAGGGTAGAGTGTACGCTCACTCTACTAGGAGCGATCCATGGCATCTTTAGCGGAGATCATAATGTTCCAGTGCGGATATCTGCAACGCCGCCACCTGGAGCTCAGTGCATGCAGCCGTTAAGCATTATACACTGGATGTTCATCCAGGCGACATTCGCATTCGGCGAACTATCATAATGGTCTTCTATCTCTCAGACCGCATGAGCTCTGGCTCTCCTGCCCGCCTGTTGGGATTATCAGCTTGGTACTCTCCCACTGTGTGAATGAGTGGTGGAGACTTATGTCAGGAAGATATGAAAATTACGTACCTACGTAATTCTTGATCTTCTTGGACGAGTCTCCTCCACTGTCCTACGCCCCTCCATCCCCGAGCTCACCGCTGTGTTGGTCTTCACTCCCTCAAATCTTTAGGCCGTGAGGACTTCTTTGCTGACCCTTCTTACACGGGTGCATGACGGACTATCTTATGTCCGTTTTTGGAGTTAGATTTACTCTTTACGTTGGTTACGCTACCTCCTTGGTAAAAAGGTACTGAAGCGGTTGGAGGTGCGTCGCCGAGATGGTCATTGCTCGAGGCACGCTCGCGGCGCCATCTCGGAGACCCTCAGCAAAGTTGCTCGATGGGTCCTAGTGCCTCTGGCGCTAATCCCACTAGTGTGAATGAGTGGTGGAGACGCGTCAAGAAGATCAAAGTCACGGTAGGTACTTAATTTTTCATTTCCTGCGCTTGAGGTTTCTCGACCACCATCTTCAGTTCGAGCCCTTCCATTCGGACTGTCATCAGGCACCAGGGTCTTTACCAAATGCATGGCAGTCGGTAGCGTCTCTAAGGAGACAGGGCCATTATGTGTTCCGTACCTGGGCAGTTGGCTTCTCATGGCACGCCTCCAGAGGCGTTATACGAGGCGATCCAGAGTACCCAGGACCTGTTTCAATCTCTGGGCATCTTAATCAACCCCACGAAGTCTCTCCTGGTACTATGCATGAAACTGCAGTTCATAGGCGCAGTTCTGGACACCGTTCAGGAAAGAGCATTTCTTCCAGACAGGCGGGCGCATCAGATACCTCATCAGGGATCTTCGTCGAAAGACCGTCCCAGCCAGGTCGGGTCCTTCACCCTTGCCAGGACACATGGCTGCGGCCATTCCGACCGTCCCTTCACATGGCTCCATGCGGGTAACTCAGTGGATGCTCAAGGTGCAGTGGGACCAAAAGGCAAGACCACATGCAGCATCCGGTCAGAATCACGAGCCGTGATTTGAGACTGGCAATGGTGGTTAGACCAGGGGACACTCTCTCACAGGCGTCCCGTTTATAGCGCCGTCCCAGAGGTAATCCTCACCACAGGCGTCTCAGGACTGGGGTGGGAGCACACCTGGAGCGGGGTGAAGTCCCAGGGGCGTGGACCCCTCAGGGCTCACCTCCATATCAACGTCCTAGAGATGAGGCGGTCCTTTATGCCCTGCAGGCATTTCAGTCAGAGATCCGCTCGAGTACTCTCCTGCTTCAGACAGACAACACGGCGGTGATGTATTACCTCAAACAAACAAGGCGCACCTCTTACCCCCTTTGCAGGGAGGCCATGAGGTGTAAGATTGGGTAATCCGACAGGCAGCGAACCTGATCACAGTACGTGTTCTCGGGTGGACAACACAATCGCATGGCCGGCAGTGGTTCCCAGGCAAGTCCATGAGTAGGGAACTTCTTCAGGAGGTAGCAGGGATCTGTTTCTTGATGGGGAACTCCAAATTGGACTTGTTAGCTTCCCCATCAGCAAAACTGCCCAATTTTGCGGCGCTAGATCCAGGGCCTGGTGTTTTCTGGCGAGGCCGTTGTCCCTCTCCTGGGCAACCAGATTTCTCTCGCTTTCCCTCCTTCCTGTTGATCCAGAGTGTTCTTCTCAAACTGCACAGGAGCAACAATGATCCTGGTGGCCCCTTTTGGCCCAGACAGATCTGGTTCCCTTTGCTAATACAGCTATCCGGGAACCTCCGCTCCCGTTGCCTTCAGCTCCCATCTCTTGTCTCAGGAGGAGGGTTCACTGGTCACCGGACTTACCGTGTCTGAACCATGCATGGCTCCTAGAGACATAGCCATTTTGCGACAGGGGGTCTTGCAAGAGGTGGCGGAAGTCGCTTTCCGCAGCCAGAAAGCCGGCAAGCATGCAACATCGCCATGAAATGGCGCGTTTTGTTATGGTCACAACACGCGGCCTTTCCCTCTAGGTTGTCAGTGAAGGCGGTGCTAGAGTACCTGCTCTCCCTTTTCCATTGGTCTCGCCCACTCCTCTATTAAGGTGCCCGTCATGTACTATCCGCTTATCACCTTCCGGTGGGACAGCGCACTGTAGGCGCAATTAGATGCCTGTCGAAGAATTCCTGGAGGGTGTTGCATCTTGGGCCTCCATTAAGGACCCTGTGCCTCCATGGATATACTCTTAGATCCTGGAACAACTCACTGCCCCCACCTTTGAACCTGCACGCGGATTGCAGCTGCGTTTTCTGTCGTGGAAGCGTTATTTTTAGTTGCTATTCGTCAGCGAAGAGTTTCCGAGCTGAGGCTCTCATGTGTAAGGAACCTTATTTGGTTTCACAGGACAGAGTTTCCTGAGAATGAACCTAAGTTCCTGCCTAAGGTGATTTCCCTTGTCAGTCTTCACCATTCATTACTTCCTGGAGTGTTAGCGGGCTGTGGCACCCATACGAGAGCTTTTTTTAAAAAGTTGCCTACAGCACCCTCGAGTAGTCATGCGCGGCGGCCGTTAATGCGACCGACTCCTCCTCCAACTCAGTTCTGTTTCTCCGCCGTCGAGGCAGCACCTGTCACGCATAGCGCTGGTAGTTGTAGTAGTTTCGACTCCGTTTTCCTGACACTCGGCCCGTCTGATAGACTGTTCTTTTCTTTCTTCGGCGCGGTGTATTTCCTACTGTGTTTTAGTCTCGTTGGTTTGCGTTATGTCCGGTTCTGGAGCTAAGCGTTCTTTGAAAGCAGGCGCGCCCCTATCGTCAGGCTCCTTGGCGGCATTTCTCCGTCTCGGACCGGCATGGCGTTTGCCTTCGTTGCCTGGGACCCAACCATGATATGGATTGGTGCGGCGCCTGTTTCTCGATGGACCGTCGGCGTCCTCCCGAAGTCCAGCGTTCAAGCTCGGCAAAGACCCTGCCGACTTTGAGAGCGGCGTCACTCGCAGGGGAATCTCGGTGAGATCTTTGGCCCTTCCCGGGTCCCCTCCGGGCCTGCATCCGAGGAGGAGGGTTTCCTCATCCTATCTTGCGAGGAGGCCCCTTCCAGCAGTGTTGGGGGCGTCGTAGCCCCTCCGGGGCGCGGCGCTGACACCGCCTCGGCAGATCACCTCTTGGAGGTGCAGGCTGCCCAGTGTCGAGGCCCTTGGCTTTGAGGCCCGGCTTGGGTGGACCCTCGGCGCCGCCTTGCGGCGCCGTTTGAATCGGCGCGTTAGCGGTGCGGTGATCAAATGCCGCCGCTCCGGATCAGCGCCCGGTGATGAAGCGGCGCCGTTGGCGGTACCGCTTGAATCAGCGCCCGTGATTAGAAGCGGCGCTTTTGGTCGGCGCCGTTCACGGTGCGGTGGATATCAGCGGCACTGTCGGCGGTGCGCTCCGCCTCTAACGCTGCGGTGGCGCCGTTGGCGCCCCCTTCCCGGTGCGGGCCTGCGAGCCGCTGGGGGTGTGGTAAGCCCCTTCCTGCTGCCGGCGTGGGGGCGAGGCGGCGTCGCCCTTGGTACCAGGGCCGTTCACGGCCCCGTGGCCTCGGGGACCCCTGGGGTGGCCAGCATCGAGGTCCTGCTGGTCTCGTCCTCCTCGGAGGATGATGACTCAGATGTGGACCCATCCTGGCACCCCCATTCTTCGGATCTGGGTCCTCGGTGGCTAGGGGTACCAGGCGGTGCAGCGGGCCCCTCCCTCTGTCCCCCACCGTCGTCTCCTGAGGGTTCCTCGGCTGGGGGTGGCCGAGAGTCCCGGGGGGCAGACGTGGGGGTGACGGAGGGCTCCTCTCTGGAGGCTCGGTGGCGGCTACCCCGGTGCTGTTGCCTCCTCTAAGGACAGGGGCGTTGCAGTGGGAGGAGGCCCTCTCGGAATCCGAGGGGTTGAGGGCAGGCGGCCTGCTGCCAGGTCTTCTTTGGCCACCTCAGGGGGGTGGCCAGGAGCACAGTGCAGAGCCCGTCCCTCCCCAGGGTTCTAGGGTGTCCTCGGCGGCGTTTGTCGCGGACTGCCCTTCTGGATCCATACAGTCAGGCGTCGTCGCGGGAGTTTCTCCCCAGGGCTCTTCCAGGCTCCGCTTCCCCAGGTTTCCGTTCTGCGGCCTGGTTTGATATCCGGGATCCCTCCTACTGAGGCTCCTTTCCCAGTTCCAGAGCCCTCGCAGAGAGCAGTTGCCTCCTCGAGGTGCCCCTCTCCCATCTCTCTGCCTTCACCACCCCCGCTCCCGGGCCATGTCGGTCCTACGGGTCCGTTATCCTGGGAGCAGTTCAGAGGTTCTGCAGCGGCCTTCCCCTCATATGTTAGATACATGCATGAGCGGGTCTTTCGACTCTCTCCACAGCCGCAGGAATCCTCTGAGCATTCCAGCTCCCATCATCCTCGTCTCCCTCCTCTGAGAGAGGAACCCTGCTCATCTGTCCTCCGATGCTGATTTCACAGAATATCAGCGTTTCCTCTCGAGGATGGTGAGGGATCTCCGGATTCCTATGTTCGGAGACAATACCGAGCAGGAGGCGTGTGAATTCCTTGGTGAATTCAGTGCCCAGCATCTGGTGGTACCTTCCTGGCCTATCCCCTTCCAGGGCGTCTATCCGGTCCTGGCAGTTCCTGCCGCTTCTTCCCCAGCCCGGCGGACTGCCAGCGTAGGTATTGTGCCCCTCTGAGTCTCTAGGTTCCTTCCAACCCGTCCTCAGGTTTGGTATACCTGGATACTCCTTCGGGCGCCGTTGCCTGGCGCCGACCACCACCGGATTCGGACTCTCTCCAGTTCGACCGTTGGGGGCGAAGAGTGTTCTCTTCTTCTCGTGCGAGTGCATGTATTGCATCACATCAGGCTCACCACGCTGCCTATAACCGGCATTTGTGGTCGATGATGTCCCAGCTGCTGGCATCTATGCCTGACACGGAGCAAACCAGACAAGCCGTTGCCCTCTCCGCGGTAGGCCTGGAGCTGGCAAGACGCCAAGCAAGGGCATCTTATGACGCCAATGAGGTGGCTTCCAGGCTTGCGGGGACAGCGATCTGCATCAGGCGGACGGCATGGCTCGTCTTTCCAGGTTGTCACCCCTGGCCGGTGTAGGGTGATTCGCTCCTTCCGGGGACCCGTCTTTCTCTTCCAGAGCTAGGAGACTTTACAGGGGCTCCCTCCGTCTCCTCGTCTTAGGAGGCACCTCCTAGCTCTTCTCCCACTTAGGCTTTCTGAATAAGCCAGGGTCTTCTCCTTCTGTTTTCTCACAGCAGAAGCTGGGGTCTTGTTCCCTCAGGGTATTACCTCTTCCCTCCAGGGAAGAGGAGCTTAATACTCACCCAGGAAGTAATGAATGGTGAAGATTGACAAGGGAAGATATGAAAATTACGTACCTACCGTAATTCCTGATCTTCTCTTGTATCTTCACCATTCATTACTTACTCCCGCCCACCATCCCCTCAGTGGCCTCTTCCTGTGGCTTCTCCACCTCCCGTCTCCTTCCTCTCTCTGCAAAAAAAAAAAAAAATTTTTCTTAAAAACTAGGAAAAATTGCTTAATTTTCAAAAAAAAAAAAATCCTTCTTTTGAGGGGTTCTAATTTTCAGAAAATTAATTACTCTAAGATTAGTAGGCCATCTAGTGGATTGCATTGGCGATCAGACTGCACAACTATCTCTTGCCGTTATCCTGACAAGATATCTCTGGGGTTTGGCCTGGTTCAGGCTATTCAGTTGATCCTGCAATCCCGTGTTCCAGATATTGCCCTGGAATCAACCCCATTCTTGCCCTGCAGAGCAGAGGAATGAGCACGTCTGTTCCTTTTTCTTTTAAAAAAAAAAAAGGGAAAAATGCTGAGGAACTCTTTCGACTGCTATAGGCACCTTGGTTTTGGGGTCATGCAACCAACCTCAAATTTCTTCTGTAAAAAAAAAAAAAAAAAGGAAAAACAAACAAGAGGAAATGAGAAGGTAATCTCCTTCTAGCTAGTTTGCATATTGGTTTCTCCTTTTAAGTGTCCTCCTGGACAATTTTTACAGAAGAGCTGTGCTGACCATATCAATCCCGGCCAGCCTAAGCCTTGGCCAGTCTGTCTGAGTCCCATTTCTATGCTTAAAAGCGCCTGAAAGGCTTACATTTTCCTTTTCTAAGTCCCAGGCAGCACTCTCCTGCTGCCTGGGGTTCCTTTCCCTCCTCGGGTGTCCTCGAATTCTAGGCCTATCTGGCCAGGAACCCGAGGGTATCAATAATAATGGCATGTTGAGGATAAGGACTATGCCCTCCAGAGTCTGTCTAAGCGGGTTTGGTGAACCTTCTCTTCTGCTCTATCTCCGAGTTCTTGCTTCCCTCTTAGTCGAGCCTTCAGCTCTAAGCTAACTATGCTCATTGGGCATTCTGGTCCCTTCAACATCCCATCTCTCTTCTCTTTCTTCTTTTCTTCTATTTTCTCATCTCCTTACTTTATCTCTCCTCCTAGAGTCGCTCAGGTAAGGAGGCCCTGCAGTCCTAGGCTAGGGATACTTTATCTCCTCTGTCCTTCCTCCATCGGCTTATTCCTTTTCAGTTCATTCTTCCTTGCTTTGCTATCCTCGGCTATCTTGCCTCGCTATCTATATTCTCTGCTCTCACTTTTGCCTCTCCGGCTCACAGAACTGAGTTGGAGGAGAGTCGTGATCGCTACTAGCAGCGCCCCTCGGCGTGTAGCGTCCACTCTCGGCGGTGCCGTTAGGCAAACTTTAAAAAAAAAAAAAAAAAAGCTCCCGTGGCGGGTGCCGCGCCTCCGGCTAACACCCAGTAAGTAATGAATGGTGAAGATACAAGAGAAGATCAGGAATTACGGTAGGTACGTAATTTTCATGTCTCCACACTCACTCTCAATCAGGACATTGACCTGCCGGTCTACTTCCCTAATTATTCTAATAGAGGAGAGGCACTGCTCCACACCCTGGATGTTCACCGCAGCTTAAGGTACTACCTAAGCAGGACCAAGCAGCTTCGGAAGTCGGAGCAGCTTTTTGTTTCCTGAAAGGATGATGGGCCAGCCAGTATCGAAACAGTCCCTTTCTCGCTGGCTTGTCCAGTGCATATCATACTGCTACGATATCAAAAGAAGCCCCTCCCGGGATCAGTTCGGGCCACTCCACTAGAGGTGGCCACCTCCTGCAACGCCCATAGCGTCTCCACCTCAGCCATTGTGCTGCAGCCGCTTGGAGCTCTGTCCACATCCTTTATCAGGCATTATAGCCTAGACATTGCTTCCTGGCCGAAGATCCGACCCGGCCTGACGTGCTACAGGGTCTCCTGTCCTAGATCCAGGACTTGGAATGAGCCTTCTAGTTTCCTCCTCCCAGAGTGTTTGCAAAGCGCTACTGCTTGAAATCAGTCCTAATGGTGTTACCTGCTGCAAGAGCTGTATCTCGAGTAAGATAGTACAGTTACGTGAAACTTACCGTAACAGTAGATCTTCGAGAACAGCTCTTGCAGCAAGTGCCTTCCCGCCCACCTTCCCCCTTGGAGGAGGCATGGCTTCTCGAGCCTTTAATGGGACTTGTACCTCTTTGTCTTCTGACGGTGGATCCTCGGTCTCCCATTCTGATGTCATCCTGCGGCCGGAAGTCTCCGGCGGGAGAACTGGGGAATCTGGCGGGACCGTCCCCTTATGTACTACGCCTGACGTCGGAGGCGGGACCAACGTCGGGGGCGGTCCCCACTGAAGATAGCTAGCTAGAAGAATTCCGTGGGGTCCTGACACCTGCCGGCTTCAGTCCTAATGGTGTTACCTGCTGCAAGAGCTGTTCTCGAAGATCTGCTGTTACGGTAAGTTCTTGCGTAACTGTACTATCTCTTCTCCCACTGGGACATGCCTCAGGTGGACCTGTTTGCCTGCAGGGAGAATGCGAAGCTGAGACGGTTTCATGCCCACCCCCCTCAGCAGGGCTCGCTGCAGGGGTGCCTTCTCGAGGCCGTGGACCCCGGGCCTCTTCTACGCCTTTCCCCTATTTCCCTTGATCCACAAGGTGCTCCTCAAGGCGAGGAGGGACAAGGCGCAAGTGATTCTGGTAGCCCCAGACTGGCCCCGCCAGTTCTGGTATCCAGATCTCCTCAGTCTCAGCTCCAGGCTCCTAGGCGGCTTCCAGCCCGCCCGGACCTGATCTCAGTCAATCAGGGGAAGGTATTCCATCTGGACCTTCAATCCCTGCACCTGACGGCCTGGTTCCTGGTGGCTAGAGTTCCAGGCCTTGGGTCTTTCTGACAAGGTCCTCAATGTTGTTAGGCGTCCGAAAAGTTGACCAGAAAATTCTACGCCTTTAAATGGAAGAGATTCTTCATTTGGTGTCAGGGCAAGGGCCTGGACCCTTCCTCCTGCTCCTTGGCAAGCATTCTGGACTACCTGTGGTCCCTTTCTCAGCAAGGGCTTCGATTGACGACCCTTAAGGTGCACCTGGCAGCCATCTCTGCTTACCGGGCGCGGGCCTGGAAGCAGTCGGTGGCATAGAAGGTGGTCGGGTGCTTTTTCAGAGGTCTGGATCACATATCCCCCTCCGGTGCGAGTACCTCCACCTCCGTGAGACCTACTGCTGGTATTGGCTAAGCTCATGGGCAAGCCATTTGAATCGATGCACAGGTGTGACATCTCTCACCTGTCGTGGAAGACTGCCTTCTTGGTGGCTATCACGTCAGCCAGAAGGATAGGAGAGCTCCAGGCGCTTTCCATCGAGTCTCCTTATCTGGTCTTCCACAGGGACAAGGTTGTCCTGTGCCCCAACCCGAAATTCCTTTTGAAGGTGGTGTTTCGGAGTTTCACCTTAACCAGGCGTTGACTCTGCCGGTGTTCTACCCCAATCACACCTCGGAGGCCGAATATAAACTCCATACTTTGGACCCTAGAAGAGCGTTCGCTAATTACAAGGAGCGGATGGCTGAAGTTCGGGGAGAGGTTCGCCAGCTGTTTGTCACCTACGCTGAAGCCGCACCTGGCAGACCTGCAGCCAAGCGGACGATAGGCAGGTGGGTCACCTCCTGCATAGATCTCTGCTATAGGTTGGCGGGCATGGAGCCTCCCAGAGGGATAAGAGCTCATTCTACCCGCCATACCGCTGCATCAGTGGCTGCTTCCAGGGACGTCCCTATCCAGGAAATCTGCAGGGCTGCTACCTGGAAGTCGGCACACACCTTCATTACCCACTACCACATCGACCTTGAGTCACGCCGGGATGCTGGTTTTGGGGCCTCTGTTCTCCAGTCATTATTCCTTAAGTAGGGGGTGTGCGCCTTGCCTCCCTCCTCCCAGAGAACTGCTAGGAGTCTGCCAGACAGTGTGGATGAACAACATATCCATGTCCCTAGAAATACAGGTTACTCACCTGTAACAGGAGATCTTACCTCGAGAGGGCTCTTGCAGTAGGTAATTACATATAGGACTGACGCCGGCAGGCGGCAGGACCCTACAGAAAAATTTCTAGCTAGCCGTCCCTGGCGAGGACCGCCCCGATCAGGTGACCCGGTAGTCAGGAGATGTCGGTATAAAGGGTGGTCCCGGACGCCCACCTTCCAGTTCTTTCCATGGTTGTCGTTGCAGCACCTCGCGGAAAAGTTCGTCGCCGTCAGCCCTACCTTCGTCGGTTTTATACCGAAAAATCATTATTTTTTCGACTAACGTCAGTACTAGCCTCTGTGTATGTCGTTCCCTACACCGTCAGAGCACAAGAATAAGTGCGATTCGTGCGGCGCCCAACTACCGCACAAGGATGGCCACTCCTTGTGAACTGTTCTGCCTAGACCCCGATCACCCGGTCGAGAAGTGCCAGCACTGCCTCAGTTTCAACGCGGCTACCTGGAAAAGGTGGCAGCAATCCCTGGAAGCCCATATTCTAAAGAAGAAAATGAGTTCTGTGGAGAAGGAGCTCAAAAAACTGAGGCAGGCGTCCACTTCCCCTGAAGGCCATCGGAAAAAGAAGGAGAAGGAGAGGCACCGGGACAAGGGCTCCTCCACCGCGTCTCCCTCTGGAGTCGCTGGGACGCAGGTAACATCCCCTATGGGGGATCTCTCCTCGGCGGCCACCTTGGAGGTTTCTGAGGGGGCATCGGCCCGCCCGTCTGGCTCACGCTCGGGCCTTGCGGGTGCCTCCGGGCAGTTGGAGGCCTCCACCCCTGGTTCAGCCGCAGGCTCACGGCCTACCACTGTGGGCGACTCCGCTAAGCCGGGTGTTGGTTCCTCTGACGTCCACCCGGAGAGAGCCGGTAAGGTGTCCGACCCTCCGGGGCGACACGCGGCCTCCTCTCCACCGGACCAGGCCGATCACGCTACTCGGCCTGCCTCCGGTGATGGCTCTCGTAAGTTGGACGTCGGCTTCTCCGGCACCAGCCGAGAGCTCGCCACTAAGCCTTACGACGGCCACGTCCTTCGTACCCGGTTCCCCCCAGCCTTCGCTGCCATCTGGGGAACCAGAGTCTCCCCAACCCGACCCCGGGGACTTTTCCCCTCCATCCTCGGGCGAAGCTGAGGATCTTTTGCCTCCATCAGTCCTTCCTCCATCCGGCCTCCCCGGCTTCGATGCACAACCGGGCTTCCAGTGGGCTAGATCTGGTGTCATGGGGCGGAGCCGAGAGTTTTACCACCCGGGTGGGTGGAAGGAGCCAGCTTGAAGACCTTCCGGCAAGATTTAAAGCGGCAAGGAACCTGCCAGACAGTGTGGATGAACAACATATACCATTCCTAGAACTCCTGTTATAGGTGAGTGACCTGTATTTACCTCCCCTTGAACTGGCCACAAGTTGCGAGCCACACTTGTCGTGGAAAGCACTCTTTTCAGTTGCTGTTTCTTCTGATCGAACGATTTCTGAGCTTCAGGCTCTTATGTGAGTGGCTCAGCAGGTTGCACACTCTCCTGTAAGGCCAGAAGATTGAAAGATTGTGGCTTCTAGCCCCATATCAACCACTTGGGGTAAATCCCAATACTGACACTGTAGTGCACCATGAGGGGAATGCTGCACTCCTGAGGATGCTGTCTTTCGGATGAGACATTAAACCTAGGTTCCGTCTGCCTGTTCTGGCTGTTGTTCAGGTGGATATATAAGATCCCATGCCACTTCTCGAAAAAGGAATAGGGAAATTTTCCCGGTGTCCTCGCCAAATTTCCCCCATTCACTAAAAATACTACCAACTGCTTAATCTGGTTCAATTTCAGTTGGTTACCATCTGTATTCCCTGTCCACCGGGTCACCCCTGAAAAAGGGACTTCTAGTCTGTGGGCCTACCTGGTCAACAAAATTCAATAAATAAATAAAATGTGTAAGGAGCCCTGTTTGGTTTTCCACAAAGACAGGGTGTCTTTGTGTACTAATCTTAAGTTTCTTCCCAAGGTGGTGTCTGAGTTTACATTGAACAAATCCATCCACCTTCCAGTTTATTTTCCTGAGTTCTCTAATCCGGGGGAGGCTTTGCTTCACACTTTGATTATACATAGAATCTTACGGTACTATATTATCAGACCAAGACTTACGGGAAGTCTGACCAGTTGTTTGTTTCACCCGCCCCAAGAGATAGGGTGCTCCTGTTTCCAGACCGTGTTTTTCTCAATGATTAGCTTATTGCATTGTTTAATGTTACTGTAAGTAGAACAAGGACCTTTCAGGAGTGGTTAAGGGCCATTCCACCAGGGGTATGGCGGCCTCTACAGCTTGTTTCAGAAATGAGTCTGCTGCGGGCATTTGTGCAGCTGCCACCTGAAGCTCTGTCTGCACTTTTTACCAAGCATTACAGCCTGGACATTGCCTCTCGGCACAGAGCTAATTTTCGGCCTAGTGAGTCTTCACGGCCTCCTTTCCTGAGCTTTTAGCTGCTGATCTGTCCTCCTTCCTGTGCTGTTCTCGTGCTTGTGCTCGATACTGCTTGTGACTCAGTCCTACTGGCATTGGCCTGCTGCAAGAGCCTTCCTCGAAGTAAGCTAGTACAGTTACGTAAGAACTTACTGTAACAGTAGATCTTTGAGAGAATCTCTTTCCTCAGGCCGTGCCATCCCACCCTCCTTCCCCCCATGGGTTCTCCATAAGATACAACCTCTTGACCTCTGCCTTGTGTGGTTAGCAGAGTCAGGTTCACTGTAGGGTTCTGACACAGTAGATAGACCGTTTTCTTCTCCATGAAGTTCTGCCTGTTGCTGTCAGCCTTTTATAGTTAGCAGAGATCCGGATTCCCTCCTGATTCCCTAGACAGAGGACTTCAGAGCATGTTCTCTTGCAGGGAACTGAGGAGGAATGGGTCTACCCACGCTTACATGGTAGTGGCAATGTCAGACGTCCTCGTGGGTGGCTCCTAGTGGATTGCTTGCAAAAGTTTCTGTGTGGTCATAGATCCTGGTGACTGTTCCATAGGTGTGGCCTGATGAGAGATTCTCTCACAATCTACTGTTACAGCAAGTACATAATTGTTCTTTCATGTTTAAGAAACAGTTATTTGACACTCTGACTGTATTGTAATTGTTTCACATGCTGGTCGCACTTGAAAATGGGAAGCTTGCTCAGTGTGCTTGTCCACAGTAAATAAATGGAATGGGAAAAAAAAAAAAACAGTAAAAGAAAACTCAGGAGTTGCAGATTTATTCACTGTTAATTTACAAGTGCTTGCATATGAGTGCACCAATATCGAAAAAGAACAGAACTCGTTTATAAGATAAATAAGCTCATAAATCTATATCTATATTTTTTTTTCTTTTTTAGCGCCTTCCTCTCACCTCCAACTTCTTTTGTCTGCTCACTGTTCCTGTCTGCCAGCCAGTCTTGCCCTTTTCTTCCTGTCACCCGATTCCCCAGGCTGTCCATGCACCCTCTGAGGGTTCAGCTTCAGCTTATTCCTGCCCTTCTGGGGGAGAAGGGAGTAACATTCCCGGAGGTCCTCTGAGGTATGCAGGGTGGGGGGCAGGAGCGGTGCACTATGGGGACTGTGGCGTGAGGACACTACGCAGCTGTTTGGCAGGCACAGACAGGTGCTGATTTTGTTTTCTGGGCCCTTCCCCACTCCCCAGTGGCAAGCATCGCTGCAGCACCCAGGAGACGGAGCCATACGAAGTGTGGTCACCTACGCTGGGAAGGCTTTGCACTTCTCCAGATGTCATTCTCGAGGTGGTGCTCCATGGCACCCTCCCTGAGGATGAGAGCGTCTGTATGGATACTCTTATCTCCCTCCCTGCTGGCCTCCATTCCTGGCATAGAATATCTAATTTTAATTAGTTTTTCAGCTTCCCCATGTGTAGTCAAGTCTTAATGAACTTCTTTTCCCATGATGACCAACTCATAATGGGGGTCCTGCAGTTGTAAATAGAAAAACATGCAACATAGGAATCAATAACACCAGACCTCTGCATTTAATTGTATCGCAATAAACCGTGTAGGTAAATTTCAATATTGTAATGGGATGTTATTTAAACTGGTCATTTACACCAGGCCAGGAGAGTGCACCCATATTATAAATCCAGAATGCCTTTCTCCTGGCCAGTTGTTCCAAATTTCCACCCTTCCTCCCTGGTTTAGCTTTTTTATTCCCACAAAATGTAACATGTGACCTTCCTTCTGCCTAGAATCATTAACATGGCATTGCTAGTGCATACATCTGTTCTTTCGTTGCTCTTATGTGCTCCACATGGGTGACCAGCGGGGTGCCTCAGGGATCATTGCCTGGACCACTCCTCTTTAATGTCTTTATCAGTAACATTGCAAGGAGCTGAAAAGGAAGGGCTGCTGCTTTGAGTATGACACCAGCATTTGCAGTAGGGTGGACACTCGAGGAGTGGTTAAGGGTGTGGCAGCTGGGTTTCACTTCAACAAAGCGCAAAGCAGTGCACTTGGAACACATAAACCTAGGGACAGAGTACAAAATAGGAGGAGTGGTACTGACCACCACCAAGCAGGAAAGAGACCTGGGGATAATCATACTGAGTGACCTAAAGGTGGCCAGGCAGTGCGACAAGGCAGTTGGGAGGGCTAGTAGGATACTAGAGTGCATAGGGAAGGGGGGCTAGTAGGATACTAGAGTGCATAGGGAAGGGGGGGCTAGTAGGATACTAGAGTGCATAGGAAGGGGGCTAGTAGGATACTAGAGTGCATAGGGAAGGGGGCTAGTAGGATACTATAGTGCATGGGAAGGGGGCTAGTAGGATACTAGAGTGCATAGGGAAGGGGGCTAGTAGGATACTAGAGTGCATAGGGAAGGGGGGCTAGTAGGATACTAGAGTGCATTGGGAAGGGGTATCACCAGCAGAAACAGGGAGGTGGTTTGCCTCTGTTTAGATTGCTAATGAGACCCCCACCTAGAGTACTGTGTTCAGTTCTGGAGGCCACATTTCCGGAAGGACATAGACAAAGTGGAAGCTGTCCAGAGGAGGACAACTAAACTGGGTCTGCATCAGATGCCCTACAAGGAGAGACTTCAGGACCTAAATATGTACACCCTGGAAGAGAGGAGAGAAAGGGGAATATGATAGAGACCCTTAAATGCCTCAGAGAGGTACTGAGGTATACCTCAGAAGAGTAAAAAAGGTACAGGAGGAAGTATTTTTACACACAAAAAAAAAAAAAAGATACAGGGGTAGATTCAGGAGAGATGTAAGGAAGTACTTCTTAACAGAAAGAGTGGTGGATTCCTGGAACAGTCTTCCAGTGGAGATCGTTGGGGCAGAAACCGTGTCGAGGTTCAAGAATGTATGGAATAGGCATAAGGGAATCTTGGGGAAAGGGAAGGAGCAGTGAGTGAATGGACTGGAGATCAGGTGGGGAGAAGGAAGGGGGTGGGGTGAATGAATGGGCCAGATATCAAGTAGAATCTGCAGTGATACTGATCACAGGGAAGAATGGGCAACCTGTGGGCCTAGCAGTCCTTATCTGCTGGCAAATTTTGTTTCTCCCCTGACCCATTCTTTTGACCAAATACTATACTTATTTTTAATCTCTATATCGGTAGTAAGCACCGGGTCTCAGAAGAGCAGCTGTTTGTTGTTTTTTGTTGGTTTGCTTTATAATCCTCACGTGTTTTCCATTTTCTTTTTTCAGCCAACAACAATAAGACTCTATCAGAGTTTGGAATTCGAAATGGCAGTCGACTGCAATCGGATGACTTCTTACAGGATTATGCACTCTTGATAAATGTCCTTCATGTGTAAGAACCAATAATTTATCTTTTATGGGTGTATTTTGGGGAGGGGGTTAAATTGCCTTTTTCTTGATACTGTTTTAGTACAACATCATGATTGTCAGTAACTATTTGGAGAACGTGCACTAGCTTTATGAAGTGATAGCAATGGTTGTTGCTGTAGTGAGTAGCAGAACAGTATGGCACATAGAAGCACAGTGCTGACCTCCTATAAGGGACAATAAAACTGACCTTCCCTACTGTAAAGTTACAAATGTGGAAAGTCTGTGCAGTCCTCGTTCCCTCACCCCCCGTTTATTTTGAACTCGTTTTTCTCTGTTGAGTCCTTTCTTGATGCTGCCTTTTTCCTAGCCTGACATTCTTTTTTTTTTTTTTAACTTATTACTGGTTGATGGATTTCATTTGATATCCGGGTAAGTGCACGAGACCAGGGACCCGTTTTCAGGCATAACCCAGGCTGCATGACGGAAAACATTACGTACAAATACTGAAGGATCACAGTACAATAGTTACATACAAAATTATACATGGGTGCTGCATTAAAAATATTCAGATTATTCAAAATATTGACACTTTGGTTCTGGAACCTAGCAACTGAAATCTTGGTGTAAAACTCACTGCAGGCTGCTCCGCAACCATTGTCCTGTAGTTCTGGAAACAGCTGATTAAAGGACACCTAAACCCTTAAATTGTACACGAACTCCATAGACTTGTAGAGTAGAGGCTGTTGTTTACATTTGTGCTAAAACTGCATTTATTAAAGTAGGATAAATGCAGTATCGTAGCATTTAAAAAATGTAAACAAAGCCTAACTCCCTCTCTGTAAGAACCCTAAAATGGCTGCCGATGACTTCAATGAAGAGAGAAACTCCCAGTTCGGCAGTAGAACAGTATTTCTAGGAGTGTGGATATGTTGCTCATCCACACTCTTTGGCATGTCCCCTTCCACTTTAAATCTCACCGGAAGTCTTCAGGCTGGCTCCTCCCACCCAGCCGGGTGGTATATACCTCGGCTGCGCCCCATGACACCAGATCTTCCTTTCCGCTGGAAGATTCAGGTTGCCTCCTTCGTGCTCACACATCTTGTAGGCTCTGGCATTCAAACCTTCTGTTATTCCGAAAATTTGCATTGTTAGTGATTGCAAGTTTGCTGCTTCGATTATGGAAAACAAGTCTTCCCCTGGATTTCGTCGGTGCCGTTTCGGTCAGAAGATGTTGCGCACCAATCCCCACACTGCGTGCGTCTATTGCCTCAGTGTCGACCACGACACCTCAAAATGCGATATGTCTCGCCTTTCATCCCAGTGTCCTCGACGACCATCTCGCACGCCTGAAGTTGGGGAGGCCGGAGAAGAGGAACCCTCCGGTGAAATCCGAGGAGGCTCGGTGGGCGGTTTCCGTGGCTGCGGGATCCGCGGAGCAATTGGAACGCATGCAAGCGTTCGAGGAGGAAGTGGCTCGTGCTGCAGAGACTTCTCTGAGCTTCTTTGTTCCACTCAATCTGGGCTCCACCTTCTTGTTTTACCTTCCGAGAGTTGTCTCATAAGCGGAAGAAGGATCCGGGATTGTCTTTGTCTCGACGGAGACGTTCTTGGGAGTGGGTGAGATCTCGATCCCAGGAATATGCGGTCTTGACTTTGGTCGAGATCGCTTCTTCGGCCGCTGGCTTTTTGGCTTTGCCGTCTGGTCAGTCAACCGAATTATCGATCAACAATGTTGAAATCATGATCGATCCAATATCGCCAACTCCGGTTAACAATTCCCTCGATCAAGCCCCTAATCTGGTCTTTCCAGGTAATGAGACCCAACCTGCTGGGACTCCCATTGAAGAAGTGGTCCCTGATCCCGGGAAATTACCGCTCCTGCCGGTGTCTCCCGAGTGACCGGGTCGGCCCGTCCGATCTCAATCAAGGTCTCGGAGCTCCTTGACTGACAGGCCGAAAAGAGCCATAAATGCTCCAAAAAGAGGCGCCATCGGTCGTCTTCATCCTCCTCGGATGAGGAGAGGCTCCGGCAGAAACTCCGGCGCTACAAGGACCTCATGTGGCAACAGCTAATTTTGACCGGGCACAAGCCAACTCCGGCTTCTACACTGGCCACTGCCTTGCTTTCGCCTTCTAGGCCGAAGTTGGCTCCCTCGGAGCCGATTAAATCGGCTCTTCAGCCCGCGAAGCCAGCAAAACCACCAGTTCGGCTCAAAACGGTCTCTCCACCGATTGTGGTGGAACCATCACCCAAACGGCCTGTGGGAGGGACTCCTTCCAAGGAAGACAGACAAGACACCGGGGTTCCCCGGCAATTGATGGTCACCGTCATCCCGGACTGCCCTCGGCGAGTCGAAGGTGACCAGGGTGGTCGGCCGTTATACGCGAATTCCTCGGCTTCAGACATCACCGGCTTGCATTCTCATCCAGGTGATGTTGAATCAACGTTGGCCTAGAGACGGAGGAAGGTCCTTCGTCTTTTCAAGGGATTCTTCGCCTCATCTCTGAATCTACGGGGATGCCCCTGGAGCCAATCCAGAAAAAGGCGGAGTACCCTCTTACGGACATCCTTAAGAGAGGGGGTACCCCGATGGATGCCTTTCCTATGACTGAGGCTGTTGTCGGCCTGGCCCTAGAACTTTGGCAGTGCCTGCCCCCTTGTCCAGCTCCGTCTGCCCGCGTGGCTCACAAGTATGCGGTGCCCATGGGGTCCCTTGAGGGGTTCACAGAGCACCCTTCGGCCGAGAGCCTGGTGACCGCCTCTGTGTTCAGGCATACTGGCAGTTCTGCCGACACTGACCGACCTCCTGATAAAGAATCCAAGCTCTTGTACCATTCAGCCAGGAAGGTCTATGCGGCTTCCTCCTTGGTCCTTCGTCAGGCAAGTTCGTCCGTCATCATGGCACACTTCTTTCACGCCCTTCTAGGGTCGCTGGATGAAGTCCTCCCACATCTCCCTGCGGACATGCAGACCACAGTCAAGCAGGTCCGGGATCAGGTCCGAGCTGTTGCCAAACAGCAGCTTCAGACTGCACAGGACAGCAGGGATTCTTTTTATTTATTTATTTAGTTGTTTAACCAGGTATAGCACGGTAAGCTGAAAGCTTTTTTACAGAAGCGACCTGGGAGCACAAGGAGGTTAAGTGACTTGCTCAGGGTCACACAGTATGCAAGTGGAAGCTGTGGGATTCAAACCCAGGTCTGGTCTGCTGGATGTCACCAGATTTGCAGCTCAGAGCCTTAGACCACTGCGCCATACTGCCTCCTCTTGTGCCTTGGATTCTTGTGCCCGCTTGATGGCTACCGCAGTTGCCTCTCGTCACGGGGCTTGGCTGAGGCTCTCCTCCTTCCCTGCGGATACCCAGCACAAACTAGCTGACATGTCCTTCCTAAGTACCGACCTGTTCGGCCCAGGAGTGGCCGGTCATCATCAGCGCATAGAGCAGTCCAGTGCCACCTTGGATGCTACTTCTGCCAAGGGTTCTTTGGGCAAGAACCAGCAGAAGAAAAACAAGAATCCTTTTCAGCATTTTTCCCCTGTGGCTCAACAGTCCTCCTTTCAAGATGGACAGCAGCAACAGCAGCAGGCTCAAGCTTAGCGCCCCCAGCCCAAGCCCGGACCCCAAGAGGCACGTAAAGGAGGCTGAGGTTCAGGTCCTGGAGCCTCCTCGTCCAAGCCTGCTCAGAGACGGAGCTGGGGCTGTCAACCCCTCTCCCATCACCTCAGCTCTGGGTCCTCCCATGGGGGGCTAGCTCTGCCATTTCCTTTCCGCCTGGTCCGTTGTCGCTTCGGACAGGTGGGTTCTCAAAGTGGTCGGTCAGGGACTGCCTCTGGAATTCGAGCAGTACCCTCAAAGCCGAGCCCACGCCCCTCGGGAGGAAAGAGTATCCGCTCAGACCCAGTCGGCTCTCCGAGACGACATCGCTCAGCTCCTCCTCAAGGTGGCAGTAGCTTCAGTGGCGGATCCTTCAACAGACCCAGGCTTTATCTCCAGGTGCTTCCTGGTGCCCAAGCGGACGGGGGGCTGGCGCCCCATTCTAGATCTTCATGACCTGAATCAATATCTCGGGTCACGCACCTTTCGGATGGTCACTGTGTCCCAGGATCATACCATCCTTGGAGTGAAACATGTGGTTCTGTTCACTGGATCTGCAGGATGCGTTCTTCACGTCCCAATCCGTCCGTCCCATCAGTGGTTCCTCCGCTTCAGAGCCAAAGGGACCCTGTACGAGTTCCGAGCCATGCCGTTCGGCCTGTCATCGGCCCCACGGGTCTTCACCAAAAGCATCACCCTTGATGGTGGCCCATCTCAGGCGTCGGGGTTGGGGGGGGGTCAGGATTTATCTTTACCTTGATGATTGGCTCTTAGCTGGTTCCACCCAACAGGAGGTGGAGCGGTCCAGGGATCTGGCCCTCCAGACCTGCTCCCAACTCGGTCTCCTGATCAATGAGGCCAAGTCAGAACTCATGCTTCTTAGGTGATGGGCTTCATCGGGGCAGAGCTCGACTCTTGTCAAGCAAGAGCTCGGCTTCCAGCAGACAGGGCGGAGGTTCTTTCCTCCTTTGCCCAATCATTTCTGGTTGGGCAATTGCGCCCTGCCCGGGACTTTCTGCTCCTCCTGGGTTACATGGCAGCGTGCACCCCAGCGGTCCGTTGGGCATGGTTGCACATGCGCCCCCTCCAACGGGAGCTGGCCACCCAGTGGACTCAGCGCCGTGGTCATTTCGACAAGCTGGTCTCTTTAACCCAGAAGATGTGGGACGCTCTTCAATGCTGGACCGCCCCAGACCGGTTGCAGGAAGGGATCCCATTTGTCCGCCCTGAGTCAATGGTCATCCTTATGACCGATGCCTCTCTTATGGGCTGGGGAGCCCACATGGGGGGACAAAAGGGCCCACGGGCCTTGGACCCCTGAGGAATCCTGATGCCACATCAACCTCTTCGAGCTCAGAGCAGTCAGACTGGCATTGTCAGCTTTTGCTCCTCAGCTCCGGGTTCAAGTGTTTCAAGTCCAGACAGACAGTACCTCGACCATGTACTACCTCAGCAAACAGGGCGGCACGCACTCCCATTTGCTGTGCAGGGAGACGCTCTGCATCTGGACCCTCGTGAGCCGGTTGGAGGCAGATCTCCTAGCCATCCCTATGGCAGGAGCCTCAAACCATCTAGCGGATGCTCTCAGCCGCTTAGGCCAGACATCCCACTAGTGGTCTCTTCATCCAGAGGTAGCTTACAGCCGTTCTCCCACTTGGGCAGACCGATGGTGGACCTGTTTACCTCCGGGGAAAACACCAAGCTGAGGCTGTTTCATGCACACCCCGCTCAGCAGGGCTCGCTGCATGGGGGTGCCTTCTCAAGGCCGTGGACCCCAGCCCTCCTCAACGCCTTCCCTCCATTTCCCTTGATCCACAAGGTGAGGAGGAAAAAGGCGAAGGTGATCCTGGTAGCCCCAGACTGGCCGTGCCATTTCTGGTATCTGGATCGCCTCAGCTGCAGGCACCCAGAGCAGCTACCAGCATGCCCAGGTCTGATATCACTCAATCACGGGAAGGTATTCCATCCTGACCTTCAATCCCTGCACCTCACAGCATGGTACCTGAGCAGTTAGAGTTCCAGGCTTTGGGTCTTTCCGAAGATGTCTACACCGTGGTGGAGGCATCCAGGAAGGAATCGACCACGAAATGTTATGCCTTCAAATGGAAAAGGTTTTCCATTTGGTGTCAGGGCAAGGGCCTGGACCCTCTGTCCTGTCCAGTGGCTAATATTCTTGACTACCTTTGGTCTCTCTCCAAAGGGGGTCTTTGATCATCAACTCTAAGGGTGCACCTGGTAGCCATCTCCGCTTACCGGGCGTGGGCTGGTCAGCCGACGGTGGTGCAGGAGACAGTGGTCTGGCACTTTGTCAAAGGCCTGGATCACATATCCCCTCCGGTGCATGAACCTCCACCTCTGTGGGATTTATTGCTGGTACTGGCAAAGCTCATGGGCAAGCCATTCGAACCAATGCACAAGACTGCCTTCCTGGTGGCTATCACATCTGCCAGAAGGGCATGGGAGCTCCAGGCACTCTTGGTGGACTCCCCTTATCTGGTCTTCCACAGGGACAAGGTTGTACTGCGCCCCAACCCCAAATTCCTTCCAAAGGTGGTGTCAGAGTTTCACCATAACCAGGTGTTAACCCTGCCGGTATACTACCCTAATTACACCTCTGAGGCCGAGTACAAGCTCCATACCTTGGACCTGAGACGAGCCCTCTCCTATTGCAAGGAGAGGATGACGGAAATTCTGGGAGAGGTTCGCCAGCTGTTTGTCACCTACGCTGAAAACACTTCTGGCAGACCTGCAGCCAAATGGACTATTGCAAGATGGATCACATCATGCATAGGTCTGTGCTACGAGTTGGCGGGCAAGGAGCCTCCCAGAGGGATAAGAGCTCATTCTACCCGCCATACTGCTGCATCGGTGATTGCTTCCAGGGACATCCCTATCCAGGAAATCTACCAGGCTGCTACCTGGAAGTCAACAAACACTTTCATTACCCATTACCACATCGACCTTGAGTCATGCCGGGATGCTGGTTTTGGGGCCTCAGTTCTCCAATCTCTGTTCCCCAAGTAGAGGGTGTGCACCTTACCTCCCTGCTCCAGAGAACTGCTAGGAGTCTGCCAAAGAGTGTGGATGAACAACATATCCATGATCCTAGAAGAACAGGTTACTCACCTGTAACAGTAGTTCTAGGAGTGGTATATGTTGTTCATCCCCACAGACCCACCCATCCTCCCCAGCTGTGGACGCACACAACCTGGCTTCCAGCGGGCTAAGATCTGGCGTCACGGGACAGAGCCGAGGTATATACCACCGGGTGGGTGGGAGGAGCCAGCTTGAAGACTTCCGGCAAGATTTAAAGGGGAAAGGAACATGCCAATAAATGTGAACATATACCACTCCTAGAACTACTGTTACAGGTGAGTAACTTGTTCTTCCTGACCACCAAATAAAGTCTTCAAGTATCTTTTAGACCTCTCAAATACAGGTCTGCAGTACTCCACAGTCAAAGTTCATCTTTGTGCCATTTTGGCATATCATGAGCCGGTACTTTTCATGTCACTGGCTGTTACCTGTAGTTAAGAGGTTTCTTAGGTTATTCTGCATACCAGACCTCCCATCAGACGTCCATTCGGAGCGTGGGATATTAACCTTGTGCTAGACATGCTCAATCGTAAACCTTTCAAACCTCTAGCTACTTGCGACTTGAAGTTCCTCACTTGGAAAACAGCCTTCCTGGTGGCCATTACTTTGGCCCGTAGAGTTTCTGAAATACATGCACTGGTCACAGACACACCCCCCCCCCCCGTACACTGTATTTCACAAGGACAAAGTAGTTCTTAGGACTCACCCAAGTTTCTCTCTAAGGTTGTCTCAGAATTCCATCTAAACCAACCTTTAGTCCTTCCCACCTACTTTGCGAACTTCCAGAATGAAGGGGAGCGTACCCTTCATTCACTGGATGTTAAGAGAGCGCTGCAGTTCTATCTAGATAGAACAAAAGAAATTTGCAAGGCTCAACAGCTGTTTGTTTCCTTCAGCGAGACCCGGCTGGGTCAATCTGTCACTATCAGATGTATTTCAGCATGGCTGGTGGCATGCCTTCACCACTGCTATTCTATGGCACAGGTCAAGCTGGAAGGTAGAGTGTATGCTCACTCTACCAGAGCAGTCTCGGCATCTCTGGCGGAAATCCGCAACTTGCCCATCGCAGATATTTGCAATGCGGCCTCTTGAAGCTCCGTGCATACTTTCATTAAGCGCTACGCCTTGGATGTCCATGCCAGACGACGTCTGTTGTTTGGCAAGACCATTCTTAATGGACTTCTGTCCTAAGTATGTGAGCTGTTTATTTCCTGCCGCCCATCTGGGGGGATTATTTATCCCGATACTCTCCCATTAGTGTGAATGAGTGATGGAGACTTTATGTCCAGGAAGATATGGAAATTACGTACCTACCGTAATTCTTGATGATCTTGGACGAAGTCTCCACCACTAATTCACACGCCCTCCCACCAACCCCTGAGCTCACTTCTCTTTTTTTGGTCTTCACTCCCTCAATGGCTGATCTGTGAAGACCTTGTTGTTGACCCTTCTTACACGGGTCATTCGGACTATCTTATGTCCGAATCTTAGGTTAGTCCTTCTAGGTTAGTTACGCTGCACCTTCTCGGAAAAAAAGGTACTGAGGCGGTTGGAGGGTCGACGCCAAGATAGTCATTAACGCACGAGCCAGGGCTCGTGGTGCCGCTTCCTCGCAGCTCCATCTCAGGCGCCGGCCCTCTTGAAAAGTTTGCTCCTGCTGGGTCCTAGCGCCTCCGGTGAACTCCCATTAGTGTGAGTGGTGGAGACTTCGTCCAAGAAGATCGAGTTACGGTAGGTACGTAATTTCCATTTTTCGCCTCAACACCGTTACAGTTTTCCTGCATCCATCCCAGTTCTGAGGTTGCTCACCCGGCGCCATTTTCTCCAACTCCTGGTAAGTCCGTTCCATTTATTTTAAATTCTTACCGGCTCCGGCGCGTCTGTTTCTTTAATTTTGTAATATTATTTCGGCGTCATGTTTTTCTCGGGGGTGAGAAAGAAATCTAAAGTGGTCCACGCCCTAATGCATCGGTGCCCCTGTGGCCAGCATTTCTCTGTTTCGGACCGGCATGACATCTGTCTTTGCTGCCTGGGACCACAACACGACATTGACAACTGCGAAGCCTGCTTCTCCATGGACCGCTGTGTGTTAGAAATCCGTGTGTTTAAAGTCGGCAGGGCCCCACCGACTTTCGCAAGGCAGCGTTGTTCTAGGGATTCCATGGCAAGAACTTTCTACCCTTCCTCTGGGTCCCCTCCTGGGTCTATACGGCCCGGTGAGGAGGAAACCTCCTCATCTGATTCGAGCCTTTGCCATTGAGGAGGTTTCTTCCATGGTGCTGGAGCAACTGCTCAGTTCCCTCTGGGGCCAGGTCGGGAGCCCTGCTCCGGCAGTCACCTCTGCGGAGGTGCAGGCTCCCCCGTTGTTGCAGCCCACAGCTGTTGGGCCCAGCACCGGCAGACCCTCGGCGCTGTCTTGGATCCCTGCGGTGTCGGTGATCGGGATGGTGCCACAGCCTGTGGCTGTGCTGCTCATGGTGCCGTTGGCAGGGGGCTCCCGGGTTCACCTGTTTGGAGGATGACCCACTGACCAACCTGGATTGGCAACCTGATCCCTTGGGGTTGGAAACCCCCTGGAAATGGCTCAGGCACTCGGTGCTTGTCCTCAGTGGCCCGAAGACTGCAGTCTATCGCGGGCCTGGCGGAGGGGCCAGCGGTGTACAGTGGTTCTGCGGTCACCAGATTGATGGTCCCGCTTCAGGGGCCAGGGCAGCTGTCGATCTTCCCTTTGTCAATCTTCACCATTCATTACTCCTGGGTGTAAGCCGGAGGCGCGTACCCGCCACGGGCGCTTTTTTTGCGCCGCCCACATGGCTGACGCACTGTGTGAAGCACGCAGGTCGGCTGTTAGGTGCCGTAGACTACTCCTCTATCCCAGTTCTTTTCTCCCACCGTTGAGGACACACTTGCTGTGCAAGTTCAGTTTTTTCTACGCCATTAGGCCTTTGCTCGGCTCAAAGCCAATTCCTTCATTCCGGTTTGTTTCTACCGCCACCGTTACACACAGGTAAGACCATTCTTCTATTGTTGTTGTCAACGGTGTCGGTTCTTTTGCTTCAGTTTTTGTACTTTTCTTTAGTATCATGTCTGGTTCCGGGGGCTTAAACGTAAGTCGAAAGTGGGCCATGCCCCCATACTTCGGTGCCCCTGTGGCTGGCATCTTTCCGTGTCGGACCAGCATGATTTCTTCCTTCAGTGCCTGGGACTCAGCCACGATATGGACCACTGCAATGCCTGCTTCTCCATGGACCGCTGCGTCTTAGAAGTTCACATGTTTAAAGTCAGCAGGGCTCTGCCGACTTTCGGAGGACGACGTCGCCCACGAGCGTACCAGGCCAGGACCTTAGACCCTTCCTGTGGGTCCCCTCCCACATTTATACGGCCCCGCAAGGAGGGGGCCTCCTCCAGTTCCAGCCTTGCCGAGGAGGAGGCCTCTTCCGCGGCGCCGGAGGAATAGCCTGATTCCCCCTGGAGTCACTCTGCTGGTGCCACCCCGGCAGTCACCTCTTTAGAGGTGCAGGCTCCCCCAGTGTCGCGGCCCATGGCTGCTGGGCCCAGCACTGGGGGACTCTTAGCGCCGTGTCCTGTAGCCGTGCCGCTCGCAGTGCCGCTACCAGGGGTTCTCGCGGGGTCTCTAGCCTGGAGGTCCTCCTCCTGGCGCCTCCTCTTCAGAGGGGGACAACTCTGAGGTGGATCCAGACTGGCAGTCTGACTCTTCGGAGTGTGAGATCCCTGTGTGATGTGGTGCCAGGCGGCCCAGCGGCCCTATCCCTGAGTCCCCAGAGCCTGTTGCCAGGGAGGATCCGTCAGCTGGGGGTGGCCGCGGCTCGGGGCGGGGTGCCCTCTTCTGGTGAGGTCCATTCAGCTGCCATTTTTGGTGCTGCTGCTGCAGCCCTCCGGGGGGGATGGGGCCCTTGCTCCTACAGCCTCTGGAAGGGCCTGTGATTTTTGGGGAACCCGCTTCACTGGGACTGAGGATGAGGGCTGCCTCTTGAGTCCGAGGGGTTGAGAGGTTGAGGCGAGGTGCGGCGGCCCCCTTCCACCACCCTGCAGGGGGTGGGGAGGAGTCGCAGCACTGAGCCCCGCCTTTCCCTTAAGGTTTCAGAGGCACCTTTGCTTGGCAGCGCAGAGGGTTGCCCTTCTGGACACATGCAACTCCAGGCACGTCACAGGGGAGACTCCCCTTCAGGGCTCTTCCGGAGTTTGTCTTTACAGAATCAACCTTCGCAATCCAGTATGGTCTCAGGGCCCCCTCGTACAGTGGCATCAGCACCTGAATCTGAGTCCTGGCAGAGGTCAGGCACTCTGTGTGGTGCCCATCCCTCTGCAGACACCACCTTCTCTCCTGGGCCATGTGGGTCCTATGGGGCCCTTAACCTGGGAGATGTTCAGAGCCACTGCAGTGACCTTTCCTACCTAACCACTGCAGCGACCTTTCCTACCTACATTAGGGCTATGGACGAACGGGTCTTCCGCCTGTCCCCCCGCCGCAGGAGTCCTCTGGACATTCAAGCTCCTCGTCCTCCTTGTCTCCCTTTACCGAGGGAGAGGAACACTCTGTCCACCTGTCCTCTGACATTGATTTCACTGAATATCAGCAGTTCCTTTCAAGGCTGGTACAGGAGCTTCGCATCTCCCATGTTCTGAGGACCATTACCGAGTGGGAGACGCATTCATTCCTTAGTGAATTTAGTGCTCACCACCTAGTAGTGCCCTCCTGACCCATCCCCTTTCATCCACACTTGGCAGTCTCCAGACCCTGCAGATGACAGGAGACGGTATTGTGCCCCACAGGAGTCTCTAGGTTCCTTACCTCACTCTTCTTCAGGCCTGACGTCCCTAGACACTCCCGGGCCTCTGCGCCTGGCGCACGACTGCCCCCGGATCCAGATTCCGCAGAATTCGACCATTGCGGACAGAGGATTTTCTCTTTGGCTCGTGCATTGATGTGCATAGGTTCACATCAGGCACACCACACTGCCTATAACAGGCATCTGTGCTCGATGTTAGCTCAGGTGCTAGCATCTTTGCCTGATACGGAGCAATCTAGACAGGCCTACCATAATTCTTGATCTTCTTTTGTATCTTCACCATTCATTACTGATTCCCACCCACCATCCCCTCATGGGCCTCAATTCTTGGCATCATCTCCGCCCTGCTTGCCCTCCCCCTCCTTGAGGCCAATTGGGGGCTGAGTCCCCCTGGTACCTCGGCTCTCTCTGTCCCTTCTCTAAGTCTCAGAGCATTCACCCTGCTGGAGGGCAAGTAGAGTCTTCGCCGAGAACTCTCTCTGATTCTCTGTACAACTTCTAGGGTGTCCCCCGTTTGGGGCTTGAATAATCCTCTGGCTTATGTCACCCTCTGGCTGTCATTGCTCTATTGCAGTCCTAAGAGTCCGTGGGAGTTTCATCCCTCTCTTTCTTATAACACGGTGGTCCCATGGTCCTCTTCTTGTGAAGTGGAGACTATACCAGTACTTATGTGGGGAATACTGCTCCAGATTTCTTTTCCTACGCCTAAGTTGGGACTTGCTCCTCTTCTGAACAGGACTGTTAACCCCCCCCCAGAATAGTCTGTGAGACCTAGGCTGTACGATTTAGTAACATTTTAGATAAAGGAGGTGAGGAAGGGTCTGCCTCCGCCAAGTCTAACAAGAACATTAATCCCCTTCGGACTTTGGTTCGATAACCTCTTATCTGGCGGGATCATTGCTCCCTTGTCTTCAAATCCCGAAGGGATTCGAAACACTCAAGCCAGTGGTCTTCCAAGTTACTGTGGCAGACAACCCTTTACCCTTACCTCCTTCTCTTCTGTCCTTTCTTTCTGTCCTTTGCATTCTCTTTTCTCCGAAACTGCCCAAGGATTGGGACCCTGTGGCCACTTAGGGTAGGGTTCTCTTTTCCTGTCCTCTATTTGGCTTATACCTTTTCAGTTTATATCCCTTTCTTTTTCTATCCTTCAGCTCTCTTTCCTCACCCTCTTTCTCTGGAACCTGTTTTTCTGCCTCTCCGGCTATCACAGAACTGGGATGGAGGAGGAGTCTACGGCACCTAACGTCCAATCTGCGTGCTTCACGCAGTGTGTTAGCCGCGTGGACGGCATCTGTCCTCCCTCCAGAAAAAAAAAAGCTCCCATGGCAGATGTGCACCTCCAGCTTACACCCAACAGTAATGAATGGTGAAGATACAAGAGAAGCTCAAGAATTACGGTAGGTGCGTAATTTTCATTTCCTGGTGCTGCCCTGGCTACCAGGGATGGGGCGGGGGCCTCCTCTTGTGTGGCCTCCTTTGGGGGGGCCAGCAGGATTGGGGGTGTCCCCTTGGCACTGGGTATGATGGAGGGCGGCTTCTGAGTCAGAGGGGTCGGGGAGGAGCCACAGTACAGAATCCCACTTCTCCTTCTCTGAGACTTCAGAGGTACCCTTGGTGGGCAGCGCTGGGGCTCACCTTTCTGGAACCATGCAGCCCTGGTCGCACCACAGGCTAGAATCTCCCTCAGGGCTCAACCAGGAATTGTTTTCTAATTTGCTGACTGGGTCGACAACCGGATCCCCCCCATGCGGGAGGATTACCTGCGAGGTCTGAGGCCAGGCACGTTTGGCCAGGTGCCCTTCCCTAGTCCCTCTGCAGCCACCACCTCCTCTCCAAGGCCATGTGGGTCCTACGGGGCCCTTGACCTGGGAGACGTTCAGAGCTACTGTAGCGACCTTCCCCAGGTATGTCAGGGCTATGGATGAGCAGGTCTTCCATCTGTCCCCACCGCCGCAGGAGGACTCTGAACTTCCAAGCTCCTCTACTTCCTCCCCCGAAGAAGCGGAATGATCCATCCACCTGTCCGATGCTGATTTCACAGAATATTAACAATTCCTTTCAAGGCTGGTTCAGGAGCTCCATATCTCTCACATGGTAAGGCGCAATACTGAGCGGGAGACACGCTCTTTCCTGAGCAAGTTAAGTGCAAACCACCTTGTGGTTCCTTCCTGGCCTGTTCCTTTCCAGGAAGCATTGATCCGCACCTGGCAGTCACCAGCCACCTCATCCCCAGCCGCAGAGGACTGCAGGAGGAGGTATTGTGGACCCCGGGAGTCTCTAGGTTCCCTGCTTCACCCACCTTCAGGGCTGATGGCCCTAGACACTCCTTCTGGACTACAGCACCCGGCGCACGACCGACCACCAGACTTCGCGGAGTTCAACCGGTGGGGAGGAAGTGTATTCTCTTCATCTCGTGTGCTACTGTGTATTGCATAACATTAGGCACACCACACTGCCTACAACAGGCATTTGTCATCGATGTTCGCACAGGTGTTAGCATTGTTACCTGATACGGAGGAATCTAGGCAGGCCATCGCCCTCTCTGCGCAGGGTCTGGAGCTTGCAAGGCATGAGGCAAGGGCATCGTATGACACCAATGAGATGGCTTCTGTGCTAATAGGGACAGTGATCTGTATTAGACGGATGGCATGGCTTCGCCTGTCCCATGGCCTGGCGTAGGGTGATTTCCTCTGCCTTTTGGGGGACCTGTCTCTTTTCCCACGGGTGAGGAGGAATTTGCAGGAACGCTCTACTGTTCTCCCCCGCCCAGTTACGGGGACACCGCCTTGCCCCTGAGCAGCCCTAGGATGACTAGAAGGGTCTCCCCTGCAGGAGGCTGAGGGAAGCAGTTCCCTTAGGGCAGTGCCAAGTCACCTCCGGGGGGCTTGGTACTCACCCAGCAGTAATAAATGGTGAAGACTGACAATGGGAAGATATGAAAATTACGTACCTACCGTAATTCTTGATCTTGTATCTTCACCATTCATTACTGATCCCTTCCCACCTTCCCCTCTTGGGCCTCAGTCTCTGGGCATCGCCTCCACCCTGCTCACCCTCCCTCTCTACGAGGCCAGTTGGGGGCAGAGTCCCCCTGGTACCTCAGGACCCTCTGTTTCCTTCTCTTAAGTCACAGAGGGTCCAACCGAAGGGGGATGGCGAGTAGGGTCTTCACCCTGGCCTTGGAGGGAACTCCCTGGGGTTCTCTGTTGGGTGCACTGTGGGGTCCCTTCCGCAACATGGCACGGACCTGTTTGGTCCGTTGCCAACTAGGGGGGGAAGGGGTGGAGGACTCCTTTGGGGCGCCCTGCTAGAGGACCCTTGGGGACATCCACTCTTCTCTCTGTTCTAACCTCATATAGGGTTATTTCTAGGCAGGGAGTCGCCGTCAGTGGTGCCTAATGACCAAACCCGCAAGCTGGGCAATGCATCAGCCTCTGACTCCTCCCACAAAAAAAAACTCCTGAGCAGGTGCGCACCTCCGGCTTACACCCATCAGTAATGAATGGTGAAGATACAAGGGAAGATCAAGCATTACAGTAGGTATGTAATTTTCATTTTTCTGCTACAAGTATGATATACCCTTGCCGGGCTCGGTAAAGGGTCACTTTACCAGTGGCATGGTAGCTTCCTTTGCCTCCTTGAAGAATGTCAGCCGCAGACATTTGTGCAGCTGCTACCTGGAGTTTTGTTAAACACTGTAGTTTGGACATTGCATCTCGACACAGAGCAGGCTTTGGATTGACAGTCCTTCAGGGTCACTTTTGTTTGGGAGACTTCTACCTCCACCCAGCTGACTGGAGTCTCTCCTTACTGTTGGGACTCAGTCCTAAAGGTGTTACCTACTGCAAGAGCGAATCTCAAAGTAAGATAGTACAGTTAAGTAAGAACTTACTGTAACAGTAGATTTTCGAGAGGAGCTCTTGCAGCGGGTACTATTTTCCCTTCCGCCTTCCTCCTGTGAGCTGCTTCTCCATCATAGATACCTTGTTTCAAACAACATGAAGTCTTGCTGTATTCTGACAATATGCAGTTAGCCCCAGCACTTGAACTGCCCCGGAGAGGAAAGAGTTTAACTCTATGCAGAAGCATAGAACGTTGAGCTCAAGCTCGGTTTTCAAACCTGTCTCTGGTACTTACCAGTGTAACTATCAGATTCTTTACTCCGCCTAACAGTGAAGTCGCTCCGGAGATTCTCCTCTGCTCGGTTTGGTAGAGTTTGAATCAGCATTTGATTTTTCTAACCATTTTATTATTTTTGTATTTCCAGCCTCTGTCCACGGTACAGGTAGTGTGGTAGATAGGTGGTGACTTGTCTTTTATTTAAAATTCTGTGGAAATTGTTTTGTCTGTTTCTCATCGGTCGGTCCGGTTAGGAACCGACCTTTTTGCTTGTTTTTGCTTGTTTTTATTTTCTTTGGTATTTAGTTTGGTGTTCCGGTGCCGATCGGTTTCAAAAGAACCGGACTTTTTCTGGTTCTTTTACAGAACCCGTAACACGGTTTGTAACTGATCTTTTGGTTATTATCTGGCTTAAAAAGCTTTTAAGGGTAATTGGTTAGGTTGGCCATGTCTGAGAAACCCAAGAAAAAAATGGTCCCACTGGGTTTCAACACTGTTCTGAGTGTGGGGAGGCCTTTGCCAAGGCTGACCCCAACCTCATCTGTGTTTGTTTGGGGTTTGACCACCTCAAAACAGACTGCCAGATTTGTAAAAACTTCCCTAAAGCCACTCCAGAAAAAAGGTTGAGTAGGCTGAAGGAAAGGGAGGCAGAGAAGTCTGTAGATCTGGATGGCCAGCCCGGTTTGGATGCGGCCGAACCTGAGGAATTGCCTACTGACCTAGGCGATACCTCCTCGGGCAAAAGGAGGTCGGTTCCGTCGAAAAGGAAGCGCAAGTCAGCTGGTTCGGATACAGCACCACAAACTCCAGCCGCTGACGAGATAGCCAAAGCGATTAGTGTAGTTAAATCGCTTCGCCCGGTTCCATCCGAACCGGTTAGGCGGTCGGTTCGGTCGGATCAGACTCCATCGGATTATGATCCAGATGTTTTCTATGAGGAATGAGAGGGAAGGAGACAGATTATCCCAAGGATGAGGATAAGGATAACTAGTTTGAAGGTCTGGATGTGCCCATTAAACCGGACATCTCCCCAGACAGACCCTCCAGTGTCTCCCCTCCCAGGCTTTCTGAGTCCCCTTCACACTTCGTGTTTTACAAGAAGGTGGCTGAAACCCTCCAGCTCCCAATGGTTGAAGCTGCTGAGGAGGAGGAAGAGCGTCATTTTGTAGAGATGGTGGACATCCCAGAGTCCAAAAGATTGTCTATCCCTTTTCACAAGTCCTTGGGAAACAGACAAAAGAGATTTTAGACACCTAACTCCTTACCTCCTGTGGATAAGAGAATGGACAGGAGGTATATGCTATCAGGCTCAGGTACAGAGTTTTTATACAGTCATTGCAGCTATGTTGGGGTAGTGCAGGCTGCAGCCTGTGACAGGGCTAACGATCCTTTGGCTTCACACCCCCCAGACAAAGACTCCAGGAAGGTTGATGGCCAAAAAGCAATATTTGGCATCTTCTTTGGGACTCAGGCATGCTAACTATATGGCCTACACAGCCAGATACCAGAAGTCCAGGTGGGATACAGTTCTGGAACTGGCTAAACAGGCCTCTCCCCAGCTAGCCAAAGAGCTGGAGGAGGTGGCTGCTAATGGAATTGGGGCCTCCAGAGTACAATTTCATGCTGCTGTGGACTCCAGTGATGTGGCATTAGGAGTCATGGCTACATCTGTGTCTCTCAGGAGACATGCTTGGCTCAGATGTACTAGCCTTTCGCAGGATACCCAGGCCAAGGCTATGGATTTTCCTGTAGTGGGTAACTCTCTGTTTGGGGAGCAGACAGAGGCTTTCATGAAGAAAATGGATGACTACAGGACCACCTACAGGAGTGCACAGGCCAAAGAGAGGCAAGCCACTCCTCAGAAACAGCAGTCTAGGGGCAGGGGCAGGCCTGTCTACGAAGCTCAGGCTTCTTCTTCCTTCCTTCCCACAGAGGAGGTTCTTTCGAGGTAGGGGCAGGAGGGGGATGAGCAGGGCTACATCCTCTTCCCAGTCAAAGGCTCCTGCCAAGCAGACACCCTGATGTGTCAGCCCGGATCGACTCCCCCATTCCAGTAGGAGGCAGGCTGGCTTACTGCTTCCAGGCCTGGAAGTCTCTTACCTCAGACAAGTGGGTCCTGGAGGTAGTAAGCCAGGGATTGGCCCTCAGCTTCAAAAGGTTTCCAAAACTGAGGGCCAGGTCTTTCCCACCTGCATCCATCTCAGAGACCCTTGCCCTAGAGGCAGAGGTTTTGTCACTTCTGGCTCTTAGAGCCGTAGAGAAAGTTCCTACTCAGCACAAGGGCAAAGGCCTGTACTCCAGGTACTTCCTTACCCAAGACAGGGGAGTGGCGACCCATCCTAGACCTAAGGTATTTGAACAAACACATCTGGAAACCAAAATTCAAAATGGTGACTCTGGGAATAATTCATCTTACTTCGAGATACAGCTCTTGCAGCAGGTAACACCATTAGGACTGAAGCCGGCAGGCATCAGGACCCCACGGAAATCTTCTAGCTAGCAGTCTTCAGCGGGGACCGCCTCCGACGTCGGTCCCGCCCCCGACGTCAGACGTAGTACATAAGGAGGCGGTCCCGCCAGATTCCCCAGGTCTTTCCCACGGCGACTTACCGTCTCGACCCTTGGTTCGCTTCTAGCGCACGACACCTGGTTAAGTTCTTCCTTCGGGAAAAAGTTCATTTTTCCGGCTCAGTTTCTATCTGATGTCCTCTCCAACCTCCGTTGAAGGCCATCCTTCGAAGTGCACCTGTGGGAAGCAAATCCCGTTCAAAGACCTGCATTCGGCCTGCGTCCGGTGCCTAGGCCCAGACCACGACACCCGGGCCTGTTCCTTCTGCCAGAGATTCAACAGCCGGACCCGGATCCGTCGCCAGAAGGCCCTTCAGGCTTTCCTGCTCAAGGAGAAGATTAAAGCCATGGACGCAGCCTCCAAGGGGGAATCTTCCGACAAGGCCCGGAGACACCTAGAGAAGCATAGGGAGAGAGTGAGATCCAGGTCCCCGTCTAGGGCCTCTGACTCCCGTAGCTCCGGCTCCCGGTCCGACCACTCCCCCTCCCGGGCCCGCTCTCAGCCTCCTCCTGCAGTGGTGAAGACCACCTCGGGTTCCTCTTCTCTTTCGCAGGCCAAGGCCTCCAGACCTTCTTCGTCTTCAACCACCAAGGCCCTGTCGAGGTCAGGGGACCGTCACCACCATCACAAGTCCGGTTCCCGCCATTCGGAACCCGATGCCAGGTCAGTCTCTTTGCCTCCTCCTCCCCAGCGGAAGACCAAAGAAGTGACTTCTCTCAAGAGATAGTTGGCCCCGACGTCGGTCCCGAGCACCGACGACCGCCAGACACCCGTCGCCGGTCAGGCTCGCCTTCCACGGACGCTGGCCGGGGACCATGTCCGAGATTCATCGAGAAGAGGACCCCTCCCCACCAACATCGGTCAAGAGGCGATCACGGAGGAGGAGCTGACCCAGCCTCGAGGACCAGACGGATGTAACCCGGGTCCTGTCGCATTCCCCAGGGGAGCCGATGTCGGAACCCGACGACCGGCCATCTGCGCCCGGTCCGTCGTCGGGCCTCAGCATATCCGAGGTCAAGGAGTTGTTTTCTTCCTGGTAGGACACCATAAAAAGGGATGTGGTTTCCACACCACCTCCTCCTCCTCCTGCTACTCCGCCGGCCCCCGCGCCCCCTACTTCACCCAGGGATGCGGGCCGAGTACCTTCCCCCCAGGAGCCTACGGACCCTCCTAGGGGTAGATCACGAAATAGGAGACCTCCGTCCAGATCTTCTTCAGGGTCACCCAGCCCCAAGAGACCCAGAAGACACCGCCGTTCGCCTTCGACGGAGGACATGGGATCGGACTTCTCGGACGGATCCAGATCCCCCTCTCCGATCAGCGTCCCTTCTCCGGACCCACGTGAGCGCCCAAGATCTCCTCCGGATGACCCATCGTTCTCAGAGATTATGAGGCATATCCAGGAGAACATGGGCTGGGACGCAGAGGAACTAGACCCCGAGAGATTACGCCTTGCCAGATATCTTCGCCAAAAAGATCCTAAGCCTGTGGTGGTGCCACCCTTGGTGGACACTCGTGGACGCCACTAAGGCAGCATGGAAACGCCCACACTGCGCTTCCGGCGATGTCAAGAAAGTTGACCGCCTGTACAAGGCCCTAGGGAGGACCAGTACTTGGCATCACATCCTCTGGCCGATTCTCTGGTCATTACAGCCTCTCATGACCGGTCCCAGAGGCCGCAACATTTGAGCACCCTGCCACCGGACCCAGAGTCCAAACAGCTGGACGCTATGGACAGGCGCACATATGCCTCAGCTACCTGCGCCATCAGATCCCTCAACTACTTGACCCACATGGTACAGTTTCAAAACGCCTTGTGGGAGAAGGGACTGGATCTGGTGGAAAAGATGCCAGAAGGTGAGCAGAAGGAGGAGTTGCTACAGCTCCTTCGATACGGGTTCGGACGTGGGAACCCAGGTGCTGCGAGCCGCGTATGATTCCGCGGACTCCTCGGCCAGAGCGGCAGCTTCAGGCGTATGCCTCCGGAGACACTCATGGCTCCGTGTTTCCGGATTCACCCCGGACATTCAGAAGAGCATCCTGGACGCCTCGTTTCATGGAGAAGTTCTTTTTGGTGAGTCCTCGGAGAAGGTCCTCACCAAACTTCAAGAGGCCGGGAAGGCGGTACGGTCTGTCCAGGCCATGTACAGACCCAAGCTTAGTTCCTTTCGTAGGAACCAAAGCCGTTTTCGAGGCCGGATGCAGAGACAGCAGTCCCGCGCCGGTCCTCAACAGAGGGGCTCCTTCTCCCGCAGATCCCAGGGTAAGTCGTCAGCGGGCCGAGGTCAACGACCAGCTAAGTCGACCCAGCCTGCTGGACCCTCAGCCGCCACAGCATGACTCCTTCCGGGCCCCCGCCCCTCAGGATCAACAGGACACCAAGGTCGGGGGCCGCATTGCGGACCACCTGCCAGGGTGGCAGTCCATAACCACCAACAGGTGGGTCCTTCAGTTGGTCGAAAGAGGCAACTTTATAGAATTCATGGACAAGCCACCCACAAGGCCTCCTCTGCTCTCCAGTTACTCGGGTCAGCACAGATCACTCATCAGGCAAGAGGTACTCGCGCTCCTGCAAAAGGGAGCGGTGGAGTATGTCCCAGAGAGCCAGATAGGATCCGGATACTATTCCCACTTCTTTCTGGTTCCGAAGAAAATGGGACCTCCATCCAATCCTGGACCTCAGCGACCTCAACATGTCGGTCGCCTACAAACGTTTTCGCATGGTGACCCTCCAAGGACTCATTCCCATGCTGAAAAAGGACGCCTTCTTAGCGTCCCTGGACATGCAGGACGCCTACCTGCACATCCCAGTAGCTCAAGCGCACTGGAGGTTCCTGCGCTTCAAGTTTCTCGGCCACCACTTTCAGTTCTGGGCCCTTCCATTTGGACTGTCTTCGGCCCCCAGGGTCTTTACCAAGTGTATGGCAGTCGTGGCAGCGTCTCTGAGGAGACAGGGCCACTACGTGTTCCCGTACCTGGACGACTGGCTTCTCATGGCCACCTCCAAAGAGGCACTGTTGATGGCTATTCAGAGCACCCAGGACCTGTTCCAGTCTCTGGGGATTCTTATCAACTACGAGAAGTCTCTCCTAGTACCGTCCCAGAAGCTGCACTTCATAGGCGCAGTTCTGGACACCGTCCAAGGGAAAGCCTTTCTTCCCGACGAAAGAGCAGAACACATCAGATCCCTCATCAGGGATCTTTCAGCGAAAAAGACCGTCCCCGCCAAGTTGGTCCTTCGCTTGCTCGGACACATGGCTGCGGCCATTCCAATCGTCCCTTTGGCAAGGCTCCACATGCGGGTAACTCAGTGGATGCTCAAGGTGCAGTGGGACCAAAGGCAAGACCACATGCAGCATCCGGTCAGAATCACGAGCGTCGTGATTCGAGACTGGCAGTGGTGGCTAGACCCAGGGACACTTTCTGCGGGTGTCCCGTTTACTGCGCCATCCCCGAAGGCAATCCTCTCCACAGACGCCTCAGGGCTGGGATGGGGAGCGCACCTGAACGGGGTGAGATCCCAGGGAACATGGACCCCTCAGGAAGCTCACCTCCACATCAACGTGCTGGAGATGAGGGCGGTCCTTTACGCCCTGCAGGCCTTTCAGTCAGAAATACCGTCGAGTACCCTTCTGCTTCAGACAGACAACACGGCGGTGATGTATTACCTCAACAAACAAGGAGGCACACGCCCTTACCCTCTCTGCAGGGAAGCTATGAGGGTGTGGGATTGGGTAATCTGACACGGTGCGAGCCTGATTGCAGTTCACGTTCCCGGAGTGGACAACACACTCGCGGACGGCCTGAGTCGTTCCCAAGCCAGAGTCCACGAGTGGGAACTTCTTCAGGAGGTAGCAGAGGATCTGTTTCTTCGATGGGGCACTCCAGAGTTGGACTTATTCGCTTCCCCATCCAACGCAAAACTGCCCAATTTTTGCTCGCTAGATCCAGGGCCTGGTGTTTTCTGGCGAGACGCGTTGTCCTTCTCCTGGGCGGACAGATTCCTCTACACTTTCCCTCCCTTCCCGTTGATCCAGAGAGTTCTTCTCAAACTGCGCAGGGAGCACGCAACAATGATCCTGGTAGCGCCTTTCTGGCCCAGGCAGATCTGCTTCCCCATGCTGACGCTATTGTCCCGGGACCCTCCAGTTCCGTTGCCTTTCAGCTCCCACCTATTGTCTCAGGAGGAGGAGGGTTCACTAGTCCACCCGGACTTACGCTCACTGAACCTGCATGCATGACTCCTAGAGACATAGCCATTATGCGATACGGGGTCTCGCAAGAGGTGGCGGAAGTCCTTTCCGCGGCCAGAAAGCCGGCAACACATGCGACGTATGCCATGAAATGGCGCCGTTTTTGCTTATGGTCGCAGGCACGTGGCCTTTCCCCTTTAGAATGCCCAGTGAAAGGGGTGCTGGAATACCTTCTTTCCCTGTTCCATTCAGGTCTCGCCTACTCCTCCATTAAAGTGCACCTCTGCGCGATCTCTGCATATCACGTCCCGGTGGGACAGCGCACAGTGGCTCAGCTTGATGCCTCTCAAGACTTCCTGAGAGGGGTGTTACACCTTAGGCCACCCATCAAGGATCCCGTTCCTCCTTGGGACCTACTCTTTGTCCTGGAACAACTCACGCTTCCCCTTTGAACCTGCCGTGGATTGGAGCTGCGTTTTCTGTCGTGGAAAACGTTATTTTTAGTTGCTGTCACGTCAGCAAGGAGAGTTTCCGAGCTTCACGCTCTCATGTGCAAGGAGCCTTATTTAATTTTTCACCAGGACAGTGTGTCTCTGAGGACGAATCCTAAATTCCTGCCTGAGGTGGTCTCCGCCCTCACTCTCAACCAGGATATCGATTTGCCTGTGTATTTCCCCAAGTACTCTAATAGAGGAGAGGCGCTGCTTCACACCCTGGATGTTCACCGCCCTTAAGGTTCTACCTGAATAGAACTAAACAGCTCGTCGAAGTGAAGCAACTATAGTTTCCTTCGCTGAGAGGATGCTGGGCCAACCAGTCTCAAAGCAGACCCTTTCTCGCTGGCTTGTCCAGTGTATTTCATTTTGCTACAACAACAAGCATAAGCCCCTCCCGGGTACAGTACAGGGCCACTCGACAAGTGGGGTGGCTACCTCCTTTGCAGCACTGCGTAACGTCTCCACCTCGGCCATTTGTGCTGCAGCTACTTGGAGCTCTGTGCACACATTTATTAGGCACTATAGCTTGGATATTACATCACAGCGGAGAGCAGCCAGTTCCGGCCTGGCCGTTCTACAGGGTCTCCTGTCCTAGAGTCAAGACTTGTTCAAGATCTCTCCTAATTTCCTCCTCCCAGAGTGCTTACAGGCGCTATTGCTTGGGAATCAGTCCTAATGGTGTTACCTGCTACAAGAGCTGTATCTCAAAGTAAGATAGTACGGTTACGTAAGAACTTACCGTAACAGTAGATCTTCGAGAACAGCTCTTGCAGCAGGGACCTTCCCACCCACCATTCCCCCTTGGAGGAGGTATGGCCTACCAGGCCTTGGCAGGAGTTTTTGCTCTTTTTCTTCTGATGGCGGATCCTCGGTCTCCCTGTCATCCTGCGGCCGTGAGTCTCCGGCGGGAGAACTGGGGAATCTGGCGGGACCGCCTCCTTATGTACTACATCTGACGTCGGGGGCGGGACCGGCGTCGAGTGATCCCGCTGAAGACTGCTAGCTAGAAGATTTCCGTGGGGTTCTAACGCCTGCCAGCTTCAATCCTAATGGTGTTACCTGCTGCAAGAGCTGTTCTCGAAGATCTACTGTTACGGTAAGTTCTTACGTAACTGTACTTTTCCTCTCTAAGGCCAGGGTATTGGCTTACATCCTTGGACCTCAAGGATGCCTATTTCCATATTTCTATCAGGTGCTCCCACAGAAAGTACCTCAGGTTCGAGTTGCCTTCAGGCCACTATCGGTTCAGAGCCATGCCATTCGGTCTAACATCAGCTCCAAGGATGTTCACAAAGTGCCTTGCAGTAGTAGTTGCCTTCCTCAGAAGACAGGGTATTTCCATTTTCCCATATCTGGACAACTGGCTAATTGTAGGTCAGTCATCCGACTAGGTCACGTCAGCTCTACAAACCACTCAAGACTTGCTTAGTTCTCTGGGGTGTCTTCTCAATCTCCCAAAGTCTGTTCTCGAACCAGTACAACTTCTTACTTTCATAGGGATAGAACTGGATGCTATCCAAGCAAAGGCCTTCCTCCCTTTGGCAAGGGTAAAGACCCTTACAGATCTTGCTTCCTCTTTTTGGCCTCTGGTGTCTTATCCAGCAAGGCAGATCTTACTTCGAGAGGGCTCTTGCAGTAGGTAGTTACATATAGGACTGACGCCGGCCGGTGGCAGGACCTGAAAAATTTCTAGCTAGCAGTCCCTGGCGAGGACCGCCCCATGTCAGGTGACGGCGTCATGAGGCGTCGGTATAAAGCGGTCCCGGACGGCCACCTTCCAGTTCTTCCGCCCGTTAGCTAATTGCAGCTACCACGGTAAAGTTGTCACTTACTCAGCCCTGGTCTTTGTCGCTTTTTAACGTAAATTAGTTATTCTTTTCAATCGTCAGGTACATCGTCGATGTATGTCGTCCCCTACATCCTCCGAGCACAAAAACAAGTGCGACTCGTGCGGCGCCCAACTGCCACACAAGGACGGCCATTCCCTGTGCCTTTTCTGCCTAGGCCCCGATCACCCGGTCGATAAGTGCCAGCATTGCCTCAACTTCAACGCATCTACCCGTAAACGGCACCAACAGTCCCTGGAAGCCCATCTCCTCAAGAAAAAGATGTCTTCTATGGAAAAAGAGTTGAAAAAGTTGAGGCAGGTGTCCACTTCCCCGGAAGGACATCGGAAAAAGAAGGACAAGGAGAGGCACCGGGAGAAGTCCTCCTCTACCGTGTCTCCCGCTGGAGTCGCGGCCCAGGTAACATCCCCTCCGGGGGACCATTCAACGGCAGCCTCCAAGGGTTTGGAGGAGGTATCGGCCCGCCCGTCTGGCTCGGGCCTTGCGGGCACCTCCGGGTGAATGGAGGCCTCCGCCCCCGGTTCAGCCGCAGGCGTGCGGCCTACTGGCGTGGGCGACTCTTCTAAGCCGGACGTCGGCTTCTCTCACATCCGCATGGAGAGGGTCGATAAGACGCCCGACCCTTCGGGGCGACGCACAACCACGTCCCCATCGGACCGGGCTGCCCCTCCCTCTCGGCCCGCCTCCGGTGAGGGTTCCCGTAAGCCGGACGCCGACTCCTCCGACATCCGCCGGGAACACACCCCTAAGTCACACGTCGGCTCTGCCGGGCGACGGAACTGACGACGGACCCCCCTACGTCCGTCGTACCCGGTTCCCCGCAGCTCTCGCTGCCGTCTGGGGAGCCTGAGTCACCTCAGCCTGACCCCAGGGATTTCTCTCCTCCTTCCCTGGGTGACGCGGGGGATTTTCCACCTCCGTCAGACCCTCCTTCGACAGAACCGGATCTGACGTCGGCTCCCCGGACGCCGGTTCCGCCGGCACCGGCAGGGGATGTTCCCCTTCTGTCGGGCCCTCCGCCCCCCAGGCCCATTAACGTGGGGCTGCCGACCGGGCCATCTGCTCCGGCAGCTCCCCCAGCTCCTGGGTACCTGCCATCTTATCCGACGCCGTCATACCCAGGACCGCAGTATCCCGCGCTGCAGTACCTGACGCCGGTTCCTCCGCCGCAGTACTGACGCCACATTACCCGACGCGGGGTTTCCCGCAGCCGGGTTACGGATACTCACCCTACGGGTACAACCCATACACTCCACCCTCCACCTCCACCGCCCCGGCCGCCGGTGGATCTGCAGGAGACTCTGGCCTCTTGGTGGGCTGAGGCCAAGGCTCAGCTCACCAAGGAGGTGGAGAGCCGCCTTATGACGACGGTGCCGCCCTCGGCTCCCATACGTCCGAGACGGCACACTCCCTCACCGCCTCCAGACTCCAGGGCTCTTCCCTCTGGATCCAGAGAGGGGCAGGACACGCGTTCACGGGTACCATCCAAGGAGCCCGTTCCTCCCCCTAGTTGCGTGAGGGAGTCGTCTTCTGCTTCTTCTTCCCTCTCGGATTCCTCTGATTCTTCCGATGGATGTTCCGAGAGAGACGAAGAGCCCCGCTCTCCGTCTAAGCCCCGGCCGAGGACCCTTCCGAAGTCTCCAGAGGATCTTTCCTTCGCGGAGTTGCTTAGAAAAATCCAGGAAATTCACCAGTGGCGCTCCTTGGAACCAGATCCCCAGCGTCTAAAACTCGCCGAGCATCTGGACCTGCCCGTGACAGCTCCAACTTTAGTGCCACCCTGGATCGAGCCTCACGCCCACCTTGTTACAGCGATTTGAAACAACCGTTGGCATTGCCCCACTTCCCAGGAAGTCCAACAGGCTATACCAGGCTCCCGAGGGTGTAGACTATCTTGACTCTCACCCTCGTGCCGATTCTGTTGTGATTAGCGCCGCTCACGGCAGATCGGCGCATCTAAAGCATCTGAGCTCATCTCCTCCGGATAAGGAATCTCACCTCCTGGACTAGTATGGAAGAAAGATTTACTCCTCTTCCACACTGGGAATTCGGGCCCTGAACTACGTCGCCCACATGGGGGATTACCAGAAGGCCATTCTTACCCGGGTGGAATCCAGACTAGACTCCTTACCTGACTCTCAAGTCAAACAGGAGCTAGCAGATCTTGTCCGATCTTATCTGTGTCAATGTTCACCATTCATCACAGGTGGGTTCTGGCCGGAGATCAGGACCCCGCGGGAGCCTTTTTTTTTTTAAAAAGGATAGAAGCGAGCCGACGCAGCGCGCCCGTCCTCTGGGCCGACGTACTCACGGGGCTTCGAGGATTAGCCGTTAGGCTGCATCGACCCTCCTGCCTACCAGTTCTTCGTCTCCCGCCATCGAGGTTGCCTCGTGGGAAGCCTAGAAGCGAGAATTCAAATTTTGGGCCTTCAAGCCTGCGTGTTTAGCTCTACTAGTTCTCTGTCTGCTCCACTCGACGTCGCCAGTAAGATCTTTCCTTGTTGTTTCTGTTTCAGCGACGTCGAGTCTGTTTTTGTGTGTTTATTTTTCCCCGTAGGTCATGTCGCGGTCGGAGGGCAAGAAATCTGTGAAGACGGGGCGGCCCCCTATGCGTCGGTGCCCGTGCGGCCGCAAGTACTCCGTCACCGACCAACATGACCGGTGCCTTTCGTGCCTTGGCCCGTTACACGACATGGACTCGTGCGACGCCTGCTTCTCGATGGACGGCCGCGTTTTGGAACAGCGCGCGTTTAAGGTCGGGCGAGCTCCGCCGACTTTCGGAGGTAGGCCGCGCACTCGTCGGGCCAAGCCGCGTTCTCTCGGCCCTTCCTCCGGGTCCCCTCCCGGTTCTATACGGACCGCGGAGGAGGGAGCCTCGGCTTCTTTTAGCCTAGCCGTGGCCGAGGCTCCTCGGCGCAGGAGGCCCGTCCGCTTCCCCTGGGAGGCGGGCGGGGAGCGCTGCCCTGGCAATCACCCCTTCGGTGAAAGCTCCCAGTGTCTCCCGCGGTCCGTTAGGCCCGGTCGGCCGCTCTGCTCGATGCCGTCGTTCGGCGCCGTTAGCGGTGCCGTGGGTCCTGTCGGCGCCGACCCGACCATTGCCGGCGCCGTGGGGCTTCGGCGCCGTCCAGCGGTGCCCGCGCTTCTCGGCGCCGTGGAACCGCCTCGGCGTCGTCGCCGCCATGTCTTGCGTGCGCGAGGTTGAAACGCGGCGCGTAGGCCGCCGGTATGTCTATCGCGCCGCGTCGGCGCCGTTGGGACTCCGGTGCAGCTCGCGGCGCCAGCGGTCGGCGCCATCGTCAGAGCGAGAATCGCCGGTCATCGCGCGCCCCGCCGCCTCGGCGCGCTCACGCTGGCGTCGGCCTGGCAGCGTCGATCGGCTCGAGCTAGGGTTTCCGTCGGCGCCGTCTCCGTCCGGGTGCCTTCCCAGGCACCGGTGGACCTGATGGTGCAGCGGCTGGCCTGGCCAGGACTGCTGGCCCAAACTGCCTTGCCACCTTCCGCTGGCACCGCTCGCGGTGCTGTGGAAGCGGGCGAGGTTGCTTGACTTCTGGGCCTCTCGGAAGGTATCCCTTACTCGACCCCCTACCGTTTGGCTTAGGGCCTCGGACTCTTCCTCTTCGGAGTCGGAGTCCGGCTCGGAGTCGGATGGGCAGTCACACCCTTCGGGGTTGTCTGCAAGGGAGGACGAGCTGGCGGTTTCCTCGTCGGGTCTCGGCCAGCCCCCCTCCGAGGTGAGTTGGGTTCCCTCTAAGGCTAGGGTCAGTGGCGCTGACCAGCGGGCTGTGGTGCGTGCCACCGTTGCCTTGCAGCCTGGCCTTGGAGGGTTCCTTGACCCCTCGGCAGTGGTACCCCCTACTGTGACATCTCTCGGTCGCCCAACTTCGGGGCCTATCGAGAGTGCCACGAGAGGGGAGGGTGCTCTTTCCGGGATGGCCCCCTCGGGGGCGACCCTAGCTACTGAGCTGCCTAGGCTGGCCACTTCGAGGACCAGGACCCTTCCGGTCTGAAGGGTCGAGGGTATGGGTTGCGCGCGGCCCTTCTCTGGGACCCACCGGGCCCTGGACGGAGCAGATGCGGACTTCGCCCTTCCCCTTGGGTTCCTTGAGAGGGTCCCATTCTTTCGAGAGGGGACCGTCCTTTTGGACCTTCACGGCCCGGGTCGCCTCACTTGGGGGATTCTTTTGGGCAGTCTAGGCAGTACCAGGCGGTTGTGCAGCTGTCGACTGCGAGTCTTCAGGACTCCCCGAAGGTCCATGGTCGCTCCTTAGCCCTGGCAGAGGTCAGCCGACTTCTTCTCTCGGCTCTGTCCACCCCTCTGCCCGCTTCTCCTGCGTTCCCAGGTATCCTTGGTCCTACTGGACCCCTCACCTGGGAACAGTTCAGAGCAGTGGCTGCTCGTTTCCCTGCTTACGTTAGGGCTTTGGACAGTCAGGTTTTTTAACCTCCCCCCAAGCAGCCACCCTCTGAGCTTATGGTGACCTCCAGCTCCTCATCCCCCTCTTCTGGGGGAGAGGAACCTTCTGTCCACATCTCTCCTGCTGCTGATCTCTCTGAGTATCAGTGTTTCCTCGTGAGGATGATGGAGGACCTTCACCTTTCTCCCTCTCTATTAGCAATCCAGAGCATCACGGCCACGCCTTTCTAGGCGATTTTGGGTCAGCCACCCTCGTGGTGCCGTCTTGGCCCGCTCCCTTTCGGGAGGCGTCCTTGCGTTTCTGGCAGAGGCCCTTCTCCGGAGTTCCTGCCCCTAGGGACCTTTGCCAGAGGTATTGCGCTCCCCAGATTCTCCAGGTTCCTTGCCTCATCCGCAGTCCGGATTGACGCACCTGGACACTCCTGATGGCCCGGCGCCTCCACCGTGACCGGCCCCGGATCAAGACTCCTCGGATTTTGATTTCTGGGGAGGAGGACTTTCTACTCGGCACGGCTCCTTCTCTCCATTTCTGCCATCAGGCCCCCTCGCTGCCTATAACAGGTACTTGTGGTCAGCGCTAGGTCAGGTCTAGCCGCTCTGCCTGACTCGGGCAAACCAGGCAAGCCATTGCTCTCTCTGCCGTGGCCTGGAGCTAGCAAGGCACCAAGCAAGGGCATCTTCTGACGCCAATGAGGTAGCTACCAGGGTCGTGGGACAGCGATCTGCACCAGAAGATCGGCATGGCTTCGCCTCTCCGGTTGTCACCCTTGCCCGGCGAGGGTGATTTGCTCCACTCACCAGGAAACTATCTCTTTTCCCGTGGCGAGGCCGCGTTTGTCGGGGCAAATTCCTTCCCCTCTGGGGAACCCGTCTCGCTCTTCCCACTCTCGGGCCTCCTCAGACCCAGAAGGTCCCCCCTTAGTGTCACCCACTGAGGGCTAAGGGGCCCTGTCCCGTGAGGGTGCAATCAGTCACCCCTTGAGGCTTGGTACTCACCACCTGTGATGAATGGTGAAGATTGACACAGATAAGATATGAAAATTACGTGCACGTAATGTATGATCTTTCTGTGTATCTTCACCATTCATCTAATCCCTCCCTCCATCCCTGGGGCTCCAGTCTCTGGATCCTCCTCCTCTGTGCCTTCCTCTCTTCTCGGTTAGGTGCCGAGTCCTCTGGGGCAAACAGGGGCAGTTCCCTCCACTGGTTTAGTGGAACTATGTGGGAAGTGTCTTCTCATTCCTAGTCCCCTCAACTTTGCCATCTTTCGCACCCTTGCTTGAGTGAGATTAGTGGGGACTACAGGAGGACAGTCCCCTAAGGGTACAGTTTAAGTGCCTCTCCTTCTCTTCTACATATCTTCACCCTTGAGGTCGCGAACTGGGGTTGCCCTCCTGCTGTTATCCATCTATTTAAAAAAAAAAAGGGGAAATCTCCTCCCCTTTTTTCACAAAATGTCTTAGAGAGTGCATACTGGGTCCCTGTACCCTGTCCTTCTCCAGAATAGCCGACTCTGCTTTTGGGGTATTGCCAGTTATTCTGTGCCTTGAATTCTGGCAGAGAGCTTTGCTAACTCCTTGCAGTTCTATACTCTCTGGTGTGGACAGGGTCCTGGATCCTGTTACTCTCACTCTCTCCTAAAATTCTCCCCTTCCCTCCCTTCTTCCGTTTTCAGAGATTGGGGCCCCTACCCAATCCCCTTAGTCTTACTTCTTCCATGCTGTCCTCTCAGTCGTTATTTCTCCTTTTAGTTCAGTTTTCTCTTGCTTTTCTGTCCCTTGGACTCTCTTGTCCCACCTCCATCCCTTCCTCTTACCTCTCCAGCGACTCAGAACTGGTAGGCAGTGAGTCGATGCAGCCTAACGGCTAATCCTCGGCGCACGTGAATACGTCGACCCGAGGACGGCGCCGACTCCACCTATCCTTTTTAAAAAAAAAAAAAAAAGGCTCCCTCGGGGTCCTGATCTCCGGCCAGTACCCACCTGTGATGAATGGTGAAGATACACAGAAAGATCATAATTACGGTAAGTACGTAATTTTCATTTCTGCTCGTTCGGCCAGTCGCCACATTTTACGGGTGACATACGATGCAGTGGACACTGCTGGGCGGAGCTCCGCTTTCGTCGTAAGCCTACGGCGTCATGCCTGGCTCCGCGTGTCAGGTTTGGTCCAAGAGGTGCAATCCGCCATTCAAGAGGCACCTTTCAGGGGGTCGGTGCTTTTCGGGGGTGATGTCAAAGACATCATCACCGACTTGCAAGAGAAGGGGACGGCCCTGAAATCCGTGGATTCCATGTACCGTCCCCATCCTCAGCAGCGCCGTCTTTTTCACAGACAGACTCGGCCTCAAGCGAAACCCCAAGGAAGGTGGGCCACTAAACGTTGGGCCCCCGCAGCTGCCAGGCCCCCTCCGCCCAAAAAAGCAGCGGGTGCCTCAGCTGCGACGCTGCCCCACACCACCTGACTCCTTCCCTCTCCCACCGCCTCCGGGTCCACCGGAGGAACCGATAGGAGGGAGATTTTCCCTCCACCTTCCGGGTTGGGAGAGGATAACTATGGATTCTAGGGTGCTCCAGCTTATAGCAGAGGGGCACTCCATAGAGTTTCTTCAGAAACCACCCCGCCACCCTCCTCCAAAGTCGTCATACTCCAGAGACCATCTTCCCTTGGTCCAGGAAGAAATCTCGGCCCTTCTCGCAAAGCAGGCGCTAGAACCCGTTCCCCTTCATCTTCGGGGGATGGGTTACTATTCTAATTTCTTCCTGGTCCCAAAGAAGACTGGAGATCTCAGTCCCGTTCTAGATCTCAGCTCCTTGAACCTTTATGTGGAATACAAAAGGTTCAGGATGCTCTCTGCAGAGCCTTCTGCCCCTTCTTCGGCCGAGTCAATGGCTTTGTGCGCTGAATATGTAGGATGCATATCTGCACATTCCCATTCACCTTTCTCATCGCAAGTATCTTCGTTTTGCGTTTCAGGGGGACCACTACCAATTCAGGGCGCTTCCATTTGGTCTTTCCTAGGCGCCCCGAGTATTTACCAAATGCCTAGCTGTGGTAGCGGCCCACCTGTGTATAGTAGGAGTACAGGTGTTCCTTTACCTGGATGACTGGCTCCTGGCGGCCTCGTCCAGGGAGGAACTCCTGCATTTTCTCTCCCTCACCCAGCAGGTTTTTACTGGCCTGGGTATTACCATCAACCATTCCAAGTCCCATCTGGACCCCTCCCAGAGGCTACAGTTCATCGGGGCTGTCCTCGATACGACGGTGAGCAAGGCCTTCCTGCCTCCAGACTGGCGCCTCTCTTCAATCCCAGATTTCCCTGCTATCAGAAAGCAGGAGGGTTCCGGCGGTCGGTCCTTCCCTCCTGGGGCTCATGGGGCCGCTATTCCGACGGTCCCCCAAGCTCGACTCCACATGAGGATCTCTCAGTGGACTCTTCGCTCCCAGTGGGATCAACTTGTAGATGACCTAGATCAACTAGTTCTGATCTCCTCGCCAATGGCTCGGGACTTGCAATGGTGGATGGTTCAAGAGAACCTATTTCGGGGGTCTCTCTCTTTCATCCTCCCCCCTCCCAGACTCTGACCACGGACGCATCAAGCGAAGGTTGGGGAGCCCATCTGGGCCCTCATCGGACCCAGGGCTTATGGTCTAGACTGGAACTAGCTCTCCACATCAGTGTGCTTGAGCTTCGAGCTGTGCTATACGCTCTCCAAGCCCTTCACCAGTACATTCTTCCCGGCCACCTAGCCGTCCAGACAGACAACATGTGCGTTGTGTGGTACATCAACAAGCAGGGAGGAACTCGTTCCTACCCTCTCTGCAGGGAAGCTATGAGGGTTTGGGATTGGGCAACTCATCACAACTTTTACCTCACGGCAATTCATGTTCCAGGAGTCAACAACACCCTGACAGACAAACTAAGCTGCTCTTCTGCCCGGGCACACAAGTGGGAATTGGATCAAAAGGTGCTCGTCGATATCTTTCAGCTTTGGGGGACTCCGTAGGTAGACCTCTTCGACCTCCCCCCAAAACGCAAAACTTCCCATCTTTTGCTCGCTCACTCCAAAGCGAGGCGCTTTCTGGAGCGACGCTCTGTCTCTAGACTGGAAGGACAGATTCGTCTATGCCTTTCCCCCAATTCCTCTGATCCCAAGAGTTTTGCAGAAGCTCTGCACAGAAGGAGCGAGAATGATTCTGATCGCTCCTTTCTGGCCCAGGCAAATCTGGTTCTGTCTTCTTCTTCAACAGTACTCAGAGGTTCCTCTTCCTCTTCCTTTTTCTTGAGGTTTGCTGACCCAGGATCAGGGGACCCTGGTCCATCCAGGTCTCAAGTCCCTTCAACTTCATGCATGGCTCCTGCAGACCTAGCCCAATCCCGTTTTGGTGTCTCTCCAAAAGTGGCGGAGATTTTGGTGGAGGCTAGAAAACCCTCCATTAGGTCCATCTATGCCATGAAATGGAAGAGATTCTCTATTTGGGCCGCCTCTAGGAACGTGGAGCCATTCTCCTGTTCAGTGGCTGTTCTGCTGGAATACTTGCGTCATCTCTTCGACCTGGGTCTCAGCCATTCCTCCTTGAAGGTGCACATGGCTGCTATCTCAGCCTACCATGTTCCTTTCGCAGATAAAGCTTTTGCCCAACTGGAGGTCTTCAAGACCTTTCTCAGAGGGGTTCTTCATCTGAGACCCCCCATCCGAACTCCTGCTCCCCCTTGGGACTTGAACTTTGTTCTCGAGAAACTTACTCTTCCTCCCTTCGAACCTGCAGCTTCTGCAGACCTGAAGTTTCTGTCGTGGAAGACTCTCTTCTTGGTGGCCATCACTTCAGCTCGAAGAATTTCCGAGCTCCAGGCCCTTATGTGTAAAATCCCCTATTTGATTTTTCACAAAGAACGAGTTGCTCTTCGCATGAATCCTAAGTTTCTACCTAAAGTAGTAGCAGAGTCTACCTTAAATCAGTCCATAGAGTTACCTGCCTTTTTCACGCAGTACTCAATCAAGGGAATATTTACTCCATACCATGGATGTTCACAGATTCTGAGGTACTACACCAACAGGACAAAGGATCTCAGAAAGACTGATCAGTTATTCGTATCCTTTGCTCACAAAGGGAAGGCAACGCTGTTTCCAAGCAATGCCTGTCGAGTGGTTGGCTCATTGCATCACTTTCTGTTATGACAAGTACAGCAAGACCCTTCTGGTCAAGTCAGAGTCACTCCACTCGAGGAGTAGCGGCCTCTGCGGCTTGTTTCAAGAATGTGTCTGCGGCAGACATCTGCGCTGCCGCCTGGGACTTTCGGTCCCATACCTTTACGAAACACTACAGTTTGACATTGCTCGCCGTGAGAGCAGGCTTCGGGCTAGCTGTTTTGCAAGGCCTCCTGTCTTGAGGTCTTCAAGGCTACTGCTTCTTTCTGGAGTAGTTCCCTCCTCCCGGTGCCTCTTATTTGTTCCAGACTGCTTGGGATTCAGTCCTATGTGTAATTACCTACTGCAAGAGCCCTCTCGAAGTAAGATAGTACAGTTACGTAAGAACTTACCGTAACAGTAGGTCTTCGAGAGAGGCTCTTTGCAGTAGGTACTACCTTCCCGCCCTCCATCCCCCTAGGCTTTTTCAGCTCCTTTTCCAGGAATGGAAACATCTGCTTCTCTCTCGTCCGGGCATCCGGGACCGCCCCTTTATACCGACGTCGCATGACGCGGTCACCTAGCGTGAAGGCGGTCCCTGCGATAGAGACTGCTAGCTGAAATTTTCCATAGGGTCCTGCCGCCGGCCGGCGTCAGTCCTATATGTAATTACCTACTGCAAGAGCCTCTCTCGAAGATCTACTGTTACGGTAAGTTCTTGCGTAACTGTACTTTTCTTCAACTCCTGGGCTGCATGGCAGCTTCCACTGCAGTAGTGCAAGGAGCCAGATTTCAGATGAGGGACATTCAGTTCCACCTAGGGTCTTTTTGGTCTCAGAAAAGACTCTCACCAAATTGATTCTAGTGACTCAGACTCTGGTCCAAGCTCTCCAGTGGTGGCTGGACCAGGACAACCTCAGACAAGGGGTTCCATTTCTTTCTCAAGTCCCCACAGTAGTCCTAACTACAGATGCTTCTCTCCTAGGTTAGGGAGCCCATTTGGGAGCCCTGACGGCTCAAAGGGGTCTGGTCTCCACAACAGTCTCTCCTTCATATCAATCTCCTGGAACTCAGGGCTGTTTTTCTAGCCCTTCAGGTCTTCTCGGAGTCGGTCAGGGGCAAGGTGGTCCAAGTCAGGACAGACAACACCACCACAATGTGGTACATCAACAAGCAGGGGGGCACTCGGTCCACGGCCTTGCGCACAGAAGCCATGAAACTGTGGTCTCTAGCCTATTCTCTTCAGACTTCCCTGATAGCAGTTCACCTTCCAGGAAAGGAAAATGTACTAGCAGGTGCTCTGAGCAGAATCTCCCAGGGGCATCACGAATGGTCCCGGAACCCTTCCATACTACAGGTCATCTTCTCCAGATGGGGCACTCCAGAGATAGATCTCTTTGCAGCCCCGGACAATCATCAACTTCCTCTGTTTTGTTGCAGACCTCCAGTCCTGGGAACTGTTCCTCTGGATGTTCTCATTCTGGATTGGAAGGGCAGGTTTCTCTATGCCTTCCCTTTGTTATTCAGAGTCTTGATCAAAATCAGATCTCAACCCTGCACAGTGATACTGGTGGCTCCAGATTGGGCCAGACAGCCTTGGTATCCTCTGCTACTGTCTCTAGCAGTGTCACGTCCCCTGTCTCTTCCCAAGAGATACAACCTTCTCTCAGGGGAGGATTTGGTACCCCAGTCTCCCAACCTCAAGGCCTGGCTCTTGAAGAGTTGGAATATGCAGGCCTGCATCTTTCTCAAGGAGTCCTGGGTGTTTTGAAGGTTTCCAGGAAACCTTCCACTAGAAAAACGTATAATTCCAAATGGAAAAGATTCAGCATTTGGTGTTCTCAGAAGAGCATTGTGCCTGATTCTGCAGGCAATGCTACAGTTTTAGATTTTCTGGTTCATCTTAATGGTCTAGGCCTTAGGCCTGCAACTCTGAAGGTTCGCTTAACAACTGTCTCTGCATTCCTTTCTGCAGGAAAGGGCTCTTCCCTGGCATCTCATCCTGTTTTCAATAAGTTTTTCAGAGGTCTGGTTCATATTAACCCTCCTTTTCGAGAGCCTACTCTGGGTTAGGATCTTAATGTCTGCATTGCCCAGCTTATGCAACCACCCTTTGAACCTCTGGCTTCGGCAGAGCTGAAGTACTTGACCTGGAAAACTGTGTTCCTGGTAGCTATTACTTCTGCCAGACGGATTAGTGAATTACAAGCCCTTTAAGTCGAACCTGACTTCATCTCCTTCCATAGGGATAAGGTGGTCCTAAGAACCAATAGGAGGTTCTTACCCAAAGTGGTATCAGACTTTCATCTGAACCAGTCTCTCTCTTCCTGTGTTTTTCACTGACCATTCTTCTTCAGGGGAAAGAAGGTTACACAGTTTGGATGTTAAAAGGGCTCTTCGCTACTACATAGAGCATGCTAAGGCACACAGGCTTGACCGTCTTCAGTTGTTTCTCACTTATGGTGAAGTGGGGAAAGGTAAGCCTGCTACTAAAAAAACTGTTGCCAGGTGGATTGTTTCTTGTATACAATTCTGCAATGACAAATTGGGCAAAACACCCCCTCTAGGCCTGAGGGCTCACTCGACTAGGGGTACAGCTGCTACTCTGGCTGTAGCCAGAGATATACCCTTGCTAGAAATCTGTAAAACAGCCACCTGGAAAACAGTCTATACATTGACCAAGCATTACTTTCTGGACATCCAGGTTAGGAGTGATGCTAGGTTTGGCACAGCAGTACTGCAGAGCTTGTTCCCAAAGTAGGTTCTGCATTCCCTCCTCCAGGGGGAACTGCTTGGTAGTCTGCATATTGTCAGAATACAGCAAGACTTCATGTTTGAAGAAAAAAATACTCACCATAGTAATGTTGTTTCTTCTAATGGAGTCTTGCTATATTCTGTCTTCCCTCCCTCCTCCTGCCTCCCCTCTCAGAACCTAGTTTTTGGGAAGTGGGCTGGCAGGTAGTATTGCACCTCAGGGGTGTACCTTGTACCCTCCCTCTTAAGAGTGGGGTAGTTGTTTTATTGTTACTATTGTTATGTGTACTATATATATATATATATATATTCATTGCAAAAAACTCTGTTTAATGTATCAGATCTTATCTGTGTCAGTCTTCACCATTCATGCTTTGTGTATATGGCAGGGTCATGACCCCGTGGAGTTTTTTGGGGGAGTTGACACGCACCGGCACCCGCCCTCGAGGCCAATGCGACTCACGTAGCGCCTCGTGGGTTGGCTGCTGTTGTCTACTCCGCCTCCCACCAGTTCTTCATCTCCGCCGTCTAGTCACTGTGGAAGCTTCTGAGCTGAATTTGAGGCCTACTTCTACATAGTTTCGTTTTTGTACCTGCATTTGACTCCGAGCATGATGTTCCGGACCCTTTTTCTTGTTCGATAGCCTACCTCGGCGTCGCCTGGTAAGACTGTTCCTTTATTTATTTTAATTTTCGATGTAGAGTCTTGTTTTAGTGTTTCTTTTTGTAGGCGTGTCTCGGTCAGAGGCAAGAAATCTTCTAAGATGGGAGCCCCATGCGGCAGGCGCCCTTGCAGGCCTGAAGTTCTTCATCACCGACCAACGCGACCCGTTGCCTCACATGTTTGGCCCGCTTCACGTACGATTCGCAGTAATGCCTGCTTCTCCATGGACTGCCATGTCATCGAACAACGCGTGGAAAGTGGGGCAGGCTCCACCGAGCTTCGGGTGTCAGGCAAGCACTCGTCGGGCCAAGCCGCATTCTCTCAGCCTTTCCTCCGGGTCCCCTCCCAGTTCTATACAGACCGAGGAGGAGGGAGCCTCGGCCTCTCGTAGCCTAGCTGTGGCCGAGGCTCCTCCTGCGGTGCAGGAGGTCCAGTCTGTTCCCTCCGGGGGATGGGCGGGAGGCACCGCATTGGCAATCGCCCCTTTGGGGACGAAGGCTCCCCTGGTGTTGGACTCGTGGCTCGGAAGGCCTGGGTCAGCGCTGTTCTCGACGCAGTCTGTCGGCGCTGTTTCGGGCCTCAGCGCCATAGGCCCTGATGGTACCGTCGGCGGCGCCAGTCCGTCACTCGGCGCCATGGATGCTGTCATCGCCGATGGTGCTAGCGGCGCTGTGGGAGGTTCTATGGCGCAGCCTGACTTTTTCTTGCCTCCGGCGCAGAGGTTGAGCGCGGCGCCGTGTCCAGCTCTGGAGCCATTCGCAGTTCTGGGCATGGACACGGCGTATTGGGGGTTCCGGATCTCGGTGCCGAGAGCGCTGTCGGAGTCGTCGGGTCTGGGCGACTCCATGGAATCTTATGTGTCAATCTTCACCATTCATCACAGATGGGTATCTGGCCAGAGGTCAGGACCCCGCGGGAGCTTTTTTTTTTTTTTTAAGGTAGGCGGAGCCGACACACCATCGGTGCCGCCCTCGAGGCCAACGCACTGCATGGCGCTCGTGGGTTGGCCGTTGGGCTGTGTCCACTCCGCCTGCCTGCCAGTACTTCGTCTCCCGTCGTAGAGGTCGCCTCGTGGGAAGCTTTGAAGAAATCTTAGGCCTGTTTCAATTCCAATCCTTCGGCGTCAAGTCCGTCGGTCTCCTGCCGGTTCTGTTTTCTGCCTCTACTCGACGTCGCCTGGTAAGATCTTTCCTTATTTTTTGAATTTTCGCGACGTTGAGTCTGTTTTGGTGTTTTTTTCCGTAGGTCATGTCTTAGTCGGAGGGCAAGAAATCTTCGAAGATGGGTCGGCCCCCATGCGTGATGCCCATCGACCAAAATTCTCCGTCACCGGACCAACGCGACGGTGTCTTTCGTGTCTTGGCCCACTTCCGACATGGACTCATCGGACACCTGCTTCTCCGTGGACTGCGGGTCCTCTAATAATGTCTGCGTTGAAAGTGGAGTGACTCCGCCCGACTTCGAGTCGGTTACTCAGTCGGGCCAGCCACACCTCTCGGCCTTTCCTCCGGGTCCCCTCCGGTTCTATACAGACTGAGGAGGAGGGCCTCGGCTGCCTGTAGCCTAGCCATTGCTGAGGCTTCTTCACGGCGCAGGAGGCCCATCCGCTCCTTCCGGGAGCAGGCAGGGCGCCACCATGTGTCGCCCCAGCGCGGTGAAGGCTCCCGGTGTCATTCCAGCGGCTTGGAAGGCCCGGTCGGCGCCTTCACCGATGCTGTCGGCGGCGCCGTTGCGGCGCCGTGGACTCTGTCAACGCCGTTCACAGCGCCCGGCACTGTATGCGGTGCCGTGAGATCCACTGCGACATCATCGCCGCCATGTCTGCATACCGGTGCGTCCTCAGCGCCCGAGGTTGAGCCTGACGCCCGTGTCCTCGAGGCTTGGCGCCGTGGGGCCTTCGGTTCCATCAGTCAGTGCCGTCCACGCCCTCGGCGCTGCTCGGGGAGCCGGGCAGGGCCGTGCTCGGTGCCATGTCTGCCTTCGGGGCCGTCGGTGGCCGAGGGTACCGCCGGGACTGTCATCGGCGCCATCCCTGTCCTTGGTGCCGCTCCCGGTGCCGTGGGACAGGATGGTACCGCGACTGGTCCTGGCTCTGGATCTCTGGCTCCGGCTGGGGCCATGCCTCCCTCGGATCCCGCTCGCGGGGTTGCGTGGGGCAATGGCACCGACTCTGGCACAGCGGTGGTCTCCGGGCCTGGTGGTAGGGATGGTTCTGCCTGCCCTCCTACGGTTTGGCTCAGGGCCTCGGACTCTACCTCCTCGGAGACGGAGTCGAGCTCTGAGTCGGACGTGCAGTCTCACCCCTCGGGGTTGGCTACTGACGTGGGCAGCACGGTGGTCTCTTCGACCAGTCGGAGCCAGCCCCCTTCTGAGGTGAGGTCGGTGGCTACCGAGACTAGGGTCGGTGGTGCTGACCAGCAGGCAGTGGTGCGTGCCACCATAGCTCTGCAGCCTGGTCTTGGCAGGTTCACCGATTCCTCAGTTGTGGTACCCCCTCCGGTGGTGTGCCTTGATCGCCTGACTTTGGGGCCCATCAGAGCACCTGCGGGGGGGATGGTACTGCTCCCTGGGTATCCCCTTCGGGGGCTGCCCAGAGATGCCAGCTACTAGGCTGACCCTCTCAAGGAGGAGGACTCTTTCGGACTCCGAGGGGTGTGGGGTCGGCGCATCTGCCTTTTTCTGGGGTCAACCCGGGCCCTGGGAGAAGCCGTAGTGCAGATTTCCGCTCTTCCTCCACGGTCTCTTTGAGGGAGTCCGCTCTTTTGACGGCGGGGACCGTCCTTCTGGATCTTTATGGCCCCGGTCGCCTCACTGGGGGGATTCTTCCGGTGCAGCCAAGGCAGTACCGATGTGGTTGTGCAGCTGTCGGCTGTGGGGTCTTCCGGGGCAGCTTCTTCCACGGGTGCCCATGGTCCGCTCCTTAGCCCAGGCGGAGGTCAGCCGACATCTCTTCTCGGCTCTGTCCCCATCCCTCTGCCACACTCTCCTGCACTCCCAGGCATCCTCAGTCCTAGCGGCCCTCTCACCTGGGAGCAGTTCAGAGCAGTGGTTGCCCGGTTCCCTGCTTACGTTAGGGCAATGGACAGCCAGGTTTTTCAACCTCCCCCCGTGCAGCCACCCACTGAACAGATGGTGACCTCCAGCTCCACATCCCCCTCTTCAGGGGGAGAGGAACCCTCTGTCCACATCTCTCCGGCTGCTGATCTCTCAGAGTATCAGCGATTCCTCGTGAGGATGTTGGAGGATTTGCACCTTTCTCCTTCCACTGTCAGCAATCCTGAACACGCGGCACACACCTTTCTATGCGATTTTGGTGAGGCCACCCTTGTGGTGCCGCCCTGGCGCTCCCTTTTGGGAGGCGTCGTTGCGTTCCTGGCAGAGGCCCTTCTCTGGAGTTCCTGCCCCAAGGGATCTCAGCCAGAGGTATTGCGCACCCCGGAGTCTCCAGGTTCCATGCCTCATCCACAGTCTGGTTTGACACAGTTGGATACTCCTGATGGGCTTCGTGCCCTTCACAGTGACGGCCCCAGATCAAGACTCCTCGGTTTTGATTTCTGGGGGTAGGGCACTTTCTACTCGGCACGGTTACTTCTCTCTATCTCTGCACATCAGGCCCACTACGCAGCCTACAACAGGTTCTTGTGGTCCAGGCTAGGTCAGCTCCTAGCCTCATTGCCTGACGGGACAAACCAGACAAGCCATCAGCACACCCTGCGCGTGGCCTGGAGCTAGCGAGGCATCTTCTGATGCCAACGAGGTAACTACTAGGGTAATGAGGGACAGCGATCTGCACTAGGCGATCGGCATGGCTCGTCTTTTCCCGGTTGTCACCCTTGGCCCGGCGTGGGGTGATTAACTCCGCCCACCAGGAACCCACCTTTTCTCCGCAGGTGAGAGGCGGCAGCCGAGGACAACTTCCTTCCCCTCCGGGAACTCAGTCTCTCTCCTCTCCCCACTCTTGAGCCTCTCCAGGCCCTGAAGGTTCCCCCGCTTAGTGTGTCACCCACTGAGGGCTAAGGGACTTTGTCCCTTAGGGTGTAAAGAAACAACCCCTTTCGGGGGGGGCTTGGTACTCACCCATCTGTGATGAATGGTGAAGATTGACACAGATAAGATATTAAAATTACGTACCTACCGTAATTATGATCTTTCTGTGTATCTTCACCATTCATCTCAACCCTACCCACCATCCCCCTGGGGCCTCAGTCTCTGTTTCCCCTTCCCTCTCTGTGACTCCCCCTCTCCTCCTTAGGAGTGGGGTAAAGTAGGGACACACAGGGGAGTATTTTTCCAGGAAGAGTGGACAGCTCGAGCGGCACTCCTTCTCTAGTACCTTGTCTCCACCCCTGTGGGGTGGGAGTTGGTAGTGGCCCTCCTTCTTTCCTCCTCCCTGTTTCCATCCAACCTATTTCTTCTTAAAAAAAAAAAAAAACCTTTTTTTCACTAAACATCTTTTCTTGAGAGAGTACTGAATCCCTGTATCCTGTCCTTCTTCCAGAATAGCCGACTCTGCTTCAGAAGTATTTGCCAGTTATTCCGTGCCTTGAATTCTGGCAGAAAGCTTTGCTACTCCTTTCAGTTCCTATACAATCTGGAAACGGACCAGGGTCTCGGATATCTTATACCTCTCCCTTCTCTCCTAAATTCTTTACCCACCCTACCCCTCCCTTCTTCCGCTTCTAGAGATTGGGGCCTCTCCCAATCCCCTTTAGTTTCTAACCTCTTTCTTTGCTGTCCTCTCAGTAGTTATTTCTCCTTTTAATTCATACATCCTTTCCTTTTTCTGTCCCTTGGAGACTCTTGTCCCACCCTCCATCCCTTCCTCTTGCCTCTCCGGCGACTCAGAACTGGCAGGCAGGCGGAGTTGACACAGCCTAACGGCCAACCCGCGAGCACCATGCAGTGCGTCGGCCTCGAGGGCAGCGCCGATGGTGTGTCGGCTCCGCCTACCTTTTTTTTAAAAAAAAAAAAAGCTCGCGGTCCTGACCTCCGGCCAGATACCCATCTGTGATGAATGGTGAAGATACACAGAAAGATCATAATTATGGTAGGTACATAATTTTCATATCTCTGGCCTCGGCGCCTTTCACGGTGCCGAGAGCGCTGTCGGAGCCGTCTGTCCTTGGTGCCGCTCACGGCGCCATGGGTCGGGACAGCGCCATGTCAGGCTCTGGCACTGAGATTGCTGCCCTTGTTGGAGCCGTGTCCTCTTCTGCTACCATTTGCAGTGCTGCGGGGGACACTGGTACCTACTGTGGTGCGGTCTCTGCTTCTGGTGCCCTATTTAGTCGGGGTGGCAGTGAGCCTCCGCGCACTGTCTGGCACAGGACGTCGGTCTCCACCTCTTCGGAGGAGGAGGAGTCTGACTCTTGAGTCGGACAGGCAGTCTGGCTCTCTGGAGTTAGCTGCCATGCAGACACTCAGGTAGTGTCCTCGACAGACCACAGCCAGTCCCCCTCTGAGGAGTGGACAGGGACTACCAAGACCATGGTCAGGGGTGCTGACCAGCAGGCAGTGGTGCAGGCCACCATTGCTCTGCAGCCTGGCCTCAGAGGGTTCTGTGACCCCTCAGTGGTGGTACCCCCTCAGGTGGTGTGCCTGGATCGCCCAACTTTGGGGCCGATCAGAGCATCAACGGGAGGGGAGGGTGCTGCTCCCTGGATAGCCCCTTCGGGGGCCGACCAGGGTTGCCAGCTGCCTAGGCTGGCTGTCTCGAGGAGAAGGGCACTCTCGGATTCCGAGGGGTCGAGGGGTTTGAGTTCTGTCCGGTGGCCTTTTTCCGGAACCCACCCGGGCTCTGGGAGGAGCCGTAGTGCGGATCTCCACTCTTCCCCTTCGGTTTCCTCGAGAGGGCCCCATTCTTTAGATGTAGGGGACTGTCCTTCTGGACCTACATGGCCCCGGTCACCTCACGGGGGATTCTTCGGGGCACTGCCAAAGCAGTTTTGATATGGTTGTTCAGCTGTTGGCTGTGGAGTCTTCCAGGGCTCCTGGTGCGCTCCCTAGCCCAGGCAGAGGTCAGTCGATTTCTCTTGTCGAATCTGTCCCTGTCCCTCTGCCACATTCTCCTGCGCTCCCAGGCATTCTTGGTCCTAGCGGGCCTCTCTCCTGGGAGCACTTCACGGCCGTGGCTGCTCGGTTCCCCACTTACGTCAGGGCCATGGACAAACAAGTTTTTCAACCTCCCCTTGAGCAGCCACCCTCTGATCATTTGAGGTCCTCTGACTCCTCATCCCCCTCTTCTGGGGGAGAGGAGACATCTGTCCACATTTCTCCAGCTACTGATCTTGCGGAGTATCAGCGATTCCTCGTGAGGATGTTGGAGGATCTGCACATCACCCCTTCCACTCAAACCAATCAAGAGCACTCGGTGCATGCCTTTCTAGGGGATTTCAGTGAGGACACCCTCGTGGTGCCCCACTGGCCTGCTGCCTTTCAGGAGGTGTCGTTGCGTTCCTGGCAGAGACCTTTTTCCGGAGATCCTGCCCCTAGGGATCTCTGCCAGCAGTATTGTGGCTCCCCGTAGTCTCCAGGTTCTATGCCTCATCCTCAGTCAGGACTGACACAACTGGACACTCCTGACGGGCTTCGCGCCCTTCACTGTGACCGGCCCCCAGATCAAGATTCCTCAGATTTTGACTTCTGGGGGAGGACGACGTTCTACTCTGCACGGTTGGCTGCTCTCTATCACAGCACATTAGGCCCACTACGCATCCTATGACAGGTTCCCATGGTCCAGGCTGGGTCGGCTCCTAGCCTCATTGCCTGACACGGCGCAAACCAGACAAGCCATTGCACTCTCTGCACGTGGCCTGGAGCAAGCAAGGGCATCATATGATGCCAGTGAGGTAGCTACCAGGGTCGTAGGGACAGCGATCTGCACTAGGCGGACAGCATGGCTACGTCTTTCCCGGTTGTCACCCTTGGCCCGGCGTAGGGTGATTAACTTCACTCACCAGAGAACCCATCTCTTCTCCCGTAGAGTGAGGTGGCGTCTGTTGGGGCAACTTCCTTCCCCCTCTGGGGTGTCCCCGTCTCACTCTCCCCACTCTCAGGCCTCTCCAGGCCCGCAAGATTCTCCCTTTTAGTGTGTCACCCACTGAGAGCTAAGGGACTCTGTCCCTTAGGGTTGAAAACCCCGGCGGGGGGGGGGGGCTCGGCACTCACCCAAAGGTGATGAATGGTGAAGATTGACACAGATAAGATATGAGAATCACGTACCTACCGTAATTATGATCTTTCTGTATATCTTCATTCATCACAATCCCGCCCACCATCCCCCTGGGGCCTCAGTCTCTGGGTTCCCCTCCCTCTCTGTGCCCTTCCTTGCCCCCCTCCTTTCTTCCAGTCAGGGGCGGGGTAAACAGGAGCACATAGGGGGATGATGTCTCTAGGTAGAGTGGTCAGGACGGGGGGCACTCCTTCTCCAGTGCTCTAGGCTCCACCCCTGTGGGATGGAAGTTGGCAGTTGCCCTCCGTTCTGTCCTCCTCTCTTTTTCTCCCGTCATTCCTCAGTTCCCTTGTCATTTGGACATATCCTTAACTATTTCAAGAAAATACTTTTATTACACCAAAAGTCTTTTTCCCTTGATTGGGGGGGATTCCCTGTATCCTGTCTCTCTTCCAGAATAGCCAACTTTGCTTAAATGGAGTTTTTGCCAGTGATTCTGTGCCTTGAATTCTGGCAGTAAGCCTTTGGCTACTCTTTGCTTCCTATACAATCTGGAGACAGGTCAAGGTTCCAGGGTATGGTCTTTACCCTTTTCCCCCCTTTCACTCTTTTCTTAATGTCTAAAATCCCTAACCCACCCTTCCTCATTCTTTTTTTCTACTTCCAGAGATTGGGGCACCTACCCAATCCCCTCAGTTTTCATCTTCCTCTTCTTATTCTGTCCTATCTCAGTCGTTATTTCTTCTTCTAGTTCTTTTATCTTTTCCTTTATCTGTCCCTTGGACTGCCTTGTCCCACCCTCCCAACCCGTGATTGGCTCTAGACCTTGACAACAAGAAGCATGTCTGTGCCGTTTTCTTGGATCTTAGTAAGGCATTCGACACAGTCGATTACAGCTTGCTTCTTTCCTCCCTAAGCACCTTAGGCCTGGACCATAAATCTATGTGATGGTTTGCAGACTACCTCGGAGAACAGAAACAGCAGGTTAAAGCTGAAGGTGATCTTTCTTCATTAAAACCTATGCTGTGGGGCTCTATCCTTGGTCCCCTCCTCTTTGCGGTCTACATTAACAACATCAATGACCCCATCAAAAAAGCCAACATTCACTTATTTGCGGATGACACTGTACTGTACTTGAGTCGTCCCATGCCAGAAGCAGCCTGTGAAGACCTCCAAGCTGAATTTAACCTTCTACAGTACCAGCTCATAAACAAAAAGCTTTCGCTCAATGCGAAAAAAACAAAGCCATGCTCTTCTCTCCCCTCCTTGCATGCGGCAATTCCTGCTGGAGGGGGTGCTATCCTAAAATTACCACTGTTCTTGGAGAAACACTAGAGTATGTAGCTAAATTCAAATATCTAGGAGTTTGGCTCGATCATAAACTTTCCTTCACCGACCATCTTGAAGAACTACAGAAGAAACTAAGGCAAAGATTAGGCTATTCTACAGAATTAACCACCTGCTCACAAAGGAGGCCAAGATTCAACTGGTTCAAGCTACCTTCCTATCTTTAATAGATTACGTGGACCTGCTCTACAGCCACTGCACTACCTCTGCACTGGCTAAGTTGGACACTCTGTACCACAAAGCTATCAGGTTCATTACTGGCCTTCCACTTTCCACACACTACTGCTCCCTTTACTCATCGTTAGGTTGGACTTCCCTTCACTATAGAAGGAACAGAAATGCCGCCCTATGGGCCTTCAGAGTGGTGACCAACAAGCTCCCCTCATGTCTCAGATTGTATTCCCTGGAGTGTGTTAGTCACCTATGCTCTAAGAAGCTATTCCCTAATTGCCCTCCAAGCTCCAAGGGTCAACACTCATTTCGGCAAAGCTGCTCTAAGCTTCTCTTTACCCACATTGTGGAACGGTTTACAAAGGAACTTGTAGCTGAGCTGCCCTGTTAGCCTGAATATCTTCAAGGTGCTCTACGATCGCTACATGAAAGCATCTTGCAAATGTTTTCCTCACCGCTAGCCCACTAATTCCGCAACTCCTCCTTTCCATCCTGACGCTCGCCATGTTTCTACCACGGCTCTCTCTCTTTCCCTATTAACTCTTCCTGCTGCACCCATCCACCCTTCCCTGTCCACTCCAGCCTGGCTAAAGTCCCGCCCCATCCATAGTAGTGTCCCAATTACCTACCCTCCTCCATCATTATCATAATAAACAAGTACACAATAGACATCGTCACTTTCTGTGGTTTTAGCCCAATTTTTCCCTCAGTCGTCGGTAATATATCTCTCCTCTCCTTTACCTCTCTAACCTGCCACCCCATACATGGCCTCTTTCCCCTATATGTGTAGTTGCCGGCTGCCTCACTCAAAAGATCTCTGCTTATAACCCCTGTATGCCTATGGTTGATTGTATATCTGCTGACTTCTTCAATTGTAAAATAATTTTTTTTTATTTATTTCAACCTTGTACTGTACTGTATACACTGTATATACTTTTTCTTCCTTGTATATTATTGCTTTTTGTATACCTGGTTTTGTACTGTACTTTGATGTATTCATGACCAGGTCCACCTTGCAAATGAGCCTTGGTCAATGGTGCCTGCCTGGATAAATAAAGATTTTGATTGATTGATTGAATCCCTTTAGCCCAGTAAACAGTAGATCTTACTTCGAGACACAGCTCTTGCAGCAGGTTACACCATTAGGACTGAAGCCTGCAGGTGTCAGGACCCCACGTAAAAATTCTAGCTAGCTATCTTCAGCGGGGACCGCCCCCGACGTCGGTCCCGCCTCCGACATCAGGCGTGGTACAAAAGGGCGCGGTCCCGCCAGATTCCCCAGTTCTTTCCGCGTCGACTAAGCTTGTCTCGACCCTTCGGTTACAGTCTAGCGCGCGACGCGTGGTTTAAGTGCTTCTCTTCGAGAAATTCGATTTTCTTCAAGCAAGACCTTTGCTGATGTCCTCTCCGACCTCTGGTCACTCCTCCAAGTGTGCTTGCGGGAAACAGATCCCTTTAAGACCCCCACACAGCCTGCGTTAGGTGCCTGGGCCCAGACCACGATACCCGGGCCTGCCCGTCCTGCCAGGGGTTCAACAGTCATCTAGGATCCGGCGTCAGAAGGCCCTTCAGGCTTTTTGTTGGAGGAAAAGCTGAAGACCATGTCCTCAAGGGGAATCTTCTTCTCAAAATCCCACAACCACGAGGAGAAGCGAGGGAAGGCCCTTCAGGTCCCCTCAGGGCAGAGTCACGCAGCTCGGTTCTAGGTCGACCGCTCTCCCTCCAGGGCCAAGCTCTCAGCCTCCCGGCTGCGGTGAGAAACCTTCTTCTCAGGCCAAATCCATCAGGCCGTCCCTCGTCTTCCTCAAGGCCTTGGCGAGAATCCGGGGGCGCCACCACCATCACCACAAGTCGGGTTCCCGCTCTTGATGTACCAGCGTCAAGGTTGTCTTCTGTGCCTCCTCGCAAGGCGCTGGAGCTCACGCCCTTAAAGAGACCTGTGGACCTGGCGCGTATGACCCGTCGTATTTCGCCCATCATACCTCCTGGAGCCGCCTTTGGCCAGGCGACTGTCGCCGGCCAAACCATCACCTCAGCGGGCGCCAGCAGGGGACCGGCGTCCGCTCCTCAGAGAGGACCTCGAAGCCCTCCGACCAACGTCGGTCGGAGACTTTAACTGAGGACCTAGCACGGCCAAGGACCAGGCAGGCGACCCGGTTTCGTCGAAACTCCCAGGAACCCCTCGCCGTTACCAGAGCCCCTGCGGAGCCGACGCCGGGACCCGACGACCGCCCACCGGCGCCCGGGCCGTCGTCGGGCCTTTCTTTAGTGGAAGTGAAGGACCTCTTCACCTCCTGGTGGGACACCATAAGGAAAGACATGGTTCCCACTGTTCCTCCTCCTCCGATTCCTGCACCCCTTCCCATCGGGGATAGGCGGGCGTTTACCTTCTCCCAGGGCCTAGATCCCTCCCAGAGACCAGAAAAGCGGAGACCTCCGTCGAAATCTTCTTCTGAATCACCCAGCCCCAAGAGATCCAGGAACACCGACATTCGCCTTCAGCGGAGGACACGGGATCAGACTACTCTGCCTCTAGATCCCCATCTCACTCTCCATCCCTTCTCCGGACCCGCGTGAGATGCCCAAATCTCCTCCGGATGATCGCCCGTTCCTTGATATTATGAGACATACAACAAGAGAACATGGGGTGGGATGCAGAAGACCCTAGACCCTGAAGAGTGCGCCTCTCAAATATCTTGACAGAAGAACCCCAAGCCTATGGTGGTACCACCCTTGGTGGACGCTTTTGTGGGCGTCACCAAGGCAGCGTGGAAGCGTCCACACTCGGCTCGGCGATGCCGAAAAAAGCTGATCGTTTGTACAAGGCTCCTAAGGACGACCAGTGCTTGGCGCGGCAACCTCAGGCCCGATTCTCTGGTGGTCACAGCCTCACATGACGGTCACAAGGGCCACAACATTTTGAGCACCCCTGCCACCGGACCCAGAGTCCAGCAGTTGGGCCAGCGTTGGGTAAGCGCTGCGTGTCACCTCCGCTACCTGTGCCATCAGATCCATGAACTATTTAACCCATGGTTTCAGTTCCAGAGCGCTTTGTGGGAACAGGGTCTGGAAGCGGCTGAAAAATTGCCTGAAGGTGAGCAGAAGGAGGGAGGGAGTGCTCCAGCTCCTCCCGTCGCAGGTTCAGGCGTGGGGACCCAAGTGCTCTGGCCGCGCTCACGACTCCAGCGGACTCATCGGCCCGAGCAGCAGCTTCTGGCGTATGCCTCCGGAGACACTCCTGGTTCACAGCGTCTCTGGTTTTACAGCGGACGTCCAAAGAATATTATGGGCAGCTCCTTTTGAGGGAGAAGTCTTGTTTGGTAATCCTTCATCATTACCAGACTTCAAGAGGCCGGGAAGGCGGTAAGGTCAGTTCAGGCCATGTACCGACCCAAGCTTGGTTCCTTTCGTAGGAACCAAAGCCATTCTCGTGGGCGGACGCAGAGGCAGCAGCCCCGCTCCGCTGCACATCAGAGGGTCTCCGGCTTCCGTAGAGCCAAGGGGAAGCAGCCCGCCAGCCGAGGTCAGCGTTCTCCTAAGCAGGCCCAGCCAGCGGGCCCATCTGCGCCGCCACAGCCTGACTCCTTTCATGGCGCCCCTCTCAGGATCAACTGGAAATCATGGTCGAGAGTGCATTCGAACTTCCTGCGGGATGGCGAGCTATAACCACCGACAGGTGGGTTCTTCAATGGTCAGTCTAGACCACTTTATGCAAATTCAGAAAAGCCACCCTCGAGGCCCTCCTTTGCTCTCCGGTTTCCGGGTCAGCGCAAAGCTTTGATCTGGCAAGAAGTACTCGGCTCATAAAGAAAGGGAGGCGATAGGTATGTCCCCGGAGAACCAGAGGGACAAGGATATTACTCCCGCTAACTACCAGTTCCAAGAAAAGCGGGACCTCCGTCCGATTCTGGACCTCAGCGACCTCAGCGTTTCAGTGCTCTACAAGAATTCATGGTGACTCTTCCGGGTCTTATTCCCATGCTGAAACAGGACGCGCACAGCGTCTCTAGACATGCGAAACGCATACCTGCATATCCCTATGGCTCAGGCGCACATGAGGTTCCTGCGCCCGGTTTCTCGACCACCACCTTCAGTTCGACCCTTCCGTTGGACTGTCTTCCGCCTCGGGTCTTTACCAAGTGCATAGCGGTCGTGGCGTCTCTGAGAGACAGAGGCCATTATGTGTTCCCAGTACCTGGACGACTGGCTTCTAATGGCGCCTCCAGAGAGGCGTTGCTACATCGCGATTCAGAGCACCCAGGACCTGTTCCGGTCTCTGGGCATCCTCATAAATTACGAGAAGTCTCTCCTGGTACCGTCGCAGAAACTGCAGTTTATAGGCGCAGTACTGGACACTGTTCAGGGAAGAGCTTTTCTTCCGGCCGACAGAGCGGAGCGCATCAGATCCCTCATAAAGGGATTTGTCGTCGAACAAGATGCGTACCTGCCAGGTGGGTCCTTCGCTTGCTCGGACACATGGCTGCGGCCATTCCTACTGTCCCTTTTCGCAAGGCTCCACATGCGGGTAACTCGAGTGGATGCTCAAGGTGCAATGGGACAAAGGCAAGACCACTTGCAGCATCCGGTCAGAATCACGAATTCCGTGATTCGAGACTGGCAGTGGTGCTAGTCCCAGGTCGCTCTCCTCGGGCGTCCCGTTCAGGCGCCATCCCGAGGTAACCCTCACCACGGACGCCTCAGGTCTTGGGTGGGGCACACCTGGGCGGGTAAAGTCCCAGAGTACGTGGACCCAGATGGAAGCTCATCTTCATATCAACGTCCCTAGAGATGAGAGCGGTTCTCTATGCCCTGCAGGCCTTCAGTCAGTAATCCCACGTGTACTCTTCTGCTTCAGACAGACAACACGGCGGTGATGTATTACCTCAACAAACAAGGAGCGCGACACTACCCCCTTTGCAGGAGGCCATGAGGTGTGGGATTGGGTGTCGGACCTGGCGCAAATCTGATCACTGTCACGCGTTCCGGGGTGGACAACACCGATTGCAGTTGGCCTGAGTCGATCCCAGGCCAGAGTCCACGAGTGGGAACTTCTTCAAGAGGTAGCAGAGGATCTGTTTCTTCAATGGGGAATTCCAGAACTAGACTTGTTCGCATCCCCATCCAACGCAAAACTGCCCAATTTTTGCTCGCTAGATCCAGGGCCTGGTGTTTTCTGGCGAGATGCATTATCCCTCTCCTGGGCGAACAGATTCCTCTACGCTTTCCCTCCCTTCCCGTTGATCCAGAGAGTTCTTCTCAAACTGCGCAGGGAGCACGCACTCATGATCCTGGTGGCGCCGTTCTGGCCCAGACAGATCTGGTTCCCTTTGTTGGTGCAACTATCTCGGGAACCCCCGCTCCCGTTGCCGCTGAGCTCCCACCTACTGTATCAGGAGAAAGGTTCACTTGTCCGTCCGGACCTACGTTCATTGAACCTGCATGCTTGGCTCCTAGAGACATAGCCATCTTGCGTCACGGGGTCTCGCAAGAGGTTGCAGAGGTCCTTTCTGCAGCCAGAACGCCGGCAATGCATGCGACGTACACCATGAAATGGCGCCGTTTTTGTTTATGGTCGCGAGCACGCGATGTTTCCCTTTAGGTTGTCTTGGGTAATTTTGGATTATCTGCTCTCCTCTTTCATTCGTCTAGCCTACTCCTCTATTAAGGTGCACCTCTGTGCCATTTCGGGCTTATCACCACCCGTGGGACATCGTATAGTGGCTCAGATGGACGCCTCCGCGAATTTCTTAGGGAGTGTTCACCTTAGGCCTCCTATTAGGGACCCTGTGCCTCCATGGGATCTGCTCTTTGTCCTGGAACAGCTCACGCTTCCCCTTTGAACCTGCTGCGGATTGCGAGCTCGTTTTCGTGGAAAACATTGTTTTAGTTGCTGTTACTTCAGCGAGAAGAATATCTGAACTTCACGCACTTATGTGCAAAGAGCCCTATTTAGTTTTCCACGGACAGAGTATCCTTGAGGGCCGAACCCTAAATTTTGCCTAAGGTGGTCTCTTCTCTCACTCTGAACCAGGATATCGACCTTCCGGTCTACTTCGAGTTACTCGAATAGAGGAGAGGCTCTGCTTCACACCCTGGATGTTCACCCGAGCCTGAGGTATTACCTCAACAGAACTCAATCTTTTCGTAGTTCTGAGCAGCGTTTCCTTCTTCTCGAGAGAATGATGGCCAACCCGATCCAAACAGTCCTTTCTCGCTGGCTTGTCCAGTGTATTTCTTACTGTTATGATATAAAACAAAAGCCCCTCCCGGGCACAGTCCGGGGTCATTCTACTAGAGGTGTGGCCACCTCCTTTGCAGCACTCAAACGTCTCCACCTCTGCTATATGTGCTGCAGCCACTTGGAGTTCTGTGCATACCTTTATCAGGCATTATAGCCTGGACATCGCCTCTCGGCGAAGGGCTGGTTTCAGCCTGGCGGTGCTACAGGGTCTCCTGTCCTAGGTTCATGATCTGGAATTCATTTCCTATTTTCCTCCTCCCGGAATTTCTGGCAGCGTTACTGCTTGGGAATCGGTCCTAATGGTGTAACCTGCTGCAAGAGCTGTGTCTTGAAGTAAGATAGTACAGTTACGTAAGACCTTACCGTAACAGTAGATCTTCGAGAACAGCTCTTGCAGCAGGAACCTTCCCGCCCACCTTCCCCCTTGGAGGAGGCATGGCTCAGTTTTTCTGAGCAGGGATTTATACCTTTCTGTCTTCTGACGGTGAATCCTTGGTCTCCCATTTCGATGTCAGCCTGCGGCCGGAAGTCTCGGCGGAGAACTGGGGAATCTAGGACCGCCTCTTTTGTACCACACGCCTGGACGTCGGAGGCGGGACCGGACGCCGGGTGGTCCCCGCTGAAGATAGCTAGCTAGAATTTTTCCGTGGGGTCCTGGCACCTGCCGGCTTCAGTCCTAATGGTGTAACCTGCTGCAAGAGCTGTTCTCGAAGATCTACTGTTACGGTAAGGTCTTACGTAACTGTACTTTACTTCAGCCAACATTAATATTACAAGGGAGCATTTTAGAGGGCAGTACTACTGTACCTCTTGACAAACTTGCTACCATTGTAATTCCAGATCTCCATCTGCCTACTGCTACACACTTGATCTATTTTAATCTGCGCTTTCCAGTTACTCCACCCACACTGACCCATAGCATCTTGGTTCTGCATCTTTTACAGTTCCAGCCAAAATCTTGGTCAGATATTTCCCAGTGTTTCTAAAGAAATTCTCTCTGGTGAACCTTTTGTGACACTGTAGGCAAGCAAGGAATTTCCCTAGCGACATCACAGAAGTTTCAGGAAATATCTGGCCATGTCTTTGATTGCATCTTGTTGTTCTGTTTTAAAATCTCTCACTTAATGACCTAATTCTGGTTCAATGTGTTGTCTGTCTGACCTGTACCCCATGAAAGGATGGTGTATCATAATCAGTGAGCAAAGAGGTTGAAAGTTTAGATCCAAGTTCCATCATACTAAATACAAAGTCCATGTCCTGTTGACTCCTCTGAAGAATGTTGTATGACTATAAGACGACACATCCTTGCAGGCACAAGAAGTGCATTAAAGTTTAACCTACTGGCAAGAGCACTGAGCTGAAAACCTGTTGATCCAGTTTAGTTTAGAACTGTACCTTTGCCACTTACTGTGGGATCTTATGAATGGAATTTAAAACATGACTCCAGGATGTCTAGCTGTGGCCAAAGCAGAGTAAAACTAGCGTCATGTCCTCATCTCATTAGCCACTTACTGTTTGAATGTGTACTTTTTGCTCAATACCTCACAGCATCATGAACTGCAGATAAGAATGATATAATGTATGAAACCAAGACATAAAGCACAGCCCTGCAAACTAGTGGGGCTGTATTAATGATTATACCATTGCCTACCTGGAAGCAGTGGCATATCCAGAGGAGGTTGTGGAGTCAAAAACAGTGGTTGAATTCAAGCATGCATGGGACAGTCATAAGGCAATTCTGTGGGGTGGGGGTAGAAGGAAGTAGGCTGCTGGTTAACTAGGATCTGCAGCTTATCCATTAGGTAGGGAAATTGGCAGACTGGGTGGGCCAAGCGGTCCTTATCTGCCGTCAAATTCTTTGTTTCTATGTTTCACCTCTCCGGCGACTCAGAACTGGCAGGAGGGCGGAGTCAGCAGCACCTAACGGACAACTCGCGAGCGCTACACAGTGCGTTGGCCTCGAGGGTGGCGCCAATGGTGCGTCGACTCCGCCTACCAAAAAAAAGCTCACGCGGGGTCATGACCTCCAGCTATATACCCAAAGGTGATGAATGGTGAAGATACACAGAAAGATCATAATTACGGTAGGTACGTAATTTTCATTTAGGGTTGTTTCACAGCGACAAAAGCGAGGAAATTCAATGTTGGGGTTCCCACCCCGCCCCCACCAACAGGCATCGGGGTGTGCGTTGGGGTCATCGGTCCTAACTCTCACCCCATCCGATGTGTAAACAAGCTGAGGTGGTGCAGTATAGGAGAATGGGGTGAGAGTTAGGACGGACGACCCTGACATACACCCCGATGCCTGTTGGTGGGGGTGGGGTGCAAGGGGGGGTAGAAACCCTAACATCGAATTTCCTCACTTTTGTCGCTGTGGAACAACCCTAACTGATGCATTAAACTGAGTTTTTTGCCATGAATTTCCCTTCTTTTTGAGAATGTGCACTATAAGTAGTGAAGTAACGGAAACGCTAATGCACATGGTGACGCTAATGTAAACGATAACGCAAACGGTAATAGAAATGCAAGCGCAAACGTTAATGAAAACAAACGCAAGCGCGTCGGGAAACTCAAACCCCATGGCGCACAAGTCACGGTAAGGAAACGCAGACACAGTAACAGCAACGATGATGCCAAAGGAAACAAACGCAAATGTAAGCGCATACGCAAATGGAAATGCACACAGTGACGCAAAAGGAGACGCAAACAAAAACAGCAATGGAAATGCAAATGTCAACAGTAACGCAAATGAAAACACAAAGGGTAATGCACACAGTGGGGTAGACTGGAATGCTAACGCAAATGAGAACGGAAACGCTAACTGTAACAGTAACGAAAACAAAAAGCCCTTTTCCCCAAAACATAGTGAATACAAAGAATATATGCATAATAATGGGCCTCAGAGCAGAAAATGAACACTTGGAATACTAAATTGCTCATATCTTAGGAACTGTACGACGTGGAAAAAAAATTAAAATTTCATATAATTTATGATTTTCCTGGCTAGTTTTGCATTTAGCCCTTAGTGGGGGGCTAAGCATTTTTCCGACGAAAAGTCCGTATCTCGAAGCGTTTCCAAGATACGGATCCTGAAAGGTGCGACGGATGCAGTAATGTTATCCTATGGGAAAAATCGTCAACTTTGGAGTACCGTAACTTTGCAGCCCTGTAATATTTTGTCACCAAACCACCAAAAGGCACATATGTAGGATCTTGGCTGTCTTCCTTCCAAATTTCAGCCCAAAAGGCCAAACCGTTCGTTTGCAGCAGGGTGGCAAATATTTCCTATTCTGTTGGGCATAGTGTCGCAAATCACGACACTTTCGCAAAAACGTTACGAAAGTGTCGCAGGTGCGACACTACTTTGCGACACTACAGTTTACAGAAATTTCAAAAACATATTTTTGGGGTGTTTAACCCCCCAAAAAAGACATGGCTAGCATCCTCAGGGCTCAACAAGGTGAACACAAGAAGAATTGTGTCCCTAGAGGGTCCCAAATTTAATTGTCAAGCATTTCTGTGACCACTAACTGAAAAAAAAAATGGCTGACGACACTACAGGGGTCATTTACGACACTAAAAACTGCATTTGCGACACTGTCGAATATTTTAACTTTTCCCATTGACTATAATGGGAAACTTGTTTTTTTGAATAACTTTTGAACCGTTTAATATTTTTTCACAAAATCTTCGAAAGGCACATCGGGAACCCCGGTTGCATGTTTCCTGAAGAGTTCTGGACAGGTCGCAAACCATGCGACCTGTAGGTGTGAGCAAAGAATGCACAAAAAAGCTTAAATGCAATTTCTATTGTGCTTTTATAGCTCCGAACCGTGATATCTGACTGTACGAAACTTGGCAGATCCAGAGATGTATGGTACCGCTCTGTGCATGCCAAATTTTAGGCAAATCCATCATACGGTGGCAAAGTTATTAAGCTGCAAAATTTCACACTTTAACCTTAAATGGGGTACTCAACCGTAACTACAGTGGCACTACCGTGCCACTATAATATATAGTCACTATCTTTTTTTTTCTTCGGTTCTCGACTTGAGTCTTTTTGGGACCCAAATTGTTGCCTTTTGGCTATACATAAACAATTTCCATAGTTTAGTACTTAGTTTGCTCGTAAGAATCGGACAGTTACACTGGTAAGTACCAGAGACACAGGTTTGAAAACCGAGCTCAAGCTCAACGTTCTATGCTTCTGCATAGAGTTAACTCTTTCCTCTCTGGGGCAGTTCAAGTGCTGGGGCTAACTGCATATTGTCATAATACTGCAAGACTCCTTTAGAAGAAACAATTTTCTTTTGTCTGTTAGAGGAACCTCTTCGGTTCTCCATTTCTACTCACTTGCCAGGGTCTCCAGTGGGAGAACTGGGGATGGGCTGGGGGACCGCCTCTTTTATACCATACGTGACATCAGGGGCAGCCGACGTGGGGGCAGTTCCCCGCTGTAAACTGCCAGCTAGAAGTTTTCCGTGGGATCCTGGCACCTGCCAGCTTCAGTCCTAAAGGTACTACCTGCTACAAGAGCTCCTCTCGAAGATCTGCTGTTACAGTAAGTTCTTAAGTAACTGTATTTCCTGTGGAACTGCCAGTGCGTGGATGAGAACTGTATACCACTCCTAGAATAATGGTGGCAAATGAGTAACCTATCATTTTTTTGATCACACCCTTGCTTACCACATTGATAGGTAGTCTGTTTTAGTCTCTCTGTTCCCTGTTGGACATCAGCTGCAGCGGAAAGTACAGAGAAAATTTTTACTTCACTTTGTCACCAAGGCTTATGATTCTTTGCTGGCAAGGCCTCTTCATGCTTTCCTCCTTTATTTTTTCTAGTATTGCAAATATGGAACTCGTTGGATTGCATACTCTTGCTCTTCAACACCTAGATGTCCTGCACCTACAGAGGGAGGCACCTTTACATACTGACTGCCTTGGTGCTTGGCATGTGCAGATTATCCTGAGCATCCTTAGATGACGACTTTGTGTTTTGGTCATAGGGTACACAGCCTGACGGCATATAAGAATGCAGCTGTGTTGATTTCATTATCTTATTTTATTTCTCCCTTGTCTTAGGCGTGTGGGTGATGGTGCTTGCTTGGGACTTCCTACATATGTACAACCTGCCTGCTTTTAAAGGGCAGTACTCTGCGGAAGGGAACCTCTTCCCTCCCCTCCTGTTAGGTTGTTAGTCATTTGTATTTACATTTTTATTTTCTCTGTTTTCTTTATCCTACTGTAGGCATGGTGCTTGTTCTTTTCACTCCCCTTGCTAACAGAACAGAGGCATTTAACATGACGATAGTTACTGGTTCTGGCATATCATACTGAGCATGTGCCAGTGCCAACACCACTGTTTGAGCCCTGACAAAAAGTTACCCACATGGGGTCCTAGTACCAATGGCCTTAAGACCAAAGAGTGTGGCTCTAAGGGAAAGAAATTCTTGACGATCTGGAGTTACGGGAAGTAATGTTACTGTACCTCAGCTCATCTGTTCTTAGTCCATGCAGCATTGGCACAAATAGTGACAATTTTGATTTGAATCTTGCTTGTAGTGAAGATCTTGGGAAGGATGTGGAATTTGAAGTTGTTGGAGATGCCCCTGAAAAGGCCCCCCAGAAGGCAGCAGATGAATCTGCTAAAAATATCACCAATGGCAGTGATGATGGAGCTCAGCCATCAACATCAGCAGGTAAGGAGACCCCACCCCAAATTACTGCTTTGGTTTTCACCACATAGTGCAGTACATTCAGCAGTCTTGTGCTCATAATGACACTGGTTAGCCAGCATGGCAGGTGCACTGCCCCTACAACAGTTCCTTGTTAATTGACTCCAGAGGATAAAGACCATGGGGTAATTGTGGACAATACGCTGAAGCCAGATGGGTGGTGTACTGCTGCAGTCAAGAAAGTAAAAGCAATGTTGGGATGCATTAGGAGGGGGTAAAGAGCAGGTCTTGACAGGTGAGCCTTTGTTATGTAGAAGGCCTTGGTTTGACCACACAGGGAGTACTATGTCTAGTTCTGGTCACTGCAGTAGAGAAGGAAGGAAGAACACTGGGCACCAAGCTGATGAGTGGCTTAGGAGGCAAGAGCTGTGAGGAGAGATGGGACATGCAGTACTCAAATTCTTAGCCTAAAAAGGGGAGACTGAGGGGACATGATCATATTTTCCAAAAACTAAAAGTGATATAGAGAGCGGAGTGATGGGAAACATTTAAAAACATTACATCACATAGAGGGAGCAGAATAGCATACCCCATAAGGTTGTGTAAGCTAGTGCTGTTCAGGCATTCAAAGCAGGACTAGATATTCTGTTGGGGAAAATGGCATAATGGGTTACACATCATGAGATGGGACGACATTCCAGCTGTTAAGCTTGCTTGTGTATCCGTACACAGACTCGTGTAATCACTGTTGTATAGCAGGAGGGGCAGACAAACTGAACTTCAAAGGGCACCTAAACAACTTTTATGACAAGAAAATATTCCAAAATCCAGCTTCAGAGAGGTAAAGGAAAGGCTGTTTACATTGATGCCAAAATTGCATTTATGTAATTTACATAAATGCAGTTTCATTGCATTTGAAAAACGTGTACAGCACCCCACTCGTTTCAAAACTCCCGTTGTCAGTTCTGCAGAATGGTTGGCAGATGTGAGACATGATGACGACATTAGAGCGAGAGTTAGCCTGCTGTCTACACTGCTAATCACCATGTATCCTTTGTCTTTTTTATATTTTTGCTGTACATTAACAAACTGATCAAAATCATGACTTAACGTGCATTATTTTTACCGATACATGTCCTATACCGATCGTACTTGCTTCATCATGCAGTCTGCACCTGTTCGTAACCACTGCCTACAGTACTCCTCAAGCTACCAACATTTGTCTGCTCTTAACACTTTTTCATTCTATTACCCGTTTTTAATTGTCTGCTCTTTAATGTTTCTATCAGCTTACCCTTCTTCTATGCTCTCCTGCTTTTCAGGCATGTGCCATATAGAAAAATAGAAGTTGACGGCAGATAAGGACTGTAAGGCCCATCCAGTCTGCCCATTTCTTTTTTTACCTTATGAATGTACCATCAGCCTTTGCTCTGTCAATGGCCTGTCTATTCATACTTATCTGTATTGCTCCCTTATGCCTATCCCGTACCTGTTTGAAGCCCTGTACTGTATTCATATCCACTACTTCCTGAGGTAGGCCATTCCAAGCGTCCACCGCCCTTTCTGTGAAAAAGAACTTCATCACATTACCCCTTAATTGGCCTCCCTCTAATCTCATGCTGTGTCCTCTTGCCCTGCTGTTTTTCTTATATTGAAACATGTTAGACTGTCACCTTGTTAATGCCCTTAAGGTGTTTGAATGTTTCAGTCATATCACCTCTCTCCCTCCTTTGCTCTAGGGTATACATATTGATTTCCGTTACTCTGTCCTCATATGTTTTCTGATGCAGTCCTTGCACCATTTTGGTTGCCCTTCTCTGGACTGCCTCAATTTAGTTAATGTCCTTGTGAAGGTGGGGCCACCAGTACTGCATGCAGTACTCCAGATGGGGCCTAACAAGTGTCTTGTAAAGAGGGATTACCTCCTCCTTCTTACGACTTGTGATATCCATACTAATACCCCTCAGTATCCCCCTAGCCCTATCTACTGCTTTAGTGGTCTGCTTGGATGATTTCTAGTCATCTGTGATGATGATGCCCAAGTCTCTTTCTTCCCTTGTGACTGCCAGCAACTCCCCTCCCAAACTGTAGGTGGCTTCAGGGTTTCTTTTCCCTATGTGCATGATCTTGCACTTCTTTGCGTTAAACCCCAGTTGTCCCTCTTCCAACCATTTTGCCAGTTTATCCAGGTCTCTTCTCATTCTGCCCACCCCATCTGGATCATCTACTCTGTTGCAGATCTTGGTGTCATCTGCAAACAGACAAACCTTACCCTCCAATCCATCTGCAGTGTCACTGATGAAGATATTGAAGAGGACTGTCCCCAGGACTGATCCCTAAGGTACCCCACTTGTGACTTGCATCTCTTCTGACTGTATACCGTTTACCACCACTCTCTGTTTTCTGCCTGTCAACCAGTTTGCCACCCAGTTGACCAAATTCTGACCCACCTCAAGCCTACCCAGCTTATTAATCAATCTTCTGTGTGGAACAGTATTGAAAGCTTTGCTGAAGTCAAGTTTGGCGACATCAACTGCTCCTCCTTGGTCCAACACTCGTTACCCAGTCAAAGAAATCTATGAAATTAGTTTGACAGGACCTTCCTGTTGTAAACCCATGCTGTCTTGGATCCTGTGCTCCTATGGATTCCAGGTGTTGCACTATCCTTTCCTTAAGGAGTGCCTCCATAATCTTGTCAACTACTGAGGTAAGACTGACTGGTCTGTAGTTCCCTGCCTCCTCCCTACTACCAGTCTTATGGAGCGGGATCACATGAGCCCTTCTCCAGTCTTCTGGGGCCTCTCCTATGCTCAGAGACTCACTAAACAGTTCTGATAATGGCTCTGCTAGCTCCACCCTTAGCTCTTTTAGTACCCTGGGATGTATGCCATAAGGTCCCATTGCCTTGTCCACCTTGAGCTTATCGAGCTCTTGAAGGACCCTTTCTTTTGTGAAGGGATTAGTGCACACCTCCCTCCCTCCCCCCTGTGTCCATGGTGCTGAGCTGTGGGCCCTGCCCTACATTCTCCTCAGTAAATACTGAGCAGATGTATCTATTTAGAATAGATGCTTTTACATGGTCCTCCTCCTCACATGCCCCCTTATCCCCTTTGATCTTAGCAATACCCCCTCTGGACTGTTTTCTTTCACCAATGTATCTATAGAAAGTCTTATCACCTTCTTTTACTGTTCGTGCTAGTGTTTCCTCAATTTGGGCCTTTGCCTGCTTTACTGCCTTCCCTGCTTCCCTTAGGGAAGTTTGGTATGCCTCCCTATCTTCATCCTGCTGCATTCCCTTATATTTCCTGAAGGCCAGCCTTTTGGCTCTGACCTTTTCTGATACTGTTTTTGAGAACCAAAGTGGTTTCCTCCTTTTGCACTTCCTTTTCTCTCTAACACAATGGGATGTTGCTTCAAGTATTGCATCCTTAATGCTTGCCCACTTTCCCTGTACCCCCTCCCCTGTATTTCTTCTTGCCAGGGCTAGCTTAACTCTGTTTGCCATCTTATCAAAGTCGGCTCCTCTGAAGTCCCATAGTTTTGCCTTGGAATCGGATTATTTAGTTCTAGTGGTCAAATTGAACCATACCATGTGATGGTCACTGGCCCTCGGATGACCTTCTACCTGGAGATCTGTGATCCTATCCCTGTTAGTCAGTACTAGATCTAAGATAGCCCTGTCTCTTGTGGGTTGTTGTACCAGTTGTTTGAGACCCTCCCCCTGCAGGGAATCCACTATGCGTCTAGTTCTGGCGGATGTTCCTGCTGGTATTGACCAATCTGTATCCGGCATGTTGAAGTCTCCCATTATCAGAACCTCCCCCTTAGCTGTCATGTTTTGTATATCTTCTAACAGCAATGTGTCTATGTCCTCCACCCTGGTCTGGAGGCCTGTAGTCTACCCCAGTTCGTATGGCTGTCCCATTTCCTGTTTCCAGGGTGACCCACAGTTCTTCTGGCTCCTTACATGTATTCTGAATTTCTGTAGCTTTGACATTTTCATTGACATAAAGGGCCACTCCTCCACCACCCCCTTTTTGCACCTCGGTCTCTTCTGAACAGTACATAGCTGGGTACTGAAGTCTCCCAAGTGTGGTTGCTGGTGAACCATGTCTCGCTAATGGCTACTATGTCCAGTTTAGCTCTGTCATTATTGCCTGCAGGTCTGGGATCTTGTTTTCCAGACTGCGAGCATTTGTGTACATGATTTTCCACTGGCCAGATATGTCTTTTTCCTCTCGCCACTCTTTGTTGCTACCATATTCACTGTCATTGTATGGAATTTGTACTCCAATGGATTCCTTCACAATTCTTGTATTGTGCACAGAAATGTACTCCTCTGGTTCTTATGTGTTATCGTTGTCTGCACTGTAATAATGCTCTACTGGTTTGTACTTTCCTGGGTCATGCCTGAAAATAGGCAAATGTTTACCTGGTAAACAAAAACTAAATAAAATAAGTTACAGTTGTATCATGGTTTTGCATATTTAGCGCCAAATGTAAATATATTTTTAAGGGTTCTCTGAGCCAAACTGCAGTACAGCAGTGTAGTATAGTGAGATCTTCCAGGACCAGTCTTCACCATAGATTCACACTGACAGGTTCTGAGACAGAGGCGCTGTGACCCTGCAGGAGCCAGAACTTTTCAGAGGGCTGGCGCCAAGATAGGCTGCGCACATGCGCAGCACCGAGCGACTAGTTCATGCTGCATGGCTTACCTCGGCATTGTCCCTCAACCACCTCAGTTCCTTTTTTTCCCACTGGGAGTCAGATCTTGACATCTGTACAACAGCAGTGTTCATTTTTTTTTTTTTTTAACTTCTAGTATTTGAGCTAGCGTTTACTTTTGTGTCAGTTTAATTAAAAAAAAAAAAATTTAGTTTCTCTCAGCTATACCAAATAACATCAAAGACCACGGGTGGCGACGGTGATGGTAGGGGGCCTTTTCAGACATGCTGCTCCAGCAGCTGAGCTGTGTCCAGTTCGCTTCCCTCTCCAAGGGAGGTTCTGACGATGAGCAGGCCGTTCTCGATCCAGGTCAGGGACCCGGCTCCACTCAACCTAAAGTTCTTCTCTTTCTGTTGGAAGGGAAAGCAACGGTACCGCTCAAGGTCACCCTCTGGTAGGTCTTCTGCGAGGTCTTTGAGGTCAGGGAGCAGAAGGCCTGCTCCGGCACAGTTGGTATACCTGAAATCTCCTGCGTTCAAGGTTTTGGTCCCAGAACCCCTCCCTGTCCTCCTGTGGGGACTGTGGTGGGCAGTTTCGCCACTAGGCAGCTGTTATGGAGCAGTGGGTATAGCGGCTGTCTCATTTGTCCCTTTGGAACCAGTTCCAGGTCTCTCTGGACCAGGGGCACTGGTCATGCAGTTGGGACATTCTAGCCTGGTAGAGCGTTTGGCCCCTGCAGTGGCCACAGAGCCCTTGTTGGTGACCACGCCACTGACGCCAGTTCGACTAGCGGTCCCCACTTACAGTGTCACTGTCTTGGGACTAGCCCAGGTACCTCCTCCGGTGACTTCTGTGCCGGCTGGACCTATGTTGCGGGCAGAATTCTGTACAGATATATATTGCTGCGGAGCGAGCCCCCTTGGGTACTATCCCCCTGAGTAAGTATTCAGGGATAGTGGGATACGACTTTTTAGAATCTGCGAAGATACTTTGGCAGTCTCTGTCTAGTAAGGCACATAGCAGGTAGGCCCAAAATATATGGTGCCCCCGGCCTCTGCATTTTTCAGCACCTTTCTGACTCTGCAGAAGTAAAATGTGCTCTGATTGTGGGGACCCTAAAAATGCGAACAATGGTTTTCCTCCTAAATTCTCTGTACTGTAGCCGGCCCAGTGCCACGGAGGGTTGAGGCACTGGATGCCACACCTCGCCACGTCCGGCGACCTGGATTTGGGAACAAGCCCGGGTTGTCGGGGGAGGGCAAAGTGGGGGAGTGGGATTAAGTTGCCACAAGGCTGCCCGTGTTGGAGGATGACTGGCACTTGGGCAATGGGGGCCGGTATAAGCCGCGGGGTGGGAGGAAGGAGCCAAGCGGTACCTAGCGTGCAGGTCGCGTCTCCACTCACACACTCGTGTCTATCGGGATGCTAAAATGTAAATTAAAAAAAAAAATTTCCTACCACTGTGTTGTGTAAGGATGTCTTGTGTGTTTTGCTAAACCAATGATCTACTCAACTCCATAAACTGTGACTGTTGGCATTTACTTACCCCTTAGCACTCCTGCAGTCTCCACGTTACTCCCAGTCCCCCACATAGTGTTAACACCTCCACAAAAACCTGCACATATTTTGTAGGAAGCCTGCAACCAGCAAACTAGGTTGTGAGAGGGAGCTGTGTGAGGCATCATTGTATTCCACCTTTGTTTCTGTGGGACTGACTGTTTGATTTTTATCTGGATTTATTGCTGTGGATTCCGATTTTCTTATTAAAGAAGGAACTATGAGTAGAAGATCCTTGGTTGTGGAATAATTATTCGGTGGTGCAGTGAGAGGAAGTGCGTTTTTTGCACCCCGTGGCCTTTTAAGCAGGTGCCAGCAAAACCAAGGTACATATTTGTAGGCGTGTCTCACGATCACCTCGCTCAATCATATGGCAGTATAACACAGTGGGTTAAGGCTTTGAGCTGCAGATCTGGAAACCTGGGTTTGAATCCCACAGCCGCCTAGATGCTTTCTGTGTGATCCTGAGCAAGTCACTTAACTTTCTTGTGCTCTCAGGTCGCATCTGGAAACGAACTTCGACTTAGTGTGCTACTCCTGGTTAAACAAAGTTCCCTGTATGCCTAGGCTCATGCAATCCTACTACTCACAAGGACATACCCCTAGCTCCTCACGCCCTAACCTGCAGCCCCTACACTTGCCTGCCTGCCCCTCTTCCCACATTATCCCCTCTGTACTGCACTACCTCTATCACCCTTAAGTTTTGCCTATCCCCATGCTGCCCTATCACTTTTATTCTCCCGCCCCTGCTTGTCCTCTGCCTGCCATCCCCTTCCTCCTTTTCCCTCTGCTACCCTAACTACTGGTGCAGTGCATAACTCCTGAGACAAAGCCTGACTCTGTAGACAGCCTTGAATCCATGTATTCTAGTTGGTAGCAAATGTTTAATACCACGTGCATTAGCTATTGTGTTCCTTGTAATGTATTTTCTGTAACCCTGTCTGTATAGTATTGTTGTGTTGTAATTGCTTTGTCACATGACGTGGAACCTTCGTAAACAAGCTACAAGGTCAAAGGTTTTCTCCGAATTAATAAATAAATCTAAGATTTGGGGGGAGATAATAAGCCCCACTTCTGTTTCCCATGCCTGTCCGATGTCATTCTCTATATTGTAGTTTTGTGCCTGTAATATGTCTTAATTTAGAGGTTTGCTGGGAATCTGTGTCCCAAGTTTTTACATGGTTCTTAAGGGTGGTGGGGTCCCTAGCGCATGTATTATTTCTGCTGGGCTCTGAAGGTGACTTCTCAACTACAGGAAATGGAAGAATTCTTCTTTCTCTAAGTGGAACTTTGCCCCTAAGTTGCTCAAAGGACATCACTTGTCCCTGGTCTAGGATGTCTTCCATGTGGTATATTCCATGCGTTGACCACCCCTGGAAGCCCTGATCTGTCGGTCTGAGGAGGGGGGATCTTGATGCCTTCTGATAGGAGTAATCCTATGTTTTCTACATTGAGCACTTTATTTTGCTGTCATCCATTTGGAGGGTATGGGAGGTCCACCAGTTGGTAGATTTAAAATCTGTCAGTCCATGTGCTAGTAAGAGGGGCATTGTCCGCAGAACATGTGCCTGTTTACCCTCCAATCAACATGTGGTCCCCAGTCACACTTCACCATTGGGTGTTTGCCATCCCAAACGTATCTTCAGATAGCCTGGAGCACTTTTTTCCAAAAACTCTGAGGAACCCATACTGGGAGCATACAAAACGCATACAGAAATCGGGTCAGAACATTCATGCATATTGGCTCAATGCAGTCCTCTAGAGATACTGGGAGTAGCTGCCATCAGGCAAGGTCTTTCTTGAACTTCTGTTAGGGTATGTTTGTAAGGCTTGATCTTCCTGGACTAAAAATCTCCACAACTCATTCACACAAGTGGGACTACGCCAGAGGCACTAGGACCCAGAAATCTTAAGGAGGGCCAGTGCTGAGGTAGGACCGTGCATGCGTGTCACCGCAAGGCTGGCTTGCTCTGTATAGGCTGTCTCGGTGTCAACCTCCAACTGCGCCCCCCCCCGACTGCAATTCAGTGATGTCGCTCGCCCGCCAGGAGTCAAATCTTCACATCTATATGGCAGCAGCTTTAGTCGTTTAGTATTTGATTTAGTTTGTGTTTTTAGCAGTAGTTAAATAAAAGGAAATATATATATTATTGTGTTTGAAGTGAAGTAACAAACAAAATAAGTTTTTCTAGGGACATGGATATGTTGTTCATCCACACTGTCTGGCAGGTTCCTTGCCACTTTAAATCTTGCCGGAAGGTCTTCAAGCTGGCTCCTCCCACCCACCCACCGGTGGTAAAACTCGGCTCCACCCCATGATGCCAGATCTTCCTTACCACTTGGAAGCTCAGGTTCCCTCCTTAACGCTCTGCGTATAGGTTAGGTTCACCCGAAAATAATTTTAAACTTTTCTAGACTTCGGTCAAATTCTTCCTTCGCGGCTGTGATGGACAAATCGACTCCCGGTTTTCAGCGGTGCCCATGTGGGCAGAAGATGTCCAGGACGGATCCGCACTCCACGTGCGTCTACTGCCTCGGGCTTGACCACGACCTGCAGGCCTGCGAGTTGTGCAGGTCTTTCTCGGCCAACGTCTTTGAAGACCGTACTGCCCAGCTACAACTTAGGCATCCCGAGAAACGGTGTCCGGTGGCTGGCTCAGCTGAGCAACTCGAGCAGATGATCGCCCTCGAGGAGGAGGCGGCCCAGGCTGCATCCTCATCTTCCTCGGTCGCGGCTTTTATCCCGCTTTCTTAGGGATCCTCCTACACAGCTTCTTTTAAGGAGCTTTGCCATTCCCTCTCCACGAAGGGTGAGGGGCCATCGGGACACTCTTCTTGGTCAAAAAAGGACTCGAAGGGTAAGTCCCACCGTCACCGTTCGTGGGAGCAGGAGAGGTCCCTTCCCGGACAGTCGACACTTCGCTTGTCGAGGTTGCAGCTAAGGCTGCTGGTTCACGGTGTCCCCGCCAGGTCAGCCGTCGAGACACCTGCACAACGCTGTCGAGAGTTTCTCGACCGTCGGACGGGCTGTCGACTGGTGAAGCCGACAACCCTTCACCACCGATTCCCTCGGTGGAAACCGAGGACTTGCCTGCGCCTCCTGTGCCAGAGTCCCCGGTCGAGGCTCCCAAGCCGAGGGAGGAGCGGGTGTCCCCCGCTTCCTCCCAGATCCACCCTCGGAAACGCAGAGGGTCTGGTCCAGCCGATCCCGCCCGACACTGGCGGTCTCTGTCTCGGCACTAAGGAAAGTGGCGAAGCTGCGCTCGCTCTTCCTCCCTCAGAAGAGGAGAGGCTGCCTCGCCTTTTCCCTCGGAAGAGGAGAGGTTCTCGCGAAATTGCATCGACGCTATCAGGACTTAATGTGGCAGCAGCTCCTTTTGTCTGGGAACAAGCAGACGCTGTCGCCTTCCCTGGCCATTAAGTGGCTGTCACCCAAAAGTCCAACACAACCCCTCGCGGTGGTCAAGGTGCCCAAGCCTGGGCTGGTTGATCGGCCAAAACCAGCTGCCCCACCGATTTGTGGTGGAACCTCCGCCTCCACAACCGAAATCGGGGGCTCCGACCAAGGATTCTCAGTCGGGTCAGGGTCTGCCCCACCAGTTGTTGGTCACCCTCACTGACGACGACTCCTCCCTGTTTTCCATGCCCCTTGACCTGGAGTCCTCCGGGGGCAGTCGATGGACGAGAGCCCATCATCGTTCATGGGTCTGCTTCGGCTCATCTCTGAGTCCACTGGGATGCAGCTCGAGCCCGTATCCAAGTGGGCCAAGTATCCCCTCACGGAGATACTGGACCGAGGAGATTCTCCCACGGAGGCCTTCACAGTGGCTGAAGCCATTGTTGGCCCAGCCTTGGAGCTTTGGCAGCGGCCGGCTTCCTGTCCTGTGCCTTCGGCCAGGATGGCCAGAAGTATGCATTCCCTACCGGCTCTTTGTCTGGTTTATCGGAACACCCCTCTGCGGAGGGGTTGGTCACTGATGGCGTTTTCCGGCGCTCCAGGAACACTAGGGATGTGGATAAGCCCCCCCGACAAGGAGTCCAAAAAGCTGGACTGTGCCGGGTGCAAGGTATGCGCTGCATCCTCCCTTGGCCTCCGTCAGGCCAGCTTGGCCATACTGATGGCGCACTTCTCCCACGCCCTCATGGGCTCCCTGGATGAGGTGATCCCTCATCTCCCGGCTGACCTGCAGACTACGGTCAAGCAGGTGCGGGATCAGGGAAGGGCAGTGGCGAAACAGCAGCTCCAAACGGCTCTAGATATCGGAGACTCCTGTGCCCGGTCAGTAGCGGCTGCAGTGGCCATGCGCCACAGAGCCTGGCTGAGGATATCCACCTTTACAGCGGATACCCAGCACAAATTGGCGGATGTCCTCTTCTTGGGGACCGACCTGTTAGGCCCTGGAGTGGAAGGCCACCTCCAGAAGATCGAAAAGTCCAACGCCACCTTGGACTCTGTCACGTCCGCTCAGGACAAGGGCCAATGTCAGCAACATAAGTCCTTTCGACCTTCTGCCCCTACGGCACGTGTGGCCCAGCAGCACCAGCATCAGGGCCAGCAGGCTCGCGCTTGGCACCCCAAAGCCAAGTCTGCAGCTTCCTCCAACAGGAAACAGGGAGGAAAAGGCCCAGGAGGTCCCTCTGCTGGTTCTTCCTCCAAGCCTGCCCAGTGATGGATTGAGGGGTGTCGCCCCCAGCCTCGTTCCCCCCTGGGTTCCCCCCGTGAGGGGACGGCTCCACCACTTCCTTTCTGCCTGGTCCGCTATCACCACGGACCGCTGGGTGTTGGAGGTGGTAGGAAAGGGTCTGCCTCTGGAGTTTGAGCAGGCCCGGCCCTTCTGAGCCATCGCCCCACGGGGGGTTACAGGGTCCACAGCCTCTCTTATCGGCTCATCAAGCCGACATTGCCCTGCTCCTTGAAAAGGAGGTGATCAGGAAGGTGGCGGATCCTCCACCAGACCCAGGGTTTGTGTCCAGGCACTTTCTGGTCCCGAAACGGACAGGGGGCTGGCGCCCCATTCTAGACCTGCACGACCTGAACAGGTTCCTAAGGTCTCGAACCTTCAGGATGGTCACTCTGGCTCAGATCATTCCATCCCTGGAACGAGGCATGTGGTTCTGTTCTCTGGACCTCCAGGACGCGTTCTTTCATGTCCCAATCCATCCGTCCCATCAGCGATTCCTCCGCTTCAGAGCAGAAGGGTCCCTCTACGAGTTCTGGGCCATGCCCTTCGGCCTTTCTCTAGCTCCCAGGGTCTTCACCAAATGTATGGCAGTGGTGACAGCATTCCTGCAGTGCCGAAGGGTCTGGGTGTACCCCTACCTGGACGACTGGCTGATTGCGGCCTTCTCCAGATTGGAGGTGGGGAGGTCCAGGGATCTGGCCCTCCAGGTTTGCTCTCAAGTTGGCCTCCTTATCAGCGAGACCAAGTCGGAACTCGTGCCAAAGCAGGTGATCCAGTTCATCGGGGCAGAGCTCGACTCTCTGCAAGCCAGAGCATGGCTTCTGGCTGACAGGGCCGAGGTTCTTTCCTCCTTTGCCCAATCATTTCAGGTTGGGCAATTGCGCCCTGCCCGGGACTTCCTGCGCCTCCTGGGTCTCATGACGGCCTGCACCAGCGTGGTCCTATGGGCCCGTTGGCACATGCGTCCCCTACAATGGGGACTGGCCAGCCAGTGGTCACAGCGCTCTGGTCCTTTGGATCAGCCAGTGACAGTGACCCAGGAGATCTTGAACGCTCTCCTGTGGTGGATCGTTCCAGCTGATCTGCAGGAGGGCATCCCATTTGTCCACCCCGAGCCAACTGTCTCTCTAGCGACCGATGCCTTTCTGATGGGATGGGGTGCCCATCTTGGGGAGCACAGAGCGCACGGCCTCTGGTCCCCTCGGAAGTCCCGATGCCACATCAACCTGCTGGAGCTCCGAGTGGTTCATCTAGCCCTCACTGCCTTCGCTTCGTTTGTACGGGGTCAAGTGGTCCAGGTCCAGACAGAGAATACCACAGCCATGTACTAACTAAACCGCCAGGGCGGGACGCACTCCATGCCTCTGTGCAGGGAAGCTCTCCGCATTTGGTCCCTCGTGTGCAGCCTGGAGGCGGATCTCCTTGCCATCCATGTGGCAGGAGCCTCCAACATTCTGGATGCTCTAAGCCGGATAGGAGCTGTGTTCCACGAGTGGTGTCTCCTGCCGGAGGTAGTGCAAGATCTGTTCTCCCACTGGGGCATGCCTCAGGTGGACGTATTTGCCTCCAGGGAGAATGCGAAGCTGAGACTGTTTCATGCCTGCCCCCCTCAGCAGGGCTCGCTGCAGTGGGATGCCTTCGCGAGGCTGTGGACCCCGGGCCTCTTCTACGCCTTTCCCCCATTTCCCTTGATCCACAAGATGCTTCTCAAGGCGAGGAGGGACAAGGCGCAGGTGATTCTGGTAGCCCCAGACTGGCCCCGCCAGTTCTGGTATCCAGATCTCCTCAGTCTCAGCTCCAGGCTCCCGAGGCGGCTTCCAGCCCGCCCGGACCTGATCTCAGTCAATCAGGGGAAGGTATTCCATCCAGACCTTCAATCCCTGCACCTGACGGCCTGGTTCCTGAGCGGCTAGAGTTCCAGGCCTTGGGTCTTTCCGACGAGGTCCTCAGCATCGTTGAGGCTTCCCTTAAGGAGTCGACCAGAAAATGCTACGCCTTTAAATGGAAGAGATTCTCCATTTGGTGTCAGGGTAAGGGCCTGGACCCTTTCTCCTGCTCCTTGGCAAGCATTCTGGACTACCTGTGGTCCCTTTCTCAGCTTGGGCTTCGGTCGATGACCCTTAAGGTGCACCTGGCAGCCATCTCTGCTTACCGGGCGCAGGCCGGGAAGCAGTCGTCGGAGAAGGTGGTCAGGCGCTTTTCAAAGGCCTTGATTACATATCCTCCGTGCGAGAACTCCCACCTCCGTGATCTACTGCTGGTATTGGCTAAGCTCATGGGCAAGCCATTCGAACCGATGCACAGGTGTGACATCTCTCACCTGTCATGGAAGACCGCCTTCTTGGTAGCTATCACGTCAGCCAGAAGGATGGGAGAGCTCCAGGCGCTTTCCATCGAGTCTCCTTATCTGGTCTTCCACAGGGACAAGGTTGTCCTGCGCCCCCACCCGAAATTCCTTCCGAAGGTGGTGTCGAGTTTCACCTTAACCAGGTGTTGACTCTGCCGGTGTTCTACCCCAGTCACACCTCGGAGGCCAAATATAGGCTCCATACTTTGGACCCTAGAAGAGCGCTCGCTTACAAGGAGCGACGGCTGAAGTTCGGGGAGAGGTTCGCCAGCTGTTTGTCACCTACGCTGAAGCCACACCTGGCAGACCTGCAGCCAAGCAGACGATAGGCAGGTGGGTCACCTCCTGCATAGATCTCTGCTATAGGTTGGCGGGCATGGAGCCTCCCAGAGGGATAAGAGCTCATTCTACCTGCCATACCTCTGCATCGGTGGCTGCTTCCAGGGACGTCCCTATCCAGGAAATCTGCAGGGCTGCTACCTGGAAGTTAGCACACGCCTTCATTACCCACTACCACATCGACCTTGAGTCACGCCGGGATGCTGGTTTTGGGCCTCTGTTCTCCAGTCATTATTCCCAAGTAGGGGTGTGCAGCTACCTCCTCCTCCCGGAGAACTGCTAGAGTCTGCCAGACGGTGATGAAATCATATCCATGTCCCTAGAATACAGGTTCTAGGGACATGGATATGTTGTTCATCCACACTGTCTGGCAGGTATCCTTGCCGCTTTAAATCTTGCCGGAAGGTCTTCAAGCTGGCTCCTCCCACCCACCCGGCTGGTAAAACTCTCTGCTCCGCTCCATGACGCCAGATCTTCCTTACCGCTTGGAAGCTCAGGTTCCCTCCTTTACGCTCTGCTTATAAGACTGGTTTCTAATTCTTCGGTTTTCCGAATTTAAAGGTTTTTTGCATTATAGACTTCGGTCGATCGTTCAGCTTCGGGCACTGGTCTCACGGTGTCACCATCAGGTCGGTTGACCGAGACTCCCGTCGACGCAGTCGAGATCTTTCTCGACCTGTTGGATGGGTTGTCGACAATGACGAAATCCTCTCTCACCGTTCCCCCGGTGGGAGTTGAGGATCCCGTGAGCTTGCCAGTGCCTCCGGTTCTGGAGCCCTCGGGTGAACCCTCCGAGCCGAGGGGGGGAGCTGGTTCTACCCATCCCCTCCCCACACTGTCCTCGGAAAGGCCGAGGTTCTCGGTCTCGGACTTCTTCATGATCCAGCTGATCCTGCCGTCCATAGGCGGTCTCGGCATCGTGGGTAAGCGGTGCGCCGCTGCCTCGTCCCTCCTCCTCGGATGAGGAGGCTTCACGTAAGTTACGCCGACGATACGAGGATTCTGGTGGCAACAGCTCCTTCTGACCGAACAAGCGACGACGCCGCCGCCTTCCCCGGCCATTAAGTGGCTGTCACCGGAGCGGCCGAAACAACCCCTCGTCTTACCCGAGGAGCCTGTTCCCAGGCCGGTTGTTCAGCCAAAACCAGCTGCTCCACCGATTCCGGTGGAACCTCCGCCTCCACAGCCGCTGTTTGGGGCTCCGACCAAGAACTCTCGGTCGGCTCAGAGTCTGCCCCATAGGCTGTCGGTCACCCTCACTCCCGATCGCCCTCGGCAGGTGGAGGGTGGCTCAGGCCCGAGGCAGCTCTTTGCGGACTCTTCTGAGTCCGACGACGATTCCTCCCTTTTCTCCAGGCGAGTGGACTTGGAGTCCTCTGGAGGTCAGTCGCTGGACGACAGCCCTTCGTCCTTCCTGGGTTTGCTCAGGCTCATCTCGGAGTCCACCGGGATGCAGCTCGAGCCCGTATCCAAGCGGGCCAAGTATCCCCTCAGGGAGATATTGGACCGAGGGGATTCCCCTCCGGAGGCCTTTCCTGTGGCCGAGGCCATTGTGGGCCCGGCCTTGGAGCTCTGGCAGCGCCCTGCTTCCTGCCCTGCGCCTTCGGCCAGGATGGCCAGGAAGTATGCGGTCCCTACCGGTTCCCTGTCCGGTTTCTCGGAACATCCTCAGCTGAGGGGTTAGTTACCGACAGCTGCCTCGCGTGCCGGAAACGCTAGGGACGTGGACAAACCTCCCGACAAGGAGTCCAAGAAATTGGACTATGCCGGGCGAAAAGTTACGCTGCATCCTCCCTTGGCCTTCATGAGGCCAGCTCGGCCGTGCTTATGGCACATTTCTCCCATGCCCTGTTGGGCTCCCTGGACGAGGTAGTCCCTCATCTACCGGCTGACCTGCAGACCACGAGTTAGGCAGGTGCGGGACCAGGGCAGGGCGGTGGCCAAGCAGCAACTTCAGACTGCTCTGGACATTGGAGACTCATGCGCCAGGTCAGTCGTGCCGCAGTGGCTATGCGCCGTCAGGCATGGCTGAGGATATCCACCTTCACAGCGGATACCCAGCACAAATTGGCGGATGTCCCTTCTGGGACCGACCTCTTCGGCCCTGGAGTGGAAGGCCACCTCCAGAGGATCGAAAAGTCCAATGCCACTTTGGACTCGGTCTCATCCGCTCAGAGGGACAAGGGCCGCAGACCGCAACCCAAGCCCTTTCGTCCGTCTGCGCCTGCTGCACGTCCGGCCCAGCAGCAAGGGCTAGCAGGCTCGCTGGTGTCCCAAACCCAAGCCCGCGGCTTCCTCTCCAGGAAGCAGGGAGGTAAGGCCCTGGAGGTCCCTCGGCCGGTCCTTCCTCCAAGCCTGCCAGTGACGGGTTGAGGGTGTCGCCCCAACCCCGTCGCCTCACTCCCAGGTGCCCCCGGGGGGGGGCCACCACTTCTTCTGCCTGGTCCGTTATCACCACAGACCAGTGGGTGTTGGAGGTGGGAAAGGCCTGCCTCTGGAGTTCGAGCAGGCCCCACCCTTCAGAGCCGTCGCACCTCGGGGGCCTCGGGGTCTGAAGCCTCGCTGTCAGCTCGCTGAGCCGACATCGCTCTCCTCATCGAGAAGGAGGTGATAAGAGAGGTGGCGGACCCTCCCTCAAACCCGGGGTTCGTGTCCAGGTACTTCCTGGTTCTGAAACGGACGGGGCTGGCGCCCATTCTCGACCTACCACGACCTGAACAAGTTCCTAAGGTCTCGAACCTTCAGGATGGTCACTCTGGCTCAGATAATACCATCCTTGAATACGCTGTGGTTCTGCTTCTTGACCTGCAGGACGCTTCTTTCACGTCCCTATCCGTCCGTCACATCAGAGGTTCCTTCGCCTGAGCGGAGGGATCCCTTCGAGTTCCAAGCCATGCCCTTCGGCTTATCTCCAGCTCCCAGGGTCTTCACCAAATGCATGGCAGTGGTGACAGCATTCCTGTGGCGCCGAGGGGTCCGGGTTTACCCTTACCTGGACGATTGGCTGATAGCAGCCCCCTCCAGACAGGAGGTGGAGCGGTCCAGAGATCTGGCCCTCCAGGTTTGCTCTCAGGTCGGCCTCCTCATCAACGAGGCCAAGTCGGAACTCGAGCCGAAGCAGGTGATTCTTTTCATCGGGGCAGAGCTCGACTCTCTTCGAGCCAGAGCACGGCTCCCGGCGGACAGGGCCGAGGTTCTTTCCTCCTTTGCCCAATCATTTCTGGTTGGGCAATTGCACCCTGCCCGGGACTTCCTGCGCCTCCTGGGTCTCATGGCGGCCTGTACCAGCGTGGTCCGTTGGGCCTGCTGGAACATGCGCCCTCTTCAGTGGGGGCTGGCCAGCCAGTGGTCCCAATGCTGCGATCCATTGGACCAGCTAGTGACGGTGACCCAGGGGATGTGGAACGCTCTCCAGTGGTGGACCGTTCCAGTTCATCTGCAGGAGGGCATCCCGTTTGTCCGCCCCGAGCCGACGGTCTCTCTATCGACCGATGCCTCTCTGATGGGTTGGGGTGCCCATCTGGGGGAACACCGAGCGCACGGCCTCTGGTCCCCGCGGGAGTCCCGATGCCACATCAACCTGCTGGAGCTCCGAGCGGTCCGCCTAGCTCTCACCGCCTTTGCTCCGTCTTCGGGGTCAAGTGGTCCGGTCCAGACGGACAATACCACGACCATGTACTATCTAAACTGCCAGGGCGGGACGCGCTCCATGCTTCTATGCAAGGAAGCTCTCCGCATTCTGGTCACTCATGCGCAGCCTGGAGGCGGATCTCCTAGCCATTCATGTGGCAGGAGCCTCCAACACCCTGGCCGATGCCCTAAGCCGGATAGGGGCTGCGTCCCACGAGTGGTCTCTCCTGCCGGAGGTAGTACAAGATCTATTCTCCCATTGGGGCACACCTCAGGTGGACCTGTTTGCCTCCAGGGAGAATGCGAAGCTGAGGCTGTTCCATGCCGGCCCCCCTCAGCAGGGATCGCTGCAGGGGGATGCCTTCTCGAGGCCGTGGACCCCGGGCCTCTTCTACGCCTTTCCCCCTTCCTTGATGCACAAGGTGCTTCTCAAAGCAAGGAGGGACAAGGCGCAGGTGATTCTGATAGCCCCAGACTGGCCCCGCCAGTACTGGTACCCAGATCTCCTCAGCCTCAGCTCCAGGCTCCCGAGGCAGCTTCCAGCTCGCCCGGACCTGCTCTCAGTCAATCAGGGGAAGGTATTCCATCCGGACCTTCAATCCCTGCACCTGACGGCCTGGTTCCTGAGCGGCTAGAGTTCCAGGCCTTGGGTCTTTCCGACGAGGTCCTCAACGTAGTTGAGGCGTCCCATAAGGAGTCGACCAGAAAATGCTACGCCTTCAAATGGAAAAGATTTTCCATTTGGTGCCAGGGCAAGGGCCTGGACCCTTCCTCCTGTTCCTTGGCGAGCATATTGTACTACCTTTGGTCCCTTTCTCAGCAAGGGCTTAGGTCGACGACCCTTAAGGTGCACCTGGCAGCCATCTCTGCTTACCGGGCGCGGGCCGGGAAGCAGTCGGTGGCGCAGGAGAAGGTGGTCTGGCGCTTTTTCAAAGGCCTTGATCACATTTCCCCTCCAGTGCGAGAACCTCCACCTCTGTGGAATCTACTGCTGGTACTGGCAAAGCTCATGGGCAAGCCATTCGAACCAATGCACAGGTGTGATCTCTCTCACTTGTCGTGGAAGACCGCCTTCTTGGTGGCTATCACGTCAGCCAGAAGGATGGGAGAGCTCCAGGCGCTCTGCATCGAGTCTCCTTACCTGGTCTTCCACAGGGACAAGGTTGTCCTGCGCCCCCACCCGAAATTCCTTCCGAAGGTGGTGTCGGAGTTTCACCTTAACCAGGTGTTGACTCTGCCGGTGTTCTACCCCAATCACACCTCGGAGGCCGAATATAGGCTCCATACTCTGGACCCTAGAAGGGCGCTCGCCATTATAAGGAGCGCACGGCTGAAATTCGGGGAGAGGTTCGCCAGCTGTTTGTCACCTACGCTGAAGCCGCACCTGGCAGACCTGCAGCCAAGCGGACGATAGGCGGGTGGGTCACCTCCTGCATAGATCTCTGCTATAAGTTGGCGGGCATGGAGCCTCCCAGAGGGATAAGAGCTCATTCTACCCGCCATACTGCTGCATCGGTGGCTGCTTCCAGGGACGTCCCTATCCAGGAAATCTGCAGGGCTGCTACCTGGAAGTCAGCACACACCTTCATCACCCATTACCACATCGACCTTGAGTCACGCTGGGATGCTGGTTTTGGGGCCTCGGTTCTCCAGTCTCTATTCCCTAGTAAGGTGTGCACCTTGCCTCCTCCTCCCGGAGAACTGCTAGGAGTCTGCCAGACAGTGTGGATGAACAACATATCCATGTCCTAGAAATACAGGTTACTCACCTGTAACAGGAGTTCTAGGAATGGTATATGTTGTTCATCCACACGACCCACCCGACCTCCCGGCTTCGGACGCACAACCTGAGCTTCCAGCGGGCCAGATCTGGCTCATGGGGCGGAGCCGAGAGTTTTACCACCCGGTGGGTGGGAGGAGCCAGCTTGAAGACCTTCCGCAAGATTTAAAGCGGCAAGGATACCTGCTAGAGTGTGGATGAACAACATATACCATTCCTAGAACTCCTGTTACAGGTGAGTAACCGTTTACTCACCTGTACAGGAGTTCTAGAAATGGCATATGTTGTCATCCACACCACTCTACCCTACCCCTCGCTTCTGACGCACAATCTGGCTTCCAGCGGGGCAGATCTGGCGCCATGGGCGAGCCGAGAGTTTTACCACCCGGTGGGTGGGAGGAGCCAGCTTGAAGACCTTTCCGGCAAGATTTAAAGCGGCAAGGATACCTGCCAGATAGTGTGGATGAACATATAGCTCATTCCTGAACTTCTGTTAGCAGGTGAGTAACCTGTATTTACTCACCTGTAACAGGAGTTCTAGAAATGGTATATCTTGTTCATCCACACCGACCCCGACCTCCCTGGCTTCGCGCACAGATAATCTGGCTTCCAGCGGGCTAGATCTGGCGTCATGGGGAGACTGCTGAAGATCTTCCAGCAAGATTCAGAGCGGCATGAACCTGTTGAGATTAGTGTGGATGAACAATATATACCATTCCCAGAACTCCTGTTACAGGTGATAACCTGTATTTCTAGGGACATGGATATGTTGTTCATCCACACTCATTGGCAGGTATCCTTGCCGCTTTTAAATCTTGCCGGAAGGTCTTCAAGCTTGCTCCTCCCACCCACCCGGTGGTATAACCTCGGCCCGCCCATGACGCCAGATCTTCCTTACCGCTTGAAGCTCAGGTTCCTCCTAACGCTCCGCGCTTGAGACTGGTTCCTATTTCTCCGCTTATGATTTAAAAATAAATTTTGCAAAAGACTTCAGTCTTCATCCTCGCGGCCATGGCGGGACAAATCGACTCGGATTTTGAGATGCCCATGGGCAGAAGATGTCTCGACGGATCCACACTCCACGCGTGTTCACTGCTTAGGCCTTGAGCACCACCCGCAGGCTTGCGACCTGTGCTCATCTTTCTCGGCCCACGCCCCTCAAGACCGTGGCTGCCCGATTGCAACTGGGCCGCCCCGAGAAGCGCTTCTCCGTGAAGTCCAAGGAGGCCCGGTTGGTGTGTCCGCGGGCGGCGGCTCGGGCGGATCAGCTCGAGCGGATGGTCGCCTCAAGAGGAGGCGCGCGGGTCAGATCTTCCTCCGGCCGCGCATTTATCCCGCCTTCTGGGTTCTTCCTACACGGCTTCTTTAAGGAGCTTTGTCTGTCCCTCTCCACTAAAGGAGAAGGGCCTGCGTCTGCTGGACCTTTTTCTCGGTCCAAAAAGAGGGACAAGGGTAAGTCCCTCCGTCGACGCTCTTGGGAGCGGGAAAGGTCCTCTCCCCGGCCGCCGGCTTCGGGTCGGCCTGGGCCAGCCGCCACTGGCCTCACGGTGTCCCCGCCAGGTCAGTTGACCGAGACTCCCCTGATGAAGTCGAGATTTTTCTCGACCCATTGGACGGGCTGTCGCTTTAGCAGCCGAGATTCCCTCTCCCGGTTCCCCCGGGAGGAGTTGAGGATCCTGGCTCGCCTGTGCCTCCGGTTCCGGAGCCCTCGGATGGACCATCCGAGCCGAAGGGAGTGCCGGTTCCGGCCGACACCTCCCCGCACCGACCTCGGAAATTCCGGGACTCTCGGTCTCGGTCTCGGACCTCTTCGCGGTCCAGCCGATCCCACCGCCATAGGCGGTCTCGTCTCGCATCATGCGTAACGGCTGCGCTGCCCTCGCCCTCCTCCTCGGATGAGGGAGGCTTCGCGAATTACGCCGACGGCACGAGGACCTTATGTTGCAACAGCTCCTCCTGGCCGAGGAGCCGCCCGCCGCCTTCCCCGCCATTAAGTGGCTGTCACCGAGCGGCGACACAACCCCGACTTATCCGAGGAGCTCATACCCAGGCCGGTTGTTCGCCAAAACCAGCTGCTCCACCGATTCCGTGGAACCTCCGCCTCCACAGCCACCACTGGGGCTCCACCAAGGATTCTCGGTCGGCTAAGGGTCTACCCCATCGGCTGTCAGTTACCCTCACTCCCGACCGACCTGCAGGTGAAGGGTGGCTCAGGCCAGAGGCAGTTTCGAGGACTCTTCCGAGTCCGAAGATGATTCCTCCTTTTTCTCCAAGCGACTGGACTTGGAGTCTTCAGGAGGTCAGTCAATGGACGATAGCCCGTCGTCCTTCCTAGGACTGCTTCGGCTCATCTCGGAGTCCACCGGATGGAGCCGAACCCGCTTCCAAACGGGCCAGGTATCCCTCACGGAGATTCTGGACCGAGGGATTCTCCGGACGGAGGCCTTCCGTGGCCGAGGCCATAGTGGGTCCGCACTGAGCTTTGGCAGCGCCTGCTTCCTGCCCTGCGCCGGCCAGGATGGCCAGGAAGTATGCGGTCCCTACCGGTTCCTTGTCCGTTTTTCGAACACCCTCTGCTGAGGGGTTGACACCGACAGCGCTCGCCACCAACGCCAGGATGTGGACAAACCTCCTGACAAGGAGTCCAAGAAATTGGACTATGTCGGGCGAAAGTCTACGCTATGCCCTCTCTCGGCCTTCAGGCCAGCTGCGCCGCCCTCATGGCACATTTTTCTCATGCCCTGTTGGGCTCCCTGGATGAGGTCATCCTCATCTTCCCGCCCGATCTGCAGACTACGGTTAAGCAGGTGCGGGACCAGGGCAGGGCAGTGGCCAAACAGCAGCTCCAGACTGCTTTGGATATAGGGGACTCATGTGCCAGATCGGTGGCGCCGAGTGGCTGGCGGTCAGCGGGCTTGGCTGAGGATATCCACCTTACTCGGATACCCAGCACAAGTTGGCGGATGTTCCCTTTTGGGACTGACCTCTTCGGCCCTGGGGTGGAAGGTCACCTGCAGAGGATCGAGAAGTCCAATGCCACCTTGACTCGGCCCTTCCGCTCAGAAGGACAAAGGCCGAAACCACAGCCTAAGCCCTTTCGTCCCTTCTGTGCCTCGGCGCGCCTGCCCAGCAACGTCAGGCCAGCAGGCTCGGCCTTGGCATCCCAAACCCAAGCCGCCGCTTCCTCTAACAGGAGGCAGGGAGGAAAGGCCCAGGAGGTCCCTCGGCCGGTCCCTCCTCCAAGCCTGCCCAGTGACGGGCTGAGGGTGTCGCCCCATTCCCGCTGCCACTCACTCCTGGTCCCCTGGGGACGGCCCGCACTCCGTCTCCGCCTGGTCCGCTGTTACCACGGACAGGTGGGTCTTGGAGGTGGTGGAAGAGGCCTGCCTCTGGAATTCGAGCAGGCACCACCCTTCAGAGCCGCCGCCTCGGGGCTTCGGGATCCCCAGCCTCACTGGCGGCTCGTCGAGCCGACATCGCCTCCTCCTCCAGAAGGAGGTGATAAGAGGTGGTGGACCCTCCTTCAGACCCAGGGTTTGTGTCCAGGTACTTCCTGGTTCCGAGAAGCGGACGGGGGCTGGCGCCCATTCTCGACCTACACGACCTAAACAAGTTCCTAAGGTCTCGAACCTTCAGGATGGTCACTCTGGCTCAGATAATACCATCCTTGAACGCAGCGTGTGGTTCTGCTCTCTGGACTTGCAGGACGCCACGTCCCTATCCGTCCGGTCTCACCAGAGATTCCTTCGCCTGAGCGGAAGGATCCTCTTCGAGTTCCAAGCCATGCCCTTCGGCTTGTCTCCAGCTCCCAGGGTCTTCACCAAATGCATGGCAGTGGTGACAGCATTCTCGTGGCGCCGAGGGTCCGGTGTACCCTTACCTGGACGACTGGCTGATAGCAGCTCCTCCAGGAAGGAGGAGGCGTGGGTCCAGAGATCTGGCCTCCAGGTCTGTTTCTCAACTGGGCCTCCTTATCAACGAGGCCAAGTCGGAACTCGAGCCAAGCAGGTGATTCTATTCATCGGGCGCAGCTCGACTCTCTTGAGCCAGGCCGGCTCCCGGCGGACAGGGCCGAGGTTCTTTCCTCCTTTGCCCGATCATTTCTGGTTGGGCAATGCCCTGCCCGGGACTTCCTGCGCCCTGGGTCTCATGGCGGCCTGCACCAGCGTGGTCCGTTGGGGCCCGCTGGAACATGCGTCCCCTTCAGTGGGGACTGGCCAGCCAGTGGTCACAACGCCATGCATCCCTTGACCAGCTTGAGTCGGTGACAGGGGATGGAACGCCTCCAGTGGTGGACCGCTCCAGATCATTTGCAGGAGGGCCCTCCGTCCGCCCCCGAGCCGACGGTCTCTATCGACCGATGCCTCTCTGATGGGTTGGGGTGCCCATCTGGGGAACACCGGCTCATGGCCTCTGGTCCCCGAGTCCCGATGCCACATCAACCTGCTGGAGCTCCGGCGGTCCGCCTAGCTCTCACCGCCTTTGCTCCGTTCCTCCGGGTCAAGTGGTCCGAGTCCAGACGGACAATACCACGCACCATGTACTATCTAAACCGCCAGGGCGGACGCTCTCCATGCTTCTATGCAAGGAAGCTCTCCGATTTGGTCACTGCATGCGCAGCCTGGAGGCGGATCTCCTAGCCATTCACGTGGCAGGAGCCTCCAACACCCTGGCCGATGCCCTGAGCCGGATAGGGGCTGCATCCCACGAGTGGTCTCTCCTGCCGGAGGTAGTACAGCATCTGTTCTCCCATTGGGGCACACCTCAGGTGGACCTGTTTGCCTCAGGAGAACGCGGGTTGAGTCTGTTCCATGCCCCCCTCAGCAGGGCTCGCTGCAGGGGGATGCCTTCTCGAGGCAGTGGACCCCGGGCCTCTTTTACGCCTTTCCCCCATTTCCCTTGATCCACAAGGTGCTTCTCAAGGCGAGGAGGGACAAGGCGCAGGTGATTCTGATAGCCCCAGACTGGCCTCGCCAGTTCTGGTACCCAGATCTCCTCAGTCTCAGCTCCAGGACTCCGCGGCAGCTTCCAGCTCGCCCGGACCTGCTCTCAGTCAATCAGGGGAAGGTGTTCCATCCGGACCTTCAATCCCTGCACCTGACGGCCTGGTTCCGAGCGGCTAGAGTTCCAGGCCTTGGGTCTTTCCGACGAGGTCCTCAATGTAGTTGAGGCGCCCCTGCATGGAGTCGACCAGAAAATGTTATGCCTTCAAATGGAAAAGGTTTTCCATTTGGTGTCAGGCAAGGGCTTGGACCCTTCCTCCTGTTCCTTGGCAAGCATCTTGACTATTTATGGTCCCTTTCTAGTCAAGGGCTTAGGTCGACGACCCTAAGGGTGCACCTGGCAGCCATCTCTGCTTACCGGGCGCGGGCCGGGAAGCAGTCGGTGGCGCAGGAGAAGGTGGTCTGGCGCTTTTTCAAAGGCGGCCTTGATCACATTTCCTCCAGTGCGGGAACCCCACCTCCGGGATCTACTGCTGGTACTGGCAAAGCTCATGGGCGTTATTCAACCTATGCACAGGTGTGCTCTCTCTCACCTGTCGTGGAAGACCGCTTCTTGGTGGCTATCACGTAGCCAGAAGGATGGGAGAGCTCCAGGCGCCCATCGAGTCTCCTTACCTGGTCTTCCACAGGGACAAGGTTGTCCTGCGCCCCCACCCGAAATTCCTTCCGAAGGTGGTGTCGGAGTTTCACCTTAACCAGGTGTTGACTCTGCCGGTGTTCTACCCCAATCACACCTCGGAGGTCAATATAGGCTCCATACTCTGATCCTAGAAGGGCGCCGCTTATTATAAGGAGCGACGGCTGAAATTCGGGGAGAGGTTCGCCAGCTGTTTGTCACCTACGCTGAAGCCGCATCTGGCAGACCTGCAGCCAAGCGGACGATAAGCAGGTGGGTAACCCCTGCATAGATCTCTGTTATAAGTTGGCGGGCATGGAGCCTCCCAGAGGATAAGAGCTCATTCTACCCGCCATACTGCTGCAACGGTGGCTGCTTCCAGGACGTCCCTATCCAGGAAATCTGCAGGCTGCTACCTGAAGTCAGCAAACACCTTCATTACCCATTACCACATCGACCTTGAGTCACGCCGGATGCTGGTTTTGGGGCCTCGGTTCTCCAGTCTCTCTTTCCAAGTAAGTATTGGGGTGGTGTTTTGCCTCCTCCTCCCGGAGAACTGCTAGAGTCTGCCAATGAGTGTGGATGAACAACATATCCATGTCCCTAGAAATACAGGTTACTCACCTGTAACAGGAGTTCTAGGAATGGTATATGTTGTTCATCCACACGACTCCACCGACCTCCCGGCCGGCGCACAACCTGAGCTTCCAGCGGGCAGATCTGGCGTCATGGGCGGAGCCGAGAGTTATACCACCCGGTGGGTGGGAGGAGCAAGCTTGAAGACCTTCCGGCAAGATTTAAAGCGGCAAGGATACCTGCCAATAAGTGTGGATGAACAACATATACCATTCCTAGAACTCCTGTTACAAGTGAGTAACCTGTATTTTCTGTGCCACTAGGCCATCTGTCGTCTTTTTGACGCCTTCTTCACCCCTTCATTCCGGTTTGATTCCCAGACGCCGTTGAAACTGGTAAGACTGTTTCATTTTATTATTGGAAGGTGCCAGGAGCGTTTCTGTGTTTTAAAAATTGTTTCGCATCATGTCCGGTTCGGGAGCCATGCGAAAGTCCAAAACGGGCCGCGCCCCCATGCGTCAGTGCTCCTGTGGCTGGCATTTTTCAGTTACTGACCGGCATGATGTCTGCTCTCGGTGCCTGGGACCTAACCATGACATGGATAGATGAGACGCCTGCTGCTCGATGGACCACCATGTTCTCGAAATCCGCATGTTTAAAGTCGGCAAGGCTCCGCCAACTTTCGGAGGACGGCGTCGGTCTCAGGGTTTCCCAGGCCAGGACCTTTGGCCCTTCCTCCGGGTCCTCTCCCGGGCCTATACGGTCTGCTGAGGAAGCTTCCTCATCTTCAAGCTTTGCCGAGGAGGAGGCCTCTTTTGCAGTGTCTGAGGAATGTCGTGGCCCTTCCCGTGGTTGCATCTGAGACACCGCCTCAGCAGTCACCTCTTCGGAGGTGCAGACTTCCCCAGTGTTGCAGCCCACGGTTGTTGGGTCCGGCACTGGTGGACCCTCGACGCTGCCCTCCGGACGCCATCTTGGATCCCGGGCGCTATTCATCCGGTCGACCCCATCGGCGGCACCATGTTGGGTTTGGTGCTGCGGCGTGGCGCCTGGGATCCGACCGGGCCATTAGTTGTCGGGCCTCTGAGCCACAGGCGGGGCATGGGGTGGCTGATGTCGCGAGCAACATCGGCACTGTTTGCGGCGCTATTACCCAGGGGACTCTTGGGGTCGCCAGTATCGAGGTTCTTCTGGTCGACTCTTCTTCGGAAGCAGGCGATTCGGATGTGGACCCAGTCTCGCACCCTGTTTCTTCGGAATCAGAGTTCTCTGGGGACGCAGTGTCAGGCGGCCCAGCGCCCCCATTCCTGAGTCTCCACAGCAGTCTTCTTCCGAGGACTCCCAAGCTGGGGTTGGCCTGGAGTCTATGGGGGAGGGTGGCTTGGGGAGGGGGCTGTGGCAGCTGCCAACCCTGGTGCTGCTGTGCCTTCTCGTGGTGGATTAGGGGTTCTGTCTTCGGGGGCCACCCTCAGGAGGCCTCGGGGTCAGCGGGCCCCATCGCTGGAGTAGGGGAGGGCGGTGTCCTCTGAGTCTGAGAGGTTGAGGAGTCGGGGTGAGGGGCGTCTGCACCCCCTGCCACCCCTCAGTGTGCGGGGATGAGCCGCAGCGCCAAGCCCCGCCTTTCCCTCTTAGGCCTGGGGCACCCTTCCAGTGGTGGCACCGCCGTGGGTTGCCTTTCTGGACACATGCAACCACAGGTGCATCACAGGGGAGATTCACCTTTTGGGCTCTTCCAAAGTTCGCATTCCCAGGGTTCCATCTTGCAACCTGGTTTGATTTCAGGGACCCCACCAGCTCAGGCTCAGTTCCCTGGTTTTCAGAGCCCTGGCAGAGGACACTTGCCTCTTTGTAGGTGCCCCTCTCCCATTCCTCTGCAGCCACCCCCTCTCTTCCAGGCCATGTCGGGCCTACGGGGCCGTTTTCCTGGGAGACGTTCAGAGGCACTGCGGCGGCCTTCTGTCATATGTTGGATACATGCATGAGCGGGTATTTCGCCTATTCCCTCCACGGCAGGAGTCTTCTGGACATTTGAGTTCCCTATCCTCCTCAGAGGGAGAGGAACCCACTGCTCAACTTTCTTCCGACGCTGATTTCACTGAATATCAGCGCTTCCTTTAGAGGATGGTTGGTGATCTCCGTATCTCCTATGTTAGACGTGACAATACTGAGCGGGAGACGCACAAATTCCTCAGTGAATTCAGTGCCCAGTATTTGGTGGTGCCATCCTGGCCTATTCTCTTCCAGAAGGCGTCTATCTGCACCTGTCAGTCTCCACCCGACCCTATCCCAGCCCCGGCAGACTGCAGGAGGAGGTATTGTGCTCCATCTGAATCCCTAGGTTCTCTCCCCAACCCACCCTTGGGATTGATGTTCCTAGAGACTCCTTCCAGGCGCCGCCAGCTGGCGCACAACCGACCACCGGACTCGAGATTCCCCTACAATTTGACCGGTGGGGGCGAAGAATGTTCTCTTCATCTTCCTGGACATAGTCTCCACCACTCATTCACACTAATGTGATCTACGCCGGAGGCCTAGGATCTCGAGAGCAAACTTTTGAGAGTGGTCGCCAGAGATGGAGCGAGGAAGCTGCACCGCAGCCTTGGCTCGTGCAGTAAGACTACCTTGGCGTCGACCTCCAACCGCCTCAGTCTTTTTTTTTCCCGTCAGCGAGTGCGCTTCAGTGACGATGATGCTCGCCCGCCGGGAGTCCAATTTCAAACTAGCAGCACAGTCTTCAGTTTATGTAATTTATCTTCGAAAGTACAAAGTAGATTTTAATTAATTTTATTGATTTATGAAGAAGTCTTCAGTCCTCCATTGAAGGAGTCGACCATGAACGGGTCAGGTGATGGTAGGGAGACTTCGTATGAAAGCTGTTCAGTCAGCCAGGCTGGGTCCGGTCTGACAACGGATGGTCCAGTGCTCGGGGAGGTGGGCGGTACCCCCAAAAGCATAAAAGGAAACTGTCCCATTCGCGGCACCATTCAGCCTCGAATTCTTCTTCAGCACACAAGTCGAGAAAGAGAAGGCATCACTCAAGGTTGCCTTATGGTATGTCTGCGCGTCGACAGTCAGTCATTGGGGCTAGGCTCCGGTCTCCTCCCCTTTCGGAGTCACCGGTTTCTGGCTCCGGTGCCAACCTGTTTGACATCGGAGCCTGTGCCCGCCCATTGGACAGGCCTCCGATGAGCAGTTTCACCAGTGGGCTGCTCTTATGAAGCAGTGGGCTCGGAGGTTGGTCCAGCTGCCTGACCTGGTCACTCCGGGGCCTTTGCTTCGAGAGACCAGGTAGGGCAGTTGGACCTTCCTAGTCGCGCGGCGCCGCCTTTGGTGCCGTTGATACCGTGCTCAGGTGTGTTCCCCCTCACATGGCTGCAGTACAGGGGCACACACCGATGCCTCGATCTCCTGTTAATTTTCCTTCAAACATCAGTTTCTGAAACCTTAGGACACTCAGAGCTGTCGCGGTGCGAGGACTCTTTCATCGGCGCCCGTGGCTTTGTCGGCGCCATGTGCTGGACTATTTCCGATGGCGCAGACTTCCTCGGGTTTGGCACAGTGTTCTTCATCGGCGCCGATGCTTGGTATGGTGCCATCCAGCCTCCAGGGCTTTTCGACTCCGATTCTTTCCTCTTCTAATTTCCATTCTGATTTTCACTCCTTTCCTGTCCATACAGTCCCCCATGGACTGCCAGGAGATGATTTTGAGCCTGACCCAGATCTTCGTCTGGGTGATTATATTGAAGGAGCAGGAGTTAATCCTGCTGCAGAGCCTATGGTCGAAGACCTTTCCTTTAAGTCTTTGCTGAAAAATTTTAATTCCACTTTTTCTCTATAGACTACAGAAATTGCTCCTGGGAAGCTTTTAAGGCTCCAATACCTACATGTCCCGGAGATACCTATGGAATTAACTCCTCCAGTACAACCATCTTTTGAGACCCTTTCTCAGATGGTATGGAACAATCCTGCTCTCATCCCTTCCATGGCTAAGTCCATAGATAGGAAGTACGCTGCCCCAAGGATTGACCCGTATTGGCCTCACAAGCTTTTGCTGATCCCACTGTAGTCAGAGCAGAGAATGACAAGGCCGTCCTCCTTCATGCATCCTCAGCCCGGCCTATCAATAAAGAATCTCGTAAGATAGACACCTTAGGTAAGAGAGTCTTTGCAGCCTCCACCTTGAGTATGCGTTTTGCCAGCTACCAGGGCTGTTTTTCGCAATATGAATATGTCCTTTGGCATTCACTCATGCAAATGGTAGAAGCTCTGCCTGACTTGGAGACTAATTCAGAACTACTTCACACCATAACCAGGGGCATCGAGTCCAAAAACGAACAGGTTGAAGCTGCAATGGACGCTTTCGATACTGCTTCTCGAGCAGCTGCGTCGGGCATTTCTACCCATCTCCACTCCTGGCTACGTACTTCTGGTTTCATGAATAATGCCCAGCAGCAGGTCATGGCCTTACCCTTCAATGGTATGTATCTGTTCGGACCCCAGGTGGAACAAGCTCTGGAAGCCACACACAAGACTAGGTCAGCCATTAAGATGGCTCGACCCGCACCCGCTCCCTCTCGGGGAAGGGGGGATGCCAATAAACGTCAATTTCATAACCGTCAGTCCTTTCAGGGCAAAGGCATGGGGGGGGGGGCTTTAACAAAAGCCACACCCCACAGCCACAAAAGAAAACGCAGCAGAAGGCACAAGCGCCCAGTGCCACCTTCTGAGTTCTCGGCCCAGGTCCCACCTCAACTGCCCGAGGGGAACTCTTTCCCAGCAGTGGGAGGACGTCTGACTCAGTTTTACAACCGGTGGAAATCTATAACATCAGACAGATGGGTCCTCTGGATAATCTGTGAGGGGTATTCGCTCGACTTTTCAGAACCCCCCTCTCCCGATCATCCCACTAACGACAGCTCAGACTGTCGGCAGTACAGTCAGACCTTGCTTCCGAGGTGCAAGGCCTTCTGAACAACAGGACAGTAGAAGTAGTTCCATCGGACCAACGAAACACAGGTTTCTATTCCCATTACTTTCTAGTTCCGAAGAAAACTGGAAGTATGCGCCCCATTCTGGATCTCAGTAAGTTAAACAAATTCCTTCACAAGAAAAAGTTCAAGATGATCTCTCTAGGTACCCTTCTAACTTTGATTCATCAACATGATTGGCATGCCTCCCTAGACATGCAGGATGCCTACCAACACATTCTTATACACCCAAAGCACCACAAATACCCGAGGTTTGTAGCGTTGGGTCAACATTATCAGTTCAGAGTCCTGCCCTTTGGGCTGTCCTCGGTGCCGCAAGTTTTTACAAAGTGTTGTGTAATTCTCGCAGCACATCTCAGAAAAATCAGAATTCAAGTGTTTCCATACCTGGTCGACTGGCTTTTAGCAAGCCCTTCCAGGCAGGGAACTCTGGACGCCATAGCCAAAGCTTCAGACTTCCTCACGTCCATGGGAGTCCTGCTAAATCGCAACAAATCGCAGTTGCAGCCCTCCCAGAAACTCCTTTTCATAGGAACTCTTCTGGATACGTCCTGTGCAAAAGCTTTTCTTCCAGAGGACAGAAGGAGCGATATCCTACAGATGGCCCGGTACATCAGAGAAAACAGCTTGTTTGAGCTATCTCGATGCAACGGATGCTGGGTCTCATGGCAACCTCTGCATTCACTGTACCCCTAGCTCGTCTCCACATGAGAACCTCTCAGTGGATGTTCAGTACTCAGTGGTCCCCAGCCACTCACCCTCAGTCCTTTCCCATCAAGGTGACAGAACCTCTAAAGAGGTCACTCACCTGGTGGTCGCAGGAGAACAACCTTCTGGAAGGGTATCCCTTTGCTCCTCTGGATCATCAGATCTCTATTACCACCGACGCGTCCCTGATTGGGTGGGGAGCTCATGGCCAGAAGCTCCACACCCAAGGTACGTGGACTCAGGACGAGTCCCGGCTCCACATAAATGTCCTGGAAATGAGAGCTGTCCTCTGTGCAGTCCGGGCCTTGAAGGACATACTCTTGTCACAAGAACATTCTCCTTCAAACGGACAATAAAGCAGTGATGTATTACATCAACAAACAGGGCGGTGCACACTCTTACCCATTATGCAGGGAAGCTTAGAGTGTGGGAATGGTGCCTGGAGCACAATGCTCTAATCCACACAGTTTACCTGCCAGGTGTGCAGAACGAACTGGCAGACCGTCTCAGCAGAATGGAGACAGATCCTCACGAGTGGTCTCTCGACTCAACCGTCACTCAGTCACTCTTCAAAGAGTGGGGAACTCCAGACCTGGACCTTTTTGCATACCCACTTAACGCAAAACTGCCTCTCTTCTGCTCCAGAAATCCAGGACCTGGCATTTTCTGTCAGGATGCGTTCAGGCTGCAGTGGACAAAACGCTTTCTATACACCTTTCCTCCTCTTCCTCTAATTCAGAGGGTGCTTCTCAAATTCGAGTCTCAGGGAGACAGAATTATTCTCATTGCTCACTTCTGGCCTCGACAGATATGGTTCCTGCTGTTCAACAGTCTGTCGGCAACCCTCCCAAAGGCACTTCCCCTTCAGACGAACCTTCTGACCCAGGGGCCTGTGGTCCATGCCAATCTGAAGGTGCTTCACCTTCTCGCTTGGCTCCTGAAGAGATAGAGGTGAATAGGTTCAATGTTTCCCGTAGGGTTTCAGATATTCTGTTGGCTGCACGTAAACCAGCTACTAGAAAAACCTACACAGCCAAATGGAAGCGTTTCTCTCTCTGGTGTGCAAAATCCTCTTCAAACCCTTTTTCCTGCCCACCAAACAAAGTCTTGGAGTACCTCTTAGACTTCTCAAATTCAGGTCTGCAGTATTCTGCTGTCAAAGTTCATGTCTGTACCATTTCAGCTTCTCATGAGCCGATACATTCCTTGTCTCTGGCTCAGTTGCTTTTGGTTAAGAGGTTTCTTAAGGGCATTCTGCATACCAGACCTCCCGTCAGACATCCAGTCGCAGCCTGGGACATTAACCTTGTGCTAGTCATGCTCACTCAGAAACCTTTCGAGCCTCTAGCTACCTGCGAGTTGAGGTTCCTCACTTGGAAAGCAGCCTTCCTGGTGGCCATCATTTCGGCCCGTAGAGTTTCTGAAATACATGCCTTGGTCACAGACCCCACGTAGACTGTATTTCACAAGGACAAAGTAGTTCTTAGGACTCGCCCTAAGTTTTTTCCCCAAGGTTGTCTCAGAATTTCATCTAAACCAACCTTTAATCCTACCTACCTTGCTAACTTCCAGAATGAAGGGGAACGTACCCTGCATTCTTTGGATGTTAAGAGAGCACTGCGTTTCTATCTGGATAGAACAAAAGAAATTCGCAAGACTCAATAACTGTTTGTTTCCTTCAGCGAGACCCAGCTGGGTCAACCTGTCGCTATTGGATGCATTTCAGCGTGGCTGGTAGCATGCCTCTGCCACTGCTATTCTATGGCACAGGTTAAGCTAGAAGGCAGAGTGTACGCGCTCACTCTACTAGAGCAGTCGCGGCATCTCTAGTGGAAATCCGCAACATGCCTATTGCAGACATTTGCAATGCGGTTACATGGAGCTCAGTGCATACTTTCGTTAAGCACTATGTTTTAGATGTCCATGCTAGATGATATCTGTTGATCTTACTTCGAGAAACAGCTCTTTCAGCAGGTTACACCATTAGGACTGAAGCCGGCAGGCACCAGGACCCCACGGACATTTTCTAGCTAGCAGTATTCAGCGGGGACCGCCCCCCGATGTCAGGCATAGTACATAAGGGGGCGGTCCCCCCAGAATCCCCAGTTCTTTTCCTGCCGTCGACTCGCCAGCATTGGCATCTCAGTCTCTACCTAGCGCACGACGACTGCAGAGCTTACTGTGTTTTTTAAACTGATGTCCTTTCTAACTCCTTCGCTTGAGGGTCACCTTTCCAAATGTGCCTGCGGAAAACAGATCCCTTTCAAGGATCCTCACTCCTCCTGCATGCGGTGCCTAAGCCCGGACCACGCTATCAAGGCCTGCACCTTTTGTCAAGGGTTCAGTAGCCGCACCAGGATCCGCCATCAGAAGGCACTTCAGGCGTATCTTCTGGAAGAAAAATTGAAAAGGGTGGACCAAGAACCTTCCTCCAGGGGAGAATCTTCCTCGAAGGCCGTTAAACACCGGGACAGGCACTGGGAGAAAATAAGGTCCAGATCCCTGAACTGGGCCTCGGACTCCCGCAGCTCAGGCTCCACTAGATCGGAACGCTCTCCCTCCAGGGCTCGGTCTCAGCCCCCCACCGTTAAGGTCCAGGCTTCAGGCGGCTCTTCTACGCTCCAGCCTATCAAGACTTCGAGGCCCTCGGCTTCCTCCACTCCCTTCAAGGCCTCTTCCAAGTCTTCCAATTGCCATAAATCTTCCTCTTCTACTCGACGTCGGGACACTGATCCAGATCAGTCTCCCAACCTCCCAGAGGTCCTGGTCCAACTCTTAGGAAGACCAAGGACCTGACGTCCCTGAAGCAGGCGTCAGACCCGACGTCGGCTAAGCACTCTCAAGTCGGCCAGGCACTCACCGGAACCGAGGACACCAGCCAGACACCAGTCGCCAGCCGGGCGTTCACGGATCGGCGTCGGCCAGAGACCGTGTCGGCATCGCACTCTCAGGCGGAAGACACCCCCCCGTCACAGGGACTCTCACGGAGGAGGATGCTACACTGCCCGAAGACCAGGCGGGTGACACAGAGGATGCCAGGCTCCAGCAGAACCTTCCCCGAGCCAGGAGACACCCGCGGACCCACCGCCCGACCCCGGAACAGACCACTGGCGCCAGGCCCTTTGTCGGGCATGAACATAGAAGAAGTAAAGGAACTCTTTACCTTCTGGTGGGACACTATCCGAAAGGATGTGGTCCCTGTTAAACCTTCTCCTTCTTCTTCGCCCCCTCCTCCACCAAATTGGGCCAGCAGAATGACCACCAACCCCTAAGAAGCAGACTCCACCTCCTAGGGGCAGATCCAAAGACAGGAGAAGGCCTCCCTCAAGATCTCTATCAGGGTCTCTCAGTCCCAAACGACCCAGACAGCGTCTGTACACTCCGGGGAAGGACTCCAGATTGGACACCTCGAGCTACTCCAGATCTCCTTCTCCGCTCAGCATCTCCTCTCCTGACCCACATGACCTCCCCAGGTCTCCTCCGGATGATCCCTCTTTCGCTGAGATCATGAGGCACATCCAGGACAACATGGGGTGGGATGCTGAAGACCTCGACCCCGAACGACAACGCCTTGCCCGCTATCTTCGGCAGAAAGACCCAAAGCCTGTGTTAGTACCACCCTTGGTAGACACTTTTGCGGACGTCACCAAGGCTGCGTGGAAGTGTCCACACTTCACTCCCGCAGTGCCAAAGAAGGCTGACCGACTGTACAAGGCCCAGAGAGAGGACCAATACTTGGCTCAACAACCTCTGACAGACTCCCTGGTCATCACGGCCTCGCATGACCGGTCTCAAAGACCACAACATATGAGCACACAGCCACCGGACCAGGAATCCAAGCAACTGGATGCCCTGGGGAGACGCACGTATGCGGCTGCTACATGTGCCATCAGGTCTCTCAACTATCTCACCCACATGGTTCAGTTTCAGAACGCCCTGTGGGAACAGGGCCAGGACCTGGTCGATAAGCTTCCGGATGGCGATCAAAAGGCGGAGCTCCTCAATCTTCTCCGCAGAGGGTCAGATGTGGGTACCCAAGTGCTACGAGCCACATATGGTTCTGCAAACTCATCTGCCAGAGCTGCAGGCGTTTGTCTCCGGAGACATTCTTGGCTCCGCGTCTCCGGCTTCACCCCAGACGTACAGAAGAACATTCTTGACGTCCCGTATAACAACGAAGTACTCTTTGGTGAACCCTCGGAGAAGGTCATCACCAAACTCCAGGATGCTGGGAAGGCAGTCCGGTCTGTACAGGCCATGTACAGATCCAGACCGGGTTCCTTTCGCAGGAACCAGAGCCGTTTTCGCAGCCGGCATCAAAGGCAGCAGCCACGTTCTGGCCAGCAACAAAGGGGCACTTTTCAGCGTAAAGCCCAGGCGAAGTCGTCCCCAGGCGGAGGGCAACGTTACACGAAATCGGCCCAGCCCACAGGGACCAGTGCTGCCACAGCATGACTCCTTCCCGGCCCCCGCTCCTCCTCTGGATCAACGGGCGCAAAAGGTCGGGGGTCGCATCGCTCGCCACTTTTCAGGGTGGAAGTCGATTGCCGCCGGCCGGTGGGTTCTTCAATTGGTCAAGAAAGGCCATTTCATAGAGTTTCTCGACCACCCACCAGCCAGACCTCCCCTGCTCTCCCGTTACTCGGGTCAGCATGCCCTTCTCATACAGCAAGAGGTGCTCGCGCTTCTGGAAAAAGAAGCTATAGAGCACGTACCACGGAACCAGAGAGGTCTAGGATATTATTCTCACTTCTTTCTGGTTCCAAAGAAAACAGGGGACCTCCGTCCGATACTGGACCTCAGCGACCTCAACGAATCGGTCCTGTACAAATGCTTCCGCATGGTGACTCTCCCAGGTCTGATTCCCATACTCAAGCAGGATGCCTTTCTAGCGTCCCTGGACATGCAGGACGCTTACCTGCACATACCCATTGCTGAAGCGCACAGGAAGTTCCTGCGCTTCGAGTTTCAGGGTCGCCATTATCAGTTCCGAGCCCTTCCCTTCGGGCTGTCATCCGCACCTCGGATATTTACGAAGTGCATGGCAGTCGTAGCGGCATCTCTGAGGAGACAAGGCCACTGCGTGTTCCCCTACCTGGACGACTGGCTTCTCATGGTGCCCTCCCGGGAGGCCCTGATGTCCGCCATTCACCGTACTCGGTCTCTGTTCGAGACATTGGGCATCATCATCAATCACGAGAAGTCACGCCTGGTTCCGTCTCAGACTCTGCAGTTCATATGTGCAGTTCTGGACACCGTCCAGGGAAAGCCCTTCTTCCCCCAGGCAGAACGGAACACATCAGATCCCTCATCAGGGACTTTTCAGCGAGGACGACCGTTCCTGCAAGACTGGTCCTGTGCCTGCTCGGACACATGACTTCGGCCATTGCAACAGTCCCGCTAGCCTGTCTCCACATGCGGGTAACCCAGTGGATGTTAAGGGTCTGATGGGATCAAAAGCAAGACCATCTGCAGCACCCAATCCGGATCACGAAGGCTGTAATCCGGGATTGGCAATGGTGGCTAGATTCGAGGAATCTATTGGCGGGAGTCCCTTCACTGCACCGTCTCCAATTGTGACACTCTTCACAGATGCCTCAGGACTCTGATGGGGAGCACACCTAGACAATGTTCTGTCTCTGGGCCTGTGGACGGCCCAAGAGTCTCATCTCCACATAAACGTCCTGGAAATGAGAGCAGTTCTTCACGCCCTGCAGGCCTTCCAGTCGGAGATCCCACCGGGTACTCTTCTGTTACAAACAGACAGTTCCGCGGTGATGTATTACCTCAACAAACAAGGAGGCACCCACTCCTACCCGCTTTGCAGCGAGGCCATGAAGATGTGGGATTGGGTTTTGCAACACGGCGCAAACCTCATTGCTGTTCATGTCCCGGGGTGGACAGTGTCATTGCTGACGGCCTGAGCCACTCTCAGGCCAAAATCCACGAATGGGAACTACTCCAGGAGGTAGTAGAGGATCTGTTTCTCAGATGGGGCACTCCAGAATTAGACCTTTTCGCATCCCCATCAAGCGCAAAACTGCCCAATTTTTGCTCGCTAGATCCAGGGCCTGGTGTTTTCTGGCGAGACGCGTTGTCCCTCTCCTGGGCGGGCAGATTCCTCTATGCCTTCCCCCCTTTTCCTTTGATCCAGAGGGTTCTTCTGAAACTTCACAGAGAGCAAGCGACGCTAATACTTATTGCGTCGTTTTGGCCCAAGCAGATCTGGTTCCCTCTTTTGCATCAGCTGTCCCGGGAACTTCCAGTGCCGCTGCTAATCAGCTCCCACTTGCTGTCTCAGGAGGCGGGTTCCTTGGTCCATCCGGACCTACGTTCCCTGAACCTACACGCTTGGCTCCTAGAGACATAGCCATGATGCGACACGGGGTCTCGCAAGAGGTAGCAGACATTCAGGCTGCTGCTAAGAAACTGGCCACCCATGCAACCTACGCCATGAAGTGGCGCAGGTTTTGTATATGGGTTCAATCACACGGTTTTTCGCCTTTGGATTGTCCAGAGGAGTTGGTCTTGGACTACCTACTGTCCCTTTTCCAGACAAGCTTGGCTTACTCCTCAATTAAGGTACACCTCTGTGCCATCTCAGCCTATCGCGTTCCTATAGGCCAACGCACTATAACTCAGTTGGACACGACATGAGCCTTCCTGAGGGGTGTCCTCCACCTTAGGCCCCCGATTAAGGATCCGATTCCACCATGGGATCTACCCTTTGTCCTGGAGCAGCTTCCGCTGCCACCCTTTGAACCAGCCGCGGATTGCGAGCTACATCTTCTTACTTGGAAGACGTTGTTTTTAGTTGCCGTCACCTCGGCCAGAAGAATTTCTGAACTCCATGCACTTATGTGCAAAGAACCTTATTTGGTGTTCCACTAAGACAGGGTATCCCTACGGGTGAATCCTAAATTTCTGCCTAAGGTAGTCTCAGCTCTCACCCTTAATCAGGATATCGATCTACCAGTGTATTTCCCCAAGTACCCTAATCGAGGAGAAGCCCTTCTGCACACTTTAGATGTGCATAGGTGTCTCAGATACTACCTGACCAGAACCAAACTCCACCGAAAATTGGACCAGATTTTGTCTCCTTTGCCCAAAGGATGATAGGATCTCCTGTTTCGAAACAGTCGCTATCCAGGTGGCTCATCAGTGTATTACGTTCTGTTACCAGAAGCGCAAAAAACCCTTACCAGGCACGGTTAAGGGTCATTCCACCAGAGGGGTGGCTACCTCCTTTGCAGCTTTAAAGAACGTGTCCACCTCAGCTATTTGTGCTGCAGCTACTTGGAGCTCCGTACACACTTTCATCAGGCATTATAGCCTGGATATTGCATCGAGGCGAAGAGCAGGTTTTGGTCTAGCAGTTCTTCAGGGACTTCTGTCCTAGGCTTGATTTCGTTCAAGGATTTCTACCTTCCCTCCTCCCAATGGTGTGGGATTTCCATGATTGCTTGGGAATCGTTCCTAATGGTGTAACCTGCTGCAAGAGCTGTTTCTCAAAGTAAGATAGTACAGTTACGTAAGAACTTACCGCAACAGTAGATCTTCGAGAACAGCTCTTGCAGCAGTTACTTTCCCTCCCACCATCCCCGCTGGAGGTAGCTTCTAGTTCCAACATCCTTCTCCTAGGATCAGGTGTTTCAGCATCTCTCTGACTGCCATTTGATGATGGATCCTCAGTCTCCTCTTCTGATGTCATCCAGCGGCCGGGAGTCTCCAGCGGGAGAACTGGGGATTCTGGGGGGCCACCCCCTTATGTACTATGCCTGACGTCGGGGGCGGTCCCAGCTAAATACTGCTAGCTAGAAAATTTCCATGGGGTCCTGGCCCTGTCAGCTTCAGTCCTAATGGTGTAACCTGCTGCAAGAGCTGTTCTTGAAGATCTACTGTTACAGTAAGTTCTTACGTAACTGTACTTTTGGTAGGACTATTCTTAACGGACTTCTGTCCTAAGTATGTGAGCTCTTAGTTTCTCCTGATGCCCGTCTCAGGGGTTTGTTAGCTCGGTACTCTCCCATTAATGTGAATGAGTGGTGGAGACTTTATGTCCAGAAAGATATGGAGATTACGTACCTACTGTAATTCTTGATCTTCAGCAGAATAAGTCTCACCACTTATTCACACCCTGCCATACACTCGAGCTCACGTCTCTGTTTTTGGTCTTCACTCCTCAGCGGTTGAGCTGTGAAGACTCTGTTGTTGACCCTTCTTACACGGGTCATTCGGACCATCTTATGTCCGATTTTGTTAGGTTAGACCTCTAGGTTAGTTACGCTGCACCTCGGGGGGGGGGGTACTGAGGTGGTTGGAGGGTCGACGCCGAGGTAGTCTTTACTGCACGAACAGTGGCTTGCGGTGCTGCTTCCTCACAGCTCCATCTCTTGCTCCGACCCTCTCGAAAAGTTTGCTCCTGCTGGGTCCTAGCGCCTCTGGCGTACATCCCATTAGTGTGAATGAGTGGTGAAGACTTCGTCCAAGAAGATCAAGAATTACGGTAGGTACGTAATTTCCTTTTCTCATACGATGCTGTGCATTGCATCACATCAGGCACACCATGCTGTTTATAACAGGCACGTGTGGTCGATGCTGTCTCAGCTACTAGCATCAATGCCTGATACGGAACAAACTAGACAGGCCATTGCCCTCTCCGCTATAGGCCTAGAACTGGCAAGGCACCAAGCAACAACTTCCTACGACGCCTATCAGGTGGCTTCCAGGCTTAGCGATCTGCATTAGGCAGACAGCATGGTTTTGTCTAACAAGGTTGTCACCCCTGGCCCGGCGTAGGGTGATTCACTCCACCTTCTGAGGGATCCACCTCTTTTCTTCCAGGGCTAGAAGGCTTCTGCAGGGGCTTCCTCCATCCCCTTGTCTTCGTGGGACACCTCCTAGCTCTCCTCAGCCTGAGGCTTCCAGTCTAGTATGGCCAGGGTCTCTTCTTCCTGTTTCTCACCAACAGGAGGCTAAGGGTCTTGTTCCCTCAGGGTTACACTAGTCCCCCTCCGGGAGGGCTTGGTACTCACCCAGCAGTAATGAATGGTGAAGTCTGACAAGGGAAGATATGAAAATTACGTACCTACTGTAATTCCTGATCTTCTCTTGTATCTTCACCATTCATTACTGAATCCTGCCCACCTTCCCGTCATGGGCCTCCTTCTTGGGCGTCCCTTTCACCCTGCTCATTCTTCCTCACCTTCTCCTCATGGCCTTAGAGCCTAATTCCCTAAACTTGGGCCTTCTGTTCTTCTCACAGAACAGGTAGCATAACTCTGGAAAGGGAGGAGAACGAGTAGGATTTTGTCTTTCTCCTCAAGGAACTCTTTCTGATTACCCTTGAAGGTGCCCTGCTGGCCCCCTCTTAGGCCAGTTTTTTTCAATCACCAGTTAACAAAGCTACTTCTTAAACAGTCCTGTTTCTTTGGTCCAGGATCTCGTTGGCATCTCTGAATCTTGTCCTGTTTTCGCCAGTCTGTGCTAGTCAAACTCTGTTCTAGCATTTTTCAAATTGCCTTTTGGAACTGGTGATCTGATTATTGCCTCTGCCTCCTGGGGAGTCAGAACGAGTTTCCTACTTTGTCTTTGTCCGCCTTGCCAAAGGGGTGCCCTCTACAGGGCTTCAGATACCTTCCCCCAACACACACACACACACTAGTATTAGTACACATCAGTGTGCTAGTGGGGTCCTTTTTCCCCTATCCTAGTTGGGCGCTCTCCCTCTGGAACAGATTTTGTGCCTTGGCAGTCTGTGCCTCTCAGCTTGAGTAAGGGGTTGGGGATAGCGGGAGGTGTAGAAAGTCTGCCTTTTGTGTATCTAGCTGTGCAAAAGGTTTGGTCAAACTTTCTTAGGCCAGTTTTTATTTGATGGGATCCTTGCTCCCTTGCCCTTTGGTTCCGAGCTAAGCTCTTGAGCCAACTTAACTCGCAACTTGGCAGAATTTTTCCCTCCTCCCAACATCCCCCTCTCTTCTTTTTCTTCTTTCTCCTCTCCCTTATCTGTTCCTCCCTTGGAGCCGCCCCAGGAGTGAGACCCTGCGGTCCCTTACGGTAGGGTTCTCCTCTTTCTTGTCCTATCGGCTTGTTCCTTTTTCAGTTTGTTTCCTTTCCTTTGTCTATCCCTTGGCTCTCTTGCCTTGCTTTCTTCTTCTTAATCCTTATTTCGCCTCTCCGGCTTACAGAACTGGGATGGAGGAGTCTGCGGCGCCTAATGGCCGCCCATCGCGCACCAAGTAGTGCGTCACTCTCGAGGGCGGTGCCAACTCCTCCCTCCAAAAAAAAAAACTTCCGTGGCGGGTGCGCGCCTCCATCTTACACCCAGCAGTAATGAATGGTGAAGATACAAGAGAAGATCGGGAATTACGGTAGGTACGTAATTTTCATTTCTGGCATTAGAGGTTTAAGTTCTATTACTACAAAATATCGAACCTATCCCTCCCTTTAAACAAGATGGGGTATTTTACTCCCAGTTCTTCTGGTGCCAGAGATCATGTCTCATATTAGATCTCAGAGATTTAAATCTACTGATGCAGTACAAAGAGTTCAGAATGGTGATTGGCTCCAATTCAGGGCCCTCCCATTCGGGCTCGCCTCTGCTCCCAGAGTCTTCACAGCATGCCTGTCAGTCGTAAGTGGAAATCCTTCGTAAAGTGAGCCTTTATGTCTTTCCATACCTAGACAAATGGCTTTTCAAAACATCACCAGAACTTCTCTTAGCAAGAAAGTTTGCCCGGACCATAGTTATTCACCACTCTAGGAATAACAGTAAATATCCCAAAATCCAAAATGTGCTATACTCCGTGCTTTTAATTCATTGGAGCAGTACTGAATAAGTCTGTGGGGACAGCTTTCCTTTCCGTGTATCGAGCGGAATGCGTTGTCGCCCTGGCCTCTCCTTTTCGGAGCGTCAGATATGTCTCGTCCCAGCTTTGCCTCAGAACTTTGGGTTACATGGCCGTAGCCATATGTACAATTCCATATGCCCGGTTCCAGATGAAGGCCCTTCATTGGAACTGGACAGTACAATAGGACCAGAGGTTAGACAACATAGAAGCTCCCAAGTCTTGTTCTCCTCCCCTGTGGTCCACATTCTCCCTTTGCGGACAACCCCTGACAATTTGTTGAAAAGGAAGCATTTCTGATCCCCACTTCCCTGGCACACTCTTACGACAGCTGCCTCCGTTCAGGAGTTGGGTGCTCATCTTGATCTCTTCCAAACGCAGGGAGTCTGGCAGCAAAAGAACATATCTATATGTAAATTTCTTAGAAGTGAGAATGATTCTTTACGCTATCCAGGCCTTCAAGAGCCTCTTGCCAACAGATGGTGTGTTGTGACCCAGTCCGATGATTCTGCCGTGATGATCTTCCTGTTCAAACAGGGAGGCACTCTTACCCTCTATGCAGAGAAGCCATGATAATATGGTTATTGGACCAGGGCCATAGGGTTCCACTTTATCGCAGTACATGTCCCAGGAAAAAACAATATAATAGTGAATACAGTCAGCCGCTCCAAGACGGCAGGTCACAAATGGGAAATACTCCAAAAAGCAGTCAGGTTTGACAGCTACCTGACAGATCGCACTCAGCTAGTTAAATTTAACTCCATCTTGTCAGATTATGCTACCATAAATATTGGTGTGCCACAAGGATCTATTCTCGGTCCCCTGCTTTTCTCCATGTTTATAAATGATATTACCTCAAGCATTCCCCATACTGCTTCCCTGCTATATGCTGATGACATTGTCTTGTACATCAGTTCAAAGAACGTCTCTGCAATCTACAGACTTTCAACAAATTGAAGGGTGGTTGGTAAGCAATAGGCTTGTTCTAAATGTTTCTAAAACTCAAACCATGCTGTTTGGAACTCGCCCAACCCACTTTTAATGTGTCTACTATAAATGGCTCGTCAGTTATGGTTGTACCCTCCTTCAAATATCTGGGTATCACACTTGATCCAGCTCTCACTTTTGATCTCCATATCCAGAAGACTTGCAAGCTGACTAACATGAAACTTGGTATGGCCTACTGCTCCAGCTCCATACTCACTCCATCAGCTAGGTGTGCCATAGCTCGTGGCCTACTCCTTCCATCACTCACTTATGGGGTGGCAGCATATGCCTCATCAGGTAAGACTAGTTTTCAGAAGTGGGATGTCTCATACAACAATATTTGTAGATATGCGTCATCCTTACATCGACTAAAGCATCACTGCCTCCTCTACACTGAGCTAGGATAGCTTTCTCCAGCAGCCTCCCGTGATTATGCCGTCTGCTCTGTCATAGATAATATCATCCGAAATCAAACACCAAAGCCTCTGGCGGAACTATTTCTAAACCAGGCATCCAGCTGTGAACTACGCTCAGCTGCCAGTGTCCCATGTTGTCATCCCTAGACGTCACTCCTCCAAAGATGCTAACGCCTTCTCCTACCACGCCCGGAAAAAATGGAACTCCCACTAACTATTCATCTGGCATCATCTCATGCCTCTTTCAAAATATTGCTGCGTGACCATCTTGTTGGCTCATGCTCTTACTTCAAACCCCCTTACCTCAGTACATCTATATAATATCCTATACCCCAACAGCCTTTCTGTGCTCCTTTCCTCAACAAAATAGTTCTGTACTGATCTCCTGTCTCTTAGCTCGTTATAATTTAATTTTTAATTACAGTTCATCATCATCCCTTACCTCACCTCAGTTCTTCCCATCCTATCCCACCTCCATATACTTCCTCCCTACCAAAATCACTCCTCTTTCTTTTGCATTCCATCTTCCTCGACTATTAGTTGGCCCTTTTGCTTGTTTTAGCTCATTGGACTGCTACTTAAATGGTGCCTAAAGATTTTTTACTGTTGCTGTCCCATACTTCTACTGCTATAGTTTTGCAGAATCAGTTGTATCTATTTGTTTCCACTACTTGCACTGTATTACTATTTTCTATGCACCTACTGTTCATGTGATTGTACTGTCATTGTTCAAAATGTTTGTTTCTGTATACTCCCGGGTTGTGCCTGAAAATGGTCATTGTTATGGCTAGTGCACCTTACCCAGTCAACAAAAACTAAATAAATAAAATAATCGAAAATATCTTTGACCGCTGGCGTCATCCAGCCAGGGATCTACTAGCCTCTCCACCCAACGGAAAGCTGCTTTATTCTTGCTCACTAGCACCAGCTCTGGGAACTATCTGGCTAGATGCATTACCTCTTTCCTGGACAGAAACAATTTATATATGCCTTCCCTTCATTCCACCACCCTTCTGACTCTGGCTCGGGGATCGCTCCTTCATCCCAGTCTGCGCTCCCTGCACCTTTCTGCTTGGCTCCTGAGGACATAGCCACTTTACAGGTATAAGGTTTCCCCTCAAGTAGCTGAAGTCCTTAAAGCAGCCAGAAAGACTTGTACCAGAAAATCATGTTCTCAGAAATGGACACGTGTCTTTATCTGGGCAGAATGGCTAGAGTTGGACCCTTTCTCTTGTCCTACTCAGCATATTTTGGACGATTTGCTGTCCCTTTCAGAGTCTGGGCTCTCATACTCCTCTGTTGAAATCCATCTATCAGCAATATCTGCCTTCTATTTCCTGATAGGTGATAATACTATGGCTCAATTAGAAATCATGAAGACTTTCTTGCGAGAGATTCTCCACTTTACACTCCAGTGAGAAATCCTCTACCTCCATGGACATTAATTTGGTCCTAGAAAAATTGACATTAGATCCCTTTGAACCAACAGATCCACGTGAGCAGCTTTTTGTCATGGAAAATTTTAGTTACTATAACATCAGCTAGATGCATTTCTGGGTTACAGACTCTGATGTGTAAAGAGCCCCATTTGATTTTTCACAAGGACAGGGTGGCCTTGCATACAAATCCTACTTCTCTTCCAAAAGTGGTATCAGAATTTACTGTGAATTAGTTGATTCAACTTCCATTATATTATGCAGAACACAGTAATCCTGGAAAAGCTTTGCTTCACACCCTAGATGTTCAGAGAACCTTACATTACTATATTTCCAGAACTAAGAAGCATAAAACAGTGGCGTGACTGTTTGTTTCTTTTGCCCCAGAGAATGAGGGCAACCCGATTTCCAAGCAGTATCTGTGCAATTGGTTGGCTAACTGCATTGTTTTTTGCTACAAAAAATATGGCAGGCCTCTTTCAAGCATGGTCAAATCTCACTCCACGAGATCAATAGCTACATCTACACCATACTATAAAGGAGTATTGGCAGCCAACATTTGCGATGCGGTTTCGTGGTCCAGTGTCCATACCTTCACAAAACATTATTTGGACTTGGCATCTAAACATAAGTTAACTTCAGACGAGCAGTCCAACAAAGTCTGCTCTCATAAGACACAATGTCCTACCCCCCTGGTCTTCCATGTAACTGCTAGGAATTAATTCCTATGTGTTATGACCTGCTGCAAGAGATTTACTCAATAAAGATAATGCGGTTGCGTAAGAACTTGCCGTAACTGTAGATATTCGAGAGTATCTTTTGCAGCAGGTCATGCTGACCTTCCCTCCGTCCCCATATGCTCTAGGACAGAGATTTTCCTAAATTTCTATCTCATTCAAATAAATTATACAATTTAATTTTCCACAAGGCGAGTTCTCCTGTTCTCTCCTCTGTCCTCTCGGAAGCAATTTCATTATTCAAACCTATGTTCTGTCGCTTCTGAGGAAAAGAACTGAGGAGTCTGTGGGACTGCCCTCCTTATATACTGCTTTGCATACATCACATGGTGCAAAGGGGGTGGTCCCAGTCAGACTGCTTTGAAATCTTCCGGAAACATGGCCTGCGGCTGGAAGATTCCTGTGTGTTATGACCTGCTACAAGAGTTGCTGTCAAAGATCTACAGATCTTACTTCGAGATATGGCTCTTGCAGCAGGTTACACCATTAGGACTGAAGCTAGCAGGCGCCAGGACCCCACGGAAATTTTCTAACTAGCAGTCTTCAGCAAGGACCACCTCGGCGTTGGTCCGCCCCGGCGTCAGGCGTGAGTACATCAGAGGCGGTCCCCCATAATCCCCAGTTCTTTTCCGCCATCGATATCGCCAGTATTGGCCTCTTTCTAGCTGCATGACGACCTTTAGAACTATGACGCATTTCGCTGCCTTTGCTCACAGGATGAAAGGAGCCTGTTCCAAACAGTCACCTCGGGTGGCTCATTCAGTGCATCACTTTCTGTTATGACAAGCGCAATAAACCCTTACGGGGCGCAGTTAAGGGTCATTCCACAAGAGGGGTGACTACTTCTTTTGCGGTGTTAAAGAACGTCTCCACCTCAGCTATTTGCGCTGCAGCTACTTGGAGCTCTGTGCATACCTTTATCAGGCATTACAGTCTGGACATTGCGTCAAGGCGAAGAGCGGGGTTCGGTCTAGCTGTCCTTCAGTGACTTCTGTCCTAGGCTCGAGTAATATCGAGATCTCTACCTTTCCTCCTCCCAGTGGTGCATGATTGCCACTATTGCTTGGAAATCGGTCCTAATGGTGTAACCTGCTGCAAGAGCTGTATCTCGAAGTAAGATAGTACAGTTGCGTAAGAACTTACCGTAACAGTAGATCTTCGAGAACAGCTCTTGCAGCAAATACCTTCCCACCCACCATCCCCCTTTTGGAGGTAGGTCGTAGTCAAGCACCCATCTTATGGGATGGGACATTCCTATTCTATTGTCTTTGCCATCTGGTGGCGGATCCTTGGTCTCCTCTTCTGATATCATCCAGCGGCCGGGAGTCTTCGGCGGGAGAACTGAGGATTATGGGGGGACCGCCTCCTTATGTACTATGCCTGACGTCGGGGGCGTACGTAACTGTACTTTATGGTAAGTTACACAATCACACTGTTTGTGGCCCTGCATGAAGAATGCTGCAGGTAGGCATTGTGTACAGCATGTAGGGCCTGCAGGGAGAGCCCTGTACAAAACTAGCTACAGGTCTGGTGCCATGCGCCATGGTTTTGTTTTGCGTGGATTGTACACAAGGACATTTGCAAAGCATGCAGTGGGCACGGGAACTTGTAAGAGTGGTTGGGTGCTTTATTTGTAAAGCACCCTGTAGGTCTAGTCCCACTTAGTACAGGTTGGGTGCTTTGGCATTCACAAAGTACGCTGTAGGCCTGGTGCTTTATTTTGTTATTTTTTATTTATGCATGTTTTTTACAAAACTGCACATAAACATACTACAGGGAGCAGCATACTTCAGTTATGTGCTCGTGAAACTTAACAATAGGTGCATAAGAATAAATTTCCTAACTCCTACCAGTAAGGAAATTCATTGCAAAAAATACTTTGATAAAACATCAGTCAGGGTTGAAGCTTAAAGCTACAAAGGTAAGGAACTTAATGCCATTCTGGTTAAAAGTTTCCTAAGATATGGTGAATCTGAACCCTGGTGTTCCTCAGTATTTGAACAGTCATGTGACGCAGTGTAGTCATAGGGATAACTTTGGAACCCAGACTTCAAACATTACTATGTTAATATTTTTTAGGTGCCTGGAAAGGCAGTGCCAGAGTTGGGGCAAAACCATGCATCACATGATCATGCAAACCCAGAGGAACACCAGGGTACAGAGTCAGTATGGCTTAAGGGACGTTTATCCCTAATGTCACATTTCCTTACTTTTGTGGCAGCGTTTTTTGCGATGAATAACAAAATAAAGATCAACACCTGAGCCACCAAGGCAGACGGTGGCCAGATGCTGGGTGGCCCACGCTGTACCTCCAAGGTGCTTTCTTCCTCAACTCCTTGATGCCCACACCAGCCTCTGTCAGATTCTGTGGCTTGGGGGTAAACCACAGCCTCCTCCTAGGTGAGCCGCTGGGTCAGTCCCATATTATATATTTTATTCCTCTGTGAATTGATAGGCAAAAAAGATATTGGGTTCATGTTACTAACTTTGATTTATAAACAATATCTGTTGAACACTGCTTGGCTTTGAAGCTAGTAGTGTAATTTGTTATAAAATGTTTTGTTGGCATTTACTGTTTGATGGGAAATAACATACTTTCTTTACTTTTTTGTTGATGCAGCCCAAGAACAAGATGATGTGTTGATTGTGGACTCTGAAGACGAAGGTCCATCTTCCAGCACTGCCAATGTTGACATGGAAGCTAACAAACGCAAGAGGAAGTTAGATGAAGAAGATAATATTGGCACAAAAAGAGTACGTGCAGAACAGACAGTTGAGCAGGATGATGACATCATTGCACTTGACTAACTGGAGAATGCTACTAATGACAAAATGCATCCCGCCCTTTTTTTACTGGTTCCATTATGTCAGTGTTCTCTAGGGTGTGCATAAATGTTAAGAACTAAGCTGTCACCTGATCCAAGTCAAACGGTGAAACAGGACATACAGTTTTGGAAACTTTCTGTATATGGCATTAGTTAAAAAGCCAGGGAGTTGGAAAAACTACAGGGTGTAATTTAGAAATTCATTTTCCCTAAAAAAGGCCGGAGACCCCCATTGAAGCAAAAAGCACAGTCCGACATGAAATACAGATGATATGGTATGTAAAATCAAAAGTTTATGCAGATAATGTAGCATAATTTGCAATACAAAACCTCAAGCAGAAAAAAGCAAATTATGCCGGATCTGTAGACTCATACATGGTATTTTTTGATACATTTGTTTACAAGAAGCTATTTTTGTAAACTGGTCCTGATATTGGGTTATTTGTTGATAGAATCGGACTGCATCCTTTATTTTTGAGCCATTAAACAGCTAGACAAATGATGATCTCCAGTGTATGTTCTTAAGCCTAGAGCCAACCATTTTTCACACCCTCACCTAAATTTAAATAGGGAATTTGTTGTTTTAAACAAATATGAAGTGCTATTTAACTCCAGTTCCTAACATCAACAGAAGCACTGTGTACATTACTGTAAAACAATGTTCAGTTTTTTTTTTTTCAACAGTTTCAGGGTTGACTGCCTGGTAAAGTTGATGTAAGACGCACATTTTGTGTATTGTTACAGTTTCAGGTTATTTATATTTGACATTTTGTAAGACGCAGATACTACTTTACTGTACTTCTCTTGGACCAAATAAATGACCTATGGAGTACTTGTTATGCCTGCAGTCCCAGTTTTTTTCCCCCTGTAAATGTAAAATTCTCACTTATCCACAAAGAACAGAACTGTGTTCCTTCTCTGTATTTCTGCTTCTATGGGCAGTCAGTAATTGGTATATTACTAGTGTGTATGTATCATGTCTGCCGGCTACCGCTCCATCCAGGGTGGGACAAATTGGGTAGCTAGGTGGCCAATGGCCACACAAAAATTGATTTGGATACCAGATTTTGAGAGTTACCAACCAACTGGCTACCTCTGCACAAATTGCTTTCTTGAGCCCTTAAAAAGTTATGGCCACTAAAAATATTGATTCAGCTGATAGATTTTGGAAGCTAATAGCCAGACTGACCACCCGCTCAAAAAATGATTTGTCCAACCCTGACTCCATCGATGGTTTGTGTATGCATCAAAAGAAGCTGGGTTTTAAGCAGTGCATTCCATGCCAGCAGATGTTGGCCACTGTAGGCCTGAACGTGCCTCTTGCATCCTTCACTAGAACAGAAGGTGCATCTCCTCCAAGGTTGGCCTCAAAAACTATGTTTGGTCTTGGCAGCCCTGTGTCAGCAGTCTAGAGATTGACAATGGAGGAGGAGGCTGTAGCAGGCTCCTTGTGGTCTGGATCTTGGTGCCCATGGGAGGACCACTTGTGTGTCTCCCCTCGGGATTACCTAGAGTTCCAGGAAATGTACCTGGCCCTCTAGACTTTCAGAGAGTCCCATTCATATCAATATATCATTAAGGCTGATAGTATTCAACAATTCAATTCCCTTGTCAGGTCAAGCATAACCCTTTTACCATACATAGACTTATCTCATATATTAAATACATGAAAAGATTTCTTGTACTCATTGATCAGTTGACCCAGGAGAAAAATCATCCATTCAACCAATTTTCTATTTCCTTATTATATAAGGTCCAACACTGTTGAAAATGTAACAGTTTTGTGCTGTTTAATATAGATGATATAAATGGGTGTTTTCATTCATTCCTTGGAAGTGGCACAATTACTTTATCTAATTTCCAATATTTTAAAATCAGCCTCTTTATTGTCATTGTATTAGCCTTCAGTATTAAGTTATTCCCTTCTGATAGGGATTTAGTCCTATTCATTTCTAAAAGGACTAATCTTATCTGTGTCAGTCTTCACCATTCATCACAGATGGGTACTCGCCGGAGGTTAGGACCCCGCGGGAGCCTTTTTTTTTTTTAAAAGGGCAGGCGGGCAGGCGCAGCATCGGCACCACCCTCGGGGCCGGCGGTACTCGTGGCGGCAGTTAACCGTTAAGCTGTGTCGACTCCGCCCTGACTACCAATTCTTCGTCTCGCCCGTCGAGTCGCCTCGTGGAAGCCTGAAGTTTGAAGAAGTCTGTCAGTTTTTCTGGGCCTTACGCCTGCGATATTTCCGTCGCCAGTCCGCGGTCTGCTAGTTCTGGGTTCTGCCTCCACTCGACGTCGCCGGTAAGATCTTTCCTTTTTATTAACATTAAGCGACGTCGAGTCTTTTTTGGTGTTGTTTTTCCGTAGGTCATGCCTCGGTCGGAGGGCAAGAAGTTCTCTAAGGCAGGGCGGCACCCTATGCGTCGGTGCCCATTCGGCCGCAATTTCTCCGTGACCGACCAGCATGACCGGTGTCTCGCGTGTCTTGGCCCGCTTCACGACATGGGTTCGTGCGACGCCTGCTTTTCTATGGACCGCCATGTCCTCGAACAGCTGGCGTGGAAAGTTGGACCGAGCTCCGCCCGACTTTCGGAGACGGGTTGCACTCGTCGGGCCAAGCCGTGCTCTCTCGGCCTTTCCTCCAGGTCCAATCCCGGTTCTATACGGACCGTGGAGGAGGGAGCCTCGACCTCCCGTAGCCTAGCGTTGGTCGAGGCTTCTCCCGCGGCGCAGGAGGCCGTCCGCTTCCCCGGGAGGCGGGCAGAAAGCGCCGCCATAGCAATCACCCGCCGGGATGAGAAGCCCCCCCAGGTGTCGCTCAGCGATTCGCCAAAGCCTGGGTACGGCGCTGTCCTCGGCCCGTCGGTCGGTGTCGTTGAGGCCTGCGTGCCGAGGCGCCAAGCGGCGTAACTCTGTTCAGCGGCGCCAGCGACCTGGATCCAGCGTCGCCTTTCGCTATGTCTCGCCTCGGTGCTGAGGCTGAGCCGCGGCCTTGCGGGACCCTCGGTCGTTGGTCGGCGTCACTCACAGCACCACCTCTGCTCCGGCGCGGGTCCGTTTTCAGGGCAATCGCGCTGCGCAGTTCTCGGTGCGCTTTCGCGGCGCCGTAGAACCTGGCGGCTTCATCATTGCCGAGCCTGCGCTTAGGCGGCGCCGCTTGATTCTCAGTGCCGCTTGCGGCGCGGAAACCTGGCAGTGTCTGTGTCTCGGGCCGCTGTTGGGGCTGCTGCCGGCGCCGTCTTTGTCCCAGCGCGCTCCGGTGCCGATGGACTGGCGGGCGCCGCTGCAGCCCTAGCTCTGGACCTTTTGGTCTCAGCTGCCCTACCGCCTTCTGCCAGCTCCGCCCCTGGGGCCGTGGAGGCGCGGGGTGTGACTGTCACTGCCCGGTTTCTGGGCCGCCGCAAGAGTCGCTTTTCCTCGCCCTCTACTGTCTGGCTCAGGGCCTCGGATTCCACCTCTTGAAGTCGGAGTCTAGCTCAGAGTCGGATGGGCAGTCACACCCTTGAGGTTGACTGCACAGGAGGGTGAGCGGTGGTCTCTTCGGCCGGTGGTCAGCCCCCTGCTGAAGAGCGTCGGGTTCCCCTCCAGATCGGGGTCAGTGGCACTGACCAGCAAGCTGTGGTGCGTGCCACTATAGCCTTGCAGCCTGGTCTGGGAGGGGTCCTTGACCCTTCAGCAGACGTACCCCCTCCCGTGGTGTGTCTCGATCGCTCAACGTTGGGGCCCATCGGGAAGCCTACGGCTGGGGAGGGTGCTGCGCCCTGGATTTCCCCCTCGGGGACATCCCAGAGCTGCCAGCTACCTAGGCTGACCCTTCCGAGGACCAGGACCTTCTCGGACTCTGAGGGGTGTGGGGTCGGCGCGTCGGCCTTTCTCTGGGGTCCACCCGGGCCCTGGACGAAGCGGAAGTGCGGACTTCCGCCCTTCCCCTTCTGGTTCCTTGAGAGGGTCCTATTCTTTGGAGGCAGGGGACCATCCTCCTGGACCTATACGGCCCCAGTCGCCTCACTGGGGGGATTCTTCTGGGCGCAGCCTAGGCAGTACCAACGTGGTTGTACAGCTGTCGGCTGCGGAGTCTTCCAGGACACCTTACCCTGGTGTCCATGGTCTGCTCCCTAGCCCTGGCAGAGGCCAGCCAATTCCTTCCCTCGGCTGTGCCCCTACCCCTCTGCCACATTCTCCAGCGCTCCCGGGCATTCTTGGTCTCCAGACCTCTCACCTGGGAGCAGTTCAGGCGGTGGCTTCTGGTTCCCTGCTTATGTTGGGGCCTTGGACAGTCAGGTTTTCAACCTCCCCCCGAGCAGCCACCCTCGGAGCAGATGGTGACCTCCAGCTCCTCATCCCCCTCTTCTGGGGGTGAGGAACCTTCTGTCCACATCTCTCCTGCTGCTGATCTCTCGGAGTATCAGCGTTTCCTCGCGAGGATGTTGGATGACCTTCATCTTTCCCCTCTATCCGCGAGCAATCCAGAGCATGCAGCGTACGCCTTTCTAGGCGATTTCGGGGTGGCCACCCTTGTGGTGCCCCCCTGGCCTGCTCCTTTTCAGGAGGCGTCCATGCGTTTCTGGCAGAGGCCCTTCTCCGGAGTTCCTGCCTCCAGCCAGAGGTATTGCGCACCCCCGGAGTCTCCAGGTTCCATGCCTCATCCGCAGTCCGGATTGACGCACCTGGACACTCCTGACGGGCTTCGCGCCCTCCACCGTGACCAGCCCCCTGATCAAGACTCTTCGGATTTTGATTTCTGGGGGAGGAGGACTTTCTACTTGGCACGGTTGCTTCTCTCCATCTCCGCTCATCAGGCCCACTATGCAGCCTACAACAGGTTCTTGTGGTCAGCGCTGGGTCAGATCCTAGCTGCTTTGCCGGACTCAGAGCAAACCAGGCAAGCCATCGCTCTCTCTGCACGTGGCCTGGAGCTAGCAAGGCACCAAGCAAGGGCGTCTTATGACGCCAACGAGGTAGCTACCAGGGTGGTAGGGACAGCGATCTGCACCAGAAGATCGGCATGGCTTCGCCTTTCCCGGTTGTCACCCTTGGCCCGGCGTAGGGTGATTTGCTCCACTCACCAGGGAACCTGTCTCTCTTCCCGTAGGGCGAGACGGCGTTTGCCGGGGCAACTTCCTTCCCCCTCCAGGGGAACCCCGTCTCTCTCCCCACTCTCGGGCCTCCCCAGGCCCAGAAGGTTCCCCCCCTTAGTGTGTCACCCACTGAGGGCTAAGGGACACTGTCCCTTAGGGTGCAATCAGTCAACCCCTTAGAGGTTTGGTACTCACCATCTGTGATGAATGGTGAAGATTGACACAGATAAGATATAGAAATTACGTGCACCGTAATTATGATCTTTCTGTGCATCTTCTCCATTCATCAATCCACCACCATCCCCTGGGGCCTCAGTCTCTGGGTCCCTCCTCTGTGCCTCTCCTCTCTTCAGTAGGGTAAAGTATGGACACACAGGGGTGTAATTTTCCCTTAAAAGGGTACAGCCCAGTGGCATTCCTTCTCTACAAGCATATCTCCACCCTAGCAGGGTGGGAGTTGTTGATTGCCCTCCTCCTGTCATCCAAATGTTAAAAAAAAAAAAAAAGGACCCCCTTTTTTTCACCAAATTCCTTTCAGAGAGAGTACTAATCCCTGTACCCTGTCCTTCTCCAGTATAGCCGACTCTGCTTTTGGGGTATTGCCATATATTCTGTGCCTTGAATACTGGCAAGTAAGCTTTGCTACTCCTTGCAATTCCTATACAATCTGGTGAAGGACAAGGGTCCTGGATCCTTGTTTTCTCTCACTCTGTCCTGAAATTTCTCCCCTATTCTGCTTCCAGAGATTGGGGCCCCTACCCAATCCCCTTAGTTTCATCTTGTCTCTGCTGTCCTCTCAGTCGTTATTTCTCCTTTTGGTTCAGCTCTTCCTTCCTTTTTCTGTCCCTTGGACTCTCTTGTCCCACCCTCCATCCCTTCCTCTTACCTCTCCGGCAACTCAGAACTGGTAGTCAGGCGGAGTCGACACAACTTAACGGCTAATCCTCGACGCACCACATAGTACGTCGGCCTCGAGGGCGGCGCCGATGCTGCGTCGACTCCGCCTGCCCTTTTTAAAAAAAAAAAAAAGGTTCCCGTGGGGTCCTGACCTCCGGCCAGTACCCATCTGTGATGAATGGTGAAGATACACAGAAAGATCATAATTATGGTAAGTATGTAATTTCTATTTCTTGGATCATCCCAATCTGGGACACCCCCATATGCTCCAAAATTTCAAAAGATTCCTTCCACCAATTTTTTATTAAAGGACAGTGCCAAAACACATGCAACATATCGGCTTTTCTCTCACTGCAGTGCCAACAATTGTTTTTGTATAAATTTCATTCTCCACAACCTATAGGGTGTGTAAAGTATGCTCTATTTAATATTTTATATTGTATAGCAACGTTCTCTTGTCAGTTTATAATGCATTATCGCATTCCCTGCTATACACCATTGTTCATCTGTACACCCCTGTTTAACTCCTCTTCCCATTTTTGAAAAGTTGGACGATATAGTGTAGTATGTGATGCCTTCAGATTCTTTGTTAGCCACTCAAACAGCTTTACAAATTAATTTTTTTCCTATTCTATTTAAAGAAATCTTCTAATTTCTTATTGCAGGGGGCTCTTTCCCATTGGTTATAATCTTTTTTATATCTACTTATCCATTGATTAAAAAATAAGCATGGATTATGTTCCATCCGATATTTATCCTGAAATTTTTTCCAAGGCAGTGTTTTCCTCTCGTCAAAAAGACAATTCTGTTTCTTAATCCCTTTCTCCTCCCACACTTTATTTTGTAACACTTTCCCATTCAATTTACAATTTGGGTTATTCCATATATAATTTCTTGGAGAGAGCTGGACATCCCAATTTATTTTCTTGGTTTATTTTATGATACTTTCCGCCATATGATGCAAAATAGTACTTTTAGTTTTCACATAATGGCCTGCCGTAAATAAAATTTGGGCTATATCTATCTTTTCCCTGCATATCTCTGAAATAGCCTCGTTAATAAATATTATGGTAGATCTGTCTGACTTAGAATCATAAGACCATTTCATTATATATGCTAAATAGCATCTCTCTACATCCGGCATGGCCAATCCCCCTTGATCCACTGGGAGTCACAGTTTACTCCAAGATAGTCTAGGTTGTTTGTTGTTCCAAATAAAATTCCTAAACTGTTCATGAATAGATTTAAACCACCTGGCCGGGATTGGAACCATTATTGACTACAATCGGAAAGATAAATATGGGATTGCCATTATTTTTATAATTTGTATCCTACCCCAAAGTGACAAGGGAATTTCACTCCAACATTGCAGTTTCGTCTTTAAGGAATCTAATGAGTCTTTAAAGTTATATTTAAAGAAAGTGTTAATATCACTATGTATATACATGCCTAAATATCTCATTCCCTGTTCTTTATGTGAGGCCTTTATATGAGCTTGAATTTCTTATGTATTAGGTATATTGAAAGATAAGAATTTGTTTTTTTTTCTTCATTTATCTTGTATCCTGCAATATGAGAAAAATGATTTATGACCTTCAACAATTCCAGTATACTATTTCTAGGATCCTGTAATGTCATTAATACGTCATCTGCAAAAGCATTCAACTTGCATTCTTCACTCCATACCTTAGTTCCCAGAATAAAATTGTTATTCCGCATTTCCTTCAATAATGGCTCCAAACCCAAAATAAACAGAGGGGGAAAGAGGGCATCCTTGATGGACCCCTCTTCCCAAAAAAATTACTTTAGATAAAGATCCATTTATTTTAATTTAGGCTGAGGGTGCCGAATACAGTGTTTTTATTGTAGCTAATATTTCAATGGGAAAGCCAGAAATCTGTAATGTATGAAATGAATAAGACCATTCTAGCCTATCAAAGGCCTTGGTGGCATCCAAAGCCATAAAAATGGCAGGGCTCTTACAAACATGTAAATATTCTGTTAAGATTTGAATCTTCAATAATCCTGCTTTTATCGATCTATTCGGAACAAAGCCAGTTTGGTTTGTATGAATTAACTTATCTAAATATACCAGTATTCTGTTATTTATAATGTTAGCGAAAATTGTATAATCTACATTTAATATTGATACTGGTGTATAATTTTCCACCCTATTTTTATCCTTCCCTGTTTTAATAATAGGTAGCACACTTGCCTCTTAGGCCGGGAGATCAGAGGGCTGTGGGTTCAGTTCCCTCATCTGGCACTTAAGTTACTATCCCAGTACTGACACTGTAGTGCAGCATGAGAGGGGTGCTGCACTTCTGAGGTGCCGTCTTTCGGATGAGACGTTAAACCAAGGACGTAAAACCATCTGCCTGGATTGGTGGTAGTTTAGACAGATGTTAAAGATCCCATGGCACTTATCGAAAAGAGTAGGGGAATTTCCCCAGTGTCCTGGCCAAATTTCCCTCATTCACTAAAAATACCACCAACAGCTTAATCTGGTTCAAGGTCAGTTGGCATTCATCTGTATCCCCTTCCCCCGGGTCGTGCCTGAAAATAGGCTGGATTTGTCTAGTGCACTTACCCGGTCAACAAAAACTAAATAAATAAAAATAAAATAAATATTACTGATACATAAGCCTGAGAAAAAGAAGGGGGCATTTTTTTTTCCTTTACTATCTGATTAATATTTTTAAAGGAGGTACAGTTTCTTTTTCAAAGGCTATGTAATATTCTAGTGGGAAACCATCCAAACCCAGCACTTAAGATTTTGCCATTTGCTGTATTGTTTTAGATATCTTCCATTCCGTTATTTCTTGTTTTAAAATATCCTGATCTGATTCTGATAATCTTCCCCCTACTACCCTGTCATAATACCTTAATTCTTCCTTTGAGGGTGTACACTCAGAGGTAATAGTTTTGTACAGAACCCGACAAACTCATCCATAATCAAATTCTGTTCTTTTACCAATTGTCCTTCAGATGAAAGGATAGTAGTAATTTCTAATTTTTGTTTCTCTAAGGCCTGAAGCCTGTTGGCCAAAGTTTTACCAATCATCTCACTATTATTCTTCCATACTTTATTTCTCCAAGCCCAAGATTTTTTAATTTTGAAAAAATCCGTTGCCTCTAACAATTTTAGGTCCTTTTATTCCTCCATTTTTGTAACATCCCCTCCTTTTACTGCCTATTCCAGAATTTCAAATTTTTTCTCCACCACTTTGTTTGGCCTTATGTCTGTTCCTCCATGTGGCTTCCGAAATTATTACCCCTCGGACTGTGGCTTTTAATGCACCCCAGCAGACAATATTGTCTTTTACTTTATTCTCTGTCATGAAAAAGTGAATGGTGTGTCAGATCCTATCCAAAAAACTTCTCCTGTAGTAAAGAACTATTTAAATGCCAAATAGTACACTCCTTCTTCAACCCCTCCTCCACCTGCAGGCCAAAAACAAACAGGACTGTGATCAAAAATCAGTCTGTCTATTTTAACATAACTTCCTGTACACGCTAATAACCCCTTTGAACAAAATATATAATCCAACCTGGAATGAGATTTAAATCTTGGAGAATAATAAGTGTAATCTTTTATATCACCAATTCCCTCCATAAATTCACCAGATCATTTAGACCCAGAAAGCTATTTAAAAGCTTGGCTTTATATTTTTCCCAACTTGAAATGTTTGTAGTCCTACCTAACTTATCATTCATAATGCAGTTTAAATCTCTTCCTATTATGAAAAATCTGCAATTCCATGTATACATTTATTTATTTCTGCAAGAAAATTACTATACCCTTTAAAGGGTGCATACACAGATTCCAAGACTATTTTTCTCCCCCAAATGTTTGTCAGCACTGAGATAATTCTGCCCTGCTTATCTGTAACAGTATCCAATATTTACCCTTCAAACTCTTTGTCAAATAAAATGGCTACTCCTGCACTCTTTTTTTGAAGGTCCCAAGGAGAAAAGTAATTTTCCTAAACATTTTTGTTGGTTTTTCCCATTTAGAAATGTTTCTTGGAACATAGTTATCTTTGAATTCAACTTTTTAATTCTAGCCAACACTCTGGATCTTTTAATTGGTGAGTTTATGCTATTAACATTCCAGGTACCACCTTTAATCATTCCCCACATCTTTGCCATATATGTATTCATGCATGACCTTCATAATCTAATTTAACCTCAGGTCATTCAAATCTAATAACCCCTTTAACCCCTCAAGTTTCCACCTTTTAAACCCCCTTTGATACCCAAGACCTATGTCTAGCATATGTACCCAATATCTAGTAGCAAGGCTGTTCCGACTGCTGGTGCCCCTCGCCCCAATGACATGTTTATTCAGCCATTCTTTATTTCTGTCCCATATCCATAAACACCATTGGGAGACGATACAGTCAAATCTTTCCAGGCTTCTTGATGTGAGTTTTATAGTATAATATTTGGTTATTTAAAATCACCTTTAATTTTGTGGGAAATATCACAAAGGCCTTAAAACCTCCCTGCCACAATTTCTGTTGTATTCCCACAAACATTTTCCTTTGCTCCCAGAGATGCTTAGAGAAATCATTTTTAAGGAACACAGATTGGTCTTTATACTGAAAATTCTTATGAGTAAAGAAAGCCCTCATTACTGTATCTTTTCTTTCAGAGGTTAAACATTTCACCATCACAGGTCTAGGTTTATCATGTGTTTTAAGAACCCCCAACCAATGTACTCTATCAATGGCTGGTAAATCTTTTCCTGAAGTGAGAAGAATACAAAAAATGTCCTACAATCAAGGATTGTTCTTTCTCCCATTCTGATTTTATCCCATATATCCGTATGTTCTTTCGCCTGGCTCTATTTTCTTATTCATCTAGTTTTTCTTCAGTTAACCCATGCTGTTTCTTTAAGGATTCCATCTCCTGATTCAGAGGTGCAATTTGATCCTCTAAATCTGATTGTTTCTTCTCCAAATCAGAAAGTCTGTAAAGACCTTTTTCCAAATTTCCATCCAATTTAAATATATTATCTGTCAGTTCTTTTATAGAAGTTGGTATTGACTGTAATTTAACCATTGCAGTTTGTATAGCTGACACATTTTGGATTAACTGCAGGGCCCATTCAGGTGAATTTTCTGCTGAAGCTTTCTCCTGTCTCCCCGATTGGAAGCATCACCTTCAGGTTCAAATACATTTTCAGAAGACTCTTCTAGAGGGGACAAACTTTCCTCATTCACCTTTTTATTGGATGAAGCCATAGATTCCTCGATTTGTTTAATTTTTGAACCCGAAGGAATAGCCTTTCCTTTCCCTTTCCTCTTTTCAAGGTCTCCTTTAGGTGGCTTAGTAATTACTTGGCGCCCCCCCCCCCCGTATCACAACAGTTTTTAAATGGTAATTTCAGTTGTTGTAATCTTTTGTTTTAACCCCCGCCTTAACTTCTGTTGTGTGGCGATCAAATTCTTTTTCTAAGTTGGCACTTCCTCCTGATGACCAGAAAAGTTTGGCTATTCTTTTATTTTGTATTTGTTCTTTATACTCAGAGTGGTCCATAAATAGTAATTTGTTTAACCAGGAACAGAAAGAATAAACGGAAAGGCGAGGTCTTCACAGTTTACCAAGGAAAAAGAAAAAAAAACCTCTTCCCAGAATTTTTTTTTTCAGTTGCTGCCTTTATTCTGAGAGGCTGCCAGAATAAATCATTTTCCATCTGAGCCCTTTTAATTCACTTCATACTTTTATTAAAGAAAGGAGGTAATCGAATGTAATACTTATCGAAGTAACTTTCAGACCCAGTTTCTTCTTTAGCAGCAGAGAACTGAAAGCACCTTCCTGCTACAACAAGTTTACCCCCCAACCGTGTCCGTCTGAAATTAACTGCACTTAAGGTGAACGTAGCGTTCATCTCCAAGAGAACTTTTTACTATCGTCCAATTCCGGTAACCAAAACTGGCCCAGACTGCTACTACCATCTGCTTTCAAACTTTGCACTGGTCGGTAAGTTTTCCATAATACTTCTAAATCAGTCTGGCAGGACGCTAGAATTGCAATTGTTTAAACAAGTCCAACAGCTTTTTCTTGGTATATTGTAGCGCGAATATAGCTTAAGGGTAACCCGTTCCTTTAGTTTTTGACCCACTTATCTAGACCACTCTGACCCTGGACCGCTACTACCACTTGTCGGACTGCTCAACCGCCGCTCAGCACTACTGCAAACCGCCGGCTTCTCCTTTCCTTTCGACCTACCACTACTATAGCAGCCGCCCGGATTGCTGAGAAAAATAGTGAAGACCCTTGCAGTTTTTTTCCTTCTTCATTCTTATTCGTTTTACCACCCATAATCGCACTGGGCTGGATACAGAGAGGAGCAGTATGCAGCTTCTTGCAGCCGCCTAACTGCCGAACAGCGATTGCGTCACTACGCACTACCACCTCCCACTTACCAGAGAGTCCTTCTGTCAAAAGAAGCACAAGCGCCACCATCGATCATGGAAGGGGGAACATTCCTGCTCTTAATTGGCCCTCGACTTCCCTGATCAGTAGACCTTGATCAAGTTGCTGCCAGCCAAGGAAATGGTTGAGGAGTGGTCACAACTACAGCAGTGCCCCTCACAGAGCTTACAACCTCTGCTCCATTCAACTGGGAATGGGAGATTGACTAGGCTTTATTGATCATAAACACCCTGGTCTTCCTGGGTCCCTCCCCAACTGAAAGGGAGGTGACTCTACTGTTGTCCTCAGTCGAGCCGGTCCGGGTCCTACCTACACCAGTGATTCCCCATCCTATGCCCACTACAAACTCAATAGTAGTGATACCGCCTAAATGCGTTGTCTACGCAGCGCCACCGGTGGACACACACCGTCGCCCACAGAGGGTCAAGGCACTGTTTGCAGTTTCAGTCTTGTTCCCACTCTGGTTGGCGTCATTCTTAAAGGAACTCTAAAGTGAAAACATTCAGAGAGATATGATCCTCTTTGATGTATTTCATCAGGCTACACCTATAGAACTATAAGCTGCCCGGCACTAGGACCACATAAAAACTTTTGCAAGCAGTTCACCAGGGACCACAGACAACAACGTCAGACATCTGCTGCTACATAAACATGGGCAGACCTTCATCTCCTCAGTTCTTTTCCCGCCATCGACCATATTCATTGGACAACTGATAGAAACACCACTGTTAGTCACGGTTTTATTTTCTTTTATAGAACAAGTAGTCACTTTTACAGTGATTTTTGATAACCTGTATGTCATCAGAGGAACTGTTGAGATTGTTTTGTTACTGTGACTGAGGTGAGAAGTACCACAGCGAGAAAGCACCAACACAAAGGGCAAGCTTCAGCTCTGCAACCAGGAAATGTCGTAAAGGGATCCTCCTCAAGATTAAAGTGGCCCTGATTGAGAAGGAGCTCCAGCAGAGCACCACCACATGGCTGGCCCAGTCTGCTGGGTCCGGGTCTTCTAAATTCCGAGACAGGTCATCAGGGAGATATAAACACCAGGACAAGGAGAAGCAGAAAATCTCCTCGGTGCATTCCAGGTCACCCCTTCACACAGCAGGTACAACCTCCTTGTTGCTGTTGATCGCTTCCACGGTGACACCGCTTCCCCCACCCCACCCAACCTTCAGCAAGACACCAAGGTCGGGGGTTGGCGCTGGACCTACCAGACCTAGTATGGCTTTTGTCATTGTCTAGGACACAACCGACAACCACATGGGCGCCAACATTCAGGCAGTACTATCATCTTTTACTGATAATGATTAGACGCCGGCTGCCTCCCAGGGGGTCTGTCAGTGGGACATACTGCCAACCCCCTTCGATGACGCAAAGCAGACCCTTGCTGCAGCTGCCTCCTAGGGCGCCACTGACATTGCCAGTGTGTTCTGTGCTGTCCATCGACCCGCTCTAGGATTACGCATACAATCCTGATGTAATATGCAGGATGAGGAGAAAGAGGCTGAAGAGTGTGCTGAGAGCCACTGTGATGGGCACCAGTTCTACAGTGTTCACCTACAGTGAGAACTCCATGGTCCACACCCCAAGGTGTCCCCACCTGAGGACCCTACCTTCCTCACCTTAATGCAGCAGTTATAGGCTGCCATGGGCTTTGACCTAGAAGAGCCAGACACTACTAGGGAAAATTTAATAGATTTTCTGGGGCCCCGTCTCTTCTCGTGGTGCCTCCTCCCCTCCCTGCTTTAGAGGATGCCACCTTTGCTGCCTGGTATGGGCCAAAAGTTTTCCTGCCAAACCAAGTAAAGCAGACAAAATGTACATGGCCCCTTCTGGGAAGCCATTTTTTTGCCACTTAGCCTGATGAAGACTGTAGTCATTAATGCTGCCCATGATGGGTCAAGGGCATCTAAACACCTGAGTTCCCTCCTTCCTGATAGTCTCGGAGATTGGCCATTTTAGGCAAAAGGACCTTTGCCTCCTCTTCAGTTGGCCTTCATATTGCGAACTACCAGGCCCACATGATAAAGTACCAGAACAGCCTCTGGAGGAAGGCCAGGGCAGCTGCCCAAGCCTTGCCAGAGGGCACCCCCAAACAAGCTTCTAAGGCTCTTACTGCTGGGGCCGATGTGGGCAAGCATCTGCTTTACATGGGTTATGATGTCTTGGATGCACTGTCAATAATTGCAGAAAATTGTTTTAGAGAAAAGACTGATCTTGCTTCGAGGGGGCTCTTCCAGCAGGCAACACCGGTAGGACTGAAGCTGCCAGGCGCCAGGACCACACGGAAAATGTTTAGCTAGCAGTCTACAGTGGGGCACTGCCCCAACTGATGTCAGGACACTGACATTCGCCAATCCTATAAAAGAGGAGGTCGCCCAGACCTACCTCAGTTCTTTTCATGCCAACAACCCATGCACATCAAACCTCCACGGGCACCTGCTTCAGTCGACTGTCATTTTCCTCACGTTTTACCTGTGATTTCTTTCTTTTTCAGTGTCTTTAACATCAAGTTTTACTCCTTTTGTGTGTCTTCTTCTCCAGCTTCATCTTCCGACCGGCCTACAAAGTGTGCCTGCAGCAAGCAGATACCTGCCGAGGATGGCCACTCTTCCTGCCTCTTCTGCTTAGGCCCCAAACACGACACCGAGGCCTGTAAGCACTGCCAGGACTTCAACCAGGCCACACTGAGACGCCATTTGAAGACCCCTTGAGAGCCACTTGTTGCAGTAGAAATTAGCTGCAATGGAGAAGGAGCTTCAGGCTAAAAGTTCTTCTGTCTTCCCAGAAGTCGTCGTCTAGCGGGAAGCACAAGCACCAGGACCGTCATCGGTCAGCCTCTCACTCGCAGTTGCCGCATAAACCGGTTTCCGCTTCGGGGTCTTCATCCCGCAGGGGGTCAGCCCCTCCAGCTCGGCAGACCTTACTACCTCCGGATTGCCAGTGGCCCTGCTATCCACCCTCATCTCTGTTACGGACAGTGGCTTTTTGGGGCAGCGGACTTCTTCCACTGACGTTCAGGCCCTTAGTTCCCATGGGTGCTTGACTGGGGATGGCTTCTTCAGCGGCGGGTCTTTGTCCTCCACCCCCTCCACCCCACTCCCGGTGAAGGCGTTGCCTTCAGTCCGCAACTGACACCAGTCCTTCCAGGCATCACCCAGAGCAAGTGCTTGCCTCCTCTTCAGCACAGGCAATGCCTCTGCCCTTGTCTCAGGGGAGCTCCCCCTCGCAGGCACCAGCTTTCACCTTCTAGGCCTACACCAACTCTACTGATGCCCACACTGGTGATGCCTCAACTGTTATCTCCTCCACCCCAGCCTGTACCTAAACCATCACCTGCTGGACAGACGCCAGGGTACCCTGCACTGCCTCCCCCACCAACATTTATTTACTTTTTGTTGACCAGGTAAGTGCACCAGACAAATCCTGCCTATTTTCAGGCTCTAACAGGGGGAGGGGGATACAGATGAATGAACTGACTTTGAACCAGATTAAGCTGTTGGTGATATTTTTTTAGTGAATGAGGGAAATTTGGCCAGGACACCAGCGAAATTCCCGTACTCTTTTCGATAAGTCCCATGGGATCTTTAACATCCACCTGAACTACCACCAATCCAGACAGATGGGACCTCAGTTTAACATCTCATCCGAAAGACAGCACCTCAGAAGTGCAGCACCCCTCTCATGCTGCATTACAGTGTCAGTATTGGGATATTAACCCAAGATGCCATATAAGTTCCCTTCACCTCGTTGTCAGTATCCAACATATAATCCTTCTTCGGTGGATTACAATGCCTTGTTCACTGCCTGGTGGGCCTTTGTGAAGGACAAGGACACACCTGGGAGGCCGCCCTCTCCACCCCCAGGACCCCCCTCCTAGAGACCCAGACTGGGTGGAACCCAGCAACTCCAGTACTACAGGGACTTCTGGGGATCATACCAACACGTCCCTCCCACATACGGAGGACCATCACCCACTGAAACCGGTCCGAGATAGTGACTCTTAGGAAGATGATTCCTCCGCCTCCTCAGTCGCTGGAGGGCTCTGGGCACTCCTTGGATACTTTTTTTTTTTTTTTTTGTGAACTTTCTTTATGCCCCCTTACTCACTGGTGCCTAAACCTCTCTAGATCTGACCTGTCTCCCCACACACCTGAAGTCCCAGATTGGCTGTCCTTGTTTGGACCACCTCCACTTTTGCTCCTCTGGTCACTCGACCCCCCGGCTCTGCGTCCTGCAGGGCAGGACCGCTGCCTCGTACTGGCGCTCTGTGTAGAATCTAGATGAGCGACCAGGGAGCGGAGGGAGAACCAGGAGCCAATGAGAGGACCCGATATTGTGTGTGGGGGCTATCCCACTGGACCCACCTTCGCCTGTCAAGCAACCGGAGCTTTTCTGCTTTTTCTGTCTGTCTTCCCCCCCCCCTCAGCCCAGCAGTGCAATGCACACCAGTGTGGTACGTGCACTCTCCCGCGCACGCCCACAGGTGCGCCGCCGCAGCCAGTCCCCGAGCTGGAATCCCGACTGTTGCAGTACCCCCAGTCTCCACTGGGAGTCACCAGACAGCGTGATTTGCCACCCCCCCTTTTTCCTAGGAAAGGAGGGCAGTCCTCAGATGCTCAATCCTTTCCTCCCCTGCTGACCCCCCGATGACCCGAGTCTACTCCCGAACCCGATTCGCCAGCGTGGTGCAAGATGTGGTGTCCAGCACCACTGGGCCACTCCTCGGATACGGGGGGGGGGGATGAGCCAGAGAGACTCCCAAGTCTCTCCCGGAAGATCCCTTCTTCATGGATGTGATGCGCCATATCCAGTCCCTCATGGGATGGGATACTGAGGATCTTGACCTTAAACACCTTCGCCTGGCACTTTACTTGCACAAGATAGAAAGCTTTCCTTTGGTGGTTCCTTCCTTGATGGAAGCGTATGATGTTACCAAGGCGATGTGGAATCACCCTTCTTCCACACCAGCCTTGGCTAAGAATGCAGACCACCTCTACCATGCACCAGTGGGCAAGCCTTTCTGTGGTGAATAACCAGTGGCCGATTCAGTGGTCATGAATGCTGCCCACGACCAAACTAAGAAGCTCGAACATTTAAGCACCCATCCTTCAAATAAGGAATCCTGCCAGCTGGACCAGTTGAGCAAGTGGGTATATTCTTCCACTACATTGGCCATTCAGGCCCAGAACTATTTAGCCCATGTGGTGTAGTACCAGAATGCCATTTGGGATCAGACGAGGGATTTGGTGGTAGCCCTTCCCGATGATTCCACCAAATCACAGTTGGCCAAGCTTCTTAAGTCTGGATCTAACTTAGGCACTCATGTAGTCAGAGCAGCCTGTAACACTGCTGATGCTGCCAGATGTAAGGCGGCGGCAGGAGTCTGCATTTGCCACTGTTACAGGCTCAGTGTCTGGGTTTTTCGCTGGATGTTCAGGCCAAGATCATAGATGCCCCTTTTCGGGGCTCAGTCTTGTGTGGGGGAGATGCCCAGGATATCATCTCCTGTCTTCAGGAATCGGGTAAGGCCCTGAGGTCTGTACACTCCATGTACCACTCCCAGCCATGGTCCTCCCAGCGCCAGCCCTTTTGCCTGTCCTCCCACCAGCCTTCCAAGGGCCAGCATTCGAAGGAACCCTTTAAATGCAAGGCAACCACCCCGCCTTCCGGAACAGCCGCACCTAGAGCACCCTCAGCCGCTGTACCCACCCCTGGCTCCACTGCCTCACTCCTTGCCTGACCCCCCAGCAGAGGCCTTGGGGAAGGGGGTTGGTTCTCCCTATACCTAGACGGGTGGTGCACTGTAACCTCAGATTAATGGGTGCTTCAGATAATTGGACGGGGTGTCACCCTCGTGTTTCTGGATCCACCCCCACCCAGAAAGCCCTCCCATTACCCGCAAGCCCACATCTCCCTCATCCAGGCTGAGATTCAGGTATTCCTGCACAAGAGGGCCATAGAACCCATCCCACCAGGTCAAAGAGGAAAGGGATTCTACTCGCACTTCTTTCTAGTCCCCAAGAAATTGGGGGATCTTCCTGGACATAAGTCTCCACCACTCATTCACACTATTGGGATCTGCGCCAGAGGCACTAGGACCCATCGGAAGCAAACTTTTTGCTGGAGGGTCGGCGCCAGAGATGGCACCACGAGGAACGGCGCCATGACCTAGCTCGTCTTGATAACGACTATCTCAAGCGTCGACCTCCAACCTCTCAGTTCTTTTTTCCCGCCGTCGAGTGCACTTCAGTGACGACGTCGCTCGCCTGTCGGGAGTCAAACTTCAAACTAGCAGCATAGTTTTCAGTTTTTATTATTTTGTAATATTCTCTTGATACAGTATCGCTTAAATTTATTCTTATTTTTAAAATAAATACAATAAAGAAGTCTCAGCCTATCTTGACGGAGTCGACCATGAGCAGGTCAGGTGATGGTAGGGAGACTTCGTATGAAAGCTATTTAGTCAGTCGGGCTGGGTCCGGTCCGCCGCCTTCTCCGGAGGGAGGGTCTGACAACGGTCAGTCCAATGCCCGGGGGGATGGGCGGTCCCTCCGGAAGCATAAAAATAAACGGTCGCACTCTCGGCACCGTTCGGCCTCGAGCTCTTATTCGGCCCACAGGTCTAAAAAGAGAAGGCATCACTCGAGGTCACCCTCTGATATGTCTGCGCATAGGCGCTCAGTTATCGGGCTAGTTGCGGTCTCACTCGCCGATCGCCAACCTCTGCTTCTGGTAGCCGATGGCTTCGACATCGGAGCCCTACCCCGCCCGCAGGTAGGTCTTCAGATGAGCAGTTTCATCAGTGGGCCGCTCTTATGGAGCAATGGGCTCGGAGGTTGGTTCGGCTACCTGGCTCGGTTGCTCGTGGGCCTTCGAGCTCTCTGGGTGACCGGGTAGGGCGGTTGGACCTTCCTGGTCGCACTGCACCTTCTTCGGTGCCGTCGACTCCGTGCTTAGGTGTTTCCCCCCATCACATGGCTGCGGCACAGGGGGCCACACCGATGCCCTTATCTCCTGCTCTTCCTTCAAAACCTGTTTTTCGGAGTCTGGGAGTGTTTTCGGCACCCTCGGCGTCGTGTGGCCTCTCAGCGCCGTCCTCGGCATCGATGCTGCACTCGGCGCTTTCCTTAGCGCCGTGCGGCTTCTCGGCGCCGTCCTCGGCTACTTTTTCTGCGCCGCATGGCCTCGCGGCATCGTTCTCGGTGCCGTGCGCCTCCTCGGCGCCGGCGGCTCTCAGGGACTCCTCTTTTCACTTGTTTCCTTCTTCCTCCTCTTCTGAATTTCATTCCTTTCCTGTTCATACAGTCCCTCCTGGACTGTCAGGAGATGACGTTGAGCCTGACCCAGACCTTCAGTTGGGTGATGAAGTGGACGAAAGCAGGATCTATTACTGCTACAGAGCCTGTGGTCGAGGACCTATCCTTTAAGTCTCTGTTGAAAAATCTGAGTTCCACACTTTGTCTCCAGACTACAGACATCGATCCTGGGAAATTGTTGAGACTCCAATATCTTCATGCCTCTGAGATCCCTACGGATTTGACTCCTCCGATTCAGCCTTCCTTCGAGACGTTATCTCAAATGGTATGGAATAATCCTGCTCTTATCCCTTCGGTGGTTAAATCCATTGATAGGAAATATTCAGCCCCCAAGGATCGTCCCATTTTGGCATCTCAAGCCTGTGCGGATCCTATTGTAGTCCTGGCAGAGAATGATAAGGTCGTTCTTCCTCAAGCTACTACGGCTCGACCTATTAACAAAGAATCTCATAAGATAGACACCTTAGGTAAGAGTCTTTGCTGCTTCTACCCTAAGTATGCGTATCGCCAGTTACCAAGGCTATTTTTCTCAGTATGAGTATATCCTGTGGCATTCTATTAAACAGATGGTTGAAGCCCTACCGGAGTCTGATTCAAAGCCAGAGCTTCTTCAAACCGTTACCAGAGGTATTGAATCTAATAACCAGCAGGTTAAAGCAGCCATGGATGCTTTTGACACTGCTTCCCGTTCAGCGGCTGCTGGTATTTGCACTGGCGTCATTCCTGCGCTGCGCGCCAGCTTCACGAATGGCATGGCAGCAGGTGATGGCATTGCCTTTGACGGTGCATATCTTTTGGTCCTCAGGTAGAGCAAGCTCTAGAAGCTACACAAAAGACTAGGTCAGCCATTAAGTTGGCTCGGCCCCCTCCTGCCCCCTCTTGAGGGGCATGCCAGTAAACGGCAGTTTCATAATCGCCAGTCCTTTCGAGGCAGAGGAAGTTTCTATAAGAACCAACCTGCCCAACCTCAAAAGAAGGCGCAACAGAAAGCGCAAGGGCCCAAAGCGCCCAGCGCTACCTTATGAATTGCTGGCCCAAGTTCCGTCTCAGCTGCCCGAGGTGGACTTTTCCTCTCCGTTGGGAGGTCATCTGATGCACTTCTACAACCAGTGGAAGTCCATAACCTCAGACAAATGGGTCCTTTGGATAATTCGCCAGGGGTATTCACTCAATCTTGTGGAGACCCCTCCGGATCGTCCCCCCAAACGGCAGCCCAGGCTGTCAACCCTTCAGTCAGACCTTCTCGACGCCGAGATTCAGGGCCTTCTGAACAACAGGGCAGTAGAAGTGGGGCCACGGCACCAACGAAACACGGGGTTCTACTCCCACTACTTTCTGGTTCCAAAGAAGTCCGGCGGAATGCGCCCCATTCTAGATCTCAGAAAGCTAAACAAATTTCTCCCCAAGGAGAAATTCAAAATGATTTCTCTGGGAACCCTGTTACCTCTGCTCCACCAACACGACTGGTTAGCCTCCCTAGATATGCAAGACGCTTACTACCACATTCCTGTTCACCCGAGGCATCACAAATTCCTGAGGTTTATGGCTCTGGGACAGCACTATCAGTTCAGAGTCCTGCCCTTTGGGCTATCCTCGGTGCTGCGAGTTTTTACAAAATGTTGTGCAGTTCTCGCAGCGCACCTCAGACAGGTCGAATTCAGGTGTTTCCTTATCTGGACGACACTTAGCAAGCCCTTCCAGGCAAGGGACTCTGACGCCGTGGAGAAGGCCTCAGCTTCTTTATATCCATGGGAGTTCTGCTCAACCTCAAGAAATCACAACTGCAGCCCTCCCAGAGGCTCCTTTTATAGGGACTCTTCTGGACACCTCCTGAGCGAAGGCTTTTCTTCCAGAAGACAGGAGGAGCGATATCCTTCAGATGGCCCGTCACATCGGGAAAACAACTCAGTCATAGCTTCTCGATGCAACGGATGCTAGGCCTCATGGCATCCTCTAGTGTTCACTGTACCCCTAGCACGCCTGCACATGAGAACCACCCAGTGGATGCTCAGTACTCAGTGGTCCCCAACCACTCACCGCAGTCCTATCTCATCAAGGTGACAGAACCTTTAAGGAGGTCACCACCTGGTGGTCTCAAGAGAGCAATCTCCTGGAGGGTATCCCTTTGCTCCTCTGACCATCAGATCTCCATTACCACGGACGATCTCTAATGGGGTGGGGAGCTCACTGTCAGGCTCTACACACTCAAGGTGCGTGGACTCAAGTCGAGTCCCAGCTCCACATAAACGTCCTAGAAATGAGAGCCGTCCTTTATGCGGTCCAAGCTTTGAAGGACATTCTGTGTCACAAGAACATTCTCCTTCAAACGGACAACAAAGCAGTGATGTATTACATCAACAAGCAGGGCGGTGCTCACTCTTACCCCTTATGCAGAGAAGCAATGAGGGTATGGGAATGGTGCTTGGAGCACTAGGCTCTAATTCAAGCGGTCTACCTGCCAGGTGTTCAGAACGATCTGGCAGACCGTCTCAGCAGAACAGAGACAGACCCTCACGAGTGGTGTCTCGACTCAACCATAGTTCAGTCACTATTCGAAGAGTGGGGAACTCCAGACCTGGACCTTTTGCATCCCCAGTCAACGAAAACTGCCCTCTTCTGCTCCAGAAATCCAGGGCCTGGCATTTTCTGTCAGGATGCTCAGACTGCTGTGGACAAAACTCTTTCTTTCACCTTTCCGCCTTCCTCTAATTCAGAGGGTACCTCAAGTTCGAATCCAGGGGACAAATGATTCTCATTGCTCCCTTTTGGCCTTGGCAGCTGTGGTTTCCAATGCTCAACAATATGTTGGCAGTTCCTCCGAGACCACTTCCCCTGCAGATGAACCTTTTGACTCAGGGACCGGTGGTCCATCCCAACCTGACATCACTTCACCTTCATGCTTGGCTCCTGAAGAGGTTGAAGTAAACCAGTTCAATGTCTCTCGAAGAGTTTCAGATATTCTTCTGGCTGCACAGAAGCCAGCCACTCGGAAAACTTACACAGCCAAGTGGAAGCGTTTTTCGCTCTGGTGTTCGAAGTCCTCTTTGAATTCCTTTTCCTGTCCACCAGATAAGGTTTTGGAGTACCTTTTGGACCTCTCAAATTGGGTCTGCAGTACTCTACAGTCAAAGTTCATCTTAGTGCCATTTCAGCGTATCATGAGCCCGTTATTTCCTTAACTCTAGTTCAGTTACCTATGGTTAAGAGGTTTCTTAAGGGGATTCTGCATACCAGACCTCCTACAAGACGTCCAGTCGCAGCCTGGGACATTAATCTTGTGCTAGACATGCTCACTCGGAAACCTTTCAAACCTCTGGCTACCTGTGAGCTAAAATTTCTCACTTGGAAGACTGCCTTCCTAGTGGCCATTACCTCAGCCCGCAGGGTCTCTGAGATACATGCCTGGTCACAGACCCTCCGTATACTGTGTTCCATAAGGACAAAGTAGTTCTTCATACTCATCCTAAATTTCTTCCTAAGGTTGTGTCAGAATTTCATCTAAACCAACCTTTGGTCCTTCCCTCTTATTTTGCGGACTTCCAAAATGAAGGGGAACGTTCTCTTCATTCTTTGGATGTTAAGAGGGCCTTGCATTTCTATCTAGATAGAACCAAGGATTTTCGCAAAGCTCAACAACTGTTCGTTTCCTTCAGTGAGACCCGGCTGGGTCAACCTGTCGCTATCCGATGTATCTCATCATGGCTAGTGGCGTGCCTTCGTCACTGCTATTTCATGGCGCAGGTTAAGTTGGAGGGTAGAGTTTACGCTCACTCTACCAGAGCGGTCGCGGCATCCCTAGCGGAAATCCACAACGTGCCCATTGCAGACATCTGCAATGCTGCCACCTGGAGCTCAGTGCATACTTTCGTTAAACATTATGCACTAGATCTCCATGCCAGACGACATTCTTCCTTTGGCAGAGCCATCTTCAATGGACTTCTGTCCTAGAAACGTGAGCTCTTGGTCTCTCCTGCTGCCCTCTCGGGGGATTATTAGCTCGGTACTCTCCCAATAGTGTGAATGAGTGGTGGAGACTTATGTCCAGGAAGATATGAAAATTACGTACCTACCGTAATTCTTGATCTTCTTGGACGAGTCTCTACCACTCATTCACATGCCCACCCTCCATCCCCCGAGCTCACCTTTCTTGTTGGTCTTCACTCCCTCAAATCTTTAGGCCGTGAAGACTTCTTTATTGACCCTTCTTACACGGGTCGCCCGGACTATCTTATGTCCGGTTTTTAGGTTAGGCTACCCTTCTAGGTTAGTTACGCTGCACCTCCTTGGTAAAAAGGTACTGAGGCGGTTGGAGGGTCGACGCCTTGAGATAATCGTTACTGCGCAAGCTAGGCTCGTGGGCGCTGCTCAGGTGCCATTTCTGCGCCCGACCTCCAGCAAAAAGTTTGCTCCCGATGGGTCCTAGTGCCTCCGGCGCAGATCCCAATACTGTGAATGAGTGGTGGAGACTCATACAAGAAGATCAAGAATTACGGTAGGTACGTAATTTTCATATCTGCATAGAGTACAAGTGCTTCAGGATGGTGACTCTTCAGAGACTGTTGCCCCTCAGTTGTCAAGGGGCCTGGCTCTGTTCCCTGGATATGCAGGATGCCTGTCTCCATATCCTGTTTTCCCCAGCCCACCACCGCTTCCTCCATTTCTGCTTTCATGGGGACCACTTTCACTCCCGGGCCCTCTCTTTTGGCCTTTCCTTAGCACCAAGTGCCTAGCAGTGGTGGCAGCGGCTCTGCAGAGACAGGGATTTTATGTGTTCCCTTAACTGGACAATTGGCTGCTGACAGCCCCCTCCAGGGATAGTTTGCTACAGACCCTGGAAGGCACCTTTCGGCTCTTCCAGCTCTTGGGGATAACAATCAACGTGCCAAAGTCTTGTCTGTCCCTGAGCCAACACCTCCTATATATAGAAGTGGTGTTGGGACTCATCCCAAGGCGAGGCTTTCCTGCCGGACAGGGTAGAACGCTTGAGAGTGCAGGCCCAGCTGGTCTCGTACTGTCTGCAAGTTCCAGCCAGAGCCTTTCTTCGTCTGCTGGGACACATGACGGCAGCCACTGCCACGGTTCCCCTGGCCTGCCTGCGTATGAGGGTTCTCCAGGGGACCCTTCGGACACAATCGGACCAACACACTGACAAATTGGAACAGCCAGTGCTGGTTTCCAACCCAGTGAGATGGACCTTGGAGTGGTAGCAGAACCCCGCCAACCTCCTGATAGGGGTTTGTTTCTGCTCGGTATCCCCTCAGCAGATTCTAACCACCGATGCTTTGGGGCTGGGCTGGGGAGCTCATATAGGAGACCACCAGACCCCAGGGTGTTTGGTCCAAGCCAGAACAGCATCTCCATATCGTGCTGGAAATGTAGGCAGATCTTACCTGTGTCAGTCTTTACCATTCATCACTGTTGGGTGTCTGCCAGAGACGAGCACCCCGTGGGAGATTTTTTTTTTGGGAAGGTGGAGCCAGCACTGCCTTCAAGGCCGACGCATTGCGTGGCTCTTGCAGGTTGGCCAGAAACAGCCGTTGTGTACTCCTCCACCTCAGTTCTGCTTTTCCCGCTGTCGAGACAGCACCCCTGCTGAAGAGTAGTCTGTGCGGCCTAGTTGTAGTCGAAGCCTTCAACGCTGTTCCTTTCTCTATCGACTCCGCCTCGGTTCTGCTACCTACTCGACATCATTCCAGATCCCGGTAAGATCTTTCCTTTTATTTGCAGCGTCAAGTTTTTGCTTGATTTGTTTTCAGTTACTGTACGCATCATGTCTGGTCGTCAGAACAAAAAAACGGGTCGGCCCCCCTATGCGTCGGTGTCCCTGCAGCTGACAGATATCTATTACCAACTGACATTACGTTTGCCTTTCCTGCCTTTGACCTCATTATGACATGGATTCCTGCAACACCTGCTTCAAACAACATGAAGTCTTGCTGTATTCTGACATATGCAGTTAGGTCCTGCCTTTCAACTGCCCCGGAGAACAAAGAGTTAAACTTTCCATGACCAGCATGGAATGTTCACCATGAGCTCGGTTGAAGCCCCTGTCTGCTGCTGTTTAAACTCAACCATCAGATTCTTTACTCCGCCTCACTGAACAGTTGCTCCGGAGATTTCTCCTGCTGCTTGGTTCAAAAAGTCGGTTGAAGTGTCGGTTTTCGGTCGGTTTCTACCGAATTGCTGTTACCGCTTAGTCGGTTCAAGTCTCTGGTACCGTGAGTACTAGATAGGTTTTTTGTTTTGTTTCTGTGTGGAACTTGTAAATTGTGGATCGGTTTGTCAGAACCGATCAGTTTGAGGAAAAAAAAAAAAGCTTGTGCTTACTTTAGAGTGTGGTAAATGGTCCGTATCAGTTCTAAAAAAGAAAAAACTGATTTAATTACGTTTTTTTCCAGACCCGACTCAGTCGGGAACCGATAGAGTCTTGCCCTGGCGGATTGCAGCGAAAAAAGTGCGTTTTAGTTAGGATTGGCCATGTCTGAGAAACCCAAGAAAAAAACAGAGCCCACTGGGTTTCAACACTGCAGTGTGTGTGGGGAGGTCTTTGCCAAGGCTGATCCCACACCACCTGTGTTTATTGTCTGGGGTTTGACCACCTCGATTCAGACTGCCAAATTTGCAAGAATTTTCCCAAATCTACCCTGGAAAAGAGATTAGGTAGACTGAGGGAAAGGGAGGCCGAGAAGTCCACTGACCCGGATGGCCAGCCCAGTTCGGTTCCGACCGAACCAGAAGGAGTGCTCTCTGACCAGGGTGATACTTCAGGCAAAAGGAGAGCCGATTCCAAGGAATCGGTTCCGGTAAAAAGAAAGAAAAAAGATAAATCAACTGGTTCAGACCCAGAATTTCATACTCCGACCGCCGATGAGATAGCCAAGGCGATAAGGATTGTGCAATCGCTTAGTTGGGTTCCGACCGAACCAGCACCATCTGGCAGGGGCTTGGTTCAGTCGGTTCCCCCGGTTCCGGATTATACTTTGGAAGAATTTTATGAACCGGAGGAGGAGGAGGAGGAGGGAGAGTATGAGGATGATTATGGTGATAGTGAAAGTCTGGATGTGCCTATTGACCCGGACATCTCCCCAGACAGACCTTCAGGTGTTTCTCCTCCTAGGCTTTCTGAGTCCCTTTCACACTATATGTTTTACAAAAAAACTGGCTGAGACCCTCCAGCCTCCTGTGGAGGAAGCAGTAGAGGATCAGGAAGAGCCTGATTATGTTGAGATGATGGACATCCCAGAGTCCAGGAGACTGTCTATTCCCCTCCACAAATCCTTTGGGAAACAGACACATAAAATTCTTAAGTTTCCTAATTCTATACCTCCTGTGGACAGACGAATGGACAAGAGGTACACTCTCTCAGGCTCAGACACGGAGTTCCTTTTTCAGCAGTGCAGCCATGTTGGGGTTGTGCAGGCTGCTGCTTGTGATAAGGCAAATATTCCTTGGCATCACACCCCCACAGACAAGGACTCCAGGAAGATTGATGCTATGGCAAAAAAATAATACATGGCAGCATCTTTGGGACTCAGGCAGGCTAACTGTATGGCCTATACAGCCAGATACCAGAAGTCCAGGTGGGACACTGTGCTGGCTCTGTCTAAACAGGCCCCCGACCAGCTTGCCAAGGAGCTGGAGCAGGTGGCTGTAGATGGGATTGAGGCATCGAAAGTACAGTTTCATGCTGCTGTAGACTCCAATGATGTTTCATCAAGAGTCTTGGCTACATCTGTGGCTCTTCGGAGGATGGCTTGGCTCAGATGTACTAGCCTCTCACAGGATACCCAGGCTAAGGCCATGGATTTTCCTTAATTGGCAATTCTCTGTTTGGGGAGCAGACAGAGAACTACATGAAAAGATGGATGAGTACAGGACCACTTACAGGAGTGCTCAGGCCAAAGAAAGGCAAGCAACTTCTCAAAGGCAGCAGTCCAGGGGCAGGCCTTTCCAAAGGCCTTTTTACCAAGCTCAGGCCTCCTCCTCTTCCTTTTCTTAGAGGGAGAGGCAGACGGGGGACAAGCAGGCCTGCATCCACCCCTCAGCCTAAAGCCCCTGCCAAGCAAGACACCCTGATGGGTCTGCCTGGGATGATTCTCCCATACCAATAGGGGGCAGGCTGGCTTACTTTGTCCAGGACTGGAAGTCTCTTACATCAGACAAGTGGGTCCTGGAAGTAGTAAGCCAGGGACTGGTTCTCAGCTTCAAAAGATGTCCGAAGATGAGAACCAGATCTTTTCCACCTACAAATCTCTCATAAACCCTTGCCCTAGAGGCAGAGGTTTCTTCTCTCCTAGCTCTCAGAGCTGTAGAGAGGGTTCCCACCCTACACAGGGGCAAAGGATTGTACTCCAGGTACTTCCTAACCCCCAAAAAGACAGGAGAATGGCGACCCATCCTGGACCTAAGATATCTGAACAAACATCTTTTGAAGCCAAAGTTCAAAATGGTAACTCTGAGAATTATCCATCCCTCTCTAAGGCCAGGGGACTGGCTAGCCTCCCTGGACCTCAAAGATGCCTACTTTCACATTCCCATCAGGTGCTCCCACAGAAAGTACCTCAGGTTCAAGTTGCCCTCAGGCCACTATCAATTCAGAGCAATGCCCTTTGGCCTATCATCAGCCCCAAGGGTTTTCACAAAATGCCTGGCAGTAGTAGTTGCTTTCCTAAGAAAAACGATCTCCATCTTCCCATACTTGGACAACTGGTTCATAGTAGGTCAGTCTCCAGACCAAGTCAAGTCACATCTGCAAGTGACCCAGCAAGTGCTCACTTCCTTAGGATTCCTTCTCAACCTTCCAAAGTCAGTTCTCGAACCAGTACAGCTCCTCACCTTCATAGGTGCAGAACTGGATACAGTAAAGGCAAGAGCCTTCCTTCCCCTGGAAAGGGCAAGGACCCTTATAGGACTGGCCTCTTCATTCACCCTTCAGGTGTCTCGACCAGCAAGGCATTTCCTTCAGCTTCTGGGCCACATGGCAGCTTCCACAGCAGTCGTCCAAGGGGCAAGATTCCAGATGAGGGACATTCAGTTCCACTTAAGAGCCTTCTGGTCCCAAAGAAAGGATTCCCTTACCAAACTAATCCCAGTGACTCGAACCCTGATCCAAGCCTTGCAATGGTGGCAGGATCAGGACAATTTGAGACAAGGGGTTCCATTTGTCACTCCGTCTCATTCAGTGATACTCACCACAGATGCTTCCCTGCTGGGCTGGGGGGCCCATTTGGGGGATCTTACCACCCAAGAACTGTGGTCACCTCAGGAATCTCTGCTTCACATCAGTCTCTTGGAACTCAGAGCAGTGTTTCTGGCACTGCAAGCTTTTTCCAAATCTGTACAGAACAAGGTGGTTCAAGTCAAGACAGACAACACCACCACCATGTGGTACATCAACAAGCAAGGAGGCACTCGATCTACGGCCTTGTGCACAGAAGCAATGAAGTTGTGGTCCCTGGCCTATTCCCTGCAAACCTCTCTGATAGCAGTTCACCTCCCAGGGAAGGACAATGTCCTAGCAGATGCATTGAGCAGAATATCCCAGGGCCATCACGAATGGGCCCTAGATCCTCTAGTTTTAAAAGTGATTTTCTCGAGATGGGGCACACCAGAGATGGATTTTTTTGCAGCCCCAGACAATCACCAACTTCCTCTCTTTTGTTGCAGACCCCCCAGTCTTGGGCTCAGTTCCCCTGGATGCTCTGATTCTGAACTGGGAAGGGAAATTTCTGTGTGCTTTCCCCCCTTCCCTCTTCTGTTCAAAGTGTTAGTCAAGATAAGGTCACAACCATGCAAAGTGATTCTGATTGCTCCAGACTGGGCCAGGCAGCCATGGTATCCCTTGTTGCTGTCCCTAGCAGTCCACTTTCCCTGTCTCTTCCCAGGAATTACAACCTGTTGACATCCTCTCGGGGAGGATTTGGTACCCGAATCTTCAGTCTCTCAATCTCAAGGCTTGGCTCTTGAAGAGTTAAGAGTTTGCAGATCTGCATCTTTCCCAAGGGGTTCTGGATATCCATAAGGCTTCTCGAAAGCCTTCCACCAGGAAGACTTACAACTCCAAATGGAAAAGATTCAGCATTTGGTGTTCTAAGAAGAATATTTCTCCAGACTCTGCTGAATTGCCTATGGTTCTGGACTATATGGTCCATCTTAATGGCCTATGCCTCAGACCAGCTACCCTTAAAGTACACTTGGCAGCTGTTTCTGCTTTCTTGTCAGTAGGCAAGCCTTCCTCTCTATCATCCCATCCTGTATTTTGTAATTTTTTCAAGGGATTGCTTCACATCAGTCCCCCCTTTAGGGATCCTGCTCCTGCTTGGGACCTTAATGTTTCCATTGCTCAGCTTATGCAACCTCCCTTTGAGCCTTTGTCCTCAGCAGAGCTTAAGTACTTGACTTGGAAAACTGTGTTTTTGGTAGCCATTACTTCTGCCAGACGTATCAGTGAATTGCAAGCCCTGTCAGTGGAATCTAATTTCACCTCTTCATAGAGATAAAGTGGTCCTTAGAACTAACAGAAAGTTCTTACCTAAAGTGGTTTCAGATTTCCACCTCAACCAGTCTATATCTCTCCCCTTTTTTCTTCACTGACCATTCCTCCATGGGAGAGAGAAGGCTACACAGCTTGGACGTTAAAAGAGCCCTTAGCTACTACATAGAGCGTACCAAGGGTCACAGGTTTGAATCCCTCCAGTTGTTCCTTACATATGGAGACGTTAGTAAGGGCAGACCTGCCACTAAGAGATCTATTGCCAGGTGGATTGTTTCTTGTATACAATTCTGCTATGAAAAACTGTGTAGAACTCCACCCTCAAGCCTGAGGGCTCATTCCACTAGAGGTACAGATGCTTCCCTGGCTGCTGCCAGGGGATATTCCTCTCTTAGAAATTTGTCAAGCAGCCACCTGGAAAACAGTCCATACTTTCACCAAGCATTACTCTCTGGATATCCAGGCTAGGAGTGATGCTCAGTTTGGCACAGCAGTACTTCAGAGCCTGTTTCCAAAGTAGGTTCTGTCCTCCTTCATGGAGGTACTGCTTGGTAGTCTGCATATGTCAGAATACAGCAAGACTTCATGTTGTTTAAAGAAAAAAATTACTCACCTTAGTAATGTTGTTTCTTCTAATGGAGTCTCGCTGTATTCTGACCACTCCTCCTCTCAGAACCTAGATTTTGGGATGGGGTGGGCAGAAGCAGTGTTGGCACCCTAGGGGTGTCCTTTTTTTCACCCTTTTTTTGGTTTGGGTGAGAGGATGTGTTTTGCTTTTGGGTTTCCTGACTTGAGTCTTCCTTTGAAACCAAAAAACTTTTTATATAAATATATTTGCCAGTTGGCTAGTAAGAATTTTACAGTTTCCACACAGAACATCTAGTGAGTCTTTGCTCATAAAGATCTGACGGTTGCAGTTTAAACAGCAGCAGACAGGGGCTTTAACCGAGCTCGTGGTGAACATTCCATGCTGGTCATGGGAAGTTTAACTCTTTGTTCTCCGGGGCAGTTGAAAGGCAGGACCTAACTGCATATGTCAGAATACAGCAAGACTCCATTAGAAGAAACATTATTAAGGTGAGTAATTTTTTCTTCTCGATGGACCACAGAGTTCTGGAGCACTGCACGTTGAAGGTCGGCAGGGCTCCGCCGACTTTCGGGGGACGGCGTCACTTGCTTCGGTCCAAGTACAGGACACTTTGTCCTCCCTTCGGGACCCTTCCTGGGCCTACACAGTCCGGTGAAGAGGGGGCCTCCTCTTCTTCATGCCTTGCCATAGAGGAGGTTCCCACCGCGGTGCTGGAGGGCCAGTCCAGCTCCGGGCCGGGAGCACTGCTCTGGCAGTCACCTCTTCGGAGGTGCAGGCTCCACCATTGTCGGGACCCACAGCTGCGGGCCCTAGCATGGGGCATTCCTCGGTGCCACCCGACAGCACTGCAAGGGGTGCAGAGCCGGGTCGTGACGGGAGGGCCGCTAGGCCGAAGCCCTTCTTGATCATCTCCTCTTCAGAGACAGACAATTCTGAGGCGGATCTGGACTGGAGGACTGATTCTTCAGAATCAGAGGGTTGCCCACGGCCTATCACCCTTGTGCCTCCCCACATGCCCCCTCCTGCAGCACAGGTGATTGTGGCCTATGCTGAGTCAGATGCGGACCGGCAGTCCCACTGCTGCAGGTGTGGCAATCAGGTTTCTGAGTGAGGGGGTGGCTGCCATCCCTGGTGCCATCCCTCTTCTTAGAATCAAGATCGAGCCCCTCCTGCAGCCCCCCTCAGGGTCATCTGAGTTGGGGGGCTCTTTGGCACAGGGTGCAAGGTAGAGAGCTTCCTTGGAGTCCACAGGGTTGAGGGAAAGGGGTGATAGACATCAGCACACTCCCGTGGCCCTCCGGAGACAGGGAAGGAGCTGTAGTGCTGAGCCCGATCTCCTCCCTTCGTCTTCTAAGGAGGTCTCTTTGGGTGTGGCGGGGGTATGCCCTTCTGGATCCATGCAGCCCCTGTCCCCTCATAGGGTAGCTCATCCTACAGGGTTAAGTCCTCACCATTTTAATTTTCAGGACAGGATGGTGAATCTACAGACCTGCAGTTTTCTGCTTATGCCAGGTTCTCCTGTGGATTCTTCTAGCCCTGGCAGAGACACGTCACGTCAGGTGGCAGGTTCGCCTGTGCCTCTGCGACCAGCTCCCTTTCTCCTGGGCCACTTTGGTTCTCTGGGACCTTTGACTTTGGATCAGTTCAGATCTCAGGCTGCTGCTTTTCCACAATATGTTAGGGCTATGGACGAGCATGTCTTCCAACCGGTTCCCCGGCCGCAGCCAGAATCTGACTCTTCAAGTTCCTCGACCTCCTCATCCTCCTCCTCAGGGGAAGAGGAGCCTTCTGTCCATCTGTCTTCAGACACTGATCAGGCCCAGTATCAGCGCTTCCTTTCCCGAGTTGGTCGGGACTTGCACATCTCCCATTATGCTCAGAACAATACCGGCGTCGTATAAGCCTTTTTTAGATGGTCTGGGCGTGTCATTAGATGGTTCCGGCAGGCATCGTGCAGCACCTGGCAGCGTCCATACTTCCTGGAACCAGCCCCTATGGACTGCCGGAGATGGTATTCTGAGACCCGTGGTTCTCCAGGCTCTTTGCCTCATCTGCCTTCTGGAATGACGTGTCTGAACACCCCATCCGGGCATAGACGCCCGGTCCGTGACCAGCCCCCTGATACTAACTCGCGGGAGTTTGATCAGCTGGGGTGGAGAGATCTTCCCTTGTCAATCTTCACCATTCATTACTGATTGGGTTGTGCTGGAGGCACGCACCTGCCATGGGAGCTTTTTTTTGGGGGGGAGGGGAGTCTGCACCTACGGCGCTGCCCCCAAGAATGACACATTGCGTCATGCGAGAGGGGCAGCCGTTAGGTGTCGCAGACTCTTCCTTCATCTCAGTTCTGTTTCTCCCGCCGTCGAGGCTGCACCTGCTCCACGTGCGAGATTTACAGCTGCGTCAGAGGCCTACTTGCGACTCCTCCATTTTCTGCTCATCCCGACGCCGTTGAAGTTATCATCAGCTGGTGAGACAGTTCTGTTTTTTCTGTTCTTACGGCACCGGGATCTTTTTGCTGTGTTTTTCTGTTTATTTCTCATCATGTCAGGTCTGGAGCCAAACATAAGTCGAAGGTGGGCCGTGCCCCTATGCGCCGGTGCTCCTGTGGCCAGCATTTTCCATTACGGACCGGCATGATGTTTGTCTCGTTGCCTGGGACCCAACCATGATATGGATTAGTCGATGCTTGTTCTCCATGGACCGCTGGGTCCTTGAAGTCTCTTGGTTAAGACGGGGCTCCACCGACTTTCGGGAGGACGGCGTTGCTCAAGGGCCTCCAGGTAAGGACTTTAGACCCTTCCTCTGGGTCCCCTCCCAGGCCTATACGGTCTGGAGAGGAGGCCTCATCTTCTAGTCTTGCCGAGGAGGAGGCCTCTTTTTCTGTGTCGGGGGAACACCGTGGTCCCTTTCGGGGCCACGGTGGGGACACTGCCTTGGCAGCCACCTCTCCGGAGGTGCCGGCTCCCCCAGTATCATGGCCCAAGGTTTCTGGGCCCAGCACCAGTGGACCCTCGACGCCACTTTCCGGTGCCGCTCTGGATCCCGGTGCCATTCACGGCGCCGATAATCAGTGCCGTTTTGGTTCTCGGTGCCGATGGTGGTGACTTGGGCAGTGCCGGGGAGTTAGGACCAGTTTGGGCATTGTGGGTGGTCAGAGGTCATCCGGCGCTGCCGGTGACACCGGCGCCGTTCGTGGTGCCGTTTCTCTTGAGTGCCCAGGGCTTGCCAGTATTGAGGTCCAACTGGTGGTCTCTTCATCCGAGGAGGATGATTCGGATGTGGGCCCGTCCTGGCGTACCGATTCTTCGGAGTCGGGGTCTCCAGTGAGATGTGGTGTCAGGCGGCCCAGTGCTCCTATTCCTCAGTCCCCCCCAGCTTTCTTCTTCGGAGGACTCCCAGACTGGGGGTAGTCTGGAGTCCTCAGAGGGGGAGGCGGTGGATGCTCGAGAAGAGGTTGCCCGGCCTGAGGGGGCTTCTGTAGCTGCCGTTCCCGGTGCTGCTGCACCTCCTCAGCGTGGATTGAGGACCATGTCTTCGGGGGGGTTCCCTCTGGGAAACGCCGGATCGACAGGTCCCTTCTCTGTGAGGTCGGAGGAGGTCGTCCCTCGGACTCTGAGCAGTTGAGGCCGAGGGAGGCGTCGGTCTTCGCCCGCCATCCCTCGGGGTGTGAGTAGGAGCCGTAGCGCTGGTCCCCACCTTTCCCTCTTGGGCTCTGGGGACCCATTAGGTGGCATTGCTATGGACTGCCCTTCTGGACCTATGCAACCTCAGGTTCGTCACAGGGGAGTATCCACTTCTAGGCTCTCCCAGGTTTCGCATCCCCAGGGCTCCGTTCTTCGACCTGGTTTGTTGTCCAGGACCCTGCCACCTCGGGCTTCGTTTTCCAGATTTCAGAGCCAGAGCAGAGGACAGTTGCCTCTTCAGAGGTGCCCCTCTCCCATTCCTCTGCAGCCACCCCCCCCAAGGCCACGTCGGTCCTTCGGGTCCGTTATCCTGGGAGACGTTCAGAGCTACTGCGGCGGTCTTCCCTTCATTCGTTAGATGTATGCACGAGCAGGTGTTTCGTCTATCCCCTCTGCCACAGGAGTCCTCCGAACATTCGAGCTCTCCATTATCCTCGTCTTCCTCCTCATCTCCCTGCTGGTATCTCCTCCGATGCTAATTTCACTGATTATCAGCGATTTCGAGGATGGTGAGGGATCTTCATATCTCCTTTGTTAGTCGAGACAATACCTAACGGAAGACGCGTGAATTCAGTGCCCAGCATTTGGTGGTGCTATCCTGGCCTATTCCCTTCCAGGAGGCATCTATCCATTCCTGGCAGTCTCCAGCCGCTCCTATCCCAGCCCCGGCAGACTGCAGGAGACGGTATTGTGCCCTATCTGAGTCCTTAGGTTCCTCTCCCCAACCCACTCTCTGGATTGGCTTTCCTAGAGACTCCTTCCGGGCGCCGCCGCCTAGCACACAACCATCCACTGGACTCAGATTCTCTAAAATTTGACCGGTGGGGACGAAGAGTGTTTTCTTCTCGTGCAATGCTCTGCATTGCATCACATCAGGCACACCATGCTGCCTACAGCAGGCATTTATGGTCGATGCTATCCCAGCTTCTAGCATCAGTGCCTGATTCGGAGCAATCTGGACAGGCCATTGCCCTCTCTGCTATAGGTCTGGAGCTAGCAAGACACCAAGCAAGGGCATCTTACAATGCCAATGAGGTAGCTTCCAGGCTTGCAGGGACAGCAATCTGTATCAGACAGACGGCATGGCTTCGTCTATCTAGATTGTCACCCCTGGCCCGGCGTAGGGTGATTCGCTTCGCCTTTCGAGGGACCCGTTGTTTTCCTCCAGGGCTAGGAGACTTCTACAGGGGCTTTCTCATCCCCTCGCCTTTGGGGGACACCTCCTAGCACTCCCCAACCTTAGGCTTTTCCTGGAATCAGCCATGGGTCTCTTCCGTTTCTCACAAGCAGAAGGCTGAGGGTCTTGTTCCCTCAGGGATGCTGTTGTCTCCGGGGGGTGTGGAGCTTGGTACTCACCCAAGCAGTAATGAATGGGGAAGATATGAAAATTACATACCTACCGTAATTCTTTATCTTCTCTTGTATCTTCACCATTTGTTACTGATACCTGCCCTCCTTCCCCTCTAAGGGCCTCTTCTTAGGCGTCTCCACCTCCCTACTTGTTCCTCCCCCCCTTCCTTTTCCTGGCCTTTATACCAAAAATAAAAAATGGAGGGGAACAAGCAACTTTTTCTGTCCTAGGGAACTCTTTCTGACTACCCCTGCAGGGTGACTTGGCCTTCTAAGCCGCACTTTCATTTTACAAATAGGAAACTTTCCCTTGCATGGCAGTTTCCTTTGCTAAGTCCCCTTGGCATGTCTCTATCACCCTGTGTCAGTTCTAATTTAAGCTGTCCTGCCACTGTTTTACTTTGAGCTGGTGATCTTTGGCTTGCCTTCAGGGAGTCCAATTGAGTTCCAATCTTTTCTATTTAAGGGTTGTCTCTTGTAGGGCTTAAACCCTTACCCCCACCCCCCCACTCACATATGTGTTAGCACTTGACAAAGTGCTAGTGGGTTTCTTCTCCCTCCCTGGTAGCTCGTTCCTTTTCGGAACAGATATTCTGCCTTGGCAGTCTCAGAGCTCTCAGCTGGGAGTTGAAGGATTGGGGATGGCGGGAGCCATAGAGAATCTGCTTTGTGCCCTATCTGGACAAGTGGTTCAGTTAAAAAATGTTCCTCCTTTATAAAGTGGACTTCTTGCTCCCTTATTGTTGGTTCCAAGCTTATCTCCCTTTAACCAATCTCCCAATCAGCAGAGCTCTCCCTCCTGCCACCCCTCCTTTTCCCCTTCCCCTCTCTTTCCTTCCTTCTCTCTTCTATTACTCCTCAGAGCCGCCCCAGGGGTGAGGCCCTGCATTCCCTTAGGGCAGGCATCTTCTTCTCTGTCCTCTTTCAGCTTATTTCTTTTTCAGTTTACATCATTTCCTTTTTCTGTCCCTCAGCTCCCTTGCTTCCCTCCCTTTTTCTTACCCTTTATTTCGCCTCTCAGGCTATCAGAACTGAGATGAAGGAGGAGTCTGCGACACCTAATGGCCACCTCTCGCGCATGATGCAGTGTGTCACTCTCAGGGGCGGCTCCGTAGGTGCTGACTCCAAAAAAAAAAAAACTCCCTTGGTGGGCGTGCGCCTCCGGCACAACCCAATCAGTAATGAATGGTGAAGATACAAGAGAAGATCAAGAATTACGGTGGGTACGTAATTTTCATTTTTCTCCTCTGCATGGAGTCTGCTTTCAATTATCTCACATCAGGCACGTCACGTTGCCTATAACAGGCATTTGTGGGCGATGCTAGACCAGGCTTTAGCATCACTGCCTGACTCGGAGGCCATGCGGCAAGCCATAGCCCCCTCAGCTATAGGCCTGGAGTTGGCGAGGCACCAGTCAAAGGCATTGTATGACGCCAATGAGGTCACTTCATGGCTTGTGGGGACAGTGATCTGCATTAGGTGGACAGCATGGCTTCGCCTTTCAAGGTTGTCACCTTTGGCCTGGTGCAGATTACTGGCCTCCTCCTTCCAGGGGACCCATCTCTTCTCCTCCCGCAGGGCGAGGCGGGAACTTCAGGGGTGTCTTCCTTCCCCTAGGTTTCAGGGGACCCCACCTCATCTGGACCAGTCCCACCCCTAACTGGCTAGCAGAGGGTCCCCCCTCCCCCTGTTCTCCCATGGGGGGGACTGAGGGATGTTATTCCTTCAGGGTTTCTTGGGCCCCCTTCGGGAGTGCTCGGTACTCACTCAACATTAATGAATGGTGAAGATTGACACAGGTAAGATATGAAAATTACATACCTTCCGTAATCCTTGATCTTCCTGTGTATCTTCACCATTCATCACTGAATACCTGCCACCTTCCTCTCTCAAGGACTCAGTCCCTGAGCCGTACTGCCTCCCTACTCGCCCCTCCCCCCCATGAGTTATTCTCTCCGCTCTGGAAGGCCGTTGGGAGGTCTTCGGGGGTGGGTTTTGGAAATGGGCGAGTGAGGCCCCTTAGGAGTGTTTTTTCCTCAGGGTCTTCTGGTGGGCCCCTCCCCTATCCTGGACTTTTCATGGGATGCCTCCATCCCATGACGTCCATTTTGCCAGTTCCAGGATGGGTGGTTTTGGGGCTGTCCATAATTCCATTGCCCTTGTGTTCTCTTACCTTCCCAGATGGGGATGGTGTGTTTTAGGGGGTTCCTTCTCTTCCCTCCCCTCCCTCGAAAACCTGTTCTCTCCTTGTGGTAACTGCATGGGGGGGGAGTGAGGAGTGTGCTTTTTCCCCTAGGCAGTTGGGATCGAAGCTGGGGGTGGGCTTACCCATCCAGAATTCCTAAAATTCGGAATCTCCTTGAATCTTCTCCAGGTGATCTTCTGATCTACCTTGCCCTGATGGGTTCTGGCCCCCCTCTCTCATCCTGTGCTCCCTAAACACTCTCTATTCTTCCTTTCTTTCTTCTTTCCCTCTTGGTCGTTCAGGGACTGAGGCCTCCTGGCCCATAACCCTCAGGCCCCCTTTGTCTGATCTGTCCTCTCAATGGCTTATTCTTTTTCTGTTGCTCCTTTTCTTTTTGCTGTCCCTTGGGCCCCCTTGTCCCGCCTTTCTTTTCTCTATACTTCTTTCCTTCTGTCTCTCCGGCGTACAAAACTGAGGTAGAGGAGGACACAGCGGCTGTTTCTGGCCAACCAGCGAGTGCCACGCAATGTGACGGCCTCATGGGCGGCACCGGCTCCTCCTTCCAAAAAAAAAACTCCCACGGGGTGCCTGTCTCCGGCAGATACCCAACAGTGATGAATGGTGAAGATACACAGGAAGATCAAGAATTATGGTAGGTACGTAATTTTCATTTCTTTATGCTCTGCAGGCCTTTCAGACTCACATTCTTCCAGGCCCGCTACTGGTGCAGATGGACAACATGTCTGTAATCTTTTACAGCAACAAATGGGGATAGATGGGCTGAGGCATCTATGCCTTACCTCCTGCCATGCAGGAGACCGTGTTCGCAGTGCAAGGGGGTCTGCTGGGGGGGAGGAGGAGGAGGATTAAGCGTCCCAAGGACAGCTCTCCGGGGAGGGTGGGAGATGGCAGTTGGTGTTAGCCTGGCCCCTAGCAGAGGCTAGGGACTGGCACACTGATGCTAAAAGCAAGAAGGGTAGAGGTGGGGCAGACACTTAGCGTGCCATATATGGGAGCATGCATGGCACTGCCAGTAATGTCCTTGCACACACACACACACACACACCCCCGCAGGGAGAAAATGAGGAAAATGCCTGGCGGTTGGATGAAAGAGGGCACCTGCGGGCCGGGCCCCGCCCTGGCCAGTCTGACTTGGCCAGAACCTGATCCTGTGAGTGGCGGAGGTGAGCACTCCCCCTGCTGACCCTGCCAGAGGGCAGGCCCTGCGGGCAGAAGGCCAAGGACCAGTGGACGTCGGGGGGACAGGGCTGGGATGTCCGCCCGAACGTGGGCCACTAGGCAAGGGAGAAATAGATGAACTAAAAACAAGCAGGGTTACTCACTCTTAACCCATTTGTCGGGAAGCCATGAGAGTCTGGTACTAGGCCATCGAGCACGACCTGGAACTCTCAGCCATCCATGTTTCAGGCACTCGGAACACCCTGGCCAACAGTCTAAGCCAGTCCAGGTAGAGGACACATGAGTGGAAACTCCTGCCTCGGTAGTCGAAGATTTGTTGACACCCAGAGTTGGACCTTTTTGTGTCCCCACTCAACACAAAACTGCCGCTTTTCTGCTCAATCGATCCAAGGCCTGGAGTTTTCTGGCATGATGCATTGTCCCTCTCCTGGAAAGAGAGGTTCCTGTTTGCTTTCCCTCCCTTCCCACTCCTGCAGAGGGTTCTCCTGAAACTCCAGTCTGAGGGGTTGGGGATGATTCTCATAGCCCCCTACTGGCTGCATCAGATATGGTTCATTCTACTTCAGCAGCTAGCAGTGGAACCTCCAGTTCCCTTGCCCCTCTGCACCAGCTTGCTCTCACAGGATCAGGGCACCCTGTTCCATGCAGATCTCAAGTCCCTGCATCTCCATGCGTGGCTCCTGCAGACTTAGCTATTGCCCGCTTTGGGGTGTCTTCCGGGGCTGCTGATGTCCTGGTGGCTGCCAGTAAACCTTCCACGAGAGCCACCTCTGCCATGAAGTGGAAGCGCTTCCCTCTCTGGGCTACAGCTCACCACTTGGATCCCTTCACCTGCCCGGTGAACCTGGTTTTGGAGTACCTCCTCTCCCTTTTGGACTCTAGTCTGGGGTACTCTTCGTTAAAGGTGCATCTTTCTGCCATCTCTGCGTGCCATGCACCTATAGAGGGCAAAGCTGTTGCCCAGTTGGACCTCTCTCCCACACAGAAAATTTCTAGCTAGCAGTATGCAGTGGGAGACCACCACTTGACGTCGGCACATTGACGTCTGTTCTGGTATAAAAGGGACAGTCCTCCACACCCACCTCAGTTCATTTCTCACTGTCGACCTGCGCTCGTCGGACTTCACAGAACAATGTTGCTACAGTCAACTGCCATTTTTCCTTTGTTCTGCTTAACAGTTCTTGATTGTTCTCGACCTCATGTCGCCGAATTCTTCCAACTGACTCCCACAAGTCCAAGTGTGTCTGCAGGAAGCAACTCCACGAAAAGGATGGCCACTTCAGATGTGTCATATGTCTAGACCCGGGCCACGACACTGGAGTCTGCCAGGCCTACCAAAAATGTAACGAGGTCACGCGCAAAATATGGCAAAAAGTCTTGGACGCACCTCCTGCAACAGAAACTGGCCACCCTGGAAAGAGAACTGCAGTCCTGGGCCACATCCAGGACTTCTGGGGATCCTTTGTCTGCAATGAAAAAACACAAAAAGCTTCTGGACAGGGAAAGGTCCACTTCAGCGTCGCAGTCGCCTCCTGGGGCCATGACAGAGTCTGAGTCTTCTTCCCTCAGGAGGTACATCTCCTACTCCCTTCGAGGCTGCCAGAAGACCCTCCACCTGCCATTCTTACGGTAGCAGGTGGTACTGACACGGGCTCGGAGGATCCTTCAGCCGCCCCTGTTACTCAGGCCAGTCCTTCTGAACGGTCCTGACACAGGTGGCCATGTTGGTCCTTTGGATGAAGCTGCAGCTGAATCCACCCTTCCAGCTTCGGCGTCTTCGCCAGACCTAGTTCTGAGGTCTGACAACGGTCTGTTGGACCGAAGCCCGCTGTCGCCCTCTAGGCCATAGCCTTCTTCTGCAGAGCTGCCACCCTTGGGGCTCCAGGCTCCTCAGCCACTGCTGGGGGTCGCCTCTCAGGCTTCTCCCTGCCAATCTCTGGTAGGGCCTTCTTCTCCCGATCTCCCCTTCCAGGGATCTGACACCTCTGTGATTCACAGCCAGAACGTCCTCTGACTCCGGACCGGATGTGCCCAGCTCTGGTTTCTCCAGAGCCCACCACACTTCATCAGGAACCGGCCTCAGAGTCCGAGCCATCAGGAGTCCTTCCCGACTTAGAACAGTAACCAGTGCTGTCCCCTGGTCCCTCTTCGGGCATGGTTGCTGACTTGACCTTTCGGGCAGTACCCGCCTGGCATGTGATGGGTTCATCCGGGGTGACGGGCCCAGTTGATATCTTGGCGCACTACCTGGCAATAGGCTGTGCTTTTCAGCCAACACTCCTCTGCCGGATGTCGGTGGATTACAGAGCCCTTTTCAATGCCTGGTGGGCATCGGCTCCTAAGCCCAATATGGCCTCTCAATCACAGCATCTCCCCCAAGAAGGGCTGTTCAGCCTTTGGAAACAGAGGCCTCCCCTCCTGGCATTGGTTTTCGCTTTGACGCCGGCCTGGCTACAACCTCCAGTATGTCTCCTCCGCCTGGTTCAGCTCAAAGTCCCTCCATGTGGCCTCAGATTCTTGGAATCTCCTCCTCTCCTCATTCACCTCCTGGGGATATGCCCACCCCCACCCCTACAGAGGATCCATAATTTCTGAAAATTATGAAAATCATCCATGCATCCCTGGGCACAGAAGACCAAGACACCCCCTCCCCCCAAAAAAGATGGTGCCTAGCACAATATTTGCGCCTTCCTAAGGTGGACTCAGTCATGATCCCACCATTGGTGGTTCTGCACGTTGACGTGTCCTCCACAGTTTGGCAGCAGCCAGCGTACGTTCCTGCCAGTCAAAGGAAGGCTGACTGTCTATATTGAGTCCTGGATGGCAAAGTTCACTTTGCTTCCCATTCTAAGGCCGACCCTTCGGTGTTCGAGGGATCACCGGACTCTAGCAAAGGCCCTGGCCTTCGGAATTGTCCTTCAGATTGGGAATCCAAATTCTTGTACTCAATGGGACACAAAGCCTACGCCTCCTCGACCTTCCTACCGGGTTAGGTTGCTTATTTCACTCAGTTGTCAATGTGTGATTTTCACTTCATACGAACATACAAAATTTGCCAGCAGATAAAGGCCTAGAGGTCTATCAAGTCTGCTCGAATGTGCAGCTAGCACTTCAGTGCCACTTTAATGCCAATAAAACTGTGTGAGCTGATATCTGGAGTGCTTGTTCTTTCTTTGACTCTGCCTCCTTGACCTTAGCCTTGTTGGCTTAAAACTATTTAGCCCACATGCTCATGCATCAACAAACCATTTTTGTACAAATTGGGATCTTGCTCCATTCTACTCCAGACTCCCCTACCCATTCTCAGCTGAAACACCTTCTTGCCTCAGCCTCTAGCGTCGGTGTCTATGCTTTACGGGCCTCCTACGAAATGGTGGACGCAACCACCCATAGTGCGGCCTCCGACATCTGCCTCAGACATCACTCTTGACTTCGTCTGATGAATTTTACCTCAGCAGTCCAGGCCTCCATCTTGGATGCACCTGTTTGAGGCCCTGTCTTGTTCAGGGAAGAAGTTCAGGCACTATTGTCCTCCATTCTGGACTCAGGAGTTCACCTTATACCCGTATCTCAGGGGCACCAGAGTGGTTCACTCAGTCTTCAAAGTTATCACCGACATCCAGACATGAGGGGCAAAAGCAGGGCCCCTTCGGCTGCTAAAGCCAATAGGGCAGAGGGTGCCACATCATCCACATCAGCCCCCATCTTCCTAAACTCAGATGTTACTCCCTTCCTCTCCATCTGCAGAAGACTCAGGGATTCTAGGAGAGGGGGGATAACTATTCGCAGGGAAGGCTTTATCCCCTCCTGTTGTTTTTCTCGCAGTCTTCTTTTCTTCCTCGGGGCTCCCCTTCCACATGGGATGCCCCAGGTGTGACCAGATGTCAGGCCTTGACCCTCCTGGTCTCCCTTTTAAATGGAGAACTAGGACTTATTCTGGGGTTTCCGAGACTCACGCTCTGTCCCTGCTGGCAGTGGGCAGATCCTTGGTGGAGCCTGCTCTCTGTTGCAGGAACCAATCCTGTTTGTTCTGGGGCGGTGTCTTCAGTCCCTCCTTGACCACGCGCTGGTGGTATGTGACAGGGTTGAATAAGGCCCTGTCCCAGTTGTTCTGGAGAAAGAGTTTAAATGCAAGGATCTGTTCTATTCTCTCCTTTTCTCTCTCTCTCTCTTCTCTGGTTGCACAACCAAATTTTCTCGTGAGACCTGGGACTTGATCACCTCAACGGTCTTGCAATTCTCTGCCTCTCGCTATCTCTCTACCTTCTCTTGCTGTCCTGTCCCCCCCCCCAACATATCTACTGGTATAAAAATATATGTGAATCATTATGTGGAAATGCAGCTAATATTGGGATCCCTTTGTTTAGAAATGTATATAGTTAATACTGTTTAAATTATTGCAAAAAGCTGTTTGGAACTCAAGGGGTTAACCTGAGAAGCTAGTTTGCAAACTCTCTGAGAAGCTGTAAGCAAGAGGTCAGTTCTTGGTCACAATGTTCTTTTTGCCGCATTTGTTGAAACTTACATGAACACCATGTGAGAAACATGCTGTTTTCTTAATGAGCGGGGAATGCAAAGACTTATAAAAAATAACTGCAATTTCTTGCAAGAGAAAACCATGGAGACTGAGGTTGGAAATTGAGAAGAAACCCAGATGGACTTTCTCTGTTTATACTGCCTTTATAAATAGTTACACTGAACAATTTTATTTTTTTGTTTTACTGTTAATAATAAATCACTTGTTGCAAATTTTACAACTGCTTCTGGTTTTCCTATGCTTCCTAACCTGTGCCTTGATGACAGATGGTGTGAGCGGTGGGATTTATGCCATGCATACTCTAAGCCAGGAGTTTTGTGTGTGGGTACTAGACCTGGTACCAAGGAAAAAATAGAAGAAAGGTATGGATTCAGCAGCAGCAAGCCCAGGTGTGGTTACCGGGAGAATGGCAGTCAAACTAGCAGAGACAGAAGTCTAAGCTGAGACTGTACAGCCAGCACCAGTTATAGAAAAAGAACAGGCAACCTGAAAGCCTGACTACCTTTTTCAAATGGTGGGCTATACAACAAAAAGAGACGGAGAAACCGAGAAGAGAGAAGATGTAGTAGACAGAACAAGAGATTCAATGTTTAGAAGCACAGATAAAAGAAATGCAGCAACTCGATTAGCAGAGAAGAGAGATCCAGTGACAGGAGTGGCGATGGGAGGATGCCTTGCAAGTTCTCAAAGCTGGAGGATCTGGCACAGTTCCAGATGAGCAACAGGACACAGACAACTTGAAATACATTAAATTACAAAGTTGTGCCCCTCCAATGATATTAAAGAATACCTGACAACTTCTGAAAGGGCTGTCAGTGGCCAAAGCAGCAATGGGCAATCAGATTGGTACCTTACCTGACAGGCAAAGCCCAACTTGCCTACAGCAGTATGGACACTGGACAGTCAGAAAACTATGACCTGCTGAAAAGTGAAATCCTGAAAAGGTATGACATCTCAGGAGAGACCTACAGGCAGAGATTTCGATCTCTGAATTACAACTTGGTCGACAATCCTTGAGAAGCCTTCACCCGACTCAGAGAACTCCTTATAAACTGGCTCCCACCAGAGAGCAGAACAGTCCCACAGATCATAGACACATTTGCAATGGAGCAATTCATCAACATCCTGTCTACAGATGTGTGGCTTTGGGTAAAGGAACACCGACCAGAAAGTGGGGAAAAGGCCGTTTCTTTGGCCAAAGACTACTAAATGTCCAAACGCCACAACAGCAAGGTAACAGTAAGACACTCTTTTTCCCATTTAAACTCCAAGTCTGATAAGAACTCTGATGGGGGTAACAAATCTGTGCCCAAAGATGTTATTTGCTATAGCTGTAATAAACCAGGTCATATTGCAAGAAATTGCCGTAGTAAGAAGAGCGACACTAGAGCAGATTTGTCCTTAGCAAATTGGGGCAAGTATTTAACAGATGTGAAGGTGGGAGATAAAACTGTGAAGGGACTTGTAGATTTGGGAAGCAGACAGACCGTGGTGCATATTAAAGCGCTGGGAAAACAATGTCCAAAGGGACCAGGTACTGGTGTCTTCTGCATTCACAGGGATGCGCAATACTATCCCACCAACCAAGTGACTCTTGACTATTAATGGGATGTCGCACAAAATGAAAGTGGGGGTAGTACCCAAGGTCTTCCCTTGTCAGTCTTCACCAATCATTACTGTTGGGTGTAAGCCGGATGTGTGCACCCACCATAGGAGCTTTTTTTTTTTTGGAGGGAGGAGTCAGCACTGACAGTGCCGCCCACGAGCAGAATGCACTATGTGGTGCATGAGGAGCGGCAGTTAGGTGTCGCAGATGACTCCTCCATCCCAGTTCTGTTTCTCCTGCAGTCAAGGCCATATCTGCTGCACGAGTTTGGAAAGTTTGCTACGCTGTTAGTTTTTCAATGCCAATTTCGACTTCCCATCCTAGTTCTCTATCCCGATACTGTTGAACCGGTAAGACAGTTTCACTTTCTTTTTTCCCTGACGGTGCCGGGATCTATTGCTGTTTTACAGTTTATTTCACATCATGCCTGGTTAGGAGCTAAGCTGAAGTCTAAAATGGGCCGCGCTCCCATGCGTCAGTGCTCCTGTGGCCTGCACTTTTCTGTTACGGACCGGCAGGATGATTGCCTTCGGTGCCTGGGACCCAACCACAACATGGATAGATGTGATGCCTGTTTTTCCATGGACTGCCGTGTACTGGAGAGCCTCACGTTCAAAGTCTGCAGGGCTCCACTGACTTTCGGAGGGCGACGTTGCCCTCAGGCCTCCCAGGCCAGGATTTTAGGCCCTTCCTCTGGGTCCCATCCCGGGTCTATACAGCCCAGCGAGGAGGAAGCCTCCTCAGCTTCTCGCCTTGCCGAGCAGGAGGCCTCTTCCACGGTGTCAGAGGAGTGGTGTGGCTCAGAAAATCAATCAGTCTAGACTCTAAATTTCATCCTGGACATAGGGTGCTCAAACAGGAGAGTGCATTAATACTCCAGAGCTGAAATATCTTTAAAATAAAAAAAATGAAAGCAGGGGTCAGCATTTTATCAATGTAGAAACAATTCCATTTATTAAATATCACAAAAATACACACATAAAAAAAGGCAGATCTAACCCAAAGCAGGATAGACATGCAGAAAACAAGTAAAAAAGCTAGAGTCCCAGGTCTCTTATAACGTCTGCAATCCACACTGTGTTGGTAAGCGTTACCTCAAAGAATCAAATAATATGCCCCAACATGACCAGAATCGCAGAAACTGCAGAAAGATATGTGTGCAAGGCAATATAGAATGCTGATAATAACGCTAAGGTAAGAAAAAAAAAAAAAGCCAAATAGACACTCGTGGTGCGACTGAGACGCAGAGAAAATGGCTCAATGAAAAGTGGGAGTGGCTCCTCCTGGAGTCACGTCGCTGACACTGTCCTGGCAGTCACCTCCTCCAAGGTGCAGGCTTCCTCAGTGTTGTGGCCTACGGCTACTGTGTCCGGTACTGGTGTCCCCTTGACACTGCTTTGCGGTGCCAATTGCGGCACCAGTGATCGAGGCTGTGTTGCAGCGCTAGTGTTTTGGGCGACTCCTCTGGCAGCGCCGTTTTGGGTTTCAGTGCAGTGCACAGGGCTGGGGACTCAGACGGGGCCATCAGTGAGTTTGCACTGGGCTCCGGGGTTGTGGGCGGTGTAGTGGACCTGATTGGCGCCGTGCCCTGGGACAGTGCCATCTCCAGAGAATCTCCAGGGGTGGCTAATATTGAAGTCCTTCTGGTCACCTCCTTTTCGGAGAGGGATGGCTCAGATTTGGATCCAGACTGGCTCCCTGATTCTTTGGGACCGGAGGTCTCTGTGGAACGTGGTGTCAGGCAGCCCAGTGGGCCGGCCCTATCCCTGAGTCTCCAGAGCATCCTACTCCCAAAGAACCCTCGGCCGGGGGTGGTCTGGGGTCTTTTGGGCTGGTGGTTCTGAGACTGGGGAGAGGGGTTTCTCCTCCGAGAGGGCTGAGGCTGCTGCCAGTGCTGGTGCCGCTGCAACCCCCCAGGAGGGGTTGGAGACCCTTGTTTCTGTGGTCTCCTTCGGGGGCCTACAGACCAGGGGACTTCCTCGCTGGTGTCGAGGAAGAGGGCGTCCTCAGTCTGAGGGGTTGAGGGGCTCGGGTGAAGGGAGGTGGCACTCTCCTGCCACCCCTCGGGGCGCAGGGAGGAGCTGCAGCGCTAAGCCTCGACTCTCCTTCTCGGATTCCAGGGTACCCCCTGGTGGCAGCACGGAGCATTGCCCTTCTGGACACATGCAACCCCAGGTGCGTCACAGGGGACATTCCCCATCTGGGCTTTTCCGGAGTTTGCAACCCAGTTTGATCTCAGGGACCCCTCCAGTTCAGGTTCTGTTCCCTGGATTCCAGAGCCCTGGCAGAAGTCAGGCACCTCCCTGCAGGTGCCCATCTCCTATCCCTCTGCAGCCACCCTCCCCAGGCCATGTTGGTCCTACGAGGCCTTTAACCTGAGAGATTTTCAGATCCACTGCAGCGGCCTTCCCGTCATATGTCAGGGCCACGGATGAGCGGGTCTTTTGCCTGTCCCCTCCTCCACAGGAGTCTTCTGAACAATCGAGTTCCTCGTCCTCCTCGACTCCCTCTTCTGAGGGAGAGGAACCCAACATTCATCTATCTTCCGATGCTGATTTCACAGAATATCAGCATTTCCTTTCAAGGATGGTTCGAGATCTCCATAGCTCCTACATTTGCAGGGACAATATTGAGCGGCAGACGCGTGAATGCCTCAGTAAGTTCAGTGCCTACCACCTGGTGGTGCCATCCTGGCCTATTCATAGAAACATAGACTTTGACGGCAGATAAGGACCACTTGGCCCATCTAGTCTGCCCATTTCCCTACCTACAGGATAGGCCGCAGATCCTAGTTAACCAACAGCCTATTTCTTCCTACCCCCCACAAGAATTGCCTTATGTCTGTCCCATGCATTCTTGAATTCTCCCACAGTTTTAGACCCCACAACCTCCTCAGGAAGGCTGTTCCATGCATCCACTACCCTCTCTGTGAAATAATACTTCCTCACATTGCCCCTGAACCGCGCCCCTCTATCTTTAAATTGTGTCCCCTTGTTCTTGCACGTCTCTTTTTCTGAAAGATGCTACCCTCTTGGACTTTGTTGATTCCACTGAGGTACTTAAAAGTTTCTATCATGTTCCCCCTCTCCCTTTTTTCCTCAAGGGTATACATATTAAGCTCCTTTAGTCTCTCTTCATACGGTTTCTCTTGCAGACCCTGCACCATTTTAGTTGCCCTCCTCTGGACTGCCTCTATCCTGTCTATGTCCTTGCAGAGATGAGGTCTCCAGAACTGGACGCAGTACTTCAGATGGGGTCTCACCAACTGTCTGTACAAAGGGATAACAACTTCCTGTTTTCTGCTGCTGATGCCTCTCCTATGCATCCCAGTATACCCCCAGCCCTCCCTACTGCCTTTTCACATTGCTTGCTAACCTAAGGTCATCTGATATGATTACCCCCAGGTCCCTTTCCTTTTTAAGTTCATGGCGCTGCATGCGCATGAAACGCTTGGGAGAGTAACACACTTGGAGGCATAGCCTCCCACCCAATGCACTGCTCCCTTGAGCAAGCGTGGTATGTCCTGCACCAATGGGTGCAGGAGCTCAGTATGACAGCGTGTTCCTCTGCTTCAAAGGAAAGCACGCTGCCATACTGGCGCCCGCCTATATCACTGGCGCTATCTCCCCAGCGCCCGTCATACGCCCCAAAGCTTTGGTGCCACGCTGAGAGCCCACCCCAGAGTGGAAAATGTTGTTGCTGACGGGTGTCCAATCCCTACTAGGAGCCACACCAGCATGGCAAATGGTTGTTACTTTGCCGGCGAAATTACCAATCCCCGTCGCTCCTCGCCAGCGTAGTTTGCCGACAGGGTGCCCAATCCCCGTCGGCTCCTCTTCCCACCCCCAGTCATTCTGCCACGCTGGGAGCCCACCCCACTGTGGCAAATGTCCCACGCTGCTTTTTTATTTTTCAACCTGTAAAACAAAAGCGGTCCCTACGTGCGCTGCCTCCAGCCCCCCACAGCGCGCACCCACCCACTGCGCCAAGCCCCCTCACCCCATGCTCACCTCGGACTCTGGCGCGACGATCTTCGTGGACCGGGAACCGTCTGCACTCTTCAAAGCGACCGCAAACTGAGGAAATGCCGTAAGCTGTATAATGGGCTACATAGTGGGGTTTCAACTTTATTGCATATCTCAGTCATTTTTTGAATTTTTTGCACCAAATTTTCAACATGGGGTTTTTGGGACCCCTTCTCATGAGTGATGTCACTGTCATGACGTTATTCGGGCCTGAAGGGTGATTTCGCAGGCACTGCGCAGTCACTGCGTGAAATCACCCTTCAGCCTTGAGTAGCACCATGACAGTGACATCATTCATGAGAAGGGGTCCCAAAAACCTCAGGTTGAAAATTTGGTGCAAAAATTCCAAAAAATGACTGTTTTACGAGCGTGCGTTGCGCAGTTCCTACACAGGCTCGTAAGTTCGTGAATTTTCAATATTTTCACTCCAGATTTTCAAAATTGCCATTTTATCACACCTTCTTATGAGCTGTATAGCTGTCATTTTTCACATCTCACCCAAAACGTGTTTCCGCCCATGTAGCGCACAGTGGCACAGTCGGTGTGCGAAATCAATGTATGGAACACATTAAGAAAATCACAGTGACACTGTTCATGAGCAGAGGTCTTAAAATGGCTATGTTGAAAATTTGGTGAAAAAATTCCTAAAAATGACTGTTTTACGAGCATGCGTTGCGCAGTTCCTACGCACGCTCGTACGTTTGTAATTTTCAATATTTGCACTCCAGATTTTCAACATTGCCATTTTACCACACCTCCTCATGAGCAGTACAGCTGTCATTTTTCACATTCTGCCCAAAATGTGTTTCTGCCCATGTAGCGCACAATGGCGCAGTCGGTGTGCGAACTCATTGTATGGGACACATTAAGAAAATCACAGTGACACTGATCATGAGCAGAGGTCTTAAAATCGCTGTGCTGAAAATTTGGTGAAAAAATTCCTAAAAATGACTGTTTTATGACCTGTTGCGCAGTTCCAACGCACGTCAGAAGCTCTGTAAATTTTCAATATTTTCACCCAGATTTTCAACATTGCCATTTTCACCATTACCTTATGAGCAGACAGCTGTCATTTTCACATCCTGCCCAAAACGTGTTTCCACCTATGTAACGCACAATGGGGGTAGCAACAAGGTCATGCTGACAATTTATTGTGCAAATACCAGCAATCGCACAGGGCATTAGGGTAAAGCACCATACATGCCAAACACCACTGCAAATACCTGCAAGCGAACATTCGGCATTGACAAATGCGTGTTTGTTGTTGTTACTACCTCCCCCCCAAATTGTGTATTCTTTCCCTGGGTTCTTGTTTCCCAGGTGCATTATTTTGCACTTCTTTACATTGAATCCTAACTGCCATACTTCTGACCATTCCTCCAACCTTGCCAAGTCCCTTCTCATCTTTTCCACGCCTCCTTGTAACCCTGTTGCAGATCTTTGTGTCATCCGCAGAGAGGCATACTTTTCCTTCCAGTCCCTCTGCAATGTCACTTATGAAGACATTAAAAAGGACTGAACCCTGCGGTACCCCACTAGTAACCCCTCTTTCTTCAGAGTGGACTCCATTTACAATTACCTTCTGTGTTCTGTTGTCCAGCCAATGTTTTACCCAGACTACCAGCCTGGGAGCCACTCCCAGGCTGGTTAATTGTGACTATTAATCTTTGTGTGGGACTGTGTCAAATGCCTTGCTAAAGTCTAGGTAGCCATGTCCACAGCCCCTCCCTGGTCTACTACTTTGGTCACCCAGTCAAAGAAATCTATTAGATTCGTCTGACATGACCTTTCCGCTGTGAACCCATGCTGCCTTGGGTCCCGTGCCCCACTGGCCTCTAGGTACTCAACTATTCTTTCCTTCAGCAGTGACTCCATCACTTTCCCTACCACAGAGGTCAAACTGACAGGTCTGTAGTTTCCTGCCTCTGTCTTGGTCCCACTTTTGTGAAGGGGAATCACATCCGCTGTCCTCCAGTCCTCGGGTACCACACCATCCTCCCATGAGTTATTAAAGAGTAGCCAGTGGTTTCACTAGTTCCCCCCTTAATTCTTTTAGAATTCTGGGGTGAATTCCATCAGGCCCCATTGCTTTGTCCACCTTCAGTTTTAGGAGTTCTTGCAGAACCCTTTCTTCTGTGAAAGGACTGGGATCGACCCCCCTCTTAAGAGTGCTTCTGTTAATTGGATTAGGCACTTCCCTCCTCTTTTGTAAATACTGAGCAGAAATATTCGTTCAGTATCCCTGCTTTTCACTGTCCCCTCTGCCCACCCACCATTCATTCTATTCAGCCTCACTATCCCTCCTTTGTCTTTCTAAGCTCGCTGATGTACCTATAAAAGATTTTATCCCCCTTCTTAACCGAGTTGGCTATCTTTTCCTCAGTTTGGGCCTTTGCTATTCTGACTTCCCTCACTGCTTCCTTCTGCCTTAACTGGTACAGCTCTGTCCTGCTCCTTCTGTGTTTCCTTATACTTCCGGAATGCTATCTTTTTCTTCCCGACTTTCACAGCCACTTCTTTTGAGAATCACAGTGACTTTTTCTTTCATTTTGATTTGTTTATTTGCTTCACACAAAGGCTTGTTGCCTCTGTGATGGCAGTTTTGATGATTCCCCATTGTTGCTCCACATCTCCTTCTAGCCTGTTTGCTAGTGCTTTTCTGAGGCACTCTCCCATCTTGCCAAAGTCAGCCCTCCTGAAGTCCCCTCCAGGAAGTGTCTATCCGCACCTGGCAGTCTCCAGCTTACCCTGTTCCAGCCCCAGCAGACTGCAGGAGGAGGTATTGTGCCCCCCCGGGAGTCTCCAGGTTCTCTCCCTCACCCTCCTTCGGGCCTGATGACCCAAGACACTCCCTCCAGGCTTCGGCGTGCAACCGTCCACTTGATCAGGATTCAATACAATTCACTGGGTGGGGACGAAGGGTTTTCTCTTCCACTCACACATTGACGTGCTTGTGTCACATCAGGCACACCATGCTGAAACGCTAGCATTTCTGCCTGATTCAGAGCAATCTCGACAGGCCATTGCCCTCTCCGCCATAGGTCTGGAACTGGCAAGGCACCAAGCAAGGGCATCTTATGACGCCAATGAGGTGGTTCCAGGCTTGCAGGAACAGCGATCTGTATGAGACAGACGGCGTGGCTTCGTATGTCAAGATTGCCACCCCTGGCCCGGCATAGGATGATCTGCTCTGCCTTCCAGGGGACCTGTCTTTTTTTTCCAGCAGGGCTAGGAGGATTCTTCAGGGGCTTCCTCCATCCCCTCCTCTTTAGGGGACACCTCCTAGCTCTCCTCTGCCTTAGACTTGTCGGTCTAGTATGGCTAGGGTCTCCTTCTCCTGTTTTCCACCAACAGGAGGCTGAGGGTCCTGTTCCCTCAGGGCTGTGCTAGGCTCCTTTCAGGGAGCTTGGTACTCACCCAACAGTAATGAATGGTGAAGATTGACAAGGGAAGATATGGAAATTATGTTCCTACTGTAATTCTTTATCTTCTCTTGCATCTTCACCATTCATTACTGAATCCCGCCCACCTTCCCCTTATGGGCCTCATTTCTTGGGTGTCTCCCCCACCTTGCTCACCCTCCCACCTTGAGGCCAATTGGGGGCTGAGTCCCCTTGGTACCGCATGACCTTCTTTTCCTTCTCTGAAGACACAGAGGGTTCGAACTGAGAAGATGAGTAGGGCTTTGCCCTTAACTTCTGAAGGAACTCTTTCCGACTCTCTCTTTGCTGTGGTGTCCCCAGAATTTGGGCTTCTCCATATTTCATGAGTTTTTTTCCTATGGCTTGTACTTCTTAAGACACTCCTAGGGAGTCGGAAGGAGTTTCCTTCCCTGTCTCTGTTTGTTTTCCACACAAATATATTGCACCCTTCTTGAAGGGGCTCCTGTACTAGTACTCTGTGATGCGACTGTGTACTCATTTTCTCCTGCACCTAGTCGGGGCTCTCTCCTCTTCGGAACAGATAATTTTTCCCCTGTTGGGGACAATCTGTGAGCTCTCGGCTTAGGTTGTGGTTAATTGGATAGCTGGGTGGGAAGGGAAATCTGCCTTCTCGAAGACAAGCTGTACAGATGGTTCAATTGAGCCACCTAATAGCAGCCATTGGCTGAAGGGATCCTTGCTCCCTTGTCTGCAGTCTTTTTAGGACTGGTAAGCTCAAGCCAGTTTCTCCCAATGGCCGTGGCAGATTCCCCCCCTTCCTCCCTGCTATCCTTTTCTTCTTCTTTTTTTTCTCTTCTATCCTTATCTTTTCTTCTCTCAGAGCCACCCAAGAAGTGAGACCCTGCGGTCCCTTAGGATAGGGTTCTTCTTTTCTCTCCTCTCTTCGTCTTATTCCTTTTTCAGTTTATTTCCTTTCCTTTGTCTATCCCTCGGCTTTCTGCCTCTTTCTTCCTTTTCTAACCTATTTTCACCTCTGGCTTTACAGAACTGGGATGGAGGAGGAGGAGGAGTCTGCGGCGCCTATATCGGCTGCCCCTTGCACACCACATAGTGCGTTCTGCTCGTGGGCGGCGCCATCAATGCCAACTCCTTCCTCAAAACAAAAAGGCTCCCATGGCAGGTGCGCGCATCCAGCTTACACCCAACAGTAATGAATAGTGAAGATACAAGAGAAGATCAAGAATTGCGGTAGGTATGTAATTTTCATTTACCTGCACATGTGATTATTGGAAATGATTTTCCAGGATTTACTGAGGTAATCAAAGAGGAAGTAAATCCTGATGTTTCAGCAGTTGTGGTGACAAGAACTCAGGCAAAGAAAATCTCAGATGGTGGGGACTCTCTTCCTTTTGCTGATTTTGATTCTGACTTGTTTGAGCACAGCTCCAAGATTCAGAAGCCCAGGAAAGAAAGACGTCGCCCGAAGAAACAGTGGCAACAAAAGACTGACGGGCATAAAGGATTAACATATGAAAATGCTGAAACTAAACTGATAACTGATTGTGATCTTCTTTCAGAGCAAGCTAATGATGTTTCTGTCCAGGGTTATTTTAAGCAGCTGGGGGTGAAATCAAGACAGCGTGAACCTATGTTTAAAAAATATATTGGGCTACTGTACAGAATGTGGGTTGAACCTTAGACACAGGACCAGATAAAACAATTGGTTATACCACAAAAGTATAGATATGAGTTGTTACAGATAGCACATGATAGTCCTATGGCTGGTCACTCAGAGGGATCGCACCCTTCCCTGATTGCTATACAAATTTTACTGGCCTGGAATTCATGAAGATGTTGCTACCTATTGCAGTTATTGTGCCGAGTGTCAGAAAGTAGCCCCAGTGACTGACTGAAAAAGACAAGGTGCCCCTACCCTTGATAGATGTGCCTTTTGAGAGAATTGCAATGGATGTGGTTGGCCCCTTAGACAAAAGTAAAAAGGGTAATAGATTTATCCTGGTAGTATGCGACTATGCTACTCAGTACCCAGAAGCAGTTCCAATGCGTACTGCCACAGCCCCAAAAGTGGCAGCAGAGCTTTCCAAATGTTTCAGCAGGGTGGGCATACCTAAAGAAATCATTACTGATCAGGGTAGTAATTTTGGTGCTTCATTACTTAAGGAGCTGTACAGACTACTAGGTATCACTGCCATAAGAACCTCCCCTTATCACCCTCAGACAGGTGGTCTTGAGCATTTTTATCAAACCCTAAAATGCATGATAAGAAAGGTTTGTAAAAGGGGAAGGGAAAGACTGGGACCAGTACTTACCTTACCTGCTTTTTGCTTACAGAGAAATACCACAGGCATCAACAGGTTTTTCACCATTTGAAATGCTGTATGGTAGACAACCTAGAGGGTCACTAGATGTAATAAAAGAAACATGGGAAGATAACCCCAATCAGAAACAATGTATTACATCTTATATGTGTGCCCTGAGAAAGAAGCTGGCAAAATATGTTGAAATCGCCCATAGTAATCAGGAAGAGGCCCAAAATCAGCAGAAGGTGTATTACTACCATGGAATAAAAGAAAAGGTTACTGCTGATGCCGTAAAGGTGAATGTTTCCTTAACCTCCGAACAAACCACAGAAATTGGTAACTTGCTAAAGACATTTAACAGTACTTTTACCACAGTGCCAGGCCAAGCACGTAATAGTGACAAAGAATGCTCACCCTGTTAAAAAAAAATATACAGATTACCAGAGCGGCTAAGAGCTGATGTGGTTAAGGAAATTCAAAAACTGAAAGAACTGGGTATCGTAGAAGAGTAAAGAAGTGCTTGATCATCACCAGTGGTGATTGTAAACAAAAAGGAAGTGGGTGTAACAGTCTGCCTTGATTTTAGGAAATTTAAGTGTCAGAATTTGACAGTTATCCTATGCTAAGAATAGATGATTTGGAGGACAGACAGGGGAGTGCCAAATGTATCAGTACCCTCAATCTCACCAAGGGTTACTGGCAACTCCCCCTAGCTAAAGAATCCAGAAACAAAACTGCATTTGGCACTCCAGTTGGATTCTATCAGTTCACCACCATGCCATTTGGTTTACGTGGCATACCTGCTACATTTCAGCGGTACATGGATGTAATTTTATCCCCTCACACTGGTAATTGTGCTGCATACCTGGATGATGTGTATAGTCCAGAGTGGAAAAGCCATCTGGAGCAGTTCTCCAATCAATCAAAAAGGCAGGTCTGACAATTAATCCTACCAAGTGTGCATTGGGCATGCAGGAAACAAGATATTTGGGCTATGTTTTGGGAAATGGAGACACCAAGCCAGAGGTTTCCAAGATATAAGCTGTAGCTAACAGCCCTGTCCCCAAAACCAAGAAACATGTCAGGTCATTTTTAGGGCTGGCTGGTTATTATCAGAGATTTGTTCCCAACTTTGCAGAGTTAGCTACTCCCCTCACTGAACTCGCGAAGAAACTGTTCCTGAATAATGTGAAATGGACCCCAGAGTGTGACAAAGATTTTCGGGCCATTAAGGCTGCATTATGTTCAGCCCCTGTTTTAAGAAGCCCAAATTTTGATAAACAATTTCTGTTACAGACTGATGCATCAGAGGTAGGCTTAGGTGCAGTCTGGAGGCAAAATATAGATGGAAGAGAACATCCTGTTCTGTATATAAGTAGGAAATTGCATGAGAGAGAGAAAAGATATTCTGCTATTGAAAAGGAATGTCTTGCGGCAAAGTGGGCCATGGAGTCCCTTAAGTTTTACCTACTAGAAGCTGACCTTGTACTTGTAACAAATCACAGTCCTCTCTGTTGGCTTAACCAAATGAAGAATAACAATTCTAGAATCACACGGTTGTACCTGGCATCACAGCCATTTAAATTTAAAGTGATGCACAAATCTGGGAAAGAGAATGTCTGTGCTGATTTTCTGTCAAGATATGGATCAGGAGTTGAGAATTTTGAAGGCTGAAAAAAAAAGTGTGAGAGTTGAAACTTCTCTGTTTGATATGCTGCACATGCACTGCACTATAAAGATTATAAGCTACTGTCATGTTAAAGGAGAATTTAAAGAAAGTTTTGGAAACCTGTTTTTGTAAAACAGGTTCCCTCTTGGGGGTATGTGACAGGGTTTATTAAGGCCCTGTCCCAGTTGTTCTGTAGAAAGAGTTTAAATGTAAGGATCTGTTCTATTATCTCCCTTTCTGTCTGGTTGTGCAACCAAATTTTCTCGTGAGACCTAGGACTTGATCACCCCGATGGTCTTGCAGTTCTCTGCCTCTACCCATCTCACTGCCTTCTCTTGCTGTTCTGTCTTTTCTCCCGCTTTGCATATCTACTGTATAAAAGTATATGTGAATCATTATGTGGAAATATAGTTAATACTGGGATCCCTTTGTTTAGAAATGTATATAGCTCTTATCTGTGTCAGTCTTCACCATTCATCACTATTGGGTAATAGCTCCAGAGCTAGGACCCCATGGGAGACTTAGTATTTTTTTTCCTAGGGTCAGAGTCAATGCAGGGGTAGTGGTGGCACTCATGGGTTGGCCGTTAACTGCTGTCAACTCCGCCCTCGCTCCAGTTCTTCTTCTCCCGCCATCGAGTGAGGACCTCATGAGGAGACTACTAGCAAAATATGTTTCTGTGGCCTAGTTCATCATGATATTTCATCTCGGTTCTGTTTCACCAACTACTTGACACCGCTTCTTCGGATCTGGTAAGACCGTTCCTTTCTTTAAGCAATGTTGAAACTGTTTTTGTGTTGATTTGTCATTCAGTCATGCCTCATCCCAGGGACAAGAAAACATTGAAGGCGGGCCGGCCACCTATGCATTGGTGTCCCTGTGGCCATCTTTACTCCATCTCGGACCAGCATGCCAGCTGTCTTTCCTGCCTTGGCCCAGCCCATGACATGGACAACTGCAATGCCTTCTTCTCAGTGGACTGCCGAGTTCTCGAGATGAGCACGTTTAAAGTCGGGCGTGCATCACCAACTTTTGGGAGGCAGTTTCGCAGTCGGCGGGACAAGGCAAGGACTCTTTACCCTTCCTCTGGGTCCCCTCCCAGTTCTATACAGCCTGTGGAGGAGGGGGCCTCTGGCAGTTTCAGCCTTGCCTTGGCAGGGGTTCCTCCTGCGGTGCAGGGGGCCCAGTCCGGCCCTCTCAGTGGGTTGGGCAGGAGGTACCACATTGGCAATTGTTTCTTCAGAAGTGAAGGCTCCCCTGGTGTTGAGTTCTGGGGCCTGGGCCGACACTGTCCTCGGCACCGTCTGTCAGTACTGCCCTTGGCTCCGGTGTCACCTGTGGCACCGGGGCCCCCGGCAGTGCCGTGGATGGTGCTGGGCCATCCCTTGGTGCTGTTTCTTCCTCTGGCACCATTCATGGTGACAGAGAGGAGAGTGGCACTGTGGGAAGTGCAGAACCTGAGGCCGGTGCTGCCTTCAACTCTGGCACCATTGCGTGGTGCCGAGCAAGAAAGAACAGCGCCCGCCAGTCAGTGCCGCCGCGACTCCGGTGCCATTTGCGGTGCTGGGGCGAGAGGCGGCACTGCAGTTGGTGCCTGCTGACTCCAGTGCCATTCATGGTGCCAGGGGAAGGGCGGCACAGTACTGTGCCCGGCTCTGGTGCCGCTCACGGTGCTAGGGCTGAGGCCAGCGCAGCTCGTGGTCCCGGAACTGGCAAGGAGTGGGTAGTTGTCTGGCATCGGACCTCTTCGTCTACCTCCTCGGAGGGGGATTCACCCAATAGTGGTGAATGGTGAAGATTGACACAGATAAGATATGAAAATTACGTATGTACCGTAATTCTTGATCTTTCTGTGTATGTTCACCATTCATCACTAAATCCTGCCCACCTTCCCCCTTGGGCCTTAGTCTCTGGGCAATCCCCCTCCCCCTGCGTGTCTCTCTGTTGTATCCACTCCCCTCCTCTCCCTCTCCTCGTGGTGAGGAGGAAGGGGACCCTTGGAGACGCACGGGGAGGAGTTCTTTCCTAGGGGGGGTCTTGGGAGGGGTGTCCTTTTCTCTCCCTTCCTTGTCCTTGGCTCAGTCCCCAACCCCCTTGAAGTCCAGTGTGGGGGGAGAGCAGGAAATTCCTGAGGACCCCCCTCTCTAACCCTTTATTCTTTTTATTTTAAGTGTCATTTTGGGAATACCCCTCCCCATCTTCAGTTTAGTTTTTTTCCCCCTTTTTGAAGTTTTCTCCTTAGTTTGGTGGAAGGAAGGGACCCTCTCCCTGTCGATCTCTGTGTTCCCCTAAAGTGTTACTTCTGTGGGGCTATCTGCAGCTTGTGAAGCAGTCCAGGCTTTCTGCCTATTGTTGCAGTCTAGAAGTGGTTAAAATCTTCTCCTTTTCGAGGTCCAGGTCCACATCAGTCAAGGAGTGGGGTCCTTCCCTCCCCCCATTTCTTTTCCTCTTCTACCCTCCCTTTCCCATCCCTACCTCTTCTTCCAGAGATTGTGGCCCCCTCTTCCCAATCCCTTAGGCTGTTCCTCTCTCTCTTTTCTGTCCTCTCTGTCATTTATTTCTCCTTTTAGTTATATCCTTTCCTTTTGTCTATCCCTTGGGCTCCCTTGCCCCACCCCGCCATCCCTTCCTTCCTTCCTTCCTCTCTCTCCAGCATCTCAGAACCGGTGGGAGGGCGGAGTCAACAGCAGTTAACGGGCAACCCAGGAGCGCCACATAAAACGTCAGCCTCTAGGGCGGTGCTGCCCCTGTGTCAACTCTGCCTCTATGGGAAAAAAGTCTCCCACAAGGTCCTAGCTCTGGAGCGATTACCCAATAGTGATGAATGGTGAAGAAAGATCAAGAATTACGGTATGTACGTAATTATCATTTTTTTTTTACTATTGAAATGATTGCAAAAAGCAGTTTGGAACTCAAGGGGTTAACCTGAGAAGCTAGTTTGCAAACTCTCTGAGAAGCTGTAAGCAAGAGGTCAGTTCTCGGTCACAGTGTTCTTTTTGATGCACTTGTTGAAACTTACAAGAACACTATGAGAAGCATGCTGTTTTCTTAACGAGCGGGGGTTGCAAAGACTTATAAAAACAGCTGCAATTTCTTGCAAGAGAAAAACACGAGATTGAGATTGGAAATTGAGAAGAAAAGAGATGGACTTTCTCTGTTTATACTGCCTTTGTAAATAGTTACACTGAACAATTTTTTTATTTTAATGTTAATAATAAAGCACTTGTTGCGAATTTTACAACTGCTCCTGATTTTACTATGCTTCCTGACCTGTGCCTCGATGACATGGTATTATCCCTCAGGTAACGAATTAGGTCCTAATGTCAGTTCTTAATTTCCTCCAGCCCCGAATTCTCGGGGACCCATCCTGGGAGCTGCTGTGAATTCCCAACTTCAGATGGTTTGGGGCACAAGAGTTCCTTCCAGGTTCCTGATCCTGAGTACTTAAAGATCGGAGCTGTAGCCTGGCTCTCCCCAGGGCTTTTTTAGACTTGTTTGTTTTATTTATTTATACTGATAGGACCATGAACCAAAGTGATCAGTTTTCATGGGTGATCAGTGTATAAATAACGATGAATACAACATAAAAAAAATACATAGTAATAAAAATACAGACAAAGAATTTACAAAAACAATACGTGCGTGTGTGTATATATCTATATTGTGTGTGTGTGTGTGTGTGTATACATATATATATATAATCATCATCATTCAAAACATTTACACTTGCACTCAGTAAATAAATACTCTTTTAACCTATGCCTAAAAGAGCACTAGGAAAGATTCACACATTCTTACAGTCAGAAACGGTCTGAATTGAATTAAAAAAGTAGGTAACATATAAGATAATGCCTTTTGTCTTAATGAAGTACGCATTCTTGGGATGCAAAGAGAAAAATGATCTGTTGATCGAGTATTAACACTGGAGTTCTGTTGTTTGAAAATTGTAGAGAAACAGTCTGGAACCCTTTAAGTATCACCTTTTTTGCCAATAAACCCAATTGAAGTTTATATCTACCAACCAAAGGAAGCCAACCCACTTGCAGAAAAAGATTACAATGATGAACCCTTTGTGGGGATTTTACTACAAATCTAGCAACTGAATTAAGTAACACTTTCATCTTAGATAACAACCCCTCCCTTCAAACAACTTGAAGTCTTGCTGTATTCTGACAAGTGCAGTTAGCCCCAGCCTTTAAACTGCCCAGGAGAACAAAGGGTTAACCTTTCTATGCAGAGCATAGAATGCTGAGCTTGAGCTCGATTGATGTATCTGTCTGTCTCCCTTTGAACGCTAACCGTCAGATTCTTTACTCCACCTCACTGAACAGTCGCTCTGGAGTTTTCTCCTGCAATTCGGTTCGAAAGTCGGTTTAAGTGTCGTTTTTTTGTCGGTTTCTAACCAAAAAAAGTTTCCCGCATAACTCGGTTCAGTCTCTGTCTGTGGTATTGTGAGTACTAGATAGGTTTTGTACTGTGTTTCTGTGTGGAACTTGTAAAAAGAGTGGATCGGTTTGGCCAAACCAATCATTTGTTTAATTCTTGTGTAAATTTTAGTGTGTGGCTACCGGTTCTTATTGGTTCTAAAAAAAAAACGTGTTTTGAAACGTTTTTTTCCAGGACCCGTGACACGGTTAGGAACCGATAAGGGAGTCTTGCCTGGCAGTTGCCGAAAAGAGGGTAAGTTTGGTTAGGTTGGCCATGTCTGAGAAACCCAAGAAAAAAAACTGGCCCACTGGGTTTCAACACTGCAGTGTGGGGAGGTCTTTGCTAAGGCTGATCCCCACACCACCTGTGCTTATTGTCTGGGGTTTGACCACCTCGATTCAGACTGCCACATTTGCAAGAATTTTTCCAAAACTACCCTGGAAAAGAGATTAGGTAGACTGAGGGAAAAGAAGGCCGAGAAGTCTACTGACCCGGATGGCCAGCCCAGTTCGGTTCCGACCGAACCAGAAGGAGTGCCCTCTGACCAGGGCGATACTTCTTCTGGCAAAAGGAGAGCCGATCCCGAGGGGTCAGTTCCGACGAGAAGAAAGCGCAAAGAAAAATCGTCCTGTTCTGATCCAGAAGTCCATGTTCCGATCACCGAAGAAATAGCCAGAGTGATTCGGATTGTGGAATCGCTTCGCCCGGTTCCGACTGATCCAGCACTTTTTGGCAGGGGCTCGGTTCGGTCGGTTCCCCCAGTTCACGATTATACTTTGGAAGAATTTTATGAACCAGAGTTTGAGGAGGAAGGGGAGTTTGATGATGATGGTGATGGTGATGGTGAAAGTCTAGATGTGCCTGTGGAACCGGACATCTCCCCAGACAGACCTTCAGGTGTATCCCCTCCTAGGCTTTCTGAGTCCTCTTCCCACTTTATGTTCTACAGAAAGGTGGCTGAGACCCTCCAACTTCCAATGGAAGAGGCAATGGAGGATCAAGAGGAGCCTGATTATGTAGAAATGATGGACATCCCAGAGTCCAGGAGACTGTCTATTTCCCTCCACACATCTTTTGGGAAACAGACACAAAAAATTCTGAAGTCTCCCAATTCTATACCTCCTGTGGACAGAAGAATGGACAAGAGGTATACACTCTCAGGCTCAGAAACAGAGTTTTTATACCACCAATGCAGCCATGTTGGGGTTGTGCAGGCTGCTGCCTGTGATAAGGCAAGCATTACCTTGGCTTCACACCCCCCAGACAAAGACTCTAGGAAGGTTGATGCCATGGCAAAAAAGCTGTACATGGCATCTTCCCTGGGACTCAGACAGGCAAATTATTTGGTCTATACAGCCAGGTACCAGAAGTCCAGGCAGGACACTGTACTGGCACTGGCTAAACAGGCCTCCCCCCAGCTAGCCAAGGAGCTGGAGGCAGTGGCTGCATATGGGATTGAGGCATCTAAAGTTCAGTTTCATGCTGCTGTAGACTCTAATGATGTGTCATCAAGAGTCATGGCTACATCTGTGGCTCTTCGGAGAATGGCTTGACTCAGATGTACTAGCCTCTCATAGCATACCCAGGCTAAAGCCATGGATTTTCCTGTAGTGGGTAATTCTCTGTTTGGGGAGCAGACAGAGAATTACATGAAGAAAATGGATGAGTACAGGACCACATACAGGAGTGCTAAGGCCAAGGAGAGGCAGGCAGCTCCACAAAGGCAGCAGTCTGGGGGCAGGGGCAGGCCTTTTCAAAGGCCTTTTTACCAAGCACAGGCCTCTTCTTCCTTTTTACAGAGGGGGTTCTTCAGAGGGAGAGGCAGAAGGGGGATGAGCAGGGCTGCATCCACTCCTCAGCCTAAAGCCCCTGCCAAGCAGACACCCTGATGGGCCTGCCCCGGGTCGACTCTCCTATTCCAGTAGGGGGCAGACTGGCTTACTTTGTCCAGGACTGGATGTCTATTACATCAGAAAAGTGGGTCCTGGAAGTGGTAAGCCAGGAACTGGTTCTTAGCTTCAAGAAATTTCCAAAGATGAGAGCCAGATCTTTTCCACCAGCAAATCTCTCGGAAACCCTTGCCCTAGAGGCAGAGGTTTCTTCTCTTCTCTTCTGGCCTTAAGAGCCAGAGAGAGAGTACCTACCCTACACTGGGGCAAAAGACTGTACTCCAGGTACTTCCTGACCCCAAAAAAAGACGGGAGTGGCGACCCATCCTAGACCTAAGATATCTAAACAAACCTCTTTTAAAACCAAAGTTCAAGATGGTAACTCTGGGAATAATCCTTCCCTCTCTAAGGCCAGGAGACTGGTTAGCCTCCCTGGACCTCAAAGATGCCTACTTTCACATTCCCATCAGGTGCTCCCACAGAAAGTACCTCAGGTTCGAATTGCCCTCAGGCCACTATCAGTTCAGAGCAATGCCCTTTAATCTAACCTCAGCCCCAAGAGTTTTCACAAAGTGCCTGGCAGTAGTAGTTGCCTTTCTAAGAAGGCAAAGATTTACATTTTCCATATCTGGACGATTGGCTAATAGTGGGCCAGTCTCCAGACCAAGTCAAGTCTCACCTGCAAGTGACCCAGCAAGTACTCACTTCTCTAGGATTTCTTCTCAACCTTTCCAAGTCAGTTCTTGAACCATTCCAGCTTCTTACCTTTATAGAGGCAGAACTGGACACAGTCAGAGCAAGAGCCTTTCTCCCTCTAGAAAGGGCAAGGTTCTTATGGAACTAGACTCTTTCTTTAGCCTTCGGGTATCTCGACCAGCAAGACATTTCCTCCAGCTCTTGGGCCACATGGCAGCTTCAACAGCAGTGGTCCAAGGGGCAAGATTCCAGATGAGGGATATTCAGTTCCATCTGAGAGCTTTTTGGTCTCAGAGGAAAGATTCCCTTACCAAACTGATCCCAGTGACTCTGACCTTGATCCAAGCCCTCCAATGGTGGCAGGATCAGGACAATTTAAGACAAGGTGTTCCTTTTGCCATGCAGCCTTGTTCAGTGGTCCTTACCATGGACGCTTCTCTTCTGGGCTGGGGAGCCCATCTGGGGGCCCTCACTGCTCAGGGGCTGTGGACCCCCCAAGAATCCCTTCTCCATATCAATCTCTTAGAGCTCAGGGCGGTTTTTCTGGCCCTGAAAGCTTTCTGTCAATCGGTACAGAATAAGGTGGTTCAGGTCAGAACGGACAACACCCCCACCATGTGAGACATCAACAAGCAGGGAGGCACTTGGTCCACGGCCTTGTGCACGGAAGCCATGAAATTGTGGTCCCTGGCTTATTTCCTGCAAATCTCTCTGGTAGCAGTTCACCTTCCAGGGAAGGACAATGTGCTAACAGATGCACTGAGCAGGATCTCTCAGGGCCATCACGAATGGTCCCTGGACCCTCAAGTGTTGAAAGTGATTTTTTCAAGGTGGGGCACTCCAGAGATAGATCTCTTTGCAGCCCCAGACAATCACCCGTTCCCTCTCTTTTGTTGCAGACCTCCTGTCTTGGACTCAGTCCCCCTGGATGCCCTGATTCTGAATTGGGAAGGGAAGTTTCTGTATGCCTTCCTTCCCTTCCCACTCCTGTTCAAAGTTTTAGTCAAAATTAGGTATCCACCTTACAAAGTGATTCTGATTGCTCCAGATTGGGCCAGACAGCCCTGGTACCCCCTGTTGCTGTCCCTAGCAGTCCATCTTCCCCTGTCTCTTCCCAGGAATTACAACCTGTTAGCATCCTCTCAGGGGAGGATTTGGTACCCCAGTCTCCAGTCTCCCAATTTCAAGGCATGGCTCTTGAAGAGTCAGATTTTGCAGATCTGCATATTTCCCAAGGGGTTCTGGATATTCTCAAAGCTTCTCAAAAGCCCTCCACCAGAAAGACTTATAACTACAAATGGAATATATTCAGCATTTGGTGTTCTAAGAAGCATATTTCTCCAGATACTGCTGGATTGCCTACTGTTCTGCATTATATGATCCATCTTAATGGCCTAGGCCTCAGACCTGCTACTCTTAAGGTACACTTGTCCGTTTCTGTCTGTGGGGAAGTCTTCCTCACTATCTTCTCACCCTGTGTTCTGTAAATTTTTTAAAGGATTGCTTCACACCAGTCCTTCTTTTAGAGACCCTGCCCCTGGCTGGGATTTGAATGTTTGCATTGCTGAACTTATGCAACCCCCCACTTTGAGCCTATGTCCTCAGCAGAGCTTAAGTACTTGACTTGGAAAACTGTGTTCTTGGTAGCCATTACCTCTGCCAGGCTATCAGTGAATTGCAAGCCCTGTCAGTGGAACCTGATTTTATCTCCTTTCACAGGGATAAAGTGGTCCTTAGAACCAATAGAAGGTTCTTGCCCAAAGTGGTTTCAGACTTCCATTTAAACCAGTCTATGTCTCTTCCTCTTTTCTTCACTGATCATTCTTCCTCAGGAGAGAGGAGGATACACAGTTTAGATGTTAAAAGAGCCCTTAGTTACTACATAGAGCATACCAAGGGTCACAGGTTTGACTCCCCTCCAGTTCCTCACTTATGGAGAAGTAGGAAAGGGCAAACCTGCCACCAAGAGATCTATTGCCAGGTGGATTGTGTCTTGTATACAATTCTGCTATGACAAACTGGGAAAAACTCCACCATCAGGCCTGAGGGCTCATTCCACAAGAGGTACAGCTGCTTCCCTGGCTGCTGCCAGGGATATCCCTCTCTCTTAGAAATTTGTCAAGCAGCCACCTGGAAAACAGTCCATACCTTTACCAAGCTTTACTCTCTGGATATCCAGGCTAGGAGTGATGCTCGGTTTGGCACAGCAGTACTTCAGAGCCTATTCCCAAAGTAGGTTCTGTCCCTCCTCCATGGAGGTACTGCTTGGTAGTCTGCACTTGTCAGAATACAGCAAGACTTCAAGTTGTTTGAAGAAAAAATTACTCACCTTAGTAATTATGCTTCTTCTATTGGAGTCTTGCTGTATTCTGACCTCCTTCCCTGCCTCCCCTCTCAGAACCTGGTTTTGGGAAGTGGGTGGACAGGTGCAGTGTTGCACCTCAGGGGTGCTCTTTTTACACCCTCTTTTGTGTGGGTGTTTATTTTGTTATATTCCTATTTGGTTTGGGTTTTGAGTTTTGGGTTTCCTGACTTGAGTCTTCTTTTGGTAGTCCAAAACGTTTTGTTGCCAGTTGGCTATTAAAAATGTTGTTTTACAATTTCCACATAGAATACTATTTGAATGTTGCTCGTAAGAATCTGACGGTTAGCATTCAAAGGGAAACAGACAGAGACATCAACTGAGCTCGAGCTCAGCATTCTATGCTCTGCATAGAAAGGTTAACCCTTTGTTCTCCGGGGCAGTTTAAAGACTGGGGCTAACTACACTTGTCAGAATACAGCAAGACTCCAATAGAAGAAACATAATTACTAAGGTGAGTAATTTTTTCTTTCAGTTTAATAAAACAAAACCCCAAAATCAATTAGTGGCAATAAAAAACTTTAAGCCAACAAAAGTCGTGTGGAATCAGTGAGTAGAGGAGATAACCTATATAAGGCCCCAAGCTGCTGATGGGTCACCTTGACCATAATGAAGAATATGAGTGTCATAAAAAAGACCCTCATCAAGCAATAGACCCAAATACTTAAATTTAGGTGCATCCGACCTTCAGCCAGAACCCGGGTCACTTTTCATTCTCAGGCCAGGGCTGGGGACTCCCTCAGTTTGTTCTGGATGGCCTGATCCTCAACTTCGGTTGGAACAGTCTTTCCCCACGTGGGCTTCCCTGGTGATGCCATGAATGGCCTCATCAGGCTTGACGTACTTGGAGGTCTTCCTAACCCAAGGGCTGTCTTTTGAGGCTCCAAGCCTTCATCAGGCCTCCCATCTGATGAGCCTCCTCTGTCGTCAGGTGCCTCAGACATCGTAACAGTTGTTCCCTGATGTCGGCTGTTAGGGATGACCTCGACGCAGCCAGGGTCCCCAGTAGCAGTTCTCACTACTAATCCCTCTGGAAATCCCTTCACTTGGGGCTCTTCACCTCATTACCTTTCTGCCTTTGGAGATTGGGATGGTTTCCTTCCCTCTCTGCATTCCTGTGATATCCCTGGATTTCCTTTTCAGGGCTTGGTTTTGTAGGAACTTTAGGGGTCACCCCTCCCTACTTTTCTGAGGGCAGCCCAATTCACCTCGCAATGTCTGTGGGTTTTGGAGTCCCTTAGGAGGGCAACTTACCTGGGGAAGGTAGATTGCTAGATTATCAAGGGGTTTCTGCAGTTTACCTTGTGTTATTTTCTAGGTCAGTATACACTTTTCCTTGGCTGGCGGCCAAACCTCCGTCTCCCATGGGACTCTGTCAGAGCAGCCATGTGGCTTCCTGTTCCACTGTTTGTGAGGGCCCATCACCCCACTTCAAGTGTGGAGGGGGGGGAGGGATTTGTAGTGGAGATATAGCTCTCCCTACTAGGGGGCGTTTTCTCTTCGTCCAGGCTTTTCTGAACTAACATGGGGTTCCCTGTCCGGTGGTCAGACATCGCCACTCGGGCGTAGGTCTCCCCTTCTATCCTGAGGGCCTCAGGAGTTGTCCTTTTTTTCTCTCCTGCTGGACCTTGCTTCAAGGTCTCTGGTGGGGGGAACTGAGGTGGGTGTTGTGGACCACCCCATTTATACCAGAACGGACGTCGATGTGCCGGCGTTGGGGCAGTCCCACATTGTATACTGCTAGCTAGAAATTTTCTGTGTGGTCCTAGTGGCTTATTCCTAATGATGTTGCCTACTGCAAGAGCTCCTCTTGAAGATTTACTGTTACAGTAAGTTTTTACATAACTGTACTTTTTTAGTTGCTATTACTTCTGCTCGTCATATTTCCGATCTACAGGTTCTGATGTGTAAAGAGCCTTATCTTCCTGGACATAAAGTCTCCACCACTCATTCACACTAATGGGATCTACACCGGATGCGCTAGGTCCCAGCGGAAGCAAACTTTTCAAAGGAGGCCGGCACCAGAGATGGAGCCGCGAGGAAGCGGCACCGCAAGCCGTGGATCGTGCAGTAAAGACTACCTCGGCGTCGACCCTCCAACCGCCTCAGTTTCTTTTTTCCCACCATCGAGTGCACTTCAGTGATGATGATGCTAGGCCACTGGGAGTCAAACTTCAAACTAGCAGCATAGTTTTCAGTTTGTTTTGTAATTTATCTTCAAAACAAATACCGAGTAGATTTAGGATGGCCTTGTCAGGCTTGACATCCTTGGAGGTCTTCCTAACCCAAGGGCTGTCTTTTGAGGCTCCAAGCCTTCATTAGGCCTCCCATCTGATGAGCCTCCTCTGTCATCAGGTGCCTCAGATGTCGTATCAGTTGTTCCCTGATGTCAGGTGTTAGGGATGACCTCGACATGGCCAGGCTCCCCGGTAGCAATTCTCACTACTAATCCCTCTGAGAGATCCCCTCACTTGGGGCTCTTCACCTCATTACCTTTCTGCCTTTGGAGATTGGGATGGTTTCCTTCCCTCTCTGCATTCCTGCGATATCCCTGGATTCCCTTTTCAGGGCTTGGTTTTGTAGGGGCTTTAGGGGTCACGCCTCCCTACTTTTCTGAGGGCAGCCCAATTCACCTCACAATGTCTGTGGGTTTTGGAGTCCCTTAGGAGGGCAATTTACCTGGGGGGGTAGATCGCTAGATTATCAAGGGGTTTCTGCAATTTACCCTGTGTTCTTTTCTAGGCCAATATACACTTTTCCCTGGCTGGCAGCCAAACCTCCGTCTCCCATGGAACTCTGTCAGAGCAGCCATGTGGCTTCCTGTTCCACTGTTTGTGAGAGCCCATTGCCCCAATTCAAGTGTGGAGGGGGTAGGAGGGATTTGTAGTAGAGATATAGCTCTCCCTACTAGGGGGTGTTTTGTTTTCGCCCAGGCTTTTCTGGATTTACATGGGGTTCCCCGTCTGGTGGTCGGACATCGCCACTCAGGCATAGGTCTCCCCTTTCTATCCTGAGGGGGGCTATGGTCGCACTGTTTTTGTCCCTACCATTCCCTGAACCTCACTTTTTTCTTCTGTTTTGGTTGTTTGCTGGACATGATAAGGACGGTCCTTGACATCCCACTTGGCAGGTACTACCCTACTTGTGGGTGGTCGCCTTTATGCTCCTCTCCCTCTAGTTGCTGCAGTCTCAGGGAGTCTTCCTCAGGCTGATCTGATGTCTCTTCTGTTTAGGGCACCAGGTACTGAGTTGTTTTTTTTCCTGTCCTTCCCTTCTTATTCCAAGGGATGATGGAGCTATGGTCTCATTGACTCTCTCTCTGCTTAGAGATTAAGTCCTCATGTCAGGGCATGAGCCTGTAGGGGTATCTCCTTGACCACTTCCTGGCTTGCCTTCCTTTACAGGTTTTCTTACATTTCCTGCCGAGGGGGTTCCATTATGGGCTCCCTTATTTCTGAGGATTGCCTCCCATAGGCTCTCCATGGTGGCCAATGAAGAACTCTTTTGCCTGTCTAGTCCCCCCCCCCTTTCCAGTTCTGATTAGGGTCTGGATTTGGACCATCTTATCTGACCCAGGTCCAGTCATCTGCTGATACCTGTTCTTCCTTTGAAAACTTAAACAGCATGTGCTCCTTCAGTGAAAAAGAACTTGCATGTGGCCAGACTTTTTGTCTCCTCTTCCCCGCTGGTGTTGATCCCTTTATGGCCTTCTTCAGGCAAACTCTATTTGTATCTGCCAGGATGTCCTTTCTCTGATGCCAGCCTTCTTCTAGAGGTCAGCCTTCTGGCTGAGGATGTATAATCTCCTCTCCTCCTCCCGGTTATCTTTCCTTCCAGTACTGCTTGGGACTCTGTCCTAACGGTGTTGCCTACTGCAAGAGCCCCCTCGAAGTAAGATAGTACAGTTACGTAAAAAACATACCGTAACAGTAGATCTTCTAGAGGAGCTCTTGCAGTAGGCACTTATTTTCCCTCCCTCCCTCCATCCTCCTGCTCTCTTTCCATCTCGGCCATTTCAGGCCTCAGGAGTCCTCCTTTTTTTCTCCTGTTGGACTTTGCTTCAAGGTCTCCGTTGGGGGGGGAACTGAGGTGGGTGTTGTGGACCGCCCCTTTTATACCAGAATGGACGTCGATGTGCCGGCATTGGGGCAGTCCCACATTGTATACTGCTAGCTAGAAATTTTCTGTGTGGTCCTGGCGGCTTTTTCCTAATGGTGTTGCCTATTTCTAGAGCTCCTCTTGAAGATCTACTGTTACGGTAAGTTTATATATGACTGTACTTTTTTAGTTGTTATTACTTCTGCTTGTCATATTTCCGAGCTACAGGTTCTGATGTGTAAAGAGCCTTATCTTCCTGGACATACAGTTTCCACCACTCATTCACACTAATGGGATCTACACCGGAGGCGCTAGGACCCAGCGGGAGCAAACTTTTCAAAGAAGGCCGACGCCAGAGATGAAGCCGCGAGGAAGTGGCACCACGAGCCGTGGCCCGTGCAGTAAAGACTACCTTGGTGTTGACCCTCCGACCGCCTGTTTCTTTTTTCCCCACTGTCGAGTGCGCTTCAGTGATGATGCTTGCCCGCCGGGAATCAAACTTCAAACTAGCAGCATAGTTTTCAGTTTGTTTTGTAATTTATCTTCAAAACAAGTACCGAGTAGATTTAATTTTATTGATTAATAAAGAAGTCTTCAGCCCTCCATTGACAGAGTCGACCATGAGCGGGTCAGGTGATAGTAGGGAGACCTCATATGAAAGCTGTTCAGTCAGCCAGGCTGGGTCCTGTCCACCACCCTCCCCGGAGGGTGGGTCTGACAACGGATGGTCCAGTGCTCAGGGAGATGGGCAGTCCCCTCGAAAGCATAAAAGGAAATGATCCCATTCGCAACACCAGTTGGCCTCGAGTTCTTCTTCGGCACACAAGTCGAGAAATAGAAGGCATCACTTGAGGTCGCCTTCTGGTATGTTTGCGCATCGACGGTCGGTCATTGGTGCTAGGCACCGGTCTCCTCCTCTCTTGGAGTCGCCGGTTTCTGGCTCCGATGCCCGACCTCTTCGACATCATAGCCCATCCCCACCTATTGGACGGGCCTCATGAGCAGTTTCACCAGTGGGCTGCTCTTATGGAGCAATGGGATCGGAGGTTGGTCCAGCTGCCTGGCCCAGTCACTCCGGGGCCTTCGGGCCACTTGAGGGACTGGTTAGGATGGTTGGACCTTCCTAGTCATGCGGCGCCTTCTTCGGTGCCGTCGACTCCATGCTCAGGTGTTTTCCCCCCTCACAAGGCTATGGCACATTGGTCCACACCGATGTCTCTCTCTCCTGTTAATTTTCCTTCAAATTGCAGTTTTTTGAACCTTGGGACACTCTCGGAGCCACCCGCAGTGCCAAGGGCTCTGTCGGCACCATTCGCTGTGCCGGGGGCTCTGTCAGCACCGTCCATGGCACCGGGGGCTCTGTCGGCACTGTGGCCCTTCTCAGCACTGTGTGCTGGGCTGTTTCTGATGCCTCTGACTTCCTTGGGTTCAGCGTCGTGTTTTTCGGCGCCGATGCTTGGTGCAGCGCCATCCAGCCTCCAGGGCTCAGATTCTTTCCTCTTCTAATTTTCATTCTGATTTTCACTCCTTTCCTGTCCATACAGTCCCCCCTGGACTGTCAGATGATGATTTTGAGCCTGACCCAGATCTTCATCTGGGTGATGATGTTGAAGGAGCAGGGATCAATCCTGCTGCAGAGCCTGTGGTTGAAGACCTTTCCTTTAAGTCTCTGCTGAAAAATTTAAATTCCACTCTTTCTCTCCAGACTACAGAAATCGATCCTGGGAAGCTTTTAAGACTCCAGTACCTACAAGTTTTGGAGAACCCTATGGATTTAACTCCTCTGATACAACCATCTTTTGAGACCCTTTCTCAGATGGTATGGAACAATTCTGCTCTCATCCCTTCCGTGGCTAAGTCCATAGATAGGAAGTATGCTGCTCTCAAGGATCGACCCATATTAGCCTCACAGGCTTTTGCTGATCCCATTGTAGTCTTAGCAGAGAATGACAAGACCATCCTCCCTCAGGCATCTACAGCCCGGCCTATAAATAAAGAATCTCATAAGATAGACACCTTAGGTAAGAGAGTCTTTGCTGCCTCCACCCTGGGTATGCATTTTGCCAGCTGCCAAGGCTATTTTTCTCAATATGAGTATGTCCTTTGGCATTCACTCAAGCAAATGGTAGAAGCTCTGCCTAAGTCAGAAACTAATTCAGAGCTACTTCACACCATAACCAGGGGTATCGAGTCCAATAACCAACAGGTTAAAGCTGCAATGGACGCTTTCGATATTGCTTCTCGAGCGGCAGCGGCGGACATTTGTACCCGTCGCCACTCTTGGCTACGTTCTTCAGGTTTCACGAATGATGCCCAGCAGCAGGTCATGGCCTTACCCTTCAACGGTATGTATCTATTCAGTCCCCAGATGGAACAAGCTCTGGAGGCCACACAGAAGGCTAGGTCAGCCATTAAAACAGCTCGACCCGTACCCCGCCCCCTCTCAGGGGGGTGCCAACAAGCATCAATTTCACAACCGTCAGTCCTTTTGGGGCAAAGACGGTAGGTTTTAACAAAAAACACACCCCGCAGCCACAAAAGGAAATGCAACAGAAGGCACAGGACCCCAAAGCGCCCAGTGCCACCTTCTGAGTTCTTGGCCCAGATCCCACCTCAACTGCCCGTGGGGGACTCTTCCTCAGCAGTGGGAGGACATCTGACTCAATTCTATGACCGGTGAAAGTCTATAACATCAGACAAATGAGTCCTCTGGATAATCCACGAGGGGTATTCGCTCAATCTTTCAGAACCCCCCCAGATCATCCCCCCCCCAAACAACAGCCCAGGCTGTTGGCAGTACAGTCATACCTTCTTGCTTCCAAGGTACAAGGCCTTCTGAACAACAGGGCAGTAGAAGTAGTTCTGCTGGACCAAAGAAACACAGGTTTCTACTCCTATTACTTTCTAGTTCCGAAGAAAACTGGTGGCATGCACGCCATTCTGGATCTCAGAAAGTTAAACAAATTCCTTCACAAGGAAAAGTTCAAGATATCTCTAGGTAACCTTCTACCTTTTATTCATCAACATGATTGGTTAGCCTCCCTGGACATGCAGGATGCCTACCAGCACATTCTTATGCACCCAAAACACCACAAATACATAAGGTTTGTGGCGTTGGGTCAACATTATCAGTTCAGAGTCCTGCCCTTTGGGCTATCCTCAGTGCTGTGAGTTTTTACAAAGTGTTGTGCAATTCTCGCAGTGCATCTCAGGAAAATCGGGATTCAAGTGTTCCCATATCTGGGCAACTGGCTTCTAGCAAGCCCTTCCAGACAGGAAACTCTGGACGCTGTAGCCAAGGCTTCAGACTTTCTCACATCCATGGGAGTCCTGCAAAATAGCAACAAATCACAGTTGCAGCCCTCCCAGAAACTCCTTTTCATAGGAACTTTTCTGGATACCGCCTGTGTGAAAGCTTTTCTCCCAGAGGACAGAAGGAGCGATATTCTACAGATGGCCCAATTTATCGGAGAAAACAGCTCAGTTCAAGCTATCTAGATGCGACGGATGCTGGGTCTCATGGCATCCTCGGTGTTCACTGTACCCCTAGCACATCTCCACATGAGAACCACTCAGTGGATGCTTAGTACTCAGTTTTCCTCAATGACTCCCCCTCAGTCCTTTCCCATCAAGGTGACAGAACCAAGAGGTCACTCACCTGGTAGTCGCAGGATGACAACCTTCTGGGAGGGTATCCCTTTGCTCCTCTGGATCATCAGATCTTCATTACCACAAACGCGTCCCTGATGGGATGGGGAGCTTACTGCCAGAATCTCCACATCCAAGGTACGTGGACTCAGGACAAATCCCGACTTCACATAAATGTCCTGGAAATGAGAGCCGTCTTCTATGCAGTCCAGGCCTTGAAGGACATACTCTGTCACAAGAACATTCTCCTTCAAACGGACAACAAAGCAGTGATGTATTACATCAACAAGCAAGGCGGTGCACACTCTTACCCATTATGCAGGGAAGCTATGAGAGTGTGGGAATGGTCCCTGGAGCACAAGGCTCTAATCCACATGGTTTATCTGCCAGGTGTGCAGAACAAACTGGCAGACTGTCTCAGCAGAATAGAGACAGATCCTCACAAGTGGTCTCTCGACTCAACCGTCGCTCAGTCACTCTTCAAAGAGTGGGGTACTCCAGACCTGGACCTTTTTGCATCCCCATTCAATGCAAAACTGTCTCTCTTCTGCTCCAGAAATCCAGGACCTGGCATTTTCTGTCAGGATGCATTCAGGCTGCAGTGAACAAAACACTTTCTATACGCCTTTCCTCCTCTTCCACTAATTCAGAGGGTACTTCTCAAATTCGAGTTTCAGGGAGACAAAATGATTCTCATTGCTCCCTTCTGGATTCGACATATATGGTTCCCGCTGCTCAACAGTCTGTCGGCAACCCTTCCAAAGGTACTTCTCCTTCAGATGAACCTTCTGACCCAGGGGCCCGTGGTCCATCCCAATTTGAAGGCGCTTCACCTTCATGCTTGGCTCCTGAAGAGATAGAAGTGAATAGGTTCAGTGTTTCCCATAGGGTTTCAGATATTCTCTTGGCTGCACGTAAACCAGCCACTAGAAAAACCTATGCAGCCAAATGGAAGCATTTCTATCTCTGATGTGCAAAATCCTCTTCGAACCCTTTTTCCTGCCCACCAAATAGTCTTGGAGGTCTTGGAGTACCTTTTAGACCTCTCAAATTCAGGTCTGCAGTACTCTACTGTCAAAGTTCATCTCTGTGCCATTTCAGCTTATCATGAGCCAGTACATTCCTTGTCTCTGGCTTAGTTACCTGTAGTTAAGAGGTTTCTTAAGGGTATTCTGCATACCAGACCTCCTATCAGACGTCCAGTCACAGCCTGGGACATTAACCTTGTGCTAGACATGCTCACTCAGAAGCCTTTCAAGCCTCTAGCTACCTGTGACTTGAAGTTCCTCACTTGGAAAACGGCCTTCCTGGTGGCCATCACTTAGGCCCTTAGAGTTTCTGAAATACATGCTCTGATCACAGACCCCCCGTACACTGTATTTCACAAGGGCAAAGTAGTTCTTAGGACTCACCCTAAGTTTCTCCCTAAGGTTGTCTCAGAATTTCATCTAAACCAACCTTTAGTCCTACCTACATACTTGCTAACTTTCAGAATGAAGGGGAACGTACCCTTCATTCTTTGGATGTTAAGAGAGTACTGTGATTCTATCTGGATAGAACAAAAGAAATTTGCAAGGCTCAACAACTGTTTCCTTCAGCGAGACCCCTCTGGGTCAACCTGTCGCTATTAGGTGCATTTCAGCATTTCTGGTAGTATGTCTCTGCCACTGATATTCTATGGCACAGGTTAAGCTGGAAGGCAGAGTGTATACTCACTCTACTAGAGCAGTCGCGGCATCTCTGGCAGAAATCCTCAACGTGCCCATTGCAGATATTTGCAGTGTGGCTATATGGAGCTCAGTGCATACTTTCGTTAAGCACTATGCTTTGGATGTCCATGCCAGATGACATCTGTCGTTTGGTAGGAATATTCTTAATGGATTTCTATCCTATGTATGTGAGCTCTTAGTTTCTCCTGCCACCCGTCTTGGGGGTTTATTAGCTTAGTACTCTCCCATTAGTGTGAATGAGTGGTGGAGACTTTATGTCCAGGAAGATATGAAAATGACGTACCTACCGTAATTCTTGATCTTCTTGGACGAAGTCTCCACCACTCATTCACATACCCACTCACCATCCCCCGAGCTCACATCTCTTGTTTTTGGTCTTCACTCCTTCAGTGGCTGGGCTGTGAAGACTCTATTGTTGACCCTTCTTACACGGGTCATTTGGACTATCTTATGTCCTGTTTTGTTAGGTTAGTCACGCTGCACCTCCTTAGAAAAAAAGGTATTGAGGCGGTTGGAGGGTCGACGCCGAGGTAGTCTTTACTGCACAAGCCACGGCTTGTGGTGCCACTTTCTCGCGGCTCCATCTCTGGCACTGACACTCTTGAAAAGTTTGCTTCCGCTGGGTCCTAGCGCCTCCGGCATAGATCCCATTAGTGTGAATGAGTGGTGGAGACTTTGTCCAAGAAGATCAAGAATTACGGTAGGTACGTAATTTCCATACTTGGTTTTTCACAAACATTGGGTGTCTTTGTGTACTAACCTTAAATTCTTGCCTAAGGTGGTGTCAGAGATTATGTTGAACCAATCCATCCACCTTCCAGTTTATTTCCCAGAGTTTTGTAATCAGGGAGGCCTTGTTGCATACTCTTGATGTTCACAGGGTGCTACGTTATTACACTAACCCCACCCAGCACGTTTTCAAGACTGATCAGTTATTTGTTTCATGTGCCCCTAAGAGGGAAGGGGAACCTGTTTCAAAACAGTCTTTGTCTAAATGGTTGGCAAACAACAGTGTGTATTGTTATCCTAAGTACGACAAGCCCTTGCCTGGGCCACTCTACTAGAGGTATGGCAGCCTGCTTCAGGAATGTGTCCGCTGCAGACATTTGTGCAGCTGCCACTTAGAGTTCAGTTCACACCTTCATCTGGCACTACAGTCTGGATATAGCCTCCAGACGCAGGGCCAGCTTCGGACTAGCTGTCCTTCAGGGTCTTCTTTTATGAAAAGTGTTCTGCTATCTGATCTTATCTGTATCAATCTTCACAATTCATCACCTGTGGTTTCTGGCCAGAGGTCACGACCCCGCGGGAGCTTTTTTCTTTTTTTTTTGGATGGGTGGAGTCGACGCACTGTTGGCACCGCCCTTGAGGCTGATGCACTGCGTGGGTGCTCACCGGGTTGGCGTTGGGTGTGCGACTCCGCCCTCCCGCCAGTTCTTAGTCTCCTGCTGTAGAGGTCGCACCTCGTGAAGAGCTTCTCTCAACAGACCTAGTTTTTCCTGCACAGTCAAAAGTCTCTCGACGCCGAAAACTTTCTCGATGCCATCTAATTATACTGCTGGTTCCATTTTCCCCTCCACTCGACGCCGCTGTGGTAAGACTGTTCTTTTCTTTATTTTGTCAGTGACGTCCAGTCTTTGTTTAGCTTGTTTTACCATAGATCATGTCTCGGTCGGGGGGCAAGAAATCATTGAAGACGGGACGGACCCCTATGCGACAGTGCCCGTGCGGCTGAAAATACTCAGTTACCTACCAGCATGACCGTTGCCCCATGTGTCTTGGCCTGCTTCACGACATGGATTCATGCAACGCCTGCTTCTCCATGGACCGTCATGTTATCGAGCAACGCACGTTGAAAGTTGGACGAGGTCCGCCAACTTTTGGGGGATGGGCGCACACTCATCAGGCCAAGCCACTATTTCTCAGCCTTTCCTCCGGGTCCCCTCCGGTTCAATACGGACCATGGAGGAGGGGACTTCTGCTCCTAGTAGCCTCGCCATTGCAGAAGCCCCTTCTGCAGTGCAGGAAGCCCAGTCTGTTCCCCCCGGGGAGCGGACGTGAGGCACTGCAATGGCAGTCACTCCTTCAGGGGCGAAGACTCCCTGGTGTCATTTCCTCAGGCTGGAAAGCCTGGGTCGGCACAGTCCTTGGCGCTGTCTTGGGCCTTAGCACCGTCCGCGGTGCCATGGGCTCTGATGATGCTGTGGTCAGCGCCAGTTCATTGCTCGATGCTGTCTCTGCTTTTGACGCCATTCATGATGCTGATGGTGCCATGGGAGGTTCTATGGCGCCGTCTTCGACTGCTTCTCACCTCAGTGCCATTCTTGGCGCCGAGGCATAGGATGGCGCCATGTCTAGCTCTGGTGCCGCTTGCGGTGCCAAGTGACAACACTGCGCCATGTGGGGTGTCATCATCCTCGGTGCTGCGACTTTGCTGTGGGTAGGAGTGGCACCGTGGCAGGCATCGACACCGCTTCTGCTACCGCTCTCGGTGCCATGTCTTCTTCGGGCACCGTTCGCGGTGTGGTTGGAGATGTCAGCACCGGCTCTGGTGCAGACACCCGGACTGGTACCCCCTTTGGTTGGGACGGCAGCAGGCGCCCGCGTACTGTCTGGCATTGGAATTCAGTCTCTACCTCCTCAGAAACGGAGTCAGAGTCAGATTCGGACAGGCTGTCCAACTCTTTGGAGTTGGCGGCCCACATGGGCATCCTGGTAGTTTCCTCAACTGACCGGAGCCAGCCCCTCTGAGGGGCGGGCAGTTGTCCCTGTGTCCAGGGTCAGGGGTGCTGACCAGCAGGCAGTGGTGCAGGCCACTATTGCTCTGCAGCCTGGGCTCAGAGGGTTTTCTGCCCCCTCAGTTGTGGTACCCCCTCAGGTGGCGTTCCTGGATCGCCCAACTTTAGGGCCGATCAGAGCACCCACAGGAGGGGAGGGTGCAGCTCCCTGGGTGGTCCCTTCAGGGACTGACATGGGGTGTCAGCTGCCTAGGCTGGTCTGTGCAATTTGGAGGGCTCTTTCAGACTCCAAGGGGTAGAGGGGTTGAGGTTTGATCCGGCGACCCTTTTCTGGGACCCACCCGGGTTCAGGAAGGAGTCGTAGTGCAGACCCTTATCCTTCTCTCTCGGTCTCCTCGAGAGGGCACTGGTCTTTGGAGTGTAGGGACAGTCCTTTTTGAATTCCACAGCCCCAGTCACCTCATGGGGGGAATCTTCAGGGCACAGCCTAGGCAGTTCCGGTATGGTTGATCAGCTGTAGGGTTTTCCAGAGCCCCTTCTACCCTTGGGGCCCCCTGGTGTGCCCTCTTGCCTGGACAGAGCACTGTTGCTTTCTGCCATTGGCCTCGTCCCCACCCCTCTGTCACCTTCGCCTGCGCTCACAGACATTCTTGGTCCTAGGGGACCTCTCTCCTGGGAGCAATTCAGGGGTGTGGCTGCTTACTTCCCTTCGTATGTAAGGGCCATGGACAGACAGGTGTTTCACCATCACCCTGAGCAGCCAGCCCCTGGATCTCCAAGGTCCTCTGCTTCTTCATCCCCCTCTTCAAGGGGAGAGGAGCCCTCTGTCAACATCTCTCCTGCTGCTGATCTCATGGAGTATCAGCGTTTCCTCGCGAGGATGATGGAGGACCTGCATGTCACCCCACCCACTCAGCATAATCTGGAACATTCAACGCATGCCTTCCTAGGTGATTTCAATGTGGATACCCTTGTGGTGCCCGCCTGGCCTGCTCCTTTTCAGGAAGCATCGTTGTGATTCTGGCAAAGACCCTTTTTCAGAGACCCAGCTCCTAGAGATCTGAGCCAGAGGTATTGTGCCCCCCCCCGGAGTCTCCAGGTCATATGCCTCATCCTCAGTCAGGACTGACGCTGTTGGACACTCCCGATGGGCTTCGCACCCCGCACTGTGACCAGCCCCCAGATTGAGATTTTATGCATTTTTACTTCTGGGGGAGGAGGACCTTCTACTTGGTATGGTTGCTTCTTTCAATTGCTGAACATCAGGCCCATTACGCTACCTATGATAGGTTTCTGTGGTCCAGGCTAGGTCAACTCCTAGCCTCTTTGCCTGATACGGAGGTAACCAGACAAGTCATTGCTCTCTTTGCACATTGCCTGGAGCTAGCAAGGCACCAGCGAGGGCATCTTACGATGCCAACGAGGTAGCTATCAGGGTTGTAGAGACAGCGATCTGCACTAGGCGATCGGCATGGCTGCATATTTTCTGGTTGTCACCCTTGACCCGGCGTTGGGTGATTTCCTCCCTTTACCAGAGAACCCATCTTTTCTCCCATAGGGTGAGGTGGCGTCTGTCGGGGCAACTTCCTACCCCTTCTGGGGGGTCCCTGTCTCACTCTCCCCACTCTCGGGCCTCGCCAGGCCCGTAAAGGTTCTCTATCTCAGTATCTCTCCCACTGAGGGCTAAGGGACTTTGTCCTTTATGGTTTAGGGTCCCCTTTGGGGGAAGGGGGCTCAGTACTCACCCACAGGTGATGAATGGTGAAGATTGACACAGATAAGATATGAAAATTACGTACCTACCGTAATTCCTGATCTTTCTGTGTATCTTCACCATTCATCACAATCCCACCCTCCATCTCCTTAGGGCCTCAGTCTCTGGGTCCCTCTCCCTCTGTGTGCCCCCCCTTCCTTTCTGCTGGTCAGTAGCGGAGTGATCTGGGGCACACAGGGGGAATTTATACTCCCTGTCGGGAGGGGAGGGGGAGGGGGCACCTTCTCCTCATGGCTTAGGCTCCACCCCATTGGGGTGGGAGTTGGTGGTTGCCCTCTCTTCTTTTTCTCTCTCTCTCTCCTCCTCTAACCACCTCCGTCTTTGTCCTTATGGACTTATTCCTCAAATTATTTTAATTAAACCTTGTTTCTCTCCTCCTCTCGGAGGGTTTTCGGGGGAGTACAGCCCTGTATTCTGTCTTTCTTTCAGAATAATCTGCTTCTGCTCATGTCAGAGTTTATTGCCAGTTATTCTGTGCCTTGATCCTGGCAGTTCAGCCTTCTGGCTACTCCTTCGCAGTTCCTATACAATCTGGAGACAGATTTAAGGTCAAGGGTATGTCCTCCCCCTCACTATTTCTCCCTCCCTCCTTCCTTCCCTTTTCTACTTCCAGAGATTGGGAGCCCCTTCCCAATCCCCTTAGATTTCCAACTCTCCTTCTGTCCTCTCAGTCATTTATTTCTCCTTTATTTTGTATATCCTTTCCTTTGTCTGTCCCTTGGACTTCCTTGTCCCTCCCTCCCAAGCCTTTCTTACTCTACGGTGACTCAGAACTGGTGGGAGGGCAGAGTTGACGACACCTAACGGCCAACCTACATGCGCCACGCAGTGCATCGGCCTCGAGGGCGGCGCCGACAGTGCATCAACTCCACCCATCCAAAAACCCCTGGGGTTGTGACCTCCGGCCAGAACCAACAGGTGATGAATGGTGAAGATACACAGAAAGATCATGAATTACGGTAGGTACGTAATTTTAATTTTTTGCCTCCTCCCGGCTGACTTCCGGTCAGTTCCGGTACTGATTGGGATTCGGTCCTACCGGTGTTGCCTGCTGCAAGAGCCCCCTTGAAGCAAGATAGTACAGTTACGTAAGAACATACTGTAACAGTAGTTCTAGGGATGTGGATATGTTCTTATCCACACTTGTTGGCATGTCCCTTTCCCTTTAAATCTTGCCGGATGGTCTAAAAGCAGTCTTCTCTCACCCACCCAGGTGGTATAAGCCTCGGCTCCACCCCCTTGATGCCAGATCTTCCTTTCCACTGGAAGATTCAGGTTCCCTCCTTATCGCTCCCACGTTGAGTAGGCCCTGGTGAACAAATCCTTGGATTACTTACCTAAACTTAAACTCGTTCGAGTTTCTCCGCATGGTTTTGCGGTCACGACCACGATGGAGGACAAGTCCTCGCCAAGTTCCACCAGTGCCCTTGCGGAAAGAAAATGTCTCATACCGACCCACATACCTCATGCGTCTACTGCCTGGGCTATGCTCATGACACCAAGGCATGCAACTTCTATCGCGTGTTCCAGCCTAATGTCCTGGATGATTGTCTTGCACGACTTCAGCTTGGCTGACCAGAGAAACAGAACCCGCCAGTCAAATCTAAAGAGGCTTGCTGGGCAGGGTCCACTGAACAACTCAAGCAGATGAAGGTTTTCGAGGAGAAGGCAGCTCGGGCAGCTGATCTGTCCTCTTCTGCGTTGGTCTTCATCCCGCTCAAACTGTGCTCCACCTTTTCTGGCTCCTTCAAGGAGTTGTGCCAGTTTCTCCCGACCAAGGGGGAGGGCCCATCTGGTGCGCACGTTTCCTGCTTCCATAAAAAGGATAAGTTGAGAGAGAAATCATCTCATCGACTGTGTTCTTGGGCTCGAGAGAGGTCTCAGTCCCAGGAATCTGCTGTTTTGACTTCAGTTGAAATTGCGGCCTTAGCCACCAGCTTCATAGTACCCCATCAAGCCAGCCAGCTAAGATGTGGGATGATGACCCAGTCGAGATCATTATCGACCCCATTGACCTGTTGCTGCTTGATGAGGCTGACAATTCTTTGTTCAGTACTCCGGTCCTAACCGGACCTACCGAAGAGAAGACCCAGCTCACTGGGAACCTCTTCACGGTCCCTGTCCCTGACCTGGAGGAGCCGCAGTTCTCCCTGGCTCCTTCTGAGCACTCCCGTCGGTCTCCCCAGTGGTCGAGGTCTCGGATACCTTCGACTGACAGGCCGAAGAAAGCTCACAAATGCCATTCAGGGAGTTCTAAAAAGCGGTGCCGCTGCCATTCATCCTCATCCTCCTCAGGAGAGGAGAGGCTTCGGTGCAAATTGCATCAGTGTTATGAGGATCTAATGTGGCAACAGTTGGTGTTGGCCTGTCCAAAGTCGGCTCTGGCTTCCACGCCAGCCATCACATGGCTGTCACCCTCTAGACCGATGCAGACTCCTACAGAGCCAGCTGACACTATCTCTCCACCTGCAGAGCTGGTGAAGAGCCTCCTGGCTTGGCCCAAACTGGCCTCTCCAACTATCAGGGTGGAGCCGCCACCTCAGCAGCCTCCCACTGGGGCTCCTGCCAAGGAGTCTCTGCCCATTAAGGGCCTCCCACACAGGCTATCAGTTACCCTCACTCCTGACTGTCCACGGCAGCTCAAAGATGACTCAGGTGGTCGGCCGAGCTATCCAGACTCCTCGGAGTCTGAAGACTCCGACTTGCTATCTCGTCCATTTGATGACAATTCCATCGGGGGGGTCTCTCAATGGAGCAAGGTCCCCACATCCTTCTTGGGCATTCTCTGTCTCATCTCCGAATCCACAGGGATGCCTTAGAGCCTGTTCAAAGCGGGCTGAATGTCCCGACAGATATCCTGAAAAAAGGGGATTCTAGGATTGTGGATATGTTGTTCATCCACACTCATTGGCAGAGTCCCTTTCCCTTTAAATCAGCTGGAAAGTCTTCAAGCTGGCTCCTTCCACCCACCCAGGTGGTATAACCCTCGGCTCCACCCCATGATGCCAGATCTTCCTTTCCACTGGAAGATTCAGGTTGCCTCCTTCGTGTTCTCGCATTTTGTAGGCCCTGGCTTCAGAACCTTAGGTTATTCCGAAAATTTGCCTTGTTTGCGTTAGTGATTGCGATTACTTTTCTTCGACCATGGAAGACAAGTCTTCCCTCAGATTTCACCGGTGTTCGTGTGGCCAGAAGATGTCACGCACCGACCAGCATGCGTTTATTGTTTGGGTGTCAGCCATGACACCACGACATGAGAGTTTTGCCTCACGTTCCAACCCAACATCCTCGACAACCATCTTGCACGCCTTAAGCTGGGAAGGCCCAAAAAACAGAACCGCTGGTGAAATCCAAGGAGGCCTAGTGGGTGGTTTCTGCAGCTGTGGGATCTGCCAAGCAATTGGAGTGCATGCAAGCCTTCGAGGAGGAAGCAGTTCACACTGCGGAATCTTCCTCTCGGAGCTTCTTCATTCTGCTCAACCTGGGCTCCACCTTCTCGGGTTCCTTCCGAGAGCTGTGCCACCCTCTCCCCGACTAAGGGTGAGAGTCCTGTGGGCATGCACTCCTCTCGGTCCCATAAGTGGGAAAAGGACCCGGGACCATCTTCGTCTTGACGGAGACGTTCTTGGGATTGGGAGAGATCTCTGTCCCAGGAACCAGCCATTTTGACCTCGGTCGAAATCACCTCTTCGGCCACTGGCTTCTCAGCCTTGTTGTCTGGCCAGTCAACAGAAGTGTCGATTGACGACGTTGAGATAATTCTTGACCCGATTGATCCTTTGTCGCCGACTCTGGTCGATGACTCTCTCTATCTCGGACTCCGGTCCTTGCTTTCCCCAGTGAGGAGACCCAGCCTGCTGAGAATCCCGTCTAGGAAGTGGTCCCTGACCCCGAGAAGTCACCAGTCCTGCTGGTGTCTCCCGAGTGACCGAGTCGGCCCGTCCAATTTCGATCGAGGTCTTGGTCCCCCTCGACTGAAAGGTCGAGGAAGGGCCAAAAGTGCTCTAAAAAGACTCTCCATCAGAAACTCCGTCGGCACTATGAGGACCTCATGTGGCAACAGCTGATTTTGACAGGCACAAGCCTTCCCCGGCCATTACTCGGCTTTTGCCTCCCAGACTGATGCTGACTCCTCTGGAGCTGATTAAGTTGGTTCCTCCACCCTCGGAGCCAGCGCAACCTCCGGTTTGGCCTAAACCGGTCTCTCCAATGATTTTGGTGGAATTGCTGCCCAAGCAGTCTGTGGAAGGGGCTCCTTCTAAGGAAGCTAGACCAGACACCGTGCTTCCCCAGTATCTCTGTCACTGTCACCCCTGACCACCCCCGGCAGGTCGAGGGTGATGTGGGCAGTCGACTGCTGTATCCAGATTCCTCATATTCGGATGAAACCAGCCTCTATTCTCATCCAGGGGATGATGAAAAAGGCTGGTGGGATAGAGACAGAGGAAGGACGTTCGTCCTTTCAGGGCATTCTTCGCCTCTTCTGAGTCTACAGGGATGCCCCTGGAGCCTATCATAGAAACATAGAATTTGACGGCAGATAAGGACCGCATGGCCCACCTAGTCTGCCCAGTTCCCTACCTAACTGATAAGCTGCAGATCCTAGTTAACCAACAGCCTACTTCCTCCTACCCCCCACTAGAACTGCCTTATGTCTGTCCCATGTATTCTTGAATTCCCCCACTGTTTTTGACTATACGACCTCCTCAGGAAGGCTGTTCTATGCATCTACAACCCTCTCTGTGAAGAAATACTTCCTCACATTACCTCTGAGGCATCCCCCCCTTCAAGTTGTGCACCCTTGTTCTTGCACATCTTTTTTTCTGAAAGATGCTACCCTCTTGGACTTTGTTGATTCCCTTGAGGTATTTGAAAGTTTCTATCATGTCCCCCCCTCTCCCTCCTTTCCTCGAGGCTATACATCTTAAGCTCCTTTAGTCTTTCTTCGTATGTCTTCTGGTGCAGACCCTGTGCCATTTTGATTGCCCTCCTCTGGACAGCCTCCACCCTGTCTATGTCTTTGCAGACATGGGGTCTCCATCCAGAAAAAGGCAGAGTACCCTCTCACTGACATCCTCAAGAGACGGGATACCCCGACTGAAGCCTTTTCTGTGGCTGAGGCCATTGTTGGCCCAGCCTTAGAACTTTTGCAGCACCCTGCCTCCTGTCCAGCTCTGTCTGCCCGTATGGCCAGCAAGTATGCAGTGCCCATGGGGTCCCTTGCGGCGTTCACAGAGCACCCTTTGGCCGAGAGCCTTGTGACTGCCTCTGTGTTCAGGCGTACTGGTAGTTCTACTGATACCAACAGATCTGAGAAGGAATTCAAATATTTGGATCACTCTTTCCGGAAGGTCTATGCGGCCTCGTCTTTAGGCCTCCATCAGGCAAGCTCAGCCATCATCATGGCACACTTCTCCCATGCCCTTTTGGGGTCCTTGGACAAAGTCCTCCCACATCTCCCTGTGGACGTGCAGACCAAGGTCAAGCAGGTCCAGGACCAAGGCCGCACTGTTGCTAAACAACTCCAGATGGCACTAGACATCGAGGACTCATGTCCATTCATTGGTAGCCGCAGCTGTCTCTCACCACAGGGCTTGGTTGAGGTTCTCCTCCTTCCCGGTGGATACTCAGCACAAACTAGCTGATGTGCCTTTCCTGGGCACCAATCTTTTCGGCCCAGGTGTGGCTGGTCACCTTCAGCACATTGAGCAGTCCAATGCCACCTTGGATGCCACTTCTGCTAAGGGTTCTTCGGGTCCTAAGACACAGCAGAAGAAGAAGAAGCCTTTTCGACACTCTTCCCCTGTGGCCCAGTAGTCCCCATTTCAAGGGGGGCAGCAGCAGGCTCAAGATTGGCACCCCCGGCCCAAGCCCAGACCCTCCCAGGCCCGTAAGGGAGGCCTAGATTCAGGCCCTGGATCCTATGCTTCCAAGCCTGCCCAGTGATGGGGTGGGGGCTACAACCCCTACTCCCATCACGCCAGCTCTGGGTCCTCCTGTGGGGGGCCGGCTCTGCCACTTTCTTTCTGCCTGGTCCGCTGTTACCATGGACAGGTGGGTCTTAGAAGTGGTCAGCCAGAGTCTGCCTCCGGAATTCGAGCAGTACCCTCCAAGCCGAGCACACGCCCCAAAGGAGGAGAGGATATCCACCCACACTCAGTAGCCTCTTCGAGACAACATTGCTCGGCTCCTCCTGAAGGAGGCAGTAGCTCGAGTGGCAGATCCTCCACCAGACCCATGGTTCGTATGCAGGTAGTTCCTGGTTCCGAAGCAGCTAGGGGGCTGGTGTCCCATTCTAGATCTGCATGACCTGAATTAGTATCTCAGGCCACGCACCTTCCAGATGGTAACTCTGTCCCAAATCATACCATCCCTGGAGCAAAACATGTAGTTTTGCTCACTGGATCTCCAGGATGCGTTTTTTCACGTCCCAATCCGTCCGTCCCAACAGTGGTTCCTCCACTTCAGGGCTGAGGGAACCCTATATGAGTTACAAGCCATGCCATTCGGCCTGTCATAGGCCCCATGGGTCTTTACCAAATGCATTGCAGTGGTGGCAGTCCACCTCAGGCATCAGGGGGGTCAGAATTTACCCCTACCTCGACGATTGGCTCTTGGCAGGTTCCACCCAACAGGTGGTGGAGAGGTCCAGGGACCTGGCCCTCCAGACCTGCTCCCAACTTGGCCTCCTCATCAACGAGGCCAAGTCAGAGCTTATGCCTTCTTAAGTGATGTACTTCATCGGGGCAGAGCTCGACTCTCGTTAAGCCAGAGCTCGGCTCCCAGCAGACAGGGCAAAGGTTCTCTCCTCCTTTGCCCAGTCATTTCTGGTTGGGCAATTGCACACTGCAAGGGAATTTTTGTGCCTTCTGGGTTGCATGGTGGCATGCACCTCTGTGGTACGTTGGGCCTGGTGGCACATGCACCCCCTCCAATGGGAGATGGCCACCCAGTGGACTCAGCGCCACAGTCATTTCGACCAGCTGATCACTGTAACCCAGAAGATGTGGGATGCTCTCCAATAGTGGACCATCCCAGGACGGTTGCAGGAAGAGGTCCCGTTTGTCCACCCCAAGCCAACGGCTGTCCTTACGACCGATGCACCTTTCGTGGGCTGGGGAGCCTACATGGGGGACAACAGGGTCCACGTTTTCTGGACCCCCAAGGAGTCCCGTTTTCACATCAACCTGTTGGAGCTCAAAGCAGTCAGACTGGCACTGTCAGCTTTTGCTCCTCAGCTCTGGGGTCAAGTGGTTCAAGTCCAGATGGACAATACCACAACCATATACTACCTTAACAGACAGGGCGGCACGCATTACTGTCTGCTATGCAGGAAAGTGCTCCACATCTGGACACTCGTGAGCCATCTAGTGGTGGATCTCCTAGCAATCCACGTGGCAGAAGCCTCAAACCATTTGGTGGATGCTCTCAGCCGCATAGGCGAGACATCCCATGAGTGGTCTCTCCATCCAGAGGTAGCGTACAGTCTGTTCTCTGACTGTGGCAAACCATTGGTGGACCTGTTTGCCTCCAGGGAAAACACCAAGCTGAGGCTGCTTCATGCCCACCCCTCTCAGCAGGGCTCACTGCAGGGGGATGCCTTCTCAAGGAAGTGGACCCCAGGCCTCTTCTACGCCTTCCCTCCATTTTCCTTGATCCACAGGGTGCTCCTCAAGGTGATGAGGGACAAGATGCAGGTGATTCTGGTAGCCCCAGACTGGCCACGCCAGTTCTGGTACCCAGATCTCCTCAGCCTCAGCAACAGGCACCCTGGAGCGGCTTCCAGCATGCCTGGACCTGATCTCAGTCAACCGGGGAAAGGCATTCCATCTGAACCTTCACTCCCTGCACCTCACAGCCTGGTACCTGAGCAGCTAGGGTTCCAGGTTTGGGTCTTTCCGAGGATGTCCTCACAGTGGTGTAGGCATCCAGAAAGGAATCAACCAGGAAATGTTATGCTTTCAAATGGAAAAGGTTTTCCATTTGGTGTCAGGGCAAAGGCCTGGACCCCTCTTGTCCTGTCCAGTGTCTAACATTCTCGACTACCTTTGGTCTCTGTCCAAAGGGGGTCTTCAGTCATCGACCCTTAGGGTGCACCTGGCAGCCTTCTCTGCTTACCAGGCGCGGGCCGGTCAGCTGACATTGGTGCAGGAGACAGTGGTCAGGTGCTTTTTCAAAGGCCTGGATCTCATATACCCTCCGGTGCGTGAACCTTCACCTCCATGGGATCTACTGCTGGTACTGGCAAAGCTCCTGGGCAAGCCATTCAAACCGATGCACAAGTGTGAGCTGTCACACTTGTGGAAAACAGCCTTCCTGGTGGCTATCATGTCTGCCAGAAGGACAGGGGAGCTCCAGGTGCTCTGGGTGGACTCCCCTTATCTGGTCTTCCACAGGGACAAGGTTGTCCTGTGCCCCCCACCTGAAATTCCTTCCGAAGGTGGGGTCAGAGTTTCACCTTAATCAGGAATTGACTCTGCCAGTGTACTACCCCATATACACCTCAGAGGCAGAGTACATGCTCCATACTTTGGACCTGAGACAAGCTCTCTCCTATGATAAGGAGAGGATGGTGGAGATTCGAGGAGAGGTTTTCCAGCTGTTTGTCACCTACGCTGAAGCTGCTTCTGGCATACCTGCAGCAAAGTGGACGATTGCTCAATGGATAACATCTTGCATTAGTCTGTGCTACGAGTTGGTGGGCAAGGAGCTTCCCAAAGGGATAAGTGCTCATTCTTCCCACCATACCACTGCATTGGTGGCTGCTTCCAGGGACATCCCTATCCAGGAAATATGTTGGGATGCTACCTGGAAGACAGCAAACACCTTCATTACCCACTACCACATCAACCTTGAGTCATGCCAGGATGCTGGTCTGGGGGCCTCTGTTCTCCAGTTAAGCAATATACCACGACAGGGAGTGGGTATATTGGAGGATTTACCACACCTGGTGTGGTTCGGTCATGAGGCTCAGCCGAGTGACTTAAACCACACCTGAAGTGGTAAATCCACCCACATACCCACTCCCTGTCATGGTATATTGCTACTATACAATGTTAAACTTGCTGTTTTTGTTTTCATAGTGATATAAAACTTTTACAGTGGGTATACTGGAGGATTTATCATGGTCATGTAATGTGTTTTGCCCAATGAGGTTACAGGATTTACACACCCCATTGTATAATCTGTTTCCCAAGTAGAGGGTGTGTGCCTTGCCTCCTTCCTCCCAGAGAACTGCTAGAAGTCTGCCAGTAAGTGTGGATGAACAACATATCCACGATCCTAGAAAAACAGGTTACTCACCTGTAACAGTAGATCTTCTACTGACTGGTCTCTTGCAGTAAGTCATTACTTCTGGGAGGTTCCACCAGGTGTCGCTGTTGCATGGCAGCTTCTTCTAGCAGTCTTCCATGGGGGCCATCCACATGACATCACTTCCTGTGGATGTGTATAAGAGTGGGCAGCCCCCAGTACCCTCTCTTCATTTTCTTGCCAGCTTTTGCTTGCACAGTCAGCTCTCCTGAGCTCCTGGGTTGCAGTCTTTGACTCAAACTTGAACTGAATTTCTTCCTTTGGATCCAGGACCTGAGACTTGCTCTCAACACCCCTGGACTCCCATAGCAGGCCTGTCACCCACTCACAGTATCCCCTGCTGCTCCCAGACTCTGGCCTTCTGGCTGGGTCTGGAGCTTCTCTTGGTAAAGCACATTTCTTCTGCAGCAGGCCCAGTGTTCCATTAGTGCTCACGGTACACCTGCTGTCCCCCAGCCCCGGCTCTTCTTGCTGGGTCCTGGGTTTTCCTCATGGCTGATTGCCACAGCTCAGCCAGGCCGGAACGGACCTTGTGGGCTATCCTTCAAGACTCCCTGGTCAAGGGCTCTCATTCCAGGCATAGGAGGGAGAGAGATTCACACTCCCTCTTGCTCTGTCAACAATGGCTCCTCCGTCGTCGACAGTATCTTCCTCATCGACGGAGCCTGATGGGCTTTTTGTATCATCGACGGGAGCTTGTTTCTGAACTTCTTCCATCGACAGGAAGTGTTGCCCCATCGACAGCACATTCCTTGTCGATGACATATGTTCTTTCATCTTCCTCACCAATGAGAGCTCCTTTCCCGTCGACGGAACATGTTTTTGCTGTTCTCTCGTCGACGGGGCAGTCTCTCCTGTTGACTGGACAGCATGCCTTGTAGATGGGACGGCTTCTCCTGTCAACGGAGAGGCTTTCTTTTGCTCCCTCATCGATGGGGATGCTACCACCGTCGACAGAGGGGCCTCTTCTCATTCCCTCGTCAGTGGAGCTGCCTCCCTCGTCGATGTTAGGGGCTTCCCACCCCAAGACTACCCCTGATCGGGGCCCCCCTGTGCCCTTCCCACTTGTCCCGGCACTCAGAGGCATCCTCGGGGGTTCCCCGTTGCCCTTTTTTCGCGCCCTTCGGGTATGACTGTTTCTGGGCCTTTGGCCCGTGCATGGCCTCTGCCCTGCTTCCATTGCTCCTTTCCCAGTCCCGGTCCACATGGGTAGGGGTGCCTTCCCCTGCTGCTTAGGATCGGCACTTCCCAGGCTGGCCCGCCCTCCTCCTCATGCCGACCTTGGGTGTCCTCCATCCCTGGACCTGTCACATGCTCCGGCATTGCCTGCATTGTGCTGGAGGTCTTGCGGAGCCTGGGTCAGGGTCCGGCCTCGTCCCGTTCCCTCTCCCCATTGCCCGAACGCTTGTACCTGGACCCGGCACCTCCCGCCTGGTCCACTCCTCCCATTTCTGTGGACTCCCTTTATAGTGATTCTGGGAGGGAGGATCCCTTCCTGGAGGTTGTTCCTGGTGGGGATCCTTTGGACCTTGGTCCGCATCCTCCAGTTGGAGGTTGCCCCTCTTGACCCTCCGGAGTCCTCCCCCCAAATCCATCCTTCATGGATCTCATGCTACAGATCCAGTATGCTTTTGCCTTCCCTGCTGTGGATCAGGACTCCTTTCATCAGGACCTGGCTGCCTACCTAGACATTCACCAGGAGCCTGCCCTGGTGGCCCCACCCTTAATTCCTGTGTATTTCAACGCACTCTCTCATGTTTGGTCTTGTCCTGCCTCTGCCCAGCCTGCCCCTGGCAGCACTGATCAGCTCTACTGTGCCCCTCCTGACCACCCGTACTTGTCCTCCACCCCTGTGGCAGACTTGGTCATCAGGGTGGCGGCCCATGACCAGACCACCCGACCTCGCCATACCAGTTCCGTGCCGCAGGATGCTGATTCCTGGTGCATGGATTTATATGGCATTCGTGTTTATTCTTCCAGTACTTTGCTACTTCATATTCTTAATTACCTGGGTCATATGGTCTGGTACCTTCGCACTCTTGGTGCCTCGGCATTGATTGAACTTCTTGTCAGACTCGCTTCCTTCCTCTGAGTCGATCAGGCTGGCTTAGCCGTTCTCTGCCGTGATCTCCCTCGCACATCACCTGCTCCATGTGTGCTTCAATGTGATTGATGCATTGGCCCGCCTTTCGTCCACTGGCATCGCCCTTCGGCATTTCACCTGGCTGCGGGTTTCGGGTTTGCCACCCGATGTCCAGTTGTTGGTCGCCAACGCCCCTTTTTCTGGGAACTTGTTTTTTGGCCCTGGTGCTCAGGCCTTACTTGATTCCTTTTAACTTTGGGGCATACCCTTTGGTCTGTTTAAGACCTCTATCCCACCCCTAGGTACCATCCCTATGCCCCCACGGGTGGGCTGTCTCTTTCCCGGACCCCCTCCTGGGGTGCCCCTAGGGACCGCGGTAGAGCCTCCAGGGGGGCAGCTCAGTCTGACCCTCCATGACGTTCCTGTCCCTCACACGGGGTGGGACAAGCTGCTGCGCTCTAAGCCATTTTTTTCGGTATCCCCCGCCTCCTCTTGCAGAGGAGCCCGGGGATCTCTTTCCATTTCTTGGAGGCTTGCTTCCAGATTGGATGCTTCACTCCTCCCTGCGGATCTATTTGGAACTCCTGCTTCTCTCCCTCCTGGAGCCCTTCAGTTGTTCCTTCCTCTGACCATCCAGGATGTGTTTTCCCCGGTGCTCCTTTTCTACTATCTGATCCACTCTACTTGTATGTTTCTGGATTTGACTCTATGCCGGAGCCTGACGACCTCTGTCTAATCGGGATGCATCACTGTGCCTGGCCATTTACAGTTCTGTTTATGTCATGCCACATGTCTTCACCTATGGGTTTCAGTCAGGACATGGTGGTTCACTTGGTCCTCACCCCACCACGCCTGTGGGGGTACAGTTCTAGTTGACCTCTCCTGTAGTTCACGTGTCTTTGCCTACGGGTTTGAGTTAGTACATCGTGATTACTTTGGTTCTTACCCCACCTCAGCCTGTCTGCCACTGGGGTTGTGGTTCAAGTTGACCTTTCTTGTGCCTTTGCTTGTGTGTCTTTGCCTTTCCTCCCATTTGGATTTTACTGCTTGGGAATCTCCCAGAAGTACTGACTTACTGCAAGAGACCAGTCTGTAGAAGATAGTACAGTTACATAAGACCTTACCGTAACAGTAGATCTTCCAGGGACCGTCTCTTGCAGTAAGTACCCCACCCTCTGTCCCCCTGCCTTCTTGCCTCGAATCTGCAACTCAGGATGTTGGGTGGGATCGCTATTCTCTATTTTACTGGCCCTTGTTTACCTCAGCCCAGGCAGTGCTCGCCGACGCCGGCGGTGAACAGAGGGTACTGGGGGCTGCCCACTCTTATACACATCCACAGGAAGTCATGGCACGTGGACAGCCCCCATGGAAGACTGCTAGAAGAAGCTGCTGTGCGACAGTGATACCTGGTGGAACCTCCCAGGAGTAATGACTTACTGCAAGAGACAGTCCTCGGAAGATCTACTGTTACAGTAAGGTCTTACGTAACCGTACTTTCTAGGAGTGGTATATGTTGTTCATCCAGACGGACCCACCCGACCTCCCCGGCTGTGGACGCACAAACCTGGCTTCCAGCAGGCTAAGATCTGGTGTCATGGGGCAGAGCCGAGGGTTATACCACCTGGGTTGGTGGGAGGAGCCAGCTTGAAGACTTTCCGACTGATTTAAAGGGAAAGGGACTCTGCCAATAAGTGTGGATGAACAACATATACCACTCCTAGAACTACTGTTACAGGTGAGTAACCTGTTTTTCTATGACAGAGGCCTTCCCAGTGGTAGAAGCCATTGTTGACCTGGCCTTGGAGCTTTGGCAGCACCCTGACTCCTGCCCTGCGTCTTCAGCCTGGATGGCCCGCAAGTACATGGTCCCCATCGGCTCCCTATCGGGATTCACAGAACACCTCTTGGCTGAGAGGTTGGTGACCGAATCTGTGTTTTTGGTGCTCAGGCAACTCAGGAGAGACTGATAGACCCCCGGACAAGGAGTCCAAGAAATTAGGCCACTCTGCCAGGAAAGACTATGCTGCCTTTTTGCTTGGTCTCCATCAGGCGAGTTCGGCTGTCATCATGGCACATTTTTCCCATGCCCTCTTGGGCATTCTGGATGAGGTGCTTCCTCACCTCCCTGCGGACCTTAAGACTACGGTCTGTGACAGGCTGGAATAGGACCCTGTCCCAGTTGTTAGAGAAAGTGGTTAAATGCAAGGATCTGGTCTGCTCTTTCTTTTTCTGTCTCTTCTCTGGTTGCGCAACCAAATTTTCCTGAGACTTAGGACTTGATCAATCCGACAGGCTCGCAGTTCTTTGCCTCTCACTGTCTCTCAGTTTTCTCTTGCTCTCTGTTTCAAACCCCAGGAAATCTTATTGTATTCTGACAAATGCAGTATGGTCTCACCATAGGACTGCCCCGGAGCCGAAATGGTTAATAGAACCTATGCTAATAGTGGAATGTTAGGCTCGAAATTGGTTTTCAAATCACTGTCACTGGTTGCACTTCCTGCAACCGTCAGATTCTTTACTACACTTGCCTCAGTAAGACATCTCCGGAGAGCTTTCCTTCACTCTAACTGAAGAGATTATTTTCTTGGTTTATTTGAAATCAGTTTACTTTATTTAAATTTTTGAATCACTGTCCTTGGTTCACAGGTAGAGTTAGATTAGTGTAGTTTTGGTAAGTCTCTTTGGTTCCTCTTTGGGTTTTCCAACCGGGAGGGAACCAATATTATTTTACTTAATTAGTTTAATTTGATTGTATACCATCCGGTAAGGCGGTTTTTGGTAGATTTAAATTCACCGGGGTAACTGTCGGTTTAATTTGTTTTTTAAAACCAATAAATGTCACAGACCAAGAAGCAAACGGGCACCACAGGTTTCCAACATTGTACAGTGTGTGGGGAACCATTCGCAAAGGCAGATCCTCATCTTATATGTGTGTTTTTTTGGGGGGTTTGACCACCTCAAAGAGGATTGCGAGATCTCTAAAAACTTCCTTCAGTCGACGCTTGAGAGGCCCTTAAAACAACTGCAGGAGAAGATGTCTGAGAAGGCTGCTGAACCAGCTGCAGACAAACTGATTTTGAGCCAAAAAGAACCAGAGGATTAGCCCTCTGACAAGAGTGTCGGTTCGTCAGTTAAAAGGAGGACTGCTGACCCTGCCGCTAACCCGGCAACCGCAGGAAAGTGGAAAAGAAAAACATTCAACGGTTGAACTGCAACCAAGTACCCCAGTTCCAACCACTGAGGAAATAGCAAATGCTATTAAAATAATCCAGTCACTTCAACCGGTAACCCTGGTTAAGGTTCCAAAGCAGCTGCGGTTGGATCCTTCAAGTTCTGCTCTGGTTCCCGGTTCCTTGGACCCCGACTTGGATACCTTTGTGGAGGAATACAATAATGATGCTGATGAGGATGAGAAAAAGGATTACAGTGAACCCATTGACTCGGCTATTTTACCGGATCCTCATCGTCTTGACTCCCCTGACAAGGGAACCGAGGACTATACCTCTCATTTTCAATTTGTAAAACAAGTGGCTCAATCCCTGGACCTCCCCACACAGGAATCAACTGATGAGGAGGAGGAACAGGATTATAGGAAAATGATGGATGTCCAGTCAATCTATCAAATCTTTATTTATCCAGGCGAACATAATTGAGCACAGCTCATTTGCAAGATGGACCTGGTAAGGTCAAGGTTCAATTTACATAAGCACATAATATAATTCAGTGTACACACATTCTAAGCATACATTCTAATCAGACTATACACTAATTTCAGGTGTAGTGGTACAAAGGAAAGGTACAATAAAAGAATAAGATGAGTTAATAAACAATTAACACCAAGTTTTTTTTTTCATATGTACATAGATTGTGGAGTATACAGCTCGTTTGATTGGTAGAAGAATAATTTAGGGTATGATTTGAAATGTAGTATATCAGGGGTTTTCCTGGGGTTTTGGGAAGGAGGAAGATGTGATGTCTGGTCAGCTGCTAAGATGTTTCTACAAGGACTGATATGTGAGGGGTATATACGAGAGGGGACAGGTGTTAGGGGAGATAGACAAATTAGGGTCTTAACGGTGGTTGTAATCAGGGGTGAGGGGAAGGGGAGAAGGAAGTGGTGTACATGGCTAGTGGGGGAGGAGGAAGGCGGGGGAGGTCGATACTGTGGTAGGGATCAACAGTGGGCCTATGAAGAAGGAAGGAAGGAGGCTGGCACTGGGGTAGTGTATAACAGGGGTATTGGGGCTGTGATGTATAATAAGGGATTAAGGGGAGGTGGATGGAAGGAGAGGTGTATGGAGTGTGAGGGGCGGCGAGTCTTGGGAAAGGTGGATAGCTTCCGCAGATGAGTCGGCTATCTGGGGAGGGAGATGGATAAGATTAGGAATACTCTACTGTTTGCGGAAACAATTACATTTTTCTTTGATAAGCCTAGAATACAGATATTTGAAGGATGTAATTGAAATGTGTCTGTTCACTTTGAGTGTCTTCTGTATCGTGTTCCATAAGGCAGATAACACATAGCTGATGGCAGATCTACCATATCGAGAATTGAATTTGGGCACTTTAAACATGATGAAGTTTAGACTTCTTAGATCATATTTACTTGACGAGGCTTGTTTGAAGCAGTCTGAAACATATTTTGGTAGCATCTGGGTTATTGCTCTATAAGTCCATAGTGTGGCATTCCTGTCTCTTCTAAATTGGAGCGAGGTCCATCCAACTGCAGCATAGAGCGAACAGTGGTGAATGCTGACAGGTAGATCTGTAATAAACCTTAAGGCTCTATGGTAAAGTGTGTCCAGTTTGCTCAGATATGAGATGGGGCAGCAACCATATAGGAAATCTGCATAATCTATTACTGATAGAAATGTGGCCTGGACCAGCTTCTTTTTAGAATCGCTTGTGAGAAAGTGCTTTATTCTGTAATAGAGTCCAAGTCTCTGTTGGAGTTTTTTAGCAAATCTTCCAGATGTTCTAAATAGTTGAGTCTGCTGTCTACCCAGACACCCAGATATTTGAATTTTGTGACGTATTCAAGATTTTCACCAAGAACAGTGGATATGTGAGGGAGATTGTTTGGGATGGAGTGTCCTGCTTGTATTTGGGGGGAGAAAAACATTGCCTTAGTTTTTTTTGAATTTAGCAGAAGTTTTTTTCCCAGTAGTTGATGTTGTAATAGGTTGAATTCTGCTTGTAATTCTATGCATGCTGTTACAGGAGAGGGGTGACTGACATACAATACTGTATCATCTGCAAACAGGTGTACAGTGGCTTTGGTAAGGTTATTGTCGATGCTATTGATATAGATGGCAAATAGGATTGAGCCGTGGATGGATCCTTGGGGTACTCCTCTTTGTAGTGGTTTGAGTGGGGATAGGTCTCCTTCAGCCTTCACCTGCTGGGTCCTTCCCGTGAGATAGTTATTAAACCATCTAATGGAGTTTGAGTCGAGTCCTATGGATTTCAGGAAGGAGAGGAACAGTTCGTGGTCGACCGTATCGAATACTTTACTCAGGTCTAAAAATACAGCACAGACACAATTCTTTTTGTCCAGTTCGAGTTGCCAATCATTGGTTACTTTTGCCAGGGCTGTGATGGTACTGTGTTTGGCTCTAAATCCAGATTGTGCTGGATTTAAAAGATTAGCCTCTTCAAAGTATCCTCTTAGTTGGGTGCTCACAGTTTTTTCCAGCAGCTTGGATAGCACAGGGAGAATGGAGATTGGCCTGTAGTTGTTGAGGTCCATGGGGTCCACTGCTTTCAATAATGGAATAACTTGGGCGGTTTTCCAGATCAATGGAATAGATCCTAACTGTAATAAGAGGTTAAATAGGTGTGTTATTGGCACTGCTAATACTTGTATGGCAGTTTTTAAAAAATAGGGGTCAAGGGAGTCTGCACCTGCACTTTATTTGATGTCCAGTTGTGATATTAGTTCTTCCACTTGCTTCAGAGTGGCTGGTATGAAGGAGATGTAAAGTGATTGTTAAAGGACTCCAAGACCTCCAGTCTATCAGAGATGGTTCCCTTTCCATTGTGTATTTTGGCTGGGAGTGAGTTACTTGGATCATGTCCTGCTATATCTTTTATAGTGTTCCAGAACTTGGCAGGGTCGTGGCAGGAGGAATCTAGTTCAGCCATATAGTAAGCAGCCTTAGCGTCTCGTACTTTCCTGGTGCAGATATTCCTGGCTTTTTTGAACAGCTCCCAATCAGTTGATATCTTAGTTTTTCATGCCTTTTTCCATAGCTTGTCAAGGAGGGTGGATTTAAGGTCAGGAGTGAACCAACGACAGGTTTTATTTTTGATGTGTACTTTAGAAACTGGTGCATGGATATTAAGGGCACCTGTAATAATGTCATTTAGCACCTTGTATGCTATCTCCACTGTGTTTGCTGAGTAAAACTCTTGCCATCATGTGGAGTGATTTATCTCTTCCAGATATGCCTCAATGTTAAATTTTTGTTTTGATCTCCTCATTGTGAACTTAGAACTCCTAAAACTGAAGGTGGACAAAACAATGGGTCCTGATGGAATTCACCCCAGAATTCTAAAAGAATTAAGGAAGGAACTAGTGAAACCACTGGCTACTCTTTTTTAATAAATCATGGGAGGATGGTGTGGTACCCGAGGAGTGGAGGAAGGCGGATGTGGTTCCCCTTCACAAGAGTGGGACCAAGACAGAGGCAAGAAACTAGAGACCTGTCAGTCTGACCTCTGTGGTAGGGAAAGTGATGGAGTCACTTCTCTGAAGGAAAGAATAGTTGAGTACCTAGAGGTCAGTGGAGCACAGGATCCAAGGCAGCATGGGTTCACAGTGGGAAGATCATGTCAGACGAATCTAATAGATTTCTTTGACTGGGTGACCAAAGTAGTAGACCAGGGAGGGGCTGTGGACATGGCCTACCTAGACTTTAGCAAGGCATTTGACACAGTCCCACACAAAAGATTATTAGTCAAATTAACCAGCCTGGGAGTGGGTCCCAGGGTGGTAGCCTGGGTAAAACATTGGCTGGACAACAGGACACAGAAGGTAATTGTAAATGGAGTCCACTCTGAAGAAAGGGCGGTTACTAGTGGGGTACCACAGGGTTCAGTATTGGGTCCAGTCCTTTAATGTCTTCATCAGTGACATTGCAGAGGACTGGAAGGAAAGTATGCCTTTTGCAGATGACACAAAGATCTGCAACAGGGTTGATACACAAGGAGGCTGGAAAGGATGAAAAGGGACTTGGCAAGGTTGGAGGAATGGTCAGACGTATGGCAGCTAGGATTCAATGCAAAAAGTAAAATAATGCACCTGGGAAACAAGAACCCAGGGAAGAATACACAATGGGTGGGGAGGTAGTAACAACAACAAAACAGGAAAGGGACCTGGGGGTAATCATATCAGATGACCTTAAGGTTAGCAAGCAATGAGAAGGCAGTAGGGAGGGCCGGGGTATACTGGGATGTATAGGGAGAGGCATCAGCAGCAGAAAACAGGAAGTTGTTATCCCTCTGTACAGACACTTGGTGAGACCCCATCTGGAATACTGTGTCCAGTTCTGGAGACCCCATCTCTGCAAGGACATAGACAGGATAGAGGCAGTCCAGAGGAGGGCAACTAAGATGGTGCAGGGTCTGCAAAAGAGGCCGTATGAGGAGAGACTAAAGGAGCTTAATATGTATACCCTTGAGGAAAGAAGGGAGAGGAGGGACATGATAGAAACTTTCAAGTACCTCAAGGGAATCAACAAAGTCCAAGAGGGTAGCATCTTTCAGAAAAAGAGACTTGCAAGAACAAGGGGACACAATTTAAAGATAGAAGGAGGGCTGTTCAGGGGCAATGTGAGGAAGTATTATTTCACAGAGAGGGTGGTGGATGCATGGAACAGCCTTCCTGAGGAAGTTGTGGGGTCTAAAACTGTGGGAGAATTCAAGAATGCATGGGACAGACATAAGGCAATTCTTGTGGGGGGCAGGAAGATATAGGCTGTTGGTTAACTAGGATCTGTGGCCTATCCTGTAGGTAGGGAAATGGGCAGACTAGATGGGCCTAGTGGTCCTTATCTGCCGTCAAAGTCTATGTTTCTATGTTAGTGGGGGATGATGGCTTACATGCTGATCTTACTCCCGCAATAAGGCAGTGGTCGCTGATGTCATTGAACAGTACTCCAACATGCGAGAAAAGGTGAGGTTTATTCACTAGTATAACATCTAATAGTGTGCTGTTGCTTGTATTCTTTTTGTTGATTCTGGTAGGTTCATTTATGTGCTGTGTAAACCCATATGAATCGCAGAATGATATTAAGGGTGTAGCTGCCTTGGAGAGCCAGTTTAGGTTTAGGTCTCCTATGATTATAGTTTCTTCCATCCCCTTTTTGATTAAGTCACCCAGATGGGATAATAGCTTGAGATCAGCTGAGGGAGGCCTATAGCAGCCGATTAGCTGTAGCGATGCAGTGTGGGAGACAGCCACTTTAAGGGATAGGCATTCAGATTCTTTTGCCATGGAAGATGAGTCGAGGCAGGCTATAGATAGGCTGTCCTTTACATATATCGCTACACCCCCTCCCCTAGTTTGGCGGTCAGCTCTGAATAGTTGCTAATTGGGTAAATTTATGTCTTTGTCGGTTGTGGCAGGCCTGAATCATGTCTCGGACACTACTAGTATATCTGGTAGGGTATGGTTAACCCAGGCTTGGATCATCATGATCTTTTTTAGCAGACTGCATACATTAATATGGAGAAAGCTTAGTCCTTTAATCTTGGCTAAGTCTGTTGGTGCAGTGATGGCCTCTGGGAGTCCTGGGTTAAGTTCCACATTTCCTGAGCATATTAATAATAATATCAGTATTTTCATAATTGCCGCAAGAGATAGGTTAAAGATTCTTGCCGTTGCCCGTTTTTTTTTATTCTGGTACCACCTTGTTTGCCATCCGGATGTGGAGCTTTGGCCTCTCATCAGAGTGCTGATTATTACTCTTGTAGATAGGAGCATGGAATATTTTACTATGCAGAATTGAAGCAGGGTACCATAAGATAATAAATCCGACTGTGTACCTCCATAGTATCTGCTCCATGGGTGACGTTGTAGCATTGGGAAGTCATATACACATACCCAGTCCCTTGGGACTGTTGCAGTAATGCAGTATGTCGAGTAATGCAACACGTCTGCAACACGTAATGCAACAGTAATGCAACACGTCTCCCTGTGTGGTATCCTCTGAGAGATAGCATTTTTCGCTGCGCTCGGGATACAGTAATAGTGCAAGAAGAATCCAGAGAAATCCCCCCATTATAACTGGTATGCGGATGGTACTATAGCAAGTGTCTTTCGTGGTGCCCGCAATAGATTGCTACTATAATTGACTTATCCAGTTATCGTCAGGGGGAGTAGGACTTAAGTAATAAGGGAATGTAATTTGAGGGAGAAGAACAGAATATCACAGTAGGGGGTGCCTAGTGTTTGTATTGCTCACTCTGATGCTTAAGTGCATGCAGTGGCCAAGTTTTGGCTCAACAGTATGGGCAGCGTGATAGAGCAGAAAAAGAATCTGCTGATTGGTAACTAGCAAGGGGATATAGAGCAGGCTACAGGGCAGCGAGACGCAGTGGGCGTGATTTATGTTATTGGCGGGAAAGTGTCTATAAAAGAAAGACTAGAGGAGGGGGAAGGGCAGGTGGACATAAAAATTGCGGCTTTGCCGTACCTTTCCTGGGCAGTTCCTCCGGTCTGGTGGTTCCTAGCATCGACTGGGAATTACGACCGCCCACTGGCGGAGACTGGCCCCGGCACTCGGATGTGGATGCTTGGCAAGGGTCCTCTTCTGAGGAGACAAAGACAGAGCACAGAGGTTTAAACGCTTTGCGCTGGCAAGTGTCAGCAGTGCAGCAGGGGGCCGAAAATTAGCACCTGAAAGGCTATGGAGGGGGCTGAGGCGCCAAAGCATCTGGCTACAGCAGTTAACACAAAAGGTTGTAATTACTTTGCTTAAGCTTTCAGAGGCTCTAAACAGTTTCCCCACACCCCACAATTACAGAAAACAGCTCTTTTCGTGTAATATTTAACATTCAGTACCCCAGAAAAGACTCAGAATGGGAGACAAAAAAGAAATAAACAGGGTGAAGTGGGGACCAATCGAGTGCGGAGCCGTGGAGAGTGCTCACCTTCCGATTGGCTGCGGCTTTGCCGTACCTTTCCCAGGTAGTTCCTCCGGTCTGGTGGTTCCGAGCGTCGGCTGTGGATGCCCGCTGGTGGAGACTGGCCCCGGCGCTCGGATGTGGGTGCTTGGCAAGGGTCCTCTTCTTTCCCGGGCAGTTCCTCCGGTCTGGTGGTTCCGAGCATTGGCTGTGGATGCTGACCGCCTGCTGGCAGAGACTGGTCCCAGCGCTTGGATGTGGGCGCTTGGCAAGGGTCCTCTTCTGCTCCAGGCTCCTAAAAGAGTTTTACTGCCCATCCATAGGTCCCTGAAGAAGCAAGTCATGAAAATCCTGCATACCTCAATTTCCATACCACCAGTTGATAGAAAGGTGGATAAGAAGTATTGGGTGGCTAAGGTTGGGACTGAGTTCCTCTTCAGACACCCTGGCCTTGAGGGGGTGGTACAGGTAGCAGCCTGTGATAAAGCAGGCATTCCCCTGGCATCACATACTCCTGATAAAGACTCCAGAAAACTGGATTCTGTTGCAAAGAAGCAATACCTGGGTTCCTCCCTGACAATTAGGCAGGCTTCCTACATGGCTTATGTTGCCAGGTATCAAAGGAGACACTGGGACACTGTGCTGGAGATTACGAAATCTGTGCCAGCCCCTATGGCAGCAGACCTGGAGGAAGCTGCTAAGAGAGGTATAGAGGCCTCCAAGATTCAATTTAGGATGGCAGTGGATAGCAATGACACTGCAGCCAGACAGATGGCTTCATCAGTGTCTCTTAGGAAATTTGCTTGGCTGAGGACTACCAATCTTACCCAAGATGCCCAATCCAAAGCCATGGATTTTCCACGTAAGCCTTCGTCCCTGTTTGGACAACAGGCAGAGGCTTACATGAAGAAGATGGATGAATACAAAGCAGCATATCAAAGTGCTGCTGCCAAGGATGAGGCTCCTACCCTCCCCCAAAAGCATCATAGGGGCAGACCCTACAGGCCATTTTCCAGCCTCCAGCTTATCCACAATATCATCAGCAGAGAGGCTATTTCAGAGGCAGGGGCAGGAGAGGCAACAACTGAACCAGCTCTGGCACCCAGTCGGCACCTCAAAATAAGCAGACACCCTGAGGGATCTGCTCGAGTTGCCTCCCCAGTTCAAGTAGGGGGCAGGCTGACCTGCTACCTCCAGGAATGGCAATCCATCACCACAGACATGTGGGTCCTGGAGGTGGTGGGTCAGGGCCTTGCACTCAGTTTTAAACTCAGACCAAGACTGAGGGCAAGAGTTCTTTCAGCCTTCCTTCCCATCAGAGACACTCTTACTGGAAAGGGAGGTGTTAAATCTGCTCTCATTGGGAGCAGTGGAACCAGTTCCTTTCTCACAGAGAGGAAAGGGCTTCTACTCAAGATACTTCCTTACAACCAAGAAAACAGGGGAGTGGTGACCCATACTGAATCTCGGACACCTAAACAGGCATTTACTGAAACCAAAATTTGAAATTATCACTTTAAACACAATTCTGCCAACCCTAAGGCAAGGAGACTGGTTGGCATCTCTGGATTTAAAAGATGCCTACTTCCATAACGTAATGAGACAGTCCCACAAAAAATTCCTCAGATCCAGATTGCCGTCAGGCCACTATCAGTTCAGGGCAATGCCTTTCGGCCTTACTTTTGCTCCAAGGGTGTTCACAAAATGCTTGGCTGTGGTTGTGGCACACCTGTGAAGGCAAGGAGTGGCAGTTTTTCCATACTTGGACAACTGGCTATTAATGGGGCAGTTTTTCCCAGCAGTTCAAACAGTCTCTGGGGTTGACACAGGAACTGTTACAGTCCCTAGGGTTCTTGATAAACCAGAAGAAGTCAGTGTTGCAGCCAGTACAGCTCCTGGAGTTCATAGGGGCAGAACTGGATTCATTCAAAGGAAGGGCTTTTCTTCCTCTGCTGAGGGCAGACACTCTGATACAGCTAGTGGGCTCCTTCAAGCCTCACACTCTCAGACCGGCCAGACATTTTCTTCAGTTGTTAGGCCACGTGGTAGCCTCAACTGCCATAGTGTCGGGCAAGATTTCAGATGAGGGGTATTCAATATGACCTCAAGCAATACTGGCACCAGAAAAGAGATCAGTTATCAAAGCTGGTCCCAGTCACACAAACATTCATGCAAGCACTTCAGTGGTGGCAGGATCTGGAAAACCTCAGAAAGGGAGTTCCATTTCTCAGAGAGCAACCATCTCTAGTGCTCACCACAGATACATCCCTACTAGGGTGGGGAGCACACCTAGAGGAGCATACTGTCCACAGTACTTGGCTCAAATGGGATTCATTGCTTCACATCAACCTGTTGGAGCTCAGGGCATGTTCCTAGCACTCCAGGCATTCGCCAGCATGCTGCAGGGAAAGGTGGTTCAGGTCAAGAAAGACAACATGATCACTATGCACTACATCAACAAACAGGGAGGCACAAGGTCTACACCCCTGTACACAGAAGCTATGAAAATATGGACCTTGGCCTATTCCCTGAACATTTTGCTGTCAGCAATCAATCTACCAGGGAAGGACAATGTGCTGGCAGATGCACTGAGCAGGATAAATCAGAACCATCACAAATGGTCCTTAAACAAGCAAGTACTACAGTTAGTGTTCAGAAGGTGGGACACTCCAGAGGTAGATCTCTTTGCTTCCCCAGACAACCACCAGCTCCCTCAGTGTTGTTGCAGGCCCCCACTGACGAGCTCCGTACCACTCGATGCATTGACCCTGAATTGGACAGGGAAGTTCCTGTATGCCTTCCCTCCCTTCCCATTGCTGCTGAGAGTCCTGAACAAGCTCAGATCCCAGCCAGCCACAATGATCCTTATTGCCCCAGACTCGGCCAGGCAACCATGGTACTCTATGGTTCTGTCCCTATCAGTAACCAAGCCAATCAGCCTTCCCAGGAGGCACAATTTGCTGACCTCCTCCCAGGGCAGGATCCTGTATCCCAACCTTCGATCCCTCAGGCTCAAAGCCTGGTTCTTGAGGACTTAGAGTATGCAAATCTGAATCTTTCAGAAGGGGTCATGGAGGTCCTTAGGGTATCCAGAAAACCTTCTACCAGGAAGATTTATACTTCTAAGTGGAAAAGATTTTCTTTCTAGTGCAGGAACAAAAATCTGGATCATACCCAGGCTGGGTTATCAGTAGTCCTAGACTATCTGACCCATCTTCACTCACTAGGCTTCAGGACCTCTACTCTGAAGGTGCATCTGGCTGCAGTAACTACTTACCTGTCAGCAGGTAAGCCATCCTCTCTGGCTTCTAATTCAGTGTACTGAAAGTTCTTTAAGGGGCTGCTGCATTTGCATCCTCCCCATAGAGTTCCTACCCCTGTTTGGGACTTAAACATTTGCATAGCACAGCTTATGCAGCCCCCTTTCGAGCCCATGTCAGCAGCTGACCTTAAGTATGTGACTTGGAAGGCTGTGTTTTTAGTGTCCATTACCTTCTGCCAGAAGGATTAGTGAGATTCAGGCATTGTTTATGGAACCCAACTATGTGGCTTTCCATAGGGACAAGGTGGTCCTCAGGACAAATAATAAATTTCTTCCTAAGGTGGTATCTGACTTTCACATTAATCAGTCCATCACCCTCCCAGTCTTCTTTACCAACCATTCCTCCTCAGGTGAGCGTAGACTACATAGCTTTGATGTCAAGAGAGCTATTACCTACTACCTAGAGCACACAAAAGGTCACAGAGGGGATAGAACCCAGCTTTTTCTGACCTATGGATAGGTTGGTAAGGGTAAACCTGCCACAAATAGATCCATAGCAAGATGGATTGCGTCATGTATCCAATTCTGTTATGGCAAAGTGGGTAAGCAGTCCCCACAAGGGCTTAGGGCCCATTCTACTAGAGGAACTGCTGCATCAATAGCAGCTTCCCAAGACATCCCTCTTCTGGAAATCTGTAAAGCAGCTACCTGGAAAACAGTTCAAACATTCACCAAGCACTACTGCCTGGAAACTCAGGCTAGGAGTGATGCTAGGTTTGGCACAGCAGTTTTGCAGAGCCTGTTTTATAAATAGGTCCTCTGCCCATCTCCAGAGGCACTGCTTGGGTAGTCTACATTTGTCAGAATACAGTAAGATTTCCTGGGGTTTGAAGAAAACATTATTTACCATAGTAATCTTGTTTCTTCTAAGAGAATCTTACTGTATTCTGAGCTCCCACCTTTCCTCCCATGCTAGGATCTACAGGGCTCTGCTCACTACCTGTATAACTGATATTGGAAACTTGGGGGTACCTACTACTTTTTTGGGCATCTGCTGACTTGAGTCTTAGAGATGCCTCTTGTTGTTAGGAGTTTTTGTTCCACTGAATGCCCCACCGGCTTGGATTCCAAGATGCTTCATCTTTCGGACCCCGCCATAGCCAAACCCCTGGCCTCCCTTTTTAACCTATCCTTCTTCCTTGCTGAGGCACCTGCTGAATGGAAACATGCCACTGTAATCCCCCCTCCTAAGGGCGGGGATGCCTCAAACCCAAGCAACTACTGACCCATCTCCCATCTACCTATTCTGGCAAAACTGCAAGAGCGTCTAGTACTCTCTCACCTATCACCCTTTCTGGATTCCTCCTCCTTTTTCACCCCATTCCAGTCTGGCTTTAGGAAATCCCACTCCACCACTACGTCCCTTCTCAGGCTCACTGATTCCATCCTCACTGGGATGGATGCTGGCCACATTACTGCTGCCATTTTCATCGACCTGGCCAAGGCATCTGACACTGTCTCACACTCACTTCTCCTGGCCAAACTCGCCAACGCTGGTCTATCCAGCTGCACCATTAGCTGGTTATATTTCCTATCTTGCAGGAAGGTCCCAATCCATCAGAATCAGTTCCTCCATCTTGGCCCCCCTCCCAGTCACTGCAGGGGTACCACAAGGCTCTGTTCTTGGCCCACTCCTGTTCTCCATCTTTCTGAATGACCTGCCTTGTGCCTGCCCACACACCTCAATCCACATATATGCGGACGACACTGTGCTGTATACATCTGGCCCCTCGGCCTCAGAGGTTATGACTAGATTGCAGCTGGATTTTATTATGGTCCAGCACTGGCTTCACTCCAATCAACTCCTCCTCAATGCCAAGAAAACAGCCTCAGTAACCTTTGGCACAAGGTAGAGAGTTTAGAGGCTTCTCTCCCATATCATATTCCACACCCTGGACAGAACCCCCCAGAGGCCTGTACCTCCTTCAGATACCTCGGGGTCTGGCTGGACCAGCACCTGAATTTTTTCTGCCCATGTTGATTCTATAATCAAGAAGCTGCATCCCAGGCTCGGGGCACTTTACCGCAACCGGGACTGCATCCCAGATCTTCCCTTGTCAATCTTCACCATTCATTACTGCTTGGGTAGTGCCGGACACGCACCATTCTGAGATTTTTTTAGTCGGCTGCAAGCGAGCGCCGCCCGAAATAGCGTGCTGTGTCATGCGTGTGGGCGCCGTTAGGTCCGCAGACTCCTCCATCTCAGTTCTGTTTCTCCCGCCATCGAGGCTGCACCTGCTCCATGTGCGAGATTTACAGCTGCGTCAGAGGCCTACTTGTGACTCCTCCTTCTCCGCTTTCTGATCATCCCGACGCCATTGAAGTGGTTAGCTGGTAAGACCGTTCTGTTTTTTCTTACGGTGCTGGGATCTTTTTGCTGTGTTTTTGTGTTTATTTCTCATTATGTCAGGTTTGAGAGCCAAATGTAAATCGAAGGCGGGCCATGCCCCTATGCATCGGTGCTCCTGTGGCCGGCATTTTTCCGTCACGGACCAGCATGATGTTTGCCGTTGCTGCCTGGGACCCAACCATGATATGGATGCATGCTACACCTGTTTCTTGATGGACCGTCGCATCCTAGAAGTCAGCGCGTTCAAGACCAGCAAGGCTATGCCGACTTTTGGGGGACGGCATCACTCCAGAGATTCCCAGGTAAGATCTCTAGACCCTTCCTCCGGGTCCCCTCCCAGGCCTATACGGTCTGGAGAGGAGGAGGCCTCTTTTGCGGTGTCAGAGACACCGCCTCTGCAGTCACCTCTTCGGAGGTGCAGGCTCCCCCAGTGTTGAGGCCCAGGTCTGCTGGGCCCGGCATCGGTGGACCCTCAACGCTGCCTTCCAGCACCGCTTCGGATCCCGGTGCCGTTTGCAGCGCCGGTGATCGGGGTGGGCTGCACTGGCTCTCAGCGCCGCCTGCAGAGCCGTGGGCCTGGTCGTCTCTCTTAGCAGCACCAAGTCAGGTCCCGGCACCGAGGGCGGTGCCACAGGTCTGACCGGTGCCGTTGGGGAGTCGGGGCCTGGTTTGGGCATTACGGGTGGTCTGAGATAGTCTGGCGCCACCGCTGGCACCAGCGCCGTTCATGGTGCCATTTCTCTGGAGACCCCTGGGGTGGCCAGTATTGAAGTCCAGCTGGTCTCTTCCTCCTCAGAGGAGGATGATTCAGATGTGGACCTGTCCTGGCACCCTGACTCTTCGGAGTCAGGGTCTCCAGTGAGACGAGGTGCTAGGTGGCCCAGCGTGCCTATTCCTCTGTCTCCTCTGCTGTCCTCTCCTGAGGCCTCCCAGGCTGGGGGTGGTCTGGGGTCCCTGGAGGGGGATGGCATGGAGGTGGGGGGAGGGGCTCATCCTCCTGAGGGGGTTGCGGTAGCTGCTGATCCCAGTGCTGCTGCATCTGTTCGGGGTGCAGTGTCACTGGGGTTGAGGAGGAGAGCATTCTCAGAGTCCGGGGGTTTGAGAGACTGGGTTGAGGCACCTCGGTCTTCACCTGCCACCTCTTGGGGTGCGGGTTGGAGCCTTATTGCTGGTCCCCATCTTTCCCTCTCGGGCTCCGGGGACCCCTCTGGTGGCATTGCTGTGGGCTGCCCTTCTGGACCCATGCAGCCCCAGGTTCGTCATAGGGGAGGATCCCCTACTAGGCTTTTCCAGGCTTCGCATCGCCAGGGTTCCGTTCTGCGACCTGTTTTGTTGTCCGGGATCCCGCCAGCTCGGGCTCCATTTTCCGGATTTCAGAGCCTCAGCAAAGGACAGTTGCCTTGTCATAGGTGTCCCTCTCCCATTCCTCTGCAGCCACCCCCCTCTCTCCCAGGCCATGTCAGTCCTAGAGGCCTGTTATCCTTGGAGATGTTCAGAGGCTCTGTGGCTGCCTTCCTCTCATACGTTAGATATATGCATGAGCGGGTGTTTCACCTATCCCCACCACCACAGGAGTCCTCTGGACATTCGAGCTCTCCATCATCCTCATCTCCCTCCTCGGAGGGAGAGGAACCCACTGCTCATCTCTCCTCTGATGCTGATTTCACTGAATATCAGCGATTCCTTTTGAGGATGGTGAGGGATCTTTGTATCTCCTTTGTTAGGTGAGACAATACTGAATGGGAGACACGTGAATTCCTCAGTGAATTTAGTGCCCAGCATTTGGTGGTACTGTCTGGCCTATGCCCTTCCAGGAGGAGTCTATCCGTTCCTGGCAGTCGCCAGCCGCCCCTGTTCCAGCCCCGGCAGACTGCAGAAGAAGGTATTGTGCCCCATTGGAGTCTCTAGGTTCTCTTCCCAACCCGCCTTCAGGATTGGCATTCCTAGAAACTCCTTCCGGGCACCGCCACCTGGCGCACAACCACCCACCAGACTCAGATTCCCTACAATTTGACCGGTGGGGGCGAGCAGTGTTCTCTTTCTCTCATGTGATGTTATGCATTGCATCACATCAGGCTCACCATGCTGCCTACAGTAGGCAATTATGGTCGATACTTTCCCAAGTCCTAGCATCAATGCCTGATATGGAGCAATCCAGACAAGCTATTGCCTTCTCTGCTATAGGCCTTGAGCTGGCAAGACACCAAGCAAGGACATCTTATGACGCCAATGAAGTGGCTTGCAGGGACAGCGATCTGTATTAGACGGACGGCATGGCTTCGTCTATCAAGGTTATCACCCCTGGCCTGGCATATGGTGATTCGCTCCGCTTCCCGGGGGACCTGTCTTTTTTCCTCCAGGGCTAGGAGGCTTCTGCAGGGGCTTCCTCCATCTCCCCATCCCCGGGGGACACCTCCTAGCTCTCCTCCACCATAGGCTTCTCGTTTGATTGGCCCAGGGTCTTCCCCTCCTGTTTCCCACCAACAGGAGGCTGAGGGTCTTGTTCCTTCAGGGTTTCTGTTATCCCTCCCCTTGGGGGGGGAAGCTTGGTACTCACCCAAGCAGTAATGAGTGGTGAAGATTGACAAGGGAAGATATGAAAATTACGTACCTACCGTAATTCTTGATCTTCTCTTGTATCTTCACCATTCATTAGTGATACCCACCCATCTTCCCCTCAGTGGCCTCCTACTGCAGCGTTACCCCCTCCCTTCTCATTACTCTCCCTTCCTCGTTGGTCTTTAAGCCAAAAAAAAACCCTGTCTTGATTTCAGTTCTTCTCTGGATGGATCCTTTTTCCTCAGGGTAAAGGAGAATGAGTAGAATTTATTCTATCCTGAGGGAACTCTTTCTGATTGCCCCTAGGGGTGACCTCTTGGCTTCTTAGCCGTGTTGTTCAGTTCACAGCTGAAGAGACCGTCCCTCTATGGCGCGGCCCCAATTTTCAGGTTCCCTCTGGCAGGTATTAATTAATATTGTCAGCTTCTTCTGGTTGGTGCTTCTGGCACTTCATTAACCTTGAGCTGTTGTTCTTGCCTTGCCTTCAGGGAGTCCAATTGAGTTCCCACTCTGTCCTTTCATACAAAGCTGCCTTCTGTAGGGCTTAACCCTGCCCCACACACTTCTGTGTTGGCACTTAACAAGGTGCTAAGGGGCTTAATCCCCCTCCTAGTTGGGCGCTCTCTTTCTGGAACAGATTTTCTGCCTGGGCAGTCTGTGAGCTCTCACCTAGAGTGTAGGGGGTTGCGATAGTGGGAGGTTAGAGAATCTGCCCTTTGTGTCCAATCTGTACAAGCGGTTCAGTTGAACCTTCTCTCAGTCCTATCAGGAGGGATTCTTGCTCCATTGTTTTTGGTTCCGAGCTTATAAGTCTCTCAACCAATATATCTACGGGCAGTGTTCTCCCCTCTCAACATCCCTTGTTTTCTTCCCTTTCTTCTTCTTCCTTATCTCTTTCTCTTTATCTGTTCCTCCCTTGGAGCTGCCCCAGAAGGGAGGCCCTGTGGTCCCTTAGGGTTAGCATTCTCTCTCTTCTTTCTGTCCTCTACCTGCTTATTCATTTTTCAGTTTATATCCTTTCCTTTTTCATTCCCTCGGCTCTCTTGCCTCGCTCTCCTTTTTCCTTACCCTTTGTTTTCGCCTCTCCGGCTACCAGAATGAGATGGAGGAGGAGTCTGCGGCACCTAACGGCTGCCCCTCGCACATGACGCAGTGCATCGCTCTCGGGGGCGGCGCCGTTGGAGCCAACTCCCCCCCAAAAATCTCTCCCATATCGGGTGCGCACCTCCGGCACTACCCAAGCAGTAATGAATGGTGAAGATACAAGAGAAGATCAAGAATTACAGTAGGTATGTCATTTTCATTTTCTGCCTGCAGGGCCATTGTGCAGAAAATAATCCTCCCCGTCTTCGACTACGGGGACGTAGTCTACAGTGCTGGTCCTAAATCCACCCTAGCCAGACAGGACCCTCTTTTCCATTCTTTCTGTCATTTTGTCCTGAATTGTCCATACTCCACACACCACTGTACCCTTTACCAATCAACGAACCTCCCCTCTCTAGACAGCTCAAGACTGTACCACTGTGCTAAGCTCACAGCCAAGTATTGGTCCCAGCTGCTCCCCTCTTACCTCGCCACTGCCCTTGTCAACCCCAGCAGCCCTGCATACTCCCTCAGAAACACTGACTGTCAGTCCCTAGCTGTCCCACATAGGGCCACTGCTGCTGGCCAGGTGGCTTTCAGCTACCACCTACCGACGTTGTGGAACTCCCTCCCAGCAAACATTTGCCACTTCTCTCCCCCCCACTGCTCTTTAACTCCAAGCTCAAATCTCATTTCTCCACTACCTGCTCGTGTGTCTAGATGGTTTACGTTCACAAATTGGCAGGGCTATGCATCTAAGCTGTGATTACATCACTGTATGCTCTACCTGTCTGTCTATATTATATGGTAATGATTCTAAACTATGCCTGTATTCTATTGTTATCTCATTCCTTTTGTATTTTAAACCATGGCCTATTGTGTGAGAAGGTATTCCCATTCTCTAACCACAATTGTATTTATGTCTGTCTTTCAACTATGTATTTGTACCCCTTTCCCCCAGGACGCATCTGGAAATGAGCAGTAGCCTGCTCAGCATGCCTTCCTGGTTAAACGCTTAAATAAATAAATTTAGAGGTAGTAAATTTAGTTTGAATAGTTAGTACTTTTAGCTTCTGTATGCTTTGTAAGAATCTGACGGTTACAGGAAGTGCAACCAGGGACAGTGATTTGAAAAACTAGCTCAAAACTAACATTCCACTATTAGCATAGGTTCTATTAACCATTTTGGCTCTGGGACAAGCCTGTAGTGAGACCATACTGTATTTGTCAGAATACAGTAAGATTCCCTTAGAAGAAACAAGATTACTGTGGTAAGTAATGTTTTATTTTCTCCCTTGCATATCTAGATCTGCTGATCTGACATTGGGATCCCTTGCGTTTGGAAAATATATAGCATTATTATTGAAATGTATATTAACTATATTTTAAGATAATTGCAAAAGCTATTGGAAAACTCAGAGTTACCAGAGTTCAATCTTTAAGTCTTTTGCAAAAGCTATGCAAAAAGGGGGCCTCAACTCAAGAAGCACACTGTATTCTAGCAGCTCCTGCCTGATATTTACAAAAACAGGATGCTTGCTAACGATGGGGGCTGAAAGGACTCATAAGAGCTAAGCTGCAACTGCAAGAAAGATTAGAAGAAAAAGGGACACAGAAACTCAAAGAAAACTACTGTTTTTTCTCCTACGTACATAGTTATACTGAACAAGTTTGTTGTTACTGCTACTGTAAATAAATATTTTTGGTGAATTCTGCAACTGCTTCTGGTTTTCCCTATGCTTCCTAATCTGTGCCTCAATGACAGATGGTGTCAGCCTAAGTGGGATTTACGCCATGCTTACCTTAAGACAGTTTTGTGCATGGTTACTGGACCTAGTACCAGGGAAGCACAGAGAAAGGTATGGATTCTGCAGCAGCAAGTCCAGGAATGGTTACCAGGAGAATAGCAGCCAAACTAGCAGAGACAAAAGTCCAGTCTGAGATTGTACAGCCAGCACAATTTATGGGAAAAGAACAGGCAGGGACAGAACCTGAAAGCCTGATGGACTTTTTCAAATGGTGGGCTAAACAACAAAAAGAGTTGGAGAAGCAGAGAGAAAAAGATCTTCAACATTTAGAAGCACAGAGCAGAGAAGAGATGCAGCGACAAGAGCAGCAGACGAGATAAGAGATGCAGTGAAGGGAGCAGTAATGGCTGGATGCCTTGTAAGCTATCAATGGCAGAGATCTGGCAGAGATCCAGAAAAGCAACAAAACACAAGCAACTTAAAAGCCATTAAACTTACAAAGTTATGTCCCTCAGATGATATCGAGGCATACCTGACAACTTTTGAAAGAGTTGCCACAGCCTGCCAATGGCCAAAGCAGCAATGGAGAGTCAGACTGGTACCTATGTGACAGGGAAAGCCCAACTTGCCTACAGCAATATGGACACTGCACAGTCAGAAAACTATGACCTGGTGAAAAGCGAAATCCTGAAAAGGTATGACATCTCCGGAGAGACCTACAGGCAGAAATTTCGATCTCTGAAGTACAACTCAGCTGACGATCCTCAAGAAGCCTTCACCTGACTCGGAGAACTCCTGCTAAAATAGATCCAACCACAGAGCAAAACAGTCCCACAGATCGACACATTTTCCATTGAGCACTTCATCAACATCTTGCCTACAGATGTGCAGCTGTGGGTAAAGAAACACCAACCAGAGAGTTGGGAAAAGGCTGTTTCTTTGGCCGAGGACTACCAAATGGCCAGACAGATGCCACAGCAGCAAGGTAACAGCCAAGCACTGGTAAGACACTCTTTTCTCCCATTTAAACTCCAAGTATGATCAGAACTCTGGTGAGGGTAACAAATCTGTGCCCAAAGACGTTATCTGCTATAACTGTAATAAGCCAGGCCATTTTGCAAGAAACTGCTGTAGTAAGGAGAGTGGCACTGGAGCAGATTTGTCCTTGGCAAATTGGGGCAAGTACTTAACAGATGTGAAGGTGGGGAATAAGACTGTGAATGGAGTCAATGATTCGGGAAGCAAACAGACCCTAGTGCATGTTAAAGTGCTGGGAAAACACTGCAAAGGGACCAAGTACTGGTGTCATCTGCATCCACAGGGACACTTGATACTATCCCACCACCCAAATGACTCTGACCATTAAGGGTGTGTCGCACCAAATGAAAGTGGGGGTAGTACCTAAGTTACCTGTACCTGTGATTACTGGAAATGACTTTCCAGGATTTACTGAGTTGATCAAAGAAGGAGCAAATCCTGATGTTTCAGCTGCTGTGGTGACAAGAGCTCAGGCAAAGAAAATTTCAGATGGTGGGGACACTTTTCCTTTCAGTGATTTTGATTCGGACTTGTTTGAGCACAGCTCCAAGATCCGGAAATTCACAAAAGAAAGACAATGCCTGAAGAAACTGTGTCAACAAATGACTGATGGACATGAAGGGTTAAAATATGAACTTGCTGAAACTAAATTGGTAACTGATTGTGATTTTATTTCAGAACAAGATAACAATGTTTCTCTCCAGGGTTATTTTAAGCAGGTGGGGGTGAAACCAAAACAGGGTGGACCAATGTTGAAAAAATGTAATGGGTTACTGTACAGAGTTTGGGTTAAACCTCAGACACAGAAACAGACAGAACAATTGGTTGTACCACATAAGTATAGAACAGAGTTGTTACAGATAGCACATGGTAGTCTTATGGCTGGTCACTCAGGGAGGGATTGCACCCTTACCAGATTACTGTATAGATTTTATTGGCCTGGAATTCATGAAGATGTTGATACCTATTGTAATTCCTGTGCTGAGTGTCAGAAGGTAGCCCCAGTCACTAGAATAGACAAGGTGCCCCTACCCTTGAGAGATGTGCCTTTTGAGAGAATTGCAATGGATGTGGTTGGTCCTTTAGACAAAAGTAAAAAGGGTAATAGATTTATCCTGGTAGTATGTGCCTATGCTACTTGATACCCAGAAGCCGTTCCAATGCATACTGTTACAGCTCCAAAAGTTTCAGCAGAGTGGGTATACCTGAAGAAATTATTACTGATCAGGGTAGTAATTTTGGTGCTGTATTGCTTAAATAGATGAACAGACTACTAGGTGTAACTGCCATAAGAACCTCCCCTATCACCCTCAAAAAACAGATGGTCTTGTTGAGCATTTTAACCAAACCCCAAAATGCATGTTAAAAAGGTTTGTAAAAGGGGAAGGGAAAGATTGGGGCCAATACTTGCCTTACCTACTTTTTTGCTTACAGAGAAGTGCCACAGGTATCAACAGGATTTTCACCATTTAAAATGCTGTATGGTAGGCAGCCAAGAGGGCCACTGGATATGATAAAAGACATGTGGGAAGATAACCCCACCAAGAAACAATCTATATCTTCTTATATGTGTGCCCTAAGAAAGAAGCTGGCAAAATATGTTGAAATTGCCCATAGTAGTCAGAAAGTGGCCCAAAACCAGCAGAAGGTATATTATGACCATGGGGTAAAAGAAAAAGTTTTCAAGCCAGGTGAAAAGGTTTTGCTACTGTTGCCCACAACAGAAAATAACCTGTTAATGAAGTGGCAAGGGCCTTATAAAGTTCTTAGACGTACTGGCACTAACGATGAGATTGAGACCCCTGACAGGAAAAATCATTCTAAGATATACTATGCTAACCTCTTCAAGAAATGGGTTGAAAAAATGACAAAAGCTGCCATGCTAGCTTTACCAGAAACTGATGGGAAAGATACTGATGTAGCTTATGCTAGATTGGAACAAACTGTAAATGCTGATGCTGTAAAGGTGAATATTTCCTTAACCTCAGAACAAACTGTAGAAATTCGTAATGTGCTAAAGACATTTAATAGTACTTTTACCACAGTACCAGGCCGAGCAAAAGGGGTTGAGCACGTAATAGTGACAAGGAATGCTCGTTCTGTTAGGCAAAAGACATACAGGTTGCCAGAGCGGTTAAGAGCTGATGTGGTTAAGAAAATACAAAAAATGAAAGAATTGGGTGTCATAGAGGGGTTCAGGAGTGCTTGATTAGGAACACGACCGCCATTATAGCTGATCTTGTTGCAGCATTTGATCTGGCATGTATATCCGAGACCTGGCTGGATGAGAATGCAGGCCCTAGCTTGGCATCTGCTGCTCCAGCTGGGGTTCTCGGTTATACACCACCCGAGGTTGGATCGTAGGGACGGGGGTGTGGCCATCTTTTTTAAAATGGAGCTGGGCCTTATGGATGTGCCAGTGGGTTGCACTCAATCTTTTGAGTGTATCCTGGGAGCAGGTGTAGGGTTCAGGATTCTCATCTACCATTCACCCAGGGATGGTGGAGAATTCCTGAAGGTGTTTGCGAACTTCATTGACGTGGCATTGGAGTCACCCAGATGGTTAATTCTGGGTGACTTCAATGCCTGGATTGATGATGAACTCTTGCAGTTTGGAAATAATCTCCTCCAATTTATGACTATGCTGGGCCTTACAAAGGTGGTTACCTCTGCTACCCATACAGGGGGTCACTCACTAGATCTTGTGTTTCTCCTGGGGATTGAGATCATGGGATTGGGGGTGGAACCAAATGGTTGGTCAGACCATCACACCATAAGGTTCAGCTTCAGGGCACTCCAATTAGGCCTGCCCCTATGGAGATGGTCCAGTATCGCCCTTTGAGGGGGATTACCCCAGAGAGCCTATCGGCGGTGCTGGACCTATCGGGTGTATCAAGTGAGTGCATGAGTCCAGGGGATCTTGTACTTGCCTATAATAAGGTGGTGGGTGATGCCCTGGACTTAATTGCTCCTGTTCGTGTTCGCCCACTCACTTTCCACCTGAGGACCCCTTGGTTTGATGGGTCCTTGAAGGAGCTGAAGAGAGTGGGGCAAAGGCTAGAGAGGGCTTGGCGGAGATCTGGCCTTGATACTGACAGGCTTAGGTTGATGGACCACTATGTGGCCTATCAATCAGCAATCACCTGTAAGAAGGCAGAGTTCCTGTCCGGGGAGATTGCTGCTGCTGCGTGGAACTGACCAGCTCAACTTTTCTGGACTGTTGACAGACTGCAATCCAGTCTGTCTGCAGCCTGGAAGAGATTTTTCACAAATAAAGTGTGATGAGCCTGCTCGATTCTTCACAGATAAGATTGCCAACATTAGATCGGGTATCAGCCCAGCTCTTTAAGGGATTGTGGAGATCGGCGGGAGGTGGTGAGCGCCCGTGTTGCCTGGTTTGACTTTAGCAGGCCGGAGTTCATGGACAGTGTGAGGATTGTCCAGACTGTACGACCAACCAGCTGTAGTTTGGATCTGGGCCCTACACCACTATTAGTAGGTTGTATAGATGTTATCTGCCTGGTCCTTGCTGAAATTGTCTGGAAGTCCTTGGAGCAGGGGGTCTTTCCCGATCCCCTCAAGGAGGCGGTCGTTCGACCACGCCTTAAAAAATCCTCCTTGGACCCAGACTGCTTAGCTAACTATAGACCTGTCTCTAACCTGCCCTTTGTGGGTAAGGTTATTGAAAAGGTGGTTGCACTGCAGCTGGATGACCACCTTACAAATCACAATGTCTACGATGTTCTCCAATCTGGGTTTAGGAAAAGACACAGCACTGAGACCACCCTGGTCCGGGTTTTAAATGATCTCCTAATTGCGAGAGATCGAAAGGCTTGTACTATTCTAGTCCTTCTTGATCTCTCTCTGTGGCATTTGATACTTGGACCATGGTGTGCTTTTGGAGTGCCTGCGGCGTCTTTGTGGACTGTCTGGAACAGTTCTACATTGGTTTCGATCTTTCCTTACAGGCAGGACACAGATGGTTGTCGCTGGAATTTATTCCTCTGACTCCTTCTCCCTGCCCTGTGGGGTGCTGCAGGGCTCCATTTTGGTGCCCATGTTGTTTGCAGTTTATATGGGTATACCGTTGCCGGAGCGACTCCCAGATCGCGAAGACCACCACAGCGACAGAAATCGGGCAAAATCCACCTGTCACTGTGGTGGTCTGTTTGGCTATCGGGACTGCCTCGCTGGGTGTTTGCACCCCCCCGGTCCAGCTCCGACTCGGAGTTAGAATCCTAGAGACCAGGGCATGTGGGGGAGGCGTAGCATCCCTGACACTGCAATTGCCAACAGTCGGCACTGCGCCTGTCGCTGTCAGGGATGTCTCCATGCCGACTGTCGCGGCATGGGTAAACTGTTTATATGCTGCCATTAGGAGAGATCATTAGGCGATACAGTTTGGGTTTTCACTGCTATGCAGATGATACCCCACTGTATCTGTTCTTTATTCCTGGACAGGATGATGCAATCTCCGTGCTTAACAGCTGTCTTGCCGAGATCAGAGATTGGATGAGCACTAGCTGGCTGAGGTTAAATCCGGATAAGACCGAGGTGTTGGTTGTGGACCCTGGTCGCCTTGTGGCGGGTCCTAGGGCTGGGCTTCCATCAGACTTATGGCTTGATGGTGTCCAGCTCTTGACCTCAGACCAGGTGCGCAACCTGAGCATTATTTTTGATGATGGTTTGACCCTGAAATCACAGGTGTCTGCTGTTGTCAAATCTTCCTTTTATTGTCTTAGGAATATCACCTGGGTAAAACACCTGGTTCCTCTGGATGACCTTCCCATATTGGTCCATGCCTTCGTGACCTCCTGCCTTGATTACTGCAATGCCCTTTACCTAGGGCTGCCGGGGGTTGATATCCGCTGCTTGCAGCTAGTGCAGAACACGGTAGCCAGGCTTTTGACTGGTACATCTAGGTCTAGTCATATTACACCTGTGCTGTGCGGATTACACGGGCTGCCGGTTCAGTGGTGGATCACCTTTAAGGTCGGATTGCTGACCTATAAAGCCATACATGAACAGGGACCCCAGTATTTGCAAGATCTTCTTACTCCCTACTACCCCTCCTGCTCACTCTGATCCTCAGACGAGGGATTGCTAGAGATTCCCAGGGTTCGTTTAAAGACATCTGGGGCACATGTGTTCTCCTATGCTGCCCCTTCCCTGTGGAATTCTCTACCGCGTCAGATAAGAGAATGCCTGACTGTCTCGAGTTTTAAATCTGAGCTCTAAACTTATTTGTTTTTTAAAGCTTACTCTGAAGGATTTTAAAATGTTTATGATTGTTTGATTTAATTAATTGTATGGTTTTAATGTGTTTCTACAGCGCTTTGGTTTTGAAAAGCACTTTAAAAATAAAGTTTTACTTTTTACTTTACTTTTACTTTGGTCATCTCCCATGGTAATTAGAAACAAAAAAGAAGGGGGTGTTAGAATCTGCCTTAATTTTAGGAAACTTAATCAAGTGTCAGAATTTGACAGTTATCCTATGCCCAGAAGAAATGATTTGGTGGACAGACTGGGGAGTGCAAAGTATATCAGTACCCTCGATCTCACCAAGGGTTACTGGCAAATACCTTTAGCTAAAGAATCCAGAAATAAAACTGCATTTGCCACCCATATAGAATTCTATCAGTTCACCACCATGCCATTCGATTTACATAGTGCGCCAGCTACATTCCAACGGTACATGGATGTCATTTTATCCCCTCACACTGGTTATTGTGCTGCGTACCTGGATGATGTGATAGTGTACAGTCCAGACTGGAAAAACCAACTGGAACACCTACGAGCAGTTATCCAAGCTATGAAAAATGCAGGTCTGACAATGAATCCTACTAAATGTGCATTGGGCATGCAGGAAACCAGATATTTGGGCTATGTGTTGGGAAATGGAGAAGTTAAGCCAGAGATTTCTAAAATAGAAGCTGTAGCTTACTGCCCTGTCCCTAAAACAAAGAAACATGTCAGGGCATTTTTAGGGCTGGCTGGTTATTATCAGAGATTTGTTCCCGACTTTGCCGAGTTAGCTACTCCCCTCACTGAACTCACGAAAAAACGGTATCCAAATAATGTGAAATGGACCCCAGAGTGTGATGAAGCTTTTCAAACCATAAAGGCTGCATTATGTTCAGTCCCTGTTTTAAGAAGCCCAGACTTTAAAAAAATATTTTTGCTACAAACAGATGCATCCGAGGTAGGCCTAGGTGCTGTCCTAAGTCAAAATATAGATGAGACAGAACATCCTATTCTGTACATAAGTAGGAAATTACATGACAGAGAGAAAAGGTACTCCACTATCAAAAAGGAAAGTTTAGCAGCAAAGAGGGCCATGGAGTCCCTGAAGTTTTATTTGCTAGGAACTGATTTTGTTCTTGTAACAGATCACAACCCTGTTGGCTTAACCAGATGAAAGATAAAAATCCCAGAATCACACGGTGGTACCTGGCACTGCAGCCATTTAAATTCACTGTGATACACAAATCTGGTAAAGAGAATAGCAATGCTTATTTTCTGTCAAGATATGGATCAGGAATTGAGGGTTCTGAAGGTTGAAAATAAATGTATGGGTTTGAACTTTACTGTTTGCTGTACTGTTATACAAAAACAGATAATGTACATGTGCTCAATTTCTGAAAATGGAAAATGTTAGTAGAGAATTAATAAAAAGTTTTGGAAACCTGTCTAATAAAACATGCTCCCTCTTAAGGAGGGGGATGTATGTGACAGGGTGGAATAGGACACTGTCCCAGTTGTTAGAGAAAGTGGTTAAATGCAAGGATCTGTTCTATTCAATCAATCAATCAATCAAATCTTTATTTATCCAGGCGACCACCATTGAGCAAGCTCACTTACAAGGTGGACCTGCTGTTGGCAGGGACAAATGTACAGGTACAGATAAAAGTACATAATACAAAAGGAACAAGATGTTTACAATAATGATAGCAGCAGTATGTATACATTCCAAAGGCACATGTACAAGTAAGATATACATGACACAACAGTAACATGATATATACAGTACCCACAGGAGCAGGATATGTATGGTTGTCATATACAAACCACAGAGAAAAAAAAAAGATCATTTATATTCCTGTCCATCAGAAACATGTTAATGGCCTGTATGGAAGTCCCTGAACTATGGAGGTGCACATGACGGTGTCTAGGGTTTAGGATTATGTGACAGGAGGGGGTTGGTGTGTAAGAGGGGTGCAGAAGGTGCTAAGTGCGGGTGGGGTGAGGGAAGGGGGGTAATAGTGGCAGAGGAGGACTTAGATGAGCAGCAGGGACGAGAATGGATGTGGAGAAAAGCGTTAGGCTGCTAGGAGCGATGGAAGCAGTTACAGATTTCAGCAAACGTTTTGTCATAGAGGGTCTTAAACAAAGCAAGAATGACAGGGGAAGTAAGTCTCAACGATTTTTGTATCCTATTCCAGAGCATAGGCAAGACAAAGCTTATGGCAGCCCTTCCAAAGTGAGTGTTGACCCTTGGGACTTTCAGGGAAACCTGCGAGACACTTCTCAAGGCATAGTTCCCGATCGGACTAAGGGGGAGACAGTCAACAACGTATTGTGGGAGTTTGTTGGTAAGGGCTCAGAGCGTCCATAGAGCTGCATTTCTACACCGCCTATATTCTTTCCTTTTCTGGCTCTTCTCTGGTTGCACAACCAAATTTTCCTTTGAGACTTTGGACTTGATCAACCCGACAGGCTTGCAGTTCTTTGCCTCTCACTGTCTCTCTTGCTGTCTGTTTTTCTCCCTTGCATATCTAGATCTGCTGATATAAAAATATGTGCAAATCATTGTATGGAAATGTAACTGATATTGGGATCCCTTGTGTTTGGAAAATATATAGCATTACTGTTGAAATGTATATAATTGTATTTTAAGATTATTGCAAAATCTATTGGAAAACTCAGAGGTTACCAGAGTTCAGTCTTTAAGCCTTTTGCAAAAGCTGCGCAAAAAGGAGGCCTCAACTCAAGAAGCACACTGTGTTCTAGCAGCTCCTGTCTGATATTTACAAAAACAGGATGCTTGCTAAAGATGGGGGTTGAAAGGACTTCTAAGAGCTAAGGTGCAGCTGCAAGAAAGATTAGAAGAAAAAGGGACAGAGAGACTCAAGGAAAACTGCAGTTTTTTTCTCCTTTGTACATAGTTATACTGAACACGTTTATTTTTTATGTTATTGCTACTGTAAATAAATATTTTTGGTAAATTCTACAACTGCTCCTGGTTTTCCCTATGCTTACTGACTTGTGCCTCAATGACACGGTCAAGCAGGTCCATGACCAGGGTCAGGCGGTTGCTAAACAGCAACTCCAGACAGCTCTGGACATCAGGGATTCTTGTGCCCATTCTGTGGCAGCTGCTGTCGCCACCTGCTACAGGTCCTGGCTGAGGGTTTTGACCTTCACGGCAGGCACCCAGCACAAACTTGCTAATGTTCCCTTCCTGGGCATCGATTTATTCGGTCCTGGGGTTGATGGTCACCTTCAACATATCGAGAAGTCCAATACCACCTTGGACTCCATTACTTCCACCCAGAAGGAACCTAAGGGTTCCAAAAAGCAGAAGCGTAAGCCCTTTCGGACTTCTGCCCCTGCGGCCAAGCAGCCCCAGTACAAGAGGCAGCAGCAGGCATAGCCTTGGCACTCTCGGCCCAAGTCAGGGTCTTTGGCAGCCTGTGAGCCCAGAGGGAAAGGTCCTGGTGGTCCGCAGGCCGGGTCCTCCTCCAAGCCTGCACAGTGACTAGATGGGGGTTGTCACCCCATGCCCGTCATGCTCACTCTGGGTCCTCCTGTGGGGGGCTGGCTCCACCACATCCTTTCCACCTGGCCTGCTGTTACAATGGACAGGTGGCTCTTGGAAGTGGTTGATCGGAGGCTGCCTCTGGAATTCGAGCAGTACCCCCCAAGCTGAGCCCGTGCTCCACGGGAGGAAAAGGTATCTATACACACTCAGTCAGCTCTCCGAGATGATATTTCCCAATTCCTCTGCAAGGAGGTAGTGGTCAGAGTCGCAGATCCCCCTGTCAACCCAGGGTTCATTTCCAGGTACTTCCTGGTCCTGAAACGGATGGGGGGGGCTGGTGCCCCATTCTAGATCTGAATGACCTGAACTAGTCCCTCAGGTCTCACAGCTTCAGGATGGTAACTCTGTCTCAGATCATACTATCTCTCAAGCAGAACATGTGGTTTTGCTCCCTGGATCTGCATGAAGCATTCTTCCACGTCCCAATCCATCCATCACACCAAAGATTCCTCCACATCAGGGCAGAGGGAACCCTATACGAGTTCCAAGTCATGCCGTTCAGCCTGTCATTGGCCCCCAGAGTCTTCACCAAATGCATTGCAGTGGTGGCGACCCAACTTTGGTGTCGAGGGGTCAGAGTGTACCCCTGCCTGGATGATTGGCTTCTAGCGGGTCCCTCCAGGTTGGAGGTGGAGAGGTCCAGGGATCTGGTCCTCCAGATCTGCAATGACCTTGGCCTCTTGATCAACAAGGCCAAGTCAGAACTCGTGCCTTTGCAGGTGATCTGCTTCACTGGGGCAGAGCTCGACTCTTGCCAAGCCAGAGCCAGGCTCCAGGTGGACAGGACGTAGGTTCTCTCCTCCTTTGCCCAGTCATTTCTGGATGGGTGCTTGTGCCCTGCCCGGGACTTCCTGTGACTTCTGGGTTACATAGCGATGGGCCTGGTGGCATATGCACCCCCTTCAATGGGAGCTGGCCAGCCAGTGGACTCAGTATCATGGTCACTTCAACCAGCTGGTCACTGTGACCCAGAAGATATGGGACATTCTCCAGTGGTGGACCGTCCTGGAGCATCTGCAGAAAGGGATCCCATTTGTCCGCCCTGAGCCAATAGTCACTCTTACGACTGCCTCTTTCACGAGCTGGGGTGCCCACATGGGGGACCACAGAGTACATGGACTCTGGTCCTCCGATCTCAATTTCCTAATAGAGAAATTAACTGTTGAGCCCTTGGAACTGGCAGCCACGTGTGATCTCCATTTTCTTTCATGGAAAACACTATTCTTAGTGGCTGTCACTTCAGCCCAACATTTTTCCGAGCTCCATGTCCTCATGTGTAGAGAACCTTACTTGATTTTTCACAAAGACAGGGTGGTACTTCGTACCAACCCTTCCTTCCTACCCAAGATAGTGTCTGAGCACACTTTAAACCAGTCCTTGGAGTTACCAGTACATTATCCTGAACACTCCAATCGAGGTGAACACCTCTTACATACTTTAGATGTCCATCGTACATTATGATACTACACTAATTGAACTAAAATGATTAGAAAGACTTCTCCACTTTTTGTCACCTTCGCCTCAGGCAGGGAAGGTCTCTCAGTCACTAAATGGACTCTCTCCAATTGGCTAGCACATTGCATAACATTTTGTTATTCTAAATACAATAAACCATTACCGGGACTTGTCCAAGCCCATTCTACCAGAGCTATGGCCACTACCGTGGCCTGCTTTAAAGGGACCTCTATCACAGGTATTTGCAACGCAGCTACCTGGTCCACAATTCACACTTTTATGAAGCATTACAACTTAGATATTGCTTCACGTCATAGGACGGCCTTTGGCCAAGCTGTCCTACAAAGGCCTCCTGTCATAATGACCACCCTTTCTGGGTTTACTGCTTGGGATTCATCCCAAGTTTATTACCTGCTACAAGAGACCACTCTGTGGATGATAGTACAGTTACATAAAATCTTACCACAATAGTAGATCTTCAAGGAGTCTCTTGTAGCAAGTACGATCCCTCCCTCCATCCCCCTCCTTCTCTATGAGAACAAATTCTGGTCCAATGACTTATGGGTTGGGACACCTTTGGTACCTCGGCTTGCCCTCTGTCCTCACTTAGTGAGCTGAATCCAGCAGGGGAAACTGAGGATGCCAGGGACTGACCACACTTACATAGGAAATGGGAAGATGATGTCATATGTGGGCGGCCCCTGGAAAAGACTGCTAGAAGAGATGCTGTGTGCCGCAGTGACCTCTGGCAATGACCCAAGTGTATTACCTTCTGCAAGAGACACTCCTCAGAGATCTACTGCTGTGGTAAGATTTTACATAACTTTACTTTCTAGGAGTGGTATATGTTCATCCACACTGACCCACCCGACCTCTCCGGCTTCGACGCACAACCAGTGCTTCCAGCATGCATGATCTGGCGTCAAGGGGTGGAGCTGAGGCTTATACCACCTGGGTGGGTGGGAGGAGCCAGCTTTTAGAGCATCCGGCAAGATTTAAAGGGAAAGGGACATTCCAACAAGTGTGGATGAACAACATATACCACTCCTAGAAAGTGTGGTTACGTAAGAACTTACCATAACAGTAGATATTTGAGGAATATCTCTTGCAGTAGGTTATTACTCTTGGGAGGTTCCAGAAGAGGGCACTGTCACATGGCAGCTTCTTCAGCAGTCTTTTACCAGGGACCGCCCACACATGACATCACTTCCTTGCTCCCTATATGAGTGTGGGCGGTCCCTAGTATCCTCTGTTCCCAGCCTGTTTCAGCTCACAAAAGTGAGGACAAAAGGAAACTGAGGTACTAATGAGTCCCAACCCTAAGTCATTAGATCAGGATTTTCCTGTTAGAGAAGGTAGGGGGACGGAGGGTGGGATTGTACCTACTGCAAGAGACATTCCTTGAAGATCTACTGTTACGGTAAGTTCTTACGTAACCGCACTATCTTCTGCGGAATGGTCTCACAGTAGGTTATTACACTTGGTAGAGTTCCCAGCAGTTATGTCCATGTGGGAGGACAGTTATGACAGGATGCCCTGTAGGACGGTTTGGCCGAAGGCTGTTCTGCATCTTGAGGCAACATCCAGATTGTAATGCCAGGTAAAGGTATGAATGGTAGACCAAGTGGCTGCATTGCAAATATCAGTAATGGAGGCACCCTTGAAACAAGCTGCTGTGGCCACTACAGCCCTAGTAGAATGGGCTTGGACATGACCCAGTAAGGGCTTATTGTATTTTTTTGTAACAAAAAGTAATGCAATGGGTAGCCAGCAAGAGAGGGTGCATTTTGCAACCAGAAGACCCTCACGACCTGGGGCAAAGGTGACAAACAGTTGTGAGATTTTGCAAAGGGACTTCGTCCGAACAGTATAGCAATGAAGGATGCAATGGACATCTATCATGTGCAAAAGACATTCTCCTGGATTGGAATACTCGGGGTAAAAAAACAGTAATTCCAAGAACTGATTCAAGGTTTGTTCCGAAACTACTTTAGGCAGAAAGGAAGGGTTAGTGCGAAGCACGGCCCAATCCTTATGAAAAATAAGATAAGGTTCTCTGCACATGAGGGCATGAAGCATGGAAATTCTTTGAGCAGAAGTGATGGCCACCAGGAATAGTGTTCTCCAGGAGAGGAAATGCAGGTTACAAGTGGCAGCTGGTTCAAAGGGGTCCACTGTTCAGATCCCATGGAGGAATGGGATGCCTTATAGGAGGATTCAGATGTAATATGCCTTTCAAGAACATCTTAGCCAGATGGTGTTGATACAAAAGCCAACCGTCCAATGGTTTGTGGAAGGCAGAGATGGTGGCCAAGTGGACGTTAATAGAAGAATAGCTGAGGCCCTACGAGAACAAGGAGGCCAAATAGTCTAAGACCTTCATAAGAAGGCAAGAGTAAGGGTCCAGCGAATGGGAAGCAGACCAAATGGAAAAATGTTTCCATTTAAAATTGTAAGTATCCCTGGTAGCCTGCTTCCAGGTGGCAAGCAGAACATCCGCTACCTGGAAAGACTTGTAGTCTATTTATGAAGATGTTTTCAGGGCCAAGCATGAAGATGGAGGATCTGCAGATTGGGATGCAGGAGGGAGCCTTGGCACTGCATCAAGAGGTCCAGCCTGAATGGCAACAGAGTAGGTTCTGCTATCGATAGTTGTTGCAGAAGTGGGGAACCATGGCTGTCAAGGCCACATGAGAGCTATGAGAAGCATTGTGGCTGACTCCATCTGTAGTTTCATTAAAGTTCAGAGCAGGAGAGGGAGTGGGGGAAAGGCGTATAAGAACTGTCCTGTCCACGGTTGGGACAGGGCATCTGTAGAGCTTCCCCTTGTGTTCGGGATAATGGAGAAGTATTTAGGGAGCTTGTGCTTTTCTGGGGTTGCAAACAGATCTATTTGTGGGGTGCCCAGAGATGAAAGATCCTGCAAGACTGAGTCGAGTAGCATCCATTCGTGAGCCGAGGACTGGTGACTCAGAAGGTCCACTAATTGATTGTGACATCCCGGAAGATGAGCGGCTGTGAGCGTCAGTTGCTGTTTGGTCGCTTCACGCCACATCTTGACTGCTTCCATGCACAGGGAGCGAGAGCGTGTCCCTCTTTGTTTGTTGAGGTAACAGACCACAGTCGTTGTCCAACTGAATCAGTAGATGACCTGGGGTCAAATGCGGATTGAAGGTGTGCAGTGCCAGAAGGACTGTGTGCAGTTCCAGAAGGTTGATACGATGACCTGAGTGACCTAAAGTCCATGTGCCCCAAGTCCGATATGGACCAAGATGGGCACCCCAACCTTCTAGAGAGGCATCTGTTGTCAGAACTTGGTGAGGAGGGGGTAAGCGAAAGGGCATGCCCTAACTGAGATTGGAGCAGAGCATCCACCATGTAAGAGCATACTTGAGGGCTGGAGTCACCCTGTTAGGGTCTTCAAATTGCCCCATTTTTTGGCACTACTGCTCTTGTAGAACCCATTGGATAGGACACGTGTGAACTCCATGATCTTCCCTTGTCAATCTTCACCATTCATTACTGCTAGGTGTAAGCCGGAGGTGCGCACCCGTTACGGAGGTTTTTGGGGGAGGAGGAGTCATGTGGCGGCGCCCACCCTCGAGAGTGACGCACTACATGGTACATGAGGGGCGGCTGTTAGGTGCTGCAGACTCCTCTTTCATCCCAGTTCTGTTTCTCCCACCGTCGAGGCTACACTTGCTACACAAGTGAGAAAATTTGTTTTCTGTGCCACTAGGCCATCTGTCGTCTTTTCGACGCCTTCCTTGCCCCTTCATCCTGGTTCGATTTTCTGACTCAGTTGAAACTGGTAAGACCATTTCATTTTATTATTTGATGGTGCCAGGAGCTTTTCTGTGTTTTAAAAATTGTTTCACATCATGTCCGGTTCGGGAGCCAAGCGAAAATCCAAAGCGGGCCGCACCCCCAATGCATCGGTGCTCCTGTGGCCGGCATTTTTCCGTGACGGACCAGCATGATGTCTGCCTTTGGTGCCTGAGACCTAGCCATGACATGGATAGATGCGATGCCTGCTTCTCGATGGACCAAGGTGTTCTCGAAGTCCGCGTGTTTAAAGTCGGCAAGGCTCCGCTGACTTTCAGAGGACGGTGTTGGTCTCAGGTTTCCCAGGCCAGGACCTTAGGCCCTTCCTCCAGGTCCCCTCCCAGGCCTATACGGTCTGGTGAGGAGGCCTCCTCATCTTCCAGCCTTGCTGAGGAGGTGGCCTCCTTTGTGGTGTCAGAGGAGCGTCGTGGCCCCTCCCAGGGTCGCGTCGGAGACACCGACTCGGCAGTCACCTCTTCAGAGGTGCAGACTCCCCCAGTGTTGCAGCCCATGGTTGTTGGGCCTGGCACTGGTAGACCCTCGATGCTGCCTTCCGGCGCCATCTCAGATCCCGGCACCATTTGCGGCGCTGGTGATCGGGACGACGCCACTTCCAGTGCCGGTTTGGTTCTTGGCACTGCTCATCTGGTCGACCCAGTCAGCAGCGCCATGTTGGGCTCCAGTGCCATGCATGGCACCGTGTATTTGACCAGGGCCATAGGCAGGTTGGGGCCGGGTCTTGGGGCCATGGGTGGGGCGCTGGGAGCGGCGAGCATCGCAAGTGACCCTGGCGCCATTCGCGGCACCATTTCCCAGGGGACTTTTGGGGTCACCAGCATCGAGGTTCTTCTGGTCAACTCTTCTTTGGAAGCAGGCGATTTGGATGTGGACCCAGTCTCGCACCCTCGATTCTTTGGAATCAGAGTTCTCTGGGGCACGCGGTGTCAGGCGGCCCAGTGCCCCCATTCTTGAGTCGCCACAGCAGTCTTCCTCCGAGGACTCCCAGGCTGGGGGTGGCCTGGAGTCTATGGGGAAGAGTGGCTTGGGGGTCGGGGAGGGGGCTATCCCCCCAGACAGGGCTGTCACAGCTGCCAACCCTGGTGCTGGCGCTCCGGGTGGATTGGGGTTCTGTCTGGGGACCCCCTCGGGAGGCCTCAGGATCGACGGACCTGGGCCACTGGAGTCGAGGAGGAGGAGGCATCCTCGGAGTCTGAGGGGTTGAGGGGTCAGTGAGGGGCGAGGTGCCCCTGCCACCCCTTGGGGTGGGAGGAGCCACAGCACCGAGCCCCCGCCTCCTCTTAGGTTTGGGGACCCTTCCGCTGGTGCCACTGCAGGTTGCCCTTTCTGGACCTCTATGCCCCTAGGTGCGTCATAGGGGATTCCCCTTTTGGGCTCTTCCAGAATTCGCATCCCCAGGGTTCCGTCTTGTGACCTGGTTTGATTTCAGGGACCCTGCCAGCTTGGGCTCCATTCCCTGGTTTTCAGAGCCCTGGCAGAGGACAGTTGCCTCCTTGTAGGTGCCCCCTCCTATTCCTCTGCAGCCACCCCCTCTCTTCCAGGCCATGTCGGTCCTACGGGGCCGTTGTCCTGGGATGCTGGTTTTGGGGCCTCAGTTCTCCAGTCTCTGTTCCCAAAGTAAGGGGTGTGCGCCTTGCCTCCCTACTCCCGGAGAAGTGCTAGGAGTCTGCCAAGAAGTAAGTGTGGATGAACAAGATATCCACATCCCTAGAAAAAGTGGTTACTCACCCGTAACAGTAGTTCTAGGAATGGAATATGTTGTTCATCCACACTGTCCCACCTGACCTCCCCAGCTGCGAAGTACAAACCTGGCTTCCAGCAGGCTAAGATCTTGTGTCTTGGGGCGGAGCCAAGGGTTATACCACCCAGGTGGGTGGGAGGAGCCAGCTTGAAGACCTTCCGGCAAGAATTAAAGGGGAAAGGAACATGCCAAGAAGTGTGGTTGAACAACATATACCACTCCTAGAACTACGGTTACAGGGGAGTAACCTGTTTTTCTTTACCCTGATTGGATATCTGATTGAGGACATTCCCTATTCCCACATCTGAGGTGTCCATTTGCACCACAAATGACTGGTTGTAGTCTGGGCTGGCCATCACTGGGGTATTACACAACAAGGTTTTCAGTTGTGTGAAGGCCCTGTCACAGGCCAGGTTCCATTTTACCCTCTTAGGCTGCTTCTTTTTTAATAGCTCAGATAAAGGAGCTGCCAGGGAACTGTAATTGGGTACATATTCCCTATAGTATCCTGCTGTCCCAAGAAAGCTCCTAACTTGTTTCTGGGTTTCAGGCATGGACCAGGCTGCAATTGCTCTATTTTTGTTTGGTTTGGGTGGAGTTGGCCCTCCCCACGACATGTCCCAAATAAGTGACCTCTGCCATGGCCACCTGGCACTCCTCTGCTTTGATAGTCAGCCCTACAGCCTGTATTCTGCCAAACACTCCCCTCAATTATGTCAGGTGTTCCTCCCAACTGTGGCTGAATATAGCTATGTCATCCAGGTAGGCGACTGCAAAGTCCTCTGTATCCTGTGGCACCTGATTCACTAACTGTTGGAATGTTGCAGGGGCATTCTTCTTCCCAAAGGGCATGACCTTAAATTCATACTGGCCAATTGGGGTGATGAAAGCTGACCTTTCTCTATCCCTGTCAGTGAGTTCTACCTGCCAATACTCCTTGGTTAGGTCTATAGTGGTTAAGTGTGTTACCCCTCCTAGCTTGTCCAGCAATTCGTCTGTGTGCAGCATTGGGTGCGTGTCACATTTCATGATGGCATTGACCCCACGATAGTCTGCGCAAAACCATGTAGTCCCATCTGGCTTGGGGACAAGGACTAAATGTGAGGCCCAGGGACTGTGGGATTTCTGGATCATCCCTAAATCCAGCATCTCCACCATCTCCCTCCTAATGTCATTGAAGACTGTCTCAGACACCTGGTAGGCTGTCCTATGTATGGGTACTTGTGTCCCTGTGTCTACATCATGGACTGCTAGTGGGGTCCATCCCGGCCTGGACATAAAAAAAGGGGCAAATTCCTGCAAAACCGTCCTTACTTCCTGGACCTGTTCAGGTGTCAACTGTGGTGACAACAGAATGGTCTCCACAGATGATTTCCTGCTTACCTTCTGCTAACAAGTCGAGAGGGTGGTCATCCTCGTCAACCTCTTCCCCAAGACTGCAAATCGCAAGTACTATGTCAGCCCTGTTGAAATAGGGCTTCATCATATTTACATGGTACATCCTGTGGGTATGTTTTCGATCAGGTAACTCTACAATGTAGTTCACATCATTTACCTGCCAGACTACCTTGTATGGTTCCACCCACTCTGCCTGCAGCTTGTCCTTCCAGATTGGGATCAGAACCATTACCTCCTGTCCTACTCTGTACGAGTGAGCTCTGGCTCCATGATCATACCAGGTCTTTTGTTTTTGCTGGGCAGGTGACAGGTTGCTCTGGGCCATACCCATAAGCTCCTTCAGCTTCTCCCTGAGTTTTAAAACATACATCACTATGGGAGTCCCCTGGGTGACATGCTTACCTTCCCAGTCTTCTCGTATCAAATCTAGGGGCTCCCTCACCCTGTGTCCATACAAGAGCTCAAAGTGTGAAAACCCTGTCAGTTCTTGTGGCACTTCCCTGTAGGCAAACATCAGGTGGGGGAGATATGTCTCTCAGTCCCGCCTATGCTGTTCTGAAAATGCCATAAGCATAGCCTTCAGGGTCCCATTAAATCTCTCTCTCTATGAGACCATTGGCTTGTGGGTGGTAGGGTGTTGTGTGCCTCTGTACGACACCACACTTCTCCCACAAACACTTCATAAGGTCCAACATGAAGTTACCCCCTTGATCAGAGATAATCTCTTGTGGAAACCCTACACAGGAGAAAATCCCTAACTGCATCCACCACTTTGTTTGCCTTAATGGAGGATAGGGCAATGGCTTCTGGATCACAGGTAACATAATCGACTACCATCAATATGTACCTTTTTCCAGAGGAGCATGGGGTATTCAAAGGACCCACAATATCCATTCCCACACTTTGGAATGGTTCTTCCACAGTTGGCAAAGGAATCAGGGCAGCCTTGGCTTTGAAACATAGAAACATAGACTTTGACAGCAGATAAGGACCGCTTGGCCCATCTAGTCTGCCCATTTCCCTACCTACAGGATAGGCCGCAGATCCTAGTTAACCAACAACCTATTTCTTCCTACCCCCCACAAGAATTGCCTTATGTCTGTCCCATGCATTCTTGAATTCTCCCACAGTTTTAGACCCCAAAACCTCCTCAGGAAGGCTGTTCCATGCATCCACTACCCTCTCTGTGAAAAAATACTTCCTCACATTGCCCCTGAACTCCCCCTCTATCTTTAAATTGTGTCCCTTGTTCTTGCATGTCTCTTTTTCTGAAAGATGCTACCCTCTTGGACTTTGTTGATTCCACTGAGGTACTTAAAGTTTCTATTATGTCACCCTCTCCTTCTTTCCTCAAGGGTATACATATTAAGCTCCTTAAGTCTCTCCTCGTACGGCTTCTCTTGCAGACCCTGCACCATTTTAGTTGCACTCCTCTGGACTGCCTCTATCCTGTCTATGTCCTTGCGGAGATGGGGTCTCCAGAACTGGACGCAGTACTCCAGATAGGGTCTCACCAACTGTCTGTACAGGGGGATAACAACTTCCTGTTTTCTGCTGGTGATGCCTCTCCCTATGCATCCCAGTATACCCCCAGCCCTCCCTACTGCCTTCTCACATTGTTTGCTAACTTAAGGTCATCTGATATGATTACCCTCAGGTCTCTTTCCTTTTTTGTTGTTGTTACTACCTCCCCCCCCACTGTGTAATCTTCCCCTGGGTTCTTGTTTCCCAGGTGCATTGTTTTGCACTTCTTTGCATTGAATCCTAGTTGCCATACTTCTGACCATTCCTCCAACTTTGCCAAGTCCCTTCTCATCCTTACCACGCCTCCTTGTGTCTCAACCCTCTTGCAGATCTTTGTGTCATCTGCAAAGAGGCATACTTTTCCTTCCAGTCCCTCTGCAATGTCACTTATAAAGACATTAAAAAGGACTGGACCCAGCACTGAACCCTGCGGTACCCCACTAGTAACCCCTCTTTCTTCTGAGTGGACTACATTTACAATTACCTTCTGTGTCCTGTTGTCCAGCCAATGTTTTACCCAGGCTACCACCCTGGGACCCACTCCCAGGCTGGTTAATTTGACTATTAATCTCCCAGCCTTCCCTATTTCCTGACAACAATGACAGGATTGGCAGTACTCCTTCACCTGCTTGGTGAAATTTGGCCAATAGAAATTTTGGGGTAATCTCTTCATGGTATGAGTAATGCCCAGATGTCCGGACATGGGAATGTCATGAGCCACCTTGAGTAGTGTCTCATTATACCCCTGGGAAATGACAAGCTGCCTGCCCATCATCCCTCCTTCTGTCTTTATGTCCTGGGTATACAGCAGCCCATTGTCCCAAAATACTCTGTCATACATCACCATCCTGTGTCCCATCAGACTCTGCTCAAGCCCTCAGCTTCTTCAAGCTAGGGTCAGGTCTCACTTCGAGACAGCAGGTCATTACACATAGGATTATGTCACCAGGCACTAGGACCCCATGGAAAACTTCTAGCTAGCAGTCCAAGGCAGGGGACCGCCCCTGACGTTGGCTCTGCCTATGACGTCAGCCACTGTATAAGGGGGGGTGGTCCCACAGTACCACCTCTGTTCTTTTCCTGCCATCGACCCAGCATATTGGCTCCATGGACCATGACCACCATTTTTCTTTGACGCTCTGTGCAGTTCAATACTCGAGTTTTCAATCGCCTCTTTGTCTTCTGAGACTTCCACATCCACTCCACGGTAGAATGCTAAGTGCACAAACAAATTCCAGCTAAGGATGGCCATTTGGCCTGTCTCTTGTGCCTGGGTCCCAGACACAAGATCTACGATTGCCCGCACTGCCAGATCTTCAACCAGCATACTCACATCCCCCATCTGAAGACACTAAAGATCTACCTCTTAGAGCAACAAGTGGCTGTGATACAGAAGTCTCACTCGGGATGCAGCTCCTCCTTGTCCTCCACTCATGACGCTTCTCCCAAGGAGAAAAAGCACTCAGGAATCATCACAAAAAGGACAGGGAGAAAATCAAGTCAGATTTGCGGTCCCACTCTCCATACAAAGGTATGGCCTCCTCCTCTGACAGGTTGTCTGACTCTGCCCACAGGTTATTAGCCCTCCTGGGGGCTGCGGCCTTAATGCTTCCTGCCTCTTCTCAATCAGGAACCTTGGGCATTGGTCTCCTCAGGCCACATCTTCTTCCTTGTTGGCCATCAGACCCCACAAACAGTCATTAGGGTCTAAGGACCAGGTTACTGCTTCTTCTTTGGCAGGAGTTCACTCTGGCTTCTCCATTGTCGAGGTCTCGTCCTCCCATTTGTCAGCTAAGCCTGACAGTGGGCAAGCACATGGGAAGCGATACAGTGAATACAACTCCCACTGTTGCCTGGCTGGTCATCCCCAGTCAAACTGGACAGACAACAGATCCCCATAGTGCTTGCCCCACAGCTGTGGTGCCAGATAAAGCTCTGGTTCCACGGACACCGCCAGTCCCTGTGACAGGGTTGAATAGGACCCTGTCCCAGTTGTTATGGAGAGTTTGAATGCAGGGATCTGTTCTGTTCTTTCTTTTTCTGTCTCTTGTCTGTTTGGTTGCACAACCATATTTTCATGTGAGACCTAGGATTTGATCACCCTGACACTCTCGCTTCTCACTGTCTCTCAGTCTTCCCTTGCTGTTTCTGTCTTTTTCTCCCTTGCATATCTGCTGGTATAAAAATATATGCGAAACATTATGTGGAAATGTAACTGATATTGGGATCCCTTTGTTTAGAAATTATATAGTGTTACTGTTGGAATGTATATAATTATAGTTTGAGATGATTGCAAAAACCTTTTGGGAACTCAAGAGGTTAACCTGAGAGCAGTTTTTAAGCTCTTTTTCAGAAGCTGTGGAGAAGGGGCCTCAGTTCTGGGACATTGTGTTCTTGCTGCACCTGCCTGAAACATACAAGAACATGTTAGAAAAATAAAACAGGATGCTTTTTAAGGAGGGGGGGTTGCAAAGATTTATAAGAGAGAGAGATGCAGTGTTTTGAGACACAGAGAGATTGAAAGAAAACTCAGATGGATCTTCTCTGTTTATTCTGCCTTTGTAAATAGTTACACCAAACAAGTTTATTTTTATGTTACTGCTAGTACTAATAAACACTTTTTGTGAATTCTACAACTGCTCCTGGTTTTTCCTGACCTGTGCCTTGATGACAGATAGTGTCAGCCTAAGTGGGATTTAAGCCGTGCGTACTCTAAGCCAGGAGTTTTGTGCGTGGGTACTGGACCTAGTACCAGGGAAGCATAGAGAAAGGTATGGATTCTGCAGCAGCAAGTCCAGGAGTGGTTACCAGAATGGCAGCCAAACTAGCAGACACAGAAGTCCAAGCTGAGACTGTACAGCCAGCACGTTATGGAAAAACAACAGGCAGTGACAGAACCTGAAAGCCTGATGGACTTTTTCAAATGGTGGGCTATACAACAAAAAGAGACAGAGAAGCAGAGAGAGAAAAAGAGATTCAATGTTTAGAAGCACAGAGGAGAGAAGAGATTCAGTGACAGGAGCAGCAGAGGAGAAAAGAGGTGCAGCTACAGGAGAAGAAGAGAAGAGATGCAGCGATGGGTGGATGGATGCCTTGCAAGCTGTCAAAGGCAGAGGATCTGGCACAGATCCAGACGAGCAACAAAACACAAGCCACTTCAAAGCCACTAAACTTACAAAGTTGTGTCCCTCGGATGATATCGAGACATGCCTGACAACTTTTGAAAGAGTTGCCAAAGCCTGCCAATGACCAAAGCAGCAATGGACAATCAGACTGGTACCCTACCTGACAGGGAAAGCCCAACTTGCCTACAACAATATGGACACTGCACAGTTAGAAAACTATCACATGGTGAAAAGCGAAATCCTGAAAAGGTGTATGACATCTCAGGAGAGACCTACAGGCAGAGATTTCGATCTCTGAAGTACAACTCAGTCGATAATCCTCGAGAAGCCTTCACCTGACTCCGAGAACTCCTGATAAAATGGCTCCAACAAGAGGGTGAAACAGTCCCACAGATCGACACATTTGCAATGGAGCAATTCATCAACATCCTGCCTACAGATGTGCAGCTTTGGGTGAAAGAACATTGACCAGAAAGTGGGGAAAAGGCTGTTTCTTTGGCTGAAGACTACCAAATGGCCAGACAGATGCCACAGCAGCGAGGTAATAGCCAAGCAACGGTAAGACACTCTTTTTCCCATTTAAACTCCAAGTCTGATAAGAACTCTGCTGGGGGAAACAAATCTGTGCCCAAAGACGTTATTTGCTATAACTGTAATAAGCCAGGTCATATTGCAAGAAATTGCCGTAAGAAGAGTGACACTGGAGCAGATTTGTCCTTGGCAAATTGGGGCAAGTACTTAACAGATGTGAAGATGGGGGATAACACTGTAAAGGGACTCACTGATTTGGGAAGCAGACAGACCCTAGTGCATGCTGAAGTGCTGGGAAAACACTATGCAAAAGGCCCAGGTACTGGTGTCATCTGCATCCATGGGAACACTCGATACTATCCCACCACCCAAGTGACTCTGACCATTAAGGGTGTGTCACACCAAATGAAAGTGGGGGTAGTACTTAAGTTACCTGTACCTGTGATTATTGAAAATGACTGTCCAGGATTTAATGAGTTAATCTCAGAGGAACTGAACCCTGCAGTTTTAGCAGCATGGTAACAAGAGCTCAGGCAAAGAAAATCTCAAACGGTGGTGACACTTTTCCTTTCAGTGACTTTGATTCAGACTTGTTTGAGAACAGATCCTAAATCCGGAAGTCCAGGAAAGAAAGAAGACGTCTGAAACAGCAGTGGTAACAAAAGACTGATGGACATCAAGGGTTAAAATATGAAAATGTTGAAGCTAAACTGATAACTGCGATTTTGTTTCAGAGCAAGCTAACAATGTTTCTCTCCAGTGTTATTTTAAGCAGCTGGGGTGAAACCAAAAGAGGGTGGAACAATGTTTGAAAAACAATGTAATGGGTTACTGTACAGAGTTTGGGATAAACCTCAGACACAGGAACAGACAGAACAATTGGTTATACCACAGAAGTATAGAACTGAGTTGTTACAGATAGCACATGATAGTCCTATGGCTGGTCACTCAGGGAGGGATTGCACCTTTGCCAGATTGCTGTATAGATTTTACTGGTCTGGAATTCATGAAGATGTTGCTTCCTATTGTAATTCCTGTGCTGAGTGTCAGAAGGTAGCCCCAGTCACTAGAAAAGACAAGGTACCCCTACCCTTGATAGATGTGCCTTTTGAGAGAATTGCAATGGATGTGATTGGTCCTTTAGACAAAAGTAAAAAGGGTAATAGATATATCCTGGTAGTATGTGACTATGCTACTCGATACCCAGAAGCAGTTCCAATGCGTACTGTCACAGCTTCAAAAGTTGCAGCAGAGCTTGCAAAAATTTTCAGCAGAGTGGGCATACCTAAAGAAATTATTACTGATCAGGGTAGTAATTTTGGTGCTGCATTGCTTAAGGAGCTGAACAGACTACTAGATATCACTGCCATAAGAACCTCCCCTATCACCCTCAGACAGACGGTCTTGTTGAGCATTTTAACCACACCCTAAAACGCATGTTAAAAAGGTTTGTAAAAGGGGAAGGGCAAGATTGGGACCAATACTTGCCTTACCTACTTTTTGCTTATAGAGAAGTGCCACAGGCATCAACAGAGTTTTCACCATTTGAAATGCTATATGGTAAGTAGCCAAGAGGGCCACTGGATCTGGTAAAAGAAACGTGGGACGATAACCCCACTCAGAAACAATCTATAATGTCTTATATGTGTGCCCTAAGAAAGAGACTGGCAAAGTGTGTTGAAACTGCCCATAGTAATCAGGAAGGGGCCCAACACCAGCAGAAGGTATATTATGACCATGGAGTAAAAGAAAAGGTTTTTGAGCCAGGTGAAAAGGTTTTGCTACTGTTACCCACAACAGAAAATAAACTGTTAATGAAGTGGCAAGGGCCTTATAGAGAGCTTAGATGTACTGGCAACGTTAACTATGAGATTGAGACCCCGGACAGGAAAAATCCTACTAAGATATACCATGCTAATCTCCTCAAGAACTCGGTTGAAAAAATGCCAAACTGCTTTGCTAGTTTTACCAGAAACTGATAAAGAAGATATTGATGTAGCTTATTACAGACTGGAACAAACTGTAACTGCTGATGCTGTAAAGGTGAATGTTTCCTTAACCTCAGCACAAACTGCAGAAATTCGTAATGTGCTAAAGACATGTAACAGTACCAGGATGAGCAAAAGGTGCTGAGCATGTCATAGTGCCAAGGAATGCTTGCCCTTTTAGGCAAAGGACATACAGGTTACCAGAGCGGTTAAGAGCTGACATGGTTAAGGAAACACAAAAAGTGCAAACATTGGGTATCATAAAAGAGTCGAGGAGTGCTTAGTCATCTCCAATGGTAATTACAAACAAAAAGGAAGGGGGTGTTAGAATCTGCCTTGATTTTAGGAAACTTAATCGAGTGTTAGAATTTGACTGTTATCCTATGCACAGAATAGATGATTTGGTGGACAGACTGGAGAGTGCAAAGTATATCAGTACCCTCGATCTCACCAAGGGTTATTGGCAAATACCTTTAGCTAAAGAATCCAGAGACAAAACTGCATTTGCCACTCCTGTTGGAATCAATCTGTTCACCACCATGCCATTTGGTTTACATGGTGCGCCAGCTACATTCCAGCAGTACATGAATGTAATTTTATCACCTCACACTGGTTATTGTGCTGCACACCTGGATGATGTCGCGATGTACAGTCCAGACTGGAAAAGCCACCTGGAACACCTAAGAGCAGTTATCCAAGCTATCAAAAATGCATGTCTGACTATTAATCCAACCAAATGTGTATTGGGCATGCGGGAAACCAGATATTTGGGCTATGTTAATCCAAAAGATGAAGTGTGTGAACCAAGAGCCACAGGGTTGGTGCTCGCTCAAAAGAGACTGCCTGTTTCTGATGAATCACACAAACAAGAAGAGAGCAGCACTCAGAATCTGGATGCAAAAAAGGTTTTAATTTAAATGAACATTGCAAATATCACAGATTCCAACAAAGCAAAACAACATGTAACGTTACCCCTGTACTTCAACTCAAAACGAGTCTTCTTTAGGGGGTGTTGCTTAAGGGAAGCTACCCCATTTAAATACTCAAAGGAGTCATTAATATTAATGAGCAGAATACATTGGACATTTCAAAATCAAATACCACGCATCAGTACTAATACAATGCCTACAAATTATAAAAATAATATAACAAAATATATCATATGACTAGCATAAGCTTTGGTAAGATTTCCAAAGTGTAATAATGACCCCATTCAAACATCCTATTTAACAACCAAGCTGCTAATTCAAAAAGTGCTAAGTAATAAATTTATTTAAAGAACAGAGGTCAAAATTAAAACAAGGAAAAATCCACAAAAGACAAATGCTAGAAAACGTAGAAGTATTTGACCTAGAGTCCCTGACCTGTATTTTACTTTTTAGCTTTTTTTTATTTTTTATCGTCTTTGGTGGGGACCCCACTGCAAATGAGAACATTACTCTCAAGTGCATATAACTGGCATGACATCAGGATAAAAGGTCTGGAACACCTATTATAGAGATGATGGGTAATAAAAAGAGTCTCAGAAGAGAAAATAGATATTCTAATCAATCTTTAAAGTTTGTTTCAATTCAGCATCATAATCTGGAACACAAAAGTGTCAGCTAATGATACAATATATACAAAATGTATGCAGTATTTTATATTATTTTACACTACAGCCACCCTGTAATCACTAATGAAGCCAGAGAATAGCCCAAAGCCTAACTTATATAAGCTATTTTTCCTTCAAAAAAGGCATTAGGTCCCACTGATTATTCTATCCTTTTGGTTTTGCACTTTGAAGTTTATATATCCATTTGCACTATTTTTGTAATAACAGATTGGGTCTGTCTCCCCCATTTTAAGGGGTGGTATGCATTCAAGACCCATAAACTTCAAATCATGTGGTTGTGATGAATGTTGAATGGCAAAGTGAGCCCCCACTGGTGTATTGAAGTTAACATTTATTATGGAGTGAATATGTTCTAGTATCCTCTGCTTAAGAGGTTGAACTGTTTTGCCCACATAAAGCAGGCCACATGTACACCATAGGGTATACACAATATAGGCAATATCACATGTGATCAGTTGTTCTATGTTGACCTTTACATTGGGGAATTTGGGATGCTGGAAAATGTTTGCAGGCGAGGCAAATTTGCAGATATTACAGCGGTTACACTTATAAATGCCAGATGGTCTGATAGGGACCCAAGTTCTGTTCTTGGTTGGTACTAATTGCATACAACTATGTACCAATTTGTTTGCGAAGACTGTTAGCCTTACAAAATGTAACATGTGGTTTAACTCCCACTGTCATGCCTAATTCTCTGTCACAAAGCAGGATAGCCCAATTTTTATGGACTATGGTTCCTATCTCGCCTGCCAGGTGATTAAATTCTGTTATGAAGGTAAAGGGTGGATATTCAGAATCTGCACAGTTTTTTTTCTTTTAATAAGGTTTCTCTTGGTATTTTACTCACTTTGTCAAATGATCTTTCCAAAAATTCTGCAGCATATCCCCTGTCTCCGAATCTCTTTGTCAGTGTGCACTACTAGCATGGAACAGAGAGTTGGTGGCTGTTTCCTTACGATAACACTTAGTATGGACATGAAAATCAGACTTTGAGCTCACTAAAATTAAATCCAAAAGGTTTATAGTCTGGTGGTGAGTATTGTATGTGAATCTGAGGTTTACAGTAGGTCACTAGTGTGTAACCAATCTATAAATTCCGGAATGAGTTTTATATCTCCTTTCCATATACAAATACAATCATCAATGAACCAATAACCAAAAAGCAATGATTTCAAAAAATTGGTTAATTTCTTTGTTGAAAATTGTTTTTCCAATGTCCAAGAAAAATATTGGCATAACTGGGGGCCAGACTGGCCCCCATGGCCATCCCACATTTGTGAAGATAAAACTGCCCCTCAAATTCAAAAAAAATTGTGTTCCAAAATGAACTTCAAACCCTCCAGAATAAATTCTTCTGGTATGTCCTCAGTGCTACCTTGCTCATTCAAAAAATGTTCAACAGCTGCCAACCCCTGCTGATGGCGAATCGAGGTGTAGCGAGCCTCTACATCTACTGAAAGCCACGTGTAGTCTTCTTCACATTTAATCAATTCCAGTTTCCTGATGAGATCTGTGCTATCTTTAATGTAAGACTTTAAGTATGGTATACTTAATTGTAAGAAAAAGTCTATAAATGTTCCCATATTTTGTGTCAGGGCACCAACACCTGAGACAATTGGCCATCCCGGGGGATCGCAGCTTCTCCTTATTCTCCACTCACGATGCTTCCCTCAAGGAGAAAAAGCACTCATGGAAGCATCACAAAAAGGACAGGGAGAAAATCAAGTCAGACTCACGGTCCCACTCTCCATACTAAGGTAAGGCCTCCTTCTCCTCTGACAGGTTGTCGGACTCTGCCCACAGGTCATTAGCCCTCCTGGGGGCTGTGGCCTTAATGCTTCCTGCCTCTTCTCAGGTGGGAACCTTGGGCATGGGCCTCCTCAGGTCACATCTTCTTCCTCTTTGGCCATCAGACCCCACAATCAGTCATTAGGGTCTAAGGACCAGACAACTGCGTCTTCTTCAGCAGAAGCTCGCTCCGGCTCCCCCGTTGTCAAGGGCTTGTCCTTCCCTTCGTCAGCTAAGCCTGATAATGGGCAAGCACATGGGAGGCAATACAGTGAATGCAACTCCCGTGACACCTGACCAGTTGTCCCCAGTGAAACTAGACAGTTGACAGATCCCTGTAGCGCCTGTCTCCACGGCTGTGGTGTCAGATAAAGCTCCAGTTCCATGGACCCGCCAGTCCCTGTGACAGGGTTGAATAGGACCATGTCCCAGTTGTTATGGATAGTTTGAATGCAGCGATCTGTGTCTGTCTGGTTGCACAACCAAATTTTCCTGTGAGACCTAGGATATGATCACCCCGACAGTCTCACAATTCTCTGCCTTTCACTGTATCTCAGTCTTCCCTTGCTGTTTCTGTCTTTTCCTATCTTGCATATCTGCTGGTATAAAAATATATGCAAATCATTATGTGGAAATGTAACTGATATTGGGATCCCTTTGTTTAGAAATTATATAGTGTTACTGTTGAAATATATAAATAATTATAGTTTGAGATGATTGCAGAAAGCTATAGGGAACTCAAGGGGTTAACCTGAAAGCAGTTTTTAAGCCCCTTTTCAGAAGCTGTTTAGAAGGGGCCTCAGTTCTGGGACATTGTGTTCTTGATGCACCTGCCTGAAACATACAAGAACATCTTAGAAAAAAACAGGATGCTTGTTAAGGAGGGGGGTTGCAAAGATTTATAAGAGAGTGAGAGAGAGCTGCAGTGTTTTGAGACACAGAGAGATTGAAAGAAAACTCAGATGGATCCTCTCTGTTTATTGTGCCTTTGTAAATAGTTATACTGAACAAGTTTATTTTATATTACTGCTAATACTAATAAACACTTTTTGTGAATTCTACAACTGCTCCTGGTTTTTCCTATGCTTCCTGACATGTGCCTTGATGAGAGTCCCCCCCAAGGCCCTCTGTCAGAGGATCTGACAGCACCTGACCTTATGTTGGACCCCTTGATGCCAGGTCCTAACGAACGGCCCCCGACCACTCCCCTGATGCCTAAGGATAGAGTAGATGACCAGGGGATGGAGTGGCCAGACTCCGGATGCTCCCCCACTGCCAGACCAGATACCAGCACCCACGGGTCCCTCAGGGTGGTGCCAGAGCCACCGTTGGGCTCTATGGTCCCTTTGGCAGAGGTTGGAGCGTTGTTCACCAGCTGGTGGAATACAGTAAAGGGAGATCTCCTTCATAAACCTAATCAGAAGGAAACACCGGGAACCATCCCTCCACCGCAGCTGGCGCCTCCTCCCAGATCTCCGTCACCACCCCTGATACCTAGACCTCGACTCCAGGTGGCTCAGACCATGACTCCATCAGATGTGAGGGCTGGGATCGTCATTCTCCCTAATGCTCTCCTTCCCACAGGGACAGCGGATCCAGAGATGATAGTTCTAGGGGTCGAAGCAGATCAAGAGGGTGCCACTGCCGACATCACAGCAGGTCCACGGACCATCTGTTGGGCTGCTCTAGGGACTCTAATAATGATTTCTCCACCTACTTCTCTTTGGAGAATGAGCTCCTTCTGCCATGCCTGGATACCAGGAGGGACTCTCCAAGGTCATCACCTGATGATCCCAACTTTTTGGAAGTCATGCGGCACATACAATTCCTTAATCAGTGGGAGACTGAGGATTTGGACCCAAAGAGATGCCGCCTTGTTAAATTCTTAGGGGCATCTGACCCTAAGCCTCTGGTCATTCCCCCTCTGGTGGGACCATTTCAGGATGTCACAAAGCTGGTATGGAAGCATCCAGCCACTATGTCAGTGGTGCCCAAGAAGGCAGACCACCTTTATCAAACTCCTAGAAATGAGCCTCACCTCCTGGAGCACCCTAAGGCAGACTCTATTTTGCTCATGGTGGCACATGGCAGGACACAACAGCCTAGATGCACCAGTTCCCAGCCCCCTAACAAGGAGTCTAAGAAAATAGACCAGTTGGGAAGGAGAGTGTATGCCTCATCCATCCATACCATAAGGTCCTTACATTTCCTTGCTCACATGGTTATGTACCAGAAGTGTCTTTGCCAAAAACCTATGGACCTTGCCAAGGTTCAGCCAAACTCATCAACTAAGTCTGAGCTGTTGGTAGTATTACAGTCTGGAGGAGATGTGGGCAAGCTCGTGCTCTGCAGCTCCTATGATGTGGCTGATACTGCAGCCCGGGCAGCAGCCTTAGGTGTCACTCCTGGCTGAGGGTGTCCAGTTTTAGGCAAGACCTCCAGGATACCATCTTGGGCCTGCCTTTCCAGGACCTGGTCCTTTTCGGGCAGGAAGCCCAAAAGATTATTCAGGGCCTAAAGATTCAGGCAAGGTGGTGTCAGGCATACATAGGAGGTACAAATCAGAACCCTACCCTCCTAGGCACAGGCCCTTTCAGAGGCAGCAGGGGCAACAAGCAACCGCAAAGAGGTGGCTTTAAAAGGAAAGCACTCCTTCAAACAGAAGGCTCCCAGGGCCAACGCACTGCTAAGCAACCTACAGCCTCCCTCTCTACTCCTTCCGCCTCAGCCTGACTCCTTACCTACCCCCCCACAGCAGAGCTAGAGAAAGGCTATACCCTAGCATTTCCCATGTTGATGACCCACCAGTCCTGTCAACCTGCTTCCCCTCCCACGCAGGTCTGATCCTGGCAGAGAGTCAGGCCCTCTTATCCAAGCGAGCCATCCAAGTAGTGCCAATCTCTCAAAGGGGCAAAGGGTACTACTCTTGCTTCTTCCTGGTCCCAAAGAAGACGGGAGACCTTTGTCCCATTTTGGACCTTAGTCGTCTGAATCTATTTATAGAATACAAACAGCTCAGGATGGTGACACTACAAGGGCTTCTGCTTTTGCTGCATCATGGGGACTGGCTCTGCTCCCTAGACATGCAGGATGCCTACATGCACATAAAGATCCTGCCATCCCACAGGAGGTATTTCAGGTTCACAATCGAAGGCCAGCACTACCAGTTCCAGGCTCTGCCCTTCAGCCTCTCCTCGACACCTCAGGTGTTCAAGTGCCTAGCAGTGGTAGCAGCAACCCTCAGGAAGCAGGGGCATTGTATCTACCCCTACCTAGATGATTGGCAACTATCTGCTCCCTCCAGGGAGCAACTTCATCACACTCTGGAGTGCACCTTCAGTATATTCCAGAACCTAGGGATCACACTAAATCTTCCGAAGTCCATGCCGTGGCAGTCTTAGAGGCTCCAGTTTATAGGAGCCATCCTGGACATGGTTCAGGGAGGGCTTTTCTCCCCATGGACAGGGAGAGTGTCTTCAAGCCCTAACTTGGAGGTTGGCCTCTGCGCAACAAGCTCCAGCCAGATTAGTGTTGCAGCTTTTGGGACACATGGCCGCTGCCATTGTGACCATTCTCCTGGCATGTCTGCACATGAGGACACTCCAGTGGAACCTCAGAGTGCAGTGGGATCAGCGCAGCGATGACCTCAACCAGAGAGTCAGGATCTCGAAGGCTGTTCACCAAACTCTCTCATAGTGTCTGAACCCCTCCCACATTGGCAGGAGCTCCTTTCAGCAACCCTCTGCCTCAGCAGGAAGTCACCACAGATGCATCAGGCATGGGATGGGGTGCCCATCTCAGGAACCACCAGACCAGAGGGTCCTGCACTCAGGCAGAGAGCTCACTCCACATAAAGGTACTTGAGATGAGAGCTGTGCTTTATGCTTTGCAGGTGTTCCATAGAGAACTTCTCCCAGGTCCCACACTTATACAGACTGACATGTCAGTGGTGTTTTAAATCAACAAGCAAGTGGGGGACACATTCCAACCCCCTTTGCAGAGAGGCCATGAGGGTCTGGTATTGGGCGATGGACCATGGCCTGCATCTTCTGGCAGTCCATGTTCCTGGTCTTCAAAACACGCTCACAGACAGCTTCAGTCACTCACAGTCTCAAACCCACAAATGGGAGTTGCTGCAGGACATGGCAGAAGATCTTTTCAACAGATGGGGCATGCCAGAGTTGGACCTCTTTGCATCCCCACTCATTGCCAAACTGCCAAATTTTTGCTCGCTAGAGCCAAGGCATGGTGTTTTCTGGTGAGACGCGTTGTCCCTCTCCTGGACAGAGAAGTTTCTTTATGCCTTACCGCCTTTTCCTCTTCTGCAGAGGGTCCTGCTCAAGTTACAGTCTGAGCCAGCAACCATGATTCTGATAGCACCCTTCTGGCCCAGAAAGATCTGATTCCCACTTTGCAGCATCTGGCAGTGGAACCACCTGTTCTCCTCCCACTGTCCTCTCACTTGCTCTTCCAGGAGCAAGACACTCTACAACACCCCAACCAAAATTCTTTGCATCTCCAAGCATGGCTCCTGCAGACATAGTTAGGAGCAGGTTCAGAGTATCAGAGGGGGTAGCAGAAGTGTTGGTGGCTGCAAGGAAACCTTCCACCAGGGCCACTTACGCCATGAAGTGGAAAAGATTTAGCTACGGGTGGCCACCCGTGATCTGGACCCATTTTAATGCAAAGTAAATTGGGTTCTGGAGTACCTTTTATCTCTGTCAGACTCGGGTTTTAGCTATTCCTCCATTAAGGTACATCTTTCAGCCATTTCTGCCTATCGTACTGGTGGATGGCAAGAACCTGGCCCAGCTCAACCTATCCTGGACCTTCTTATGAGGTATCCTTCTTATTAAGCCCCCCCCCCCATATGGGACTCTGTCCCTCCTTGGGATTTATTTATGCTGGAAAAGCTGACTTTGCTCCCCTTTGAACCAGCCGCTAGTTGCAAGCTACGCTTCCTCTCTTAGAAAGCATTGTTTTTAGTTGCTGTTACTTCAGCCCGGAGGATTTCTGCGCTCCAGGTTCTCATGTGTAAAGAGCCATACTTGATTTTTCACAGGGATGGTGTGTCCCTCTGTACAAATCCTAAGTTTCTTCCAAAGGTGGTGTCTGAGATGATGCTTAATAAAGACATCAACCTTCTGGTTTACTATTTGGAGTATTCTAACAAAGGGGAGGCCCTTTTGCACACCTTAGATGTCCATAGAATCCTTCGGTACTACATTGACAGAACAAGATCATTTAGGAAATCTGACCAGTTATTTGTTTCTTTCACTCTATGGATGTTGGGCGCACCAATCACTAAACAGCCCTTGTCAAAGTGGTTGGTCAGTTGCATTGTTTTCTGCCATGAGAGACATGGGAAGCCCCTACCGGGTGCTGTGAAGGGCCACTCCACTAGAGGGGTCTCTGCTTCCTTTGCCTCACTCAGAAGTTTGCCTGCAGCAGATCTTTATGTCGCAGCCACCTGGAGTTCAGTCCCCACCTTTATTTGGCATTACAGTCTGGACACTGCTTCCAGGAGGAGAACAGGCTTCGGCCTGGCAGTCCTCCAAGGGCTTCTCTCCTGATAGTACAGGGACCTTATCTTCTGTTCCACCGACGTCTGACTTAGCAGTATTTCAGTACTGCTTGGGACTCAGTCTTATGTGTAATGACCTGCTGCAAGAGCTCTGTCTCGAAGTGCGATAGTACAGTTACATAAGAACTTACCGTAACAGTAGATCTTTGAGAAGAGCTCTTGCAGCAGGTATGCTTTCCCTCCCTCCCTCCTTCCCCCAGTGCTTTTTCTCTACAGTCATTCCTTTAGGGATGACAAAATCTCTTCAGTTTGTCCATTCCTTTAAGCTAGCCGGGTCTCCGGTGGGCGAACTGAGGTGGTGCCGAGGGACCATCCCCTTTATACAGTGGCTGACGTCGGGGGCAATCCCCCACCTTGGAATGCGGGCTAGAAGTTTTCCGTGGAGTCCTAGTGCCTGGCAGCATAGTCCTGTGTGTAGTGACCTGCTGCAAGAGCTCTTCTGTAAGATCTACTGTTACAGTAAGTTCTTACATAACTGTACTTTCCCAGTGCTGCTGCTAACTCCTCACACTTGCCTAAAGCATATGGCGTATGCCCCCATCAGTTTGGCATTAGGGGACTCAGCATCACAACCATCCCCCTCCCTCTGGCTATGTGTTACTCCTCCCTCTTTAGAGTAAACCTCAGTAGCAGTTTGGTGAACTGCCACTAGGGGAAGTTCTGTCACCCTGTTAGCACCCTTTCTTTCCAGAGCCATAAGCTGACTGGTCTGTCTCCTAACCTCTCCTGTAGGAATCTCTATGGGGTCCTGAAGGTCACAGGTGCCCCTAGCCATCTGGCTCCGGGTGACATTACATACCAACCACTATGGAACATTATTTCCTACAATAACTTCCATAATGAGGGTGTCAGCTACAGCCACCTTCCATATCCCTTCACCTGCATCTCCCCAATCCAGGGTAACACTGGGTAAGGGGTAGATTGTCTTCACTCCAGTGAAATCCCTTATGGATACAACTGATTTGGCAGGATTTGCTCAGGTCCCACCAAATCTCCTTTTACTAGGGTAAGAGATGCTCCAGTATCCCTTAACCATCGAGTCTGTACCCCATTCACTGTGACTGAGTGAATGAACTTTCTCATATTCGCAGGAATACAGTCTGCAGCCAGCTCAGTTGGCACAAGCCCTTTTACATTTTGTGTCTTTTAAGAACACTGCCTAGAAATATGGCCTGACTTTTTGCATAACCAGCACTCATCATTTTTTCTTTCCCCCAAATCCCTTTTAGGTACACTGTAGTTCCCTTCTTTTTGTAGAAGCAACATGGCTTTTGGCTGTCCAAAAGGCACACCTTTCCCTTTTGCTCCAGTATTCCTTGCTCCCCCATTTCCCTTGTGAGCAGGCCTGCTGCGAGCATAGCGGTCTGCCAGTTCAGCAGCCTGTTTGGCTGTCTGAGGATCTCGGTCCTCCAGCCAGGTTTTCAGCTCTGTTGAACATGCCCAAAAGAATTGTTCTAATATTCAACACAGTCTCACACAAAAAATTAATATACAAGTTAGCCAGCCTTGGAGTGGGTCCCAAGGTGGTAGCCTGGATAAAAAACTGGCTGGACAACAGGACGCAAAAGGTAATAGTAAACGGAGTCCACAGTGAAGAAAGGAGAGTAACTAGTGGGGTACCGCAGGATTCAGTACTGGGACCGGTCCCTTTAATATCTTTATAAGTGATATTGGAGAGCACCTGGAAGGAAAGGTATGCCTCTTTGCAGATGATACAAAGATCTGCAACAGGGTTGATACACAAGGTGGGGTGGAAAGAATGAAAAGGGAATTGGAAAGGTTGGAGGAATGGTCAAATGTATGGCAGCTCAGATGCAATGCAAAGAAGTGCAAGGTAATGCATCTGGGAAACAAAAACCCAGGGGAAGAGTACACAATGGGGGGTGAGATAATAACAACAAAAATTGAAAGGGACCTAGGAGTAATTATATCAGATGACCTAAAGGTGGGCAAGCAATGTGAGAAGGCAGTAAGGAGGGCTGGAGGGATACTGGGATGCATAGGGAGAGGCATCAACAGTAGAAAACGGGAAGTTGTTATCCCTCTCTACAGTTAGTGAGACCCCATCTGGAGTACTGTGTGCAATTCTGGAGACCCCATCTCCGTAAAGACAGAGACAGAGTGGAGGCTGTTCAGAGGAGGGCAACTAAAATGGTGCAAGGTCTGCACCAGAAGACATATGAGGAGAGACTAAAGCAGCTTAATATGTATACTCTTGAGGAAAAGAGGGAGAGGGGGGACATGATAGAAACTTTCAAGTATCTCAAGGGAATTAACAAGGTACAAGAGGGTAGTATCTTTCAGAAGAAAAGATGTGCAAGAACAAGGAGGCACAATTTGAAGATAGAGGGGGACGGCTCAGAGGTAATATTAGAAAGTATTTTTTCACAGAGAGAGTTATGGATGCATGGGACAGCCTTTCTAAGGAGGTTGTGGAGTCAGGAACAGTGGGAGAATTCAAGAATGCATTGGACAGGCATAAGGCAATTCTAGTGGGAGGCAGGAGGAAGTAAGCTGTTGATTAACTAGAATCTGCAGCTTATCCATCAGATGAGGAAATGGGCAGACTGGGTGGGCCAAGTGGTCCTTATTTGCCATCAAATTCTATGTTTCTATGTTAATAGTACCACCTCTTAAATTGCTTCAATTGAACTAACTTTCACCCCCTTCCACCATTTCAGATACTGATGCTGTTTGGTAGCGAGTTCCTCAAAGCTAATTTTGGGCCCCTTTCTAATTTTCCAAAATTTTATCCTGTAGGCCTCGGAGTTTAAATCATATTTTTTTAACAATGCAGTTTTTAGCTTTTCATAATCACGACTATCCACATTGTCCATCTGCCCCAAAGCTTCATGCCCCTTGCCAGTGAGCAGTGGGGATAAATTGAAAACTCCAGGCCTCCTTGGGTATTTTGGCCTGGATACAGGCCTTTTCAAACTAATTTAAAAATGCATCCATATCCTCCCCAGCCTTGGAGTCTCAGGTTCACCCCCACCACTTACATGCTCAGGTGCGGCTGGTTGGATTTTCAGCTTCTCCAGTTCAAACGCTCTCTGGCGCTGCTTTTCCTCCATCTCGGCCTCTCTTTGGCACTGATTTTCCTCTGCCTTGGCCCCTCTGGTGCCATTTTTCCTGCTTCATTTCAAACCTTCTCTGCTCCATCTCCATCTTCTGCTGTTGGACTTGCTGCAGACTTGTCCAGCTCCTTGTCTTCGGATGACTCCCTGTGGACCCATGGCTCCTGGTTCCTTTCTGGCCCCTCCATGTTTGAGGTCTGGTCATCTTGAGTCACCGACTGTGACTCCACATTCCCTGTGGTTGCCTCTGCATCAGCCACCATGAGGGCTTCAGTGAGCTGCTTCTTATTTCAGCTCTCACTTGGAATTCCCTTTTTATCACACAGCTGATTTAGCTGTTCCATATTGCAAATGTTGTACTTGGAAGCCGTGATCTTACTTCAAGTTGGAGTTCTTGCAGCAGGCTACACAATAAGGACTATGCCCTCAGGCACTAGGACCCCAAGGAAAAAACTCTAGCTAGCAGTATACAGCGGGGATCACCCCCGATGTTGGACTGCCTTCGACATTGCCAGTGGTATAAAGGGGGCAGTCCCCAGCCCCACCGCAGTTCTTTTCCTCCCGTCGACCCATACGCTTTGGCTCTACGGACGCCTCCTGCTACCTATCGACCACCATTTCTTTGTGAGGTCTGCATTCTATTATTTTGTACAGTTTTCATGAGTTTCTTCCATGCATGTCTTCTCCATCTTCCATAGAGTGGCAACAATCTAAGTGTGCCTGTGGGAAACAGATTCCGGCCAAAGATTGCCATTCGGCCTGCCTGATTTTTAGGCCCGTCTCATGACTCAGAGGCCTGCCTACACTGTCGCAGTTTTAATCGCCACACGTGCATCCGTGACTGAAGGCCTTGAAGACCCATCTCTTGGAGAAGCAACTAGCCACCATGTAGAGGACACCCTCCAGCCACAGTTCCTCTTCATCCTTGGTCCCTGGGTCTTCAACTTCTTCCCACAAAAAAGACTAGTGGGAAGCACCACCATAAGGAAAAAGAGAGACCCAGGCTGGACTCCCGCTCAAGATCTCCACATCAGAAGGTGGCCTTCTCAAGTCTCCACTCCCGCGGGACAGTGGGCACTGCCCTCCCGGCAGCTCTTGCTTCCTCTGGGCTACCATCAATAAAGACCCCCACCCTAATCCAGATGTCGGGTGGTGGGACTTCAGATCAAGGGTCTTTGGCCCTCTTCCTGAGTCTTAGGCTGTTCCAGCATCAGTCAGGGCCTAAGCCAGGGGGTGCAGCCAACTCCTCCTCAGATGGTGGGCAAGGGCCTGTCGTCCACCTGGCTGGAGCACCCTCCTCATTGGGCCGCTTGTCAGGGTCCAATGACAGAAAGAGATGTCTGGAGCAAGAACTCCAGTCCAGCGTATTCTCCCCTAAACACAAGATGACAGATACCCATCGTCAGACCCCGATGTCTTCTATGTCTACCTCTCTGGGGCCGAAACAGACGATACCACTTCTGCCGGCTTCTCCCAAGCTGCCGTCAGGGGCTCATCAGCCAGCTAAACTGGTTCCCCCACCTCCGACACCAGATCAACAGACATTGTGTAGTGCTGACCTGATGTCACCCACCCTGCTGCCTGTGGGACGGCTGACAGAGATGCCAGCATCCCCAGACCTGACGGAAGGGCCTTCCATGGCTGCGGACCCGATGCTGTGCTACCCTAACATACCTCCGCCACCGCCAGACAATCCTGGGATTCCCCTAGTTCCATTGTCAGGTGTAGAGGCCCTGTTCCCCTCGTGGTAGAACACCATGAAGGGGAACCTCCTACCCAAGGAACGCCCAACCCCTTTACCAGATCTGCTTCTCTCGAATGTACCTCAGGGTCCTTTGAGACCACCTACCCCAACACCCAGGAGACTGTCGCCTCCACCCAAGAGAGGTCACTTTGCCTCCTGACCCTTCGGATGAGGGATTCCTAGGTGACATAGATGAAGACATCGCTCTTCATCACTGTCTTCCTCCAGACACCATCACTGCTCTCGCAGTCACCAGTCCAGGTGGTCTTACACCAGATCTCCCTCTTCAGACTCATCTGGAAGGAGCTCCTCTTCATTTTCCTGGTCCTTGGAGGGATTTGCTTCTCCTCCTCATCAGCCTGATGTCCACGGTGATTCTCCCTGGTCGCCCCCAGACGACCCGACTTTCATGGACTTGATGCACCATATTTAATTCCTGAATCAATGGGACACCAAGGATTTGGACCCAGAGAGATGGTGTCTTGCTCACTTTCTGAGAATGAGCAATCCTAAGCCACTGGTTGTGCCACCCTTGGTGGCTTCCTTTCAAGATGTCACCAAGCTAGCTTGGAGACACCCTTTCTCAACATCAGCTGTTCTGAGGAAGGTGGACAGGCTGTACAGGACTCTTAAAAATGAGTCCTTTTTGAGAGAACACCCAAAGGCTGATTCTGTGGTTCTCATGGCAGCCTATGACAGGACTAAACAGCCTCGCTATGTGAGCTAACAGCCCCCAGATAAGGAATCCAAGAAGCTGGACCAATTTGGCTGCAAGATTTACTCCTTGGTCACCTGCACCATATGTTCACTGAATTTTCTGGCACATATGGCGCAGTATCAAAAGTCCTTATGGCAGAAAGCCCTGGAGTTGGCCTCAAACTATCTGACTCCCCCTAGAAGTCAGAACTGCTAGATGTTCTCCAGTCAGGCCTGGATGTAGGAAAACACATTTTATGGTCTTCCTATGACTCAGTGGACACTGCAGCTACAGCAGCAGCCTCCGGCGTCTGCCTGTGGAGATACTCCTGACTCAGAGTTTCTGGCTTCAGACAGAACCTACAGGAAGCCATTCTGGATGCTCCTTTCCATGGGTCTGTGCTATTTGGAGAGAACTCCAAGAAAATTATCACAGGCCTTCACAACTCAGGCAAAATGGTCCAATCCGTGTATCAGATGTAAAAATCAGAACCACACCCAGCAAGATGAAAGCCTTTTTGTCACCCTGCAGGTCAAAGATCCAAGGGGCAGCAAGCAAGAGAGCCCTTCAAGTGCAAGGCCCCCTCACAGTCCTCAGGTGCCACAGGCCTCAGAAAGCTAAGCCCTCCCAGGTCACCCTGCCTACTCCCAGAGCCTCTGCTGGACCCCCCTCCTCCAGCAGAGTCCTCCTGGGGTAGGGAAGTGGCTTCTCCCTCTATTTAGAAGGATGGACCAGAGTAACATCAGATGCCTGGGTCATTCAGATAGTAGAGTAAGAACATGCGCTGGAGTTCATGCAGATGCCTCCAGATAACCCTCCAGTCCCTTCCACCTACTCCCTATCCCACACCACTTTCATCCACAAGGAAATTCAGACCTTCCTAGAAAAATGGGCCATAGAACCCGTTCCTCCTTCCCAATGAGGAAATAGTTCTATTCCAACTTCTTCTTGGTCCCCAAGAAGATGGGGGATCTCAGTCCTATCTTAGACCTAAGACTTCTGAACAGCTACATTGGGTTCAGGTTGGTGACCCCGCAGAGTCTTCTTCCCATGCTTCATCAAGGAGATTGGCTTTGTTCCCTTGACATGCAGGACGCCTACCTCCATATCACGGTAATCCCGGCCCACAGGAGGTTCCTGCAGTTCTCCTTCCAAGGGAAACATTACCAGTTCTGAGCCTTGCTCTTTGGCCTTTCCTCGGCACTGCACATGTGCACGAAGTGCCTTGAAGTGGTGGCTGCAGCTCTCAGAAGATGGGACCATTATATCTACCCCTACCTGAATGACTGGCTTCTGACAGCTCCCAACAGGGATCGGCTACTGTCCACCCTGTTGGAAACCTTCCAGCTGTTCAGGGATCTAGGCATCACACTGAATATCGCAAAGTCATCCCCTTGGCTCAACCAACGTCTGCAATACATGGGGTCATTTTGGACACCTCACAGGGAAAGGCCTTTCTTCCCCCTGACAGGGCAGCCCAGCTTTGAGCACTGGCTCAGAGGATCTTCTCTTTCAGCCAAGTTCAGGCCCGCACTATGCTCCAACTACTTGGCCACATGTCAGCAGCTATAGTGACGGTCCCATTAGCATGACTATACATGAGTGTTCCCCAATGGACTCTCAGAATTCAGCAGGACCAACAGGCAGACAAGCTCGATCAGCCCATTCTGATCTCCAGAGCAGTGACTCAGACCCTTTCTTGGTGGCTTGACTCCTCTCAGTTTGGAGCTGGGAGCGCCCTTTCAGAAGGGCTCTATGCAACAAATCTTAATGACAGATGCGTCAGGCCTAGGATGGGGTGCCCATCTTTGGGATTGACAGACCCAGGGTTCCTGGTCTCCAGTGGAATGGAACCTGCATATCAATGTGCTGGAAATAAGGGTAGTTCTTTATGCTCTCCAGGTGTTCCAAACAGACCTTCTTCCAGGGCCTCTGTTGATTCAGATGGACATGTCTGTTGTCTTTTACAACAGCAAACTAAGGGGGGTCTCACTCCTATCCTCTCTGTCAGGAGGCTATGAGGGTGTGGTTTTGGACCATAGACCATGGTCTATTCCTCACCGCGGTTCATGTTTTAGGAGTCCAAAACACCTTGGCTGATGGAATCAGCAGATCTAAGTCCAAGGTCCATAAGTGGAACCTCCCACAGTCCCTAGTGGAGGACCTTTTTGAAAGATTGGGACGTCCATATCTAGACATCTTTGCGTCCCCGTCCAATGCCAAACTGCCCAATTTCTGCTCTCTAGATCCAGGGTCTGGTGTTTTCTGGTGAGACGCATTGTCCCTTTTGTGACAGGGTTGAATAGAACCCTGTTCCAGTTGTTATGGAGAGTTTGAATGCAGGGTTTCTGTTCTGTTCTTTCCTTTCCTGTCTCTTGTCAGCCTGGTTGCGCAGCCAAATTTTTCTGTGAGACCTAGGATTTGATCACCCCAACAGTCTCTCAATTCTCTGCCTCTCACTGTCTCTCAACCTTCCCTTGCTGTTCTGTCTTTTTCCTCCCTTGCATATCTGCTGATATAAAAATATATGCAAATCATTATGTGGAAATGTAACTGATATTGGGATCCTTTTATTTAGAAATTATATAGTGTTAATTTTTGAAATGTATATAATTATAGTTTGAGATGATTGCAAAAAGTTATTTGAAACTCAAGAGGTTACCTTAGTGCAATTGTTAAGCCTTTTGCAGAAGAGCTGTGAAAAAGGGGCCTCAGCTCAGGCACACTGTGTTCCTGCCAGCACCTGCCTGAAACATACAAGAACACTTTGGAAGATGCTTGTTAAGAATGGGGGGTTGGAAGGACTTATAAGACAGAGCTGCAATTGCTTGCATAAGAAGAGACACAGAGATTGAAGGAAAACTCTGATGGATCTTCTCTATTTTATTTTGCCTTTGTAAATAGTTATACTGAACAAGTTTATTGTTTCAAGTCACTGCTAGTACAAATAAATATGTTGGTGAATTCTACAACTGCTCCTGGTTTTCCTATGCTTATTGACCTGTTCCTCAACAACAAATGGTGTCAACCTAAGTGGGATTTATGCTGTGCATACTCTAAGAAGCCAGGAGTTTTGTGCGTGGGTGCTGGACCTAGTACCAGGGAAGCATAGAGAAAGGTATAGATTCTGCAGCAGCAAGTCCAGGAGTGGTTAACAGGAAAATGGCAGCCAAACTAGCAGAGACAGAAGGCCAAGCTGAGACTGTACAGCCAGCACAAGTTATGGAAAAAGAACAGGCAGTGACAGAACCTGAAAGCCTGATGGACTTTTTCAAATGGTGGGCTATACAACAAAAAGAGACAGAGAAACAGAGGAGAGAAGAGAAGCAGCAGATGAGAGAAGAGATGCAGCGACAGGAGCAGTGATGGCTGGATGCCTTGCAAGCTGTCAAAGGCAGAGGATCTGGCACAGATCCAGACGAGCAGCACAACACAAGCAACTTACAAGCCATTAAACTTACGCAGTTGTGTCCCTCGGATGATATCAAGGCATACCTGTCAACTTTTGAAAGAGTTGCCACAGCCTGCCAATGGTCAAATCAATAATGAACAATCAGACTTGTACCCTACCTGACAGGGAAAGCCCGACTTGCCTACAGCCATATGGACACTGCGCAGTCAAAACACTATGACCTGGTGAAAAGCGAAATCCTGAAAAGGTATGACATCTCAGGAGAGACCTAGAGGCAGAGATTTTGATCTCTGAAGTACAACTCAGTCAGCAATCCTCGAGAAGCCTTCATCCGACTCAGAGAACTCCAGATAAAATGGCTTCAACCAGAGGGCAAAACAGTCCCACAGATCATCGACACATTTGCAATGGAGCAATTCATCAACATCCTGCCTACAGATGTGCAGCTTTGGGTAAAGGAACACTGACTAGAAAGTGGGAAAAAAGCTGTTTCTTTGGCTGAGGACTACCAAATTGCCAGACAGATGCCACAGCAGCGAGGTAACAGCCACTCTTTTTCCCATTTAAACTCCAAGCCTGATAAGAACTCTGGTGGAGGTAACAAATCTGTGCCCAAAGACATTATTTGCTAAAACTGTAATAAGCCAGGCCATATGGCAAGAAACTGCCATAGTAAGGAGAGTGGCACTGGAGCAGATTAGTCCTTGACAAATTGGAGCAAATACGTAACAGATGTGAAGATGGGGGATAAGACTGTAAAGGGACCCATTGATTCAGGAAGCAGACAGACCCTAGTGCATGTTGAAGTGCTGGGGAAACACTGTGCAAAAGGAACAGGTACTGGTGTCATCTGCATCCACAGGGACACTCGATACTATCCAACCACCAAAGTGACTCTGACCATTAAGGGTGTGTCGCAACAAATAAAAGTGGGGGTAGTACCTAAGTTACCTGTACCTGTGATTATTGAAAATGACATTCCAGGATTTTCTGAGTTAATCAAAGAAGGAGTAATTCCTGATGTTTCAGCAGCTGTGGTGACCAGCTCAGGCAAAGAAAATTTTAGATGGTGGGGACTCTTATCCTTTCAGTGATTTTGATTTGGACTTGTTTGAGCACAGCTCCAAGATCTGGAAATCCAGGAAAGAAAGGTGATGCCTGAAGAAACTGTGGCAACAAATGACTGATGGACATAAAGGGTTAAGATATGAAAATGCTGAAGCTAAACTAATAACTGATTTTGATTTTCTTTCAGAACAAGCGAACAATGTTACTCTCCAGGGTTATTTTAAGCAGCTGGTGGTGAAACCAAAACAGGGTGAACCAATGTTTAAAAAAATGTAATGGGTTACTGTACAGAGTTTGGGTTAAACCTCAGACACAGGAACAGACAGAACAATTGGTTATACCACAGAAGTATAGAACAGAGTTGTTACGGATAGCACATGATAGTCCTGTGGCTGGTCACTCAGGGAGGGATCGCACCCTTGCCAGATTGCTGTATAGATTTTACTGGCCTGGAATTCATGAAGATGTTGCTGCCTATTGTAATTCCTGTGCTGATTGTCAGAAAGTAGCCCCAGTCACTAGAAAAGATAGATGTGCCTTTTGAGAGAATTGCAATGGATGTGGTTGGTCCTTTAGACAAAAGTAAAAAGGGTAATAGATTTATCCTGGTAGTGTGTGACTATGCTACTTGATACCCAGAAGCCATTCCAATGCATACTGTCACGGCTTCAAAAGTGGCAGCAGAGCTTGCAAAATTTTTCAGCAGAGTGGGCATACCTAAAGAAATTATTACTGATCAGGGTAGCAATTTTGGTGCTGCATTGCTTAAGGAGCTGTACAGACTACTAGGTATCACTGCCATAAGAACCTCCCCTTATCACCCTCAGACAGACGGTCTTTTTGAGCGTTTTAACCAAACCCTAAAACACATGTTAGAAAGGTTTGTAAAAGGGGAAGGGAAAGATATTTTTTTGTTCCAATTGTTTAACCAGGAGAGAGACATTAAGCTGAAAGCTTGTTTACAGGTGTAACCTGGGAGCACAGGGAAGTTAAGTGACTTGCTCAGGGTCACACAGTATGCAAGTGGGGGCTGTGGGATTCAAACCCAGGTCTCCAGATTTGCAGCTCAGAGCCTTAAACCACTGCACTATACTGCCTCCAGATTGGGACCAATACTTGCCTTACCTACTTTTTGCTTACAGAGAAGTGCCACAGGCATCAACAGGGTTTTCGCCATTTGAAATGCTGTATGGTAGGTAGCCAAGAGGGCCACTGGATGTGATAAAAGAAACATGGGAAGATAACCCCACTCAGAAACAATCTATAACATCTTATATGTGTGCCCTAAGAAAGAAGCTGGCAATTGAAATTGCCCATAGTATTCAGGAAGATGCCCAAAACCAGCAGAAGGTATATTATGACTATGGGGCAAAAGAAAAGGTTTTTGAGCCAGGTGAAAAGGTTTTGCTACTGTTACCCACAACAGAAAATAAACTGTTAATGAAGTGGCAAGGGCCTCATAGAGTGCTTAGACGTACTGGCACAGTTAACTATGAGATTGACATCCCTGACAGGAAACATCCTACTAAGATATACCATGCTAACCTCCTCAAGAACTGGTTTGAAAAAATGCCAAAAGCTACTTTGCTAGTTTTATCAGAAACCAATAAGGAAGACATTGATGTAGCTTATGATAGACTGGAACAAACTAATTGCTGATGCTATAAAGGTGAATGTTTCCTTAACCTCAGAACAAACTGCAGACATTTGTAATATGCTAAAGACATTTAACAGCACTTTTACTACAGTACCAGGCCAAGCAAAAGGGTTTGAGCATGTGATAGTGCCAAGGAATGCTCGCCCTATTAGATAAAAGACATACAGGTTACCAGAGCAGTTAAGAGCTGATGTGGTTAAGGAAATACAAAAAAAGAAAGAATTGATATCATAGAAGAGTTGAGGAGTGCTTGGTCATCTCCAATGCTAATTGTAAACAAAAAAGAAGGGAGTGTTAAAATCTGCCTTGATTTTAGGAAACTTAATCAAGTGTCAGAATTTGACAGTTATCCTATGCCCAAAATAGATGATTTGGTGGACAGACTGGGGAGTGCAAAGTATATCAGTACCCTCGATCTCACCAAGGGTTACTGGCAAATACCTTTAGCTAAAGAATCCGGAGACAAAACTGCATTTGCCACTCCTGTTGGATTCTGTCAGTTCACCACCATGCCATTTGGTTTACATGGTGTGCCAGCTACATTCCAGCAGTACATGGATGTAATTTTATCCCCTCACACTGGTTATTGTGCTGCATACTTGGATGATGTCGTGGTGTACACTCTAGACTGGAAAAGCCACCTGGAATACCTACGAGCAGTTGTCCGAGCTATCAAAAATTCAGGTTTGACTATTAATTCTACCAAATGTGCATTGGGCATACAGAAAACCAGATATTTGGGCTATGTGTTGGGAAATGGAGAAGTTAAGCCAGAAATTGCTGAAATAGAAGCTGTAGCTTACTGCCCTGTCCCTAAAACAAAGAAACATGTCAGGTCATTTTTAGGGCTGGCTGGTTATTATCCGAGATTTGGTCCCAACTTTGCTGAGTTACCTACTCTCCTCACTGAACTCATGAAAAACGGTACCCAAATAATGTGGAATGGACCCCAGAGTGTGATGAAGCTTTTCAATCCATTGAGGCTGCATTATGTTCAGCCCCTGTTTTAAGAAGACCAGACTTTGAGAATCCATTCTTGTTACAAACAGATGAATCAGAGGTAGGTCTAGGTGCAGTCCTGAGTCAAAATATAGATGGGACAGAACATCCTATTCTGTACATAAGTAAGAAGTTGCTTGACAAAGAGAAAAGGTACTCCACTATTGAAAAAGAATGTGTAGCAGCAAAGCGGGCCATGGAGTCCCTTGAGTTTTATTTGCTAGGAACTGACTGTACTTATAACAGATCACAGTCCTCTCTGTTGGCTTAACCAAATGAAAGATAAAAATTCCAGAATCACAAGGTGGTACCTGGCACTACAGCCATTTAAATTCAATATGATACACAAATCTGGTAAAGAGAATAGCATTGCTGATTTTCTGTCAAGATATGGAACAGGAATTGAGGGTTCTGAAGGTTGAAAAACAAATGTATGAGTTTAAGCTGTACTTTTATAGAAAAAAGGGATAATGCACATGTGCTTAATTTCTGAAAGTCAGAAGCTAATATTATTAGAGAATTAATAGAAGGTTTTGGAAACCTGTTTAATAAAACAGGTGGTTTCCTCTTAAGGAGGGGGTGTATGTGACAAGGTTGAATAGGACCCTGTCCCAGTTGTTATGGAGAGTTTGAATGCAGGGATCTGTTCTGTTCTTTCCTGTCTCTTGTATGTCTGGTTGCATTGTCAAATTTTCCTGTGAGGACCTACTGTAGGATTTAATCACCCCAACAGTCTCGCAATTCTCTGTCTTTCAACCTTCCCTTGCTGTTCTGTCTTTTTCCTCCCTTGCATATCTGCTGATATAAAAATATATGCAAATCATTATGTGGAAATGTAGCTGATATTGGGATTCTTTTGTTTAGAAATTATATAGTGTTAACTTTTGAAATGTATATGATTATAGTTTGAGATGATTGCAAAAAGCTATTGGAAACTCGAGAGGTTACCTTAGTGCAATTTTTAAACCTTTTGCAGAAGAGCTGTGAAAAACAGGCCTCAGCTCAGGCACACTGTGTTCCTGCCAGCACCTGCCTGAAACATACAAGAACACTTTGGAAGATGCTTGTTAAGAATGGGGGGCTGGAAGGACTTATAAGACAGAGCTGCAATTGCTTGCATAAGAAGGGACACAGAGATTGAAGGAAAATTGATGGATCTTCTCTATTTTATTTTGCCTTTGTAAATAGTTATACTGAACAAGTTTATTTTTTTATGTCACTGCTAATACAAATAATATTTTTGGTGAATTCTACAACTGCTCCTGGTTTTCCTATGCTTCCTGACCTGTGCCTCAACGACACCTTTCTTGGACAGGGAGATTTCTGTATGCCTTTTCTCTCCTCCTATGGGTCCTCCTCAAACTCCAGGCAGAGAGTGTAGACATGATTCTAATTGCATCACTCTATCCCCACCAGATTTCGTTCCTGCTACTACAGCAGTTCACTGTGGAACATCCGATTCCCTTGCTCCTGTCCTCACACTTGCTATTCCAGGAGCAGGGCACCCTGGTCCATCTGGATCTCATATCTCTACATCTGCATGCCTGGCTCCCACAGACATAGTCACAACCCACTTCAGAGTTTCCCTGACAGTCGCTGAGGTCTTGGTTGCAGCTCAAAAACCTTCCACTAGGGCTACTTATGCCATGAAATGGAAGTGTTTCTGTCTATGGACTTCCACCCGTGGCCTGGACCCATTCAACTGTTCAGTCAACTATGTCCTGGAGCACCTCCTTTCCCTTTCGGACTCCGGTCTCTGCTATTCTTCCATTAAGGTACACCCTTTGGCGATTTCAGCCTATCATGTACCTGTGGAGGGCAAACATGTTGCCCAACTGGACTTGCCCTGCACCTTTCTGCATGGCATGCTGCATTTAAAACCCCCCCATCAGGGACCCTATTCCCCCATGGGATCTTTTATTTTTGTTAGAGAAGCTCACCCCCCCCCTTTTGAGCCAGCTGCAGGTTGTGAGCTTCACTTTCTGTCTTGGAAAACATTATTTTTAGTTGCTGTTACCTCTGCTTGGAGGATTTCTGAGCTTTAGGCTCTGTTGTGTAAAGAGCCCTACTTGGTTTTTCACAGGGACAGGGTGTCTTTGAGAATCAATCCTAAGTTTCTTACCAAAGTGGTGTCTGAGTTTACCATCAATCAGGACATCCACTTACCTATGCAGGGATTTATTTAACTTCAAAAATTGATTAGCGTTTTGCTCATAGAAGTTCTAAAAGATTATGAAAATGTATAGCACTTGCCTCACTGTGTTTAACTAACATAACACTTCTAGAAAACCTATATAAATACTTTCTGTACAGTTAGTATTGTCCCACGAAAAAAACTGCTAATCAATTATTTAAAACCCTGCTATGTATTACCCAGAATATGCTAAATGGGGGGGGGGCCTTTTGCACACCCTTGATGTACATAGGATACTCCGTTATTACGTGGATCGCACCAGATCCATTCAGAAATCCAAACAGCTGTTCGTCTCCTTTGCCCCAAGGACCTTGGGCACACCAGTGGCCAAACAGACACTATCCAAGTGGCTAGTAAACTGCATCACCTTTTGTTACAACAAGTACAACAAACCCTTACCGAGCTTGGTTAAGGGTGACTCCACCAGAGGGGTTGCTGCCTCGTTCACTTCCCTCAGGAATGTCTTGGCAGTGGACATTTGTGCTGCTGCTACCTGGACCTCAGTGCATACTTTTGTAAGGCACTATAGCTTGGACATTGCTTCTTGGCAAAGAACAGGCTTTGGCCTTGCCGTCCTTCAGGGACTCCTCTCATGAGGGCTCTTGCTGTCTTCGGCACCTCCACCCTTCCGACCAGGGTCTCTTCTGTACTGCTTGGTACTCAGTCCTTATTGTTGGCCTGCTGCAAGAGCCCCGACTTGGAGTAAGATAGTACAGTTACATAAGAACTTGCCATAACAGTAGATCTTACTTCGAGATGGAGCTCTTCCAGCAAGTAACACAAGTAGGACTGAAGCCGGCAGGTGGCAGAACCCCACAGAAAATTTTGAGCTAGCAGTGTACAGTGGGGGACCGCCTCCGATGGCCCACCCCAATGTCCCATGTGGTATAAAAAGGGCGGTCTCTCAGTTCTTATCCCACCATCGACTCGCACGCATCAGCTCCACGGATGCCTTCAGCTTTGATCGACCGCCATCTTACACGTGTTTTCAATGGTTTATTTATAAAAAATGTGTTTTTTCTATACTTTTTATTTTCTGCATTCCCACTTCTCTGATGATGTCCATTGACTGGCACCAGTCCAAGTGTGCCTGCGTACTGTGCCTAGGCCCAGACCACGATACTGTGGCCTGCCCACACTGTCAAAAGTTCAACAGCAGGATAAGGATATGCCACCAGAAGACCCTCCAGGCCTACTTAACAGAGCAGAAATGAGCTTGCCATGCAGAAGGATTCTTCTTCCAAGGAGGGGCCCCTCTCACAAAAAATTGGGGAAGCATCGCCACAAGGAGAAGAGGAGGAGAGAGGAAAAAGATAAATTCCAATCGAGATCTAGATCGTCTTACTCCTGATCTGCCTCCCTTGGGAGTTTGGACTCAGCCTCCCAGACAGCACATTCTTCTACCCAGCTGACGGTAGTGAGACCACCCACCCTGGTAAGGGTGACAGGGGGCTCAACGCAAGGGTCTTCTACTTTGCAACCTCTGAAAATCTGGCCACACTCACTCTTCTCTGGCTGCCATTCAGACACTAACGTCGGGTCCTCTTCCAGCGACCGACAGAGGAAAGCATCATCCAAGTCAGCCACCTCAGGATCTGACTCCCTGAAAAGATGCGGGGGTTCAGGCCACTCCTCCGGGAGGTCCGTCTCTCAACCCCCCCAGGGGCCTAATGTTGCTTAAACTGACAGAGAAACAGCCGATGACACACTATGTTGTCAGGCCTCGAAGTCCAACAAATGAACGACGGCCACAGGTCAGGTAGGTCACTGGAAAACACCCGTCACCAGGCCAAGGAGCCCAGCGTCAGGTCTCCAACCCAGCTTAAGGCCCCAGCTACCATGACCGTAGCATCATCGGCCACACTGCCATCCCCTACCAATGAAAACAGTGACCTGCCATCAGGTAGTCCGGCATTGGACTCACCTCACAAAACAGCTGAAGACCCCGGCCCCCACCTAAAGCCCCATTGCCACCTGCAGCACTGATGATGGGTACACCAACAATGATGATGGATCAGGAGCCAGGTCCATCGAACCAGCCGACGCCAGACCAGAGCCAAGACTCCAACTGTTGCAGGTCAAGGACCTGTTTAGCTCTTGGTGGGACACTATCAAAGCTGACGTCCTCCCAGCCAGACGTATGACAACAGAGGAGACTATCCCCCAGGAACTGTCTCCTTCACCTAGGGAACCTACTCCCCTGCCCAAGGAGCCCACCCCTCCACCAGTCGGCAGGGGGCGCTCGGGTCACAAAAGATGCTCCAGGGCAAGGTGCAGGAGCTCTTCATGCTCCACAGAAGGATGTAAGCACTGATGTACCAGGTCTAGGTCCTCCTCCTCCTCGGTAGATCCGGACCTTTCCTCATTTTCTTCATCCTGGTCCTCCTCCCATCACTGGACCCGAGAGACGTACCAAGGTCCCTACCTGATGATCCCTCCTTTATGGAGGTTATGCACCACATCCAATAAAAAATGGGCTGGGACACTGAGGATCTTGCTCTTGAAAGAAATCGACTTGCCAAATATTTGCGCCAGAAAGATGCCAAACCAGTGGTAGTACCACCTCTGCTGGATACCTTTCAGGATGTGACCAAGGTGGCATGGAAACACCCATCCACTTCTTCGGCCATCCCAAAGAAGGCAGATTGCTTCTATAGGGCACCCAGAGAGGAACCCTTTCTAGGTGAACAGCCAATAGCTGACTCCATTGTTATTATGGCAGCTCATGACAGGTCCCAGAGACCTAAACATTTTAAGTACACTGCCACCAGACCGAGAGTCCAAACAGCTGGATTCAATGGGCAGGAGGGTATATTCATCGGCCACCTGCACTATTAGATCTCAGTTTCCTTACCCACATGGTGCAGTTTCAAGACATCACATGGGAACAAGGGATAAACTTAGTCTGGGATCTACCAGATTTCCACAGAAGGCTGAACTCGAAAAGCTCATGCAGATGAGCTCAGACATAGGTACTCACGTTCTCAGATCGGCCTATGATTCAGCGGACAGAGCAGTCACTACGGGGGTATGCCTCAGAAGACACTCCTAGCTTACGGTCTCTGGCTTCACCCAAGATATCCAAGCAGGCATCTTAGATACTCCCTTTAAGGGCTCTGTCCTTTTCGGAGAGGAATCCAAATCATCACCAGGATACAGCATTCTGGAAAAGCAGAGCACTCAGTCCAGACAATGTACAAACCCAAACAAAAACCATTTTGAAAACAGCGCGTTTTCATGACAAATCTGGCCTACAATCCAGATATCAGCATCACCAGCAGCAGCGAGGAGGCTATAGTCGCAAGTGCCCCTCCCATGGCTCCGGAATCTTGGGACAAAGGTCAGCCAAGCCCACCCAGCCCACTCTGCCCACCACCACTGATGCCTGACTTTTGGCCAAACCCCTCCTCTCCAGACAGATCTAGCAGGAGAGGTGGTCGGAGGCCACTTTTCCTTCTATCTAGAGGGTTGGAGGATGGTCATTCTGACCAATGGGTTCTACAGATGATTCAATGGGGACACTCAATAGAATTCATCAAGATACCTCCGGACAGACCACCCCTATTCTCCCATTATCCCCGATCCCACGCTGCTCTCATCCAGGATGAAATTCAAGCCCTGCTGGACAAGAAAGCAATAGAGCCTGTGCCAGCTGCTCAGAAGTGACAAGGGTACTATTCTCACTTCTTTCTAGCAACCAAGAAAATGGGAGACCTAAGACCCATACTGGACCTCAGCGACCTCAACAACTTCATGGAATACAGGTGCTTTTGGATGGTCACTCTACAGGGTCTACTACCCATGATCCACACTGGAGATTGGCTCTCATCCCTGGACATGCCAGATGCGTATTTACACATCCTGATAGCCAGGCACCACAGGAGATTCCTAAGATTTGAATTCCAGGGTCAGCACTACCAGTTCAGGGCCCTGCCCTTTGGCCTATTTTCAGCACCAAGGGTTTTCACTAAGTGCCTGGCAGTAGTGGCAGCAGCCCTCTGAAGGAGAGGCCATTACGTCTTCCTATACCTGGATGATTGGCTCCTCACAGCCCCGTCCAGGACAGCCCTTCTGCAAACCATGGAAGACACCTTTTCACTCTTTGCGGCACTGGGAATCACAGTAAACATGCCAAAATCCTCACCTTGGCTGACTCAGAGGCTCCAGTTCATCGGAGCTCTTCTCGACACCTCTCAGGGGAAGGCCCTCCTCCCAGAGGACAAAGCGGATCACCTAAGCTGTCTTGCCGATCACATTCAGTCTTCACGACAAGTCCTGGCCAGGACAGTACTCAGACTACTCGGTCACATGGCAGCAGCCATTGCCACTGTACCACTGGCCCAACTGCATATGAGGACGATACAGTGGACACTGAGGGTCCAATGGGATCAGCATTGGGATAATCTCGACCAACTTGTCTAAATCTCAGGACCAGTCCAACAAGCCCTCCAATCGTGGCTGGTACCATCCCACCTTTCGGCAGGTACCCCCTTCCAGAGTATACCGCCTACACAGATCCTGACAACAGATACCTCTGGCACAGGCTGGGGTGTGCATCTGCACAACTGCAGGACTCAAGGGTCATGGTCCCCGATAGAAGAGTCTCTGCATATCAACATACTAGAAATGAGGGCCATTCTATACGCCTTGCAAGCATTGCAAACTGACCTACTTCCAGGACACCTCCTGGTCCAGATGGACAACATGTCAGTGGTGTTCTACATCAACAAACAGGGAGGAACCCACTCGTACCAACTCTGCCCTGAGGCCATGACAGTTTGGGAATGGGCCATGGCTCACCATATGGTGATCTCGGCAGTTCACATCCCAGAGGTGCAAAACACATTGGCAGACGTCCTAAGCTGGTCAAAGTCCAGAACCCACGAGTGGGAACTCCAACAATCAGTCATGCAAGACCTGTTCGACAGGTGGGGTCTGCCAGAGTTGGACCTTTTTGCATCCTCGCACAACACAAAACTGCCCAGTTTCTGCTCGCTAGATCCCGGGCCTGGTGTTTTCTGGTCAGATGCATTGTCCATCTGCTGGACAGGGAGATTCTTCCATGTCTTCCCTCCCTTTCCCCTGATACAGAGGGTTCTTCTCAAATTGCAGTCAGAAGGGGCAGACATGATTCTGGTGTTGCCCTTCTGGCCTCGACAAATTTGGTTCTCCCTACTTCAACAATTGGCGAGGGAACCACTTTTACCACTACCGCTGACTTCCCGCTTGCTTTCTAAGGACAATTGGACTTTAGTCCACCCAGACCTGAGATCCTTACACCTGCATGCATGACTCCTACAGACCTAGCTGTTTCCCGCTTTGGGGTCTCGGTGAGAGTAGCCGACGTTTTGGTGGCCGCCAGGAAACCCTCCACTAGGGCCACATGTGCCATGAAGTGGAAACGCTTCTGTCTTTGGGCCTTCAGCCATCACATAGATCCACTTGCTTGCCCAGTGAACTCAGTCCTTGAGTACCTCCTTTCCCTTTCTGACTCGGGCCTTAGCTACTTTTCCATAAAGGTGCACCTCTCTGCGGTGTCAGCTTATCATGCACCTATGCAGGGAGAAACCCTGGCACAGTCAAATCTTGCACACACTTTCCTGCGTGGTATCCTTCATTTGAAGCCACCCATCAGAGACCCCATCCCTCCATGGGACCTTCTTTTCGTTCTGGGAAAACTTGCGTTACCTCCACTTGAACCAGCCACAGATTGCAAGCTTCGCTTTCTCTCTTGGAAAGCATTATTTTTAGTTGCTTAGTTGCAGTCACTTCTGCTCAGATAATCTCTGAGCTTCAGGCTCTGTTGTGTAAAGAGCCATATTTAAATTTTCCACAGGGACAGGGTGTCTCTATGAACAAATCCTAAGTTTCTACCAAAGGTGGTGTCTGAATTTACCCTTAACCAAGACATCAGCCTGCCAGTTTATTATCCAAAGCACTCGAATAGAGGAGAAGCTCTGTTATATATATTGGATGTTCACTGGATTCTCCATTATTTAACCTGAACCCTGGGATCCAAATATTCTGACCACTTGTTCGTCTCCTTTGCTCCTCAAATGTTAGGAATACCTGTTACAAAATAAACCCTTTCTAAATGGTTGGTTAATTGGATTGTGTTCTGTTATCAGAAGTAGGACAAACTCTTACCGGGACTGGTAAAGGGTCACTCCACCAGAGGAGTCGCAGCCTCCTTTGCTTCCTTAAGGAATATGTCTGCAGCAGACATATGCACAGCAGCCACCTGGAGTTCAGTCCACACATTCATTAAACATTACAGTCTGGACATTGCTTCTAGGCGCAGGACCGGCTTCAGCCTTGCGGTCCTGCAGAGCCTTCTCTCATGAGGGACTCAGTCTTTATCTCTGTATTCTGCCACCCTGTATGTAAGGGACTATGTACTGCTTGGGACTCAGTCCCACTTGTGTTACCTGCTGCAAGAGCTCCATCTCAAACTAAGATAGCACAGTTATGTAAGAACTTACCATAACAGTAGATCTTCGAGAGGAGCTCTTGCAACAGGTGCTGTTTTCCTTCCACCTTCCCCTCAAGAGATTCCTTCTGCATTCGCAGCAAGAACATCTGCCTCCTCTGTTACAGAAGAATCCTCAGTTTCTCCATCCAAATTTTCATCCATGCCGGAGTCTCCGGTGGGAGAACTGAGGGATGCTGGGGACCACATTTTTATACCACATGGGACGTCGGGGCAGTCCCCCGCTGTATACTGCTAGCTAGAAATTTTCCGTGGGGTCCTTCCGCTTGCCGGCTTCAGTCCTACTTGTGTTACCTGCTGCAAGAGCTCCTCTCGAAGGTCTACTGTTATGGTAAGTTCTTACATAACTGTACTAACTTCAAGAGAAGCTCTTGCAGCAGGCGCTGCTTTCCCTCCCTCCTCCCCCCTGGTCTCTTTGCATGTTTTTATTTGGGAACAGTCGAACCCCCTTGGTTCTCCAGTTCTTTTAGCTTATCTGGATCTCTGGTGGGAGAACTGAGGTAGGACTGAGGACCGCCCCTTTTATACCATTGGCTGACATCGGAGGGGGGTCTCCGCTGTATACTGCTTGCTAGAATTCTTCCATGGGGTCCTAGTGCCTGGCAGCATAGTCCTCATTGTGTAGCCTGCTGCAAGAGCTCTTCTTGAAGATCTACTGTTACGGTTAAGTTCTTACGTAACTGTACTTTCTTCCCCTATACTAACACTATTTATTGTTTCTCAGAAAAAAAAATGTAAACAGGGTAGGGTATTATTGTCTGCAAGTAATTTTTTTTCCCCTTTTCCAAATTCTGCCCTCTATTGTGTGGTGGTTTTGTACAGACAGTTCAGAAATACCAAGACTAAATACAATCAGGAGACACAATTATTACACAGTTAGGACAGTGAGACTATGGAACTCACTAACTAGAAACCTGGTATATGCAACAACTCTTGAGGCTTTAAAAAATGGGTTAGATGCAGCACTTGTGCAAAATACCTACAAATAAACCCACTATGAGTGGGAGACAATGAAATGGGCTTTTAGCCTACTTTGTCTATACTATCCAAGTAATCCAAGTAAATCCCATTAGCTGGCACCAAATCTGTCATGAGCCCACCCCTAGGCACAGCCGGATCCCCTTACTCCTAGGAGACACCCCCCTTGATGAACCCTGTGACTTTGACTGTCAAGAAGGAGAGCTTTCTCTCCTTCTGTACAAGTAAAACTACCCAAACCTTTACACTTTAAAATTTTTTACCAAAAAGCACTGTTTTCTGTCTGTAGTCCGAGTTACCTGCAAGATCTCCTGCACCCTTACTGCTCCCCCCGACTGCTCTGCACAGCCAATGAGGGATTGCTGGAGATTCCCAGGGTATGATTAAAAACCTCTAAATCTCAGGCATTTTCATTCGTAGCTCCAACCCTGTGGAATTCTCTGCCTCGTCGGATACGAGAGTATCTGACAGTGGAGCGCTTCAAAACTGCACTAAAAACCTATCCATTTGGGCTTGCCTTTGGTGGCACATTTTAATTCATGTTGGACTTTGTTATTTGAGTTTTAATTATAGTGATTGGAAGAATGATTTTAGAATTTTATTGTTTTGATTTGATAGTGTATGGTTTGTACAGCGCTTTGGTGCAATGTGAACAGCGCTTCATAAATAAAGATTATTATTTTTATACCTCAAGTGATGTCATTCCAGCCTACCCCCTTGATTGGTCTACTATTTCAGTCTGGAGTATTTCAGCAGTTAACCCTTTTTCCTGGAAGTGTCTCTCTCGCTCCTCCCTAGCTTCTCCAGAGTATAAAAGACCAGAAAATCCTTCAAAATGTGGTCTCTGTCCATAATCCTAGCCCCCCCCCCCGCTGTGGTCTAATGAGCTTAGTTTAGCATAATGACCCCCTGCTGAACAGTTTGTGGTAAGAGACGTTTTTGCCCTTGGATCTCAGGAAACCCACAACATAAGGTACAAAAGGACCCTATACTCCACAAGCACGGATCATTCTGCTGCATGTCAAAACAGCATGACTAAAAATGGCACAGTGAAACAGCGCCGGACAAAAACAGAGTCAAGCAAAACACCAATCTGTTCCATGCACCACGCCCATTGAAACAAAGGGTATTTATGTTTTTTTGCGGGGGACTTTGCCACCTGCACACACCATAGAACCTAAATATCGAACTTGTGGGGGTCCTCGGGGATGGGGAGAAACTTGGGGGGGGGAGTTTACTTTTAATTTTTAAAATGGCAAAACGTTGTAGCAGGGGAGGCCTGGGAGGGAACCGAACCACGGTCCCAGGTCTCCTGACTGCGCTGTGTAATAGTGCCCTAACCACTCCTCCATGTGAGCGGCTCAACCAGGCACCTAGCACATGGCAACTTCTCCACCCTCCCATTCTGTATGCAATGACAGGGGTAGTGGCATTCCCCTACCGCTGTTCTACCCCTTTGCTGTAAACTCACTATACAGCATGGTTAATACCGTGCTGTCTTATATGTGCGGTATTGATCCAGTACCGACTCCACATCACTATTCTCCTGGTTGTGAGGTCTGAACATTCAAATACAAGCAAAGTTTTAAATGATTAATTTAAACCAGTTCCTGGCTTCCAGTCCTTTGATAAGTAAACCTGTCTGAGAGCTAGATCCAGCACTGTTTTTAAATCTTTTCCTTTTTTCTCATAGAATGTTTAAAGAGCCAGTGTCTTAATTCTGAAACACAGCCCATGTATATACTGTATATCATATGTATCTGAACAGTACAAATATGTATGGGGCTATCTTGTCACACTGTTAACTTCTTTCTTTTCCCGTTTCTTCCTCGCTTCATTTTCCCCAAACTCACTGTTTCTTCCTCCATCTACTCTTTTACTTTTCCCTTCTTCTCTTACTCTCCCCTCCTCCTCCTCCTCCTCTAACCCCTTTCTTCCCCGTACTCTCCCTGGTGACCATTGTGTCAATTTCTTCCTGCTCCTTGGCTTCATCTTGAAACTCTTTAGCGCTTCCTGTCCCTTTTCTCCTCCTTTTCTTCCTTGTTTTCTTATCCCCCCATTCTTCCTCATTTTCTTACCCCCACATTCCAAGCAGCATAATTATGCTTTAAAACTGTCAGCCTACTACATTTGTTAGCAGGTGACATTGAAATTAATCCTGGCCCTTATACTCCTTCACGTTTGCAACTTCCCAAAGGTTTGAGGGTGGCTCATTTAAACATCTGTAGCCTTCTCCCAAAAATTGACCAACTATTACCAGCTATTCTTAACCTGTGGCTGGATGTACTAGTGATATCTGAAACCTGGCTCTCTAAGATTCAAAATTCTGATGTAACTATACCTGGCTATACCTTAGCTGGGCAAGATCGCTCTAAGAGGGGCGGTGGTGTTGCAGTCTATGTATCCATCAGAATCCAATGTATGACTGTTATTCCTGTCTCCACTCCCTCTTCCCATGACCTGCTCCTTCTTAAGCTTTCCCTTCCCTTCTGTATTCCCATCTTTATTGCTGGTGTTTACTGCTGCCTTGGTACATCCTCTGCTTTAGTTACTGAGCTTCTTCCTCTATGTTTTCTAACTCCTCGTATGATGAGCCACTTATTCTTGGTGACTTTAATATAAATTTGGTCTCCCTTAATACAAATACATTTAAACAAAATGTAAAGTCACTGCAGCTAACCCAATTGATTTCTGAACCCACTCATTTAAATTTGAAATCCTTAAACCACTCGTTACTTGATTGGGTCCTCGTTTCTCATCCCCACCACATAGTAGATGCATGTATCCTTCCTGATGCCCTCAGTGAGCACATGGTTTACTATGTGCACAAGTTATGTAGTTCTAAAGCACCCCCCAATTCATATATCTCAGGTCTTTTCAGTTTCTTGACTTGACCTCCCTCCTCACTGAACTTTGGTCTATCAGTCGGTCCCACATCTCTGCAGCCAGTAATATAAATTCTAGGGATGTGGATATGATATTCTATCCACAGTTATTGGCAGTGTCCTTTCCCTTTCCCTTTCAGATGTGCGGAAAGTCTTCAAGCTGGCTCCTCCCACCCACCCACCGGGTGGTAACTCCGTCGGCTCCTCTTCATGATGCCAGATCTTCCTCTCTGCTGGAAGAAACAGTTTCCCTCCTTACTGTTCCCGCATTGAGTAGGCCCTAGCGCTTAAATTCTTTGGAATTACTTCCAAACCAACTCTCACGAGTTTTGTCTTCAACTTGATCTTCCGATCACAACTGTGATGGACGATAAGTCCACTCCCAGGTTCTACTGGTGCCCTTGTGGGCAGAAGATGTCCAGGACTGACCCACATGCCATCTGCGTCTACTGCCTGGGGCATGACCACAATCACCAGGCCTGCAACTTTTGCCACTCATTTCATTCTACCATCCTGGAGGACCGTCTTGCCCGCCTGAAACTGGGCCACCTGGCCCAATGGAACCCACCGGTCAAATCCAAAGATGCCAATTGGGTGGTCTCCACAGCTGTGGGGTCCACTGAACAGCTTGTGGCCTTTGAAGAGGAGGCAGCTCAAGCCATGGCCCATTCCTCCTCGGCTTCTGCCTTCATGCAGCTTCAGCTGGGCTCAACTTTTTATGGGCTCCTTCAAGAAATTGTGCCAGTCTTTGCCGCCCTTCAGTCAGGGACCTACCGGCAAATATAAATCTAAAAAAGAGTCTAAGAAACAAAAGACTCTTCATCGATTGTGGGATCAGGAGCACTGTCAGCTGAGGGCCTCTGATTCCCGTGCTTCTCCGGTTTTGACTACTGTTGAATCCTCAGCCTTGGCCACTGGCTCCACAGTAACTCCATTGGGTGTGTTGGCTGAGATGCTGGTCAAAGTCCCAGCTGAGATTTTTCTCCAGGCGACCGACCAGTTGTCAACCAAAGAGGCCGATACTTCCTTGTCTAGCCCAGAGCCAACGGTCTTCCTGACAACCAATGCCTCTCTTATGGGATGGGGTGCCCACCTGGGGAACACAGAGTCCATGGGCTCTGGACCCCCTGAGGAATCCCGATGCCACATCAACCTGCTGGAGCTCCAAGCAGTTCGACTGGCGTTGACTACATTCGCGCCACACATTCGGGGTCAAGTGGTCCAAGTCCAGATGGACAACACCACGACCATATACTACCTCAAGAAGCAGGGCAGAATGCACTCCCTGCCTTTGTGCAAGGAAGCTCTTCATGTCTGAAACCTCATGCACAGCCTGGAGATGGATCTCCAGGCCATCCATGTGTCAGGAGCCTCTAATCAGCTGGCAGACGTCCTCAGCCGGGTGGGCGAGGTGTCTCACGAGTGGTCTCTCCACCCAGTAGGTAGTTCGCAGTATGTTCTCCCAGTGGGGCACCCCTCAGATGAATCTGTTTGCCTCCAGAGAGAATGCAAAACTGAGGCTGTTTTGTGCCCACCCACCTCAGCAGGGAACACTGCAGGGAGAGGTCTTCTCAAGGCCCTGGATCCCCGGACTCTTTTATGCCTTCCCTCCACTTCTCTTGATCCACAAGGTGCTTCTCAAGGCCAGGCGGGACAAGGCACAGATGATCATTGTTGCTCCGGACTGGCCACACCAGTTCTGGTACCTCAATCTCCTCAGCCTCAACAGCAGTCTCACAAGACATCTTCCCCTATGCCCAGACCTGCTTTCCATCAATCAGGGAAAGGTACTCCACCTGGACCTTCAATCCCTGCACCTGATGGCCTGGTTCCTGAGCAGCTTGAGTTCCAGGCCTTGGGCCTCTCTAAAGATGTCTTCACCATTGTGCAGGCATCTCGGAAGGAGTCAACCACGAAGTGCTATGCCTTCAAATGGAAGAGATTCTCCATTTGGTGTCAGGGCAAGGGGTTGGACCCTTTGTCCTGTTCAGTGGCTAGCATCCTTGATTACCATTGGTTTCTCTCTCAGTCGGACCTTCAGTCGATGACCATCAAGGTGCACCCTGGCAGCCATTTCTGCTTACCAGGTGCGGGCTGGTCAGCAGTCGGTTGCACAGGAGAAGGTGGACAGGTGCTTTTTCAAAGGCCTTGACCACATTTCCCCTCCAGTGTGTGAACCACCACCATCGTGGCACTTGTTGCTGATTTTGTCAAAGCTCATGGGCAAGCCATTGGAACTGATGCACAGGTGTGATCTCTTTCACCTGTCATGGAAGACCGCCTTCTTGGTGGCTATCATGTCTGCCAGAAGGATCAGTGAGCTCCAGGTGCTTTTGGTGGAGTCTTCTTACCTGGTCTTCTATAGGGCAAGTTTGTCCTGCGCCCCAACCTGAAGTTCCTCCCGAAGGTTGTGTCAGAGTTTCACCTTAATCAGGTGATTAATCTCCCAGTGTACTTCACCAGTCACACCTCAGAGGCTGTGCACAGGCTCCATACTCTGGACCTGAGGTGAGCATTTGCTTATTACAAGGAGCGCACGGCTGGAGTTTGGGAGAGATTCACCAGCTGTTTGTCAACTACGTTGAAGCCGCATCTTGCAGACCTGCAGCCAAGCGGACAATTGATAGGTGGATCACATCCTGCATTGATCTCTGCTAGGAAGGTAGGAAGCCTCCCGGAGGGCTAAGGGCTTATTCCACACGCCATACCACTGCATCGGTGACTGCTTCCAGGGATGTCCCTATCCAGGAAATCTGCAGGTCTGCTACCTGGTGGTCGGCACACACCTTCATTTCCCATTACCACATTGACCTAGAGTCATGCTGGTTTGGGGGCCTAAGTCATATCCATGTCCCTAGAAAAACAGGTTACTCCCCTATAACAGTAGATCTTCCAGGAGGCTAATCTCTTGCAGCAGGCAGTACACTTGGGACCTCACCAGAAGGCTCTCTTCTGCATGGCAGCTTTCTTCTAGCAGTCTTTGCCTATGGGCTGCACACACATGACATCATCATCCTGCACCTATATAAGTGTGGGCAGGCCAGGCATCCTCAGTTCATTTTCCTGCCATCTTCAGCTCGCGTGCAGCAGCTCAGTGTTTGTGAAGCAGTCATTAGTGAGAATTTGAGCTGGGAATGAGTTTTTCTCCATTCCCAATCTTCATCAACGAATGTCCAAAGAATCTACAAGCAAGTAATCACTTTTTCGGTCATGTCGTTCCAGTAGGAAACTCTACCGCTACGACAACCATACAGTTTGTGTTAGGTGTCTGGGTCCCATGCACGACACTGCCTCTTGCAGACATTGCCAGGAATTCAACCAGGCAACACATCGACAACGATTGCAGGAAATAGAATCTCACCTGATGGAGCAGAAATTGGCTCTCTTAGAGAAAGGGGCTCGTCCCAAGGAGACCTCAACTACAGCTTCACACAAGAAGTACAAGAGGGATAAGGAAAAATCATCCTCATCGGGCAGACATTCATCGACGGCAATGATTCCTGTGCTCCATCGTTGACAGTGCCCTCCAGAACTGCTACCTCATCGATGGGAGTTTTTGCTCCCTTGTTGACAGCATTTTCTTTTATTTTAAATTTAGTTTTTTTATTTAATTTATAAATGCAACAATTTTACAGGCAGCAATACATCACTTATTAATACCAGTTGATAACATCACAATACATTACATGTATACTTGTAGCAGTCATATTAGGGGAAAATAAATTAACATCTTTTTACTTCAGTGTCCAGAGAATCATAATTACTCATTTTAAGTTCAGTCTGTGATCCATTCAAATCAAATCAGGCATAGCACGGTGAGCCCTCCCCCATCCCTCCCAGATTTTATTCCCGATAAAATTCAAGGAGCATCACAGATCATATCCCAAGCATCTTTTCAGTATAAAAGAAGAGCAAAATTACATGTTCAGTACATAGCTTAAGGTACAAAATCTTCACAATGATTTAGTTGGCATGATATCCACTTTTGGCATTGTACATCAAATTTTTGAACTTTGTCCATCATCTTGACCAAGAATCACTCAAGGGCATATATCTCCCTGGACAAAACAATCCAGGGTTTTTTAGTGGGCATTTTATTTGTAAACCACAGTCTAGTGATAATTTTGTGGGCTGCTGTTATAAATTTTAAAATTCATTTCAGCAAGCTTTTGTCAAATCGCAGATCTTTTGGTTTGATAAAAGTCAGTATAAATATGGGAGTGAATAACTCAGTGGTGTCATAAATTGCACTCCGCTCCTTGAGGATCTCCTTCCAAAACTTGGATAACTTAGGACATGTCCAAAGGACATGGCTCTGATTTGCTCTATCATCCCCACATTCTCTCCAACACTGTCCTTCCCCTAATTCTCCCATACTGGCCAGCAAGGCTGGTGTGCGGAAGAAATGAGAACAAAGTTTCCACATGTATTCACGCCAGTATGGTGAGAAAAAGATTTTTATAGTTGGTAAAGCAGAGTCATTCCAGTCCTGCTCACTGATTGATACCTGTAGTTCTTGTTCCCATCTAAACCTGTTTGAGTTGGTCGAGTCTCCCTATCTTTCATTTAAGGCCTTATATATCTTACTAATCAGGTGATCCGAGGTCATTCCTCTGATATGAGCTTGTAACAGTTGTATTATTTGGGTAGGGTTTTCACTTAAGGCCGCGAGTGACCGTTCATATGGCTGAAGGTATGATTTAAGATGTAAATAAGAAATAAAATATTTGTGGGGCAAGTGATATTCCTTCTGAAGGGAGACAAAGGGAAGAAGACCTGTTATGCCCACTAACTGGAAAATGAATAAAATGCCATATCTCTGCCATTGAACTACATAGGGGCCTGAGGGACCTGCTGTCAAATTTGCATTATACTTCAGTGTTCCCAAGAACAATTTTTCAGGGAGTGTAAAATAATCATTACTGCTCTTAAGCCATATTTTTAAGGGTTCCCTGGTGAACTTTGGATAATTCATTATCCCTTGGCACTTGGGGATGTCCCAAAAAGGAGCTCCTGTGTGTTGTATAGGTCTCCCCAGGTTACTTCTAATTGTTTCCATTGTGCATCATACTGTTTATTTAGCCAGTGTAGGACTACCCTTAACTGTGCTGCCATTGCACACTTTTTGAGGTCAGGTAGGTTAAAGCCACCTCTCTCTCTCTCTGGGCAGTTGCAGAATATCTAATTCTGGGACGCTTTCGCTCCAAATAAAGTGGGATATCATTCTGTCCCACACCTGGAAATATGTTTTAGCCAGGGTGAAGGGCAGTGTCTGAAGACAGAACAATTTACGGGGAAATACATTCTGCTTAATTGTATCTATCCTACTTAAAAAGCTTAGGGGGAGACGTGACCAACGAAATAGATTTTCTGTCAATTTTAGGGTTAAAGGTTCGAAATTTGAGAGCTCTGCATGAATGGGGTTTCTTGTGAGCTTTATTCCCAAGTATCTCATCTCTTGTCTGTGCCACTTAAAGGGAAGTCTTTTGAAGTGGGAGGGAGGGAGGGAGGGAGGTAATTGTCGTCAATACCTCGGTTTTGATTTGTTAATTTTATATCCTGCTAGCTTACCAAATGTTTGTAGCTGTTTCCATACCGCTGGGATGGATTGTTCAGGCTTCGGTAAGAGCCTGCAGAATATCGTCCACAAATAGTGATATCTTGTGTGGGCGACCTCCCAATGGAAGGCCCTCTATGTCCCGAGAAGATCTGATGGCAATGGCCAGGGGTTCGAGATATAGAGCAAACAACATTGGAGACATTGGGCATCCCTGGCGGGTGCCCCTAGAGAGTTGGAATGTATCTGAAAGTGCCCCATCCACCTTAACATTTGCTTTAGGGGAGGCATAAATATTTTGTAATTGTTTTATAAGTTGTTCCGGGAATCCAAAGTGCTCCAGAGTCTGCCATAAAAAAGACCAGCTGACCCAGTCGAATGCCTTTTCAGCATCTAACCCCAGTAGCACTAAAGGGATTTGTCTTTCTATGGCATAATCTACTAAGAAATGTGCATGCCTTATGGCATCTTGGGCCTGTCTGCCCTTAATAAAGCCCACTTGATCAGGGTCAATAATAGCTGGTAGTAAATGGTCTATTCTAGAGGCCATGGCTGACATGAACATTTTGTAATCATAATTCAGCATTGAAATGGGGCGAAATGAGATGGAATGTTCAACATCTTTATGGGGTTTAAGTATGGCTGATATGGTGGCATATTGCCATGTGGGTGGGGGGGGGTTCCTCCCTCCTGGACCGCATGTAAGGCCGGGAGTAATATGGGTAGTAGCAGCTTTTTGAATTTGTTATAAAATTCAGAGGGATACCCATCTGGACCAGGTGCCTTCAGGGTCTGAGCTTTTTTTAGAACTTGGAGTAGTTTTCCCTCTTTGATTGGCGCCAGCAAGGCTTCAGCCTGTAGTGGGCTGATTCATGGTATTGGTAAACTCTGTAAGCATGATTTGATGTTGTTTAGGGGGAATTTCCTCTTCTTTAGTGTACAACTTGTGGTAAAACCGCTGTAGAATAAGTCTAATTTCCTGGGATCTTTTTGCTAATCTCCCTGTTTTAGGATCTACCATGCTGATTATGTTCGCTCTGGTTCTCTGTTCTCTCAATTTTCTTGCTAAATTTCTGGAGGCCTTAGGTCCCCCCCCCCCCATGATGTCTTAACTTTAGATAAAACAGTTTTGTTGTACCGACTGAGCTACTATTTTTTGTAGCTTTTGTTTTACAATTCTTAATCGTTGTCGTATTGTGGGGTCCTTTTGATCTGGCCAATGCTGTAAATGTAACAGCTCCTCCTGCAGGTCTTTATGTGTTTTTTCCCTCTGCCATTTTTTAATGACAGAAAATTGTATAATCTCTCCTCTTAATACTACTTTTAAAGTATCCCACAGAACTGTGGGGGGCAATTGCATGTTGCATGTTTTCTTGTTTAATTCTAGGTACAGCCTCCTGGACCAATTCAAGGAACTATGGGTCCCTAAGATGGGCAAGGTTCAGGCGCCAATTGGTTTGCTTATATTGCACCCCTAAGTCCATTTTGAGATATAAGGGAGCATGATCCGATGATAAGGTGATCTCATGCCATACATTACGAATGGAATCTAAATGCTCTACCGTGGTTATTAAGTAGTCCAGTCAAGCCCCACTTCCCACGTATGGGGCCCAGTGGGTGTATTCTTTTGTCTTAGGAAAAAAACGTCTCCAGGTGTCCACCAAGTTCAGAGAAGTGATGGTTTGTTTTGTGTATTTTTGGAGAGCATTAGATCTATGGGCTAGAGGGGTATCAGCATCTAAAGAGGGGTTTAAAGTGATATTCAAGTCTCCCCTCAGTAGCAATTGTCCCTTCATGAGGGGCATTAAATCCATGAAGAATTTTTCTGCTAAGGACTTCCCTGACCCAGAAGGGAAATAGATAGATGCCAGGGTAATGGGTCTTGAGTACAGCATGCCCGTCACTATGGCATAGCGGCCCTCCGGGTCACTAATCTCACTTTGTTTTTCAAAGGGCACCTCCTGGGAGAGTCGAATCACCACCCCTCTCCTTTTCTCACCCCTATAGGATGATTCAGTTACTACAGAATACCCACACCTCTGCAATTGTTTATGTTCGTCCGAGGACATGTGGGTTTCCTGCAGCATTTTAAGCCCTGGTCTCTCTCTTCTGAATAATTGAAATAATCGAGAGCTCTTTATCGGATTACCAATCCCATTCACATTTAAAGATAAAATCAAAGTTGACTTAGCCATATCTACTTCTGATCAATCCTTGTATGCATATTTCCTGTGTGTTAAAAGTACAATATATCCCCTTCCTACCGTACTTATGCCTTTTCACCCCTATGCTCAATAATATTGTATTATTAATTGCTTTATGTACTGTCACTGATATAAGAGAATTATAATGTCTGCCTATTGTTCTATTTAAACACCATAACACTGTCTGAGTGTTTAAAACTACACAAGGATCTAAAAAATTCGGCACTAGGCCTACAACAACTAAACATGTGCAGGCCTGTTGCACTTTAACATTATACATGATGCTCAGTACTTTTAGGCCTGCCAAAATAACCAAATTCCAACAGGGCATCAACTTTTTTGTACTAGCAAATTGTACCTGCTGTAACAGGTCTCCGAACCTGGCAGAAAATTTAAGTGGCTCCCAAGGTAGGGAGAGGACAGATACCTCTCCTTTGAAGGAGCAGATGTATGCGCACTGAGGGGGAGTGTCAAGGCAACGCCAAGGGCCTCCAGCACAAACTATTTCCCTGGTACCTAGTGGTGCAGCAGGCCACACTGGAAATAAAAATGAGGAACAGAGACCCCCAGGAAATGGTCCCTGTGTGCCTCATCTTCAGTAAGGCCTTATGGATACGTCGACCATTTAGGGATGGATTTCTGACCCTATAATGGTTAGGTGGGCATGTAGCACTGCAAAAAATGCATTGTCATGCTGCCTTTCCTCAGCTATAGTATAATTAAACAATAACTATGGGAGGACTATCAGCAAGCTTCGTGGGGAAGGGGGAGATAACCCAAGGGAACTTCAAAAACATCCTTCTGATTCACTAACCTTTTTCCCATCTATAAGCTTGGGAATATAAACAGGATTTCCATTTCCCAATGTCCCCACCCCAAACAGACTTCTCCGAGTTGCATTGTGTAGTCCCTGTATGCAGAGTAACCTTCGCATCAAGTTACCAGTTTTTAAGTCTCTGCAAAACCTCTCTCGCCACTCACTCTGGTGCAGGTCACTGAAATCTTTGTAAAAGTTTTTTCACATCCTCTAGGGTTGCTTGACTCTGTCTCTTTCTGGAACCCGGATCCCTAGCAGTGTCCCAAACAGCTTCGTGAAGGCCTTGCCGAGTTTTCCTCAGTGAGAAGTCTTCCTGGGTGGATTGAACCAGGCCTCTGAGTTGAAGAGCTTCTGTTGCTTCATCTGGTGCCTCAAAGGTTTGGGGGGCCATCTGGAAACATGATGACTAGTCGAGCAGGGTATGCAGTAGCAAATTTTAGTTGTTGTTGCTTTAAAAGACAGAATATTGGAACATAGGCCCTGTGCTTGGCTGAAATAGATGGGGCATAATCGTTGTTAAAATAAATGTACTTTCCTTTATACTTAGTATCCCTGATTCTCCAGGTTCTGGTAAGGATAGTTTGTTTAGGAGTATAGTTTAAAAACTTCATTATGATGGAGCGAGGTCGTCTGTCTGGCTGAGTTGGGTTCGGCAATAGAGCCTGATGGACTCACTCTATGTCGAATTTAAAAGCTAGGTCTAATTGCAGAGAGTTGCGGAGGAGCTCCTCCACAAATTTTAAAATATCTCTCCCTTCCTCGTTCTCCGGACTCCCATGTATTCTCAAATTATTCCTGCGCGATCTGTTTTCCAAATCCTCACATTTCTCTTTTAAAGCATGCTGTTCGTCTAGCAAGTGCACTACCATGTGTTTCAGCCTGTCAGTTCGATCATCTAATTTAGTATGTTGTGCTTCAACCTCAGTAACACGAGATGAAAGTTTACTGATTTCTGTAGTTAATTCTGACCGGAATGTACGAACCTCAGTCGTGAATTCCTGCAACTCTGCTAGAATGGTAGCATTGCTGGGTTGTTGAGAGCAGGCCCCATTTGGAGCCACCATGCATCTGGTTGAATCTCTGCAGAGCTTGATGAAGGGTGAGAGAATCCTGCCGAATCCTTGCTTCTTGGGGTGCGTGCAGTCCTTTTTTTGCCTCCCATTCAATGCTGTGGCTCTCCCTGATATTCTTTTTTGATTATTTTTGCGTTTTATTTGTGAGAGAGTCTGTTTTTAGCCCATGATCAGCAGAGCTAGGTTTTAATCTTGCATCCCGGTCGGTGACGTCACCGGAAGCCTCGACAGCACTTTCTAGTGTCTTTTCAGCAATTTCTACAGAACCTTATGTCAGTTCTGGTGACTTCCGTCGACGACTGTTCGCTTACCGTCGACAACAACTGCTTTTAAGCATTCTACTACCTCTCCCTTCACTGCCCCGTCGACGGCAGGTCAGGCATTCACGGGGAGGAATATGGGATTTTCCATGGCCACAGCCCCTCCTTCACAGCCACTTTCTCACAGGGGCTAACCAGATAGGGACCGAGACCCTGGTATTTATCACCCGGGGACTAGACCTGTTTATACATCATGCCCAATCACCACCACTATTCCTCTGGTTTCCCAGAGGCAACCTGCTCCATCCTCCACTACTGCTTCAGTGGACATAGCCACCATGGTGCAAACCGTCTTGGATGTAACGAGAGGATCTCAACCATCCACCCCCCAGACAGATGGGTCACCCTTCCCGTTCTCCCACTCCTCCACCCAAACATTTTTAGGATGATAGGCATTCTTCTCATTCTTGGTCCCCCCAATCCTATGAGGAGGAATATTTTTCAGAGGAGGCAGAATTTCCTGAATGTTTTCCAGGAGTTCTTGAGAATTTTGAGCCCTGGGACCTAGACTCCCATCCTCCGTCCTCTGTCTCTACTCTTTACATGAGGATGCTTCCCATCAGGCGGCTGCCTCTCCTCCTGATGACCCATCTTTCCAAGTGATGATGGTTCAAGTTCAAAAGATCAGGGGGTTTTCAACTACGGAGCATGACAAACAAAGAAAGGACATGGCAGACTACCTTGAACTCCCCGAAGAGCCTGTTGTAGTGGTACCCTCCACTTATACAAACTTAGCAAAATGTGGTGCTGGCCACTTGGAATCAGCCCTCAGTGGTTTCAGTGATTCCTAGAAAGGTGGATCGCTTTATCAGACTCCTCTCGATCATCCTTTCCTTTCTACTGCCCCTGAAGCTGATTCAGTTGTAATCACTGTAGCTCATGATCGCACCAAATGTCCAAAGCACATGAGCTCCTTACCCACCATTAAGGAATCCCACCGTATCGATTACCTCAGAAAGAAGGTGTTCTAGGCTGGTACCATTAACCTCAGAATCTTAAACTGTGTGGGGCACATGGTTAAATACCAACGTACCCTCTAGTCCTCTGCTATCAAACTAGTCAATAAATCTCCTCCTCCTTCCCAGGACAAGGACCAATTACTGGCAACAATTTCAACTGGCAACTCCATCTCTCGACATCTGCTCTGTTCGGGGTATGATGTGGTGGATACCTCTGCCTGAATCTCGGCCACAGGTGTTACTCTTGGACGGCATGCCTGGTGTCAGGTTTCACACCAGACATGCAGCACAAAGTGGTAAATGCTCCTTTTAATGGGTCCGATCTTTTTGATCCTGGCACCCAGACACTCCTGGATGGTCTCCAGGCTTCAGATCAGACTTTATGTACGATGTATGGCATGTATCATTCCACACAGCCATCATACCAGTACTGCTCACAATCCTCCCTTCAGTTGAAGAGAGGCGGCAAACACAGAGGTACCTATAGAGGTGGCTTCCATGGGCATTCCCAGCCAACTTCCAGGACCACCGCTCCTACCTCTAAGGGCTCCCACTCCCACCCCTTGGGAGGGGCTGGTCAGCCCACTTCCCAGTGACCAGTTAGGGCATTGCCCGGGCTTCCTCGACCAGGCCTCAGAAGCCGTGGGCTGTTGCTTTGCCCTCCATTTAGAGGCCTGGCCAGTGATAACATCAGATGAGTGGGTGCTTCAGATCATCCGGATGGGGCATATACTGGAGCTCACCTCCTTGCCTCCCCCTCATCCTCTCCACTCTGTCTCTTACCCACCCGGCCATATCCCCATCCTTCAAGAGGAACTCCAGGCACTTCTTCACAAGAACACCATCTAAATTGTTCCTCCTTTGGAGTATCATCAGGGATTCTACTCCAATTTTTTTCTGGTACCCAAATGCACCGGGGATCTCAGACCTATACTAGACCTCAGACACCTTCACCTACATATACAATACAAGAGGTTCCGAATGGTTACTTTAACATCCATCATGCCAATGTTAAAACAGGGGGATTGACTATGCGCATTGGACATGAAAGACACCTACCTGCATATCCCCATTCACCCTGCCCACCACTGGTTCCTTCATTTCTACCTGCTAGGACATCACTACCTATTTCGGACCCTCCTATTCGACCTCTCATCCGCCCGAGGGTCTTTACCAAATGCCTAGCGGTGGTGGTGGTGGTGGCAGTGGCCCTACAACAGAACAGATATTTCATCTTCCCTTGCCTAGACGATTGGCTCATAAAAGCAGACTCCAAGACTTCTCTGCTTCTGTCCCTCAAGATAACCCTTACTCTGTTCCAGTCCCTGGGAATCACAGTTAGTTGGCACAAATCCAACCCAACTCCTACCCAACAACTCCAGTTCATTGGAGCAGTTCTGGACATGACCTCTGCCAGGGCTTACCTCCCTGTTGACAGGCAAGACATATTTCTATCTCTGGCCTCCCAGATACAAAAGGAACAATCTATCACAGCCAGACACCTGTTATGCCTTTTGGAACATATGGCCGCTGCCATCCCTACGGTGGCATTTGCCCATCTACACATGAAACCAATCCAGTGGACTCTTCAAAGTCAGTGGAGGCAAAAAACTGGGGATTTCAAAGATAGAATCTGAATCACTCCCACTTTATACTCAGCCCTCAACTGGTGGATCCATCGTGCCAACCTATCTCAGGGCATGCCCTTCCAGTCCCTTCCCTCCCCAGTAGGCGTTGACCACAGATGCTTCCTCCAATAGCTGGGGGTGCACCTGTGTCCTTACAGGATGCAAGGCAGGTAGCCCCAATATTCCATCCCTCCTCAAATAAATTTACTGGAAATGAGAGCAGTCCGTCTCGTCCTTCAAGCTTTTCGACCCCACCTCACTCCAGGGCCTCTCCTGTTCCAATTAGACAACACCTTGGTGGTGTATTACCTGAACAAACAAGGAGGTACCAAATCCCGTGCTCTCTGCAGGGAGGTGCTGGCAGTTTGGCAAGAAGCCATACTTCAACATCTAATGTTGATTGCCGTCCATCTACTGGGACACCACAATACCTTGGCTGACATTCTCAGTCGCCAGACCTTCACTCACAAGTAGACACTTCATCATGAAGTTCTTCAGACAGTCTTTCGGTTGTCCGGGAACCTACACCTCGACCTCTTTGCCTCCCCTAACAATCACCATCTCTCCAGATACTATTCCATTATCCCGAACAGAAAGGGACTGTCTATCAATGCCCTGTCCCAACTGTGGACAGGACTCTTCTTATATGCTTTCCCCCGTCCCACTCCTGCAATGGAATTTGCTGAAGTTACAGCTCGAACCCACCACCATGATTCTTATAGCCACTCTCTGGCCTCGGCAGATGAGGTTCCCCTTCTTCAACAGTTATCAGTGGCAGACCCAATCTCATTACTCATCAGACCGGACTTGTTGACACAGGATCAGGGAACCCTCCTTCACCCCAACCTGAAGTCCTTACACCTTCACGCTTGGCTCCTGAGGATGCTTTCATAGTGCACCTTCAAGTCTCCTCACCAGTGGCCAACATTCTTTTGGCCTCCCGTAAACCATCTACCAGGCAAACCTATAATGCCCAATGGAAACACTTCTCCCTATGGGCCACTTCCCGGTCTTTGGACCCTTATACATGTCCATTGACTAAGATGTTGGACTACTTGGCTTCACTCACCTCAACGGGCTTGAGATACTCCTCTGTTAAAGTCCATCTGGCCTCTATCTTGGCCTTTCATGAGCCTTTAGAAGGAAGACTGCGTTATCAACACCACCTTGCCAAGCTGTTTCTAAGAAGTGTGTTGCAACTCAAACCTCCTATTAGACGGCCTGCCCCTCCATGGGACTTGAATTTCCTGTTGGAAAAACTGACCCTCGACCCCTTCGAGCCTGCAGCTACTTGTGACCTCTGCTTTCTAGCCTGGAAGGCCTTATTCTTAGTAGCTGTCACTTCAGCTAAACGTATTTCCGAACTTCATGCCCTAATGTGTAGGGAACCTTATTTAATCTTCCAAAAAGACAATGTCCCTCCGTACCAGTCCCTCCTTTTTACCCAAGGTGGTCTTGAAGCGCATCTTAATTCAGTCTATAGAACTGCCAGTCTACTTCCCTGAGCATTCTAATTCAGGAGAATACCTCCTACATACCTTAGATGTTCATCGCATTTTGAGATATTATATAAATCGTACCAAATCTTTCAGGAAGATTCCTCAGCATTTTGTTTCCTTTGCCCCGACCAGGGAAGACTTCCTGGTTGGTAAGCAGACCCTCTCCAACTGGTTGGCACATTGCATAACCTTCTGTTATAAGAAATATAACAAACCATTACCAGGTCCTGTTCAAGCCCACTCTACCCGAGCCATGGCCACTGCCATGGCCTGCTTCAAAGGGGCATCCATCACAAACATCTGCAGTGCAGCCACATGGTCCACAATACATACCTTCACAAAGCACTACAATTTAGATGTTGCTTATCACCATAGGATGACCTTTGGCCGCGCTGTCCTACAGGGCCTTCTACCATAATGTTTTTCACCCTTCCTGGGTTTACTGCTTGGAAGTCATCCCAAGTGTATTACCTGCTGCAAGAGATTACCCTCGTGGAAGATAGTACAGTTGCATACTCGCCATAACGGTAGATCTTCGAGAGGTATCTCTTGCAGCAGATAAGATCCCTCCCTCCTTCCCCCTCCTTCTCTAAGAGAACAACTTCTGATCCAAATATATATACATGAGGGGGCACCTAAGGTACCTCGGTTCTCCCTCGGTCCTTGTTTAGCGAGCTGAATCTGGTGGGGAACTGAGGATGCCTGGGACTGCCCACACTTATATAGGTGCAGGATGATGATATCGTGTGGTCGGCCCTTAGGCAAAGATTGCTAGAAGAAAGCTGCTGTGCAGAACAGTGCCCTCTGGTGAGGTCCCAACTGTAGTACCTGCTGCAAGAGATACCTCTCGAAGATCTACCGTTATGGTGAGTATGCAACTGTACTTTCTAGGAGTGGTATGTGATGTTCATCCACATGGACCTACCCACCCTCCCCAGCTTTGGTGCATACACTACTTCCAGTGGACAAGGTCTGGCGTCATGTGGCGGAGCTGAGGGAGTTACCACCCCAGTGGGTGGGAGGAGCCAGCTTGAAAACTTTCTGCCACATCTTAAAGGGAAAGGACACTGCGAATAAGTGTGGACAAACATCATATACCACTCCTAGAACTACTGTTACAGGTGAGTAACCTGTTTTTTTGCCCTACTTTATTTTCAGTCTAAATTTTTGGCTGTTTGGAATCGTCATGTACCCCTGAGAAAAACTTGAGTGCGAGGTTCTCATCTTCCCTGGATATCGACTGAGGTACTTCTCTCCGTACTAGAGACCTTGCCTGGTGTACTTTTAAAATCTTTGGCTCCCAGTCTTCATTGGCCAACTATAGACGCCTTTGCAATGCCTGTACTAAGGCTGTCAGACTTGTGAAGTCTGAGTATTTTGCTTCCACACTCCAAAATAATATTAATAACAATCCAAATTCTGGAAGGTTATCCTATTCCCTTTTCACCTCACAGACTCGGTCTCCATCCCCTATTTTCAAGGTTGGTGACTCCCTTATCTCTGAACCTTCTTCTATTGTTGCTGTGTCTTTTAACACCTACTTTACTACCTGTGCCCTTTCTCTTATCTTCTCTTCCTCTACCCCCCTTTCTCTGCATTCCTCTCCTTCTTTTTCCTTCTATCACTCCCTCTGTCTCTGTAAAGGCTCTGCTTGCCCCAAATCCTATGAAGGAAGGTAGTCCAGATGGCCTTGACCCTGAGTTTCTTCTTCTCTCTGCACCTGCCATTGCTCCGCCCATTACTCTACTCCTCAATCTCCCCTTTACCTCTGCTACTGTTCCTGATGTTTGGAAACATACCACTGTCATACCTCTTCACAAAGTGGAGATCCCACCACTCCTGGTAACTTCCATCCTATATCGCTTCTCCTCACTTTGGCTAAGTTACAGGAACACATTGTTCATTCTCAGATCACTTCCTTTCTTGACAACTCCCCCTTTTTCACACCTTTCCAGTCTGGCTTTAGGAAATCCCACTCCACTTCTGCATCCTTCCTTCATTTCACTGACTCCATGCTCACAGGTATGGATCAAGGACAGATTACTTCTGCCATTTTTGTTGATCTTGCTAAAGCTTTTGATGCTGTGGCACATCCCCTCCTTCTGGTTAAACTTAAAGCTGCAGGTCTCTGTGACTCTTCAGTCAATTGGTTTCGTTCTTACATTGGCAGGAGGTCTCAAGCTGTCCAGATATAGGAAAATCCATTTCATTTCCACTTCTCATTAGCTCAGATGTCCCTCAAGGGTCTGTCCTGGATCATATTCTCTTTTCCATTTTCTTAAATGACCTCCCCTCTGTCTGTTCCTCTGCGTCCATTCATATGAACACTGATGACACAGTTCTTTTTGCTTCTGACTCCTCCTCCCATGACCTGACCTCCTGGCTGCAGTTGGATTTTGACAACATTCAGCGCTGGTTCAAGTCTAACCAGTTATCCCTCAATGCCAAATAAACAGTCTCCTTGACTTTTGGCACCCATCAGAGGCTTGCCAAACTTACTTCTCTCCCATTATTTAATACCCTTTATTTATTTTATTTTATTTATGGTACTAAGATAAAAGATGTTTCCTCCTTTAAGTACCTCGGGGTTTGCCTTGACCGGCATCTTTTTTTTTTTTTAATTGTTTATTGGGATAAAAGATGTGCACACAATCCACAGTAAAATACATCATGCACCACAGTATTTCATACATACAGTGTGAATCCAGGTGAACAAAGGTCTAATAACAATAGTACAGAGACAAGGTTTCATATTCTATGTCTCAATCTGAAGGGTTGCTCCAGGAGGGAATCAACATCCAACTCTACAGACCCAATGATTGTCATAACTAGTTATGTAGACCATAGGGGAACTTTAGTCCAATCATATATCTCAGAGTGGGAAGACCCCAGTCTCCACTGCGTCTAACAGAGGCTGCCAGACCTCAAAGAACTCGGAGAGTTAACCCCTCGACCCCAACTGGGCTTGCTCTATAACCATACATGATTTTAAGTTTTGTGCCTATCTGGCAAACAAGGGAGATGTCGGTGATAACCACTCCTGTGCTATCATTTTCCTGGCATTGATAAGGACCAGTGATCACAAAGGGTCAGAGGTTCTCCGACCTGGAAGGGCAGGATCTGCACCTAGCAGAAGCTCCAACGGTGACCTAGATGGAACGTTCCCCAATACCTTACACGTGATATTATACACTGAGTACCAAAAGGGGGCAATTCTAGGGCAGGTCAGGGCCAAGTGGATGAAGTCCACCTTGGCTATTTCACATTTTGAGCATAGCTCTAATCTAGAGGCATCCATTCTATGGAGCCTCTTAGGGGTCAGGTATGCTCTATGCAAAAAATGTAATTGGATCTGATGCAACTTATTGCTGCAGGAGCAGCTCAGATAGTGTGAGCATGCCAATTTCCAGGTGTGGCGGTCTATGGGAAGGGAAAGGTCTGTGCCCCATCTGTCACGACTGACATTAGGCTGTTGCGACAAGTGGCCTTGTACAATGCAATAGTATACAGAAAGGGACTTTTGCCCTGGTTGGGGCTTAAAAAGCTCTTCCTCAAAAGGAGATGGTTTCGACCACCCAAATTGCGGTGACAGGCTGTCTCCACATTGTTGGCATATCTGCAAATATAGAAAATAATCACCAGGTTGAATACCGCATTCATGACTAAGTGTAGGAAAACTCTTTTAAGTGCCTCCTTCATACAATTGGCTAACAGCAGAGATCTCTTTTCTCCTCCATGCCCCAAGTCTCTGCAGGAGTGTTGGTGAGTAATTTCCCTTATATCTCATAGGCAGAAGTAAGCTAACATTCTGGGACATAAGGCCTTTGAAACCAATGCATTGGTGTACTCGTATCCACACACCCCTGGTGGCCTCTGTAAAGGGGTTGGCTACTGAATTCACACCTAATTCCCCGAGAGCTCCAGCCAGGCAGTCATTTTTAAGGTTACCATGCAGCATATCCTCTTCCAGACCCAGTCAAGGGCAGTCTGAGTCAAAGGCACCGGAAGGCAAGAAAGCCAGCTGTGCTGACAGTAATATGCTTTAAAATTAGGTAGGCCCGCCCTACCTTCCATAGGAAGGCGTTGTAACATTGACCTTCTTATTTTTGCTCTGCCATTCTACCAGAGAAATTTATGGACAATGGCGACTAGCTGTTTGAAATGTATCTTGGGGACTTTGATGGAAAAGGATTGATATACTGTAGGTAGAGAATCCTCGGTAAAATTGGCATTTTAATCACTCCTATTCTACCCAGCAAGGAGAGACGCAAGGCTGTCCATCTCTCACAGTCTTCCACTATCTTGTTTAAGAGGGGTTTAAAATTTAATTTGTGTAGGAGTCTGACAGAGGTTGACAAATGTACCCTGAGATATTTGAGCTTTGGGACCAGTTGCAACTTCCTGAGGTTAGCAATCAATTGGGCTCTATTCAGGGTACGTACAGGGAGCAATTCGCTCTTGGACCAGTTGACCCGGTGACCTGAAATCTTACCAGATCTCTGCATTAGGTCATGAACCGCAGGAAGGTCCTGAGCCGGGTTCTGCAGATAAAGGAGTTGATCGTCTGCTTACATTGCAATTTTGTGCTCCCGTCCTCCTCCCATAAATCCCCTGATTCTGGTATCTGCTTGGAGGGCAGCCCCCAGGAGCTCCAAGGAAAGGACATACAGAAGGGGGGATAGAGGGCATCCCTGGCGTGTGCATCTCCCAAGGGGGAGGGGTTTTGACAGTGTCCCATTGACCGCTATTTGTGCCTGTGGGTGGGTGTATAATGTATGGACCCAAGAGCGAAAGGGAGGCCCCACTCCCAGTCTACTCAAGGTATAAAAGAGATATCCCCACTCCACACGGTCAAAGGCTTTTTCAGCATCCAAAGCCACCACTGCCACTCCATGATGCCATTTAGTCTGATCCCATCTGTATATAATATTTAACAAACATCTAATATTGTGTTTCCCCATTCTTCCCTTCACAAAGCCAGTTTGGTCTTGGTGGATTAACTGGGGCAAGAGTGGGATTTAAGCGGGAGGCTAAAGCCTTAGCCAATACTTCATAATCAGCTGTTAAAAGAGATATTGGCCCATATGAGGCACATTTAACTTGGTATAACTTGGTATTTTCAGACAAAGTAGGCAAAATGCCCATTCAATTGTCTCCCACTCATAGTGGGGTTATTACTTTGATCTAGTACCCAGTAGATGTTTATCTAATCTTTTTTTAAAAGTATATATTGTAGGTGCCTCTGCTATGTTTCCAGGTAAACTGTTCCATAATGTAGCAGTGCGTATATTATAGAAATTTTGATGTCTAACTGTATAAATGCTTGGTATTACTATTTGTCTACTATGCAATCTGAGAATAACCTTTTTATGTAATTCATGTATTCATTAAGATGGAATTTTCCATAATTTTGTACAATAATAGTAAATCACCCCTGGTTCTTCTCATCCCAAGCGAAAAAAGATTTAGCATCTCTAATCTGTTACTGTAATTAAAGTTTTTTAATCCCAGGACAGATTTTGTCAATTTTCTCTGGACTTTTTCTATTAGGTATTTTTGTAATCCTCGGACCCCTGCCTTTTTGCAAAACAACAGGTGGTATGCTGTTGAAGCTGACACCAGTACCTGGTGGGGACTGGGTTCGGGGAGGACTAGGTTACTTGGCACAGGGGGCCTAGGTTTGGCTACTCTGAACAGGGACACCCAAGTAAATCCGAACACAGGAAGCAATAACTGTAATGTCCAGAACCAGGAATGGGATTCTACAGTGTGGCTTTTATTCACATCCAAACTGAACAAACAAAGCATAGATGGACCCCCACAGAACTCGTTCCTAGTAATGCAGATTAGAGACAACAGAACACTTCTTCACATTTCCAGCCCTCAGGCTCTAAACCACCAGGCACACAACCCGGACTTGCATGCAGCTTTGGGTACACAGCCCGACTTGTACACTACTTGGGTTTTCCCCACTGGCCCGGCTCCCCCCCCGGCCACTTGATCCACGGTCCATTATGGGAATGAACCAGTTTTCCAGTTGGTGGCTCCCCAAACCATCTTAGAGCCTTTGACTCCTAGAGGGAATTTTCCTTCCAATCCCACGTCTGGGTACTTCCCCTCACTACTGGCCAAGTGCATGAGGCAAAGTAGAAATCCACAGAGCAAATCTGTAGAGGTGGACCTGGTTACTAAAGATGGGGGAGTCTCCCACCTCCAGCTCCCACAATCCATACCTCTGGAAACTAAACAACTATTTTCTGAAAGCTTGGCAATGTAGATTACTGGGTAGACGTATGTCACATCTCCTCTTCATGTCTTGACTTCTCCTATGTGCTGGACTTGAACATACTTTTACTTTTGGCTAAGCCTATTACTCTAGGCCTCCCACTACTTCAGTAGTCCAATCCCCACTATCACACAAGTCACAGGGTGAAACATGGGCCCTTTAGAAAGAGCAGAAACTCACCCTCCGGTTGCAGGTGCCCCACAGGCGAATCACAAAATCTTCATTTTTTCCCACACTCTTGGATAAAATAAAGCAGCTTCTCCACTAGCAGTAGCCAGGGGGTTGCCCCTGGAATATGCAGGCTAAACTTTCCTCAGGGATGGGGCACTGAGACCCGATTCAGTGGTCTCCACCACCTTAAAATAGCTTACTGTGTCTCTCTTTAGGTGGAAACACACACCCTTTCCCTGAATGTAGCCCTATGTCAGGCCTGAAGCTCCAAGAGCCTAACACAAAGCTGCTGTGCTCCTCTTACAATAAGCTCCAAACTCCAACTGACCTACAGACTACTGTTCAAACCTCCCAACATTCTACTCCAACTCCCTGCTGCAGATTCCATTGTGGCTCATGCAGCTTCAATAGTTCTATGGTGATGTCATCCCTCAGTCTCAGCTGAGACTGAGAACAGAGTGAGACAGTGTGAAATCCATTTAACTGGAGTTTCACAAGCTGCCTTCCCTGCCTACCACTAGGTCTTATTGGGATTCTAGTAACCCCGGGTAACAAGGGAGTTACAGGTAGATGTCTCTTTTGAGGTAGGGGCTCCAAATTGGAGTTCCATAATCTAAGTGGGGTAATACATAGGTCTTGTACAGCTTCATAATGCATATACTTCATTTCTGGAGATAAAAGCTCTCTTAATAGAGTGAATAATATTATTACATTTCCGAGCAGTTTTGTTAACATGGGTAGCCGAGGACAGATTTAAATCAATCCATATCCCCAAGTCTTTTTCATATTTACTACTCTTGAGGACTTTATTACCAAGAGTATATTGATAATTGGGATTATTTTTTCCAAAATGCATTACTGAACATTGAACTTCATTAAATCTCATATTATTATGTACTCCCCATTGTTCAATAACCTGAAGGTCTTTGCATAGTAACTGATAACTCTTGAGAGATGAGACTTCTCCACCTATTTTGGTATCATCAGCAAACTTGGAGATTACATTTTCAAGACCCTTGCCCATATCATTCACAAATAAACCAAATAACATTGGACCCAATACTGATCCCTGTGGGATTCCACTGGTAACACTTCCTTCATTAGAAAGAACTGAATTGATTCTTACTTTTTGCTTTCTGTCTGACAACCAGTTTTTTATCCATCTGACTATATGTCCATTTAGTCCAATAGCAATTCGTTTTGATATAAGTTTGTCCTGTAGGACTAAATCAAAAGCTTTCCCTAAATCTAGGAAGATTACATCAATTGGGATTCCTTTATCAACTTGACTACTTATAGAGTTATAAAATGAGATTAAATTAGTATTACATGAAAGACCCTTCCTAAAACCATGTTGGGTTTGATCTTGTAAACCTAATGCAGCTACTTCAATATCAATATTATTTTTGATAATTCATTCCAGTATCCTACAGCATATTGAAGTAAGACTAATGGGCCTGTAGTTGGTTATATTAGATTTATTACCTTTTTTGTGAATGGGGACCACTATTGCCTGACACCAATCAAGAGGTACTTCACCAGCCATAATGGATTTGTTAAATAGCATGGTCAAAGGCTGTACAACTACATTAGCTAATTTGTTCCAGACAATAGGACTAATATTATCTGGTCCTGGAGAAGATGATGTACGTAGTTTGTTCAGTTCTTCCAGAATTGTTTCAGAGTCCACATTAAATTGTTCTGCATTATCAATACGTGGATCAGTGATCACTAGTTTATTTGGGTGGGGTCTTTGCCAGGTTTTGGCAATACTGTAATTATAGCAGACTGCATGGAGGGGGGCAGCTCACCTTTGTCAAGGCCTTCTCTGATCATATCAAATAAAGGGTCCAGGAGGAGATCAATGAAGGACTTTAGAAAGTCCACAGGAAGTCCATTGGGACTGGGGGCCTTACCACCTTTAAGGACTTTCAGGGCATCAGAGATTTTCTTGTTTGGAAATCAGGGAATCTAGTTCCTTCTTCTGTTCCTCACAGAGCTTGCTAAGGGGAACTCCTACATAAAAAGAATCCAATTCTCCTTGCTCTGGGTGGGTTTCAGCCATATATAGCATGCCATAGAATTCACCAAAAGCATGCCCAATGTCCTCAGTGTGTTGTACTAGCTCACCTTGTGCATAATGTATATGCCCTATCGTCCTCTCTGCTTCCCTACATTTTAATTGCCATGCTAACAACTTACCAGCTCTATCCCCATCAAAATATTCCCCAGCCTTTGACAACAAAATGGCTCACTCAAGATGGGAGCTTGGCAGAGTGTTGAATTTCCATTTTAACTTTTGGAGGACATTGTATAGAGAAGGTGTTGGATTTAGCCTGTGTGCACTTTCACATGCCTCAATCTTAGTCCTCAGGAGGGCCAGCTCCATCGCTGCACTCCCTTTACGGTGTGCCACAAAGGAGATAGTTTGACCTCTGACAAAGGCCTTCAAAGCCTCCCACCTTGTACCATGAGTTGTCTCCCCCCCTGCCGTTCAGCTGGAGGTACTCCTGAATGCATTCCTGCATAAAATGGATATACTCCTTGTCACAAATTCGCCCAACCAGTCAGCCCTCTACTCTCAAAGTGCCAATCTCTGAGCGTAGGATTTGTGGACAATTAACAGTACAAGGTAACCCTCTTGTCTGTTTTGTGGGTTTGAGTCATCTTAGTCTCAAGTTCTGGAGGGATTCAAACTGATAACCTCTTGTTAGTGTACCCAATTATCAGGCTCAGATAATTCTGTCTTTGGGGGGCCAGATATCTTTGCTTATGGGCACCTAACCAGGTCTACAAAATGAACCCTTAGAACTCTATGCAAGACCTTAGAGAACTCTATCCATTTCCCTGGTTGATATAGCAATAAGTTCATACACAGTGTTAACTATAACCTTTAAAAACTTAACTTAAATAAAAAGAAATGTCAAGGCACACCAACAGTTTCCATTTTAAAATATATATCTTTACTTTAAAATAGGAAAACAGAAAAATATTTCAGAACAAAATATACCATCACATACAACCTTAAAACAAACAGGTAAAAGTGCAGATTCCTACAAATAATAACATTCAGACTAATCTTTGTCTAAGGTCCTTACTTCAGTGCTCTAATGTTCCTCTTCTCTCAGTCAGGAATATGAAAGTGTCACTGTCAAGGTTTTCTCAGTATGTTAAAAACAGTCCTGAGCCGGCCTTCTTGCTGAGGTCACCAAACTCTGCCTTGGTGTAACAAAATCTATATTTTATAACACCAAGATGGCCTACTAAGGTATTTAAAAAAATAAGAGATGACATAATGAATTTCCTCGTCTTATGTTTGACTGGTCTAAACCAGTTTGTGCTGTGCTTCACACACACATCAAAAATCTCTTTGACATAAGTCACTGTATTCAAAGCAAAAGTGTATTTGACTCCTTAATTCCATCTGGGCCTTGGCATCTACACATCAGAGGTCTCTTTGATGAAATGAGCTGGTTTCCTGGGAGGTTATTCATAACACTGGCCAATGCCCCTTTTCTCAGGACATCTAGTGCAGATCATAGGATTTCCCTGAGGACGTCCTGAATGGCTAATTTTATTTCCTGGGATCAAAGCAAATTGACAAGATAATTGCATCCCAGATATCTGCAGTTTAACAATGTCCTGTCCTTTGAACTTATCCCTGGGGGGTTTGAAGTTTCAGCTTCAGCAGCCAGTACCTCCCTCTGCCACAGTCCATCATACATTAATTTCTTATATTTACAACAAAAAATTATACAGGGATCCGAACCAGCTGTCCAGGTGTGACACTCCTGATCTTTAAGGAGGAGATGATCAAGCCTCCAAGTCCTTGAGGCCTTAGGCTCCCCGGTACCTATAAGAGATATGTAGTGAATGGCATGGTCTGAGAGCAGGATAGGGGTGTATGCCGCCTCCCCCACACTCATCAATAATGACAGAGAGACCAGAATTCTATCAATTCTGGTGTATGAGTAGTGTGCATGAGAAAAGAAACTGTAATTTTGCCCAGATGGATTGGCATGTCGCCAGGCATCAATCAAGTCAGCCCATCCTGCAGATCTCCCAAGGCTTTGGCATTCTGTGTTTTGGGGATCAGAGATCGGCTAGAACGGTCCAGCATGGGTCCAACACACAATTGAAATCCCCCCCAATATCCATTGCCCATCCCAACCTGACATGTCCAAGGCTAGCTTTTGAAAAAAACCTGGGCAATCAATGTTTGGGGCATATACCAACCCAACTAAAAAGATCCCCCTTCCCGAGATGTCTACTTTAGCCAAAACATATCTGCCTGCCTGATCAATGACACTCTCCAGGATCTGGGCTGGGACTCCCCATGGGATCCAAATCGAGGCCCCACAGGCCTTGGATGAAAAGGTAGTCGAAATCCAAGTGCCATCCATAAACTGGGCAGTTTTTTGGGCTTCAGAAGGAGAAAAGTGTGTCTCTTGCAATAATACTATTTGCCCTCCCACCCGCCGTATCTCAGCTGAGACCCTCCTCCGCTTTATGAGAGATTTAAGGCCATTAATATTCCATGATACACATTTTATGGCATCACCCATAATTATCTACTACATATATATCATCCAAGATTACTGCATGCTTGTTATGCACATCTAAAATCCTTTTTTTCCCATAATAAGTGAAAGAACTACTCAAACGATAAGAACCAGATCCCCCTCCCACCCCTCCACAGGAACCCCAACCTTGCCCATTTAAGAAAGGCAGCCCAGATGTGTGAGCATGCTCCAAAGGGGTAGCTGAGGCGATCACCCGGTTCAGCAATAGTGGATGACACCAATATAGCCCCCTTATTGAGCTTCCCGTCTAGAAAAAAAGAGACTTATGGCATGCCATGTCCCGTGTCCAAACCCCCGTCCCCAACCCCCCGATTGCTAGATTAACTGTCAAATTACCACCCAACGAACTGGTCCAACATAGACAAGTAACCCCCCCCCCACCCTAGATAGGTCAAAACAATCTGCCAGAGTTCCCACTGCAAACAACAGGCAGAAGGTGAACCAAAAGCCCACTATAATATTTTCATTAGAAAAGGTGAGGCACCAACATCAAGCATAAACACTTAAGGTATAACAGCTACTGAGTGTATTTTATCTTCAGATAAAATGCATTAAAAGTTCTAAGTTTAGAGTGCATTTCCCCCAGAGTCAGTTCTGTTATGTCACTGGTGAGAAGGCATTAGTGCTGTAAGGTTCCAAAACTGTCCCCACATGCTTTAGACTGTCCCAAGGCCCCGAATGTCTAGATGCCAGAGGTCCACTTTTCAGAGGGTAAGGGGCCCCTTGGAAACCACAGCAGCTCTGGACCAGTCCCGCTGACACCCGCACCCCCAGGTGCAGTCGTGCATGTCCTAATCCAGCAACGAGGGCTACATGGCCCAACAGATGTCTTGCAAGCATTAAGGGCCACGCCATGGGGACACTGGTTGTGCAGCAAAAATTCCGACCAGTCCTCATTCCAAAATAAACAAATCGACCTCATCTTCAAAACCAGGGAAAATCAGTGAAAAGAGAAAACCCTCCATGCTACATATTCAGGCCGAGTCTGGGAGGCCAGCACAACTCCCCCCCCCCAGTCATGGCCAGAACACAGGACAGGGTCAGAAGTTTCACCACCTAGCTTCTTCACTGGATTATATTATTCCACAGGGCTCCTCTCTAATGATGTGGTTAAGCTTGTGAAAACAATTTACAGCTGTCTGCTGTTATCCATGCCCCCAGGCACGGTGGGGAGGTGTCGCTTACCTGCACAGCCCATATCTAGTTCAGTATGTTCCAAGGCCCTGCCAGCAATCCAAACTCAATCCCCAACAGGCACAGTGTAGACTTAAGGTACTTGCCATTCTATGTTGTGAAGGACATAAGAGCCCAAGGGTAGAGTCAAATAATAAGAAAGGGCAGCACTTACTTGGCTTAAAATGCTTGAAGTTCAGGGTGAAGCAGACTGCACCCTCTCTTTCCTGGTCTCCTCCTCAACTCATTTCTCCCTGGCTTTAGGACATAGGAAAAAGTGTGGGCTCTGTCCCTGTCTCTCAACCCTCAGTCGAGCTGGGTAGAGAAAGGCAAATGACCAGCCCAGCTTAAATAGTTTGTTTTTCACCTGGTTGAATTTTTGCCTTCTGATCTGCAAGTCTTTGCTATAATCCTGATGTACACAGACTTTAGCGTTGCCAAGAGATATGCGGCCAGCTTTCTTAGCTTTTTGTAGAATCACCTCTTTATCAGGGTACTGAAGGTACTTTATTAAGCAATGCCGCGGTCTGTCTCCTGGTTTTGGAGGGGGGCCCACGCAGTGTGCTCTTTCAACCTCAAAGGCCGCAAATTCCTCTGGTAGGCCCAATTGCTCAACCAGCCAGCGATGCAATCCCCTGCCCGGGTCCCGGTCCTCTGCACCTTCTGGGAGTCCAATGATTCTGATATTTGAGTGCCTAGATCTATTCTCTTGTTCATCCAGGCACTCTTTTAATTCAGCCAGGGTACAGACTAGACTGGCCCATTCAGCTGAGACCCCGGCATAGAAGTCTTCCAGCTCCACCACCCAAAGTTTCAGCTCTGAAATCTGAGAGGCATGGGTTGCTGTAGTCTCTGTCAGGCCTGTTACCACTGTTTGGAGGTGGGAGAGCTGGGCAGTGACATTCAGGAAACCGTACTTCATCTCCTGCTGCATCTGTAGTAGCGTGGTCAGTACGCCTGCCAGGGACCTCACAAGGACTTCCATTTTGAGAGCAGGCTGGTCTCCCATGCACTCGTGTTCGGCGCCTCATGGCCTGGAATTTTGCAGATCACCCGCGCTCGATGTAGCTTGATTGCGGGAGCTAAATGGCAGCTTAGCCTGTTTATTTTTTGATTTCCCAGATGCCATCCCCTAAGGCAACAGTTCCAACTGAGTTTAGGTATTCCTGAGGCACTCATAGTAGCCGTTATCTTGAAAAGACTTTAGGTGTCCTGGGGAGCTGCGCTATCAAGCGTCTGCCTGGTTTGCCGGCCGGCCACACCCCCCCCAACCGGCATCTTGATTTCTCAGTGCATATTGATGCTATTCACCATAAGCTACACCCTAAGCTTGGAGCATTGTACAGGAATAAAGTGAGTATTCTGCTTCCTGCCCGCTGAAAAATTGTAGTAAAATTGAATCTTCTTCGGGGATATCTCTTTCAACAGGTCACACCTATGGAACTTAGCTGTCAGGCACTAGGATCCCATGGAAGCTTTTTCTGTAGAAGTCTATCAGGGGCCATCTACACTTGCTGACGTCACTCTCCATATAAAGGCATGAGCGGCCCCACTCTATCCTCAGTTCTTTTCCTGCCATTGACCATTCTAGCAAGAACTCCATAGGAAGCGTTGTCATTCAGTCAACCACCAAAACTTTCTAAAGTTTTTATTTTCATTATTTTTATGTCTAGAACTGTTGAGTTGTCCTTTCTTTTCTGTCGTTGCCACTGCAGAAAGATTATTTACCATGAGGATGAGCACGAACTCTGTGTCTGCTGTCTCGGGCCTTCTCATAACGCAACTCGCCTGGGAGCCTTGCCAGAAATTGAACCTCACTACTCTGCAGCGCCGGAAATGGGCCCTCAAGGTATTTTTGATGGAACAAAAGATCTTACTTCAAGATTCAGTTTTGCAGCAGGTAACACCTTTATGACTAAGAAGTCAGGAGCCAGGAGCCAGGACCCCACAGAAAACTTCTAGCTAGCAGTATCCAGCGGGGGACCACACCCAGCATCAGCCTGCTCCCAATATCACGTACAGTATAAAAGGGGCAGTCCCCCAACCCATCCCCAGTTCTTTTGCCACCATCGACCATGCAAGTCAAACCTCTGTGGACTCCTTCAGCTTGTCGACTGCCATTTTTCATGCTACCCGCGTTTTCTTATTTTCTACCTAAAACAGTACTGTTTTCAAAATTTTGCATGTAGTCTTCTTCTTCTTCTTCTTCTTCCATCGAGTGGCAGTGGTCAAAGTGTGTGTGCAGGAAGCAAATTGCCCATAAGGACGACCATTCAGCCTAACTTTTCTGCCTAGGCCTGGACCACAACATCAAGGCCTGCCATCACTGCCAAGGCTTTAAAATCACGCACTAGACTCCATGGCAGAAGACATTGAAACCTTTTGCTCTCAAAAGATTATCTGAAATGGAGGGAGCTTCACCACAAGAGTTCATCATCCTCTCCAACCTCATCTTCTTCTTCTCATAAAGGGAAGAAAGTGAGTGACAAACACAAACATTGGGAAAAACACCATGAGAAACCCTGGGCAGAAGATTGCTCCAGGTCCCCGAAGAAGTCGGCAACCGCTCCAGGGTTGTTGCCCCGCTGGGGAATGTCCTCCACTAGACTACTGCTGTTTAAACCTCCCTCCCTTATTTCAGTAGTGGGAGAAGGTTCCTCGGGATGTGGGAGTTCTTCCCCCGCCTCTCAGCCACTTAAGCTTAAGTCCATTGTCACGTGGGCTCTAAGCCAAGTGGGTCGCCGGTGGATCCACTGGCAGCAGACCTTTGTCTGTCACCCTCCCGGCCAGGGTGTCCACTGAGTCTACCCCAACATCAGGGGCTGACACCTCAGGGCAACACCTGGGATTGACGCCCTCTTCCCCAGGAAAGGGGGGGCCGTCATCACATTTAGGAGCTGGCAACTCCACCTAGGCAGCTGCCAGATCAATCTCTGGCCTGGCCTATGCCTACACCAGTCCCCTTGACGCTGGTCTCCCCAACGTCTCCTCGGGTGACCCCGTCACTGGATACTATGAAGCTGCTGGCTGGGCCTGATGCCCACCCCCAGCCGACGCCCGAGGTTCTGACACCTGATCACCGGACACCAGATCCAGTTTGTCCGATGCCAGATGGTACCGTCCTTCAGGTCCGATGCCAGGCAACCCAGATCATCCTACTCTGATGCTGGAGTTGCATGACCAGATGCTAGGGCCATCTAAACCTAAACCCCCGACGACGGTTGTGCCAACTCAACTCTAGTGCCAGTGGCTCAGCAGGTAGCACACTCACCTCTGAGGCTGGTAGATCAGAAGGCTGTGGGTTCTATCCCTACACCAGGCACTTGGGTTAATATCCCAGTACTGACACTGCAGTGCAGCATGAGGGGGGTGCTGCACTCCTTAGGTGCCGTCTTTCAGATGAGATGTTAAACCAAGGTCCCGTCTGCCTGTTCTGGTGGTAGTTCAGGTGGACGTTAATGATTCCATGGCACTTCTTGAAAAGAGTACGGGAAGTTTCCCTGGTGTCCTGGCCAAATTTCCCCCATTCACTAAAAATACCACCAACAGCTTAATCTGGTTCAAGTTCAGTTGGCATTCATCTATATCTCTGTCCCCAGAACCATGCCTGAAAATAAGCAGCATTTGTCTAGTGCACTTACCTGGTTAACAAAAACTAAAAAAAAAAAAACTCCTCCACAGGATCCACCACAGGGCCTAAATGAACGTTTTTGGGCCTGCTGGGCCTTTTTCAAAGACAGACACCTGGGGCACCCCCTTAGCCAACCCATCAGGGACCGCCTCCAGACAAGCCTCCAGTCCAACTACTAACCCCCCTCCAAGGGGGGGCTACTCCGATGCCTTCTCCTTCCCCAGGGTTAGCCGTGAAAGCATCTATGTTTGCCCTCCCCCTCTCCAGACTTGGGGGATTTGGACAGATACTCTTCCTCTGACTCTGGCTCAGGGGATTCCGTTGGAGCTGGAGGGTGGCAAAGACACGCCTCGGCCCTCACCCAATGACCCAACATTTATGGATGTGATGCATCACATCCAACAACTTAATGGATGGGACACTGAGGAGTTGGACACAGAACGTAAACGACTGGTTATCTTTCTTAAGAGGAAAGACACCTTGCCTTTGGTGGTCCCCTCCTATGGTTGAATCCTACAAGGATGCAAACAACCATGCTTGGAAGCACCCCTTTTCTACACCGGCTGTATTGAAGAAATGCAACTGACTGTATACTATACCTATGGATGACCCTTGTTATGGAGAGCAACCAGAGGCAGACTCTGTCATCATTAATGCTGCCCGCGACAGGTCCAAGAGACCGCGGCACCTCAGTACACAACCACCAGATAAGGATTCGAAGCAATTAGATTATCTGGCCAAGAAGGTTTACTGTTCCTCCATAAGTCCATTGGTTCTCAAAACTTCCTTGCTCACATGGTTCAATACCAAAATGCTCTGTGGGGCAAGGCGGTGGAGGTGGCCCAGGCCATGCCGAACTGCCAAGGTTGGATTGAGCTGATGGTGATTCTGAAGTCGGGCTCTGACGATGGTAACCATGTCCTCAGGGCATCCTATGATACAGCCGACTCAGCCGCCAGAGCCCCTGCTTCAGCTATTTGTATCCAGCAGTACTCCATGTTGTGGGTGTCAGGTTTTGCACTGGATGTACAATCCAAGATCATGGATGGCCCCTTCAGAGGACTGGTTTTGTTTGGTGAGGATTCACAGAACATTATCAGCAGGCTACAAGAACCTGGAAAAGCTATTAGATCCATACATATGATGTACAAATCTCAGCCAAATCAGAACTGCAAGCAGCCCTTTCGGGGGAACACCAGATGTCAATCCAGAGGGCAGCAGCAGAGGTCAGGCTTCAAGTGAAGCACTTTCATACCTGCCTCCGGTGGTTCAGCCCCTTGGTGCCCCTAGAACCTCCCAGTCTGCGCTTCCCCTCCTCGGCACCTCAACCTGACTTGCTGCCTGACCCCCCCCCCTCCCCTGGCAGACGCCTTAGGGGAGGTGGTGGGGGGGTCGGTTTTCCTTGCACACCGAGGGGTGGTGTCAAGTAACCACTGAGCAGTGAATTCTGCAGCTTGTCGAGAGAGGGAACACTCTCAGATTCACTGAGGTTCCTCCAGACAACCCTCTGATTCATTTAATCCCATTACTCCCAGGCCCACAGCGTTCTCATCGCAGAAGAAATCCAGGTTTTTCTGCAAAAGCGAGCCATAGAGCAGGTTCCGCCAGCAC